>AP027104.1:20770806-22116271 GCA_028142955.1 Pinctada fucata
ACAGACTGGATGTCCGGTGCTCTACTAACTGCGCTGTGATATCCCTTTCTAGTAAGATTGTAAGTCGTAAATGTCAGAAAACGAATATGGAATCTTGAATTAAATCAGCCTCCTACGAACATGAGAAACGTCTTACTAATTTTATGATAATTAAAAAGTCGGGAATTAGAAAGGGAGTATAAATCGGAGGATAGTATGAAGTTAAGGGTTAGTATCCGACGCCGGTTTTGAACTTTAGATTTTCTAAGATTTATTTTAGGAAAACGGTTGGACATCATTAATGATTATACGTTAATTAGAAATAATTCCATCTAAACCATTATCAAATTCACATTGTTATATCATATGCTTATCTTCATATCACATCATTTATCTCTGTCCTCTTCGTTTCGACGGAGAATCGGCTAATTCGTTCCTCTAGTAGTATAGATAGATGACTAAAAGCAATGTTCAGTATTTAAAAAATGATTATTACAAAATGTGAAAGGATAAACTTGAAGATCAAAGTTCATTGTCAAGATATCATAGTGAAAATCTTTGACTCAATCAAAATGTCATAAGCTAGTCAAATATGATCGATAAATCATTAGATCATTAAATCGTTAGATAGGGTTCATTTGATATTCGGGGAAGGGGGGGGGGCGCTTGGTTTTTTTTTTATATATATTTTTTTTCGGAAAAATAATTTTGTTTAAAAAAATTGTCTATGGTGTGACAGAAGAAGAATCATCTTTTTCTTATGATTCCGTGTGTATGATCTGAATTTGAAGAATTACCTCAACGTTCAGCTTTATGTTCCTCGCTTCGCTCGCCGCATCATTCATTTTTTCTCAATTTTTTTGACTCGCTTCGCTCGACATCACTTGACAAAAAAAATCTTGCTCCAACTTTGCCTGAAGCAAAAATCTTGTCCAAGTACAAACTGCACAGAGAAATGTTTTGTATCAATCAATATACAAATTGTTTTGAAGGTCCCCCAGATTAAAAAAAAAATTTTTCGAAAAAATCTTAAGGCCCCCCCCCCCCTCCTAGGATATCAAAATTAATGGACCGTGCCTTACACTCATGTACTGAGTCGTCGGACCGTCCGCATCATCGTGTGGGCCTGTGCGCGATGGCAAAAGTAAAATTAACATTTTATCATACCTATAGATCTTATTTAAATGTACATGTCTGGTGAAAAAGTATTAAAAACTTTACAGATAAACGTTTAGCCTATTTCCAATGAACACTAGTTTCAGTTTGTTAAAACACCTATTTAAAAGTCAGAAATAGAAGTATTATAATAACTTTTCATTATTCATACCAAATTGAAACTTGAGGTGAAATATTTATGTGACTTTCACTAGTGATAGCTAGAATTAACGAAGTCTTAACTTGAATAAGGCTTTAACCACATGAAAGAAAGGAGGGGATCTCCAACAAGACCAGGTTGCAGCACCCACAGCAAAAGTTGCCAAAAAAACACCCCAAGCCAAAACACAGAGCAGCCATACACAGGAGGAGACGCAAAAGGGACAAGGAACAAAGAAGAAATCCTATAAAATGTTTTTCTGTTTTATAATAAGTCCAACAATCTTTTGTGGTAAGCAAACCAAGGTCAATTTTATAAAAATACGATTTTCGATCATCAATTAAACTCGGTTCGACTGTTTCTAGGAATTTGCTTGAAAACAAAAGTTTAGCTTTTTTTCCCTTACTGGTGAACTGATTCGTACATTCTAATTTTTAGAGTGCATGTATTCATCATCCATTCGAAATACTGCTGCTAGAATGTTAAAACAGAAACTCATTACATTTTCAAGAATTCAAATGAGATGTAAAAAAGATTTTCTCTTTCATCTCAATATCGCTGTGGGATTCACGTGCGGATCTAGAAATAAAAATCACTTCATCCACTCCAGGAGCGTCTAAAAGTAAAAAGTATATTTTACAGTAAATTCATGTAAATAAAAGAATGGGTTTTTTTTGGGGGGGGGGGGGGGGGGGAGGGGTGATCGAGGAGCTCCTGCAACTCGACATAGATTTGTGCATCATTCTCCATTGACAAAATTCGTCACTGAAACAATGATTTTATCTCTTCCTTTCTAGCTTTTTCTGTATACAGTGAAAAGTTTCCTTTTTACATCTATTAAAGATATTTTTTTATGAATTTAATAGTTTCTTTATTCTGAAGCGAGTAACGGACCTTGTCCTCGAACTTTCCGGACAACCCTTGTACGCTATTAAAACAGACATACTTGAAGATATGCAAATGCAAGTAATACATGTACATGTATCAACATCACTGACAAAGGTCAAAGCAGGGATTCGATTGAAGGTCGATTGAATAATTGGGTTTACGATGAAAAGCAAAGCAAATGAGTTAAGAAGATCCTGACGATAATCTCAACAGCACTCACAATAGAGCACTATGTTGAGCATCGACGGACCCCTAGCAAGCTAGAGGTGGGATCAGGTGCCCGGGAGGAGTAAGCATCCCCTGTTGGCTAGCCGCACCCGCCGTCGATGTTAATGCACGATAAAGAACACAGTATATAAAATGCATGCACTGTCTGATGTTATGTCTATTAGAAAGTGCTATGGCGACCATGTCAGGGAAAATATATTCAAAACACTTACTGTCAAACCCCTCACGGGGAACTTTTTTACGAGCTCCACACGGCAAAGGGCATAAGTGTGACACAAATGAGTTAAAGAAGATCCTGACGATAATCTCAACAGCACTCACAATAGAGCACTATGTTGAGCATCGACGGACCCCTAGCAAGCTAGAGGTGGGATCAGGTGCCCGGGAAGAGTAAGCATCCCCTGTTGGCTAGCCGCACCCGCCGTCGATGTTAATGCACGATAAAGATGCAAAGTGATGTCCCATCTGTGTAAGGCTCCAGGCATATTCACTTGATAGAAAACCACGTAAAATGACATAGGATCACAAAACATTTTTCCCGGGTATTGCCGATTCAGATAAGAAAATCTAATCGCGATTGTCTTAATCGATAAATAAAGCGACCAACAATTTTTTAATCACAATCGATCATCACTGTCATCACTACGAGTATTATTTCCAAAGTCTAGTAGCTTTGACCTGTCATTGTTCCCCAAATTTCCGCTGTTCATAGTTCCGTTCTCCTTTTTTTCGCCTTGCCTTCCTGTCTTGGCGCACAATCAGTTCAGCGTCTTGGGCCTTGAAACAAATTAACATATAAAATGAACGGATTAGCATTAATACATTTCTAAGACTTTTCTTACAATAATATTTTTACATCATACAGATACACAAAAGGATATTAGCTAATAAAAATCAGAATTAGCAATAATATTTTCCCCAATTTTAACCGAGTAAAGAAATTACATGTATATTCGATTGGGGAGCAACATATTTTCCACAACCGATCCCAATAACTTTGATTACTGTTCCTCAAATTTCCATCCTCCGTCCTCCTCCTTTTTCTTTTTTTTTTTTGTCTTCCTCCTATCTTGATGGACTATCAGTTCAGCGTCTTGGACCTTGAAACAAATTTAAAATACAAATAAATTGATGGGCCAATAGGTGAGGAGCCGTGAGTCCCCACAAAACCACAAGTTTGATTTATTACCATTTCATCGTGACATTTAACAAATGATAAATCATTATTTTTGTTAGATACTTAGACATCAGTTAACGATACTACCTTAAGAAATGTTAAGATACACCTGCAGAAAACACGCATGAAAATGTGATTTCAAGTCTATTACCGTATGAATCAATTAATAATGATAATCAATTTTCTCGTTTTGTTTTAAATCTACGTTTTGAGTCTGACGGAAATTAAATATAAATGAACTTGAAATCAGTGGCGGACTCAAGCGAAGGGCTTGGTCACTTCCTACCTTACTTTTTTACATAAATAAAAAATAGCAATCTTAGGCAAGCGCGGATCCAGAGGGGGGTCGGGGGGGTCCGGACCCCCCCCCCCTGACATTTTCGAAGCATAGCTTTTTTTTTTTTTTTACTAATATACATATTTCATAAGATTAAGTCCCAATTCACCTTTTGTTGTCATAATATTTCAAAACTATATCATGAATTTGTATTAGAAAATTTCATTTTGATAATATTTTGAAGTCAGCAATTCAAAATTTTTTTCTGGCTCGCTTCCGCTCGCCAGAATTTATTACACTCATTACGTTATTTTCAAATGATGCTGTGCTTTCCTATATACAACACATACAGAACAATTACACCTAGGTCAATAAACAAGGGCACTAAGAAAAACGAAAAGAAACAGAAAAAGACACAAATAGTGGATTTTATTCCAACTCTCGCAAAAAAAATTCGCTGGCTAGCTATCGCTCGCCATTTATTGTATAATGATTACATATTAGAACTGACAATCAATAATCAAGTACTATGAAGTGAAAATTCAAGATTTTAAACTTTTTGCTCGCCATTGCTTTCCAGTTACCTGTTTTATTAAAAATAAGAATAATTAGTAACAGAACTGACGCATAAATTGTATTTTCTTGCGTTTGCTTTTTTTTTTTTTTGCTCTTCAAAAAAATTGGACTTTAGGACCCCTCCTGAAAAAAATTCCTGGATCCGCCCATGTTAGGAATGCTTGTGTCGCCTGCAGAGCGGCTTATTTTCAAAAAGTGGATCAAATATGTAAGTTAAGGTCACTTGGTTCGAAATTATTGGTATCAGTATGAAAGTCTTGTCAAATGAAATTCACATGAAATATCATACCTCTTACTCAACAATTAAAAGATTATGGTATTTCTCAAATTTTGATAAAAGAGGGTCAGTCATTTAGGTCAAAAAAGGTCACTACGTAAAAATTTTGGTAACAACAGAAAGGTCCCATCATAAGAAATACATGTGTGAAATCACTTACCAATTAAAAGATATAACCAATCTTAACCTTTTCTGAAAAGTAGGTCAAATATCTAGGTCAAGGTCATTTAGTCAAAATTATGGTAACTATGTTTAGCAAGTTCTTCTCACAAGGAATACACATGTGAAATATTAAAGCCCTTTCGCTTACCAATCAAGAGATATAGTCAATCTTAAATTTTCTAAAAGTAGGTCAAATATCTAGGTCAAGGTCATGAGGTAAAAAAATAGAATGTTTAGAAAGGTCTAGTCACAAGAAATAAATATATGGAATATCAAAGCCCTTTCAAAATATATATGCAATCTTAATTTTTTTTAAAAGTAGGTCAAATATCTAGGTCAAAGTCATGAAGTAAAAAATATGGTATGTTTAAAGAGGTCTTATTACAAGGAATGAACATGTGAAATACCAAAGCCCTATCACTTACCAATCAAAAGATAAGGCCAATCTTAAATTTTTTTGAAAAAGTAGGTCAAATATCTAGGTCAAGGTCACTTGGTAAAAAATTATGGTATATGTAGAAAGGTTTTGTCACAAGAAATACACATGTGAAATATTAAAGCACTATCACTTACCCATCAAAAGCTATGGGCTGTGATACCCCAAATGTGACAGACAGACGGACGGACGGACAACGGACAAATTAATCCCTAAGTGTCGCCATGCTTCGCAGGCGACACAAAAAAATAAGATAAAACTTCACTCCCATTCATGTCTTTAATTTCAGATAATTTAATTTCACTCGCACCACAGGTGCGAGTGAAATGGAATACTAAAAGAATTAATTAATCTTACTGGTCAATTTTTTTGTATATATATAATCAGGTTAACGTCTCTCCTCGGTATTTTATGAATATGGAATACGTGTCATACATCTGTGATTCGCATATAAAATGACGCCGTCCTTGACGAGTGTAAAGTATGCGTTTTGTTGTCGTATAATGCATATAGACAGTATGTGAAATGTATGCATATTTTAACGTACAATATATATATCTTATCTAGACTGAAAAAAATGGAATATGTTCATTTTATCATTAAACGTATATGAATCTCGATGTATGCAGACTACCCGATTTACTGGCGACTTGCCGTATAATTATACGTGTGCCAGCGTATGCCGATATCGTTGTCACTATCATGCATATTTTAGAATATTTTGTTGGGAAAAGGTTGTTTCCCTGCCAAGTCGTTCTGTTTTTTTTTTTCTTCTTATCGATGGTCATTCATTCTTTTAATATGTATCATTAGAACAAATAGAGTTCACATAAAATGGGTCTGTGGGATCCTCCTTCAGAAAAAATCTATAACTTTAGGACTCAAAATGGCGCATTCCGAGGCTATCCTTTGAAGACTATCTTTTTATTTAATGAAAATTTAAAATTGCTTTGAATGATATTTACCCTTATAATTGACAATCAAGCTACCATATATAAAGATCAGTGATGTTTGAAATTAAAATGATTTATGAAAAAATATGTATTGAGCAAGCGAAGCGATTCGAAAAAAAGTTTTCGAAGATATGGTGGGGCTGCATTTTCATTCTTTCAATTTGAAGGGGGTCTATATATTTGTCAAATACGTTTTGCCAAATAAAGTGATATATATTGATTGATTGAATTTCTTTTTCTTTCCTGCCTTTTGGTCAATTATTTTCTCGTTCAGTATAAATATTCCGACAATGAATTATACGAACATCCCCTTAAAATCTAATATACCGAATCACCATGCAGTAAGACACATTCACATATAGACCGAGAACAGGCAAAAATTTTATTCTTGAGTTGGTATTTAAAATACCAACTCAAGAATACATTTTTTTTGCCTGTTCTCGGTCTAATTCACATAGCACAGGAACTCGACGCCAACAACCCAGACACTCAACGACATCCGCCCCTTCCCATCTTTCTCAAGTTAAAGTATATGTAGGGAAATTATTGGCGTTCGGTTTGCGTCGAGCTCTCAGCTCCTGTGATTCAAATACTGATAGTCAAAGATTTTTTTATTATTATTATTCATGATTATGAATAGGGATGAATCAATTTGAATGAATATACGCATATACAAATTTGTATATTCTAATATCAGAAAAAAAGATACACTTTGAGTACTGGCATACTAATTCTGTAAACCGAGATGCCTTAAATGTCCTAGCTTCGACAATAGACCAATCATGTCAAAGGAAGAACACCCTCGACTATAGTATGCATTCATTCAATCGTGCATGCCAGACAAACAGATTTCAAAATAATATTACGAAAGTTCAGTATGAGAAAACAAGAATGGCTATCAATGATGAAATTGTAAAGTACGTGTCAACAGAATGACAAGGTAACAGGGGTTTTTTTTAGCAAACATTTATAAAAGACCTTCTTCCATTAGGCTTTAACAAGGGTCTCTTTCTGAACTTGCATTACATGTATACGTGTATGTTGTATCATTTGTACGTCTCTATACCTTTTGTATATAATATTGGTAGTTGTCCTCGGGTTTATAGAGAGCGTCCCCGCTTTTATTTTTACACCTCCTTTTGCATCGTCAGAAACATTGGGGAATATAGCCAGTCTCACAAGCCGAAAGATTGTATGCGCGCACTAACAATTGATGTTTTAGTAGCGCATATCCAGACGATCTTTCCGCCTATTGTAAGCCTCTTATGTAGAGAAGGGGTCGTGGGTCTCCAACGATGTTCTTAATTATTGTATCACTTTTGTTTCTCTTTATTGTCCAGAAGTCTGGACGGTGCTCTCGTCTTTGAGTGTTTTCAACCTGATATATTCCCTGACTATCTATTCTTTGATACATCTAGGTTTATAGCCATACCTTTTTTTTTTTATTGGATTTCAAAAAAACATTTTATTTTAAATTGTACCTTGCAATAGATTTCTACTTCTGTTAATGACACTTTTTCCGAGAATATTTTTATAGCAATATATAATAAAAAAAAACTTGTGTTAGTGAAACACGAATGCCCTCGTTGGCATCTTTGTCGATAAAACGGCTGAAAAGTAGTTCACATTTTGAGGTCAAGGTCAAATTTGGTATCCATGGAAAGGTCTTGTCACAAGGAATACACATGTGGAATATGAAAGCTCTATCACTTACCATTTAAAAGTTATGACCAACTTTAAAGTTTTTCAAAAGTAGGTCAAACTCCAAGGTCAAGGTCACAAGGTAAAAAAAATTTGGTTTCCATGGACAGGTCTTGTCACAAGGAATACACATGTGAAATATGAAAGCCCTATCATTTACCATTCAAAAGTTATGGCCAAGGTTAAAGTTTTTGCGGACAAGCGGACAAACAGACAAACAGAGAGACGGGCGGACAGACCAAAAACTATATGCCCCCGAATCTTCGATTACGGGGGCATAAAAAAGTTTCATCCAAATTGAATGATGACGATGAAGTTCGAGTTTCTGGCGACCATTTTGGGGTAAACTACGGAAAAAAAACAGTTGTGGTCAAATGCCAATATAATATTATGTCTATGTTCTCACATGTCAACAAATGTGCCTCGGCCACTTTACATGCTTTTCACATAAATGCACAGTCCCCCTTTTAAAATTCACTTACTTAACTTTAATTGCTTTTCCAAGAATCAAGTGACAAATCGCTCGCACTCATGAAGGTTAAATCTCTAGATTAAGTTAAAATATGCAAGGAATCCTCTAACAGGAAACAAAATCTGAATCAAACAGTTCATTTTGATTTTTTAAGTAGAGAACATGATTTACATTCGAACTCGATTTTTTAGAAGTCGAACGAAAGTGTAAGTTCCACAAAAAGCCAATACATACTCTCTCCCCATCGTGTGTACTAGTAACCCCCGGGTAGATTGAGATATGATCCATACCCGTAGAGTTACACACAATGCTCTCCCATATCATAATTCGTGCTCAGTGGTTGTAGAATGATAAAAACTCTCGAATTCACGGACAGAAACATGCCGAGTCCCAGAGCAGAGCGAGGCATCATACTGTAAGGGGGCCAGCTAGTCTGAAAAACCTTACCTAAACCCAGCCTGTGACGGTTATTTGGACCGGGGGGGGGGGGCTATCCCCCACGTCAAAATAACCGTCAAATGTTGAGTTTAGGTCAGGGTTTCTTTCGGACTAGCTGGGTCCCCTTACAGTATTGTCGTCAGGGGGTTTTGTCCCATGATGCCTCGCTCTGCGTTTCAAGATGAAATGCCGGGTGTTATATAGTGGATCATCCCCCATAGCAGGTCTTCCCCCCGGATGATCTGCTATATAGTAGATCATCCCCCAGGGGGGATGTTTCACTATATAGCAGATCTTCTCCCTTCCAAACCATAGTAGATCACCCCCCCTATACCGTTACCGACTTGGAATTTACACAAAATTGATGGTAAGCGTAATAAAATGAAAACTTGAAACGGTAAGGCATTTCCGAGTTAACGAAAAGAATGGGGGGGATGGTCTACTATATAGTGCATTATCCCCCCCCCCCCGTTTTCGGTTTGGGTTTTTCACTTAACTATTTTAAACTATTTCCTATTTAATTTTTGATATCTGCGGTGGGTATTTGTTTTCTTTCAGATACGAATAAATCGCTTTTGTATCTACCATTTTGAAACTGAAATTCCCACGTGTACAACTTTAGACAAAAGCGGAAATCACTGAGGTATATAAAATTCTAAACAAAGACAGGTATTCTGAAACCCGGAATGGTTATCCGGTATACTAAGCAAAGGGGGATGATCTGCTATATAGTAGATCATCCCCCACGGAAGATTTGCTATGGCAAGGGGATGATCTACTATATAGTGAAACATCCCCCAGGGGATAATCTACTATATAGTGGAACATCCGGGGGGAAGATCTGCTAAATAGTAGATCTTCCGGGGGGATGTTCTGCTATATAGTAGATCATCCGAGGGGAAAATCTACTAGGGGGATGGTCCCACTATATAACACCGGAATTGAAATGCAGTACTAGTGCAATGCATCATAGGACAAGTCTATCAAACCCCCATTCTCAACCAAGGTTTCGAGGGGATTCATCAAATAAGGATCGGAGACTGAGGGGAATGGAATAAGTTTCAGGTGAACAGACTATCGAACCAATGAAGGCACAACTGAACGTTGTCATACATATGGCTGCCCATTGACATATACCTTATAATTTTTATCAGAGTTCGGTGAACGCGTCTCTCACACATCTTCTATGTTATTTATGTAATAAAAGGTTCACAAAAGTACAATAATTAATATTTCTTAATCACTTGGGACTATATTGTTGTCATTGATAACTGATGGCAATATATTCATTGGCGAATCCAGCGATATTGGTGGTGATTCTTACCCAGTGTGACATTGAACGAGAGAAGGAAAAAAAAAGGGGGGGGGTGTGTGCTCCACCATGTCTTTAATTGAAGCAAACTTATTTTCAGAAAAAAAGCGTTAAGAATTAAAAAGAAATAAGTTTAATAAAAAATATCGGTATAAAGTATATCTTAGGGCATGATGGGTTGCGGAAAGTTTCGGATATACGTTGATCCCCCTCCCCCCCCCCCCCCCCCCAATCACCACCACCCCCGTCCATTTTTTCCTCTTGGATTCGCTCTCGATGTCATCACTAATAATATGAAGGTAACAACCTTATCAATTACGGAGAACTGTCGAATCATTGTAGGTCTATGAGCTTTCACTGTGGTATATTCATTGCTTCTTTGACGAGTGATATATTTTTTAATCCATCAAGCATGTAGGAAAAGACCACAAGGGTCCATTCACCTGGTCTGGAACTTACAGTCCTTATATTCTATGGACCTATGGACCAAACCAACGGACTCATCACTCATTTGTATGTATATACTTTGATGTGGTATCTGACATACAGGACTATTGACCTCCATTAACAGGATTACATGTACTATAAGTTAAATATGCTTGAATAAAAGAGACACGAGACACTAATCTCCCCCCCCCCAATCCAAAAAGAAAAAAAAAAAAGATAATACAAATGATAGAAACGCTTTAGGATATTATCATTCTCATTGTTGACACCGACTAGATCCATAAGCGGATAGCAATTTAATTTAAGACTCTCGAAGAATCTATCATCAATTTTTTTTTTTTCGAATCCCTCAATTTATCATCATTTTTCTCGAATCAACATAAAAATACCTTTCAAGTACATAGATATACGTTCTCGTTTGCCCTTTTTAAACTGGTCCGTTTTTATGTACGTGAGAGAGAGAACATCTTAAAGGTTTATTTTTTTTTTGAATATTTATGGTATGATACACGTATTTTAAAACTTTGACGAATATCAGCAGATCAAGTTGACTAATACAGTATATGTGCATTTTGTCAACTACACAAGATACGGTCAATGAATATATTTATTTCAATAAGAATAATTTTCTCGATGATATAATGATTAAATTTTTTGAAATAATAATTTACGTAAGGCTGTAGAAAAAAATATTTTCATATTTCTTCATTTTATGTTCGATGGAATTTCATAACTTTTTTTTCTTAAATATATATATATTGAAACTTACAATAATCACTATCACACGTTTTATTAAAAATAAACATACGTCATACAATTAAAACACTTTAATTTTTTTAACTACATATACATCACTAAATCGGAGTTCTTGTGAAAATATTTTATATGTCACATGGATTTTTATGATATTGGCAAACATGGGCGTAGCTATGTGGTGTCAGTAGCGTTTCTGGAATGTGGAGTCTAATGTACATGTGTCATATTTTAGGAAAATCTTTTTTGGTCGATTATCATCTCGGGGGGGGGGGGGGGGGGGGGGGGGGGGGCTGGTTCCATTTGTAAGTCGTCTGCAACGTAAGAGTGACATCCATCAGGTGGTCGCACTTTCACATATTTAGCTATATACATCAGACATCTATTATGATACTCAGCATCCAATGTAGGTCAAGGTCACTATCAAGGTCAAGTTGACGCACTTAAGGTCAAACATGCTACAGGCGACATGAATTGATGATTTTGCAGTCGGTCCCTTATCATCTTAGGGGACGACCATTTGATTCGGGAGGGGGTGTAAATATTCAGAAAATGTTCAAAAATAAATAATCTGACCATATTGGGTGCAGAAAATAAATTATCTAGCCCACATTTGTTCAAATTAAAAAAAAAATTCGGCTCGCTTCGTTCGCCATACAATGAAACAAATTTCAGCTTGCTTCAAGAGAAACACGACAATTTTTTTTATGGCTCGCATCGCTCGCCTTACACTCAAAACTTTTTCGGGCTCGCTCCGCTGATCCTTGGACCATGAATTTTCATATCAAGACTAAAGTGTTATTTAGACATAGGTTTTATTCTAATTAAAACGTTGTATTACAATTGCATACATCAAACAAAATTGCATTTTTTATTTAAAGAAGTTCTCTAGTAGTGGAGATTTTCATGTATATTACAGTTCATATCAAACTAAATTCCAACAAGAAATTTCCCCATTATGTAATCTCTTTCAGAGCTGATATAGACAAATTTATATTTTACCACCTTTTCCAATTTCTTAAAATAGCTGTACACACCGGAAGTACGTCAGAAGTGTGTAAAAGGGAAACACGTTTCATAACGCTTTATATAGAAATGTACATGCATGTTGTGGATACATGTACTAAGGCACGGTCCATTTGATATTCTGGGGGGGGCTTGGGTTTTTTTCGAAAAAAATAATTTTGCTCTTAATTTTGATGAAAAAAATAAATTTGCTTATGGTGTGACAGAAAAAAAATAATCTTGCTCTTACAAATAATCTGAATTTGAAGAATTACCATAAAATTTCGCTAAAATTCTTGAAAATTTTTCGGCTCGCTTCGCTCGCCGCAGTTTTCAAGTTGTATCAAAAATTTTTTAGCTCGCTTCGCTCGCCATAGTTTTCTATCAAAACATTATTTACTAATAGCAAACTTCATATATTTGAAGATATCAAAAGTTATACATGTATGTGAATGGAAAGGGGCTAAATATATTATAAATATTTATGTATTGCTATTTTTCCATGTTGCATGTATCCCATAGAGTCTAACTTTATGTTCTTGTAAGCTTGGAAGGAGAACTTCAGTTATTCACCAATAAACTTACAATTCTTTGCAACATTTAAAAATTTGTCTAGGAGACCTTCCCCTCAGACCCTTTTATACATGTTATATACATGTACCTTATATAAAATATTGAGAATTGTATTGTAAAAATCTTTCATCTCTCTGTTTAAAAGTGAATTGCCTTGAATAAGAATAAATTAATATATTAATATTTAGAGTTTTGAGTCAAAATATTAATAATTTCTATTGATAAAACAAAACATTCTTAATATGCGCATCACCTTGTTAAAAAAAATTTCCTTGCTCCAACTTTGCAAGAAAAAAATAATTTTGCCCCGGTCCGGGGCGAAAAAAATAATCTTGCTCCAACAAAAAACCCAAGCCCCCCCCCCCCCCCCCCTGAATATCAAATGGACCATGCCTAATGTACTCTTATAAATGCCAAAATAAAGGACATATCAAATGACAGCGTATGAGTGATAAATATGATAAAAGAGCATTTAATAATGAATCCTAAATATTTGCATTAAAACTATAAGGTAAATATTTATAAAAATCAACTAATCTACATAATTTATTTATATGCATACGTTCATCTGTTGATATATTCTAAACGACTTCCAGAATCCTAAAATTTATCTCAGAAAGGGATTCCAAGGCATATATAGATAAAAAAAAATCTGAAGGGAATCTATCCTTCCTGTCCCTTGGAAAGAAAAGGGGTGGGGGTGGTAAGCCGTCTATTTCGGGAAAAAATACATACTATAGTAAAACAAAGAAAAATCTGCATTTTTGGCAAATCCAAGGGGACCTGATGTCCTAACCGTCTAGATCACGTTTGTATATGGTTTGGGTCGGGTGGAGGGTATTCGATATACAAAATTCTATTTCCCCGGCACTCTGACTCCCTCCCGTTCAGCCTATTGATACCACCCTCCTTTGTTGACATTTGTACCTCCCAACTTCCAGTCGGCACGTACGTACTTCAATATTGCCTTCCTTACATTGGAAAAAGCATGCCATGTACATGTTAAAAGAGGGGAAAATTAGGTCAGTGAAATATCGGTGAGAATTAAATGTAAAAATATAAGTCATCAACATGTTCAATGTACTTATTTTTGTGAGCGGGGAAAGATGAAAGAAAGAAGGAAAGATACAAGCTAGATTTTTTTTTTACATATATACAGCCCACAAGTGCCGACAAAAAAGTCAGTATGCAACAACTGTTAAAGAAAAATATTACCCCCCTCCCGTCCGAATTTCCAGACATAACTCTCGTCTCCAGACCCCCCCCCCCCCCCCCTCATAAATAACGATACAATGTTTGATGATTGTTGTTGTGTAAAACAAAATTTTTAAATGATTATAAACAAATAAATATCCATCAAATGTTTCATCAAATGGATCCGTGTGGAACATCAAACTACGCAAGAACTTCAGTTTTCAATATGCAGAGCATAACCTGCTACATGTTAACAAATTTTTAGATAGATTGGAGTGGAAACGTAAATTTTAACTGCGGTAGGAGTTGCGACTGAATAAAAAAAAATTTGATAATCATAAACAAGATACCATATCAAATACTTGTACATATACAGATAGTTCTTGTTCCGAATTCTGGGGACCAATAACGTGAAAGATAACAAAAATATATACCGCGTGACTTGTATCGGGCATTTCATTGGTTAACGCGACTGTTGCAGAAACAGAAAAAATGGCATCGTTGACGAGAGCGAGGAAAAACACGTGCACAAGCTAGGCCGGAGGTTTTGAAATTGGTCAAATGGCCGATCAAAGAGTTCATGTAAGTTATACTGCTTGAAAAATATTGCTGTAAAACACCCTTGTGTAGCAATAATGTTCACCTAATAGTGATTTATCAAACAAAAAGTTACTGAAGTGTAACTTGACACTTTTATACAGCACTGTATATAAAAGTGAGAAAAACACATTTATAACCCCATGTCCTAGGTCCCTTTCCTTTCCGACACTACTTTAGATGATATTGGATGATTTTCATGTATTTTTATAGTTCATAGCTCAGTTAAAAAGATTGAAAATCGGATAATTTTTTACGTATCTGGTTCTCATTACTGTATTGTATTTACCAATGGCGGCTCCCATGATTTTGATATCATCACGTACGTATGTCGTTTGTCCACCTGTTTGTCTTCAAGAACTTCAGCATTATGCAGGGCTATTAGATATCACAAAGTTGATATGTTTCTGACTATCTGGTGATTCATATTCAGACATTTTCTGGAAAAGCTTTCATCAAGAAGTTACAGCTAAATACACGACAAACACAGGTTTACGTGTAATTTGTTTTATATGCTGATTTTGACCATTCTACGCCATGTCGGATGAAAATTAAGTTGCAGTTTATATGTAGTCCTTTATATCAAATAAATCAAAATTCACACAGAATTTATACCAAAAACTATGGATGAAAAGTTACCTTGGTCTGGGAAATGAATCTTTTCTATAAATTAATCATTGATTCTCATTCATTGGAAAATAATTTTTTTTAACTATTTTGTTCAAATTTTCTATGGGGGTCAAATGGAAAAAAAAATGGTAACTAAATTGGGGAAAAAAAATACTATATTGCATTGGGACTAGGGCTGAATATTGGCTTCAAAATAGCACAGTCTAGTGCCCTGAACTGTTTTTAATTTCCTCCAGACAATCCATACCTTACCTTGCAAGCATTAACATTTAAATAAATTGTTGCTTTTAGCCTAGTTGTGAAAGAATTGTAAGGGATATTATCATGAATATATTGAAACTTACTATTTAATTTAAATATCCAAAAGCTTTGACCCTGACCTTGAAGCTTGACCTTAATTGGGCTTAAAACTGAGAAATAGAGTTATGCTTTATTCATTTTTCGTCAAAGTCATTGGTTTAATTTATGCAGAAATAATTGTAGGAATTGACCACGATGTTCATCTTGGAGCTCAATTCTGTTACAATGATGGCAATAATGTAATATTCATCTATCATTGAAGAAATATGCAGTAACTTCTGGTCATAAGCTATCATTTTTAGCTCTACTGGCCAAAGACCAGTCGAGCTTGTGTGATCACCCTTCGTCCATCTGTTTGGCATCCATAAACAATTCTTGTGAACACATCTCGTCTGAAACTATAAATGATAGAAATGTAATTTGTTTTGCATTGTGTTTGTTCTTTTGCCTAGTTGTGCACCTAATTTTTTGTTTGATCCCTTGACCCCCAGGGTCTTTGAAAAAGGGTGTGGTCATTTTCTCCAATATAACGCTATGTAATATTGTGCTCGCAACTCCTCCGACAATATAAATGATGGAGACTTAATTCTTTTTGTAGTATGATGGGTCTGTGGTCTAGTTATGCACCAGATATTTTTTTTGAGCCCTGACCCCCATGGTCTTAGGAAATGGGTGTGGTCATTTTCTCCTATATAACTCTACGAAATCTTATGCTTGCAACTCCTCTGACACTTTAAATGATGGAGATTTAATTCTTTTCGTAATATGATGGGTCTGCAGTCTAGTTGTGCACCTGATATTTTGTTGAGCCCCTGACACCCCAGGGTATAGGAAATGGGTGTGGTCATTTTCTCCTATAAAGCTCTATGTGATCTTGTGCATGCAACTCCTCTGGCACAATAAATGATTGAGACTAATTCATTTTGAAATATGATCATGATGATGGGTCTGTGGTTTAGTTTTACACCTATTATTTTTAGTCCCTGACCCCCACGGTCACAGAAAATGGGTGTGGTCATTTTTTCCTATATAACTCTATGTAATTCCTCTGACACTATAAATGATAGAGACTTAATTCTTTTTGAAATATGATGGATATGTGGTTTAGTTTTTTGTTTTTGCCCCCGATCCCCGGGGTCTTAGAAAATGGGTGTGGTCATTTTCTCCCATATAATCATGATAATTGTGCTCTCAACTCTTCTAAAGCTATTAATGATAGAGAGTTAATTCTTAGCAATATGATGGATCTGTAGTCTTGTTGTGTCATTGATAGTTCATTTGAGCTTGCAGCCCCTTGGTTATTATATTGATATTCTAGTTGCAGTCTAATGGATATGTTGTTTTGTTGTGCTACTTATAATTTGTTAGAATGTCTGCTCCCCATGGTCTTTTGTTTAGAAAAAAAGGAAATAAATATTTATTATTTATGTGTATGTATCTTTTTCACTTGTCACCGAGTGAATGAAACAAAACAACCAGGAGAGCTACAGTCTCATTAGAGACTTCTGGTGAAGAATATAGATCCGAAAAGATTGTTAAAATCAACCACATTCAATACTCCTCACTTCATTCCAGGTCAGGCAGAAATTATTTAAATTTTAACCTTCCTAAGCTCACAAAATTTGGTGGACACTGTTTATTTTTATTCTACTGTGTGAAATACAGTCAAACTTTGATATCTCGAACTCTGATATCTTGATTACCCAAAGTCAGACCTCAGTCCCAGTTGTTTTCTTTGTAATATTATTAATACATGTAATATGAATATCTCTACCTACTGAATTATTTCTCAGGGTCCCTTCGACTTCGAACTTTGACTGTATCATAGTTAATTTAACAAAGCTGAAAGATAAATCATCAGTAGGCCTGATTGCATGTATTTACCTTGAAGTTTGACTCTAGCGTTTAAAAAATGTATTTTAATGTTAGCATGTGCTAGGCTTTATAAAAGTTTATTATACAAATGCTAAGGAAAATAAAAACATTTCAAGTTTTTCTGCAATGTCGCAGTTTTGTGATAACTTCTTGATGTATTTGTTTTAGTTCATACACGGTGTGCCTTCAGATAGACCTGAACTCAACGCACCTTCTGTTCAAAGTTTGCTTCATCATGAAAGGAGTGGTAAGTAAGCTTTAAAATTACATTAAAACCTCATTAGCAATTCTCATTATCTGTGTGTATAAACAAATGAGATATAAATATTTTAACTTGCTATTCAAAAACAGTTTATGTAGGATACCAAAGAACATCTTTATTTGGAGCACATCTTTTTGTTCAGATTTTGTTCATTGTTCAGATACATATATATACATACGAAAATCATGTATTTGAGATTTTTCATGCAAAATGATTTTTAAGCAAAGAAGCAATAAAAACATGATCATCATTTTAGATACTAGAAATATCAGTAAAGATTTTGAATACATGTGCTTCTAGCAATGCACTACATTATGTGTTCATTTGATCAATTTACAATAAATATTTAATTCTTTTCTGAAATTAATCGATTAATTCTAACCAATTATTTTCAGATTACAAGAAGAATTTGTTCAAAAATTTGGAAATGTGCTTTCAAGCTGTAAGAAATGATGAAGTGCTTGCTGAGGCTATTCAGAGGTCATTCTTGTCTAAACCAAAGACACCCTATATGATGAGAATGGAGAAAGCACTATGTGATTTGACAAATCCTCAACTGACTTCTGGCATTTTCTATTGTGCAGTTTTCAAGATCAATGAGGGATATTATGTCAGATACATGGATAGTGGTGTTTTCAATGGTTTTTTTTTAGAAAGAGGTAAGAATCTTGATAATATTAACATTTTTCAACAAGTGCTTTGTGTCTCATGCGAAACAGTGATAACTTCACCTTCATTATTTTTCTCCCCTCCCTTCCATCCAACAAAGACTTTGTTTTTGTCTTCACCTATGTCTGTCTACAGATCACTTTCATATTTCAGTATTTCAATTGCTCAAGATCTAAATGTTTTACCCAAGGTCAAGATTTCTTTCAAAGTTTGTGGTTAATGATCACTATGATACACGGTTTTGGCTATAATTCTTTTATTATATTGAGTATATGCCTTTGTTTTTCATTTAATAGGATTTACATCACCTTATTGTACGCCCAAAGCCATGTTGAAAACTTCAATTACAGAAAAGCAATATAGTTATTCATTATGGGCATCTTTGATCTTTCCCTCAAAATACATGAAATGTAGGTTAAATTTTGTGTCCAATTATTCTCATAGTTAAGTGTACATGTACAAGGTGCCAAGAGCTCCTCAAAAAGAGGTATGCAGATGTTCAAAGAAGGGGAATAGAATAATCGCAAATGCAATCTGAGAGTGCTAGGTCCTTTTCTACCATTATACTCTGATGATGGAAATGGACTTTTTGCGAAAGCGCGGGGACATTTAAACCTGTTCGTCCGTCCGTCTGTCCGTCAGTCACAAAAACTTTAACCTTGTGCATAACTTTTGAACGGTAAGTGATAGGGCTTTCATATTACACATGTGTATTCCTTGTGACATGACCTTTCCATGGATACTAAAATTTTTGACCTTGTGACCTTAACCTTGGACTTTGACCTACTTATTAAAAACTTTAACCTTGACCATCACTTTTGAATGGAAAGTGATAGGGCTTTCATATTACACATGTGTATTCCTTGTGACAAGGCCTTTCCATGGATACCAAAATTTTTGACCTTGTGACTTGACCTTAGAATTTGACATACTTTTCAAATACATTAACCTTGACCATTACTTTTGAATTGAAAAATGTGGATACCAAAATTTTTGACCTTGGAGTTTGACATACTTTTCAAATACTTTAACCTTGACCATTACTTTTTTGAATTGAACGTGATTGGACTGTCACATTTCACATGTGTATTCCTTGTGACAAGACCTTTCTGTTGGTAACAACATTCTGACCTTGTGACCTCGTCCTTGGAGGTTGACCCACATTTAAAAACTTCAACCTTGACCGGGGGGAGGGGGGGTCTGAAAGCATTTCTTTAACGACCAACACCCAATAGCGGGGGACCACAATTTCTTGAATTTGATTTTTAATCTAATCTTAAGGTTTTCATAAAATATTGTTTCTGTTGTAATGACCAAAAATTTCTATAATACAGATGATTTGAACACTGGTAATATTAAGTATTTTAATTTCAGCATTCAGCAAATTAAAGCAATATGTTGCAGACATATCTAGTCCTTATATCGCAGATTTGATGTTTTGGACTTCAATCTTTACTTCTGAGGATCAGGATTTACATCATGAAAAATACATTGAAAAGCTGAACAAGAAAAGAAATAAAGTAGACAAAGGTATGAACTATAGAAGGGATGCATTTAATTATAATCACATTGTTTTTCCATCTTTTTATCAGTATTGTCAAGATACTGTACTAGTATTAGATACATGTATATCCATATTTATCATAAGCCTCAAAATATGTCATTTTAATACAGAGGTCAGAATCGCATTTTGTATATTATTAGAAGATGTAGAATCTATCATGAAGTTGCGATCAGAATCTCCCGAGTGTAAAAGATTTGCAATCCACAAAAGCACTTGCAAAGTCTTAGATATAGGAAATCTTTTGCATGAGAATGAGATTCCCCCGTCTCAGTCGCAACCTATTGATAGATTATTTATTTTACTCAGTTCATTTTATTATCATTAAAATGATTTTTAACAAGAATCAAGACCAAAATGTTTACAAATCTAACTGTAACGTACCGTTACGTTATATGGCATCATAATATGTCATGTGGAGTATGAGACTAGAAAATCTCGAATTGCTATGTCTACCTTTTTGCTTTTGTCTCAAGACATGAATAAGAAATATATATATTTAACATTTATGTATTTGTTGAATATCACTGTCCTGTCATTATAACGTTTTCAAGAATTTTAGCTGTCTTGCAAAGCAAATTTTAACTTTTTATGTTTCTATTTTACTATTTATTGTTTCTTTGTATCTGTAATTATTTGCTTTGGAGTGACTATGAAGTTCGCCTTGAAAATCAGTTTTACATAATCTTAAACAGTTTCTTTTTTCTTGTAATGTAGAAATATAAGTGTTCAAGTACAAATCATTTTGTTATAAAGCATAATGCCTATCCGACTTTTAAAGCTGAATTGATGTTACAAAGCTACATTTGTAAATGGGATAGTCCTAATGCTATCCCATTTTAAATTTCAGATTGACAGTTTTAGTTTTGTTGATATAGACCAGCATTTGGCATTATAAATGCCCTTTCAGGCTTATTCATAGAAATATTTTAGTATTTCACCCAATATGCAATAGACAGGAAAGTTATGCTGTCTGCATTTTACATTCAATCTTATGATTTTGATTTGCTTGGAACAAAACCAATTGAAGAATTAAACAATTAAGGTACTATCTGAGAGTAAAAATGAATTGTGTTTTTCTATGTACATGCTCTTTCAACACCTAAATATTTTATATTTATAGGAAGAAAACTTCGTGAGACTGGCAGGAGATTCCCTACTCTGTTTGAGACAAATGCCTCTTCTTTCTTACCTTCCCACAGAGGATTTATGGCGCAGGTATCAGAAAATGTTGAGAAGGAAGAAAGTGATTGCCACCTTGCAGCCTCTATCACCTGCATTATCAACAAAGTGAAGCAGAAGGCTAAGGACGATTCTGTAAACAATCGGTAGGCAGTACTACAGACAATATTACTGATTAGTATCATGAGTATTGGAATTAAATTTTACATAATTTTACCTGTTGAAAATTTCTATTTTGATTTTTTATGCCCCTGGAATCAAAGATTCGGGGGCATATAGTTTTTGGCCTGTCCGTCTGTTTGTCTGTCTGTCTGTCTGTCTGTCTGTCTGTTTGTCCTAAAAACTTTAACATTGGACATAACTTTTGAATGGTAAGTGATAGGGCTTTCATATTTCACATACATGTGTATTCCTTGTGACAAGACCTTTCCATTGATACCAAAATTTTTGACCTCGTGACCTTGACCTTTGATGTTTGACCTTTTAATCCAGTGACCCTGACCTTGACCTTTCACATACATGTACTTAACAGAAAATAGTGTTTATACTAACAAAGATGCCACCGGGGCATTCGTGTTTCACAAACACAGGCTTTTTTGTTTTTTCAGTAATTGAATTTAACTAAAACTGTGGTAATTATAAGCCTACAATTTTTTCAACGCATAATGATTTAAATGAAAACATATAATTGTGGAACGAAAGTTAATTGCAAGCACAAGGAAAGTATAGGAATCTCCATCCTATAAAAAGAATACATTAAAAGGTATTGTAAAATATATTATTTACACAACTTTTACTTATTTTGTCATTTACAGGTACATTTATTGCACTGGAGATTTTCAAAATTTAGCTGGAGAGTGGGAAACCTTGCTGCAGGCGTATAGAACAGAGTCAAACACTGTCAGCATGATGAAAACACAAGATCTTGTGCAAAGCCTTCCTAACAATCCATCTCTTCATGACCAATGTAAAATTCTATCTGCATTATCAAATTTTCATTACTGGGAGGCTGATGTTGGATTTTACAGGATGTTGTCAGTTAGGGACCTCTCTGGGAAGCATAAACCTGCTTCTCCAAGAAATAGAATTCTTCTGGCTTTTAGAGAACACAACTATCCAGAGGTTTCTGATACTTTTTTCAATTTTCTGAAGTGGTTGAACATTTTTGACGAAGTTGAATTGCCCTCTACATTAACGGATGTGTCAGAATCAGCCAGTACCACTCAGATCAGACACCAAAGACGAGGCAGTCAGTCAAGAAGGCAGACCATTGGAGATATCCTTCAAAACATTGGATCCATCCATTCTTCATATGCAACACAAAATCAAGCAATGCAAAGGGACTTGTATGAGAAATTCCAAATTTCCTTAATAGAAGACGGACAAATTCATTGGAGGAAAAATACCATCTCGCATGATATTGTTTGCATGAATGACTTTGATTTATATACTGGAAGGATAGTAAATGACAAATTCATCCATCTTGAATGCTTATATGAAAACGAAATCATCGAATACCGATGCAACTGTGAATTATACTCCACACTGCTGCAATTGGCCTCCATAGGTGTACCTGACCTTGATATTGAAAGTAACGTGGACATCCAGTGTTGTCATACAAAATTCCATAAAGATCATATGTCTTGCTTCTCAGGAGATTTTGACAATTCAAGTTCTAAAATTGCTAACAAGATTTTATTATCAAAACAAAATCAAACTCCAGTTGTTGAATTAACCACTTCATCCAATAAGACACAGAAGTTTTCCACAGTATCTGAAGAAGTAATTGGATTTGTTCATTTGACCAATGATGTACTCTTGTGTCAGTCAGGAGAGTGTCAAGCTAATTACAAGCAGGCGAAAAGAAAACAAGAGAATCTTAGTAATGCAGCCAGTATTTGCCCACATTTACTCTTAATGAGAGATTTCTTCTCTGAAAGGTGTAATCAATCATTTACGAACTCTTCCACGAATGAAATTGAGGACAATGAAAATGACTATGAAGATGCTCCTCATGAAGATGCTCCACTTGAAATTGTTCTTGATGATGATGATGATCAACCAAAGGTATTTCTAACTGAAGACTGGAAATTTATTTTATATCATCTTCCACTCGTAAATGTTAGATATACAGAAAACTATTATCAGCTTTAAAGTAATCGAAACTAAGAACAAACTATTTAAGCAAATCCTAGTACATTGTATTGTCTATTGTACAATTTTAAAGTTTGCCACATTGCTTATCCTTCAACAAGGACCATTCTTGTTTTTACTAGGGGGAAAAATCTTTTGATGAAAAATAACAATTTTAGAAAAACAAACTGTTGGAATTTTCTGAAAATATTTTGATCTATTGGAAAAATAACATAAACAATGAATGATGCATGTATTCTCTTTTAGCTCTTTGATCCAGCATCTGGTATATGGGATTTTCCTTCTCTTAGTGTTCATCAGCCAAAAGAAGATGGCCACAGAGATCTTCAGGTTACATTTCAAAAGAGGATGGCTCTCGCAGACATAAATGGTGTGTTAAGAGACCAGCATGGATATCTTTGGTGTAATTCCAGTGGACCATTGTCATTGACACCATTATTACCAAATTCTCCAGATTGTCAATGTGGTGTAAGGAGAAGTTTTTCAATTAAGTATACGTAAGATGTTAAGTAAAGAGTTTATGTACAATCTATTTTTCTACATTTTGTCTGTCCAGTTTGTTGTGTCTATATTAAAGACACTATGTCCATGAGGACACCTGATGTTAATTCTATAAATTTATTGAGTTGCACAGCATACAAACTTCACTGTTCATGCAATTGTTTGGAGATTTTGAAACAATGTATGTTCTTGATACTAATCTTGTGCATTTCTTGTGATCTATGCTATAATTTCTTGATATACATTGTACATCCATCAAGGTTAATTTTAAATCATATTAAGACAGGCAACCTTCAAGTCAGGGTCACATATTCTACAGACTGCTTGCCTGTTCTTTTCCAGTCTAGTAGCATGTAGGGTACATGATACAGATTAAAAAAAAAACATGTTTATACATGTAACAATGTATAAGATAGTAATATTTTACTTTGCTTTCTAGGCATTGTATTTCAATGAAGAGTTTCCAGAAGGAAATGTACAGAGCAGTCCAAGAAGTACCTGTGTAATATATACTGTTAATGCCCCAGTGAAGTTTTTTGTAAGTTTTTTATACTTGGTTATTCTTCAAGTTTTAGGTTGGTTTAGATTATTTGTCAACTAGTGAACAGTTAGGGGAGGTTACCTGGTCAATAAGTATTATTCCGAGCAAAGCGAAGCTGGGTCCGGTATAAAACCTGGTATCATTCGGTACTAGTTAACAAACTTACTACACCTTTCACTTATCTTGATAATTTTCATGGAATATTGGACGTCACTGTCTGATTACACTAGGACGTAAATATGAAGGATGATATTGTGACGTCATAAAGGGTCGGGTATAAAAGACAAGGCATCTGGTATAACATATACCACATCATCATGTGACCATTATTAGCCAATGGCTATCTGGGATTTCCAGGCTAACTTGTCAGAGGTAGGGTAAATTGAAATCTTTCGATGATCAGGGTTATCCATGTTTTGGTAATATTAGGGATGAATTTTAGGAAAGGAGGGGAATTTACTTTGCAAGCACAAGAGAAAAGAATACAGTAGTGGTATGGGACATCCAAAAAGGTGGAACTAAGAAGCCATGAGAAACCTGTTTAATGAAATTTATGATGATGAAAAAAAATTAATTTCTCCTATTTGCACTGTACGGAAAGAAATTTTTTTGAGAGGGGCATGGGTATGGAGATAATTTCTAATTTTACTGCTGTTGGGGTCATTGTGGCTTGCTGATCATATGACTTGTATTATCTTGAACACATTATACATAAGTTTGTGTAGAAAAATATATTATAGGTTCATGCATAGATGTATACAAATATCAAATGAATTTGTAAGCATTATCAATTTTTTACTGTATATTTGCCAATTTGTGTGTTTTTGTTCTTTTTAAGGTTTATGACAGATGTTGCTTGCAAAGCAACCCTGCGTGCTCTTTAAGCTACAATGGACAAGCAGATTGTATCCATTTGCTGTCCAAGTTCACAGGAGCTGGTGATGAGATAGGCTGGGACTTCGTAGATAAAATCATGAAGTCACATATAACATTCCTTGGATATTGTGATCTGATGACAAGTCACTATAAGAGAATCTATGAGGACTCTGCCCCATTCATGTCTGTCAACACCTTCTTGGACTGGTGGTTTTCATGGGCTAGCAAGTTCAAGATTGATTTCCGCCAGCAGTGCTCCTTGTGCCAAGAAAACCCCAGAATGTTGGCATGCGATGGTACAAAACTTGGAGTCCGTTTGAGACATGCCAGTATAATCCCCATAGAAAAACCAACTTCTGTGAGCTTAATTGACCCATGCCATAGGAGGAATGAGAGGGCTTTCTTGTCTTTCCGTCAAGGAGATACAGATGCAAAAGACAAAGTACTTGCAAGAGAGTACCTTTTGTATCTGTGCAGAAAGTATACAAGTATGATCCATGACAAAGATAAACTTTCTGAAAAAGAAGAAAGAGAAAAAACTCATCTTCTCCTCAGGGTTGTACCCTCTAACTGCAAAGAGATGTTCCAGAAGTTTTGTGACATGCAGTATCCACCTGGAGTCATGCTGAAACTCTCCGAGTTATTCAAAATTATGTCTACCAGTCATTCCCTTTCCAGTTTGGTACCTTTTCGATTTGTGAATTTTCTTTCAGACACCCTTGAGCTTCTGTTCAACGAAAATTTCCCAAATCCGTCCATTATTAATGACACAGCTCTCTTTTCCCCAGAAGTACGGGATGTTCTAATGATTTGTCTTAAATTTCCTGAACTAAAAGCAGAAGTATTACCTTTAGTCACTTACATTGTTGAAAGGGTTCGGGGTATTTTCCACGACATCAAAGAGCCAGACATGCCTTTACCTCAGCCTGGGACATATAACCCTCCTAAAAATGGCATGGCGTACTATTTCACCAAATCTGGAGAGAAGCTCCGAGTGTTACCCAATTACACCATGAATTCTGATTGCCACAGTGTCAATTATGATGATCTGCCAAGCTCAAGTGAAAGCATTTGCCAGAAGAAATTTCCAATAGTTTCTAGACAAGGGACAACCTACCTATTTCTATGGTTTGATCCTTTACATTATGGACATTGCTATGGGTATCATATGATCCCAGGATCAGAGGGACGCAAAGATGCCTTTTCATCAGCATATTTGCATATGCCAAATGCTCCCGAGGAATTATTTTATGATTTTTCATGCCAACTTGAAGAATACTGTCTAAATCGAGAGCCTGGATTTTTCAAGAACACAAGGTTTTTCCATGATGTTTTTCATGGGTTTACGCACAAATGCCCAAATGTTTATAAATCAAAAAGACTCTTACCACTTCGAAAAGTTAACACCGAAATTTGTGAACAATTCAATTCTTTCATCCAGCGAATCAAATTTTCAGCTCGATCTATGACTATGACCAGGTTCAATTTCTATCTCCAATTTATGATATTTCAGTGGTCCGAAAGAAAAAGAAAACAGTTTGATAGGCGTTGTAATGCAGCCATGGCTTACATCTTGTAAAAAGCTAGATGTGCTACTCGGTTTTCAAAACATTTGATTTCAGAATAAGTAAAGCATTTACTGTAGGAATGAATTCTTCTATGATGGATGAAATGATTATGTTGATGAACATTCATGTAGTTTGTATTTCTTCATATTCTTTGTCAAATATAAATATTGAAAAGCCAGCATACATTATAGCATCGTCGAAGTCCCAGGCTAAGTTGCACCATGTTTTCTTATGTGGGTCAGAATGCCATACTTTTCGCTGGCATGCATTAAACTATCTTATGCCAGTGCCTCTCAGTATAGAGGTCATAGACCACTTCAGTGTGTATGCTTATAAACTTTCTGACATAAACTATCATCCTACTTTTGGAATTCAAGAGATATTGATACCAGTAGCTCACTTGTGTTTTTGTAGAAGATTCCAGCAAAAATTCAAATGTTGTGACCCACAGAAGAGGACTTAGTGCAACTGATGCGATGATGACATTATTGTAGGTTACTTAGTTATGCAATCAATTGCGAAAAAGTTCAAATTAAAGTCTGTGATATTTTATCTATGAATCATGTAATACATGTATACATGTATTTTAGCTATACATGTGTATTTCTCTATTGTTTATGCTATATTCTCTGATCAAGATTTCATCCGTTCATGACTAGGGGATTAAAATACTACTTTTATTCGAGCATGGGTGTACTCAAATTCTTTACATGATAAAGTAATCTTTAAATTGTGTAATTATGATTCATGTATGTATGTGTAATTACAGTAAACTCCGTATATAACGAAGCCCAGGGGAACATTGATCCAAATTCGTTATAGCCATATTTCGTTACATGCATTTTGATGCTAAATATGTTTTCCTTGGTATGGCCGTTCTGAATTAATGAAAACTTAAAACTATGTTGTGATTTATTGAGTAAGCATTCTTTACAACTGACATGCCGACAGAGTAATAGATGATTGGCAATCATTTCCTTATGTGAATACAACACGTCTCCTAATAGGTAATTAGTGTGGGGACAACAGACCGGGAGAGCAACTATTTGATAATTAGTAATTACCTGTCCACCAGGTGTGTTAATTAGGAATATCTGGAAGGCATTTCGCTATGACCACAGGACCACGAGATGGCTTTTAAAAGCTGATAATTCGTTATATACAAATTTGTTACAGGCGTACAAAAATCAATGGAGGGTAATAGGACTTCTTCAGGGAATTTCTTTTACTTTTTTACAAGCAGAAATTCGCTTTAAACCTGTGCGTTACAGGCAAAGTTTACTGTAATAATTATCAAATGGTTCATACCAAAAATTATGCAGTCCTGGAAAGTCTTTTAATTTGGATAGTTATTTGACTTCAGGTTTCACTATTTTAATGTACAGTCATTTGATAACTCTGAAAGATTGTTGCAATTATTTAGTTGAGTCTTGACACATGTTTGAAAATTATTTACAATATTTATGTGTTTGGTTACAAATCTGTAATGTGTTTACATGACAAAATTAATCCATAGTAATTTTTAAAATTTGTTTTGCAATACTTCAATGCGCAACAAATTTTTTTAGGGTATATAAGCTCTAAGTTGTGTGATTAATCTGACTCATGTTCATTCTATGATAATATTGTGAAGAGATTTGATTATACATTGATTTACATGTATTAGTATTATTGTTATGCCAGCTTCTCTATTTCATAAAAACTTGATGTGTCTAATTAAAGGACACATTGTCTGTGTACGTCTTTAAGCCCCCTCCCCCACCTTGAGTCTAGTATTAATCAAAAGCAATCGGTAGAGCTTCAGTATCATCAGAGACTTCTGGTTTTAAATTGTTATTCCAGACACATTGTACTTTTAAGTGTAGGTCAATGTGATCTAATAATGCCTCCAAAATCATATTAAAGATCATGCTTAACGAGTGAATGTGTCCTTTGTAGACTTTCAGTATTGGTATAAGTCAAAATGTATGTGATGTTTTAATTAATATAACGTGAACATGGACATATGGTATATATAGTTAAGTGGCCCCTAAAATCGAATTCTCCAAACTCAAATTTTGTTGTCATTTTTAGTGAGTTAAATGTCTTATAGTATATTTTGAGAAAAAATGTTATAAAACTACTCCTTGTTTCTAAAACATTGTAAATTTTGCATAAATATTTTTAATGATAAAACCAGTGATTTTATCAATTTTTCACCAAAAAAATAGCATAATTAACTGAATTATTTTCATTGAGATTACATTGAGCGAAATTGTGGACAATTTTTTCCTTGTGCATGCACTTGAAAACATACAAAGATAACAATTTATCAAAATATAAAAGCTGTGCAGTAGCCTGCTCGATACTAACTATTATGTTGAAAATGAGCCCCAAAATGACATTTTTCAGATATTTGGCAAAATGTACCATTTTGAAGCCAAAATTCCAAAAAATTGAGTAAGAAAGTGAAAGGTTATGTATCATACAAGAATAAATATGCCATTGGGTACTTTATTACTTCATGAAACTGTTAGATTTTAGCCTGAAGGGGGCCTCTTTACTATATAAACCAGATATAGTCCTTTCTTAAAATCTAAGGCTCTCCTATTGTATATATTTTCAGCTCAGGTTCAGGACCAATGAACTTTTGTTATACATGTGTATATTTTTCATATTTTGAATAAAAATATAATTAATCATTATGATCTTGCATCTTTATTAGTCATCAATAAAAGCAATGAAATTATATAACAACTAAGTTTTATAGTGAAGATGTCCATCTGGAATTCGGTTAACTCGAAAATTACAATTTTCCAAAACGGGAAAATACTATTTACTGCAGTACACTGTCTGTCAAAGCTGTTGTGTGAAATATTGTTCACATTCAACAAAATAAAGGCAAGGACAAGATTTTCAATTTCTGCTTGCCAGGACTTTAACATTGCATATGACAAAAACTTTGTTATGGTCTGGGGTAGTCATTTCATTTTTATGGCCATGCATATATGTATATATATGACCTTAGTTGAAGATTACGTTTGGTTAATTTGAGATATTCTAATCTATGAAGAGAAGAAAGAAAGATTTTTTATCTTTCTAGTCACTGTGACCTTGAACAAATAGAAGTGACCTCTATTCAATATCATGGCTCATCATTTAGTCTTGGGACAACTATTATGTGGAATACGAATCTAATCTGTACAGATGCAATAATTTACGGACTACATACAATTTTACATCTTCACTTTGTCGTCGCAAACTTGTTTCAAGGTCATGAAACACCCTTCGGCGTGCGAAACTGTTTATGGATCTTGCTATTTCTCCATACTTTAATTTTGATCTCATAGCTCAAGGTATAATCGCAGACAACTGTTCTGTGAGGATGTGTAGGAATTTTGTTTGAGGAATAGGGGTCTTCAGTTAAAAATATGTGGGTGGATCATTCAATTTGTTCTGTGAATCTGTTTGTTACACAGAGAGATGCCGTATCATAAGCGGATTTAAAGAAACATGCCGCGACGGCTGTTCGAACCTGCAAACTGAACCCGCGGTGACCCTAATTTCAAGAGTTCAGAAAACAAGAATGAAACAGACAACTATGGTGCATATATAATGTCATAATTTGTGTTTTGTTACGTGTTGTGCAACACAGAGCAAGTTCATTTATCGCATGAAATACGCTAACGTGCATTACATGTACGATAAATGCAGTTGCTGTGTGTTGCACACCCGTAACAAAGCACAAATATGTGAATATCAATATTTTGCTCTATACCCTGTTGCTATGGTGAAGTCATTCTGGCACCATTTTCGTTCCTTTGTCATAATGGAAGGCAGCCCTGGTTTCCATAGAATTTGATGACGTCGCAATGCGTTGACGTCAGATACCTGTACAAATGGGAATAATATATAATCTTACACCACCATGAGGGAGGGATGGCGATTTCTCAACCCGAGTGTACAAATTTTGCAAGTCCATGACGAGGCTTGCCGAGTCATGGACAAGCAAAATTTTTACACGAGGGTTGAGAATTAGCCATCCCTCCCTCATGGTGGTGTTTGATTGTTTTTCTCCCACGTAATCGACTATCTAGAGTGTCTGTTATAATCGCCAGTTTGCCTTACTTCCATAACGTCGCTTTGGTAGCGATGACGTCAGAGGGTGAGATCGATGACGTCAGAGGGTGAGATCGATTTATCTCACCCCAGGGACATTTGAGAGTTCTCAGTCTCAAGTGGGAGAAGTGACTCTCTCGGTAACGGCAAGTTTAGTAAAAAAAAAAATACCCATGGGTTGATATGCATTACTTACTGACAGAATGAATTTAAAACGTTTTCAAGTGCAAGATCAAATCGATGAGATTAAAACCTCTATAAATAAACAAAAACATTATGTGAGTGGATCATTCAATTTTTTCTGTGAATTTGTTTGTGACACAGAGAGATGCCGTATCATAGGCGGATCAAAAGAAAGATCTAAAGAACATGCCGCGACGCCGCTGTTCCAGCCTGCATGCATATCGATCTACATCATTAAAACATTCTTTCAATCTTTTCTTACGAACGCCGGTCGTGCCAACAATAATAAGTTGTGTACACACACACATAGATATACATATCTTTCTCCGCTTTCAACCCATTCCCCTTATTTTGCCCTTCGCTATTCCCTATGAGCTTAGAAAAGACAACCCATTCCCCCTTTCGCCATGTTTTCTGACGACGTTACGTGACGTCACAATAAGATTCTCTTTTACCATTGGACAATTTGAGCCTTTGAGACAACTTATGTGTGTCACACAGGGTACGAGCAGAATTGGAGAGGAAAAGTGTTATCTGGATACGTATTTCAATGACAAGAAAAGATATCGGCCATTTCACAATAAATTGCCAATCTACTAAATCTAAGGTCGGCCCCTAGAATTAGTACTGCGGAATCGCTTTGTGGAGAAACAGACGCCGCTAGTAGATCTATATGTTGTCGAAATCCAGAATAGTGTTATCCGGATACGTATTTCAATGACAACAAAATATATATCGGCAATTTTACAACAATCTACTAAATTTGAGGTCGACCCCTAGAATTGGTACTGCGGAAATCGCTTTGCGTTAAGTGAAATCGGACAGACGCCGCTAGTAGATCGAAATCGAAATGCTGCCAATCGCCATGTAGGGTACTAACTACTTCTGGTGTGGAACCTCAGATTTGGTTCATACACTTTAATAGCAAGGCTTCCACTATCGCAAAGACATAGAGAATGAGCTACGAATACGTGTCACTTCGAACGGTGGTTATTGACAAGCATGCGATCGAGCTGGATGGTGCTACGAGCGTGGCAGACATAGGTGATTCTGCAAAATTGGACACTTTAACAATTATTTTCCCAGTTTTGAAATAAAGTTATTTAATTCAAAAAAGTTTGCTAGTGTATGATGCAGGTGTACATAAAATGTATGATTTGCTGAAAGTGCGTCTTTCTTGTTTCATATTGCTATCGTCCTATGACAAATTTGAAATACTAAAAAATATTTAAATTGCTTAATGACTACTTCAAACTTTGGGATACTAGAATTGTCGTGACAATTTCGTCGAAGTGTTTTTATTGGTGTGAATCGTGTCACACTCGTCTTAGATTCCTCTGTATCGTGGCGCATACATGCGAAGGCGAGTAGAAAGCGCCCGGAATTTCCGTTAATTCTGCCTTTGACATTTCATACGTGAGAATCAGACAGTTTCAGAAAATCCTGACTACAGAGAAGTCCACGTATACTCGATTACATATTTTCCACAACTATTACAAAGGATCATTTATTTATATCAGTTTATTTTCAATAAATTACGAATTTATAATTACTGTTTCTAACAACAAGCAACTGTCAAAATTGTCGTATTTCCTATATGTTAAAGAAAAAATATCTCGAGTTTGCAACAGTAGATGTTATCGATATTTGTCATCATTAAAGGTATTTTTGTGAATTTCACAGTCACTTTAATAAGTTTCAGTTGTGAAATACCAGTAGGAGGGCTTTCTATGCCCCCGTAATCGGAGATTCGGGGGCATATAATTTTTGGTTTGTGTGATTTTTTGTTTGTCTTGACCTTGGAGTTTGACCTACTTAAAAAAAACCCTTAAACCTTGATCCGAAGTTTTGAATGATGCGTGACAAGACCTTTCCATGGATAGTTGGATACCAAAAAAAGTTTACCTTGTGACCTTGGGGTTAGACCTACTTTTGAAAAACTTTAACCTTGGCCATAACTTTTGAATGATACGTGATAGGGCTTTCATATCGCATGCGTATTCCTTGTGACAAGACCTTTCCATGGATACTAAAATGGTGACCTTGAATTGTTATTTATTTGACATTTCAGCTGTTTACTGACAAAAGAAATGGCAACGGGGGCATTCGTGTTTCACAAACGCGTTTTTTTTTAAATTTCATCATGAACACCCCCCGCACGTCTGAATTTGTTCAAAGAACTGAACTTAAACATTTCTAAAAGATGTTAAACACTCATGTTTCAGATCAGGTCAACATGAAAATTCTAATGAGCACACCAAGAAATTACTTTAAGTGATTAGTCTTATCTCAATAACGTTTGCTTGAAGTACCACTAATGGCCATATTTATCAGAACATTCATCTGATCACTATACTTTGGAAATGTTTGACATAAATGTTGCTCTCATGTAGCAGATTCAACACTTCATTCGTCTTTTCAGGAGATTTTTAAAATAGGGCTGCTAATCCAGTCTGGCAATCAAACATTCTACAAAGTAGATCACCGTCCAAATTGACTCTAGTAATAACCAACCTGCCTTGTCTATTGCTCCATTCATATTGTATGTGCTTTGCTATGGTTTTGGTATTCGCGTAAAATTGTACAATAAACATTAAACCGCTAAAGGCGGTATGACCGGGTTAATTTTATTAAATATTAAAGCCCTACCACTTAAAATACAAAAGTATCCATCTCAAGGTCAAAATTTGTTACCGTGTTTGCTTCGTCTCATGGTCTACAAGGGCTGATTAATATGTTGTGAGCCTCGGTTTTCTGGGTTGCAGAAGGTATTCTGCTAATAGATTATCTCCAAAAAAGACAAAAAATCAATTGCACATACTATGCTTCACTTTTGACAGTTATGAGAAAAAAGTTCACTATACGGTGTGTTGTTCCATCAGTACAAGGCTCCTGTTCACAAGTCACTGACATTCATAAATGTGGCTTTAATTGATTGAGCATCTGCCTTATGCACTTGAGCTTACATCTTTCCCAAAACTTAAAGCAGCTATTTCTCATGCACCCACTTTCAGTCTGATGATGACGTAGGTCTACTCTTACTTGCAGTGAATGGCTTTCTGACCAGTCAAGATAAGTTCTTTAAAAACCGGTGGCAAAAGTGTATTGATGCTGAAGGGGATTATGTAGAAAAATAATGCAAAATATCTGACATAATTCAAATACTGAAATACAAGGCTCACAACATATCAATCAGCCCTTGTATCACCACGTAAAGTTTCAAGTTGTTGCTCCAAACAGTTTTCTTAAAAAAAGACCTAAATGCAACAGTTCAACCAAAATGTTGACGTACCCAGAGCTAGACTTTGCCATTTCAAAGACCGGATTTTGTTTCGGCAAATAATTACTGATCATTATAAAAGCATCATATTAAAATGATATCTTGTTCGTAATCAAATAGAACACAATAATATGTTACATTCCTCTGAGCCTATATCAAATTGTAGTTAATTTTGCCAGCACTTCATTCCAAGTTTCATCAAGTACAGTTAAATAATTCCTATATTGAGTTGAAAATTAAAGTATAAAATTATTTATACAGCTGCATGTGGTACATCTTTTTATCCTTTTCAACCTGTGCATTAATAATGATGCGAAATTACAAAATCAACTTGAACGTTTGTTTCAATATTTATTTAGTTAGTTTAAACATATTTTATTTCCAAAATCTACATATTATTACAATGGCATTAATGACAATAAATAGGATTGAAAAGAAAGCCAAGAATGGCTTATTTGAATTTCTCTCCAAGTAAATATTTATTTGATTCATCTCTCAGAAATAACTGAAGCAGAAAAAACATAATCAAAAATGGATATTCAGATAATATACATGTGAATTACAAATGTACGTGCATATCCCTTAACATTCTATAGATACAATAGAAATCAGCTATTTAGAAAAGTTGCTAAGGTCAAAGTAAATAGATCTTAAGTTGTTTTTACAAAATTGAAGTCCACACAGCAGAGACTTGACTTACACTGCCATCCATAAATTAGTATACACTATTTCTACTCATTCTGCTGTTATAAAATGAACATTTTCAAATTTATTGCTGTATGATTCTAATAATGAACCTTGTAGAAATCATTTGTAACACTCAAATATATGAAGTTTTTGAATTTTTAAATATAAAAACTAGAACTGCCCTAAAGTGGACGAATTATAACCCCCGTGGGACGTTTTTGTGTCGCCTGCGAAGCACAGCGACACTTGGGGATCACTTTGTCCGTCCGTCTGTCTGTCACACTTTGGGTGTCAAATCCCATACCTTCTTATTGGTAAGTGATAGGGCTTTGATATTTCACATGTATATTCCTTGTAATGAGACCTTTTTACACATACCATAATTTTTGACCTAGTGACCTTGACCTAGATATTTGACCTACTTTTCAAAAAATTAAGATTGGCTATATCTTCTGATTGGTAAGTGGTAGGGCTTTGATATTTCACGTGTATTCCTTGTTATAAAACCTTACTATGCATGCCATAATTATTGACTTGGTGACCTTGACCTAGATATTTGACCTACTTTTCAAAAAAACTAAGATTGGCTATATCTTTTGATTGATAAGTGATAGGGCTTTGATATTTCACATGTGTATTCCTTGTTATAATACCTTACTGTACATGCCATAATTTCTACCTAGTGACCTTGACCTAGATATTTGATCTATTTTTCAAAAAAAAAAAAAACAACTAAGATTGACTATATTTTTTTATTTCTAAGTGATAGGGCTTTGATATTTCACTTGTGTATTTCTTGTGATATAGCCTTACTACACATACCATAAATTTTGTCCTAGTGACCTTGACTTAGATATTTGACCTACTTTTCCAAAAAATTAAGATTGGCTATATCTTTTGATTGGTTAGTGATAGGGATGTTATATTTCACATGTATTCCTTGTCATGAAACCTTACAACACATACCATATTTTTAATTCGAGTAACCTTGACCTAAGTACATGTATTTGACCTACACTTAGAAAAAATAAAGATTGGCTAAATTTCTTATTTAAATTGATACGGCTTTAATATTTCAAACATGTATTTCTTATAATGAGTCCTTTCTTTTATTCCCAAACATTTGTACCTAATGACCTTCACATAGATGGTTGACCTTTTCTGAAAGTAATAGATTGACCATATCTTTTAATTGGTAAGTAAGGGGTTTTATATTTCACATGTGAGTTCATTTGACAAGACTTTCCCACTGATACATGTACAAATATTTAACCAAGTGACCTTGACCTACATATTTCATCAACTTTTTAAAAATAGGCCGCTTTGCAGGCGACACAAGCATTCCTTGGATTGCTATTTTTTATAAATGGGACCATTTATGATGCAATGTGAAAAGCCTACCATTAACAGTATAAAAAAAATCTGCTTTCAAAACCTCTTAACCGGATGGACAGACAGATGGACAGACAGGGTGATTCCTATATACCCCCTAAAATTCGTTTGTGGGGGGTATAATGACAATTTTTTGAAAAAAATTGTGCAGATGAGAAAAGTTTCTTTTTACATTTTCCTTACCACAATTCATAATTTTGAATTATGTGAAGCCAATTATTATGATTATTTCAAGTTCAGGATTGAAAAATTAGGATAAATGTATAAAGAATTTAGAATGATTTCCTTTTTTGTATGGTTATTTATGGATGGCAGTGTATTTTTCAGTCAAATTAAGCCCACAAAATTATGCAATAATAATCTTTTTAAAATCTAGAAATAAAAATTCCTTAACAAAACAATGTACAGTATTTTGATCAGATATTCTAGATGAATTTCTCACTGTCTGTATTTCCAGTCAGACAGTTATAATTCTGTTACAATGAAATGCTCATCAACAATATTTGGAGTGACTGCCCTATTGACACTCTTCAAAGTTTCATGGACACTGCTTTTATAGGATATGTTATTAAATTATATAATTGAGGATGTTAAAGGTATTCATCATATGTGTAGGGTACGTATTAATCAAGACATACAGGTACTTGATTGTGTACAGGTGCCTTCCAATATTGTGATAACAGTTTAATTTTGTTCAAGTTAAAAATCATGATCCAAGATCAGAATGACAAGGTAAACATTATTCATTTTATCAATCTACATATCTTTGGCTTAGCTGCCTTGTCAAATAAATCTGCTTGAAGCAGTTCTTGTAAAATTTGCTTTTCCTCTTTCTGCAGCTCCTTTCGAGAAATTTTTCTTATATTTCTAATTTTTGAGTGTCCAGTTAATACAGTTGAAATGTATTCATCATCCTCTTCTGTCATCTTTTTAAGTATCCTGCGAACAGATGCTGAAAAATACAAAAAAAATACGAGATAAATTATGCATGAAAAACCTGTAGATATACATGTACATGTACTCTATAGTCTTATCACAAATATTTTTTGTAGACTAGATTCCAAAGCAACAACATGCACTTTGTCAGTCAACATCCTGATGCTTTGGTTTATTGATATTTGCATCGATTCTGAAAAAGTTTGTCAAAGGAGGGTACCCACAATACTTTTGGCTGTGGTAGAACACCCATTGACATATTTGGACAAAAACCAACAACACATGTGGGGAAAAGAGTATAAATTTCGTTCCTACCAAGTATCACCAAAATCCATTGAGTAGCTCTGGAGAAAAAGTTGAAAATGTGAAATAACCCCAGATGGACGCCATGCTTCATGGCGCACTACTAGTATGACAATAGCTCACTAGAGCTTTGCTGATGTGAGCTTAAAAAGGTCAAATTCAAAATTGTACCTTCAAAGTTAAGGTAAAAACTCTAGGTAAAGGTCAATATATGTACCTAAACTGAAGTCGACTCCATATTTTACATCTCCATACAAAACTTAAATGTGATCTTTCATGTAGCAAAGGTACAATAGAGCTAAATTCTAAATTACATTTTTGTGTCTTCTGCGAAGCATAGTGACACTTAGGGAAAAAAAAACTTTCAAGGTCAAGGACCCTCTCAGTTAGATCTATCATAATACCATGTTTCAAGATTGTACCACCCCTTATAGTTCCCTAACAACTAACCTAAACCAAACTGTTGCCGCAGACAGACAGGCATTGTCATTTAATTATTTAGACATATTTTGCTTCCCAATCTGGCAAAAAATTGTTACAAGATTACAACAGACATTATGTGGATGACTTAACAGATGTTGCGCTATTTGATAATAATTTCTCGTGTTTCCACCATGTAAGTTTGGAACATGTAGCACTTATTCTTTGCTCAATATTGGCTTTTAAAGGTAGAATCACTCAAGCGAAAAAAGTAGGTCAAGGTCATTTTATTGAAGTTTGATTAAAGATACATCCACCATGTAAGTTTAGAACAATAAACACTTACACTTTGCTCAATATTGGCTTCTAAAGGCAAAATCACTCAAGCGGAAAAAAGTAGGTCAAGGTCAATCTATGAAAGTTTGATCAGAGATACATCCACCATGTAAGTTTGGAACATGTAGCACTTATTCTTTGCTCAATATTGGCTTTTAAAGGCAAAATCACTCAAGCAGAATAAGTAGTTCAAGGTCATTTTATGAAAGTTTGATCCAAGATACATCCACCATGAAAATTGGAAACATGTGGCACTTTTACTTTGCTCAATATTGGCTTTTAAAGGCAAAATCACTCAAGCAGAAAAAGTAGGTCAAGGTCATTTTATGAAAGTTTGATCAAAGATACACATGTGAAATATCAAAGACCTACTCCTTATAATTCAAGAGAAATAGCCAAGGTTAAAGTTTTTGAAAAGTAGGTCAAGTCCAAGGTCATGGTCTTAGCCTTTTAGGACCCATTTTCTGACTGTAATTGATGAAAGAATGGAAATTGATGCATTAAAAATGCAATGATCGCTGTGCGATATAAGTCCCCTTCCGGCGGCATAAATTTATGTCTTGCATCTCTGTTCATCAGTTCATCATCTGCAACAACAGCCAAGAAAAGTCTGGGAAACTGAATTCAACAAAATTTGCTAAGTCCAAGGGCCATAACTCTTGTGAAAATTAGTCAATCTAAATTAAACTCAAATCTGCATCACACTATATAATGTATTCACATACAAAAAATCAGTTCATCATCTGCAATAACAGGCATGAAAAAGTCCGGAAAACTGCAAATTTCATGATATTTGCTAAGTCCAAGGGCCATAACTCTTGTAAAAATAGGCCAATGGAAAGCAAACTCAAACTTGGTCTGTATCACACTGAGATGTATTCATTTACCAAAAATCAGTGCATTATTTGCAATAGAACCGAAGAAAAGTCCGGAAAACTGAAATTTTCATAAAATTTGCTAAGTCCAAGGGCCATAACTCTTGTAAAAATAGGTGAATCTAAAGAAAACTCAATCTTGATCTGTATACCATTGAGATATATCCACATACCAAAAATGAGTTCAATTTATGCGACAACAGCGGAAAAAAGTCTGGAAAACTGAAATTTTCATAAAATTTGCTAAGTCCAAGGGCCATAACTCTTGTAAAATTAGGTCAATCAAATGCAAACTCAAACTTGATCTGTATCACATTGAGATATATCCATATACCATAAATGAGTTCAATATATGCAACAACAGCAGAAAAAAGTCCGGAAAACTGAAATTTTCATAAAATTTGCTAAGTCCAAGGGCCATAACTCTTGTAAAATTAGGTCAATCAAATGCAAACTCAAACTTGATCTGTATCACATTGAGATATATCCATATACCATAAATGAGTTCAATATATGCAACAACAGCAGAAAAAAGTCCGGAAAACTGAAATTTTCATAAAATTTGTTAAGTCCAAGGGCCATAACTCTTGAAAAATTAGGTCAATCAAATGCAAACTCAAACTTGATCTGTATCACATTGAGATATATCCATATACCATAAATGAGTTCAATATATGCAACAACAGCAGAAAAAAGTCCGGAAAACTGAAATTTTCATAAAATTTGCTAAGTCCAAGGGCCATAACTCTTGAAAAATTAGGTCCATCGAAAGGAAACTCAAACTTGATCTGTATCACATTGAGATATATCCACATACCAAAAATGAGTTCAATATATGCAACAACAGCAAAAAAAAAGTCCGGAAACTGAAAATGGGACAGACGGACGGACAGACCGTGAGGAAACTAAGAGTCCCCTTCGGCGTTGCCAGTAGGGGACTAATAAACAATTATATTAACTAACAGGTAGAATATATTCACTAATATTTACTCTTTTTTTTATTGAAAATGGTCGTTTTACCCATGATTGGAAAATTTTAGGGGGGGGGGGGGTACCCCCCCCCCTTGAATCCTCCACTGGAGACAAGAAATCGTGAACACATCATCAAAATCTGAAGGTGTTATAATTGGGGATTTGCTGAGCATTGTAAATTTTAAGGCGATAGCAGAGTGACACTTGATCATAAACAAATGTCATTATAATTTTAAGAAGTTTTTGAAAACAAAACAAAATCGTAACTTTGTGTAAATACATACCAAGGTAATTACTGGATTCCAATAGAAACTTTTTTACTCTAGGTAATAAGATGGAATTACTAACAATGAGTTGCTTCCCGCATGGCGTCTGTCTGGCATAAAGTGTTAGGGCATTTACTTGCTTTAAATCATTAACCTGAAAAAAAAAATGTGATAGAAAACACAAATATGTAAATAGTGTAAAGTTTGGTACAGCTTAATAAGCTCTATGTTTGTGAAATTTACATAAATGCCCCCGATGGCAGCTTTAATTGAGAATATAGCAGTTAGTAGCTGTTGATTTAAAAAAAAAAAGGGTAATCAAAGATGATTAGCTCGCCTTAGCAAGTTTTTGTCAAAAATCAAACAACTTCTTAAATCCAAAAAGTATTGTCATGAAGAGTCTATGCATCTAATATTAGTCCTATCCCTAAGATATAATAAGAGTATGAGTAACCAAAAAATAGGTTACAGGTTGAGGTCAAGGTCACTACGTTAATGGTCATTGTCTTAAATGAGCCTTTGTCTAAATCATCAACTTGCACATAGTGACATATGAGCCAAGGTGACCCTTGATCAAATTTGAATGATCTTTTTGTGTAAAAACTGCATGCATTTATAGAGAAATGAATTAATGCCCAGAAAGTGTTTTTCTATTGTCAGGGTTTTTTTTTTATTTTGGGAAAGGTGCCTGGAAAATTTGCGACATTTTGCTGAAATTGGGAAAATTTTGTACAAATTCTCATCAACGTATAACCCTACAGTATCATTTCTTCACACTGATAATTCATTGATTTGCTTGAACTGAACAAGGGATGAATAAAAAACTTCAAAAAATGCACTTAGAAATAGGACATTTTGTGCTGACTTCTAGGTTTTGAGTCTTATTTTCTCAGGTGATTTTTTCATAATTCCTCTTTGAGAATTTCAGGGTGATTTTTTGGGAAAAATAGAGGAAATTTGGCATTGGGAAGGGGCCGAAATTCGGCCCCAAAACAAGGAAAAAAAAACCCTCATTGTGGACAGAGCAATAAGGGCATATGCATGGAAGAACATATACAATGGGCATCACTACATATCCCCTGCAATTTAGCAGAAATGTATGACTTGTAATCTTTAATAAAGCATGCATATCATTTGTATAATAAAAACTTACAAAATATTTCACTTTTGGTTCATACTTTGAGAGAAAAGTATTTCCTTTCATTGAGACGTTTATGAAACTTTCTTTTTTCATAGTAGAATCACAACCTCTCCACATCTGTGCTGCATCTTTGTTGGAATACTTTCTTCCATCTGAAAAGTAAAATAATAAATATTCCAAGTTAATTAAGTTGAAAGTACTGTTTTAATGTAAATGTGGCATCTATCACTGCTAATCTAGCACTATATAGAAAAAATGAAACACCGCTGAAGACAGTATAGCCGGATTGCAATGTATGACAGCCCATATGTTTTGACCTTTACCGATCAATTTTATAACTGAGGTACAATGTGCCTTGTACATTTTAAGACTAAACTTATTGAAGTTCTTTAGATAGACTTTAATCAAAAACTTAAACTAGGTCATAGTCCAAGGTCAAGGTCAAATACATGTATTACAGCATAAATTGAAAGGTCTTGTCATGGGCAACATATAATAACATGACGTGTTTCTACTGCATATGGTTCCTTAGACTTTACTTCAACCTGAAATTTTAACATAAATCTTTAACCGGGTTGAATGGTCAAAGTCCAAGGTCAAAGTCACCAAGTCGTATGTTAAGCATAAATTAAACGGTCTTGTCATGGGCAACCTACATGTAAAATAACATGTTTTTACCTAAGCAGTGCGATCCCTAAAAACCATTAACTTTTATAAAAAATCTTTGACAGGTCAAAGTACAAGGTCAAGGTCACTAGGTCAAATGTTATGGTCTTGTCATGGGCAACCTATCTCTATATTATGTTTCTTCTGCATTCAGTTCTACAGATTTTGCTTCAACTTTAACCAAAAACTATAACTAGGTCAGAGTCCAAGGTCAAGGTCGCTAGGTCAAATGTTACAGCACAATTTAAAAGGTCTTGAATTGTCTTTTGCCTTAATTTTCAGTATGTGTAACTTTTTGTATAAGGCATCTTTAATACGCAAGGAACATGACAAGTACATGTATGCAAGTTTTTTTTTCCATTACATGTTAATTTGATAAATTTCACTAAAAATCTTTTCGTTAAAGTATCGTGATATGTATAAAAAATTAAGAGTCCCCTTCGGCGTTGCCGGTAGCGGAATAAAAAGAAAGTGTGTCAGATATCACAGTATGCATCAGATTGGTCCATTGACCCAGCCCTGAGAAAGAGAGATTCAATGACCTCTGAAAATAATTCAAACCAACTTTCAGCATCTGTGTACCTTTAATTTGAATTCCAATCTTTGTTTTTTTGACAAAATCAAATACTGTAATTGCTACATATTCATAACCTATTTATGGCAGATCAGATCAGGGGAGTTTTCTTGATTTTCAAGTCCCATGGAAGGTTATATCAATTGTCTTGTTGGTAAGTGTAACCCACAAGTTGGTGAGAGAAGGGAGGGAAGTACGCAGCCACTTAATATGCTTACATAGTTTGCAGTTTCTGGCATATCCTCTTTGAAATGTTTGGAATGATCCAATTTTCTCTGGAAAATCCAACAATTTGACATCAGTTGTCACTCTTCTCTTCTTGTTCTGATTATATATGAAAGTCTGAAAATAACATAAACTATTTGATTTAAGTTTTAACAAAAAAAAAATCATTATTATCAAAAACAATATCATGAATATTGTGCGAAGATATATATATATATAATCATGTTTTATAGTTATATCAGTTTCATCAATATTGGTAAAAAGGCAATATTTACCTTGTTGTTTTACTGTACATGTAGATTTTAAATGAATATGATCATTATGAAATGGTGGTCACAAGCTTGGACTAATTGGATCTCAAATAGGATAATCAGATTCCTCTATTTTAAATGATATCTCCTATTTAAATTCATATCTTCCATTTAATCAAATTAATAATACCTCCAATTAAATTGCTTATATTTCCGGTTCAACAGTAATATATGGATAAGTAGTTCTGGAATTTTCATGCGCAGCTTCAAAATAAGTATTATTCTGAATAATACTTATTTTGAAGCTGTGCATGAATTTCACTTTGTATTCTTACGCCCCTTAAAGTATGTTACAGTAATATATATATTAGGATAAGTTATTCTGGTAATATTTTCATGCGGTGCTTCAAAATACATGTATATAGTATTTACCTTGTATTATTCTCCCCTTAAAGTTAATTATACTTACAGTTTAAGTAAGTAAATGACATAGGAATCTACTTATATATATATACAAGGTCAAAGTTCAAGGTCAAGGTCAAGGTCACTAGGTCAAATGTCTTGGTATCAAAATGTAGTACTTATTATGGTGAATGGATGTATGAAATATGAAAGCCCTATCACTTATACTTAAAGAGTTATCTGCTTTAAGAACTTCTTAACCGGACGGATTGACAGACGGACAGAACCAATGGCTTTAACCGATGATGATTCTTTAAATTAAGCTTACTATGACAGTTTTCTCTGAACAACCAGCTAATTTGGCAGCTTCCTCAACAAGACCTGATTTCCTACCAGTCATGCCTCTCGAATAAAAATCTTTCAAAATTTCAAGTTGCCTTGTCTTCTTCCTATTCAGAAAAGCAATGTAATATGATTCAGTTGCTTATAAGAAAACTCACATGCTCAAATACTGAAATATAATGCCTGTCATGCTACTAGGAATATGCAAGGCTAATAAAAGTCTAATTATCTTTAAAAAGTCACATGTATATTACAAACATTACAATTTGATGGTAGAATTTGTCTGTGGGCTGTCATTTCAGAGAGATTTTGTCGAAGAATGATTTTATTTTGACCTTAACATTTAACATGAATTAGATCATTTGCAAGCTAAAAGGCAAAAATATCTTTAAAAAATGGATCCAATGCCTCCAACTGCCCTTTTTTATCTTTCTTTATCATATAAGTCAAATTTGACCTTGACCTTTAAAGTGAATTTGGGTCATAAAAAACAACATACTGAAAGGAAAGAAATTTGATAACAGTTCACGAGATAAAACCTCAGGACACCATTTGTGACGGACATAGAGATGGATCTAAACAAAGACACTTGAATTTCAGTAAAACTGACGGATGCTACACTAACAAAATACACAATTTCTAATAAATAGGGTTGTCATGATAAGATAATTCATAACTTGAATACATTTTTATAATTTAAGAATTATTGTATTGACTAGAAAAATAGTACAAAACTCAGAAGTTATATCTGCAGAAGACTCAGCGTCGAGCATCACCACGTCGATTTTTTAAAGATAAAACTAAATGCCGAAAAAGAACCATAAGTCAACAATACGGCCTCTTCTTGTATTGTGTATCGAACCGTCGTCAAGAAACGCGGTGAATCAAGAACCGCGATGAATCATGACAGCCCTACTAATAAATGCAATAAAAATCTTTTAACCTTTCATTTATCAATTTTTATATACATTTTTTCCCCTAAAATTAACAAAATTTCATATCATCTTGAATTGAAGTAGACTTTAATGAATTTCTTAATTTTCATACAGGAATGCAAATGACCTTGACCTTAATGAATGACCCTTGTCTTGAATAGTCTATCTCAATAAACATATGTGGGATATGAAATTTTCTTAAAGCGCTAATATTACAATATACACAATGCAGGGATTAATCTACCTCTGTGTCCTGCGTCTCTGGCGCATAAAAATCGCCCAGGACCCATTGATTCTTGATTGCTCACCGTACGCATTATTATCTTTCGTATTATGCATCCCCTTGAAATATAAGTTTACTGTTTACAAAACTTTCAGAGTTGAAAAAGTGGAATTGTTTTATCAATGTATATTTTGTCCGCTCTTTTAAACCATACAGAATGTTGATCATGTCCATAGTATTGTACGAGAAATTGTTGCGCATCAAAATTTTTCGATATAAAAGTTAAATGCAGTCCGCTGCGAGTCTAACTTCTTATCATTCGGATTCAGAAGGACATGTTATATGCACTATATATTTATGAAAAACTTAGCAGGATAATATGAATCAATCAATTCAAATCGTTTAATTCACAGGTAAATGTAGTAAGTGCCGTAATTTAACGTTTATCTAGTTGCTTTATTTAGGTTTCGTACATGAGTATAGTAAAATGTAATCAAAACATAACGTTTTACTATACTCATGTACTAAGCCTCACTTGCGTAAATAAAGCAACTAAAGATAAACAATAAATTACTTAATTCGGCAAATTTGACTAAAGATTGAAGTTTGGTAGAAAAACATTTTATTTCTACTAATTTTTTTTCTGGAATATAACGATCTCGCGGACATAAATTGCTGCGAGCCATTCATATCGCTTGTATGGTCAAATTTCATCGGGTCCAGAGGACCCATTTAGATCAAATTGTAGATTAATCTCTGTACACATTGTATATACATGTATATACATTCACTTGATGTTATGTGTACCGGTAACTCCCTCCCCGCCCTTGGCACCCAATTTCTCTGCATTTTTCTGTCATTCATTACTACTCAAATTTGCAGACCATTTCAACAAAGGACTGATTTTTGAGGACACTTTTTTTTTTACTGCAAAACAGCTATTATTAGCCCAGAATGACCTTGACCTTCGATTTTTAGCATTGAATGACAGACACACAGATGGACAGACACAATGGAGACTATATGGGATTTTTGTTATACAGAGCTATTTCCTGTTCAGAACCGTAATTATGACATAAACATGTGACATCATCAAATTCTATGAAAATCAATGTTAAATTCAGGTATAGTTCGTGTTGCTTCAAAACTGATGTTTCTAATAATTCTATTGAAATTTTATTAAGTACAATGATGCTTTTACGTCAGATACTGTCCCAAATCGAACACAAGCATACAACAACAAAAAGACAGAATACCGTATGCCCCCCCCCCCCCTTCCACGTTTTTTGGGGAGCATAAAATTATATTCAAGCATCGATGTGGTACAAGCAAATCCTGGACACTTGAGTTGGATTTCCTTGTCCCTGATCACATCTGGGGATAGATTCTATTATTCCCGACCAGTAACTATAGCAACTCTTTATGACACCCCCCCCCCCTCTTTAACATATTTATCTTGTTTATATGTAGAATGAAGTAAAAGACTTAGATTTAGTTACAAGACTACATGGCAATTGTGTCTTTAAAAACTTCATCTCATATTCAATATACGGTGTTCAAGGAGAAAACGTTTGTTGTGAACATAACTTACAAGACCAGATGCAAGAATTTCCTCTGATCAAAGGGAAATATAAGAAACACAAGTATACAAAAGAGAGAAAAATTTTAGGGTGTATACTTACCCTTTTGTTGTCATTTTTGTTTCTTTTCTTCACCTAGATCTGTTGATATTAAAATGGTGTGCTCGAGATATACATGATGTTTACGCGCCACCGATATATATAAATAGTTAACCAATGAAATGCCATTTAAGAAATCTCTATAGAATTAAAGCATCTCATTGGTTCCCAGAATTCGGGACATGAACACACTCATATAATATGTATTTCGGGTATCTATTTTCATATTGTTTTGGGCAACACGGTGATCATATTCTTTTGGAGCGGAGATAGTTTTATTAATAAATTAAGTCTGTCTTGAATTCTTGTACAATGCACCTCAGAAATGAAAATGTTTCTCTCTCTCTCGTACTGAGATACTCGATCAGTTAATGTTGACGAAGAACGCGTACGTTCGTTACTATCCGTTTAATTCTGAAACGATTAGAATTTCATTTTATTCGATATACATTACATGATCACTTCTCCCGGTGTTGAATTTCAAGAAAGTCATTTTTTCCCTGAAATCCGCGTTGAGCGGAGCTAGGAGACAACTTCCCAGGCCATATCATTTAATTTTTTGTCGACCCATATCATTTAATTTTGTTTACCTTCATAACTTTATATAACATCAGAAAATAAATTTCATATTACCTGAAACGGCAAAAATTGTGTCGTCAATTTAATGACCATTCATTTTCATCTCTCATCCTCTTTCTCATACATTTGCCCCCCCCCCCCCCCCCCCAATCCTATAAGCTAAGAATATCAATTCGAGATCCCATCTAGACAGCTAGGAAATGCTTTACTTTGGATTTCATATCCTTTGAAGTTTCGATCTCTCACCCTCCCTTCATTATTTAATATTTTGAGTGTTCATGTAAGTCTTACCAGGAATGGGGAAGAACCCCCCTCCCCCTTCCTCCAACTGGATGGATCCGCCAATGAATATGTACATGTCTTTTAAAACACTGATGTCTAATTAGTAATTTACTTTGAAAATGGTTAAACCAAAAAATAATCATAAATGTACCATATAAACAAAGAGACACGTGTACTATATTTTACATTACGTCATCATGTGAATGTGTAGTGTATACACACTTCTGACGTCACGAATTTGTACTTTCAATTTCGGCGGAAGTTGCAGACTAGTTCTGTGTTAGATCGCTAGCTTGTGGACATGGGCTTATAAATCGCTGTTCCATGGATAAACGATACACTATATTTTTATGGAACTACCAATACTTTGTAATTTGAGTTTGTCCGAGTAAATGTAAGTGAAAATACCCACGAGTAGAGAACTTCTTTAAACAAATGACATCAGCTTCAAGTCTTGTAGGAATGTCTATATACTGGTAGTACATTGCACACAAATTAACTGCTTTTGTACTTGACTTAGCAAAATCTTTCTTGGCATACCCTTCCCCCCGTATTCTGTGAAAATTAAGAATATGCAGGTGATTCATGAACAAATAATATGAAAATTGTTTCAGTTAATAGTAGTATATAGTGCCCAGAAAGTCGTGATCATGCTGTAATTTGTATCGCGGTGACACTCTGAACCAACCAGAGCCCAGTCTTACGAAAAATTTCAGGAATTTTCGCAACTTTCATAATCAAATAAAAGCTTGATTTTTTTTTCAATTTAGATTATATTATGCATTCTGATATCATTTCTACACTGCATGTGACACTTACATATAGATTCAGAAACAGAACATCTCAATTACTAGTTTATAAGAAGAACTAAGCGATCAAAAGTTACAAAAATTCCTAAAATTCTTGTGAAGAATTTTTTTGTGAAACTGGCTGCTATGCAGGACTCGTCTAAGTCGAATTTATTTTGTTATCAATATTTTCTTCCAAAATTGTAATCGAGTATAAGAGGCATCCGAGATCAATAGATTGGGTGTTTGCTTTTCTAACAGTTACTTGTCACACTGTTCAGATCCTAAGAGTGTCCTACAAATGGGGGGGGGGGGGGGGGGGGCGGACAGAGGGTACCTCTCTCCACCCTCCCATCCTCCTTCTGCCATCACCTCCCTACCCCTCCATTTCACCCTTCCCTTACCCCCCCCCCCCTTTCATACCTCCTCCCGCCCCCTTCTCTACCTTCTCCCGCCCCCTTCTCTCCCTCCTCCCGTCCCCCTTCCTCCCCCTCCCTCCCATTTTCCCCCTTCACTCCCTCCTCCCTCCCCCCTTTCTCCCACCTCCTGCCCCCTTCCTCCCGCCTCCCTTTCACCTTGTCCACCCCCTCACAAATATAAGGAACTTAATCATAGTATTCACACAGAGAATTACTGTAGAAAATATTTTATACATGTATCAATATTACATTGTTGTTTTTTTTTTCGTACAATTTTAGAACTAACTAGACCTGAAAAAAAAAACCAGATTTACATGTAAAGGTTGTTTGATATTTTGGTGCTTGTATTTTTATTGAATATTTGCAAAAATAAAAGTTGACGGATTTTAAAACTCAAAATTTATTTGTAAGGACAATCGAACATTTCAATGTTATATCATTTTAGAATGCACACGAACCCTTTGACGCAATAAAGATGAAATTTGATATGCATTATTTGAACTGTTAAATTATAAGTTCACATTTGAACGTGCAGTGGATTTATAAATAACTTAAGAGAAAAGAGGAAAATAATGATAGATACAATTGTATGCGACAGTTACGTAAGAAGTCAAATTAAAATATACTTTATCGCCAGGACCGTCATGAGGATCGCGCGGTGAAGGCTAGGTCATAGAAAATTTTCGTTTTGGTTATTGTTTTGTTCTTTGAAATGATAGTCGGTAGAATATTGAAATAATGCCGAATTAACAAGCACAATTTTATGATCTATATATATTTTTGTTAGGGTCAAACAAATAATATAAATACATGTACAATCTATATTGAAGAAAAGTACACATTATTAATATTATGAATCGATCAACACGGGGGTTTGACACACTGTCCATTCACACCTGGGTCATATATCCCCCTGGAGAGTAAACAAACAAAAACCAAAAAAACTACAAGTCTGTAGGGGGGGGGGGGTTGGATTAATGAACAGTGCGTCGGACTCCTGTGGCTCAACACAAGCATGTATCGGCCACAAGTCAACGTTGAATGCTCCGTCCACTTCATATTCTGAAAGTTAATGAAATTTGTACTTACCATATTAAAATAGAAAATAAGTGCCGAGTCGCAAAATTTGAATGTGAGTGTGAATAATTAAATATGTAGACTTAAAGAAATAACATTTCTTGACTCATTCTGGCAAGTTTCATGATGATAGATGAATTTTAATCCAGAAACCATTTCAATCATCAGAGCCCTATGACCTTGACCTTTAACCTTTTGACACCAAAATCAATAGGGGTCATCCCTGATTAATGGGAAACATTTCTGGTACGTTTCATGATCGTAGGTGCAATACAGGCTCTAACATGGTCCGGAAACCATTTTAGTCATCTGAGTCCTACATGTACGACCTTGACCTTCGACCTTTTGATCCAAAATCAATAGGGGATATCCTTGATTCATGGGAAACATTTCTAGCAAGTGTCATGATTATAGGTGCAATAGAGGGCATTAGAGGCTCAAATATGGTCCCGAAACCATTTTCAATCATCTGAGACCTTTTGACCCTGACCTTTGACTTGATGAGGGGTAATCCATTATTTGTGGGAAACTTTCGAGATCATAGGTACAATACAGACTCTAACATGGTCAGGAAACCATTTTAGTCATCTGAGTCCAATGACATTGAGCCTTGATCTTTTGACCCCAAAATGAATAGGAATCATGCATCCTTGATTCATGAGTACATGTGTAACACTTCGGGCAAGTTTCATGATTATAGGTGCAATAGAGGCTCAAACAAGGTTCGACAACCATTTTAAATCATATGAGTCCTTTTGACCTTGACCTTTGACTTTTTCATCCCAATATCAATAGGGGTCATCCTTTATTCATGGACAACATTTCTGGCAAGTGTCATGATCATAGGTGCAATACAGGCTCTAATATGATCCGGAAATCATTTTCAATCATCAATGTCCTGTGACCTTGACCTTTGACCCCAAAATCAGTAAGGGTCATCCTTGCCTCACGGTGAGTAAGTGTATGAAGTTCCATTACACTAGCATCTATCATAGTTGACTATAGTCGAGAAACCAATTGTTGACGCCCGCCCGCCGAGATGCCCGTCCGCCCACCCGTCTCGCATCAAATAAAGAGTTGAGTTTTGCAGCTCAGCTAAAAACAACTGCCTAGCTGTGGTTTATTACCCAATAATTCCACTTGTCGCATGAACCTATCAGATTTATGTAATCACCTCGCCGTTTTACGACTTTGTAATTGATCTGATTGGTTCATGCGAGTTACATGGCAATAAATCACGATTAGTTATAGAAATGTACATCACCCCTATTAGATAAAGAAGATCCTGACGACAATCTCAATAGTGATCACAATAGAGCACCAAAATGAGCATCGACGGACCCTTAGCAAACTAAAGTTGGGACCAGGTGCTCGGGAGGAGTAAACATCATTGTTTGGCTAGCCGCACCCGTCGTCGATGTTCACGCACGAAAATACATGCACTGTCTGAGTTTATTATGTACAGAAAGTGCTATGGCGACCATGTCAGGGAAATAATCAATCCTCTCGTAGGGAACTTTACGAGCAACAATCATCTACAAAGTAAACATATTGCAATTTTAATCTTTTAAAGTACAGCTTGGATGCTGTTCGCTTTTAGTTCCCAAAGATGGATACCATAATGCACGTAAACTGTTTGGACAGAAAATATTCAAATGATATCATCTCTTTCTTTTTATCAAAAAATCATCATGGAGGAATACGTGCTACTAAAATCTTTTTTATGAATTTGTAAAAAGAATCACTTTTGCTTCGGGTGCATGTTTGAGTGAGGTCTAGACACAATCATGAGAACTATAAACTTAAATCTTAACAGAAATCTTCATTGCCATAGCCTTACAACAAGCGAATGGTCAACTTGATTATAACAATACTGTAAGACGCCGATCCAGGAAAGTATAAGGAGTATGTCTAGACTCGGCCCACCATGGTGTTTGGGGTCCTCTGCCTGATTTTCAGAAAATCATTTGAAAAAAAAATCGAAAAATTGGTCTGCCTGATTTTCAGAAAATCATTTTTTTAAAAAAATCGAAAAATTTGCACTTTTTAACAAATTATATAGGATATTTTCTTGGTAAATTTGGAAAGGGTGTCTTGACTGCGGAAGCCAATTGGCTTCACAGAAAAAAAAATTTATTGCGTACATTGGCAATAACATTGCGTATATTCGCAATAGTATTGCGTATATATATATGCGCGATATACGTAGCATTTGGTATAGATAGATAAGATATGCTTTATTACCTAAAGAAGGGCCCGTAAGGGCATGATATGAACATTACAAGATACTATAGTAAATGAGTATTTTAAAAATAAATAATATTACAAGCAGTTGCAAGCATTTCAGATTTTCACTCTTTGGTACATGTGAATGTCACTGGTGTCACAATATCAAGATATATAGAAATATATGATAAAAGCAAGATAATGCTAGTTACTGAGTCAGTAATTAATGGAGTGAACACATTGTAAAACGTAGTGGGTATATTCGCAATTGCGTAAATTCACAATACTATTGTGTATATTTGCAATTGTATAAACATTATTTATTGCGCATTTTGACTATTTTCGCAAAAGTATTGCGTATATTCGCAATAGTATTGCGTATATACGCAAAAGTACTGCGAATATACGCAATACTATTGCGAATATACGCAATGCTATAGCAAATATACGCAATAGTATTGCGAATATACGCAATATTTTTTTTTCTTTGAAGCCATTGGGCTTCCGTACTTGACCCTTTTACCTACCAACCTTATCCAGTTTCGCGCTTGTAAGATGCGTGTGCTTATAGCGAAATAAAATGTCCTTGAGATAAAGATCATTTTACATACCTTGACCTTCTTTCTGTTGACAATTATGTACGCACACATGCACAGGTACAAAAACAAAATAAAAACGACTGACAGACCCATCTTTATCAGAGGTGAAAAGTACCATAGTAGTTTCATATGTTTATAATACTAGTTTGATGGCCCACGGGTGTTCGTGACAGATAAATATAAGTGTATAGATGATCAGATAGCGGGATCAGAGTCTGTATCTTCTGTCCTCCCGCTACATCACGAATGTACCCTTGCCCACGCTCGTGAACGCTCGTGTGAACACGTTAGTGAAAATGTTTTCGGCATAAAACCCCGGACTACCCGCACGAAATTTACAATTCTAAAAGAAAAATAGCCCATTTCTTATCAAGAGTAAGGCCGTACTTTTCTATCATAATAATATATAGCTTAAAACAGCACTCCGGACGAGTTAGACTTACACAAGTCCTTAAATTAAATCAATATGCAAAAATATTGCACGGCTACGACATATTATATTGATCGAGGTCTCGGTCAATATAATATGTCGTAGCCGTGCAATATTTTTGCATATTGAACTCATACCCAGTCCATATTTGTATAGACCTCGGTCTATATAATATGTCGTAGCCGTGCAATATTTTTGCATATTGAACTCATACATGTACCCAGTCCATATTTTTATAATATCCTATTGCATACTACGTATCCCCGTATCATTTGCTACCATTCAAATTTTCATAATTATTTGGTGTAACATTCCATGGACTTTCAAGAGCAAGTACACCCTCCTTCTCAAACAGTTTACAAACACTCAAACCTCCAAAATATCATTCATTTGCGTCTGCTCATGAATCTATCTATAATAGATACGACAACAATATGCTTTTATTGCATACTTTTCGTACCAGTTTCATTTGAAATCTGCATCTTTATTTTTACGTACGATCGATAGTTATCGGCAAATTCAATTGGTGCCAGAGAGGACGAAAGACGCATGACATTTCAAATAATTGATGTTCGATAGCTCAAAATCGGATTATTTTAAAAATTTTGATTTACGCATTCAGGCCAGGCTTACTCTCATACTATATCAATATTGTAAGATACATGGGGTCCCTTTAAACTTTCATATACCCTGCGATGCTTCATAATGTCAGGCGCGAAGCGTGACGGTGTGGGAGGAATATATACTCGAAATGACCTTGTCACTACATTGTGTTTACTTTCCGGATCGGTGGAGTTCAAAAGCCTTTACGAAAAACGAACTTTTAAACTACGATAGTGACGTTTTTAGTAAATCTCGATGAAAACAAGCTATAATAGTTTTCTCATGTTTATCATAATTGCGAAATTTTCGTCGGTGTTATCTATAATTGGAATCACTTGAGCGACTTCTCGGTACGAATAGAAAACGTTTGTCGATTTTGAAATATTTATTTTCTTTTTCTGTCGTCGAACAAAAGAAGAAAGATGATATAGTCAAGCATGATATAGATGATTTTTATTCAAAAGAATTGTGAGGGAGGCAAAGATAATTTATGTGTCTAAAAGAACACGCAAAATGGAAGTTAACCTACTTGGCAAAGGGGACAATACTGTCATTAGTGTTGAGATTCTGTTTTTCGGATAAGATTTCAAAATTTCGTTTTAGGGAACGACCATTTCATCCTGATGAGGGAGGGGGGGGGGGGGCGCTGGCAGTTTTTGGAAATAAATATTCTGACCCAGAAAATGTTGAAAATAAATAATCTGACCCTATTTGTTGCAGAATTAAATATTCTTGCCCACATGTGTAAAAATCCAAAAAATCGCTTCGCTCGCCATTCACTGAAACACATTTCAACTTGTTTCGCTAGCAACAAGTACAAGACAAAAATTTCTAGGCTCGCTTCGCTCGCCTTGCACTAAAAAAAATTTCGGCCTCGCATCGCTCGCCCTTCCACAAAATTTTATATCAAGTGCTTTTAGACATTTACATAGCATTACAATTGCAAGTACATGTATAAAACAAATATGCATATTTCATAAGCTTCAAGTCTTATAGGAATACCTATTGACTTTTTGTACATAATTTGTACATCAACTGCTCTTTTTTTTGTCAGGATTGTTACAGGTTGAAAATAAATATTCTGACCTTGAGCAGGCTTTCTACTCTACCTTGATGAAAAAGTAGGAAAATAGTAGGAGTAGTTAATGAAAAAAGTAGGAGAAAAATAGGAAAAAGTAGGAATTAATAGGAGAAAAGTAGGAAATTTTCCATCACTTTCAGCGTCAATTTTCAGTAAGTATGACACACAAATCACAGTAAGCAATGATTGTAGACTGATAATGTTCATCTTTGAGGAAATCACAGAGAAAATAAGGACAGATTGATTTTTCATGTAAAATATACAGAATGGGCGAGCGAAGCGAGCCCGAAATTTTTTAAAAATTTTGAATCAGATGTCGATGACAAGTGAAGTAAGTAATTTTTAACTTTTGAGATGAAAAAGTAGGAATAGTAGGAGGTTTTGAAGAAAAAGTAGGAAAAATAGGATCAAAATAAAAAAGTAGGAAAAGTAGAAAGCCTGCTTGAGTTACCGGAAAATAACTAATCCGGCCAGCCTTGCGTTGAAAATAAATACTCTGACCCGAAAAAAAACTTGCCAGACACCCCCCCCCCCCCCCCCTCCAGGATCAAATGGTCGCCCCCTTATAAACACTTGTATTTAAAAATATTTAGTGTGACATTTAGATTGAGATTCACTAAACTATCGACAGGGCAATCGCACATTCTCGGGCCTTTACGAAGGAAAACAACGAAATCGCATGTTCTCTGACTTTTCCGTAGGAAAACCAACGAAATCGCACATTTTCGGGTCTTTCCGTAGAACATGAGTGAAAACAACGTGAGTGCGACGGAAAAGGTTCGTGAATGTGCGATTGTGCTTGCAATACAATCTTGGACGATAGGCGAATCTTCTTTGCATCTAAGTTGATTTTGAAGGATCTTGAATGTGACGTTATTTTTTTAAAGTCAAACTTGTCTAGTATGTATGAGTCTAGACTAAACATTCTCTTTCCGATAAGACAATTATCTACTTGTTTTTTTTTTTTTAAATCTGTTTCTATATAATTTGAAAATATCCTGTGAAACTCAAATGGATTATTTGAGACAATGACCCCATGCTTTTGGTTCTTTCCATATACGGTTTTTTTTTTTCAAGCGCGCTGCGAGTTGGCAAATAACGTCTTGAAATCACAGGGGTGAGGTATCATCGCTTGGTCACAAACCCTTTCCTCAATACAAACCCTCTCTTCTACATGTCTATATATTTTTTAATATAGACATATAGAAGAAAGGGTTTGTATAGAGGAAAAGGTTTGTGACCAAGCAATGATACCTCACTGCTGTGCTTGAAATACATAATTTTTAAGAAAATTAATGAAATTGAGGATCTTGCTTTTTTAAAGCAGTATTTATGAGTTTGGTACTATTTTCAATAACCATTCTCCTCTTTTTTTTTTTTACTTCTGAAAAGACAATTTTGCTTTTTCGCAAATGAAAGACATATTTTATCTGAGACAAAGTCCTTGAAATTGGACCCTTAGACCCTATACTGAAACCTATCGTGTCGTGATGTAACGATTATCCAATGAATGTCAGAAATCCAAGGTTAACGACTTTATATATAGTGTGAACAGTGTACGACAACTTCGAAAGGAACTTCCTGAAAGTATTTAGAGGTAAAAAAAATCACACAAGAATGATTAGATGTTTACCTGTAGGTTAGAAGTTAACACATAATTTTTGAGTTTTGTCAATTAATGTCCTTCTATTTGTATGAATCATATATTTTAGATGAGTTTGCATGTTTATTTCAAGATGCATTATTACTATGTAACAGGGTAAACTGATAATAAATTTCAAATTGCAAAAGCCGCAATGTTAATTATGTTCATTTTTTTCAAATCAAATATATCTTTATGCCATATTGAAGTTCGACAGCATATTTGGCTCAAGTGGTGGATGATTTTTTCCCGCTTTATGTCGCGAAATTTTCAATTTAAACACGTATTTTTTCGCGTTATATAGCTCGTGAGTTCGAGTTATATCGCGTAACTTTTGCATTATTAGGTTTGCGATGTATAACGCGAAAGTGTTGCGATATATCGCGAAAGTTTCGCGATGTAACGCAAAAGTTTCGCAATATATCCCGAAAGTGTCGCGTTATAATGCAAAATTAACGCGATATTTGAAAGTTTCCTGATATAACGCACTTGTAATGTTTGCGATAATACGCGAACAATTTACTTTTCTTTACCACTTGATCCTCATGGATCCTTATAGGTCTTCGAATTGAAGGTACCTGGTCATTCGGATCCCCTCGCCCTTTATTTGTAACGGCATAAAGAGACTTGGATGCCAATGGTGGAAGGTGTTACATCAAATTATGTAAAAGTTAAAAGGCATCTATTCAACATTGAAAATTCTCCAACTTAGTGAGTAATGTTGTGAGTAACATATTTGTCAGTTACGATCCAGTGTTGAAACTTGTATTTCATGATAGATTATAACAAAACTAATAGATCAACGGGGAACTATGTTTAAAATGGCGCCGTCTGACGTCCGAGTCTTTTTTTTTTTCGAAGAAAAAGGTCGAGGCTAATCCGAATGGGTACCTGGTATATCTCACGCGCAGGTATTCGTGCGCGGGACATATGAATTTGATCGTTCAGGACTTGCTCAAGTGCTCAATAATGTGCATATAGAATAATAATTCTTACTCGTGATGCAGTGTGCGTAAATGCATTAATTCCTTTGCACGATTTATCAACTCGAGCACAAAAGAAACAAGATGTAAGTCGTGCACACGGCACATATGCTCTGAGTTGATTGTGCCCAAAATGTTTTAAAGTTACTACGTTATGCGCATGATATTTTTGGGTTTTTTTTTTTTTGTTCTCTGTACAGTAAAGGGAATCTTTCTTTGAATATTTTTGATATATATACATGTATGTATTTATGATACATCAGATGTTACATTCTTCTAATCGTGCTCTGTACATTAAAGGGAATCTTTCTTTGAATATTTCTATCTATATGTATTAATGATACATCAAATGTTACATTCTTCTAATCCTCGAAGACTTTTATTTATTTTTTTATTTATCCTTTTATTAACTTATTTATTCTATCCTTTATACATTTATTCCCCAATTTATTCAACATCCATGAATTCACCGATATTTTTTTCGAGTACGTGCGTCTCTTTAAAACTTGAAAAAAAAAGAAATAAAAACCCCGTCGATTATCGTGAACCATTTAGAGGATCAATCTGAAAAGAAAGGTGACAAATTCTACATTGATTCGTGAGAAAATGTCTCAAGAAGGCTTTCTGTATTTCAAAATACATGTTATCAAAATTGAAAGACTTTTTGTCCTTTTTACAATATCGAACTCTTTATTTGAGTGTATATAAATAATTTCTGATAAAAAGGTACTCCATCATACACTATAATTTCTAAGTATAGCTTTAACGCGAACGATAGAAGCAGGACTGCAGTTTCAAGAACATGTGTACTAAACTTCATATTGAGAGAAAATTTAAATGGCGATTTTGTTTTCTGAAAAAATAAATGCTGAGAATAGATAAATATTCAAAACATGTAACTTTTCTCATAATTATGGGCTTGACCCGTACCCCCTGCTTCACTCCTGAATTAAGCTGTACATCCTCTTTTTTAGGGGGGGGGGGGGGGGGGGGGGGGGGGGGGGGGGGTTACAGCACATTAAAAAAAAACACGGTAAATATCTCATATACAAGGAAAGAATATCTAGTCCATGGTAAAGAGATGTAGATGAATGACCAATCAGCTGATAGAAGCTGAATAGGGAAAATCTTAAAGTATTGCCGTAATATAAGACTACGAAAAAAAGTATTACATAATGAATTCAAGTTTTATCTTCCCCTTTCCAAAGTAGTGACTTATAGTCCACTAAAAAGTGGTGGTTAAGAAAAAGATTATTATATACAGAAAAAAATTCGTGGTTCAATTTAGGAGGGGAGTACAAAGGATAAAATATAACGTATCCCCACCACCCAACTACACACAGAAACACACGAAAACCTCTGTAAACACACAATTTTGTCCTTAAGGCCATACCAAATTAATTAAATGTTCTTTGGATTTTCTTGTGAAAAAAAGGGTGCGAGCGGGCGAAAATATAATTATTTTATTTTTTTTAAGTATTGCATTTTTTAAGGTGCGGGCGAGCAAAATAACTTCATTTTTTATTTAGGTTACCCCAATAATACATTTCTGATGTTTTTCTTACTCAAAAAGGAATCCCAATAGAAATTTGGTGACTAGGAAGCCTGGCACATAGCTCTACGGAAAAGATTTTCGAACATTCTCCCCTCCTTGACTTTCGATGGGACAACAAATTTGCTCCGAACATAATTTTTAAAACACAAGAAGTATCATTTTCTTCGAAATTTGCACAATCTCAGACTTCTAGAAGCTTTAAGATTTGCAGAAGTCAGAACCGACCCAAAAAAATTCTTGAGCCAGAAATTTCGTGGTGCGGGCGAGCATTTTATTTTTATAATATTATTTTTTGAATTTTGAAAAATATGGTGCGGGAAATCCAAAGAACATTTAATTTATTTGGTATGGCCTAAGATTAAGAATTGGTCATTTAAAAATAATCAGTGCATACAAAAAATAATGTTAATATGTAATTTTGGATTTTTTTTTCATACTGTCTTATATAATTCTTTGACAAGGGTAATTATACATCTATAAGATACATGTAATGACTTCTTGTTTCTTTTTATTTTGAAATAAATCATTGAAAAAAAGTTATGAATAATAAAGTGCAACATGTATAAATATCGGAAAACGATATTTCATAGATTTAATCCAATCATTACCATTGTTTTGTGTGCCCTGATTGGATGAGACATGTACATGATGTATAAAAAACGCTGACTCAGTGAAATAATAAAGGATCAGTGGTTTTATTATCAATTTACTTTACCTATATTGGTATATGATGTAATTTCCTTGGAAAAGAAATGGAAACTGAAAATTATTTTCCGTATTTCGATATTGACTATTCCTCGAGCATTCTTTCACTACATGATTTTTAGTCTGAAGTTGAAACATTAGGGGTGGATCACAGGGATTTATCACGCTTCCCGGTTTCTAAATTTTCTACGGATTATAACCCATAATAAATAGAGCAAACGAGAAGCGTGATAAATCCCTGTGGATTGGATGGCTTGAGATGGGCGTAAAGATTGGTTAGCTTGCAATTCTTGATGAGGATAGGCTTTAATTTACAGAAGAGGGGGATGGGGTGTAAATAGGTATGCAATCACATCTGCTGATCTTCCAATAAAGATCGTCATTATTGATTTTTTTTTAATATCTACGTGGAATTTGTTGAAGTTCCCTAGCTGACGCTTACGTTCTTTATACCTTAGATGGTCAAATTCAACAAGGAAGATGACTGCATGGCCATGTCCCCTTCACTAACGACAAAAAAAAAAAAATAAACCAAAAAACAAACTACACCGCAAAATCATAATGTGATTGTTTATAATATAAATGTATAACTTGCATTCCATTCACGTTTCACTCTATCTCTAACATTGATTGAGACACAGTTAATAGAAATTTCGCAATATATGTATATTGCACTGCACTATTTCCGTGCAAAAAGTGCACGAAAAAAATATTTTATGGGTATGAATACATGTTTATTTTTTTCTTCCTCGTTTCTCATTAAAGTTTATGAACCTCGCTTGGTGGCTATGTTTTATTAACGTATTATTAGGGGAATGTACACATCGACCGAGTCCCTATTTCTTAACCTTCACCAAAGCTGACAATAGAATTCATGAATACAAAGGAACGCTGAATTATTTTTGGGTTGACCTTAAAAATCAGTGAAGTATTGTGCGGTTCGGGGGTGGTTATTTAGTTATTTCCAAATATTGACCTATTTTAAACGTTCTATCCCCTCTCCAGTTGACAATGCACTTATCTTTGTGTATTGAGGTGGATTAGAAAAAAAAATTCTCTGTAATTGCTGGTCAACAATCAAATAATTCGAATACAATACCATGCGGTTGAACTTTAAACCAACGGGATATCACCACTGAAAATCGTGATGTTAACATTTTGTAATGGACTTTTAAATTTTATTGTAATATCATATAAACGGTGACAATATTTACTTTTCAGATCGCTTCGTGCCTCGTACTTTTTAAACCACCAATGTCTATTATGAGGCATATTTTTTGTCACGAATTGGTTTAGTGACGTCAATCGAGCTTTTACCAGTGCTAAATAAAATGACGTCAGTTCAGCCCTATTCATCAAGGATACACTGACCTAAGCTGACAATAATAGATTTTAATTGATCAATAGATTTAAATTGATCAATAGATTTTAATTGATCAATAGATTTAAATTGATCACTTTCTACACACATGGTCTATAAGCCAATATGAAAGATGTCCTTGACACCATCTCAACAGACCAGAAAGAAGTTTTCAATTATTGTTACTGCATGTAACCTATTTAGATAATCGATTGCCGTTACTTTTCCATCCGGCTTCTGACAATTTTTTTTTTGGTCACAGATTTTATCCATATCATATGAATATATAGGCTCTATATAGAAATATGACGTTCCTAGCCGCAGAAACGGCCAACGACACTTGGATATTTGGTTGGTAGGGGTGTGTTACCCGTCCTCTGGTACTTTCGCCCCTTTGACCAAAATGTACGATTTGACAAAACGAATCACTAAAATCATTGATGAATGACACCGAGTTTGAAAAAAAAAACAGATTATTTCTTGACTTCAAAACGTGACACGATTAATCAAATAAAAAATAAATACAGATATCGTTATCAAAATCGAACATGAATTTCGATCTCATCAATATACATTTGTACAATCATAAACGGCAAGCGAGGACTTGTATAATTTGTTCTATATTTTACTCATCTACTTTACTTCATGGTAGGATTGAGAGACCGGGCAAAGATCTTTCGATAGTCCTCATTTCAGTGGGTAAATTTATGTTTAAAATTTCTAAGAGTACTTTCAAACACATTAAACTATGTACCATATATAGAAATATCCAATAACAGCATTACATCTTCTCGAGACAAGAGTACGTAATACATGTATCAAAACTCGGGAAAATGAATAACAGGTATTGAGAACATAACTCCATAATTGACATTTTTAGTTTGAATTTCCCAGACTTGAGATGTTTCTTTTATTATTTATTTCTATACCTTTTTTTTTACAGTTGTAGAATTTCATGCAAAATATGCATGGACCAACCAGAGGTTTCCGTTACACATGTATGAAAATTGATATCGGTAGCTGAATGGCGATTGAAAAATCTTTTTTTTTTTTTACTTTCGATCGTAGAATTAAAGGGTCTTTTGATGAAAAAAAAAATCCACATTTTGAAAAACATAAGATTTGAGCTACATATCTGAAAGCAAAAGTAACTAAATGAATAATATAAAAAAATGGAAAAAGAAAATCCCTCCCCCCCCCCCCCCCCTCCTAAACTGAAAAAAAAACCCCGTAAGAACCGAATTACAAATGACGCAGTAAGAAAGATAACTCTCGGTTAGGGGAAGGTGAAACAATAAATAAAAATGATAAAAAAGATGCATATATAAGTAAAATAAATAAATAAATAAATAAATAAACAATAAAGTCACTTTTATAGGTAAAGTAACATTAAATACATTCCTTTATTTTTCCAAACGTTTCGGCCATTGGCCTTCATCCACTGATGAAGGCCAATGATCGAAACGTTTGGAAAAATAAAGGAATGAATTGAATGTAAATAAATAAATAAATAAATAAATAAAATAAATAAATACTCAGTCTGTCGCTGTCATTATCACAAATGTGTGAAGTGATAAGAAACATCGAAATGAAAAAAACAAACCAAAAAAAAAAAAAACAAACCCGAAAACATACACATTAGAAGGAAGATAGGACACCCCCCCCCCCGTCAATTAAAAGATAAAAATTGAACAAGTAAATAAATGAGAAAAGGAAAAGGAAAAGATAAAAACAGAAACCAATGATACCGGTATTGATTCAAAGAAATACGCTCTGTTACATATCACTCAGTTTAAAAAAATGAACCTAGCTCTTTATATTTGAAGGTATCGATCAAAGTTTGTCATCATGTATCACTGATTCTTATTTTTTTTACTTTGTAAATGTCAAACATTGAAACTACACGGGGAGAGCACCATATCATAAACATGACGATAAAGATGTGTTGTGAATGGATAAAATCAACGTATGAAGCAAGAGTTATTATTCTAAAAAAATGTATATTCAGGTGGTGATACCAGAAATTCAGGAAAGGGGGACTGGAGTGGAAGGGATGGGCGGGGAAGGTGTGTAAAAGGGATATAGAAACAGGTAGAGAAGGTAGAAACGTGTAGTTGTTCAATTAATATTGTTCCGGTAGAAATCGCATTTAGCAGCCCCCCCCCCCCATTTCATCATAAGAGAGCGAGTGTATTTCATATTAAAATCATGCAATTATATATGGACTAGCTTCTCTTTATATTTTTTAAACATTTTAAACATATTTTATTTAATTCTCTTTTATATTGAATGTAATTACTACAGTATATGTACAGAAGTGGATTAAATACTTTAAGCACCCCCGCCCCCGCCCATGATAAAAATCCCCAATTTGTAATATATTTTCACTTTCAAAATAAGTCTTTATCAAAGTGCCGCAATAATTTTTCATGATTGGACTATTCATGAAGGTCCTTATTCTGGGGAAAAAAAACATCAACAAAATTGACCATTTTTAAAAATACAAAACAAAACAAATACAAAACACGAGAAATATCTGGTTCTTCAGGAAATATGAAACGATGATACATATATAATTTGGAAAACCTAGATCTTTATTTTTAAAATTCGTAGTTTCTTTACCATACAAAATGTCAGTGGGCAGGCCGACTTCCGTATTGCGGTTCGCCGAGTATGACGTCACAAAAATCGAGTTCAAGTAGCGAATCAAAATTTTACCATTACAAATGATTGCTGTTCGCATGTAATTTGCATAAAATATCTATTAGTTTCCCAATAGAAACAAAAAACAATAATGTCACGATACAATTTTGTTACTATTTTTATTATTATTATCATTATTATTATTTTTTCGTTTTCCACGTGCATGCGACGAATGGCAGTGTTGCACGCAGACATGCAAAATTTTGATAATAATATAACTGATATACGATATCTATGGAAAAGTACGTTTAAGTTCATGTACACCGCGATGGAATTCTTGTACAAACATCTCAAATAATAAGGTGATCAATCAAGAGGCGGAAATTATATCTAGCTATGGATATGCATATAACGGACGATCATGTTAATCACTGTAACGTCTTACGCACACGAGGTCAGACAAAAACAAGACCATGCATCTATTTCAGTCTTGAAATCATTAAAGTCTTTGTGTAACGATGACAACTTTTCTGAAGTTCAAGGTTTAGAGTGCACCTAGATATATCATTATGGGAAATAATTACTCCCATAGAAATAATGAAATAAAAACGATGATCTCTTAAAAAAAGTAATAATGAATCAAAAACACTAAAATTTAAAACGTCCTCAATTACTGTAAATTGAAATCCGTTACAAATACGTTTTACATCAGATCGAGGAATTAAATGAAAACAACATATGTGTCCTATTTTTCCTAATTCAAACTGCCATGAACACTGTAACCTTGATATATATAAAAAAGTTTTTATTTTAAATAAATCGTCTTGCAAATGCGCCGATACAGAAGGGGAAGGTTAGGAACACCTCCCCTATAGAGTTAGCAAAAATGCTGAATTTTCACATGTTTTTACATGTACCTATAGTTTGCTCAGAATCCGCAGACTGACCCCCCCCCCCTTTCCACGCGGCTACGATGGACCGGAATCCTTAATCCCCCCCCCCAACACACACACCCGTACACACGACGGAAGAGACACATTTCCCATATCTGCACATATGATATTTCAAGGTAACTTTCCCTGAAGATGCAACAGTTGGTGCATTTAATATCAATGCAAAGGGTGACAGATTGTCGAATAACGAAATTGGTGTCTAGATAAAGGACTTTTTTTCTTTTCTTTTTCTTTCATTTGCTATTGTTTATCTGTGATTTTTGTATGTGAGAGTGTATCAATAGCGTTAATGATGTTTTTATCATATATATCCTGTGCAAAAAAAGTTAATATTTATTTGGAGTTTGCATTGAATTACCACTGTGATAGGAACTTTGTTTTATTTGCATAGTTCAGTGGCGGATCCAGCGCCCCCTTTGCCGGGGGTCAAGGGGCGAATTTTGCCTACTTTTACTGAAAAAGGGCCAAAATATAGGGTTTTTTGGAAAATTTTGGGCCAGTGCGGGGGGGGGGGGGGGCGGACGCCCCATCCGCACCCCCTGAATCCGCCACTGTAGTTCTATTGTCAAAAATGAGATAAACATCAATTTTGAAGTAAGTTGTCAGTATTTGTGCATTTCTGGGCTACAAAAAAGTCAAAGGAGCCAAGTGTCTATCTCCTACCAATTTCTTTAGAAAATGAGTATTTCAGAATAATAGAATTTTTACCCAAAATGTACACGGAATGAATAATTCATAATTGATCAATAGAAATTGCATGTCTGATCCAAAGTACACAATAATATTGTTTTGAAAACCAGGTATTCAAACTGAGCTCATTGCATGAAACGAAAATCTGACATAACCCTTGCAATTTTTGAAAACGTAAGAAAAAGCGTGAGACAATTTTGACATTAAAACGAGGGGTTTTATACTGAACAATTATTCAAAGTTAAATGATAATTATATGAGTTTAACGAATCTGGAAGGTTTATTAAGTAAGGGTGATTAAAAAAGAGATATAAGAGAAAAATATGATTTTTGGTAAAATAAACATTTTATTCAAAATTGGAAATGGGGAAAATTAGAAAAAAAAATTTTTTTTTAACCAAACAATAAAAAGCAATGACCAGACATTCTGTTTGATCGGTTTCTTTTTGTAATATCGTCCCTAGTTTAGCTCCAGTATTTTGATGAAAATTACACAACACTATTTTGAACGAGAATGATCCCTAACTTTTTTGTCCAGTGTATTTTGAGAATAATATCCTAGTTAGTAGCCCTCTCACTTTGGAAACTTACAGATACGTATCTTTATATCAGAAGGACATATTTAGGGTGTGCATTTGTATTACAAAAAGTGTGCGGCTGTATTACGAGAAGTGTGCTTCTGTATTACGAGAAGTGTGCTTTTGTATAAAGAGAAGAGTGCGTCTGTATTACAGTGCTCGTCTGTATTACTAGAAGTGTACGTCTGTATTACAAGAAGTGTGCGTCCAGTTAGTATGCGTCTGCAAAACGAGATTTGTGCGTTTATATAAAGAGAAGTGTGCATCTGTATAAAGAGAAGTGTGTATTTGAATTACGAAAAGTATGCGTCTGTATGAGAAGTGTGCGTCTGCATTACAAGAAGTGTGCTTCTGTATAACGAGAAGTGTGCGTCTGTAAAAAGAGGAGTGTGCGTGTGTATTACGAGAAGTGTGCGTCTGTATTACTAGAAGTTTGTGTCTGTATTACTAGAAGTTTGCGTCTATATTACGAGAAGTGTGCGTCTGTATTACGAGAAGTGTGCGTCTGTATTACGAGAAGTTTGCGTCTGTATTACTAGAAGTTTGCGTCTGTATTACTAGAAGTTTGCGTCTGTATTACGAAAAAAGTGCGTATGTATTACAAGAAGTGTGCGTCTATATTACGAGAAGTGTGCGTCTATATTACGAGAAGTGTCCGTCTGTATTGCTAGAAGTGTGTGTCTGTATTACAAAAAAGTACGTCTAAATTACGAGAAGTGTGCGTCTGTATTACGAGAAGTGTGCATCTATATTACTAGAAGTGTGCGTCTGTATTACGAATAGTTTGCGTCTATATTACGAGAAGTGTGTACCTATATTACGAGAAGTGTCCGTCTGTATTACTAGAAGTGTCCGTCTGTATTACACAAAAAGTGCGTCTGTATTACGAGATGTGTGCGTCTGTATTACGAGAAGTGTGCGTTTATATTACGAGAAGTGTGCGTCTGTATTACGAGAAGTGTGCGTCTATATTACGAGAAGTGTGTGTCTATATTACGAGAAGTGTCCATCTGTATTACTAGAAGTGTGCGTCTGTATTACAAAAAAGTGCGTCTGTATTACGAGAAGTGTGCATCTGTATTACGAGAACTGTGCGTCTATATTACGAGAAGTGTGCGTCTGTATTACGAGAAGTGTGCGTCTGTATTACTAGAAGTTTGCGTCTGTATTACGAGAAGTTTGCGTCTGTATTACGAGAAGTGTGCGTCTATATTACGAGAAGTGTGCGTCTGTATTACTAGAAGTTTGCGTCTGTATTACGAGAAGTGTGCGTCTGTATTACGAGAAGTGTGCGTCTGTATTACGAGAAGTGTGCGTCTATATTACGAGAAGTGTCCGTCTGTATTACGAGAAGTGTGCGTCTGTATTACGAGAAGGGTGTCTGTATTACGAAAAGTGTGCGTCTGTAGAATCTATACTCAAGCTGATGTATCATTTAAGAGCTAGGACAAATATAGGCAAAGTAAATAAGCTTGCAATACATGTAGCTGAAGTATTTGCTCAAATTCACAATATGATTATATCTAGAACAACCAAAATGTCAACATTTTCTCACTACATGTATTACGAATACTTGAAGTAATTGAACTTTGGATAAATGAGAAATGTATACGGTCAAATATACTTGCTCAAGATTTCCATTTCATACAGAATCTTGTTGGTTAATAGCTTTATAATTTTTCATACATTTGTACTTTTAAAAAATAAATTTCGTACTTTTTAAAGTGGTTTCCGTTACGTGCATTCATTTACACAAATATTGAAATTATAAACAGATAACTCTTCAACAAATTTAGAAATATGCAAACATATATTTCAAATCGACAATGCCATTCAATACAGGAAATGAATATATCAGATAATTTACCGAAAACCATAGGTGTAATACCTATGGAGATTGGACCCCCCCCCCCCCCTTCACCTAGAATGGTATTTGATCCGATTGGAAAAAAGAAAAAAAAAAACAGAATAGAAAAGTGATTATTTATCTTTGCCCTTTACTTCAAAAGTGAATAAAGCTCGAATTGTCTGGCGTGAATAAATCACGAATCGTCTATAAGGTGAAACATTAAAGTTTGAAAAAGAGTTAATATGTACGTGCACTTCACCTTAACGCTGACGCATTCATGACGATATACCATAGATCATACCTCTTCTACAAGAAGGTATAGAGTTGGAACACTTCCGTATTATCATTACTAACATTTAGTTTTTATTAGTCCATAATAAATCAAATATGTAAATGATGTGGTCCTCTTGAAAATATAAAGAATTAAAAACAAAAACAGACTGAATAAGGCATAAAAAATACAGATACATCGAATTTAACACACAAGTAGAAACAAAGATGGAAGATTTATGGTTGTATGAGCCCTTTGAACAGTTCATGTATATTGCCTCCTCCTTCATAGTACAAGTCAAATACACCCAGTAATCCCGGACTTGTTTTCACAAATACATATAAATTTGCATTTTTCAAAAATTATAAAAGAAGATATAAGTGCAGGATAAACAAAACATGCATGTCTTTAACGATTAAAGTACATGTAGTATCCAGAATCCCCTCCTTCCCTCTGTGAAACACAACCCTAATATTCCTCATTTTCTTTACATGATGACGACATTTTCCTTTTGTTTCCACTTTTTTAATTAAGTTTTCTCTCTCGATTTCTTATGAATTTTTTTTTTTAAATTTACTTTTAAAATCGTTATTATCTTGTACATTTTAAACCATTCATGTTCCTCACTTGATTCATTAAATAATTTTATTCTTTTTTCTTATAATGAATTTCTTTCTGCCATGGAAACCAGAAGTACTTTTACCATCTGGAGGCGTGGGAACATGGTTACGACACTGCGATCATTGCCCCATAAAAAACAGAGTAGCACGTTTATAATGTTGAACGTTGACATGCTCATCTAATAAAAGAAACGCTCAAAGAAATTTCGATGCTAGCATGTGTTATTTATGTGTGTTATTATTATAATTATAGGTATTTTTCTAGCTGTATCCTCGTTTCCAAACGACTTCTATTCAAAGCCTTTTGAAATTATGAATTAATGCATATACATGTACATAAAAGAAAATAGGATGAAGGATTAGAATGATTGATTTACAAACTAAATAAATAAATAGATAAATAAATAAGTTAAAAATGGATAAATAAATAAATAAATAAATAAATAAATAAATAAATAAATAAATAAATAAATAAATAAATAAAACACAGTCGTTTGTTACTAGTATATAAACACATTAAAAACAATATAGTTTTTCCGTATATATACGGTAAAAATATAGTGATTTTATTGTAAATAAATAAATAAAAAGCTGTGCAGTGTGCAACGTGAAGCAAATTTTCCTTCTTATCTTTTTTAAGTTGGAATTTGGTGAATTCGAAAGACAGGATGGGCAATACAATACAAATAAATGTAAAATATATATGCACTTGTAAACAAGGGATCTCGTTTAAAATGCTGTCAATGGCCTCTATTTTGTTGAATAAAAAAGATTAAAACTTTAAAGGTATTTAAAAGTCGACCTGAAGAAGTTCTCTGATATGACAGATTAGATTATCCATCTTTTCAAGTGATGTGTTTTTCTCAGTAAAGATAAAATTTATTTTCAGATTTTGCTCTTGACCCGTTTATTTCGGTCCATCAATGTTGTATTTTGAAGAATACACTTTGCGCATGTTAAGAAGATAAAAAAAAGCTAAGAAGCCGGGGAACAACAAACCCCTTCCCCTTTATAATTTAAAAAAAAGGGGAAAAAATTATCTCGTCTTTTCTTCGGGTGTATTTCCTAAAAATCAAAGGCTGCCCCCATCCCCACCATGTAGATATTTCCTATTTGTTACGTGTACATGTATAATTTTCTCATAAAAGATTGGAACCCTAGCTTTTCGACCATGCAGGCTGCCCCCCCCCCCCCCCCTCGGCTCCGGAAAAAAAATCGAGATTTGCGCATGGGCGATCTCGAGTATTACTTGGCTATAATATTTTGTTTGATGAATGTCTGTCGTTTCGTCCGTTCGTAAGCTCTGCATATTATATACAGTTTTTTCGTTACTTTGTATCAGTCGTTACTCCCGAGTTTAATAGCAATTCTGAAACCCGATATTCCTCCAGATGTAATCATGTAGGTCAACGAACTAATTATAAAGGAGGAAGAAGGAAAAATCATCAGCCAGGTGCCGATGCATTACCAGTTGAAGGAAAAATGACTCCCCAAGCTTGAGGTCACCAAAAAAAAAAAATATAATAATCAAGGTTAATTTTGCTTCACAATAAGGGGTATAGCTAGACTTGCTCAACTCCTAATTTATAAAAAAAATGAAACTTGAATATAATTTCAATCATTAATGAAAATTAAAATTTGAAAAGAAATTTCCCTTTAAAACTATAATGACGAAGCAGAGGAGAAAAGTTTGGCGTGCCATCTAGTCAAGGGAATTCCCCGAATAAAAACTAAAAAGTCATTTAAATGTATTTTAAAGAAGTCTTTGATATAAGGACTTGAGCAAGTCTATGATCTAACCACACCGCCCCATTCTCCTGGCAAAACCAAATTTCACTTTTGATATTTATTGAATCGTATCCCCGCCCAACCCAACCTAAATTTCCCGACGAAAATTCCCTAATCTACAGCGTCTGGCTAGACATGTTCGATATGCACGATCAGCAAGTAAGATTACATATTTTCAATCGTATAGAATGAAACCAAAAGGAATAGATTGTACGTGAAATATGTATCTGAAATGTCCCATGCCTCTAAGCAACATAGAATGGTGTGATAATTAACGGCATTAATTAAGTCATGCTGTGAACATATCCATTGACCGGTGACCTTGACATTCCCTGAGGACACAGACAGAACACGATAGACATTATTTAACTGTCCATCATCCTCTAGGTCAAGTAGGTCACTATGTCGGCAATACCTTTTTTTCTATTAAATTAATGACAATTTTATGAGGCTTTGAATACACGAATTCTCTTGTTTTATAGAACAGCCTGCTTTCTACGTGTTCTCAACACAATGAAGTTCTAATATCAAGACATTCATGTGCGTAGCAAGATCGCTTTGATGCGATTATAGAACCTTCGCCTTACCCTCTCCCAAACCTTCTTCGTTTTTGAAATACTTTTCGCTTAGTTTGCATTTTCCCCCAAGAGGATATATATATCAGTACTGAAAAACGCATAATTGTATCAAAGAGTATGCGGATGCAATGGTGAGGGGTGGGTTCGGTGGGGGGGGGGGGGGGTGGAGGGGTTGGTCAGGAGTGCGCGGATGCAATGGTGAGGGGTGGGCGCGGTGGGGGAGTGGAGGGGTTGGTCAGGAGTGCGCGGATGCAATGGTGAGGGGTGGGGGGAGTGGAGGGGTTGGTCAGGAACTGCCAATCTGGAACAAAGAAAATAAGAGTTGATTTTTCATTATTTCAACAAAGTGATAATCTGGATTGACGCCTAGCTCCTTCCTCAAACCCGGGCTGGAACCCCCTACATTAATGTCTAGATAAGCACATGAAATGTTATAAATAATTTCAGGTTTAGACTATCAAATGACAACGAGAAGGGTCCCTTTTTTGGAAATAGAAAATTTACCTTGAGTATGTTTACATTGAATAGCAGTACATTATTAATAGTATTCATATTAGTCTGGATTGGCTGCAACTACCCCCCCCCCCCCCCCTTTCCTCTTTTGATCCTCCAAAACCCGTCTAACATTGTAACATTTTTTCATATAAAAAGTTTGTCTCATGGAAAATATTCCATTGCGAAAGTGGTGTTTTTTAAAAGTGAAAAATCACTGAAAATCGGAAAAAAAATATAACTGGTATACGAACGACCGTTTTAAAAATTAGAAAATGTGAATATATAGTGGTACATAAATGCATATCTTTCACTTTCTTGATTCGGTTAAGGGCTTATTGAATAACCATTTTATCGTGATTATAATTGGTCAAGCCCCTAGGTGAATCAAAATCAGAATCACGCTAGTTTCCTCCCTGTAGAGTGACTAAGTCCTCCTGTAGAGTGACTAAGTCCTCCTGTTTCAATTGAATAATCCTGTAGATATGCGACGTAACACACAAAATGCAATAATATCGATCCATTCTAATTAATGCAAATAGGGAAAACTCACCTGTGCATATCATGCATATATAATTAGCCAGGTGGTCAGGCTCAAAGTTTCTCTGCGGTCAGGAAAATAAATGCTAAAATAGCAGTAATTATCGGAAACTTCGGTGATGTCGTTGATGATCGAAGGTCATTCACATCGAATAGTCCATATCATAAAAAAAAAGAGAAATGCAAATTTGAGCAAATATTGGTAAATTACTATTCTAATATGACTTGATTCTTTTTCCCTATTAAGACAACAGACGCGAGCCGGGCTCTATTCTCCAATATAGGCCCTATAGCGATAAGCCACGCCTACCCATTTTCTGAAAGCAGATAAACCGGCAGGAACTGGTTTTTACCAAGAATCGATTTCATAAAAAGGTCTAAGTTTGGTAAAAAATGACAAGCCGGGCTCTATTGTCTCATAATGCCCTCGCTTCCTCAGCCATTCACATTTATCACCTCGCCGCTGACGCGGCTCGGTAATAAATGTGATTGGCTGAGGACGCTCGGGCATTATGAGACAATAGAGCCCGGCTTGTCATTTTTTATTTCTTAAATGAATGAACATGTATGCAATTTGGAATGAGTGGATCAGGAGCGTATCCATTGGAGGTCTGAACAGATCAAAATAAGGAAGGAAGGGGTTTTCAGAACCCTCCTCTCCCAAAATACAGCTGCAACAATTAACTCCTTCGTTACGGCTGTAATTCTCTCCCCCCCCCCCCCCCCCCCCCCCCCTCTCGATCTGATCAAATGTCCGAAAGATTTTCAAGGTACATACTAATTCGATGTGGTGGATGATCAAAGAGCGATAACTCCAATGTATCAACTCTTTTTGGAAATAGAAAATTACACGTCATGAAAGGGCGAGTCTCAAGTTGTTGATGCTGTTTTTATGTGCGTGTTCTCGATACCTAGATAGATACTCACTCGGACGCTAAAATGGGGCGCCGTTTTACTATTTATTCCCTATTTTTTGATATCACAAATTTATTTTTTGATATCACAAATTTATTTTTTGAAATCACAAATTTATTTTTTGATATCACAAATTCATTTTTTGGTATCACAAAATCGATAATTTGATATCAAAAATCGAATTTGTAATATTAAAAATTCGTTAAGATTTTGTGTCACAAAATAGAATTTGTGATATCAAAAAATCGTTTTGTGATATCACAAAATATGACGGAATTTGTGATATAAAAAAATCGATTTTGTGATATCACAAATTCTATTTTTTGATATCAAATAATGGATTTTTTTAATGTAAAAATCAATTTGTAATAGCCGTTTTACTATTTAACTTGTGATATCACAAATTCGAATTTTTGATATCACAAATTCCGTCAAATTCGATTGTTTGATATCACAAAATAGAATTTGTGATTTCAAAATAACGATTTTTTTTTTATATCACAAAATATGACGGAATTTCTGATATCAAAAAATCCAATTTGTGATATTACAAATTCGAATTTGTGATATCAAAAAATAGGGAATAAATAGTAAAACGGCGCCTCATAGTAATGGCCTAATTCTGACAAAATATAAAACTTTAATGAAATTTCACTGAAAAAAATATCAACATTCAAAGATCATGCAGATTCTTTATTTTTATTTTTCATAACATAGAAGTCTGAACCAACTACCAAGATGTATTGGGTTGCCTAAAAGTACACCTTTACTCCGTCCTATTAAAACCACGAGAGCAATGGGAGTCGATTTATCAAAAAGAGATTGACGAAACGTCATATACAGATTAATAAAGTTTTCATAATAGCACTTGAAAAATGAGAACGTACGATCTATACGTAACTGTCTCAAAGATCAATAAGTACAATCTGCGTGAAAAGCTGACATACACAATTCCACCTATTCAGTGGCGGATCCAGCGCCCCCTTTGCCGGGGGTCAAAGGGCGAATTTTGTCGATTTTTACTGAAAATGGGCCAAAATACACCTGTTTTTGGAAAATTTTGGGTCAGTGCCGGGGGGGGGGGGGGGGGGGGGCGGACGCCCTCTCCGCACCCCCCTAAATCCGCCACTGCTATTAAAGTGCACTTCACATTTTCAAAGTTCAGGAAATTAATAAATTATCAGCGATATTTCTGGCTTTTGATTAATATGCACCTTCTTGTAATTTTCTTTCGCTAGCTGTCAGACAAGATATTTAAAATTCTAATGCGATTTTCAGATACAGTTTCATGAAAAGAAACTTTTAAAATGATCGACTGCTGTTTGTTTGACAGTAAATATGTGACCTTGACGAAAGTAATTTTACCTTCTTTGGGCGTTATCCCACTGTGCAGGTTTGATCAAAGTAGTGCGATGTGTGTGCGAAGTTAGAAAAGAGGGGGGGGGGGGGGGTCGGATGGTCAAGAAGTGGACAAAAAAGCCGATTTTTACATATTTTTGTGTGTAATTTTTACATATTTTTGTGTGTAATTTTCTAACAATCATATGTAGTACACCGTGACCACTTGCCCCTCGCCGGAATATTGCATGCAATGTACGTGTAATCATGAAATTTAAAGGAAAAATTTCCAGCTATTTTAGAAATCAAGAGAAACACTGGATCCTGTATGGAATGCACTAGTGAGTGTAATCATGAAATTCTAAAGTAATAACTTCCCAGCTTTTAAAAACCAGAAGTCTCTGACGAGACTGTAGCTCTCCTGGTTGTTTTTTCTAAAACATCAATTTCCTTTCTTTTTTTTTTTTAAACCAAGACCATAGGGAGCAGGCGCTCTAACAAATTATAAGTAGCATGACAAAACTACATAATAGTATCCATTATACTGCAACTATAATAGCACTCATATAATTCATAATATCCGAGATAAAGTATTTCTAAAAAGAATGTCAAACCCATTTTCCAAGATCCTAGGGGCCAAGGGCTGCTAGCTCAAATAAACTATCAATGACACATCAAGACTACAGATCCATAGTATTGGATAAAGAAATAACTCCCCATCATTAATAGCTTTAAACAAGTAAAGAGCACAACTATATAGGAAAAATTACCACACCCATTTTCAAAGACCCTGGGGGTATAGGGCTAAAACAAAATATCAGGTGCACAACTATGCCACAGACCAATCATTGCAAAAAGAATTAATTCTACATCATTTATAGTGTCAGAGGAGTTGCAAGCACAAGATTACATTAACTTATATAGGAGAAAATGACCACACCCATTTCTGAGACCCTAAGGGTCAGGGGCTAAAACATAATATCAGGTGCACAACTAGACCAGAGACCCATAATATTGCAATAAGAATTTAGTCAGAGGAGTTGTGAGCACAAGATTACATAGAGTTATATAGGAGAAAATGACCACACCCATTTCTATGACCCTGGGGGTCAGGGGCTCAAACAAAACATCAGCTCAACCAGACCACAGACCCATCACATTGCAGAAAGAATTAAGTCTCCATCATTTATAGTGTCAGAGGAGTTGCGAGCACAAGATTACATAGAGTTGTATAGGAGAAAATGGCCACACCCATTTCTAAGACCCTGGGGGTCAGGGGCTCAAACAAAATATCAGGTGCACATCAAGATCACAGACCCATCATATTGCAAAAAGAATTAAGTCTCCATCATTTATATTGTCAGAGGAGTTGCGAGCACAAGATTATATAGAGTTATATAGGAGAAAATAACCACACCCATTTCTAAGACCCTGGGGGTCAGGGGCTCAAACATAATATCAGGTGCACAACTAGACTACAGACCCATCATATTGCAAAAAGAATTAAGTCTCCATCATTTATAGTGTCAGAGGAGTTGCGAACACAAGGTTACATAGAGTTATATAGGAGAAAATGACCACACCCATTTCTATGACCCTGGGGGTCAGGGGCGCAAACAAAATATCAGGTGCACAACTAGACTACAGACCCATCATATTGCAAAAAGAATTAAGTCTCCATCATTTATAGTGTCAGAGGAGTTGCGAGCACAAGATTACATAGAGTTATATAGGAGAAAATGACCACACCCATTTCTAAGACCCTGGGGGTCAGGGGGCTCAAACAAAATAGCAGGTGCACAACAAGACCACAGACCCATCATATTGAAAAAAATTAAGTCTCCATCATTTATAGTGTCAGAGGAGTTGTCCGTACAAGATTACATAGAATTTAATGACCACGCCCATTTTATAAGACCCTGGGGGTCAGGGACTGAAACTAAATGTCAGGTGCAAAACTAGACCATGGACCAAGTAAAATGCAAAAAGAATTAACTTTCTATCTCTAACAGTTTCAGAGGAGTTGTCCGGACAAGATTACATAGAATTTAATGACCACGCCCATTTTCTAAGACCCTGGGGGTCAGGGAGTGAAACTAAATGTCAGGTGCACAACTAGACCATGGTCCAAGTAAAATGCAAAAAGAATTAACTTTCTATCTCTTACAGTTTCAGAGGAGTTGTCCGGACAAGAATTGTTTACGGACAGACGGACAGACAGACAGACAGATGTACAGACGGACAGACGGACGGACGCCGGACAAAGGGTGATCGCATAAGCTCGACTGGTCTGAGACCAGTAGAGCTAAAAAGGGGAGGAGAGCTTCCAATATATGGTATTTTTGGCTAATTATAATATGCAATCAAAGTAACAAAATCGCCTTTAGAGAATTTTAAGGAGGGGGGGGGGGGATGGAGTGAGTGTTTCAGTTGTTATACCATTGAAAGGCATCATTTATCTCTTTCAACACAAAAAGAAAAAAATAAAATAAAATAAAAACAAAAAAACAAAAACAAAATAAAAAAAACCCCAATTTTTTCTATATTACTCTTCAATCTACGAATATTGTAACAAACCATGTTCCATTGTGCTTCCTAAAATATGTCGACTAGCAGATAACACAAATTACACAAGAGATCCATTCATTCCACTGAATATTCATTTTTTTAACACTACTGGAGGATGTGTTTATGAATCATTGTTATCCTCAGTTTGCATATTATTGATATAAAATTTCATTGTGACAGAAAATGATTTTGGTTCCTACAGAACAGTTATAAAGTTGCCAAAAAGAACATACACTTAGTGTATGAATGTCCTGTGAATACAGCAATTATCAAAGAGTTTAACATTTTCCTAGGTAGGTTTAATACCAAATCAAGTTCCCAAGGTTAAATAACTGGTATACAACATCATTTCTGAGAGGGGCGATTTCTAAAATTCAGATCTCTTTGGTCTGTAAGATAAGGGGCATAACAATAAAACTTCAGTTCTTTGCCTCAAAGCCTAAGGAAGTCAAAACACACAATACAAAAGGCCAGGCAGACTTATTTAGCCTTTTTACATCATCATCATTATAGTCACAAACCTTTATATTCAACATAACAAACGCAACTTGAGTATTCTATAGAAAAAGTGACACACATTTCTAATCTGTGAATCTGAAACCAAACACTATATTTTAACCATACGTTTTACATACACTATTTGTTATCACCATCAAGGTAACAAACATATTTCTGACGAACCCTTAGTTTGGCCAGATCAGCATTCCGCTAGCAGCCCACTGATAATTACTTTATTCCTCGTCTCATATACAAACACAATATGACAATTCTTATCTGTGAATCTGAAACCAAACACTATATTTTAACCATACGTTTTACATACACTATTTGTTATCACCATCAAGGTAACACACATATTTCTGACGAACCCTTAGTTTGGCCAGATCAGCATTCCGCTAGCAGCCCACTGATAATTACTTTATTCCTCGTCTCATATACAAACACAATATGACGTCATAATATAGCGCTCACTATAATTTCGTTGTGGAATGAGTTGGATCAGCGAGAGCATCAGTAATTAGCGAGCTTTTTGATGCCTTCTAAGCACCGCCATTTATCAGGAATAAAGAAAGCTTCGTACATATGAGGGAATGGAGTGTCATAACCACATACTCTTTCTATTGGAGCTTCTAGGTTCAGGAAACATTCATTCTGAAAGATGAAAATAAGATAAAATTTTAGAAAGCTGACTTTAAAAAGTTTAGGATGTCCATATACATGTATATCATAGTATAAAGCTATAAAAATATGTTCTGGATTTTTATCTCATACATGTATATGCAAAGAATGGAATTCGAACAATTTTTTTCCTTATGAAAATTGTAAGAAATATTGTGCTATATATTAATAAAAGTGAATTAATTCTAACTTAACAACTTCTTCATATTCACATGCACAGTTGTAGCTCTCAAAATATCAAATCATACTACAAAAATCTGACTAACAAATCTATTAAAATAATTCACCTTTTTTTCTAAGCATTTAGTTTTTGGAAATACTAACTTAAAAAAAAGATGATTTTCCACCTACCTGAACGAAAGCAGCAACTTCTGAGGCAAATCCCATCGTAACAGGTGCTTCATGGGATATCATCAGACGACCAGTCTTACAAACTGACTGCAAAATTGAAACAAAATTATAAAATAAATCTGATGAAATTCACCTACTGTGATACAAGATGCAATTCTTATGATTATTAGCTCGGTTCAAAAATCTCTTTTTTTTAAAGTAAAACTGAGCTTTTTCATGGCATATTTGATGAACATGATATGAATTTATTCGAAAAAAAATTAACATGATAAGATAGATGCTTACAATTCAAGAGCATGTGACCCTCAACTCTAGTTCACAAAATAAAGGGAAGGATAATATGGAAAGGGCCCTAGAGAGAAGGGGGAGGGGGAGAGGGGGGTTGTGACTTCCATCACGACATTATACAATATACAACAGACCATTTTCATATTACCATTAGACTTGCATATTAGACACGCCAAGATCCGACAACGTCATAAATCTGGACATCACAGATAAAATTTAGGTCAAATGCTGTGATGTCAGATATCAGTGTGTGTAAAGTGCCAGTACACTGCGGTGATGTGAAAATCGTTTATTCCCCTACCTCTGACACAGTATTGTAATCCCAGGGTAATATGGTTCTCAGATCTATGACTTCGCAGGATACACCCAGCTTCTCCTGGGCTATCTTAGCTGCCTCTAACAGTACATGTACCTGTGTACCCCAACCAACAAGTGTTACATCATTTCCTGAAAAAAAAATAATTATGATTCATCAATATCAGTCATACATCCTATTATATTTGTTTTTTTTCTTCAAATGTGTATGCTATTATATTCTGTTGTTCTCATTCTTATATGAGTAGGTCTAGGAATAAGAATTTCAACAGTGTTTGGAATGAAAAAGTATTCAGGTACTGTAAATCTTTGGTACATGTATATAATTATAATCAAAGTGGGATATCTTTTAATACCTTAGTTATAACCCCATCTTCTCGAGACAAGTGTACGTAATACATGTATCGTACTCCCCCTTGTCAGATGTCAAACTAGAAATTTTAAATTTTCAACTATTTTCAGAGCGCCACCTAGTGAGCATTCAAAATTTATGTCCCTTGAGAGTTAAAAAAAAAAAAATGTCATCATCAGCCAATTCGCACACATATTTCGAAAGTTTTCATTCAATTTTGGTACAAAATCAAGAACCTAACATGCATGTACCTATCAAACATTAGAAACGTATTGCTGAAAATTATATGCATGTCCCTCATGTTAATTGGACCAGCACATTCATTAGATCATCCATTGGCGCCACCATATTGTTCTCAAACCTTCACTTTGTATGTTAATCAGGACACCTCAGGTCGATTCTTATTGGTCCAGTGTACCTCAAACTGGAGCCAATGTAACTGGCGAATTTATAGTGGCGAGTAATACATTTGACATCCAACAAGGGGAGTAAGATATTACATACACTCGTCTCGAGAAAATGAAGTCACCCAACAATGGACAAATGTAGAAACAGAAAATAAGGACACTTCTTTTATTTAAAAAAAAGAATAATAAATATGAATATTTCATACCTTCTTGGACAATTTCAGCTTTAGATAGAGGTATTTCATAGTCTCCTGTGGGAACTTCCTCTATAGCTGATCTATACAGAATCTTTGGTTCAAAGAATACACAAGGGTTATCATCCCTAATACAACTTAGTAAAAGTCCCTTGGCCTGGTTAGGTCCCCTTGGCATCACAACCTGTGTAAACAGAGAAAACCAATCATTCATCTATCAAAAGATGTAAGAGTAAAAACTCTCAACCTTGAAGAGCTATTTTAAGACAAAGTTTAATTAAAAAGTTAATTAATTTTGTTGTTCAATGTTTAATTAAAGCCAAGAGGTGAAAACTTGGTGGATAAATTGAGCATTTCATGTTATTTATTGATGTAGACTTCCCTGCAGTGGAGTATTCTATAAATTCTTCTTCATTATTTTTAAATATCTATTCTACCATTATTGCTATGTGATACACAGATCTATGAAATGTTTCCAGGGAAGGGTTTTTGTTGTTCCAGCCGATGATTTGAGAAAATAATGCGCAAAAGTGGAAAACATCAGAACTTGTGACAAATTCCAGGTTGGGGTATGGGTTGTCTTAACTCCCCTTCCCCTGCCCATCCCATCATCACTAGATTTTTGCATTAAGTGCTGAATACATACCTTGAGACCAGGTAAGTGAGCAAAAAAAGCTTCAGGACTTTGTGAATGATACAATGCCCCATGTCCTACAGCTCCACAGGGAGTACGAATCGTCAGCTTTCCGCAGTCAAACAGGTTTCCTGTACGGTAGCGAAATTTGACAGCCTCATTTGTAATCTGTAATAAATTGAATGTGCTTTGAGATTGTCATTATACGATCAAGGTAAAATCTCAATCAAATTTGTTTCCTGAACTAATTGAGCACAAGATTTCCTTGCAATTTATCACAGAGAGCAAATTAAGATATATTTCAATGAACAATGGCACCATTGTGTTGGAAATAATTAAACAAGAGATTATAAAAAAAAAAGGTGGGGAAAAAAAATGGGAATGCACATACGAAATAAGGAAACCCTTTCATGCGACATTCTGAAGAAAATGTTGTGGTACTAATATTTAGACTTGTCAGAAGAAATATCGATGTCTGTGAAGGTTTTTAAATTTTATATGTAAAATTTAAATTCTAAAATGGCAACATTTATAGATTAAGGAGGTCCAGGACAGCCAGACTTAAATAAAGATTCTATCATTTAATTTTTCTAAAAATTAAATATGTTCATAATTGAAACATACTTTTTCTACATGCAAAGTTTCATCAATTTTTTATCGTTAATTTTGAAGCTACGAACATACATACATGTATATACCCATTGAAAGCCCTAAAATGGACCGTAAATGTGACCTTAAAATTAACACACTTAAGGTAATGAAAGACAGTTACAAATCTTCTGTAGAGGCAGAATATTAACAAGTTCTGTATTTTTCATTTAGATATAATGTGGGCAATTGGTTATGTTTAGAATTATAAATGATCACAAAGACTTTTAAAAGAAATTTTCTATTTTCAGAACATCTTTGAGTTGTTAATTTTTAATAATGAAGTCCATTTATCTGAAACCCTATCATTTTTTTTTTTCGATATTATGATATTATCTTCTTCATATGTCAAGTGGAACACCGATAACTTCCTATTGAAATTTGACCGTCAGTTTTTTTAAAGTTATAGTGATTTTGTTACCCCCTCCCCCTTATTCTTAAGTTACCTAATGCTGACGTTCTTGCGAAAAATGCGCCAATGTTGCCGTTTCTATTATGTGGTGAATATACATGTATATAGAATAAATGCAACACACAGCAAGTACATTTATCTCATGAAATGAGCTAACACACATTACATGTACAATAAATGCACTTGCTGTGTGTTGCATACCTGTAACAAAACACAAATTAAGACACTTAGGGGGTCCAGAACAGTATCCGGAAGTACCCCATCAGAAAGCTCTAGATTAACTTTGATTTGTCAATTGTCTGTTTAATTCTTGTTTTCTGAAATTGTGTCTTTGCAGGTAAAAATTTAGGTCACTGTGGGTTCAGTTTGCAGGTTAGAACAGCTGTTGTGCCATGTTTCTATAGAGCTTATGCATTGTGACATCACGTACGTTTACATCCGAAAATTGTTTCATCTCAGGGAATTACATTGGTTGTGCATATATTATAAAATACAATGTAGTTATATATCATCAGATTAAAGTTTTTGATAAATAATTCAGACATAAAGATATTTTTAATCTAGTACCTATAGTATCTCTACGTTATATTTGAAACTTCTCAATAAAATGTCAAGATAAAATCTACTACTAGAATTGTTGGATTGAAAGTACTTGATTTATGATTTACCTGATCAAATGCAGGAAATATATAATCAGCAAACTGTATTTCAGCGATGGCTGTGGCACCAGCACAAGCCAAACCGATCCCGAATGCCACTATACCCTGCTCACTGAGTGGGCTGTTAAACACTCGGTCCCTACCTAAATAAATACAATATGGAAACAAACTAAATATAAACAAACATAACTCTTCATACATGTATACTTTGTCCCCATTTAATATATACCATATCTGTCCAGTGCCATGAGGCTGACTTTAAGATGGGGTGAACAATACTATGCTTGAAGGATTTTTTTGCAAAATGCATAGGTGGTCAAATGCAGGAGTGCATGGGCCAGTAAATCACCTATCTTAAGCTGGGTGGAAATAAGACTAGTTGAGTATAAATTATTAAAAAGATAAAGTGGCAGTACATAGCAACATGTCATGTATGAAATATGAAAGCCTGATATTGTAGATGCATAAAACAGAGTTATACATGCGAATAAAGATTATTTCTGATGGAACATTTTCAATGTTGTTCTTTTCTTGTGATGTAATTTCAACAGGAATTAAGCTTTAATGATGAAAGTCCATGGTGTTTTGTTTAAGATCTGACCTATCTGAATTAAGGAAATAAATGGCCTGTCAAAACTAAAAGCTAGACTTCATAAATCATTTCAAAATTTTGTTAACAAAATAATGATTTTATGGATACCAAAATATGCCACACAGGCAGGTCCTTATTGAAAACTGGACAATAGATGATAGCAGTAGATGGGTTGGTGAATATAATACTCTGAATGTATATGTAACTCACATGTGGAGTAAAGGAGTGCAACTCATATGTGGGGTAAAGGTCTGGAGTGTAACTCAAATGTGGAGTAAATGAGTGTAACTCACATGGGGAGAAAATGAGTGTAACTCAATTGTGGAGTAAAGGAGTGTAACTCACATGGGCAGTAAAGGAGTGTAACTCAAATGTAGAGTAGAGGAGTGTAACTCACAAGGGCAGTAAAGGAGTGTAACTCATATAGGGAGTAAAGGAGTGTAACTCACATGTGGAGTAAAGGAGTGTAACTCATATGGGGAGTAAAGGAGTGTAACTCATATGGGCAGTAAAGGAGTGTAACTCAAATGTGGAGTAAAGGAATGCAACTCATATGTGGAGTAAAGGAGTGTAACTCAAATATGGAGTAAAGGAGTACAACTCATATGTGGACATGGTGGAGTAAAGGAGTGTAACTCATATGGGGAGTAAAGGAGTGGAACTCAAATGTGGAGAAAAGGAGTGTAACTCACGTGTAGAGTAAAGGAGTGTAACTCACATGCAGTGTTTTAACAGGAGTGTAACTTGCATATGGAGAAAATGAGTGTAACTCACATGTGAAGTAAAGGAATGTAACTCACATGTAGTGTAATGGAGTGTAATTCACATGTAGAGTAATGGGAGTAACTCACCATATTTATCCCTCAGTTCAACACTGCATCTAAACACTCCTCCAAAAGCTACATCTTCACCAAATAATACTGAAAGAAATTAAATACCGTAGTAACATACAGTGTAATACTGTACTACATAATATATGAGCATTTTTTTTTATAAATTGCTATTTCACATTGAGACAAAATTTCCTATGAATAATCATGTATTAACTTCTTGTGTATTAATTTACTTCTCCTCTAGGCTCTATAAAGGTTTTAATTATTCCATCTTTTAACAGTACTTAATGCAAACATTAATATAATGATTTATATTGTGTTCGAAAAGTCCCATAAAGATGTTTTAACATTACATTTCTCTGAAACTTTTACACCGTAGAATAACATACCAAAATTTTAACACAGCTACTACATGTAGTACTGTTCTTTAAGTAAACCAAAAGACTGAATGGCAAGTTAATTCTCAGGATGAAACGCTAAGATATCAAACCTGCACTTGGATCAGAAGCAAGGGCTATATCCATGGCATTGTTAACTGACTGTACAAGATTCATACGAGTTGTTTCTCCTGTAAAAATAATAAGTGAGACTTCGTTGACATAAATCACTAGCTACAGCATGTACTGCATATAAACACAAAAGGTATCATATTTAAGTCTTGTTACAATGCATGTACATTTTTCTGTCATATTCAAAGCTAAATTTAGTCTAGGTGATACATACATGTATTTTGATACATATTGTTCCTTCTCTACTTACAGACTTGAAATACTTTTTTATTATGAAAAATTGAAATAAAATTTATGCCATTCAATACTGACAGACCTCAGGTAGAATCTGAGACACTTAACCGTAAATTTTGGTATATGTTATTGTAGTGGGTTTATAAATTATAATGCAATCAAATAATATATGTACAAATTTAACAAAATACTTTTTAGATCAGGCATTTCAGTTGAATTTAAACATGATCAACATTGCCAAGTAAAACATTCAGCTTTATTATGGAAAATGTCACAACATCACAGTTAAAAATAAGCATGGTCCGACATGACCCACCTGAAATAAGTTTTTTTATAATTATAGTTTCATTGCATGCACCAACAACAGTATAACTCATACAAAATTTACATCTAAGCGAGATCTATTGAACTGTATCAATTTTATCTAAAGCTTTGCATGACAAAGTTACTGTAACCGTGTTTATTTTTCCTGAAGTGAGCCATGCTATTAAACAGTTAGTTTACAGCGCGACCAAGACTTCAAGTAATATTTAGTTTGCTGTGTTGGAGAAGACACTTGGACAGCAAATGAAATATCACTTCTATAGCAGTATAGAGCTGTGCGCTGTAACTATATACTGGTCGGGCACATATTATCGCTACTTTTTTCAACATGATTTGTTATAAAATCTTTATTTTGTTATGGATCGAATTTGATGAAATTTACACAGAAGGAAGAAGAACCCTCGATAAACATTTCATTTAATTTTCATGAAAATATGATGATCTGTTCTTGTTTATCAGTGATTTGTGATCGTCCAGGTTGGCCCAAGTTTGAATGAGGGAGGGTACCGCGTACGTACATATTATCGCCACCTCCACCTGTTCTTACTGAAAATCTTACACTTTTTCAACAAAATTGACAGTATTTAACTCTTTGAAGTTTCTTCTTTTTGTCTGTGAAAAATTCATACAAAAAATTCAAAAACCAAAGAGATATAAGAAGATGAAGTAACCTACCCTTTCCCCGGAGAGGCGGGGGAAATGCATTCAGATTCACCGACTTTCTATCATAAAATTCGATCAGTATTTGCAGATCTTGAAATTATTTGAATTTTTTTATACCGTTTCATATTTCAAAGATGTAATTATAGTGAAAAATAAATTGAATTCCTACAACGACAATATACGGAGATATAAATGAAGTGGCGATAATATGTGCCTGGCTATAATATGTACCCGACCAGCTAATTAAAATCAGATCTACTTCTTCTCTCATGGAGAAACGTTTCTCCATGAGAGAAGAAGTAGATCTGATTTTAATTAGATTGCCGACCAGTATATAATAATTAAACAGTGTCAATAAATCAGAAAAAAATATGAGAAACATATTCTAATGTATACCTAGTGCTGCTGAAGCTGTATCAGGGACATACTGAAAATGAGCTGCTCTAGCTAGATTTGTAAAAGCGGGCTGAACTCTGGATATTGATGCACATTTGTGCAGGCCTTTTTTTAAAACCCTGGTGAGGACTGACATGTTCTCAACGAGGGCCTAACTTATTCGCAATCAAATCAAAAATATTTAACTTCTATTTTAAAACAATAACTTTAGTTTGTCATTCTAGAATAAAAGAAAAACTTCACTATCCAAATGGACAGCTTTTCTGCAAGGACATATATAAAGTGAAAGTAGAATTGACGTGGTCTAAAAGGATGAATAGACAGAACGGTTCTGAACTCATGTACAAAAAAGCGTCTTCATTTTAAAATGTGCATTCTGTATGGTTTATATCTAATATATCTTCTTAGAATTACATTTTTCTTGATAAAGAATATTTCTCTCGAACAGAAAATGTCAGTTTAGTGACTCACGTCACTTGTACAAAAACGGCGTACACTTATTGTAGACAATTTCATCGAATTTGGGGATTTCTCGTTTTCTGCTGATAATCACTAAAAAACAGAAAGAATGGACGAAAGTCCGGGGATAGTAGAATGGTTTGGAGGGGGAGATAGCGGACATAGGTGTGGTTACTGTGGTCAATCCTCCACAAACATGTCAGATGGTGAGAATCAATAAAAAATGCATGATAAGCAAATGTCAACAGTTTAGTTACCATGGAAAGATAAACAGTTCTTTTATTTATTCACAATAAACTAACATAAATGTCATTCAGTTAGTTTAGTATGTTATGAATGATAGGGATGATTTAGAAAATGGGAAAAATAGAATCTAGCACACCACTTTGAGTGCCGGATAGAAAAATATCAGTCGAGGGTCACCAGGGATTGATCAAGTCCCACCCATTGAGACAGAAATTTTTCTATCCGGAACTCAAATGTTGTGCTTGATTATTATTTTTCTCGCATATTGAAACCGTCAAAGTCCTATTGTTTACACATCAGAGTGACTCACACCATGCTAAATATACGTGCATGCGAAATAGCGTATGTCAGTGTGTCTGTGACGTCATAAAGGAACAATCAACAGTGCCGGATCTGGGGTGCCGGATCGGATTCTCCAGCACCACTGAAACAGGGAATTAGCCTATCCAATATGCAAGAATATATTTTCCCTGTTATTTATATTGTGAATGTCATGAATAATTCTAAAAGTTTCAACCAATTTTTTGTCAGCTCTGAGACGTCGGTACTGGTCGAGCAGATAATTCCGAACGATTTTTGCGGTTTTTCGTCAATAACTCGGCTCCTATACGTCCAATCACCATGAAACTCAGAACAAATAATGCTTCACCCTTCATACAAATGCCTTTGTAAAAATAATTTTGAAAATCGACCTATAAATGCTGATTTGAGGGCGTTTTAATACCCCCCTCTAACAGCCATTTTACGCAAGTTACTAAAGGTATTTCCGAACGATTTGCATTTTAGTCTGTCCTGGGGTCAAATATAAATCAAATGTTTCAAAACTTTGTTATTTTATCCTTTAATCCTTATTGAAGAATTCTATGTCAACATATATCATAAAACTTTTACAAAATTTATTTCTAAAGTGACTTTCTGAACCATGATGAGGTACGTTTATTTCCTATGATTTTGGTAGTCTCACACATGAAATGTATATGCTTTTTTGTGAACATCCTGTTCTGGGCCCCTCTCAATGCAGGTTTTCATCGATCTGTTGACAAGAATAGATTTTTTGAAAATAGATGACTCTGAAACTAGGTCATGATATGTTCTTAACACAATGACGTCACTTTCCCCAGCTCCCAAACAGACAAAAGTTACAAACAGCAGGAGAAACAAACGCTAAAAATATACTAAATAAAGTTATTTTGAGATTTCCTTTTGCATGTCTGTTATTTTTCTGAATATATAGACATCTGTATCACCAAAATTGTGAAAAAGTATCTCCAAGTAATCGAACTAGCGAATCGTTCGGAAATACCTTCAGTTCGGAAATATCTGTTCGACCAGTACTGGAGCCAGTGGAGGGTTGGTAGTCCTAACCATTTCAACCTTTCTGTGTAGCTCAAATGGGAAATGGAATGTAACATTCTTGTGGCTCTACGTTGTACGTCATTTTTTAAAGCTATGGCTTCTTTCTTAGGTGGGAAGATCACCTGGATATAATGCATAATATCATCAAGGCCTATAACACAGATTTTACACTCATGTCTGAAAAATTCATGAATCGGACCATAAATATTAATTTGGCAGATGTTTTAAACAATCCGCCAATTTTGAAAGCGCCAACAATCCCATCGCCTAATTTGGTCAGAATTCTCCAAAATTTCCTGACGCCAAATTTACCTGATATACAGTAGTCTAGATTACTGTTCAACACATGACAGCAGCCATATCGGCATGAACAGCTCAGCTTTATCAGTCAAGGCATCTTTTCAGGTCTTGTGCCAGTAGTTTGAACTCTCCATCCCCCTTTCCAAGTTAGATCATATGTAGTACATGTATTAGAATACTAGAAAAAAAAAACCAAACTTCATAATTCACATTTTCACAAACCAACAAAACCATAGATCATGTAGATGTAGGATAAGATTTAGAATTTTAATTCCAAGATTTGTTTTAGGTATGTGGGCCCATAGTTTAACAGTACAGAACTATCAGGACTTGATAGACAGAGGCTGGAGGAGGTAATGTTTGCAGAACAGAATATACGCGTATAACCAGAAATTTTCGCGAGTATCAAATCTCACAATTTTATAGGAAAATAAGGTGTCTTTATTTTCGCGAGTATACAATTTCTCGCGATTCCTTAATTACAAGCAAATATGTATATATGATTTTACTGTTTTGTACCTTTCATTATTTAAATTTTAGTATATAAGTTTGTGATAAGAGTACACTCAATTTAGTACTTCTTTTTGTGTGTTAATTGGGAAAAGTAAAGCATGTACAATTAGGACGAAATGTAAATGGTATACCAATTTATGTTGTAACTCATCAACACAATTTTTCGCGAGAATAATTTTTCATGATTCCAAATCACTCACGAATATATCGAAAAATAGTATCTCTCGAAAATTTCTGGTTATACGGTATATCATAAGCAAAGTTTATATTCTGTGTTATAATGCAATTTTTGTGCAGATTGAACCGGAATCAAAATATGTACATCTATTTTATTAGGAACACATTCCTCAAAATTAGAATTCAACTTAATAAAAAGTTTTGTCAGACTAGTAAATGTTTATTATTAGCAGGTGAATTACACATGCATATATCTAAATGAGGGTAGAAAAAGGGGGAAGGGGGGGTGTCTACCAAACGAATTACACATGCATATATCCAAATGAGGGTAGAAAAGGGGGGAAGGGGGATGTTTACCAAAACATGTAAAAACCCACATGCACAGGTTGGAATGAAGAACCAAAAAAAAAAAAAAGGAGGAGGAGGGGAGAATTGTGATCCAAAACAGGTAGGATTTTTTTTCATAACCAAAGGTTGGACACCCCAAGCCTTCATTAAACATACTACTGATGACTTAAAACTTTTTCATTATATTTCTTTTTTTTTCCAGAAGTGGGAAATACTGCTACAAACCAAACATGAAGAAAATGTGTTGTCCTCACTACACAATCAAATGTGAAGCCTTAAACTTTCAGATGAGTAAGTCACATAAGAAAATCATCAAACTGTTCAATAAATACATAATTCATGGAGTGAAGAGGGGAGAGGGCGGAGTTAAAGATGGAGAGGGTGGAGTCAAAGATGGAGAGAGTGGAGTCAAAGATGGAGAAAGTGGAGTCAAAGATGGAGAGGGCAGAGTCATGTGTGGGAAAGGCGGAGTCATGGATGTAGAAGGTGGAGTCAAAGATGAGGAGCAGGGTGAAGAGGTCAGTAGTAGGAAGAGGTATAGAAGATGAAATATGTAAATGGGAAGGGAAAATAAATGGAAGAAAAGAAATCTTTTGCTAAAACTGAAAAAAAAAAAATAGATTGAACATTAGAAAAACCTGAGTCATCCTCACTATTGGGACTTAGTGGAAGGGAAAGTGCTGTATCTTAAGATGCTCTCAAAATATTTTTTTTTATCGGTGAACTGCATACTTCTTCAAATTATCTTTTGAATTTGTCAAACTGCATATAATTTTTGTCATGATATTTACTATTAACGTTCTACCAGTACATGTAATAAATGAGTTTAATTTGAAGGCATCAATGAAGGAGGAAGAAGAAGCTTCAGGGGGAAGAACTGCAGCAGATTCAGGGGTAGTCAGTAAAGAAGGGGAGCAATCAACAGTCAGTATGGAATCCCAGAGTACTAGTAAAACACCAAGGCCAGGTAACTTAAGAGTGCTATACCTTGAGTAACATGATTAATACTGTCAGTGGTCAGTGCAGTCCCATTAAAAGTCATGAAATCCAACATTGAGTTACAGATAGTCATGGAATTTGACCTTAAGCATTTAAGTCATGGTATTCAACCTAGTTAAGGCCAAAAAAAATTACGTGTGTTTCAACTTTCATATACATGTACCTGAAAAAGGAAGGGTCAGTATGTCGAGATTTTCTTTTCTTTTTCTTTTTTTTTTTTTGACAGCTTTTCACTGATAGTGCAAAATATCCAATAAGCTTCGAAATAATAACCTTGTGACTCAGTGTGCGAAATTAAAGGTGGCCTGATGGCCAAAGTCTACAGTAAATTGGACCGGTCTCTAGCAATGGAAAAAGCCATAAACCGACTTGTATATAGACCCTTTCACATTATCTACGGTACTGAATTTGAATGCCAGTTCCGGGGGACAACGAATAGATTGCGCATGCACCAGTGACGTCATTTGATTGTTCTAGGACATTTAGCGCGGAACCATGTTTTGTTTGTTCCGCAGAAAACATCTTGGAACAATCGAATTACGTCACTGGTGCATGCACAATCTATTGTTTGTCCCCCGGAACTGCCCTTCAAATTCAGTACCGCAGATAATGTGAAAGGGTCTATAGGAAATTTGAACATCAAAGTCACATATTACCTTTGTAATATCGACTTGAATTGTGGCCCCTTTCATGAAATAGAAGATTCCATTAAATTGTATTACATTAAAATAATGTAGGACAAAATGTACTATTATAGTTTAGAATCTGAAATTTTTTTAATAAAAAGTTTCAAGGTATTTTTGAATGTGAATTGTCTGGTATGTCGTTTTTTGACAGATAAAAAAAAAGTAGAATGCATAAAAGATTAGATGGGGGGGGGGGAGTGTTTTTATTGCTGTGGTCTATAGGAACTGAAATCACTTTGGACCGAATGTCTATAGACTTTAAAAGTCAATTTCAGACACTGGTGACTTAGTGCTCTTCGTGGCTCAGTAATAATTTAATTAGGTCATGCAACTCTGTAATTACTGGTCAACAAACCACAGCCACGAGGTTGTTATTTCTTCAGTTTATCATGGTTCAAGTGTACAATTTATCATTTTTATGTGTTAATGTATTTACTATTACTGATATGCTTTAATATGATAGGTGATGGTCCAGATCCTACAAAACCAAAATGTAAAAAGGCGAAAGAAATCAGAATGGAGAGGAAAAAAGCCAAAATGGAACAAACAAATTTAGAGTCAGCAAAAAGAGATGAAAAAAGCAGTCCGAAGGAAGATAAAAAGAAGGTAAGAGAAATTATATTTTTTAGCTCACCTCGACGAAGTTGAGTGAGCTTATGCTATAACCCCACGCGTCCGCGTCCGCGTCCGTGTCCGCGTCCGTGTCCGCGTCCGCGTCCGGTTAAGAAGTTTGGGGTAGCTCAGTATCTGACAAAGTACTAATGCTACAGTAACCAAACTGGCACAAGTGATTCATCTTTGGATGCTGAGGTGAACCCATGCATCGGATGCAGCATCTGACCTACAATTTCCGCTTGAGTGACTTGGTTAAGAAGTTTGGGGTAGCTCAGTATCTGACAAAGTACTAATGCTACAGTAACCAAACTGGCACAAGTGATTTATCTTTGGATGCTGAGGTGAACCCATGCATCAGATGCAGCATCTGACCTACATTTTCCGCTTGAGTGACTTGGTTAAGAAGTTTGGGGTAGCTCAGTATCTGACAAAGTACTGATGCTACAGTAACCAAACTGGCACAAGTGATTCATCTTTGGATGCTGAGGTGAACCCATGCATCGGATGCAGCATCTGACCTACAATTTCCGCTTGAGTGACTTGGTTAAGAAGTTTGGGGTAGCTCAGTATCTGACAAAGTACTGATGCTACAGTAACCAAACTTGCACAAGTGTTTCATCTTTGGATGCCGAGATGGACCCATGCATCGGATGCAGCATCTGACCTACTTTTTCCACTTGAGTAATTTCGCTTTTAAAAGCCAATATTGAGCAAAGTATAAGTGCTTCATGTACCAAACTTGCATATTGGATGTATCTTTGATCAAACTTTCATAAAATGACCTTGACCTACTTTTTCCGCTTGAGTGATTTTGCCTTTAAAAGCCAATATTGAGCAAAGTATAAGTGCTAGATATTCCAAACTTGCATATTAGATGTATCTTTAGATGTATCTTTGATCAAACTTTCATAAAATGACCTCGACCTACTTTTTCCGCTTGAGTGATTTTGGCTTTAAAAGCCAATATTGAGCAAAGTATAAGTGATACATGTACCAAACTTGCATATTGGATGTATCTTTGATCAATCTTTCATAAAATGACCTTGACCTACTTTTTCCGCTTGAGTGATTTTGCTCTATATAGCCAATATTGAGCAAAGTATAACTGCTACATGTACCAAACTTGCATATTGGATGTATCTTTGATCAAACTTTCATAAAATGACCTCGACCTACTTTTTCCGCTTGAGTGATTTTGCCTTTAAAAGCCAATATTGAGCAAAGTATAAGTGATACATGTACCAAACTTGCATATTGGATGTATCTTTGATCAATCTTTCATAAAATGACCTTGACCTACTTTTTCCGCTTGAGTGATTTTGCTCTATAAAGCCAATATTGAGCAAAGTATAACTGCTACATGTACCAAACTTGCATATTGGATGTATCTTTGATCAATCTTTCATAAAATGACCTTGACCTACTTTTTCCGCTTGAGTGATTTTGCTCTATAAAGCCAATATTGAGCAAAGTATAACTGCTACATGTACCAAACTTGCATATTGGATGTATCTTTGATCAAACTTTCATAAAATGACCTTGACCTACTTTTTCTGCTTGAGTGGTTTTGCCTTTAAAAGCCAATATACATGTACTAAGAAATATGTTTGAATTGAATTTTGCTGTCACGAGGTGAGCTTCGTAATCTGTGATTACCTATGTTTTTCATTATGATAATTTGCAGACCTGCCTACCTGTTCCTCATCAAAAGTGTAATATTTTGTTATTGAAAGTGTAATTATGGGGAGTAAAGTGTTATATGAACCATTGTTTGTAATTTTGAGTAAAGATATTATCTATGATAGTTGTACATGTATGTAACACTCAGATGAGCGCTATGCAGTATCTGAAGATAGATAAATAGATTTTCCATTCTTCAAAATTGTGACAAATCTTAATAATTTATGTGTTTGCCTATATGATATTGAAGGGATTCATTCAAATCCTCAAGTGAAAAAGAATTGATGTCCATACATTTGTAAGTCTATTAGTTTGCTTAAAATTGAAAAAAAGTCATTGTGCATGAAAATACATGTACATGTGTACATTAAAGATGTAAAATTGAGCAGCTAAAGTGTAAAGCATAATGTTAGATCAAAAATTGTAAAAATTAGGCCTATTGTGTAGAGGTAAGCAGGTCTGAATTTGTATGCATTGCATAGAGCTTCATGTATGCTTTCTTGATTTCCATGACAGGTTTCTACGGAGAAAACTTTAGAGGACTTCTTGAATGAATATAAATCAGCAGAAAAATGTGCACACAACTTTGAGGTAAGATCAAGAGATAATATTTTGCAATTTTTCCATTTTTTGACAAAAGAAAAAATCAAAAAATACTATGAAAATTTTTCAAGGTGTAAAGATGAATAATGCAAACAATATGTTGAAAATTTTCATGCATTTTAAAGCTCAGAAGAGAAAATACTTACATTAATTCATTTTGACTCAAAATCACTGGTTAGTGCAATTTATTATTCTAAGTCTAATTAAAATCAGACCTCTACTTTACTCATAATAGGAGGATTAGAATCAGCCTGTAGAAATTCATGTCCAAGTAACTTTCATTCCAGTCAGTTAGAAAGCATCTGTGCCCTTGATGCGAGATACTTTGAATTTCCCCTTAAAGTGTTAACCACTCTTTTTCATTGACACTTACATTGCGGAAGTGCAAAGTGATGGGAATCATAGGGATTTTTGTTTGGCTATTTTTCTCCTCAAGTGTTTTACCATTACCTACACATAAGAATTGGAGAGCAGGCTTAATAATTCTTATATGCCAGATATTTCAAATCAACTATTGAATATTTAAGTCTCAAAGGTTGCTGGACATGACTTCAATTGGGCTGATTATACTCTACCACCAAAAAATGAATAAGGAATGAAGTAGAGGTCAGATTATTGTCGACTGCAATCTTATCCATATGCTTTATAAATGTACTTTAGACAATTTGAAAAATTTCCAATTGAAATTTGTGTGTAATTTTTAGCTCACCTCGACGAAAATGAGTGAGCTTATGCTATACCCCTGCTGCTCGCATCTGCATCTGTGTCCGCTTCCGCATCTGTGTTCGCCTCTGTTCAGCATCTGACCTACTTTTTCTGCTTGAGTGATATTGGTTTTAAATGCCGATACTGAGCAAAGTGTAAGTGCTACATGTACCAAAATTGCTTATTGAATGTATCTTTGATCAAACTTTCATAAAATGACCTCGACCTACTTTTTCTGCTTGAGTAATTTTGCTTTCAAATACAAATATTGAGCAAAGTATAAGTGCTACATGTACCAAACTCGCATATTGGATAGCGGTATATTTTTGATCAAACTTTCATAAAATGACCTTGACATACTTTTCACGCTTGAGTGATTTTGCTTTTGAATTTCAATATTGAGCAAAGTATAAGTGCAGCATGTACCAAACTTGCATGTTGGATGTATTTTTTATCAAACTTTCATAAAATGACCCTGACCTACTTTTTCCCGCTTGAGTGATTCTGCTTTTGAAAGCCAATATTGAGCAAATTGTAAGTGTCATATTGACCTTTGGAAAATGTTTAATTGAAATTTTGCTGACATGATAACATGCTTCCACGAGGTGAGCTTTGTAATCTGTGATTACCTATGTTTTATTGTGATATCAAGTGCTTCATGCATCATTTAGATAAATTATATTATACTGTAAATTGCTTTATTTTCGTCAGTACCAATTTTCGTCAATTCGTTTAAAATGACCATTTCGTCAGTACATAAATTCGTCATCCAAGGGTCCCTAAAATATAAATTCGTCTGTTCAAATGCCAACTTAACATTCAGGTATAGGCCGTATGCGTTTATTTTCATTGTTTGTTTAACAGTTATTGGAAAACAAACAATTTGAGACATGTATACCACCTAGCTTGTTGTGAAAACATATCATTTGGTAATTAGAAGTACATTATATGCAACTTTGTGCACGTATTCAGTTTTCAATGATTTATCATTTGCCTGTCGTATTAACTCTTAAGATTCAATTTTTCCTTTCTACACAATATTTTGTCAGGAGTATTTATATTCGTCGGTACGTAATTTCGTCAAAGAAGGCACTGACGAAAATGACGAAAATTGGTACCTGACGAATAAAAACCAATTTGCAGTACTAAATGTATTTGTTACTTTCACATTCAATGATAGTGCCCTCTAGGTAAGAGGGTTGGCTGGAACTTTTTCTATTTCTGAATTGAATGCTTACACTTTGATGAGCTTAAACAAAATAAGAAGTTTAATTTTTTTTAACGAGGGGAGGAATTCAAATTTCAAAGACTGAATTTGACAAAAAAGCTGTATTACAAAGACAATGATCGTTTGATAAATAAGCTTGTTACGAATTTCATAATTCGACTTTTCGAATGCCTTGACAATGTGTTATTCTCTGTGTGGCGTCAGCGATGCCCAATTGGAGAACAACCATCATCAAAAGGTCAAACTTCCAATTTTACAGTATTACAGGGACTACAAAAAGTCTTATATTCCTTACTTTCAGATTAGGCTAGTTCGTTCCTCCCCTCGCAGTCAAGAATTCCAAGAAAGTTTTAAGGATGCTCACAAAGTTTATCACTCCTATCAAATGCAAATCCACAAGGACCCACCTGACAAACCAAGCGTGAAACAGTATACTCGCTTCCTCGTTGAGTCTCCTCTCCAGGTGAATTTATGGCTATTTTTATTGTTTTCTATTTTTAGATTAAGCTCGTGAGGGCAAACCCACGGTCAGATGACTTTAAGGAAACCTTTAATGAATCATACAAAGTTTTTAAAGCTTACCAAATGAGTATACACAAAGAAAAAGAGTGGGATTGTGGGAAATCCTCGTATGAAGAATTTCTGGTTGAGGGGCCACTTCAGGTATTGTGATAATTTCTCTCACTATTTAGTGTTGGTGCAACTAATATTTAGTGATAAGTACATGTACAGTAGTAAACATTGTGAATATTGATGAAAAAGGTTATGAAAAAGGAATTGACTGTACGCTGTTACACTCTTAACATTACACGTAACTTTTGAATTTTGGAATATATTAAGAATTTAGAGATTGCCAGATCCATTAGGTACATGAATAATATTCTTAACTTAATTAGACTCCCTTTGCATTCACACATTAAGATTTAATGCAAATAGAACTGATGTAACAGGCATTAGAATCTCTTTGTAAGTGCAGTGTTAATCTGTTATGCATCAAATTCAAAGTCTATAATTAGTAATTCAGTAAATAGGCAAGATTGCAACTACTGCTAGTCCGTTCTGTTTTGCATTTAGTCACCATGCAGTACCTATACCATTGTTCAAAACTTAGGCATCTTTTCTGCCCAAGTAAATTGATGACATTAAGACAACGGAGAACAATAAAATATTGGTTGAACCTTGTTTAGAAGTATTTGGGATCTTACGTATTAAGTCAGAAACTTAACGACATTCTTTATTATCTAGGAGTTGCACAAAGACGGTGGTTTGCCCATGGGTTATGGTTCCTTCCATCAGCAGTATATTATAGATGGGAAGATTATAGCTGTAGGCGTGATAGACATTCTGCCTCATTGTACGTCATCTGTGTACCTGTATTACGACCCAGACTACCACTTCCTGTCGCTGGGAACATACACGGCTCTACAGTAAGTTAATTAGAACACAGCTACAATAAGTGTAAAACATACAGCCATACAGGTAATGTAAGGAAATCAACATATACATGTATAAACAACTAGTTCTGCAGTAGGTATTAAAAAGCAGCTTAAAAGAAAAGCAAGCTTTTCTCGACAGAACCAGGATAGAATTACCATTGTAAGAAATCAAAGGGCACATAACTCTCGAATCAATAAATTACAAAGTAAATGTCTAAAAAAAGCAAATACTTCACAATAAGTTCCAGATTCTTTTGTGAGATATGTTGGGAATCAAATGGAAAAATCAAAATCCATTAATTGGATAAGCGCCGTCCGTCTGCCGTCAACATTTTGGTTAAAGTTTCTGGTTGAGGCAAAATCTAAGGAACTATATATATACCGGTATATAAGAAACTTTGTATTATACATAAAGCTTGCCAATCACAAGACCTTTCAATTTATGCTGTAACATTTGACCTAGTGACCTTGACCTTGGACTTTGACTTAGTGAAAGATTTTGGTGAAAGTTTCTGGTTAAAGCAAAATCTAAGGAATTGTATGCAGTAGAAACTTTATATCATACATGTAGGATGCCTCTGGCATTAGACATGTGGATTTTAATCTAGGAAAATTTTTAAGTATAAAAAAAATCAGGTGGTACATTACTCCAGTATCTGATTAGGGCATGAGGTCATTAAGTGAACTTCATATGTAATTTAAAAAAAAAAAAAAGCTGCAATAGATTGAACGAGTGGTGCTCTTATTAGTGGAAAAGAAACCACTGGTAACATAGTTGTTATATGTTGCAATGCAGATAATGAAATCATCATTTAAACATGTACCATTATAGCTTATAGAATTGCGAGTTTATCACAGAATTGGCACCAAGGGGGCTGTTTAGATGTACATGTATAATCCATATTTTACTCTGTCAGCACCGAGGTCTAGTGGTAAGACCATCGGGCCAGTGACCGAAAGGTTGCTGGTGCCAGCCTTCCTAGGACCATGGGTCGGCTGATACACATGTATACTCTTCAATGTTCTATGTCATATGCTAAAAAAATATCCTTGTCAATGTATTGTAATGTTTATATGTACATTGTGTTAAAAAACAAACAAACAAAAATTGAAAACAAACAAACAAAAAACCATGTTTTACTCCATACAGTATTTACCTCTATTTACAGGGAGATTGCCTTCACCAGATACCTTAATAGTCTGGATCCAGAACTGAAGTACTATTATATGGGTTACTATATACATTCCTGTCCCAAGATGAAATATAAGGTATGACAGTTATCTTTAGTTTAAAATTTTGATTCCAAGAAAATAGATTTTATACTCGAAAATAGACCCCTATTCGGGACATCACATTATGTGTATTTCATAAGCTACATATTTATGCCATGAATGAAGAGTGATTTGTAATTTGATTATTCTCAAACATTTGGACCGAGAGTTACTCAAATTTATAAATGTCGAGGCTTGGAATTGTTAAATTATTTTAGATTCTTTTTATCACACAATGTAAAGCTAGCTAGCTTTTACATGCTTTTAGAAAAAAAGAATGCAATAAATGGAAGAATGTCCACTTCTTTGATCATAAAGTCAAAAGTGGTAGGAATTAGTCTGTGAATAAGAACTCGGTATAGGTCAAGGCCAGGTTCAAAGTAAACTTCAACTCATGGCTCGTCATACCTTCTTGTTAGGACAACAGGATAATACCACATACGATAAGTGAAAAAATCAGATGGTCATTGTTTGTAAACAAATAATTTGATGTTAATTCCAGGGTCAGTATCATCCTTCGTTTTTGTTATGTCCTGAAGTATACAGCTGGGAACCTATCAAAGAGTGCGCTCCGAAACTCGACAAAAATAAATACTCACGATTTGCAGCGGAAGGAAAGAGTAAGCATGGTCACACGTACATTTTACTATGTAAATTACATGTAGTTCTTTGTACAACAGTGCACAGTTTCACAAAAATTCTTAGTACGAAAAGTTTCAGGAATTTTCGTAACTTTCATCATCAAATAAAAACTTCAAATGTTTTTCAACTAAGATTATATTGTGCATAAACTAAGATTATATTGTGCATAAGAAAATCATTTCTACATACTGAATGAAAATTCAGAAACAAAAGATCATGAATTTTAGAGGTACTAAGCGATCAAAAGTTACAAAAATTCCTTAAATTTGTGAAAATTCCTTAAATTTCTGTAAGTACTTTTGTGAAACAGGCTGCAATTCTTAAAGATTTCAATTTCAAATTACATGTATATGTTGCATTAGGGTTTTAGAATTAGTTTTTGACTGTCATCAGGGTTTTAATTAGTTTTTGACTGTCATTGCAATGTGAGTCCTAAATGGAAAATGTTCATGGGAATAAGATTTACGTTTTCAAATTCATATGCAATATTAAACATGTACATGTGTTTCTGTAGACAATATCAGTTTTGACAGTAAACTGAAAAAAAAAAACAACAATGATACATTTTTGACTGTCATTGCAATGTGAGTCCTAAATGGAAAATGTTCATGGGAATAAGATTTACGTTTTCAAAGGTGAATGGTCCATTTTCCAGAGAAAAGATATGACCGTTCCTAACCTTGATTTTATACACACAGACACCAGACATCACATCATTTGGCAAAATTTTCCAATGTGACGTCACATCTGATCGCACTGTCTTGAAACACCTTGATGTGTTTTCAAGCTTTTTTATTTTGACATCACAATGAAAATATCACTAAACTTTGTGATGTTTTGTGTTTGACAGTCTCACAAGTCTACTGGAAAATCAGCTTGGTTGCTTCTGTAAATATTTGTGGATACCCTCCTTCAATTGGCAACATTTTTATGGAGTGTAGATTGAACATTCCAACATTGATTTAAACAATCAAATCTAAATATATAGGCTCCTCCATCATACAATTTTGTTTGTGTAATTAAACGGTTTGTACATCATGTATCAGGGTTTTTTTTTTTCCTTGTTTTGGGGCCGAATTTCAGCCCCTTCCCAAAGCCAAATTTCCTCTATTTTTCCCCCAAAATCACCCTGAAATTCCGAAAGAGGAATTATGAAAAAATAACATGAGAAAAAAAGACCCAAAACCTGGAAGTCAGCACAAAATGTCCTATTTCTAAGTGCATTTTTTAAGTTTTTTTATTCATCCCATGTTCAGTTCAATCAAATCAATGGATTTATATCAGTGTTAACATGGTTAATAAATGATACTTTAAGGTTATACTTTGGTGATAATTTGTACAAAAATTTTCCTAATATCAGCAAAATGTCGCAAATTTTTTCCAAATGGGACAGGCACAGGCACCTTCCCCAAAATAAAAAAAAAACCCTGTGTATTTGGGTTAGAATCAAAATAGAAAAGGGAAGTAGTGTATTTCATTTATTGACCAAAATGATCGATGTTCTCTTATATTTCAGAAGATGCAGATGGTGACTTTGATATAAATGACGTAGGAATTCTATTTATGCGACAAGCAATGAACTATCAGTTATACAGGGCTTTCAATAAGAATGCGAATGATGCAGACACTGTCAAAAAGTATGCCACGTTTGTGGGAAAGAATTGTGCACAAAGCATGTTGTTATTTCGAAGTTAGATTATAACGTCCCAGCGTTTCAATATCTGAAATCTCTGTGATATTATTGTACACTCAATATCTTATTTTTACTTGATCTTTTGTTATGCTTTTGCAATTCTCGTGCCCAGGAATAAAAGATTCAGGGGAATATATATTGTTTTTGGTCTGTCTACATGTACAATGTACTTGTTTATACAAACACTATAACAAAATCCATCACTTTTTAAATGACAGGACTTCCATGCTTCACATGTTTCCCTAGTGACAATTAATGCCTTTCGTTTGATATCAATTTTTTCCCCTTGTGACCTTGACCTTTTTGAAACTTTAATGGTGTCCATAAGTTTTAATGTTACATGTACTTGTGTATTTCTTGCAACAGTACATGTACCTTTCCATTTACACCAAAAGCTTTAACAATATGACCTTGAAGTGGGACTGTGACCTACTTTTGCAAAACTGCTTTATCTGTAACTTTTAGGGGTTTTATATTTCTCATACTTTCTTTGTGGTATGACTTTTTCACACTTTATTGTACCAGGAGTCTTAAACCTTTGATATTCATATTGTAGAATATTCATATTCAGGTGTATTTCTTTTATGTGGCCTGGGCATCAGTGTAGCACAGACACATGTTGTTGTAGTCATACACTACCCACCATAAATAAGTAACCAATTAGTATAAAATTAGAAATTTTATGAAAAGCTCATCCCATTATTTTCTCTACTGAGCTTTTAAATGCATGAAATTTTGCAATATATTATTTGCATCATTATCTTAATACAAAAAATGGAAATTTTTAGAATATTTTCATGTGAAAAATTGACATTTTTGGAGAAAAATTACAAAAATTAATAAAACAAAGATTTTCCCGAAAAATTTACTTGAACTGATAGCATAATGGTTAATCGTTAGATTTTCAAATCAATAAAACAAAAATCTTCACTTTTTTGAAAACAAGAGAAATGTATTAGGTGGGTACATATTAATGGTGGGTAGGGTATATGCACTTTAGAGATTTGTTATTGTGCTGTTTAAATCTAGATGTGTATTAAGGATGTTTAATACAATTGTGAACAAAATTAATTAGAGTACATTAGAGTTAGAAATATTTTTCATCATCTACTGATACTTTTGCAAAACATATATCGTGAGCCACTTGAAAATGTAATAATATTGCAAAAAAATGATCTTCAAGGAATTTCTATTATCATTTGTTTGCTGAAGAATTTATGTCACTTGCTTGTATCATATGTTTAGATCAATTCTAAGGAGAAGTCTTGATAAAAATGTGTGCAGACAAGATATTTCTCATGATAGCGTAATCTTTGAAAACAGAATAAAAGAAAAAAAAAAGGGGGGGGGGAGGGAGGGGGGGGCTGGTTCATAGATTTTGTGACTCTGCTACTTTGGAAACAGAGAATGGGGTTAAACTATTGCGTATACACTACATGACATTGTCTTTTTCTATCATCAGTGAAAATAGTCCCATTTACATGTAATACTCCCAGTTTAAAACTTATCTTGAAACTGTATTCTCTCATTAGTCTTTATTTTTGCCCTGCAGATTAATGGGATGCAATAAATATCTTTGAATTGATATCAAGACTTTTTTCTGCCCCTGTAATCAAAGATTCAGGGGCATATAGTTTTTGTCATGTCCGTTTGTCTGTCTGTCTGTTTGTCCACAAAAACACATGTTTTTTATTGTAATAATGAAGTTCAGAAGGTCAAGGCTGACCATGGCAGCATTTTATCATGGTGGCAGCAAACAGAAAGTAGTCAAAGATGACACAGTTTTGAATTTGAAAATCTGTCCTTCTGAGAACCAACAAAAATGCTACCACACAAAAACAAAATAGAAAAGGGAAGTAGAGTATTTCATTTATTGACCTAAATTCTGCATGAATGGGTGTACTCTATTGATATCCAAATATAGATCATGACCTACATTTGAACTTAGATTTGTGGTCTACTCATAAAAATGCATCACCTGTGCAAGTTTGGCCTTCCTGGCACTCATAATAAATAAAACTTCTTAGCATTGATACCCAAATCTTCCTACCATGTACACTCAAGTGGAAAATGACCTACATTTGAATGTAGATTTGTGATCAACTCATAAAGATGCATCATCTATGTAAGTTTTGACTTCCTAGCACTTGCAATTAAGAAATAAAACTTCTTTACATGTGCACTCAAGTGGAAAATACAGGTCATGACCTAGATTTGAACATAGATTTGTGATCTACTCATAGAGACGCATCATCTGTGCAAGTTTGGACTTCCTAGCACTTGTATATCTTAACATATTGGTGCCGATGCCGATGACAGGGTCAAAGGTCAAGGTGAGCTAAAAATGCTATGTTGGGGAATATCCATCTGTTCTACTGATGTAAGTAGGTTTGAAATCCAAGATTCAGGTCAGATCATGGTATCCAATAAAAGTTCTGGTCACAAGGAATCAACATATGAAAAGTCTTTTACATATTCAGAAGCTAAGGCTATGGTTTAAGCTACTGTAGACAAATAGACTTGACAGGCAAAATCTACACGCTCTTTATATCCTATTATGTGGTCATGTTTACCATTTCAAAGAATGAATGCAAACATAAGGACTTGTCAAAATGTTAAGCTTATGGTACTTGACCTTGAACAGGGTAAACCAAGGTCAAGGTTATACATAAATGTAGCAACTCGAGATTACTCATCAAGGTCATTCTACATGTGCACATACGCTATGATGTCTGTACATAAATATTTACCATCCGATTACAGAGAAAATATATAGATGCAAAGTTAAACCAAAATGTTGACAATTAGCGGATAAAAAGATGGACAGACAGCGACAATGCATAAGCCATAATTGCCTTGTGACCCAGCCAAATATGTGTCGAGTGACCTTGGTCACATGTCCTTTAGACAAGGTGATGTGACACCATGCATATTAAATGTGAAGGTGAATGAATAGAGGGCTTAAGAGAATGGTTCCAAACAGACACAACAAACATAGGTATGATCGCAGATCACAAAGCTCAACTCCAAACTCCCCAGTCACCTCCCTCCTGAAAGGAGAAAGCCGGTAGAAGTTTGAACTCACCTCATGGCAGAACGTTATCATAGCAGCCAGTTCAATTAAACATTTTTCAAGATCGATTTATGGAAGTTTAATCAAAGATACATCCAAAATATTCAAGTCTGATACATGTAGCACTTATACTGTGCCCAAAATAGACTTTCAAAAGCAAAATCTCACAAATGGAAAAAGTAGGTCAAGGTCATTTTATGAAAGTTTGATCAAAGATCCATGAAATATGCAAGTTTGGTACATGTGGCACTTATACTTTGCTCAGTATTATCTTTTAAAGCAAAATCACTCAAGTGGAAAAAGTAGGTCAGGTACAGCATATGATGCATAGGTCCATCTCAGTATCCCAAAATGTATCACATATGCAAGATTAGTTACTGTAGCATAAGATTTTGTCAGATACTGAGCAATCCAAAAATTCTTAACCAAGTCACTCAATCGGAAAATGCAAGTCAGATGCAGCATCCAATGTGCGAGTCCATCTCAGCATCCAAAGATGAATCACCTGTGAAACTTTGGTTACTGTAGCATTAGACATTGCTTATGACAAGAGTAACCCTATGGATTTTCAAGGTCAAAGTTCAAGGTGACTAAAGTCACAGATTGGAATTTGTCAAAATCCTGGAATATACTTTAGAGGTGTAATATCAATGCACTGGCATACAAGTTGTCAGTAGCCTTCAACCTAATACCTTTTTCTGAAAACCAATATCTCTTCTTCAAGAGCTTTCACCTATGAACTATAAATTACCATGTTGATTTGAAAATATGCCAACATGAGCTAACATTGATGAAGTTCCATGAAAAAGCGCATCCTCTACAATGTATACTTGTGATATTTGACCTTGATAATCAAAAGGATTCCTCTTAATGTCACTTGTTTTGACTTATGAAATTTGACAAAGATCTATTGATAAATTACACCTTTAAAGTATATTCCAGGACTTTGACAAATTCCAATCTGTGACTTAAGTCACCTTGACCTTTGACCTTGGATTTCTAAAACATGGGTCCTGTAGCATCATATCCCAGCAATTCTGTTATGTCTTTCCGTACATTTTTAGACATAATAATTTTCACACTCTTTTTCACCCCTCATTAATAGCCTCAGCAATATAGGGCTCTACAAGGGCATGGTAACCTGTATTCTTCTGTAGCTATTGTAAGTAATTAATCCGTAAACTATTTATTGATAAGAAATTTGTTTATGTAAGTAAGTTTCTAACATAGTGTGACTCAACTGAACTTTGACATTAATAATAACTTTCCACGCCACATACATGTACATGTAACTACATCACAATCTCTCTATGTAAAATGACTTTTGCACAATGAAAATAATTACATGTAGCACTATCAAATGTACTATGATTAAAGTTGCTCTACTGTAACTCTGTAAATTTTGCTCTGTCACCAAGAGATTCCTTAAGAACAGCTTGTTTCTCAGGCTGTTTAAAGTATTTCCTGTACCAATCTATGTGCTCACGTTTTTCTTCTACTGTCAAGTATGGATTTTTGGACAAGCCCGTAATAACCAGTTCCATAAAATTTCTAATTGGACCTTGTTTTGGAAAATCTTCGATAGCATCATCAAGGAAAATATGTTCGTGAAACGGCACATTCTGTTCCGACTCCCAACCCTGTTCGTTATCTATAGGAAATCGCCAGAGTTTTCCATCTAAAGTATCTTGAATCATCTCTGGAAACCCACTCAGAGGAAAAAGGTTGGTTTGAAATTTGGTAACACTTTCAGCTTCAAGTTTCTCATGAAACGTGTTGTCTGCTTCCTTGTTGAGTTTCTGCTTGCCCTGGCTGAATATTCCCAAAGGTGTTTCTCCAAAAAAATTAATTTTTTTTTTTTTGAACTCATATGGTCTTGCTTCTTGAGTGTCTACTTTTATGCTGCCTAAAGACTCCATAAGGAAAGCTTTCCCTATTTGTTCATCTTCCATTTTCTGTAATAGCCCATTGTCTGGTACTTCAAAGTTATCTTGATGCACTACTTTGGGGTGTTTTTTACGGTATACTTGCATAACGTCCATACTTTCTCTATGGTCTGTCACAGGTGCTGTTTTTCTCATTTTCCCCACCTGTTCTGTTAAGTCAGCCTCCACATTTTTCTTATTTTTTCCAAAATTTGATGCAACATCTTTTACAGCCTTTTTCATTTCATTCCCTGTAAAAAAAAACACAGTAAATAGAATTAACATATTGAACTGAAAACAATAGCCTTCTTCCCTTTTTGGTAAGTAAGCATAAGTGTTGTAACGATGGTTGCCAACATCAATGCTACAACTTGTATCGTCTCTAAGAGAGTTATTTTTTTTACCATTTTTAAAAGCCACTGTGTGACATTTTAGGATAAATTGGGAAATCTTAGACAAGAACTACTTCTTATATTTAGGCGACAGAAATTTAATTTTTAGTTTTACGGATTTTATTTTTTCAAAATGGGGTATAGTTTGGGATGTATCACTGGGATGGGTGCACCCCCCCCCCTTGATCCTCCAAAACCGGCCTAACTTTGTAGCATTTTTTGCGCTCTTTCAGATAAAAATTTGTCTCGTGGAAATTTCCATTGCAAAAGTTGTGTTCTTTGGGAAAAACATGTTTTTTTAGTCAAAAATCACTTAAAATAGGAAAAAAATTATAACTTTTATATGGTTGATGTTTTTAAAAATTGAAAAGTGTGAATATATAGTATTTTTGATGCTCTTTCAGATGAAATAAGTTGCAAGTTCCAATTCCTATTTTTACTGTGTGTTTTGGTGTAAAAAAGTAGAATTTTTGCCAAAATTCACAGAAATTTGAGGAAATTTTAATTTATTCCTGCTTCTCAGCTCCTCAATATTGCATATGATTGTTCAATGATGATTTAAAAAACATCTTTAAAGCCTCCTCTTTCAAATGACATATATTTTATATTCTTATTTTTTTGCAAAATTAACTATTTTATACAGAAACCTGTATTTTCTATCAGAAATCTCAGATTTCTGTATATTTATTTGAAGAACCCTTATTTGTTATGAAAGCAATGATTAAAAGCTATTTTCTAGTGCAATTTTTCACACTCTATCAGATTATATATGTTTTACGAACATTTCATTAAAAACTAGCTGATTTCTGGAGAATATTTATTGAATCCATAGAAGTTGAAATGATAGCAGGAATGTATTTTGAACTGTAATTATTCATAAATTACATGTATGAAACATAAAAGGTATATTTTCTACTTAATTTTGGGGCAAAATGCCTGTTTTTCGTCTAAAGATTACAGATTTCTGGAAAAAAAATTTTAATTCATTTTCTTTGCTAAAACTATACATTTAAAGCTATTATCATTATAGAAAGTAATCATCTTGTCAGATGATTGTGAAATTAAATGTAATACTATCAATTAAAACCATCATTTTGGGGTAAAATATGCATTTTTTTATGCAAAAACCACTTATTTTGAGATTTTACAACCCTAGTTGGTTTGGATAGGTGAAAGGGTTCTTGATCATAAGTTACATGTAAGATTTTAAGCATGGTCTCCGACTTTCATGAAATTTCACACATAAGTAGGGACCAATGAAAAAGGGTAAATTAAACCAAAATTTTATTTCTAGGTCATCTGGTTACCATGACAACAGCTTTAAAAGTTGAGAAATTGGCAAAATTGAGCTACTTTGAACTCTGTTACAAAGTATTTGGTTTATATATACGACATTTATGGAAGAATATCTAAGCATCCTAAAGATTAGAATCTAAAACTTTAAATAAGCTCAATCGTAGTGTCTGATATTGTCAAAAAGGCTGGTTACCATGACAACATAATTAGCGCATTTTAATATATTGATTTCAAAATGCTTTTTGTATTTTCCCATTTTCCTTTCTCTTGATGGGTATATGATAAGGAAATGGAATTTATTTTAAATGACAAATATGGATAATGACCATATCCCTGTTTACAGCACAAAATCGATAACCCAGAAAATCAGAAACCGAAGGCATACAAAATCAGGATAAAACAGGAACCAAAGCAAACAAACAAAAACCTCCACCATATGAAAAGAAGCGAACTCCCGATATGAGAGTGAGACCAGGTGCCCAGGAAGAGTAAGCATCTCCTGCTTGCATGCAACACCCGCCGCTTCAATTCGGTAGAATTGTCACATCCGGTTACTTCCATTTTGGAAGAATGAGCAAAGTCAAGATAAACCCACTTGTTGCTATGTACATAAGCTACCTTTGCAACAGTAACTATGGTCTATAATATTCCTTACTTTTCAACTTCAGAGTTATTTTCAAAAATTTTGCATCATAATGAACAGATAAGAAATGTTGGAATATATCCAACACAAAGTGCTATTTCAACCAGAAGTCTCTGAAGAGACTGAAGCTCTACTGTTGGTTTTTGTTACGTTCACCAATATGCATTATGAGTAGAGATAAAAATCTTACTTTTCAAAGTAATCAATCAAAACCATGTAAAAAAAACTCCAAGACCTTAAAATTATGTGGATGTACCAGTACATGCTGTAAATAACCTTTTGAATAATATATGTATGTGTCATTGAGGTTGAAGGTTAAATAAGATTATTGTCTTGTTGCCAGATTCCATAGTAGCAACAGTACATGTAACGGTACATACATGTATGCACTTTTTCAGTGATTTGATAATGATATTGCATTTCTATGCATTTTTCAAAACAAACGCTGTTAATACCAATGTCTTCGCAACACGAAAGAGTTTAATTTTCATCTTTTTCTCTGTTTATAATGACGTCGAGGCTATTAGTATTAGATCCATTTTCAACTACCATATAAGTAAAGACTTCAACTGATCCAATTACATGTTTGCAAAATTTGACTAAAACTACCGTAATAATAAATATTGAAATATAGTCTCCTCAGGAAAAATCAGACAGAATTAACACCGAAATTTATCACCCCAACTTTTGTCATTAAGTGTCCAAATTAACTGTGTTCAATAAGTAAAAAAAGTACATGTAAAGGTGTTAATCTGTTTGAATGTTGGACAAAAACGTCGGGCTGTCGGTACTGGTAGCTGACATGAGTGCATGAGACCCATTTTTATCCCTGTTTCATTGTATTTGAAATCATAACAGGCTTTAGTCCTAGTCAGCCGGTTGCTGAATTACTGAGTTCATGTAAGTTTATAGAAACTATAATCATTCCAAAAAACTTATTTCTCTACAATGAACATATGACCCTAGTCACATGACCGTTACAGAACAATCAGAAACTTGTTCGTACCTCGAGCCACAGATTTAAAGATACGAATGTTCGTATCAAGAGCCATGACTGCCCATTAGAGAAATCAGCCCTCTTTTGACACAATGTAAACATCCCCTTTCCTTTCCTGCTCTTACAAACTACATGCTGCTTTCTTAGCTTAAAATTATTATGTATTGCAAAGAGTTGTATGTACATAATTCAATTACCACACTGCTGCATTGAACTTCAAACTCAGAGCTGTCATTTAGTCACTTAGATAAAAAATTGGTCAAGGTAATTTTTTAATTTCTGAAAAATTAAACTTGTGGCACTTTTAAAATTATAATGAACAGCATAAATATAACTTACAAGAAGTATTTGAAGAGAAATGTCTTCTGTTTTATTTATCTGGGAGGGAAAACTGAGATGAACTGAGAGAACAGTGGCTGCCATTGTTGTTCTTCTTTCTACTGTACAAGACAATTCGACCTCAAAACTAATTCATACCAAAATCATTTCTTAAAAAACTTTGTCACACCTATCATAAAACTGTAATCTCGTGTTAAAAAACTTGAAATATGAGTAATTGAAAGAAAAGCATGGAGTCTTACTGCCTTTACATTTCCAAATACAGATAAAAGTATTTGAGCCCATATAGCTTGGCACAGGCTAGTATCGGTGCATGAATTATAACAGAAAAGAAAGAAAGGAAAAAAAAAAAAACAAGTAAAAATAAATGAAGGCATCCAATTGTGATACTATCAAGACAGATGAACTTCATAACCAGTAGTCTCTGACGAGACTGTAGCTCTCCTGGTTGTTTTTTTCTAAAACATCAATTTCCTTTCTTTTTTTTAAACCAAGACCATAGGGAGCAGGTGCTCTAACAAATTATAAGTAGCATGACAAAACTACATATACATTAGACTGCAACTATAATAGCACTCATATAATTCATAATATCCGAGATAAAGTATTTCAAAAAAGAATGCCTTACCCATTTTCCAAGATCCTAGGGGCCAAGGGCTGCTAGCTCAAATGAACTATCAATGACACATCAAGACTACTGATCCATAATATTGGATAAAGAATTAACTCCCCATCATTAATAGCTTTAAACAAGTAGAGAGCACAACTATATAGGAAAAAATTACCACACCCATTTCTAAGACCCTGGGGGTATAGGCTAAAACAAAATATCAGGTGCACAACTAGACCACAGACCAATCATTGCAAAAAGAATTAATTCTACATCATTTATAGTGTCAGGGGAGTTGCAAGCACAAGATTACATTGACTTATATAGGAGAAAATGACCACACCCATTTCTAGGGATTTTTTTTGCCCCTTTTTAGGGCCGTTATTCGGCCCCATTCCCAATGTGAAATAGTATCTTTTTTTCCCAATTGTGGCTCTAAAATTTCCCAATCACATAGAGATGGAATAATAACTGAAATTAGTGAAATTTACTGGTTCAAAAGTAGTAAATTTGCTAATTATTTGCTATATTGTTGTAAGCAGAAATTTAAAAATCTTATTTAAAAGAAAATTATCTGATTAAACATCCAATTCTGAACTTTTGATTGTATAAACTGTCATTCAACTTTTATATAAGTACTTCCCAAAATATTCCCAAAGGTTGTTAATTTTCCCAATTGCACGGGCCCCGACCCCATTCCCAAGTTAATGAAAAAAATCACTGGTCCTAAGGGTCAGGGGCTAAAACATAATACATTTGTATCAGGTGCACAACTAGACCAGAGACCCATCATATTGCAATAAGAATTTAGTCTCCATGATTTATAGTGTCAGAGGAGTTGAGGGCACAAGATTACATAGAGTTATATAGGAGAAAATGACCACACCCATTTCTAAGACCCTGGGGGTTAGGGGCTCAAACAAAATATCAGGTGCACAACAAGACCACAGACCCATCATGTTGCAAAAAGATTTAAGTCTCCATCATTTATAGTGTCAGAGGAGTTGTGAGCACAAGATTACATAGAGTTATATAGGAGAAAATGACCACACCCATTTCTAAGACCCTGGGGGTTAGGGGCTCAAACAAAATATCAGGTGCACAACTAGACTACAGACCCATCATATTGCAAAAACAATTAAGTCTCCATCATTTATAGTGTCAAAGGAGTTGCAAGCACAAGATTACATAGAGTTATATAGGAGAAAATGACCACACCCATTTCTAAGACCCATGGGGGTAAGGGGCTCAAACAAAATATCAGGTGCACAACAAGACCACAGACCCATCATGTTGCAAAAAGATTTAAGTCTCCATCATTTATAGTGTCAGAGGAGTTGTGAACACAAGATTACATAGAGTTATATAGGAGAAAATGACCACACCCATTTCTAAGACCCTGGGGGTCAGGGGCTCAAACAGGATATCAGGTACACAACAAGACCACAGACCCATCATATTGCAAAAAGAATTATGTCTCTATCATTTATAGTGTCAGAAGAGTTGTCCGGACAAGATTACATAGAATTTAATGACCACGCCCATTTTCTAAGACACTGGGGGTCAGGGACTGAAACTAAATGTCAGGTGCACAACTAGATCATGGACCAAGTAAAATGCAAAAAGAATTAACTTTCTATCTCTAACAGTTTCAGAGGAGTTGTCCGGACAAGAATTGTTTACGGACAGACGGACCGACGGACAGACAGACAGACGGCCAGACGCCTGACGCTGGATGATCGCATGAGCTCGACTGGTTTGAGACCAGTAGAGCTAAAAATGGAATGTACTAAACTAGCCATGGTTTTCTGAAGATAATTGAAAATGTACAGATCTTCGAACTGCCTGACAAAAAGACCACACCCTTTTTCTTAGGCCCTTGAGGTCAAGTGCTCAAACAAATTAAAAGGTGCATATCTAGACTATAGACCAAACATTATGTAGGAAACAATTACATTTCTATCATTTACTGTTTCAGAGGAGTAACATACAAAAGACCCCTTTAAGGAGGAAATGACCACACCCTTTTTCTAAGACCAGGGTCAAGGGCTCAATCAAAATATAATTAGCACAACTAGGCCACAGACCAATCACAATGCAAAAAGAATTACATTTCTATCATTTATAGTTTCAGAGGAGTCGCGTCCACAAGAATTGTTTACAGATGCCGGACAGACGGAAGGACTGACAGACGGACGACGGACGAAGGGCGATCACATAAGCTCGACTGGTCTTTGACCAGTAGAGCTAAAAACTGTGAAAAAGCTTTTGGGAACATATTATACCATGGCAACCATTTTTTATCATTTGTATAAAATAGTCATTTTTAATCCCAGAAAGTTCAGATTCAGTATTAATAAAGATCGATTAAGTCTCTATCAAAATACAAGAAAAAACTTTCAAATAATTAATGGTTGCTATGGTAATTCGGCCATACAATCTTAAAATAAGCATTTTTTGCTGTTTTTTTAATCCTTCTCCCCCAAAACGAAACAGGCTTACACAACTTTAAATATATTATAAACTTTATTTTAGATTAAAAAATTTTCAGATTACTTAACTTTGGATGCCAGTATCCAAGGACTCAAATTGGGCTTATGTACAATTTTACACAATCGTTCCCATAGCAACAGGCTATTTCCTGCATATTTCAAAAAAAGTTCTTTCATGTTTTGAAAGATCTACTTGAATACATTCATTAATTATCAATACTTTGAATTAGAATTCAATGATCTAGGAAAGAAAGGACTCTAAATTTTGTCTAAAATTGCTTTCAATTTTGCAATTTGAGTTCATGTTGCCGTAGCAACGTACACAAACTTTATTCCATTGTGATTGCTTATGTATTATTTGCATAAACAACTTAAAATGTAAGTTATTTATAATTGAATTTAAAAAAAAATGCCAAAAACTCTATTTGATAGGGTACCTGTGTTGTTGCCATGGAAACATGTAGATAAGACCATATATCCAACATTATTATTACTTAACTTGAAAAAGCAATAATAGGGTACTGATTATTCATTAGTGTTTGTTTTAGATTATGCTGCATTTTTTCAACATTCAAAGTCTGTTTCCATGGCAACCGGATGTGATATTCAGAAAATTTTTATCATTTTTTTTACTTTTGGGGCAGACCCAACCTTATTTATAAGTTTTATCAAAATCTGAGACATGCCGTGCCATGCCTCCTTCATAAAAATGCAAATGCTTACAAAGAATAGCTATTAATCGGAGAGCCTTTCGATTGATTATCCATTATAATAAGATTTTTATATATACACAACAAATCTGTAAAATATTTCATGATTTGTCCATAACCAACTTTTTATTGACAGCAAATTTTATGGAAACTCGGCAAAATGTTTTATATGAGTATGCATAATGACCCAAGTCAAAGATATATCAGTTGACTTAAATTATTGCATGTAGTATGATGTATAAACTGTTTCTCTAGCAAAAACATGGTTAAATGATGCATTCTAACATTTTAAATTTCCTGATTATAAGCGATTATCAAAATCATAATCGATTATTGTAATTGAAAGGGTCTGGCATCGATGTCATTGACGTCGGCAATAGTCAGCACGACACTAGTTACCGGAACTTTTTCTTTGAATGCTAGTTTCCATAGAATTTGATGACTCACAATACATTGATGTCAGATATACTTGCACAAATGGGAAGTAACTTTATACATATATTTCAAAAGACTGAATATAGGCTTCTTCCCCTCTTGATAAGCTACCATACACTGAAAGTGGAGAAGTGAGTGAGAAAAGTGTGAATTGGTATGAACTGTTTGTATTTGTGATTTGGGATAAATTATCCATGTCTACTATTAGGTGATGACATTTTGAATAGACCACTTGCCGAAATTCATAATGGCTGACAAAATTACGAAAAATGTGTGAGGTTGGCAATTATTGCGCTCTTTTCCATTGTTACATTTCAATGGAATTGCATCTTTTACTGGTAAAATTAACGTCATATTAATGATAAACAACGGCAAAAGGTGTTGACTCAGACAATTTGAGCTTTCAAACAAGATTGGATAATGGTCTATTGAGATCTCTCCATAGAAATGCTTACATATAGATACCATTCATTTCTCCTAAAAAATATTAGAGAGATTGATATACATCATGAGCATGCATTGGGTCAGAACGCTTACTTTAGTCTAGCATTATGATTTTCCTTGATAAAACAGAAACTTGATAAACACGATTTTGACAACTGGTACTTTCTCATGCAAAATTTAAATAAAATCAAATCCATTCATATAGATCTCGCTTCTCTAAAGTCATAAATTTTGGTACAAGTTTTACAATAGTCAGTGCATGCAATCAAACTTTATAATAGACAAAACAAGTTTTAGATGGGCCATTTCCCTTGCTAATTTTTCCTGTGATGTTGTGACGTTCCAATACACACAATGTTAAACTCAGCAATGTCATGATGAAATTCAACATTGAAAACACCCCATCTCAAAAGTATTTTGTTTGTAGAATATGATTGTGTAAACCCATGACGATTTAATATATACCAAAATTTATGACTACATGTACATAATGCAAAGTACGTGTAAGAACTATTCAAAGTTACGGGTAATATGAATTATGGCAAAGCCATAGTGAGGATGCAGGATGACATTGAAAAATAAAATATATACATGTACTACTAAAAATTGAAAATGTAAATTAATGAATTAAAAGTAGATGAATAAATGAGCATGTAAATATACCAGTGATCATGGTGATAGGTAAATAAATAAATATTAAATGAAGAAATGAGAAAGAAATAAAAAGGAGAAAAGAAAAAAAAGCTTCAAGAAGCGAATAGTGGAATATCAGACGGGGATCTCAGGGTATATTTCTTGAGGAATTTAAATCTTTTATTCTTTTATAGGGTAGGGGTAATCCTCCTCTGCATCAAATTTTCAGTATTTTTCACAGATATTTGCTCCCATCCTTAACTTCACCCCAGCGACAAAACAAAAAAAACAAAAACAAAAAAAAAAAAAACCCCAAAAAACAAAACAAAAAAACCCCAAAAAACAAACAAACAATAAAACCGAACAAAAACAGATTCAAACAATCCCGCCTCTAGTCTACAACTGTGAGAGATCTAGGGACAAAATCTCTTAGCAGTGGCGGATTCAGCCAGCAGTGTCCAATGAAGGGGCACTTATGACATGCTTTTGGAAACATTAAACTACTGCTTCCTAGAAATAACTATGAAATTAGTCAGAAATAGCCTCAAAACACCCCAGTAACCACCGATTTAAATAAATTTTCCAAAATTTTCTCGGGAGTAGATTACAAAGTCGGGAGGGATGCATTTCTGCAATGTCCATTGTCTGTACCTAGACATACACCTTTCGGAAACAACATACATTGTTCTTGAAAGCACGTTCATATAGAATTTTGATTAATTGGGATTAACAGTCCTATGCAAGTCATAAAACACACATATTTCTTTACCAAATGTTTGATATAACCTTCTATAAGTTTGACTTTTTTTTCTTTTGAGATCGTTTTAAACAGTCTTTTTAAAGTGAACAATTAAAATTGTTTTGGCCAGATTTGTACCGGCTACCTCCAAGAATTTTGCAAAGAATCAAAAATTCATATTTCTCTTTATTTTTAGAATCGATTTGCCAATAAATAATTATACCTTTCTATCTGGATGATGCAGGGCATGGGGCACCCGTGATCTCTTGTCAAGGAAATCTATAATTTACTTATTTTCTTTACCTTACAAAAATTAACATACAAGTGTGGATCTAGAGTGAAGGTTAGAGGGTTCAGGTCCTGCCTGGAATTTGCAAAAAAATGTTGCTTTTATCCTAGCTTTTACGTGAATTTACGGTTGGGACACCCCCCCCCCCCCCCTTGGGCTGACCTCCATGCCCTTTTAAAACTTTTCTTGGTCCGCCCTTACCTTAGAAAATCCTGAACATGTTGACTTCTGCATGCCGTGCAAAAAAGCATAAAAAAATGTTGAATTTAATTTTTTTTTAATATACTAATTATCGTTACTGACACTGACTGAATCATGCACAACTAATCCCTTCTAAATTCAGTTCAAATACGTTTCCAATGCCAACAAATTGCTTCATTTTTTCGAAATTTCCTCGAGGGAGGCCCCGGAACCCCCTCCCATACCCTCCACTACTCGGCCCTTTGGGCCTCGCAAGTGATTCCCATAAAAAGGTTCTGGATCTGCCCCTGCTTAGTGCCCCTCGTTCTGACAGTTTCTTGAAAATTTCAAGAATATTCTGCATGTTCTGCATGCACATCTACAGATAGCTTCAATATTTCCCTCAGTGTTTTTTCTCACTTTTAAGGGGGTCAGGGCAAATACATGGGGGAAAATGTGCGCACTAACTACTCAAAAGAGGAATTTCTAATAAATTTAAATTCTTGCAAAAACTGTATCAGATACATTTTTTGTAGCATCAATATAATCAGATAATTGGAGTGGCTTTGAATACAAACAGGAACCATATTCTACTTTAGTATTTTTTTTTTCATTTTACACATAATTTTAAAACAATTTTTGCCAAAGAAAAAATATTTTATATGGGAGGAAATTTCTGTGACAGGAGGGGAAAAATATATATTCCAGAGACGGGGGAATGGGGCTGAATATCGCCAATTTCTTTTTTTTTTTTGGGGGGGGGGGGGGGAAGAAAAACACTGTCCCCAAGTCCCACACATTGTTTCTTGGTCTGGTTGATTATTTTCACTCATAAAAAAGAACAAAATAGAAACAACATGTGGGATGGGCTGAATGTTCATGATGTTGAAGCTAGTAATAAACAGATAGTCCGCGAAATTAAGTTATTCCTGCTATATAATGATGTAACATTCTAACATTGCATATTGACGTCACGTTGTATTAGCCTTAACTTATCAGAGATGACAGTTAGATGAAACGGTTTCAATTCACATACATTGTATAATCAAGCAAGTAAAGTGTAATTCGATCAATGGATTAATTCAATTACATTGTCAGTGGCGGATTTAGGGGGTGCGGAGGGCCCCCCCCCCCCCCTCCGGCACTGACCTAAGATTTTCCAAAAACAGGTATATTTTTGCCCATTTGCAGTAAAAATCGGCAAAATTCGCCCTTTGACCCCCCGACAAAGGGGGCGCTGGATCCGCCACTGATTGTTAATTATTGAATTCGTAATGCAGCTTAAAACAGGTTTGCTGATATTCCTCAGTCCATGTAGACAGGAAGTGATCCGAATTTCATGGGGTGATTAGTAAGTACCGAGACTCAGGTGAAATGGCACAGGTGAGTTTGTAGGTTATCATGGTTACATGTATGCTCAGATTTTGTACAGAATTAGCACTGGAAAACAGTATCTTTCCTATTTACTTGAGTTAACCTCAAGAGGTCTGCACCCATGCTTGTGGCACGGACTGCATCCTCTTTCAATTTCATTTCAATTTTTGCATGACAAAGTCATCAAAATAGCATTTATTCAGTTTCCAACGTGAGCTGTGTGGACAGTGCAGTATTTAGCCCTTACAAGTGATCAGGTTTTGTATGTAACTCATGAAATTTCAAAAATAATCCCTCATTCATTATAACCAGTTGATATATTAACTTAACTCCAAGCTCAATCCTAAAATTCAATAATTCTGCAGAAAAACTGATCAGAGGAAATACTGAATAAATAAAGACAATAACCTTCATCTTGCGCTAAATCAGGATCTCTGTTCTTCTTGGACAACGGAACCGATGACACATGAAAAATTCTTTTAGTTTCAACACTCCATAGTTGAAGTTTTTGACAAAATTTAGGAAAATCTTTGACCTTGGAACCTAACATGGACAGCGCCATATTGATTTGAAATTGCACTTTCGATCCCAAAATTATTCGATTCAGTAAAGTAATATATTCTCGACAAATATATTTGTCTCAAAACACAATCTGACATATAAAATAATCAAGTTATGCTGAAATTATAATGAAATACTTACATTAAAAATGATTTTGATAATTTTGTTTAAACTTTTATTTTTTCGGACTCTTTATTCGACTTTTTTCGTGGCACAACTTGCAGCTGAATTTTCTCCATACATGATGTATGATTACCTTTATTGCACTAGATCAAATATCTATTTATTTCCTACTGCCTCAAGTTATCTTCTTGCTACATTAAAATCTTTATGATAATATCCTTTATCTGACTGTCTTTAAGGTACAAGTAGCAAGTGCCCCTCTCTTTTGAATTTCAGTGGAGCTCAGACACTCACAATCCAGTGGCGGATTCAGGGGGGTGCAGAGGGGGCGTCCGCCCCCCCGGCACTGACCCAAAATTTTCCAAAAACAGGTATATTTTGGCCCATTTTCAGTAAAAATCGGCAAAATTCGCCCCTTGACCCCCCGGCAAAGGGGGCGCTGGATCCGCCACTGCAATCAGGGGTCGCACAATCAGTGCTCCAAGTAGCATTCAAGATTTGGTTGCCAAAAAGCGACCTTGCTTAAATTTTGGTCACCATTTCCAAAATTTGTACAATAATCAAATTGTTGGTCACTATATAATTTTCTGTATGTCATATAATGATTGACTTTCCAGAAATAAAAGTCTGTATTTTCTCATCAATAACTAACTTTTTTTAGTCTATACAGGGAAAATCAGTTTTATCCCTTCATCGGCAGGACTCGCGCTAGCTATCTTTCTTAGCAAAAGAAGTTTTAAAACGAAGAAAGAAAATTGTACTTGATGAGAGTCTTGCATGTTATGTACATGCATGTACTTTCAAATCACAGACATTCTTATGTGTATGAAGCCATTCATTGTATGTTGAAAATAATTGGTAAATAGATAGGTAACTGGATTTTAAAAGCATTGTGCAAGCAGTGATTTTTGGCCGGATTGCAAAGCAATTCCGGTCTATAGATTGACGATGTCTGTCTGTCCGTCCGTCTGTCTGTCCGTCTGCCGTCAACATTTTGGTTAACGTTTCTGGTTGAGGCAAAATCTAAGGAACTATATGCAGTAGAAACTTTATATTATACATCAAGGTTGCCCATGACAAGACCTTTCAATTTATGCCGTAACATTTGACCTAGTGACCTTGGACTTTGACCTAGTTAAAGATTTTGGTTAAAGTTCCTGGTTTAAGCAAAATCTAAGGAACTGTATACAGTAGTTGCCTCTGACAAGACCTCTCAATGTATGCTGTAATATTTGACTTAGTGACCTTGACCAAGTTGGTGACAAAAACTTACTTTGCAATCCGGCCATACCGTCTTTAGCGGTGTTTTATTTTCAGTAATTTGGGAATGGGGTCGGGTACCCCTGCAATTGGGAAAATTAACGACATGTCATTTGGGAAGTACTAAATATACAAGTAAAATGACAGTTTATACAATCAAAAGTTCAGATTTGAATGTTTAATCATATAATTTTCTTTTAAACATGATTTCATTTCTTATGCTTACAACAATATGGCAAATAATTAGTAAATTTGCTACTTTTGAACCAGTAAATTTCACTATTTTCGCATATAATTCCATCTGAATGAAATTGGGAAAATTTAGAGCCACAATTGGGAAAAAAAGATACCTGTACCATTTTTCATTGGGAATGGGGCCGAATAACAGCCCCAAAAGGGGCAAAGAAAATCCCTGGCATGGGTTGACATTGATTATTAGAGTATGCACATGTGTCAGTAGGCTGCCTCCGTTAGCTTTACTTTATCGATTTTATAAAGGTACTTTTAATTTTACTTCAACGAAACAAATCTGTAATACGTGTGCATCTGAAAGATTTTTTTATTATCATAAATTGTAATCGAATAACGGTCGAAAAAGAATGAACATGATGAACATGCATTTCTGAGAAAAAAGTTTCTAATTTGAAACTGAGATTAACACCCCTTTCCAACATCATAAAAATAATGTCCATGATCATGTAGTTTACGCCTATAGTATTAGACAGTCCTTTAGAAGATCGAAGATTAGCTGGCAATTGAATATGACTGAGTAGTTTTTACGGACCAGTTTCAATATCTTTTAAAAGGTATCACGTTCCCGCTCGTAGTCTATCTTCTGCGATTGTTTATCTTTTTTCATTTATTTAGGATGTACAAAATGTATTTTTTTGCGTAATATGTATTGGTATCCGCCTTAAAGTGGTCACAAACTGCTGTACTTGCACGTAGTGCGTTATCAGTACAAATGTACATGTCCCGTATGTCCTCCTTGTGGATTTGGGAACACGCAGACAGGACGTAGCAGTTTAAGTGCAGACAGAACTTTCGCTGCGTCCTGCCTGCGTGCTGTCTAAGAATTCAACAAGAAGTATGACATGCACGTTGTAAGTACGTTGCAAGTACTTGCGACGCACCTTCGACGCAAAGAAGTGAGGACTCCGTGCGTTAGCAGTACATGTAAATTCAAAATCCTTACGATAACGTAGAAGACGTATGGACAAAGTATGTTGTAAGCAAGTTGCACGCAAGTCGTAAGTACGTGCAATTCACTTACTTTTTTTGCGCTACATATGATGCATGAAACTATCCATATTACGATGCATGCGATGTACGTGAGGCACTCCCTCCGTACTCTTGCCACTTCCTTCCTTGCGTCTTTAGAAAAATGCAGCGCACGTAGCCTCCACAAACTGAAAGCATGCACCATGGGTTGTGACCAGGGCTTCAGCGTGATCCCTTACAGTGTATTGGGGTTAAATTTTTTAAATTCTTATACGTCAGAACAAAATATGTTTAACTCGGCGCCCAATTTTTTTTATGGTCTCTATTTTGCGAGGTTCATTAAAAGTAAGGTCGCAAAACCAAATTTTCAATCGCAAATGCAACCAATTTAGTTGCAACTTGGAGCACTGCACAACATGGTTTGTGAGAGTGCAAATTTTCCTTGCATGCAGTTTCCATTTAGTTAAGTGCCATCTGTTGATGACGAATTACATATCGGTGACAGTGTTTATTAGGGAAGTCGTCTCAGATCTCGTTTGAGAATCGTGCACGCATCAGTTTACTACGCTGTTGTTTACCACTACGCTCGCTTGCGAGTGTAGTAGTAAACAACGACATTCACATGTAAATAGATGCGTGCATGAATCTCAAACGAGATCAGTAAGATGCACGTGACGTGGAGGAACGGTGTTGGCGAAGGTTCATTGGACATCTGACATTTCCAGGTAAAACCCTTTCAGTCTGCAGGGCCGTCACACCTCCTATTTTAGGTCTGTTATAAGGACCCATTTCCAATGGCTTCTGCACTACTCAATTTCAACAGTTTTTCTACATGATTTCCCCAGGGTCTTGGAAAATAGGCATGTCACTTAGATTAATTTAAGCAAACAACCAGGAGAGCTTCAGTCTCATCAGAGACTTCTTGTTTCAGTTATAAAAAAATATTATTCTCTTATCTTGGATAAAACGCATAGCTATGGCATCCTTACCCTGCATCACATTCCCCTTTTTGTGATAAATAATCTATTCTATATCACACGAAATTACAGAAAAACCTACTGTTCTGCCTTGCAAGATTACCCACCATGTGCTTTAGAAGACCCAAGGGTTTCCATGATGTGGAGTTCATAGTGCAGTACATCATGGATAAAACTTTGTCCTTGACATCTTTCATGGATTTTGCTCTCAATACCAGATTTTGTGTGAAAACCTTAAACTTGGGTCAAATGTAAAATTTTTCACTGCCTTGATATGATAAAAAAAAGGCAGAAAAATAAAGAGGATAGATGCCATGCTTGTATTGACTTGTATTTTCGGATTTCCTCTTTCAGTTTCCTGAATAAAAGACTAAAACCATGGCAGTTCTTGGTGCACAACTGGTATTCAGCCTCATCATCTTGAGCTTCCTGCAGAAATTATCCCCGTACTTCTCCTTTGGTCGATGGTTGATTTGTAACAAGTTGGTACGGTATCTTCACCCCACAGACGAATCTCTTCGTAAGGCAGCAGGTATCTCACACGGCGGAGGCAGAGGAAAAGGTAACTGTGACGCAAATATCATTGTGACATCATATGAAGATGTATATATAATTATTATATAATTACCGGTATAATCATTTTTCCTGATCTAAATTCTTCTCCAATATTCAAGATAACAATCTACTCAATTCATTCAGTATCATCTACATAGTAAGTTAATGAACTTGATGGGGGTGTCTGATTTCAAGAATAATTTAAAAACTCTATGTACGTGTGGGAATTACTCTATGCAGTATCTGTGTGTCTGTCTGTTTGTCTGTCTAATACAATGTAACAATTTCTTAGAAATGACTAAAACTTTATTGGTACATTATCATACTTCTTTGAAACTTTCCCTGGTGGTCAATGAGACCCATTACCCAGTGAGGTTCAAGGTCACCTCTAAGGTCAAGATAACATTCAGGGTTAAACTTGTGATACTAGTACCTTTAATGATCAGTCTAGATATAAGTTTATCCAGTAGGTAGCTTTTTTCACTGCGTCATGTGACCATGATCTGACCAATTAAATTCCAACATTTTTGACTGAGGCGTGATAAACATGTATAATGGTATTTCACTTAGTTTGTCTCAAGAAAATTGGCGAAGAATTTCTTAACTGTGAAATTATATATAAGTTTAAACATGCTTTTACTTAGGAATAAAAGGCTTGCAAAGGTCATTGATTGGCAAATGACATTATTAAGCAGTCAGCATGAAAATGCACTAGCCCAACGCCCGAGGCTTAGAGTAGAAATTTTGCGTGGCTAGTAGAATTCGACTAATAAACTATACAAATATCTAGAAGGAATTGTCAGACCTCCAGGCTACTGGATGAGTACCAGTGGCCTGGCACCTGCCAGTACCAGTTACCACCTACTGACTTTTGGTTGAAATAGTGACATGAAAATTTGTCAGTAGTCTCTTACATGTATGTTTTCCTGATTACAAAAAAGAAATTAATCTTCTTCTGTTGCTAGAATGGTTAAAATAACAATGAGAAGATATTGACATGAATTCCAGGGTTGGGGAAAGGGTAGGTGCATTCATTCTATCTATGTGGTCATTTGCTTTCGGGATTTTAACATAAAAAGGCACCAAATTATCAGATAAGCTTTGAAAGCACTGGAACAAAATATTTCAATATACAGAAATAAGAGCCAAATAGGCAGTAACTTGTATAGCAGTCTTGCAAAAAGTGTCCAATTTCAATCACACTTTAAGACATTATATAAACAAAATAATTGAATTTTTCAGAGAAAATCTTTCATAATCCAGTGTGATAAGGGTAAACCATTGTCCATCCAAAGTTTCAATCAAATATTTTATTAATTACAAATTTCATTAGCAAAAAAACCCCTGAAAAATAGATGGTCACTGATTTTCTACCAGTAATGTTTGAAAAAAGTTTTCGTGAAGACCGATTACCAATTTTCTTTATTAATAAGTTTTGTGTTGACCAAGGATTTTTTGTATCCTTATCTTATCAATGTGCAAAATGTATAGATATATGAACGTATTCACAATTTACCTTACAGGTAAACAGTTTGACAACAAGAAGAATGTCGCTAATGGTTCAGACTTCACAGTGCCTCGTAGTATAGACATAGACCTCGACACGGCTAAAGTAGAGTTGTCAGACTTGGTTCATCTCAGGTATTTTCCCGATTACCAGTGGTTGATGGACTTTTGTGTAAGCGCTTTTATTGTGTACATATTGACAGAAATATACTACGCTCTTGGACCAAGGACAGAATTAAACATGAGTATGTTATGGTGTCTCCTAGCGGTAGGATTTTGCTTGCGTATATTATTTCAGCAGACGTCTATGTACTTTACAACCAAAGGCGATGGATGGGAAATGATACTATGTTTTCTGTTCGGATTTTTCTTCCTCGTTTCTGCAATGGGAATACTTGTCGTGGACGAATCAATTTTAGAATTTGGATTAGAATCAGGATACAAGAATTTTTCTGAAGGCGCTCAAGCGTTTCTTAAACTTCAAGGAATTGAATCTCAGGGACCCGTGTCTTTACTCACCTTCAAAATAATTCTCGCCTTACTCAGTGCTCTTGTGGGTGCGTTGCTCACATTTCCAGGATTGCGTTATGGACGGCTTCACATCAGCGCTCTCAAGTACAGTCAAGAAAATTACTTCAAGCAAGTGATCCTCCACCTGAATTTCATACTTCCAGTCGTAATCTTGTTCTTATGGGTCAAACCTATCGCAAGGCAGGTAATATGTGCGACCCACTGGAAGTCAAAGTACAAAGTATTAGGAGAAGCTGAGTTTGAATCCATCAGAATTTTGTTGTTTAGCTTCCTTCTAATAATTCGCCTTTTGCTGATGCCTATGCATTTGCAAGGTTATCTGAACATGGCATATGAAAACATTGAAAATATGAGGAAGGAGTCCGGAAGAATTAGTGCTCTAGAACTGCAGAGAAGTATAGCCAGAATATTCTATTATCTGTGTGTAGTAGGACTTCAATACATAACCCCTGTTTTACTTCTGTTCTTCCTAAGTTTGATGCAGAAAACACTAGGTGAATACTCATGGTCAGCTACTTTTGGAGAAAGTTTCCAAACGTACATTTCAAGCTTTAGCGAATCAAATGTCGCTGCATCAGAAAGCGCAACCACCGCCACCTCCAATAATGCAACAGCAACATATGACAGCATCGCAGAAACGGCAGCTCAGTTCTCATGGGCTCTAACAAATCTACGGCAGATTTTTTCATCACATTGGTACCGAGGACTATTTGCGTATCTGACATGGTGGGTCTGTGCCAGCTGGTTCACCACATCAGCGTTTGGTGCTTACTATGTTTCTACCCTGACCGCAAATTAACGTACATGCAATTTTCAAGTTGCATGTGTGATCTCTGCTTGGTGCATGATATTGCATTGAATCAAATGCTTTATTTTTTAAAGGTAATTTTGTTTTAAAAAAACATTTTTCATACCGGTAACATGTAAATTTAGAGATTTTAGGATGAGCTTTGTCATAATATAATCATCCATTTCATGTCTGAAAGCAAAAGCAGTGAGTGTACGAATGAACAGAACATGTGTTGTTTCATTGACTATGAGGATTTTATATTGAAAGAATAAATTTTAAGGCATTAGGGGTATAATACTCTTCTTCCAGTTATTTTGATAACAGAAAAGTTAGATACCATGAAGTTAGCCAAAGACGCACAACTTCGACAATGTTGGGTACTATACATTTTCATGGCAAGTTGAATAAAACAGTAAAAAATATCAAATATCTAAATATATGTGAAATATTGAGGTACATATTTTCTAGCTTTTTGACAAGATTGTTATTATACACCTAATACATGTACCTTAAAAAGAATATAGGAATCTTGACACAATAAACCAGAATCTGGAAATATTGTGTACCTTTAAATGAGTACCATGATGTACTATAAATAACAATGTGCACTTCCCTTTTTGTCAGTTGACATAAAAATAAGATCTAGTCAGTTTTGCCATTTTGTGTTGCATCCATTTCTAAACTTAAATGCATAGAAATACAATGTAGTGTATGGTGTTATGATCCAAGATTTGTATTATACAGCAATTTCTCTGTGTTCTAGTGTATTGAGATTGACAATTGAATAAACTTGTTTTTAAAATTTGCAGAATTATGCATATTTATACCCCCTCCCTGCAACAAAGTTGTTGGGGTATATACTGGATTCACCATGTCCATCCGTCTGTCCATCTGTAAAAAAAAAAGCTTGCCATCCCAACTCCTCCCAAACAAATAGATGGATTTCAATGAAACTTTCACTGGAAAGGTCATGATATGTAGATGTGCATGAAGGGAGGGGATTCCTGCTGAAAAAGTTTTGTCAGAGTTATGGTCCTTTGTATGCATTTTCAATGTCAAACCTTGTCATCATGGTCATTGCATCTCCTTCCAAACCAATTAATGGATTTCAATGAAGCTTAATACAATGAAAGATCATAATATGTAGATGTGCATGAAGAAAGGGGATTGCTGCTGTAAAGGTTGTACTTGAGTTGTGGCCCTTGAATGTCGAGTCACCATTGCAAATTCTCAGAAAAGAAAATTATGCTACGGGGGATATAATTTGTTTCTTTAAGGCAATTTTCACCATATTTCTATACTGACTTAAAAATGATACACATGTAGTGTTATGAATGTTGCTGATGTAGATTTAATGTGACCAGAGCTTTACTTTGGTATAACTACATGTGCATGTACCATGTTGCAAAACTTGGCTCTTAATTTGATGTAAGTGGTTTCTGGACAATAACTGTAATATGTAAAGTGTTATTGCAATGAAACTTACTCACATTGAGTCAAACAACCGGACTTCCTATTAATTCAAAGGTCTAGGTCATAGGACTGTGATTATTGAAAATGGTTAATTAATTTGATGTAAGTGGTTTCTGGACAATAACTGTAATATGTAAAGTGTTATTGCAATGAAACTTACTCACATTGAGTCAAACAACCGGACTTCCTATTAATTCAAAGGTCTAGGTCATAGGACTGTGATTATTGAAAATGGTTTCTGGATCATAACTGAGTGTGTATGGCACCCATTAAAACATGAAACTTGAATATTCCCTATGTATCAAGGAAGCCCTCTACTTATTTTGGGGTCAAAATGGCAATTTGAAAGGTAAAGGTTAATTTATGATTATTGAAAATGGTTTCCAAGTCATAACTGAGTGTGTATTGCACCTATCAACATGAAACTTGCCAGGAATTTTTACCACGAGTCAACGATGACCTCTAAGGATTTTGGGATTAGATATCAAGGTCACAGTACTTTGATCATTTAAAATGGTTTCAAGGTCACTGAATGTGTATTTTATCTACTGACAGGTATCTTTCCAGAAGTGTTGTCAATGAGTCGAGGATATGCCCTTTTGATTCTGAGGTCAAGGGTTTAAGATTTGGATCAGTCACAATTGAGAATGTTTAGCACCGATCATCATGAAACCAACCAGAAATGTTCCCCATGAGTCAAGGATGTACCCTACTTGTTCTGAGGTAAAAAGGGCAAGGCAATGAGACTTTGATGGTTGAAAATGGTTTGCCCATCCCAATCACTACAGAGTATGTCATGCATCGATCATCATGAAACTTGACAGAACTGTTCCCTACGACTTAAAGATGTACCATATTGATTTTTGAGCTAAAAGTAGACAGAACAAGGTCATAGGACTTTAATGAATGAAAATGGTTTTCAGATATTGATAACAGAAAGTTTTGAACCAGGTAGGGGACTCTAATCTGCCTTAAAATACTGGAACATTTTTTACAAGATATTTTTCACTCTCGGGTGCAAGTTTTGCTACTCTTCACATTGGATCTGTGATGCACCTTGAGCTTGTTTTCCTTATTCATGTTATTATGATGAGGGTCAAAGGTCAAACTTGGCAACTATGGAAACAGTGTTTATGTACTATAATCGTATAATTCAGTACCAAGAGGTGATGATACATTACACAGATTGCCTCTCCTTAGGTTCTTCATAATGGTCAAGTAAACACTTGACATAGCAAACTGCTTTTCCACACCACTTGGTCTCCATTGCAGGAGTCATACATGTACGTATGGGCAGAGGAAAGGGTATAAAAGACGTCAAATCTTAACGAACAAACATAGTACTCGATTAATGTAAAATGTTATTATAGACAAGTTAAATTGAAGATTTTAATATAAAAGAAAACACCATTAAACTGTTAATTTCCACTATAATAACCTCAAAATCCAAATGAACAAACAAGAAAAAACATCAACGAATTAAATTACATCTTACAGACAATGCTGCAAGATAAACAATAACAGTCACCGATGTTACAATCAACAGACAATACTCTAATGTACCAGGGACGGATCCAGAACCCCAACTGCCGGGGGGGGGGGGGGCACATTCAATTTTTTATGGGAATCACGATCGAGGCCTGAAGGGCCGAGTGGGGGAGGGTATGGGAGGGGGTTCCCCCTCCCATTGGTGGGGGTTCGGGGGGCCTCCCCCGAGAAAATTTTGAAAAAATAAAGCAATTTGGTGGCATCTGAAGCGTATTTGAACTGAATTTAGAAGGGATTCCTTCAGTGTCAGCAACGATGATTTGTATATTAAAAAAATTTCGACATTTTCTTGTGCTCGGCTTCCTCCTCCTCGAGAAATTTTTGAAAAAATAAACAAATTTGGTGGCATCTGTAGCTTATTTGAACTGAATTTAGAAGGGATTCTGTCAGTGTCAGCAACGATGATTTGTACATAACATTTCAAATTGTCGACATTTTCTGGTGCTCTGCCTCCCCGAGAAAATTTTGAAAAATAAAGCAATTTGGTGGCATCTGAAGCGTATTATAACTGAATTTAGAAGGGATTTCGTCAGTGTCAGCAACGATTATTTGTATATATAATGAAAATTTTTCTACATTTTCTGGTGCTGTATTGTTTTCGCACGGCATGCAGAAGTCAACATGTTTAGGGTTTCCTAAGGAAATTGGCGGACCAAGAACATTTATTTTTGACTCTTTGCAAAATTCTTGGAGGTAACCGGTCAAAATCTGGCCAAAACAATTTTAATTGTTCATTAAAAAGAGTGATCATGACCTCAATTTTAAAACGACCTTAAAAAGTAAATAAAACACCGCTAAAGACGGTATGGCCGGATTGCAAAGTAAGTTTTTGTCAAAAACTGGGTCAAGGTCAGTAGGTCAAATAATACAGCATAAATTGAAAGGTTTTGTCAGAGGCAACCTACATGTATAATATAAAGTTTCTACTGCATACAGTTCCATAGATTTTGCTTAAACCAAGAACTTTAACCAAAATCCTTAACTAGGTCAAAGTCAAAGGTCAAGGTCACTAGGTCAAATGTTACGGCATAAATTGAAAGGTCTTGTCATGGGCGAGCTTCATGTATAATATAAAGTTTCTACTGCATACAGTACCATAGATTTTGCTTAAACCAGGAACTTTAACCAAAATCTTTGAGTAGGTCAAAGTCGAAGGTCAAGGTCACTAGGTCAAATGTTACGGCATAAATTGAAAGGTCTTGTCATGGGCAATCTTCATGTATAATATAAAGTTTCTACTGCATAAAGTTACTTAGATTTTGCCTCAACCAGAAACTTTAACCAAAATCTTTAACTAGGTCAAAGTCCAAGGTCAAGGTCACTAGGTCAAATGTTACGGCATAAATTGAAAGGTCTTGTCATGGGCAAGCTTCATGTATAATATAAAGTTTCTACTGCATATAGTTACTTAGATTTTGCCTCAACCAGAAACTTTAACCAAAATCTTTGAGTAGGTCAAAGTCCAAGGTCAAGGTCACTAGGTCAAATGTTATGGCATAAATTGAAAGGTCTTGTCATGGGCATGCTTCATGTATAATATAAAGTTTCTACTGCATATAGTTCCTTAGATTTTGCCTCAACCAGAAACCTTAACCAAAATGTTGACGGCAGACGGACGGACGGACAGACGGACGGACGGACATCGTCAATCTATAGACCGGAATTGCTTTGCAATCCGGCCAAAAAAATGTCAATTTTATAGAAGATCATATCGAAGATTTGGTGAAGAAATATGTGTGTTTTATGTCTTGTATAGGACTCTTACGTGTACGTCCACGTACAGCTAGACGATCGATGGACATGGCAGCAGTACATCTATCCCGACTGTTACATGTATCTATCCCCGAGAAAATTTTGGAAAATTTATATAAATCGGTGGTTTCTGGTGTGTTTTGGGGCTATTTCTGACTAATTTCATAAATTTAGTTCGTAAACAGTAGTTTGATGCTTCCAAAAGCATGTCATAAGTGCCCCTTCTTTGGGCACTGCCGGGGGGGGGGGGGGCCACGTGCCCCCGTGCCCCCCCGGCTGAATCCGCCACTGCTATCCCCGAGAAAATTTTGGAAAATTTATAAAAATCGGTGGTTTCTGGTGTGTTTTGGTGCTTTTTCTGACTAATTTCATAAATTTAGTTCGGAAACAGTAGTTTGATGCTTCCAAAAGCATGTCATAAGTGCCCCTTCTTTGGGCACTGCCGGGGGGGGGGGGGGGGGGCACGTGCCCCCGTGCCCCCCCCCCCCCCCCCCCGGCTGAATCCGCCACTGTGTACGCTAAGTGGTTTACTTAGTAACACACAGAAAAACGATGAGAATGACACTTAATTAATACAAACATTTCTTGTAAGACTGTTTTTTATGTCTAGCGCCACCTAGCGTACAATGATGAAACGGGCTCCTGGTCAGTAATGAACTAGAAAACGTCTGCTTTAAACGACGTCGCCATAGGAGAGCATGACGTCATCGCAAAAACTGCAGTGAAACGTGAATTCCCCTGCAGCTTTTTCAATCTCTCAACCAATCAGAATGCGTGTTACAAACGGAGTGCATTTCTCTAGAAGACTACTCTCTGTCAGTGCTCAGCGTCGGACTCTCATCCTCCGGAGCCGCTGCACGGAATTTCATCACATGACAATCCCGTCTTTCACCAAATTCATCCGCCTCCTTGTTTTGCATTTTAGAGTTAATTTTCCAATTTTTTTTTTGTTTGTTTTGTTTTTGTTTTTTTGGAACAAAACAAGACTGTTGGAAGTCAAGAAATCATTCAAGGTTCATCCATATCTTTGGATACAAGCGTTTAAAAGGTCTGTAATAGAAGGCCATGCCTGAAAATATTAGAGAGGTTGAGCAAACCCAAGTTGAATTTGTATTTACACGTTAACTGTTTACACGTTGACGTTATGCAGTTGAGTAGATATCACAACGCGTACTAGTACGTGTAATTGGTAAATTTTATACGTTTTCGTGACGTATTGCTTGCAATGTGTGTTTGTCACGAACTTGGCGTCTAGAACGTAAAGGTAAGGGGCATTTATCAAGGATGGTGATATAATTTATCGACTATATATAACATCAAAATTAAACTTCAAGGAAAAACTTTTGGGTCAGCTTTGAGGGCTCCTCTGTACAATGTGATACATTTTATTTGCAATTCCTTCAAATATTCAGAAAGTACGTATGTTAATTCCGAATAAATTGAATATAGGTTTTCATATGTTATCTACATTCAGTTGCTTATAAAATCTACAACCATAAACGTGTAATTACCGCTTTACACGTTTTACCGAACGTGTAATGTGTATCACAGGTGCGTGGAACGGAAAAAGTGATGACGCCATAAACAACTTTTTGACGTACGCGTACACGTACACGTGCAAGTTCGGTTTGCTCAACCTCTCTAATAATTATGTTGTTATATATCATTTCGGGAAAGTTTGACCTTTATGACGAATAGTATTGAAATGAAGTTTGGCAAACACAGTTCTATTTCTTTACTTTTTCTGATCATAATATTCATATTGTACAAAACATCTTTGATTTTTAACAGAATTTTATTGACAAAATATAGATTTAAGAATTCTATTGACAAACATATACATTGTATCTTGAAAAAAAAGTTCGTATATGTAACACAACAGATTACATCAACAGAGATTTATATTTGATTTCATGATAAGCACATTTCAGTGTATGCTAGGGCTCCACAGAAGCACACAAAAATAAGAAGACACACAGTTGTACTTGTACTAGCTATAACAAACATTGATTGATATATACGAAGTGAAAAAATGGAAATAATCTCATGGAAACGTAAAAATAACACTTGATGAAAAGAAATCACAGATGCGCTTTACATATATTTGTGAATCGTGACTATCAAAATACATAATTGTACAATAACGGAATAACAATTACCAACGATTTGTGTTTCATATATTAAAAACAGAACGCCCCACTTATATATACTGCAATTTAGTAACACATTATGCCACAGTCCGAATTCATTATAGTTACATGGATACCGACGTAGACTTTTTAAAGTGCAAATTTTCACCTGGTTTTCAACAAACAATTTGCGGGGAATGAATAGGAAAATTAATTAATACTGTTTCATAAACAAAATTATCACTACGCATATTGCGCATGTCACATAATGCGTCAGAGAAGCAACCGCGCTTTATCACTTGCGTCGTATGTGTAAAATGACGTCCATTGTGAACTCGAATAACGCTTTATTGGTAATGCTTTTTGATCGTCGCATACTTAGTATACGTCACAAAATCATTTAGCACTCACAAATTTACAAGTGTGCATCGTTTCCTCTTCCGTGAAAGTTCTAAACGATGTGTTATGTCGTCGTCTTTTGAGTGAATCCGCCACTTGAAATCACCGAGACGAAGAAATTGTATTCTCCATAGAGTTTTTTAAGATTGTCAAGAGATATAACACTTGTTTCACGACTTTTTTAAGGCCAAGAAGTAAGGAATATGGGCTAAGTACTCAACCTTTGACACTTTGATTGCCTCATTCTGAAAAATATAAGAAATATCTTCTGTATAATACTATAGAGGGTGAGTTTACAATAGAACTACCTGAAATTTTCATATTCATGCACAGAGAAGATTAATCTGAACATACTTTAAAGTCAAAATGGCATTCAACTCGCATTTGCATCCGTATTGCATTATGATTTCATTACCATTATATTGAAATATAACAAATAAACATGATCATGAGTAAGAAAGACTTACCGGTTCCACAACTTCTAAAATAGCACCCCAAAGATTTTGATTTTCTTCTAAATCTGTTTGTAGTTCTGTGGTCAGAAGCTCTTGCAGGGACTCTATGGAAATCTTTCCTCGCTGACCCCTATCTACTGACTGGAACATATCCTATTGGAAAATAAACACGAAGTAAAAGACACACGTACGTTGAAAAGTAATTTTAGAATCGATTTCATATAATAGGTATATATATATATATATCTCTACCTCTCTTGAATGTTAAAATGTAAAAATTCACTAGATTATTGATGTAATTGCATTGTCTATTGTATATATGTTTATGCTGATGAGCCTTTAGGCTTAAAGCTAATAAACCATCAAACCATTCAATTAAATACTGCATGATCAGTAACAACTTAGAACTTTGGGCACCCTTACCACGTAATGAACAATGTTATCGTGAAGCTTCGCAAAGTCCAAAGAATTATATGCTGCCACTGCTTCGTCCCTGTTAAACAACATAGATAACGAGAAAATAGTAAATATTCATCTTCCATTTTAATTTTCTTGTATCAAGTTGATGTATAATTCAATTTCGTTGTTAATCTTTAGGTACATGGAATCTTTTATATTTACATTTATACAATCTTCAACTCAATATTACTGCGCAGCCGAAATCTTTAACTGTACGATGAATAAAATTTTGTGCACCACGCATACACTATGTTATAGAAATGAAGACGTTTCTGGAATTGCAAAATGTCAATGAAAGATTCTAAACAACACAAAAACAAACAAACAAGACCTCAAGATGACCGACTTACTTAAGGTTCTCCACCACTGCCGTTAGTGAGTTCATCGTCATAAACTCCTCCACGCCGAAAAACGTATTGGAACTCGTGATGTCGTAAACCTAAATGGAAGTTATTAAATAAAATAATCTAAACAAAAACACAATGATAATCACTCAGTGACATTTATTTTAATCTATATTATTCCTTCCCTGTTGAAGAAAAATTTAATCCTGCTGTACTAATTGAAATAATCGTATGGGTTCAAGAAATAGTTGAATCGTTCTTTTATTATTTGCTGTAAGCCTACCTCTTTCAGGAACCTTTCTTGTTGAGAAGACAATTTTTTCGGTAATTGCGTTTTGAGTTGATTATACATAAGATGCCTACAAAATAATAAAGGAATAAATTAAGCATTCTTATATGGTGATAGATATATTTGAAACAATTTGATTACTCTTTTAAGAGAGAGAGAGAGAGAGATTTTACCCATCAGAATCTGTATCAAGCTTTTTGAACGCCTCTTTGAGCTCATTCCTTTGATTTTCCGGCAGTGTCTCTGGAAGTTCACTTCCCTGTAAAAAATATTAATATTGAAAAATAAAAGCTGGCATAGTCTGCTCAAAGTTACCATATATTGTATAATCGGGTACAGAAAAACGAGAAATATTTTTGGTGGTCAGTTTTATATAGCATACGATTATACTAAAAAAAAAACCCTCATAGCAATGACGCAAATTTTATGGTTTGTTTTGCCCACACAGTGACTCTATGAAGACGAATATTATTCGCGGGTCGTGTTCAGGAAAAGTATCCCAAAATATGACGAGAATGAGGTACGATTTTATTTTAGGATGGGTCTTACCTTAAGTGGGTTAGGTGTTGCTGCCTTTACAGGACTGACAGAATTACGTGTCCGCTGAGAATGTCTAGATTTTGGACTGTCTGGTCTCTCTGCCGAAATGCCCTCTACTGTTGGCCTATAATATCAGGTAATTTACGAATTTAATTAGTATTGATAATTCTCCATTCTGATTTATACATCAATAATCAATTTCTGAATGTTCAAAATAAAGAACTAGTGGCGCCACCTACATTTGGAATTACAAATGTTCAATTATGAACTATAGGTTATTTTCTAAGTTCATCGCCACAACGTGAGAAATCATAAAGCCTTTCCCTTTTTATACAGAATAAATCATTTTGAATCCTGATAGTCTCTATACATGATGGCCAAATGACCTCATTTCTCGGATATTAGCTGTCATTCTCAACAAACCTACATACATATACCTTAACCTTTCTCATTTTATTTCAACTGTACATTTAAAATCATCATTGACTATTACTATACTTACAGTTCAGCCCCCATCTCCGCCCCCATTCTTAACGGGGTCGGAGCAGGGTCGGGCGAGGATTCGAGGCCTGTGCGCGGCATACCCCGGGACCGAGGCAGCTGGACGGCAGAGGGGATCTCCACCCGTTTTACAGTCTCAGACTGAGTGGTCAATCTACGAAATTAATGGTTAGTACTTCACATTCGACTTTCCCTTTACCAGTATTAATGCCAGAAACACGTATGATTTTGTAAAAAATTTAGTAATATCTTTGAACCATCTACTTTGTTACCATTGAAAACTCCTGGATGAGCATAAAGTAAGATTTTGATTAATATTACAGTTGTAGCGTGATTAAAACAATCCCATCAACCCTAGGTTTACACTATGTTCCCGGCGACCACGGCAGTCACGGCGGCCCATGTGGAGAAATGATGCCGCTTCTCACAGTCACGTGACGTAGTTCGACGAAACTCCCATTAAAATCAGTTCGTATATTTTCTCCGTTAAATCTTCGTTTTATTTAATTCTGTAATTCATATTATTTTTAATTTGTTATGTAACGATTATTCATGACCTATTTTCAATTCTATAAGAAAACATAATGATTTTATACTAAAAAATAGAGGAAAATTCGTAGAAAGAACGAATTTTTAAAATACGTGGGAACCGCCAAGATCAGTTATCCGAAAAAACGAAGATACCTGACTTCATGTATTTGTTATAAACTTTCAGTCGCGATGCCCGGAACATGAATTATTACACTAGAAACCTAGGAAAAAGGACATTGAAGTTACCAAAAACTCGCCAAATCATGCTGTATTCTTATGAAATTACAGTACAGCATATGAGCAGAATCTTACTAATTTTCAACTCGTGTGGGAACCGCGAATTTATCACGGAAAATAAAGTTTTTTACATCAACTTCTTCAGAAAATAGCGGAGTATCATATCCAATGCCCGGAAGCCATTTAACAATCTTCGTTACAGTGATGCCCATATACGACAATAGTAATTCAAATCTGGCTGCGAGCCATGACGTGACGTCAGAGTGGCATTATTTCTCCGTATGCAAAAACGTAGCACACCGTATGATTTTTGGCAGTTTTTATCTTGGTATTCAAGTTCTGTTAGGTCTCGTTACGTTTCCGCACGGTCTATCAAGGTATCCGTGACCAGCCGCGGATCCTGAATCCCGGAGACCTGACGGCGCACTACGTTTCAACCTACGGCTTGTTACGGACGTTTGTACGTTTCCTCACGACCTGTCACGATCTGATAAGGTCTGTCACGGTTTGTTACGATCCATTCAAGTTGGCCACGTCTACGAAGTTCTGTCAAGGCCCACTACGATTAACCGTGACCGCCGGGAAAAATAAGAGACACAAAAAGCTTCATAAATGGGTTTGGTTTGTTATACGTTTTGTGTGACCGTGCGTACCGTGCCAGGCCGTAGTAGAACTTGAAATAAACCGTAACCATCCGGGACGTACCGTGACTGAACGTGACGAAACGGCAACACATTCCTTAGCTCGCCGTGAGAAATCGTGGTACACCTTGATAAAACGTACATCTGCCCTAAAGCAGCCGCAGCTAAACGGGACATAAACGTGGCAGACCGTAACTCAACTTCACCAGGATCGTAAGTTGCCGAGTCATACTTTTGCTTCCCGTTCCGCTAAGGACACTGTCCCAAGTTTTGTTACGGTCTGTAACGTTCTGTCACGTTGCGTTGCGTTCGATCCGTTTTGCTACGGTTTCTAAAGTAGGTCATCTGCACCGTGGGCTGCCGTGACAAATGTTTTGACAGTTTAAACATTTGCCCCGTCAGCCCCGGCAACCACGGCTTGTTACGTTTGTCGATCCCGTTCCCCTACGTTGTCTCAAGGTCACCACGTTTCGTCCACGGTGGCTTGAAACGTGGCCTCCGTGGCTGCCGGGAACATAGTGTAAACGGGGGGTAAAGCAAGAATATCTTATATCGATTATAATTACTGTTAGAGTTTTTGACGCTCTACCAGAAATTTCCAAAGATGTTATGATATATACAATAACTTAACGATATAACAATACAACAATTCAATGTCCATCCTACATAAAATAATTCAAGATACTCCACTAAGACCACATTGAATAAAGCCTGTGTTTGTGAAATACGAATGCCCCCGGTGGCATCTTTGTTAGTATAAACACTATTTTCTGTTAAGTACATGTATGTGAAAGGTCAAGGTCAGGGTCACAGGGTTAAAAGGTCAAAGGTCAAGGTCAGGAGGTAAAAAAATTGGTATAAATGGAAAGGTCTTGTCACAATGAATACACATGTGAAATATGAAATCCCTATCACTTACCATTAAAAAATATGCCCAATGTTAAAGTTTTTTGAAAAGTAGGTCAAAGGTCAGTGTCAAGGTAAAAACTTTTGGTATCAATGGAAAGGTCTTGTCACAAGGAATTCACATGTGAAATATGAAAGCCCTATCACTTCCCATTCAAAAGTTATGTCCAATGTTAAAGTTTTCGGACAAACAGACAGACAGACAGACAACAGACAAACAGATGGACAGGCCAAAAACTATATGCCCCCGAATCTTTGATTCCGGGGGCATAAAAATAAAATTTTAATTCGTTTTAATTTGATAAAAGTGTTAAATCAAATCTGTTTCCAGCTATTTAAGTAATGTACAAGTGATGCATCGTTACAGCACTATCCTCAGTATTTGATAGAGTCTCACTATCATTTCTTCTCTCTTTGCGCTATTTTCCCCCGTTATCATTGGTTCCAAATGAAAATTTGTTCGAATATTTTATATTTTTTCATGCTTTTTCCGAAACTATATATTTATGTTTTTTACATGTATTACAATGTATATCAGAGCTGTCCAGCAATTGTCTAGTTATTATGCACAGTTACGATATATAACATCAAAAGATACTAGAAATCAGTTTTTTTTTAAATTTTTTTTGTCGTGGCCGTTTTTCACCAGTGTCAAAATGTACCTTTTTTGTGTCTCATTTTATCATCAATGCATCAATTGGTCACTACATAATGTGAGTTAAACTGTAAGAGCACATTACCTAAATTCCTGTTTGTATTTTAAAATATTATAAAAACTTTATTCTATTTGTACTTACTTTAAATTTTTCTCCCGCTCAGCGTCCGGCTGCGTCTGCGCTCTGTTCATGGTCGCCTCAAATTTATTTTGGATATTCGTCCTTGACCTTTTCAGGTAGGCCGAGGTCATACCTATCACACAGAGAGAAGGTCATTCAGAAGGTGCCACAAAAATATGTCAAACCTTTTAAAAGTTTAGTCGTTAATAATTACAAGAGGGAGGAAAAAGTGATTATGGCTGCAAAAGGTTAGGGTTTTTGTTAAAATTAGAATATTGAGGAAACTTTTGTATAGAAACGTTTTAAAAGGATGAGCAAACGTTAAGTACTGGCAGAAGCAAGCGAAGAAGCTATCATGCTCAATTCAAATGCAAGTAAATTTTTTATCTATTTGCTGAAAGAATTACTAAAGTAGTAAAGTAGTGTACTTACATAGTGATCTAGTATATACATCCATTTTACAGAACGAAGACTGATTCCCTGTAGATGCTTAATATGGCATCAACGTAAAATCTACCCAGTTTGTTGTTCCACAAAAGTGTAATTACCGTTGGCCGATCAACATAGCCAAGCATCATAATAAAGGTAGGGAATCAATACGTACAGGGAGGCAATTACTGCACTGAAGTTTTGTTTTCATAACTAGTATGTTCTGTTTAATTAATGGAAATTGAACACCACTGATTATCTTAGTTCTTTAATTCTAATCCATTTCTTGCCGACATGGGATTAATTGTAGTAAAATGTTTGTTTCGCGCCTTGACCCACAACTTTGCTTTATATATTGTAAATCCTTTTGTTCTTTCTTTTTTACGTCAAGTAACTTTAAATGCTCTTAAATATACCTAATTATCAAACGGTTCACGTGTAGAAACATGCTCCATTTAATGTCCTAATTTAAGTTCAGCGAAATGTCATTAAATTAAAAAAAAAACCCTCATTTTATAAAATTTTCTGTATTTGTTTCCTGATCCCCTCTATTCCTTTAACATCGCCAAAATCGTCGAAAACATCAAATTTCATACCTAGAATCGCAAATTCATGAATAAAGGAACACAAAATTGGATTTGGTAATCTGATGTAATTAAAACAGTATAATCCTAAGTATAAACAGAACAGGAACAGTAAACACAAAGACTAGAAGCTCATTTTTACATAAAACGACAAGATATTAGTATGCAAAACATTTGGACTCGCTAGAAGAACATCGTAAGTGTCAATAAGCATTGTGGCAAGTGCGTTGGAATAGGACAGAATAGATGTTATTTTAGCAAAATCTGTAAAATTGATTTTTTCCCTCTGCTTTTTCAATATATATTCGATTTTTTTTTTATCGAAAAGGCTTCCAAATAGAAATCTGTATTTCAAAGTGATAGAAAATAATGATCATGTCCTAGATTAATTTAAGAAAATTCAATGCTTTTTTCCATCATTTTGCGTCCAAATGATTTGACTACTAAATTCCTTTACAATAAAATGAAACATATACTTACAACGAACAGACCCTTTGTAACAAATGAATAAAAACAATAAAAAATAGTACAGGTAACAAACAGAACAAACTCTTTTTACAGAGAGGAAGTTAACAAAATACACCAGTAAAATGGAAAATCAACATTTGTACTTTTAACTTCTCTTTTTTATTTGCTTAATGCAATTTTTTTTTAAACTGCTGTTAAGACGATTTCATTTTTCAAGACACGAAAATATGTCTTTTGCAACAAGTTTGAAATTTCTACGTCATGCTATATGATTTTTTTTCGATCCGAAAAAATCTAAAATCATATGAATTTAAAAGAGGACATCAAATATAGTTTTAAAATATCCGAAATTAAAAAAAAGAAAGATAAAAGTGGGTATCTACTACCTTACCACGCTCACAATTCACAGAGACTGATGAGAAAATTCGAAACATCCAAGTTAACATGTGTTGATTTACGAAGCGAAAATATGTTATCTTCTGAGGCAGTTACGTGTATAAGAAAATTGAATGTTTCTAAAATAATCAAGAATCGAAAAAAAAAGTATGAAAATGTTCGGAAAAATGCTGGTAAAGGAACAGAATAGAAAGAGCTACTGTTCATACAGTTAGTATGGATTCCTCATGGCCAAAAACAAAATGTTCTTTTAAATGTTGCAGTAACAACGGATTTTTTTTGTAGAATTGGTTTCCATGGCGATTTTTTTTGTCTGTTGCTAATTATGGAGTCGTTCATAGCCTGGGGAAATGGCTTATGAGGGTACCTTGTCTGATGAGGTTGGGCGTCCAGGGTCCGTCCTCCGAGAACCGACCTGGTCTTCTGCTTTGCACCAAATCGTGAAGTTTCACTTCGATTGGTCGTCTTCCTTTCTTTTCTGAATTCAAATTGTATCGTGCAAATAGTCACTTGCACACTTTTGTTCTAATATTCTATTCGTTTAATTTTATATTTTCTAACCAATTTATTTTTATCTACTACAAGTACATACATTTTAACATTGCATAGGTCGATGATATTATTTATCTTTCAGAAAAAAAAATGACATTTAATCAATTTGTAAGAAAATTTGTACATAAATTGAAGGTATCAGAATATCTCTTATTTATAAGAATGCATTGTTCTTGTTTGAAATTGAGTTTTTTCTTCAAATAATGAACATATTTAAACATAGAAAAATATTGCAAACAAAAACAAAAGCTGATATTACGCATGTAATAAATGATTTGAGGGCATATAAAATCTACTTCCTGAAAAGAAAACGGAACTTATTGCCAAAATACAAGACTTTGGTTTCATGACTGAAAAATTGAAACATTGATTACAATCATTCCCTCATATCATTTACATGAACAAAATGCAAATCACCCAATACCTCCACAATTTTTTTATACCATTTGGTTTCACAATATACATCAACACACACACTTTCAAAAAGTATAACAAATCGAGTATTAAAATCTTTAGTATAAATATTAAATTTAGCTTGGCTTAATATGAAGCATTAGCTAAGCATTGGCAAGGCAATTTTTAAATTTACATTCTGTAAAAAATGAATAAATGGTACAATTCCTCTCCACCAATTATCCGTATGACATCACACAAGAAAATAGATAAAAATACAAAAAATACAAAAATACTTGTGTTTTCTATTCAATATGATTGACCAATTTAATTTAATGCCATTGATTTATGATTTCAAAAATAAGATTTGAAAATAATGACAATTTGAAAATTATGACAAAACTATATACTATCAAAACATAAGCAAACCTGACGGTATACTAATTCTAGCTTTTATTTGATCTACAGTTCGCTTTTCCCTGCTCAGCAGAATGGGGGAACTTGAACCAAGGCCTGAATCAAAAAATGGACGTCAACATGTGAGGTGAAAGAAAAATTAGACTATGTGAGTTAATTTTGTGCGGGGGTAAGGATTCAAATTTTTATTACATTTTTGACAAGTTCAAACTTACATTTGTTACATCATTTGTTATATTTTCCATTTCTTTTTCGAACAAATTTAGTTTGAGGAAATGACAGTCAATGTTTGAAATTATTTCTTAAAAAAATAATTGAGCAATAGCATGATGGACATTTGCATATACAAACACATGATTTGAATATTTTAAAGCTATATCAAATTGTACATCAAGCAATTATATAACACAAAAACTGAGTATTTTTATATATGAAGCAGATTAAATAAGAGAAGCATTAGACAGAAATTGATATACTACAAGAAAGCACGCGCATATTACAAAGACTCTGTATATAAAATAGCAGCATTCTACAAAAGTTGTCAGTCAACAGTTTTGCAAGTTAGTGGAAATTAAGGGATGTTATCACAATGTCATCACTCTCAAAGTCAAGTTAGGTACCTAAGGGATTTTTGTTGTTTATTCTTGGTAAATGACTTTGCTGATGAAAAGGTCTAGCTTTAGAGAGTCCGGTATCTGGATCGACCACAGTCCGCGGAAAACGTTGTAAATTGGCAGAAAGAGAGACTGAAATTGGCAATGTGAATGATAACATTTCTAAGAAAAAGAAGAAGCCTGGCATCCTATTTATACTCTAATACGATTTCTGTTTTAATGCTCTACCTTATCCCTCGTATGATGGTGCAAAAAGATGAAAATTTGAGATCAGTTATATTGAAATAATTCAGAAATAAGTTCAAATAATGTCATTTCTGTATTGAAAAGTGTATTTGTCTACCTTCCCCTTAAAAAACTTCTTTGAATTTAATCATTTTCGAGAGGCTTATAGAATATTGCTATGAAACAAGTGAATTTGAAATCATTGGCATTGTAAGAATCTTAAAATCCTTAAATATTTCAACATCTTTGCAACAGCAAGAATATGTTCTACTTCCAGCATTTTGAGATCATAGTAATTTGATATGATGTAAGAATTTGCCATCACCAACAGATTTCTACTAGTGCTCAAAAGAGAGAATTAATCTACTGAGAATGCTTTGAAAATGAATTCTATCATTATCAATGATTTTTCTTTGTACTCTTGTATGAATAAAACTTTCATCAAAGATATTTTCATAATGATTTACATGTGCCAAGTTTCACGAAAATCCTTACGAATAAAAAAGAACAAAAAACCAAAACCAAAAAAAAAAGGATCAGGCATTTTCGTAACTTTGGTCTTCAAATAAAAGGTTCAAACATTTTTTCAGTGAAGATTGTTATATATTTTCTAATACTGTTTTTATATTGATTTTTATCTTATAAGAAGAGCTAAGTGTCCAAAAGTTACGAAAATTCCTGAAATTTTCGCAAGTCTTTCAGTGAAGCGGGACATTGATCTTTAAAAATTCATCTAAACTAAAATTTGCAGAAATGCTTAAGTTGTATACCACTTCTTTTCGATGAAATTCGAGAATTGAAAACATTTAATACGATTATGCTCTTCCAATGGATGATATTTCAATGGTTATTAAAATACTTTCAATTCCTACTTTGTCTTTTTTACTCTCACTAATGTTAGAATTATTTATAGTAAAAGCACCGAAGACAGAATAACTTCTTGCACTTCTGTTTTTATGTTGCTAAAACGACAGTACTTATAATGTGTGTTTTGTTCTTTTGGTGAACAAAAGGATATGTTGGAAGATATCTTAGGTTAGAATCATCCAAACCACTGAATTTAACAAATTTCCCGGATATGATTTTCTTTACTGCACGGCCTTAAGGACGGGTGTTGCTAGCAAACATGAGATGCTTTCTCTCCCCGGGTATCTGATCTCATCTTCATTGGAAATTCACTTTTGCTTCTTGGTAGAATATTTAAGGTATCCGTTGTACAATTGAGTCATTTTACATAGCGTTTTTATCGTCTCCATTGTAAAGTATGGTAAATTTTATTCCTGGTAAGGTACTATAAACTATGTATTTTCTGAAAGGTAATGATGTCCTGAGTACAGATATAAGACTCTCAGGTCTTAAAAATCAAAGGGGAAAACTCTTGTACAACTTTGTTATTTTGCATATGTTGTATAGAGAAAATAGACTATTCAAATTCTTCAAAAGTTATTCCCCTTTGTTTTTCAGGCCCTATAATTATTATTTCTGAGCAGTGGGCATTATAACCTTTCAGAAAATATATGGTTTATGGTTCCTTACCAGGGATGAAAAAATGCCCTATTGTACATCGGATACATTAAGTTGATTGCATTATTGTTGCGAAAATATTTTCTGTGTTCTTGCACTTTGTCGGTGTGGTGGTCTTCAGAGTTTGCTGTGTTTCAGATCCACTAGTAACTATTATGTTTGGCAGGCTTCCGATGTACAATAGAGCATTTTTTCATGCCTGGTAAGGTACTCTAAGCTATATATTTTCTGAAAGGTTTAATGACCACTGCTCAGAAATGATAATTTTGGGGCCAGAAAAAGGGGAACAACTGATAATTGAAATTGTCTAGTTTCTCTATATAACATAATGCAAAGTTGTACAAGAGTTGTTCCCCTTTGATTTTTAAGACCTGGGAGTCTTATATCTGTACTCGGGACATCGTTATCTTTCAGAAAATATATAGTTTATAGTACCTTACCAGGCATAAAGTTTACCATACTTTACAATGGAGACGATTAAAACGCTATGTAAAATGTCTCAATTGTACAACGGATACCTTAATGGAATTGCATTTTTAATTATAGTCTACATCTAATTTCTTAATTCATTGAAACCATTCAAGGTGGCCCCACGTATGATGACTTATATTAATTTTTTCTTATTCTAAATTCTGACACCAGTGGCAACAAGCGGATCTCCTCCCTTGATTTTTTTTATAATACGGCGAGCGAAATTAAATAAGCTTCTTTTTTGGTCATAATTACTGAGATACTATAATTTGCATCATACATGTTACATGACTAATGTGATATGTGGATTTGTTTAAACTGTACTAATAAGAACGGCATTGCTTTTAACAGCGCCACCTACGATGTAATTATTATGCACTGGTTGTTATTAGTACTGGTAAGCGCCACCTACATTACGCAGTACTATTTATCAGCCAATTTATCTGTTCTTAAATGATGCTATTCAATTTGAAGACGTTTACTTGTACTGGACTATGTAGATTGTTCATTAGATAAGTTGTCCTTCGTGTTTTGATGGAGCTGTGTTATTGTCTCCGTCTGTTTGTCTTATTTTTTATATTTTGTATTTTTTTCAAGATTTGTAAACCTTTTGATTGTGATTTTTGGAATCTGATTTCGGGTTTGGTGTTTGACTTTCACTCACTGATAGTGTAAGCCTGTACAAATAAGATTTACTTTGAATAACTTACTATCTTCGTCGCTGTCGTAATCTAGTGATGGTTGCTTCCTGGGTTTTAAAGATGAATGTTGACTAGAAAAAGAAAACGATGTCCTAAGAATAGTATTCTTAATTTGCTGTGTCAAATAAGACGAAACAAAACCCCAATTGCATTATTATACATGGAATTCTTACTTTGTAAAACGAAATCTGAAAAATGTATTGACAAAAACTTCTAAAGTAAACGGTATTTCATTTATTAATAATTTGGATTATGTTCCAACTTTTTAACTTCTTGCTTGAAAAATAGTTCAAACTTACTTTAATGCACCAGACACATGTTTCGGATGGTAAATTCTCATCAGTGGTACTTTATGCCAAAGTGATTTTCAGACCAAATGTATTTTAGTAGCGCCCTCTAGTTTTAATTTTGTGTATTTAATTTGCAAAGAGTGCGCGTATCCAAAATTCCTGTATGGTAACAATGATTAAGAAACACTTATCAGAATTATTTCCAAAAACCATTACTACTTACTCGGGTAGCTGAAAACCTCGACCATGAAATAAATCTCTGGCGTTTTGTGGCATTATTAATGATTTAAGCTTCTGGATCTCCCTCTGAATGTCGAACCTGGAGAAAAGAAAATAATAACGTCCTTTCAGGGGAGAAAACCATTCATACAGAAAAGATCGATAATGAAAGAAACCTTTGGAAAGGACCCTATACACATGTTGATAAACTAGTAAAGTGGCCATCTCTTCTAATAGTATAGATTTTCATTTTCTTCCTTTGGTGTAAATTTCTAGTGGACCTTTAGACACGTTTTCCTCTCCCTATGACAGTTTCGAAGACGAAAAGGTCCTTTAGAAAAAAATTAAACAATAGTATTGAACATTTATATGCAGTTGAAGTCGGAGAAGTAAAAAATCTTGGTGATTTCCGAAAGTCAAGTTTAAGTTGTCCGACAATACACAAGCAAAGCACGATCGAGCTATCATGCAATTCTTGTAAATCTTTCACGTAGGACAAACATCTGCGTAAAAGGCACGCGATGAAATTTTTTATATGTGCAGATTTGTAATAATTTTCTCAACAACGTGCAGAGATTCATATTTTTCATATTGCACAAAAGTGAAGGAAGGTTACAATTTATTAAAAAAAAGTGTCGAACAGGCATCTTTTTACTCTTATTACAGAATAGTAAAAGTTGACACTGAAGATAGTATTAATCTCTTGCTGAACAGCAGTACCAGTCTGCCAGCGACAAAACATTAGAACTCCACTACACTACTACACATAGTATATATGGTATTACCTCTCTGAAAACTCCACCTTCTTGCCTCCCATAAGTAAATCTAGCTGTGCACGATGAGGTAACATTTCTCTTCTTCTTTTTATCCCTCTCAATCTTTCCATATACTCTAATTCTGCTCTTAAACGATCTCTCTGGCTCATTCTATTGTAAAATACAAAAAGCTGTGTCACCTCAGAGAATCGAAATACAAATTTTGCGAACTGTCCATTATCTAATCGCATGCCACATTAGATATTTATATAATTAGATAGTTAAATATATAAAATTTTTGAAAATGATCATCTCTTTAAAGATTATAAATTTTAAGCAAATTAAACAATTCAATGTTGTAATAGAAATTTTAGCTTATAAATCTGCTAGTAGAAGGGAAGGATTGAATTTTAAGCTTAATTATCACTTTGTTCGTAGATTGATACTCACCCTTCCAGAGACTTCACTGCATCCCACTACAGAGGAGAAAGAATGGTATACATTTGATTCATTTCTTATCTTAAACTTACTTGAAAAATTATTATGTCAATTATGTAAAACGAAATTCGAAATTATCACGTCAAGTATAATGCAAAAATTATAATATACGAAATATGATTTCTTTAATGTTCACAGATTTAAAACTGAAGAAAGATTACAAAATTTGAAAGTATGGAATACATATGAGAAGATAGAGGTACAAGTAATCATGGCATTAACATATTTTTTGTATTGATAACTTGGTAAAAAGCATTTGGGACAGAAACAAAACAAAACAACTCATTTCTAAATATCATGTGCCTCCGCACTGCAACGCACTAGAATTTGTTACTTCAAATTATTCAAGATTCCATCTTTTATCTGGATTGATATTTGAAAGAAAACAAAGATTAACAAACAATTCGATTTTGATTTTCATGAAATTGCCTTGCAATGTAGAGCAACAGATAATCAACTAGCGTCATCATATCGTTTACACAATTACTTTTTCTAGCTTTTTATATTCAACTGATGATACCATTAAAGCTCCGTCCTTCTAAATGAAATATTTTAAAATTATTTCATTATGAATTTCATTTCTAGTTTTTAATGAAGTTTAACATGAAATTGAAAGGACCTTATACTTGATAAAGAATCTCAAATTCTGCTACATCTATGAACACAGATTACATGATAATAGTACAGCAGATATCCTGTTTAGAGGTTCATCTGGAGTTAAAATGAATATATGTAAATGTTTTGGAGGAATTTCACAGGAAAACTGAAGCCATATATTATTGACAAGTTTCAGAATTTAAAGTAAACGAAATTCATCCTTCAGCTTGACGTTTGTAATTGTTTTCGATTCTCTCTTGTGGCGCATAACATGACCTTAATAGGTTTTTCACTTGAATCCCCATATAATCCAGATAACGGCACCATTTTCGCACTGAAAACATATGTATTGGATTTACTTTGAATGAGATCATGTCATTGAAATGTATGAATTTGAGCGAAGTAAACGGTAGTTTTTTTTTTTCGGAGATGTCTCTTTATGCTTAACTCCTTATGATCAAAGATGGATTGCACTTCAACTGAGAACACTCCAAAGTACCTCAAAAGATTTGTTTTACCTGATAGCGGTCAGTATGAAGTATGACTCCTCTTTTCGAGCCTAACGTATATTCATAGCCACCAAAGGAATCTAAATGACGTTTTGGTATAGGAACTTTCTTCAAAAGTGTGGAAGACCTGTTGAAGTAAATAATGATTTAAATGCGAAAACAAAATTTAAGCTTTCAAAGTGAAAGAGCATGGCTCTGTTCGTTTTTTTTTCTTTTTCAGTGCATCAAAGAATCATAATTTTGCTTCATTTTTAAAAAAATCTTTACGTTGATTATAACAAAAATCATGCTTGTTAGATTCACATTGTTGGTTAAGCATGCAAGAAGGTCAAAAGGATAAAATTTTCGATAATTTCTTCACCTTTTGTAACTTTTTACCACGAAAATGCTATTTTGTCAAACATCTGAAATATTTCCGGTTAAAATAAAGAACGAATGAAAATACAGAGAGAAAAAAAATCAAAGATTCCTTTTCTTCGTTTTCAAACAGTTGAATTTATAAGCAGAAAGAAATATTTATCCCAAAATAATCCCAGAAATCTACGATGTTAATACTGAAAAGGAGATAGGCCTCCCACTGCAGATACTGGACAGTCGTTAGTTACGGTTTAAATGGATTCGGCAATGATTAAAATTCTCTTCAAAATCAAGAACAATATGAGAATCAACAACAACTATGTGAGAAAGAAATCATCATGCTACGAGTATATATTGAAGCAATGTCATATACACTAATTCCTAGACGTCATAGAAGCTGATGTCATGTACTCACTCCAGATGAGTTCCTGCGCGAGGTGTATGCCCTTGCCTATAGGTATAAATTTGGCAAAGTTGAAGTCTTCCATATGGATGAACATTTGTTCTAAAATTCAATGATATTAAGAGAGGGCCAAATACATTATTCTTTATTGTTTCTTTATATGTTTTTTTCCAAAAAGGCCACAAAAGAATCGGTGCATTTTGCATAAAACTTCTTTCATATGCATGTCTGAAGATTCATACTTTCTTAATGTAATTTCTTTGGCAAAATTAACGATGTTCTGACAGGAGATAGAAATATACGATACTATCCAAATTGGAAGAAATAGAGCTTAGGACTAATTTTGTCACAGTATTTATTACTTTAAAAAAAGGTGATGGTCGACCAAAACCGATTTAGGGTGTACATTGGTATATAATATCGTTTATATGTGTTGTCGTTAGTGCCTCACACTGTCTTTGTTTGGTTCATTTATTAGTTGGCCTTCAAGGTGTGGACGTTGTGTCTCGTTGTCTTTGGATGTCTGTGTTATAGACGCTTTTCTCATTACCGCAGTAGATTTGAATTTTATATAGGCCAAGACCCGATATGACAACATTTGACGTAACTTTTGAATGTGACGTCGACCCAGATCTTTGACGTCATAATAAAAAATAACGTAAAAATTCGTGATGTCGGGTCTTGGAGTGTCTAAAATGAAAATCTAACGGTAATATGAAAATGGTCTAATTGTTTAATATTTGTAACCATTTTCCCGTGTCTCGCTCTATTTGCCGATGTCTTGCCGATGTCTTGCTGGAGATCCTTTCCTTCATCTTATGAACCAACGTTGAAACTCCTCAAACGCTACAAATGTGGTTTGTACGAAGAATTCGCTTTATTGTAAAGAGCTTCATAAATGCTTTATTGGTATTTTTCATAATGAATGTTCTACATGTCCTTTGGTGGCTACCAGGCGGAAAATTGTTCTCCAATTCTAAATGGTCCGACTTTAAACTCCCTCTGGATTGCAAAGATTGTAACAGATATCCAGGTGATTAACAAAAAATCTATTCATATAATTAATCTGAGAGAGCCTTGAAGAAAGAATCAGCGCTTCAGTAAATCTCCTAATGTGACAGAGAGACGATCAGAAGATATGGTGAACAGAAACCAAAAAACTAATGGTTCAAACACAGGTAGCATTCGTAAGGGTTTGACCTGTTTGCACAAATCTGAATAGCGTACTGCAATATAAGTTCTACTTTTACTCATTCAAAGGTAGCAATTTTGAAAAATTATGTAATCAGTCTGAAGAAATTAAGGATATTTCGTTTGATCTATATGCACCTGTCTAACCTAGCAATAAAACCGGACAACATAGAGGTTACACAGAACAGATTTGATTTTGGCGTCGATGAGGCACATCCCTGACCATGATGACCAAATACAATGTAAGAGGCATGAGAGATACGTAATATTGAATTTCAAAGGACGATAGCTCATTTACTCTATGTAACAAATGCATTTTGGACTATGTCTATGGGAATGCATAAGACATATTACAAATTTAATACGGTATAAGCTGCATTGAATTTGATATAAAAATGACAGTTTAAGATATGTATGGAAAGTTTTGATTTAATATCATGTAAAATTCTGAAGGATCTCACTGTTATGTAATATATTTCGTGCTAGAAGTAAATTAAGTTATCAACATGCTCTCATCATGCATTGATAAACCTACCCCTTTCCTACTACTGGAATAATCCCTTTAAAATGCTCTCTAATAAAAGATATAAGTAATATGGAATTCAATCCATTTGCATACTAAAATTGATGGTACAAAAAATCACTCTTACTGATTCACTTTGATTATTTATGATAATGGAAATATGATAATGGAAATACGGCATGAAAATTGTTATTCAAATATGATGAGGGTTAAGTGCCCGAAACGTGCATGTTTGGTCCACGTTGCCAATCAATCTGTTCTTAAATGATGCTATTCAATTTGAAGACGTTTACATCCATAGTTTGTCCTTGTCTTTCAGTATTGAAACATAACCATTTCTGTAGAGGTAACTTTTTCGTAAATAAATAGCACTTCGGCAAATAAGAAAGCAAAAAATTCACAATATAAAATTCACATGGTAGTTTTATAAATCTGAATTATATAATAAAATCAAAGAATTTTGCTGATCTATGATCAATTGTCAATGACAGAAAAAGATGTAATGGATGTCTATGATTCATCTTGCAAGCATTATTTCTTTAAAAAATACAGGGTCTAAATTGAATGGTTTCCATAACATTCGCGTAAAACCAAAACACCCTTATTGTAAAAACAGAAAAATGCTCTAACTCAGAGTAAGAGCGATATAAGAGATCCATGATTGCATGGTTAGAAGTGACAAGTTTTTCGTATTTTGGGAAAATTAAATCTGAAATTTAAGTCAAAGCAAGTTGAAAACCTAAACTCTATTTGACAATGCATTAAAGATTACATGTATATAAATGAGTTAAATGAGTATATATGCATATGATCGATGTAAGGGTAGAAAAGTTCAGAAAGATACATACATAAAATTCTGAGGTTGGTAAGGTACTGGCTCTGGATTAATATTGAATTCCCCGTCTTCCAAATTCGTCCGTGTCCGACCGGCATAAGAGGACATGTGCCGGGGCTGAAAGTAAACAATAGTTCTTAATTATGACTAAAAGGATGTTCTTAATTATGACTAAAAGGATCTTATGTACATGTATACATATTTGATAACAAAAGAGAAAAAGAAACAGCAACAACTTATTTCGTAATTTTACTTTTTTCCCATTTCTCCAATCCCAAACCTTATTTTACAAGGAAATATCACTTTTGTTTCAATGTTTATATTGATTATAAAGAAATCAAATATAGTGTAATGACCATGAGTCCAAGAAACCAATGAGATTGTAGTGTTTTGATGTTAACGTTGTCTTTGATGTTAAGTGTTCCTTGTCCCTTTTGTGTCTTCGGATTTTTTACTATTTACTTTCTTGAAGACAATTTTAAGCCAATTTTAATTCACCATGTTTGTTGAAAGTTAAAAACTCTCATGTCTTATTCTATGATTAATTATGATCTCCAACACATTTTGTCTTGGATTAATAAGCGGTATGTCTTCGATATCCGTTAATTAAAAGAAAATGCTGCTTTTAACAAAAGGGCATCCTCATTGTACCAATCACTACAGCAAACAGGTTGCATGAACTGAATTATTTTAAGCATGATCGAAACATTTGATATCTAATTTGTCATGCTCGAAAAGTACGGAAAACGCAAAGCAAGATATTCCATTCAATACCCGAAACGCGCATGTCTGGTCCATGCTGTAAATTTATCTGCTTTTAAATGATGTTAATGAATTTGAAGACGTTTAACATTCAAAGATTTGAATCTCTTGCGAAAGTTCTCAGTGACTAGGGATACATTTTAAGTTCCCCGGTCGAAACAAGGTTCATTAATAAAGAAAGTATTGCATCTCGTTGTCTAGAACCTTGAATCATGTTCTAGAATAAAACTTCCGGGCTTTTGAATCGTTGGATCGACTAATCTGCACCAAAAAGAGATGTGACTGGATTCGGCATCTTTAACCGAAATGAGGTGACGTGAGCATTCTGCAAACGTCGATATTTTCCACTTCCTTGGAGAAATGCATCTGTAAAAGTGTATCTCTCGAGCTACTTTTCTGCAAGCATCTTGTAGAAATTTTCAGGAATGGTGATATACCTTACGTAGGACATAGTGACGGGTGTAGTATGTGCAAAAAGAGATGCTGATTTCTTCCTGGATACCTGATTTCACTCCTACGTTTGGTGTTCATTCCTCTCTCGTAATATATAGAAAGATTGGTTTTCTTTACCTCATAATATTTCTATGTTCTATAATTGAAGCGGCGGGTGTTGCATGAAAGCAGGAGATGCTTACTCTTCCTGGGCACCTGGTCTCACTCTCATATCGGGAGTCCACTTCTTTTCATGTGGAGGAGGATTTATTTGTTTGCTTTGGTTTCTGTTTTGTCTTGGTTTTGTATGCCTTCGGTTTCTGATTTTCTGAATTATCGATTTTGTGCTGTATACAGGGATATGGTCATTATCCATATTTGTAATTCCTATTGCATTGACAAAGAAAGTAATGAATGATAAAACAATTGACTAAGAACGGAAATCCCGTTAAGGATTATGCTTCCGTCATTCAAAAAACAATGTTACCAAAGTGCTTCTAAAACGGAAAAAGGACAAAACAAAAAGATTATCCATGTACCAAGCTAAAGTATACCCTCAAGGGGAATGAGATCAAATGCCCAGTAATAGTATGCATCTCCAGCTAGCTTCTAACACCCATCACTATGCTCCAATGCCGATGTCAATATAGTGACGTAAAAAAAGAATATGTTAAATTCGGCATTTCACAGGTCATACTGACACTCTACTTCAGAAAGATAAATAGAAAATAACTCTCTTTAGACTACACACAAAAACCGCACAAAAACAAACGACAACAGATAAATTGGAAAGATCTTTGTGTAATCGGATCTAAGTAAAGTCGGTCTTTGTCATTTAATGGATAACTTTATAAAACATTTCGATGAAGATGTCTTCACACATTTAGAATAAACATATGTTTAGACTAAGGATCACTGACGAGGGTTTAGTACCCGAAACGTGCATGTCTGGTCCATGCTGTAAATTTATCAGGTTTTAAATGATGTTATTGAATTTAAAGAAGTTTAACGTATATTCGGGTAGACGAGTGTATAGGATGGCTCTTTGAATCTTATACAACTTCCCATGGAAACATATATGGTGAGAAAATAAACAGCTTGGTCTGAAAATAACTCAAACGTCGCTTTATTTACCATGAAGTCGCCCAAATTCTTTACCTCTGGAGTTTTCATCTTTGTTCCTTCTAGAACGAAAGTTGTGATTGGTCCCACGGTATTAACCGTAGTGGGATACAAATCATGAACACTGAGTGCAAGTTCTCCCGTCTCCATTTCCATATTTATCATAATACAGATTTATCCTCTCAAAACTAAATTGAATATAATCCTATGAACATGTCGATGCCAATACATCAACGAACACTTCGAGTTTATGGTCAGTTTTTCGGACATATTTGGTAAATCACCTCCAATCCATAATCAAAATGTACGAAACACAATGTTGCCTTGCCACAGAACTCTGTTGGTAGGTGGATAGGGACTCATTTACCAGTAACGAAGTGTGTATCTAGATCTTAATTTGATTGGGTGTATTTAAAATACGATTGATGTAAACTGAAATAAGATACACGGACCTTTGTTCTTTAAAGTCAAGCTAGATTAGATGGTAGCGCATGACGGGACATATAGAATTTCCAAAGATGCCAATACACGTCCTTTTAATATATACAAGTCTTGTCCTACCGACGTCGGGTTGGTCCTTTTGTTGCTGTTTAAATGGCCGTAATCTGCTGTTTCGCAAATACATGCATTTAATTAATAGTAAACGGGTGCATAGCTTATCTCCCACACGTCCACTTGATGCTGTACTTCAATATGGTGATTTATCGGTATTTCGCTGATGCACTCTCTCACTCTCTTCTCGCAAATAGCAATTTCGATTAATTAATTTAAAGTAAGTAAAAGAGCAATGCACTCGCAAGTACATTCTATAAACAGATTGTGCACTAAATTATTACAATGGAACGGGGTTCGCAACCGTTCCGATGGGAATTCTCACGATTTGGTCTTGCCTTCTCGACTTTGAGACTGAATAACTGTTAGGTACTTCTTTGATGTTTATAGCATTCATAAGTTCCTTGTATAAACCTGCTATTAATTATTGCCGTATAGATTTTTTGCGGCCATATCCATTTACAATTCCAACTGACAAGGAACGCACACAATTAGTAGAGAGGTGAGGAATCATATATACGATCTCATTTCTGAATTCCTTCAGATAATGATTCTATAAACTGAAAAAAAAAAAATTAAAAACATAATTTTGTCAGCTGATGGTCAAATAATTCCAAAATAATGTTTAATTTCTTCAAATTCATTAGCATCATTCAAGAGCAGATAAATTTACAGCATTGACCAGACATGCACGTTTCGGGTATCTAACCCTCGTCAGTGATCCTCAATCTAAATAATGTAATATGGCCAAAATCTGTGAAAAATATGTCCGAAAAATACTGCAAGACGTAGCAAGATGGCTGGGATATGATGCTACTGGACCCAGGTTTTAGAAATTTAAGATACATATCAAATATTGTGATATTTCATATTGAAATACATGTTCTATCGTAATAATTGGGTGAACCATATGCGCATTCCAACAAATAATGTATCATCAGTGATGCTCGAGGCCGAAAAATAGGAAAGCCAAATAGTAAATGTTAAGAAGAGCGACATTCTAAATTACCTAAAATGTGTGACAAAGACCCAGTTTAGAACAGAGCTACAATGTATGTTATGGGAAAGGTAATCCTTAGTGTCAGATTAATTTATTAAATTCCGTCTTTTCGATTTTATAGGCCTACGTTCGATTTGTGCAGGTATCTGACGTAAAAGCATTGTGACGTCATTAAATTCCTTTGAAAACGTCATATATGTGACACTGTTTCCCTGAATTTCACGCTTGTTTCCATAGAATTTGATGACGTCACAATGCGTTGACGTCAGATACCTGCACAAATGGGAAGTAACTCTGTATTTCGAAAAGACCGAATTTAGTATCAGAAAAATTTTAAATGTATTTCAAGTCAGTACAGAGGCACAGTTAAACTAGGCAAGTGTATTATTTAAGGACTAACATTCGACCAGCAGAGACAAGGCCTTAATCGAGGGCAAAACAGCTAAAAACACCTTATGCGATAAGTTAAAAAGTAAAGAACGTCCGCCCTTCAAACGTAAATTCAAGGCTACAAATACAGGAAAAACAACCAAAATAGAAAGCAATCCCAGGTCATCCATGTATAGAGCAAAAATGAAAATGAGGTACCCAAAAGAGCAGGAATATCCTTCTCGCTTGCTACACCCGTCACTTCTCTCAATGGAAGATGTCAATTCAGTGACGTTCGAAGCTACAGCCATAAATTTAACATACTACATGAAGTACTAGGATTATAAAGCTGTCGATCTCTGTTCTGAAGATTAAAACGAAACATCCGGAAAACTTCTTGGAATATTTAAGAAACCATTTTCGCACCGTCAATTACGTGAATATCGATCATTTTATTTGTAAGTTGAAGATAAAATCATTTGAAAAATGGTACATCACGCATGCATAAATTTCGAAATACATTGAAACAGTTTTGCACATGTTGATAAAAGTTGTTTAAATTATAGCACGGTCGTGTAGAAAAAAAAACACCTCTTGCGTACAGCAAGAAGAAGTAACTACATGTATGAACATAAGAAATATTCCGAGGAGTAACTACTGATCAATTTCAGTGATGTGCTCTTTTTCGGCCTTGGGTATGACATTGTGCACTGAAATCTAATGTCAAAGACTAGGTTGGTATCTGTGCTGGTGGACGTTTTGTCCCCAAGGTTATCGATCGCTAGCCTTGACTTGACTTGAAATATATTTGAAAATTCTTCGCCATAAAAAATTTAATGAAAATTTCCTATAACTAAGGGGTATCTTCCTGGTGGAAAAGCTCGGTTCCTAGGAGGTTCTGCAGTAGAAATTTAAGGTCAAATTTAGTCTTTTAATCTCCATAATTTCATATTACATGTGTATTTTGATTACCTCTAGTTGGCCTCGAGCATCACTGATAAGATACTACTAGTTGAAATGCGCATATGGGGCACTAAATTCTCTTACGATAGAACATAAATTTCAATATGATTTTTATAGCACGGTACTATAGATAAAGCACCTCTTTGTACAGCAAGAGGAAGTAATTATACATTAAAAAAAACCATGATGTGTAATTACTGATCAATAGTAAAGTGCTTAATAAGTTAGAAGATTTCTGGGCTCCTATATCGACTGACCAGGTTTTCAGAAGAGCAAGAAGTATTCTGTATCTCCTTCGATGTTAATATGGATATCCCTATTATCCTTATTACTAGTATTAGCTATATTCATAATGTCACAAAGAAGGTTAAAATGTTCAGATACCGTCACGAAACTTATGAGTTGGCTATGATAAGATGCCGTAGCAACTTATGAAACTCCTTCGTTTAATCCGGAAAGGCACCAATACAGTGTTTGAATCAGTTCTAGTATTTGATTCAACGTTTTCATGTAAATTGTTATCATAAATTGAGCAATAGTCTTATGCAATATCTTGTCTTCGGTATATAGAAATATGCCGTTGCTAAATAAACCTACAGACTTCCCACTATTCAGTGCCTATGTTTCATTTTGCAATATGCACTTCATCGTTATACAACATCTCATGAAATAGTCTTAAACTGTAGGAAAATAAAGTGTCCCAGTTTTGTTTCCAGAGAGCAGCCCTCTAGATAGAAGTATTCACAGCCAATTGTGCCTCATATGAAATTCATATGAAGTTTACATGAACTTTACATGAAAGTTCACATGAAATTTATGTGAAACGAGCACGAACATGAAATCTACATGAAATTTTTCACATGAAATGAATGTGCAGATTTTTACATGGATGTTATGTGAATTCGGTTTCCTGTGAAGGTCACCTAGAAAAATTCATGTGAAATATTTTTCACATAAATCTTATGTGAAATTTATATGAATTTTACATGAACTTTCATGTGAAATTTACATGATGCTCATTTCATATGAATTTCATGTGAGGCACAATTGGCTGTGTATAGTAGTCATATGTAGGTCTCGGATACCGAATCCTTTAATATCAGGAACAATTACTCCCTTTTGTATGGCTCGACATGACCATGGGTTGTTCCTCTAGTTTCACATCAAGTTATATTTTGTAATAAAAAAGCTCTTCAAATATTTGTTCTTTGGATTTGTCTATATCCTGAAGAAACACAGTTCAACGAAATGTACATGTACTGCAGAAAAACCACCAGGTATGTGTTTTAAACCACGAAGATGTCGTTCCTTAGCTTAGAATTTCTTTATAAGATTTTTCCATGTCTTGAAGAAAAAAAAAACAGCTATAAAATGAGTATTCATCTTTCACTTCCTCTTGAACCCGTAAGTCCACACAATCTGCATGTGCTTGTTCGATTATCCTTTTGATTTTTGACCATTTATACTTGCATTAAAAAGAGGCACCGAAATTCAATCGCGTGAATACAGAGGAAGACCTTGCTTGAGATCTCAATATTATCTTAGCCCACTAAGATTTGATCAAAAGGAACTTCTCGTACTACCTTCATTACAAAGCTTGCGAGCAGTAATGATTTCGAAGAGCGCGCAATTCCAACCCACATAGAGTAATGCAATGAACTATGTATACAAAAGAAGTGTTTTGGGAACCAGATATAGCGCTTTATTTGGACTCTTATGACTTTGGGCAAATGAAATAGAAAATACAAAAAGACGATATTTCAAAGAAAATTTGGGCAAAGTTGTCAGCAAAAATTGTCAAACAATTCATTACAGAAAATCGATTAGGAATATCTTAATAGACAGAATAAACTTTTATATTTTCTTACAGCATATCTTTTGAATTTTCAGTTTGTGTAGTGGGACACACCCACAGGATTGTAACAAACATTGAACATCAGACAAAACTGAACAAGACGATAAGGATAATAATCTTCAGCAAAACCATTCTGCTCAGACCACAGCGGAACACACACCAACAGGATTGTGACAAACAAGTAACACAAGGGTCCGGCACCATAAACTAAGATTTGACTAAAGTCAAATTCTCAAAATACGATATATAGCAAATCAGTGAAAATTTGAAATATTGAGTTCATCCAGTCTATTCTACTCTGAAAATAGACTAATTCTGTGAATCACTTCAAGTCATCACTTATATCATAATAGAGCTGTTCGAATAAGCGACGTAAACCTACCAACGAACTTCGTACTACGTATTGGTACGTAAGGGAAGAAAATAAGGGGTGGTCTCAAAAGAAGTTTATAAAACATGCTATAGAATATATCTTACTTTAAATTATCGATAGAATAAATCAAGCTATATATATAGAGTTGTGATAAACCAACGACGGACTGACAGACAAAAATAAACATTTCTAAATACCCTAAACCTTAGTTATGATAAATTGTAATGTTGTGCAACATAGTTTGGAGAACCGTACAAAAGAAGGTATTGTTCTTGATTACAAGTAAGGGGTATAGATAGATTGGTTTCGACGTTGTTTAAAAGGGGGATTGGTGAAAGCCGATGAATTCTTGGCACTTCGGAAAGCTATTTTACAGCATTATTTCTTCCTAATTTTATGGTACTGTGATATCTTTTGATTTTCTTTACCAACGTATGAAGAAAAGGTACAAGACGCATAGTTGGATCCAGAATGTATTTCCAAAAAGGTGGGGGTGAAAACTGAAATACTTGATCACAAAATGGCTAAATGATGTGCAGTTTTTCAAATTCATATGTAACCCGGCGAGCATAGCGAGTCGAAGACTTTTAATTATTGAGAAATGAGAATACATATTGTCTTAATTCAGCTAGTCGTTTTAGGAGATTAAAGATTATTAAAAAACAGTTTTATTCTTAAACAAAAACTCTTTGAAATATTTTTATATATTTATTCCATCTTTGTTAACTTTTCCAGTCAATAATCCAAGAAAAAGAAAGCAAGAGTTGCATCGAAAAAAAAAATCTACATTATTCACATCAGTCAGAGGATGAAGACGCCTCTGCCAATATGTTTCTTCTTTGCAATCCAGTAAGATTGAGGATATTACATAGACAATCCAAGGAGGTTCTATTTCCTTTAAATTCTCCCTTTTCCGGTCTGACCAAAGTGTAAAGGGTGCAACCTATCATGCGCTTGATACGATCTTATATTGTGTAATATATCAAGGGCGAATAAAATTATCTTGCGGTGAATGACCGTGTTGTTTGGCTGCAAAATATAACGATATCAAATTTTAGCCGTTTGAATTGAAAGGAAAAACTCCATCGCTATGTAATAGAGAATATATTTGGCGAAGGGCGCGAGCTAGCGGAGTTTTTAATTCTTTTGTATAGGGGAGGGTAACACATAACAAATCCTACCCCCTTTTTTGTAAGAAAATATTTGGACAAACTTAGTATATGAGAAAAAATACCAGTGAAAAAAAGATAAGCCGCAGGGTTTATTCTGACTTTTGTGCATGAAATTAGTGGATGTCATGCTAAAATTCTGATATTTATTAAAGAAATAAAATGCAAATTAGATGTAAAGTAAGGAATTTAACGGCAGCGACAATTTTCTACCAGAAATTCAGTCTACACATACATTGTACAATTTGAGGCCAACGAATACCTGAGTAAAATCTTACTCTAATCCCACTAAATGCGAAAATGAAAATACCATTTCAAAGAGCACGACGAAACCAAACCAAAAGCTTTGAATATCAGTTGTTGAGAAACTAATCTAGGATAGAAATTATAAAAAATAAGTTCGTTTATAATGCTGCTAGATTTATCCTTTTGATGAGTTAAAGAAAGATATTTTGTAACATTTGTTTAACAATGTGTTTTTGAGACCATCCCTTAATTTGTTCCTTTACGTACCTATACGTGGTACGAAGTTCGTTGGTATCTTTACGTCGCTTATTCGAACAGCTCTAATGAGACATAAATTGAAATTTAGACTCAAGTCAATTCTAAGTTAATGGTGCCGAGCCCAGATAAAACTGAACAGGACGATAAGGATAATCTTCTGCAAGACCATTTCTGCTCAGACCACAGCGGACCACACACCCGCAAGATTGCAACAAAGACTGGGCATCAGAACTTCAACAAAAACAGGGGACATGCAATGAGACACACAACACCACCCATACCAATGTTAAACATCTTCAACAATAGCATTATTTAAAAACAAAAGCATCATTTGAAATACCAAGTGAACATACAGGTACATACAATCCGAGCAGACGACACATCGAAACGTAACTGTTAAAACATAAAGGAAGACCAATTTGGACCCAGTGCTGACTTTGGACGTCCATCCGCTTATATAATAGGGTTTGTTGTGGGAACTTAACAAATGTTGATAGGGAATGTCTTCACATAACTGAATTTTTATAATGCCTACAGTGAAGGTATGGATGCACTTCCATACATGAAAATGCATTAGAAATTAGTTGATTTACTTACATGGCTTAAAGAAGACGCAACGAATGTGGTAGCACGAGAGGGTGGCAAGAAAGGTAGTTGAGTCACAGTCGCCATCTTTCCTTCTCGACACTTCGGACATTCGTTAGATTCCAAAACACTAGACATCCGGAGGTAACTGTCAGAGGGATCAGAGTCTAGATTCTCTCCATTTCTTATCAATAAATCGTTCGAATATTGTTTTCTATCCATAACGCCTATATCACAAGGACAGGCAAAAAAAGCACTATATATACATATAGACCCTCCTTAGAGTCCTTAAATAACAGGTACAAAATCTCTATTAGGTGGTATCTAAGCTGCACAAACACGAGTGAAATACTAGTCCCTTTTGAAATGTTTAATTGAAATTGATTTAAAATATGATTTAAAAAGCTTTTTACAACCTCAGTCAATAAATCTCGGGCAAAATGTACTCGATTATTTAAACGGCAGAAAATGATAAATAAGAGCTTTTACACCCGTAAACTTCATTAGGATAGGTTGCTGGATTAAATATTGATTTCTTCTACTTTAGAGTGCGGGAGATCGAAGCATGCGATTTATTTCTTCACTATTGAAATGTGAACTCTAAATTCCTTTACCACAAGAGAAATGATTTACTAGTATTCATCATTGAAGGTATGAGGAAATTGAAATATTTTCTGAAGAAAATATGAGAGTTTTGTTACGTTTCTGTCTTTGCCAATCTTGGTCTATGAATGTTTCGTACCAGTGTTTACATAATTTGATTGGGATGAAGTAAAACAATGATGTTCTTTTCATTTTCCTCGTCAATTTTCGGACAGCGGGGAAGTGTGCACTTATCAGACTAAGTTAAGATTCTCGACATAAAATCTACGTCAGAATTGTTGATGATCTACAATTCAGAAGATCAAATCTACCTGAACGATATAACATGATCAAAATTTTTAAATATCAAGCAAGTAATCTATAGATCGTAATCCGGGCGACAAGCTTTCAACTTACCGCAAAGCCAAATCACGGTCCTTTGTCTCTCGTACATCCTTGACCCCCTATAGATGAAAGTTTGGACGTTTTACGAATGTCTGATAAGAGAGGCCGCCTTCTTGGCAAGGGTATTAAGAATGGCACAAAGTATTTATAAGTCTGTAAAAGGAGACTCAACCCTGGGGATTAATGTTAATTAATACTTTGACACGAAATGCATACCGCCAAATCCTTTGAACTGTGTCTAAGTTCAGTCTTATGTTTCATAAACATGTATTTTATGACAGGGTCCGGAGGTATTTAATTAATATTTTTGACTCCTATATTTTAATTGTTTTAATAATGATAAAGTACACGGTCTTCTCTTGATACTTAATCAATGTACTTTTCCCCCTTAAAATAGAATATGACAATTTCAGAATTGTCTCCTTTGGTCATTAAGGTTGCTTTCTCAGACTGAGCTTGAACTTTTTTTTCTTTAAAAGTGATAGCAATTTCTCACACCGAAATTTCTATAAAGCTTAATAGAATCAACAATACAAACAATGTACCAATCGCTTTAATTGTGACGAAAATTTGGACTTGCGAGATAATAAAGGTCTATGATTGTACATTTTATTCTAATTCATTCTAAATATATATGCATTAAAGATACAAATCGCAAGCGCTCCCTTTCGAAGGAAATTCTTCGGGCTGAATTCGGTCTACATTTGAATAATTTCAGACTGAAAAAAGGATTTGCGTGTCAGATTTGCACTCAATATTCTAACAAAGTTATCATTTTTAATATTCGTTGGCCTGCTTTTTGATCAGAGAATTGTCGAACGGGTCTTAAAATGGTATGCACATAATACACAGAAAATGCAAGCAACAGAAGCACTTGGGCGACATTTTTCTATCCAAGCGACGGAAACCGAGAAATCATATATGCAAAATCAATGTAGACGCTACATAGGTAAATCTTTGATATAACATGAAAAGCACTCTTTCACGCGTTAAGTGGATTGATCGATCCCCAGAGAGAGGTCGAAAAGGAAATTGGCAAGAATTTTTATTTATTCATTGATAAAAAGGTCAAATACTCCATAAACTTTCCGCTGGTACGTGCAATAAACAATGATTGTACGAAATATGTTCAGGTATTTCATGAAGACCCTTACTATGTTACGTGGTATCGGTAAAAAATGAAGAATGGGGAAAGTTAAGAGACAACTAATTGAAACCAACTAGATCCTAAATGAAAAAAAAAAAAAAATCACAGTTCACATCGCTTTTCCATGTACATTTTCCCTCTATTTTCGCTCCCCTTGATCTCATAAGACGTACAAGTAGGATGTTCCCCTATGAAATAGAAAGCTCAGCATCCCTCATTGTAAGAGTACTATGTGTCATAAAATTACAATGATTTTTAAAAAGATATAACAACTGCAGCAAGTTTGACCGAACAAAATATCATTTGTACTTATAATGGCCTTATGGCATTGTTTAATTTTGTTTTCACCCCCCCCCCCAAAAAAAACCCCCGTTTCATATACATGTAATATCAAAAAAATATCCCTTTACCTTTAGCACCAGATTTTGTCTTGACACGGTCCTTTCCAGAGGGGCGGACTCACTAACTTTATGAAGGTCACGTATACTTTTGATTTTGCCGCCGATAGATGAGTAAGATTTCTGTGGAAGATTGTACGACCGAGTGGGTGTCAGATAGTCTGTCTTATTGTCACTGTCCGTTCGTGCTGATTTTTCGGAAGATCTGTACGTAAGGTCCATTGACCTTGCCGTGAGGTCTATTTCCAATCTACGGGAGTCTGGTATATCACTGAGCACTTGTTTATAAGGAGTTTCACTGACTAGGCTTTTATGAGGGGTGATGCTGGAACCTCTCAGTGTGACGTAAGTAGATCGTGACGTAGAACCCGTCAAGGTCGACGGAGTGTCGCTGGCGGCGGGCTGATAGAGAGGAGACGGGAACTTCGGGGGTCTCCGGCGTAGACCGTATTTAGGAGTCCTTAGATTTCCAGCTTTGCGTTGTTGTCCGGACTGCATCCAATCGTTTATATCCTCGCCGGTTTTCAAAGCTATGGACGCTATGCGCTTCTGAAAAGGTGTTTGGTCCTTCTTCAGGAATTTCATCCCAACGGCCGATTTTTGTGTATTGCTGGACTTCATGACTTCCATCTCCGTGCACGACAACAATATAGAGTAATCAAAATGTATCAGGGAAACACTACTAATGAATTATCCATCTTCTCGCACACTCCCATTCATGTAATATTAAGTCCCTCCACTTTCCACACTTGATTTAATGTCAATGCCTTAAAAGTCAACATTTCTTTCCGATTTGAATCATCATCCATATTTTGTGAAAAATTCTCATTTTGAATTAGCCGGACAGTGAATTAGGACAAGAGTTTACTCCATCCAGTCTCAGTTTAAGGTAAAGTTGAAGTATATTTCTATTTTAACACCTTATCTACATTCCGATATGTTCAATTTGGGTAGCAAATACTTTACTATAACATTGTACAGATAATCGGATTTTTCGTTGGCAAGTGAGCTTTTTAGTACGCATGCGCCCGTGAAGGATTTCGATTTATGTGGTAGTTGAACTTTTGTTAAATCTTAAATAAATCTGCCTTTGAGATTGATTTATCCTATTGATTAAACAGCGTTTCACAACAGATAAACCTCATCTCATACTGCTACATGTACACTGTCATTGCTGTAGGTAGGGCAAGAGCAAAAAAGCAGGTGTTTTCTTTGGCATTTTGACGTATGATATTGGTAATTACAGAACTGAAATACATAAGTCAGCAGATAAATAAAATAAAATAAATAAATAATAGGCAAAAATTGCATATTTTGCATGTTGCAAAAAAAAAATCTTACATCGAACAAGGCTTAAACTTCAATGACTAATAAAAGATGCTGAAAGACAAATAATTATTCCTTAAATCGTTATTTAGCCAGAGCTTGCATTCTGGCTGCAGGAATGAAACCATATGGGAAATTCTACTTTGTGAATTCTAGAGAAAACCCGCTATGTTCACTTTTCGCAGACCTCGATGATGATTACCCTTGGTGTATAACAAGGGTTGTATTTCATACTATTTCGTCAACTAGGATGTATAATCTAACCATTTCCAGGAGGAAATGTAGACGTCTTTTTTTTTTTGTTCATAGAAAATAAATCCTTAAATAAATAAACTTTATTTATTTTACAACGTTCAACAAACAAGTTACACAACTTATATTAATGTCTCACGTTGGCTCAGATGTTGGCGTGAGGGGGTCCAAGGAGCAGGAGGAAACCGGAGTACCCGGAGAAAACCCACCTGCAGAGGCCTGGGTGGGGGACCACCTACCCTACCGCATAAGACCCTTCGCCGAATCTGTAATCATATAAATAAATCATTGGATTGGAATTGTTTTAAATAACGCCCAAACTGCAAAAACTTTGGGTTTCTTATTCTCCATTTTGATAAAAATATTTCACAAATCTTCTGAATGACATTGACTTTCAGAAATGACCTATGACCTTGAGTGATTCGCATTTTGTATTTTTGATGACCTTTGACCGAAAAATTGTGTCCGGAAACAAGATTATTTGTATCATGTTGAATACTTCTAATATTTCTAATGTGTGAAGAAATACATTGTAGATAGACTGGGAAGCACATAAAGGCATTTGCTATCGAATTTTTTGGCATATATAGTTCAATTATCGTATTAAAATCATGGTTTTGCATTTTTCTAATTTAACAATGTTTCTTCATTCAGTCCAACGCTCCTTAATCCTAGCCGTAACATTGAACATTAAGAGTCTTAAAAGGGGACTAATATCATTTATTACGTCTCAGCTGATATTACTCGATGATCCGTGAAATTCTCATGGCACTTTCCATAAACAGCTTAAGTTTAGCTAGAACTGATTTTCAAAATGAATAACAAAAGAGCGGTTAAAGACTGGCTTGATTCCATCGTTTCAAAGGTGATTTACTGGCTGCACATTTCGAATTGCATCTATCAAATTGAAAGCAAAAAGTTTGTCATATGAATATTAAGTAAATGGATCATTAGTCAAATACATATTGATGGGTATACGAGTAAATGTAGCTTAATTCTTGGTAGACGAATGATTTTCAAAAAGGGCCAATGTGAAGTTCATAATCGGATATGCATATTATAATAATACTTTATTCAGCTAGATCATTGAACGGACGGGCAGGCGACAACAACTTTGCAATAAACTTGCCAAATAAAAATGCAGGTTCATGGCTGCGTGTTACTTTTTTAATCGGTATAACTGGTGACTTTATGTTTGCTATTGTGACGACCTTGATATCTGAAAGGTACTACCTTGGCTATCGTTGGAACTCTCTAAACTCGGCGTGACAGATCTTGGGAGCAGACGATGTTGGTACATGTAGGTGTAATCCAAGGAAATAAAAACCTTCTTTATATGATTAATCATTTAGCTAAATTTGAGTGACTTCAATTCTTTCAATAATTATGAATTTTGGTCTCGATTGATTTGGACATATTTGACGCGCATAAAAATAAAAGTAAAAAAAAAAAAAAAAAAGAGGGGGGGGGGGGGGGGTTACATCACCCCTCTATCCTTTTCGAAAATTTCAAAAATCCCATCTATTTTCAAATCGATCTATAGATTGCATAAAAGACCAGAACAGGTTCAAAACTCAATTTCTCCCGACTACAGGGAATGATACATTTATTTCATGTGCTATTTTTGAATTTTCAGTAGTTTTGATTACTAGTGCGACACCTTTTCTTCAGCCCTGTTCGACAGTCAAAACGGAGGGGATTCCCCGTTAAAACGATTTCCTTATGTTGAACCGATCGAAGAGTTACTTTATTCAAACTGGACTGACTACAGAGCCCAGTGGTGGATCCAGCGCCCCCTTTGCCGGTGGGTCAAGGGGCGAATTTTGCCGATTTTTACTGAAAATGGGCTAAAATATACACTTTTTCTCAATTTTTTTCTGAATTGAGTACTACATGTAATTTTGAAAACACTTTCAAAGACCTTCTTATGTCGATCTGCCATAGATAATCAAAGCATTCATTTACATTCGCCATTCTTCACTGGGAATGCTTAATAGCCATTCTCTGTAAGGACCAAAATCGTTCGGCACGGCATGTCATGGATTTTGGTGATTTTTGGTATAATGGGTATATATTAAGTACTGACCATGAAAATAACATTTTTCAGCCAATGTGACCTCTGGTTGCCATGGTAACGAGGTCATTCTATTTATAGCACTTTTGGGACCATGAAATAAGCCAGCTCCGGAGACTTCGTTGCCATGGATACCACTGTAACAGCTTGTTCATCTTTATATAATCTATTCTTCCTTACTTCCATTCTTACTTAGTACACTTAGATATGTGACATTTATTACAGGAAGCTTATTGTATTAAGCCAAAATAAGTCAAAATGAAGCTAAAAATAGAGGTGAAAATAAGAGCCAATTTAGTGTGTTTTTGACCATTTTCAATCTTAAATATCACAAAAGGCACCAATAGGAGACTAGTGATTTTCATCAATGGAAATGTATGTTTATTGACAAATAAAATGAACGAAAAATTGGAGTGGGTATTTAAGAGTTTTACCTAAATTCTGTCGTCAAGGGCCGTTGCCATGGCAACATTAGACCTTTTTGCTTGTTTCATATTATCTTTGAAATTGATTTTATTCCTCTTTAGAGTTACATAAGATTGTCAAAATGTATGCATGTATAGATATGACTTATATCTTTTACATAAGAACAATTAAAATGTTCAAGGTCATTGGCTTGATGTTCAAGGTCATTTATACTTTGAGACTCAAATTTTTGCATAAAATATTGATTTTTTAATTTTTTTGTTACCGATTTTAGTGATTTTTTTATTTAAATATTTTCATAGGTCATATATATTATGAAAGCACATGAATATAAGAAAGACAAATCTTAGAATTTATTGCATTGTAGCAATTCAATAGGAAAATATTTTTCCGTCAAAAAACAAGAAAAATACAGATTTTGTCCCTTTTTTTATCAAAATACTCACCAAGAATTTAGATATTCGAAGATGTGAAGAAACGTAATCAATAGTTCTAAGAAATAAGTGATACATTTATCATTTTATGGCAAATAACTGTTAAGTTCAATATTTCAAGGTTTCTAAAATATTGACACCTTCATTTTATGAAAAATCAGGATTTTGCAACAAATCTGGTCAATTAAAAGTTTAATGACCTTGAAAATTCAGTGGGTGACCTTGAAATATTTTCAAGGTCATTTTATATTAAAACGCCTCTGAAAGATGTATACATGAACTTCTGTTCCAATATCATGCGTAGATAGTTTGATAGAGGTTGTGTTTAAATTCATCGTATTGAAACCTTTCAGCCGATTGTTGCCATAGCAACTAAATTTGATGCTGCTTTGCATATGAAAGGACAAATTAGCCCAATTAATTTCTTATATTCATGAAGAGTTCAAAGATGATACTAATAGGATAACTAGAATTTGGACTTCAAAAATTGGTGCTTTTATGAAATTTTCAACCTTGTAAAACAGTAAAAACATGCAAAAAAGTGTCTTTGAGTGCCCAAAACAAAGCCTTTTGATACCCTGTTTTTGCTCAATTTTTCATCTTGTATACATGAGGCACCTGAGATGAATGTAAAAAACTTTACAAATATGCATAATAATAAGGATTAAAAGAAAATAATCAAGGCAATTTAAGATTTAAAATGTACCTGTTTCCATGGTAACGAAGCCTACAAATATGCCTTGTCTTATAGATTTTCCCGATTTTTGAAACTTCAGACACGGTTACCATGGCAACGACAACCTTTTTGAAAAACTGGGGTTGATTTACATACTAGTACTTCATATTGAACTTCCATACCAAAAATCTCAAAAATCCATGACATGCCGTGCCAACATGTTTTGAAATTCTTACAGAGAATTGCTGTTAATACGTCTTGTATCATGAAAAGCATTCATTTAATTTTGCCCAAAATACGCCACTGGCGTCTACCTTTCATTGGAATGAATAATCTTTGTGTAGTCTGCAAAACTCTTGAACACCGGTATCGTCTGACCATCACCACCTTTTGTGACAACTGACAACAAGAGATTTATGAAGACAATGTAGAGGCTGTTTCTGCATTCGAATATAATGATGAAGATTTCACTCAAAACAAATAAATTTGATAATAGGGATCCCGTCACCTCTCATGTCACTTAAACCTACATTGAGCGTGAGTTGCCACTCTGACTAATTCACTTTTTGCCTCCGTGACAGTGGGCATTTTTGTGGATTACTCCTGTACCAAATACAGAGATCTACAAGGGCTCTGATAATCTGTTTGTTAGTTCACTGAATGTAACAATCATAAAAACTCCATCTTCTTTTTATGGGTAACCCTGAATCCAAGGCTGGACTACAAACACTACAATCTTGTGCGTGCCCAATGTAGGGATGAAAACATACATATACATGTACATGTATGTAGTCATTTTCCAGTAATTAAGTTTTTTCTTTTCATTTGATAATAAAGTACAAAACTTAGCATCACTCAATAGCTGATTTTCCAATAGATTCATTGGGCGGACAGACACCAGACATCACAAAATTTGGTGATATTTTCATTGTAACGTCACAATAGAAAACATGATAACACATAAAGTCAGCGCGATCAAGTCACAATTCAAAATTTTGCCAAAGGATGTGATGTTTGGTGTCTGTGCATATAAAATCAAGGTTTAAAACAGTCGTAAATATTTTCTGGAAAATGGACTTCATGTAAAGCATTTAGTGTAGGGAATAAGGAATGTTTATAAACATGAATAATTTCTTACCCTTCTCAATTTCAAATTTTCAATACAAAATGTACCTGTAATGAGGTACTATATAGTGTCATAGGATTTATAGAATGTTGATCTGCAGTCTTGATTCTCTATTACATGGAATACAATAAAGATTTCAAGAGCATACAAGAGCATGGTTTACAAATTTTTTTTTTAGATGTGACATTGACCTTTGACATTGAAGATCAATAGATTATGTGTCCTCTCTTAATAGTCAATCAGATGACCTTCTACATTAATATTCTAGCTTATCAACAAGATTTTTCATTACATATACATGCTGTAACCTTGACATCTCAGATGGTTGATACGGCAAGTCTTTCCCTGGTTTAACATGCTTTGACCTTGACCAATGGAATTTTAAATTGAAAGGCTTCATTTTCTCTTTAGGGGTAACTCAAATGAAATCAGTATGACGATCAGAAGTTATCTATAACATAAGGCACTTTATTAGTTTTATCAATGTGTTTTCTAGGCAAAATACTGAATAGGAGGATGATAATTAATATTCAGAGTGAAACATATACCATTAAAAGTTAGTGGATTTAAAAATTAAAAATTTTAAAGTGTGTAAAAAAAAACTGATGAACTTGAATTCAGAAAGAAAACTCAACTGAACAAAATATAATTTAATTAAAAAACTATTGCACATACACAAATGGAGTCAATAATTTTAATCAGCATGGGAACTCTTGAAAATTCTTTTCCTTTCCATTGTTGGTGTAATATGTCCCTGAAATGTACAATAGAACACTTCAACAGAGTTCTTGAAAACATCCATGAAATGTCGGACATTCTGGGATTTTTATCAGTCCATTGATAATAGATATAAAGTGAGTTTTTATTGGACCAAACAATTTTTTGTGCGAATAGCACATAGCGATTGCCTGATTTCTTCACTCATGGGAGCCCCGTCTACTGAGTATGTATAAACGATGTTACTCTGTTTACATGTACCTTGCGTCATGATCGGTATAAAGTCTGATCACTGTCTGAATCAATGAATTATATCTATATGAATCGAGCTGTCGTGTAATGTACATGCATGAAGTAATGAAAAATTGCATCTGTATGTACTGAGATGAACACAGGCTGTGTGTTGGAAACCCCTTTCCATTACCAGGTGATTATCTGTTTTAGTGGACAATATATAAATGAAACGGTGCTATCGATAAAGATAATAAGTTGAATCATTGAAACGTAAAACTAACTTTAAGTAGGCTTATTTTGCCCCGCTTCACAAAATAAAATCTGTATACGACGGAAAAATTAGTAACTTCCATCATGAAATATGATATTAACAATTATGAAAAATAAAAGATCAAAACATTCCCGTTTAGGATGTATCGTGTTTTTATATACTAAAAAAGAAGTGAATTTTCCTTCAAATTCGTAGGACACACCTAACATTGAACATGAAAGGTTAAAGAGAGAGAGGGGATCAAATTAGAAAATAAAATTCATCTTCTTTGCTTGTATATGGAACCATCAATCGATAGTCATATTGGATTGTTTTATTTTTAGGGGGGGGGGGGGGGTAGATTTAATGTGATGTTATTTAATTTTCATGTTCACTGTCAGACATCATCTTTCAAATCATTACGACAACATTATGCATTTGCATTTTAGTTCTGTCTTTATACGTCCATAAACTGGCCTACGAAGGTGTTCAGGAACAAATATAACTTTGAAAACACAATATTTTGTCATACATTATAAGTGATATTATTCTGGCTATTCGCACTCAGTACCTTTAGTGCTTTGATTTTTATTGGCAAATCTGATAAAACCGATACTTTTCAGGAACTCTTGATGGAATATGGATAATATATAAATTAAGCTGCATCTACATCTACATGCCTAAATACTATCTGTACCAAGACCCTTAAATTGTATTTTCTCTCAGTCTCATATTTGCTACAGTATTTACTATGCGAAGTGTCTCTGTAAATTACCTAAGATATAAATGATTAAGTTTCTTACCTGACTACTATGATGACGCCGCTCTATTACCTGAATAAATGAGAAAAAAACATTATTGATGAAAGGATCAATGATACCCCCGCTGGCATATTTCACATAACAGCAATGTATGGAAAGTTTGAAGGGGCACAACTCCTCAAAACATTGAGCAACATGACCCATATTTGAACTTGACCTGTATTTCTTAATAAAAACCTATATCTAAGAAATTAATATATTTCCTGTGACAGTTTTCATTTAAATGTCAGGAAACCACAAAATATTGATTTTTCCCAAGTTTCGAGGGGAAATACTCTGTATAAAATTGAGCAACATGACCCATATTTGAACTTGACTGTATTTCTTGGTGTAAATGTTATATCCAAGAAATGAATTGATTCTCTGTAACAGTTTTCCTTTAAATGTCCAGAAACCACAGAATATTATTTTTTTCTAAGTTTCAAGGGGTATAATTCTGTACATAATTGAGCAAGATAACCCAAATTCAACTTGACCTGTATTTCTTTACATAAAAGCTATATACAAGAAATAAATTGAATATCTGTAACAGTTTTCCTTTAAATATCCAGACACCACAAATGTTGAATTTCCTTATTTTCAAAGGGCATTACTCTGCACGTAATTGAAGGAAATGACCCATATTTAAACATGACCTGTACTTCTTGTTGTAAAAGCTATATCCAAGAAATGAATTGAATATCTCTAACTGTTTTCCTTTAGATGTACAGAAACCACAGGTGGGACTCACACAGTCGGACGGATTGACATGTGCATCACTATATACCCCTGCCAAAAATGTAGATAAAATTATATGTATAGAAGCCTGGAAAAATATTGATACTGTTTAAAAGATCCCCAAGTGTCACTATGCTTTGCAGGCGACAATTTTTTTTTTCTTCATTTCAGTCTATTACTTATTATTTGATAGTACTTAAATGCATGCATCATATGCTCATACAACTGATATGAGCTTGACAAAATTTTGTGTCAAGATAAACCTTTACAGAAATACCCTATTCATTTTGTTCTGATATGTAGAATGTAGTTCTCTCAAACCTGAATTAAACAAACCTTCATGACCTAGTCAATCAACTGGAAAATATACATATAGGTCAGAAACAGCTTAAAATGCAATGTACACACTTCGAGATTAATCAATATATGCATAAACTTTCATTCATGTATTACTTGTCATCTAAAAATCTGACCTTACCGAAACACTGTGGCGTATCACGTGATACGCAAATGATATGCTCCACGGGAATCCCCTTTCATTAAACCAAGTAAATACTGTTTAAATCTTCTTTATATGATTTTACTTTAGGCCTATCATATGGCCATTATCATCACTGATATGATGGTTGTCTATTCTGGTCAAGAATAGACGTGTATTCGGAGAACACTTAAACAGAAATTTTTTCAATCCTCACCACATGTTATGATATGGTGCATGGACAGAAACAATATTTTGTGTTTTAGTGTTCTCCAAATATACGTCTATTCTTGACCAGAATAAATTACCATCATATGATTAATAATAATGACCATATGATAGGCCTAAAATAAATTCATATAAAGTAGATTTAGACAATATTTACTTGGTCTAATCAAAGGGGATCCCTGTGGAACATATCATTTGTGTATTACGTGATATGCCACAGTGCGAAACCAAGACTTCTAAACCATATACTGATGCCCATGCTGGGGGTATTATGTACCTTTCATTTGACTATGTTGTCCTGAGCGAAAAATTACCTACCTTATCAAAGAACCTAGATAATTTGACTGCATTAGTGGACCCTGGGGATATATGCTTTACTTGGGTACAGTCCTGTAGGTGAGAAAAAAAATATTCTAAAATAAATACCATCAAGACATGTGGGATACATTCTACATTTCTTATTTTTTTTCAATTACAATTTTAATCAAATGAATATAAAACACTGCTAAAGACGGTATGGCCGGATTTCAAAGTAAGTTTTTGTCAGTATAAAGGTAAAGATTGCCCATATGTATGGACCTATATTGCTCAAACTAATAAATGAGATACAATTTTGTACATTTTATGACTAAACTTATGTTGATGTTTGTGGATTTGGGGTTAAATGGAATGGGAAATAAACACAAATTGTCAAAGGTCAATAGGTCAAGTTCACTAGGTTAAAGGTCATTCTTATAGAATCAAGTCTTGTTATGGGCCACCTACATGTATAATATTATGTTTCTACTGCTTACAATTCCCTAGATTTTGCATCAACCAGAAACTTTGACCAAAATTTTTAACTAGGTCAAAGTCAAAGTTCAAGGTCACTAGGTCAAATGTTATGGCATAAATTGAAAGGTCTCCTAATGAGCAACCAACATGCATAATATTAAACCATATTCACAATTTCATTTCATCTATCTAGTAAACATTGACGGGGAGAAAATCAAAGATACATATAGGGAGAAAATCCAAGATTAAGTGCATTTTCCACAAATTGTTGAAAAAAAATTGAGAAAATAATAGGCACTATGGTGGGGGTCAATGACCTAGATATGCAATAACTGAGATCTTTATCTTACTGCAAATAGTTCTTTAGATTTAGCTTCAACTGGAAACTTTAACCAAAATGTTGACGACAGACGGACAGACAGAGGAACAGACAAATGGACAGACAGATGGATGGACGGACAGATGGATGGACAAATAGACGGAAAGACATCGTCAATCCATAGACCGAAATTGCTTTGTAATCGGCCCAAAAATTAATGGAGTACGTACATGAACTGTATCCAAAGAACTTCTGTGTCAATGAAATTTCTCATACTTTTGCTCTTGTGACATCCTTACGATTTAGAATTAATTGCATGCATTAATTTACGCATGCCTATTTTGGATCTGTTTTATAATAATTCAACTCTCTATCTCTGTGTATATATGTTTTAACAAACATGAAGAGAAATAAATTACTGCATGTGCACCTATTTTATCGCAATCAAATTTTAGCGGAAACAGGGGAAATTCGGGCAAACAGACATAATACTGCAACCATGAATTGGTGCACTTGACTCATTCTCCATTATAATCTATGACAGATAAAATGACGATCTGATAGAGCTAAATCCCCAAAAATATAAATCCTGCTAAAGTAAGTATGCATACAGTAGTTTGCAGTTCACAGTCAAGGATGACACGATTTTTGAGAAGTCCAGTAGTAGTATAGGTTTACCTATTGATTACAGAAAATCTGAAGCTATTTGTAAATTATACATCAAGCTTTTCTTTGGATGGAGGTTTACAGTCATGAGCAAAGGACAGAGAGCAAAATATAATTGTATTGTAGGTTAAGCCAACTGAGACACCCCCTGCAACCCATTCCCCCAACCCTTTCTTTACAGATGAAAAAATAGCAATCCAAGGAATGCTTGTGTCGCCTGCGAAGCGGCTTATTTTTAAAAAGTTGATCAAATGTGTAGGTCAAGGTAACTTGGTTTAATATTTGTACATGTATCAGTGGGAAAGTCTTGTCAAATGAAGTCACATGTGAAATATACCTCTTACTTACCAATTAAAATATATGGTCAATCTATTACTTTCAGAAAAGGTCAATCATCTAGGTAAAGGTCATTAGGTACAAATTTTTGGGAATAAAAGAAAGGACTCATCATAAGAAATACATGTTTGAAATATTAAAGCCATATCACTTATCAATCAAAAGATATCGCCAATCTTATTTTCTGTAAATGAAGGTCAAATACCTAGGTCAAGGTCACTAGGTAAAACAAATATGGTATGTGTAGAAAGGTCTCATGACAAGGAATACACATGTGAAATAAAAATCCCTATCACTTACAAATCAAAAGATATAGCCAATCTTAATTATTTTGGAAAAGTAGTTCAAATATCTAGGTCAAGGTCACTAGGTCAAAATTTTTGGTATGTGTAGTAAGGTTATGTCACAAGAAATACACATGTGAAATATCAAAGCCCCATCACTTACCAATGAAAAGTTATGGAGTGTGACACCCAAAGTGTGACAGACAGACGGACTAACTGACTGACGGACAGACAGACAACGGACAAAGTGATCCCTAAGTGTCGCTATGCTTCGCAGGCTACACAAAAATCTTTTCCTGTCCTAAAATTGCTGTGACATCACAATAATATGACAGAAAGTCTATGGAAAAGCTGTTCTTCTGCAAGACAAAGAAATTTTTACTGGAACTGTGCAGAACTTGGATTTAATGCACAGCTCCAGATAATAAAACTTGGACTGGAATTAAGCAGAACTTGGATTTCATGCGTTCTATAGACAAAACAGCTCCAGATAATGAAACTTAGACTAGAACTGAGCAGAACTTGGATTTTATGCATTCTATTGACAAAATAGCTTCAGACAATGAAATTTAGACTATTTATTTTATATCAGAAAATTTGGTTTTTCTTACCAAATTAAATTCATCTGCCCCACATTCCTCTGCTACTGCAGATCTACGACTGACACTTTTCTCTCGTAAATTTTGTGCTTGGTCGACTTTGGTCCCAACACATAAAATTGGAATTTGATTCCCAGCATATTGTTCCGGATCAAAGTCATTATATTCAAATCTAAAACAAACAAACGAACACTCATACAAATCATTTTCAAAGTTTATAGGAATCTTCATTGGAAGATACATCACTTTTGTTATCAATTTTTGTCCCTGCTTTTACTAAAGCAACCTGGAGGCATTAAATTTGGTTTGTCAAAAATTAATTAATTAATGTATCTATGTATACATCCATCTTTTGAGTTCCTAATGATCAGGCTTTCATATCTTACAAATAATTTCCTGTTGACTAGACATTTATTTCTATATTAAATTTTTGACTTGGGGACCTTGACCCTTGAATTTTACCTATATTTTATTATTTTGACAAACACCCATTAGTGGGGGACCACATTTCTAAAGAATTTGCTTGTTACCGGCAGTCATGACTGCCGGTATACTGTAATCAATCGTGACATACTTGCACGGATAAAATAACTCTTGGCAATATGATTGGTGGACAACTACAAAATATGCAAATATTCGTCAAGGTTATTCTGAATCTGTGCATAAGATGCTTCCATCAGGTCGGCTGAAGAGTCTAGATGACTTGACAAATGAAAGTCATATCGTATCAGTGCATTTTCTTCCGAAAGATGCATCGAAAAGTCTTTGTACCGATACGTCCTACAACAAATCACAGATCCTCGGAAATTTCCGTAGCTTGAATCGGAAATAAAAACGGAAAAGCCCGGAAATGTGCGATTGGTCTAACAAGAATAACCAGACTTGTCAGAATGACAACATAGCTCGCCGGTGGCAACCATATGTAAATTGCAACAACAACAATAAATAACTCCTCTGATTAACAAGTAAAAGTTTTTGAAAAGTAGGTAAAATTGCAAGGTCAAGGTCACTAGGTCAAAATTTATGGTACGGCATGAAAGGTCTTATCACAAGGAATGCACATGTGAAATATCAAAGCCCTATCACTTACCATTCAAAAAATATGGCCCAAGTTAAAGTTTTTGAAAAGTAGGTAAAATTTCAAGGTCAAGGTCACTAGGTCAAAATTTATGGTACGGCATGAAAGGTCTTATCACAAGGAATGCACATGTGAAATATCAAAGCCCTATCACTTACCAATCAAAAAATATGGCCAAGGTTAAAGTTTTTCAAAAGTAGGTCAATCATCTCCAAGGTCAAGGTCACAAGGTCAAAAATTTTGGTATCCATGGAAACGTCTTGTCACAAGGAATACACATGTGAAATATCAAAGCCCTATCACTTACCATTCAAAAAATATGGCCAAGGTTAAAGTTTTTCAAAAGAAGGTCAATCTCCAAGGTCAAGGTCACAAGGTCAAAAATTTTGGTATCCATGGAAACGTCTTGTCACAAGGAATACACATGTGAAATATCAAAGCCCTATCACTTACCATTCAAAATATATGGCCAAGGTTAAAGTTTTTCAAAAGTAGGTCAATCTCCAAGGTCAAGGTCACAAGGTCAAAAATTTTGGTATCCATGGAAAGGTCTTGTCACAAGGAATGCACATGTGAAATATGAAAGCCCAATCTGTATTGGTTTAAAAGTTATAAGCAAGGTTAAAGTTTTTGTGCACACGCACGCCAACGCCAACGCAGACGCCGACACCGGGGGTATGACAATAGCTCTCCGGACATTCGTCCCGGCGAGCTAAAAATCGTTTATAAATTCCATTTTTTTCCTTACTAGAATTTTACAACATTTTAAAATGTCAGCTAACTGCCGGCAAGCTTTTTGTAAAAGCTAATACTTGTTTTATTTTCCAGTTGGTCTTTAGAATTATGCCTTGTGAAAAACTAAGTATAGTTGTAAGGGGGAAATCATGTCTGGTGTTACTACATTTTCTTACCCCTCAAAAAGCTGCTGGTCAAAAACGTATGAAATGAAGCAATTAAACAAATATAATCTTACCCATTATTTGACTCCTTCCCATTTTCTTTGTTTATGACTTCTGCCAACCATTTTCTTAAATTAATATGTGACTTTCTATTTGATAGGTCATGGACAAGTATCACACCTGCATCAAACAGAAAATGATAACTAAAAAAAAAAGCTCTTTTTGGGGGAAAGTCTGTCTTTTCTTATCTAATTACAATTCTAATATGACTTGAGATTTTCTCCCTATATGTGCTATACAGCTCACCCATGGTCTATTCTCCAACACAAGCCATGTCTACTCTGTGACGCACATACTCTGAAATTTGATTTTCTGAAAACTACATACATGTACATCCTACAGCAACACTACTTGTTGTCTGCTATAGTCAGAATTTATTAGGATATATTTACATTCCTACTGCGTTTTCCTTAAATAAAGGTACCAAACTAACTGTTGCTTTATTTCTCGATAATCGCAAGAGCCTATCACGTGACTTTAGAACTTATGTGGATTAATTTCTGATAAAATGCCCACTTTATTTATTGCTTTAATACAGATTCAAAACATGTATCCATTATCAAACGACGCCGTCTACCCCCAGTGATTAAATGTGTCAAAATCTAGGTCACTCACATGTACACTTCCAAGAAGTGTGACGTAGTAAGTCGATCACGCGTCAGTAGACAAAGTTCAAGGCCGAACTGCATTGTTGTCTGCAGAAAGATGCCGTGTTTGGATGAGCGAATATTCAGGCATAAGTGGATCAAATATTCAGTATTTAGGATGAGGATTTGATTCACTTGTGTCATTATCAACAGTGAATTTATCTTTGCTTCTTATGGATTCATAATATCAGAAATACTTCGAGTATCAGCGAATCTTTAGCCATGATGTTGAGGTAAGTCATGAAAATACCGAAAGTTTTCGCATTTTCGACGGCTGTACTCGACTTTTGCATTATTCTAATTACTTCCAGATGAAATAGGGTATTTACAGAAGTTTGTATACAATAATACCGATTGATTTCATATGTCTTAGCAGTTTAACAGTGTGTTAAAAGAGTTTTCAAAAGTTTTCCCTTCAGTTCTGTGAAATTTCTCCAGTTTAACTCTCCGCCATGTCTGAATTATGTTGGACAAAAGTCACGAATTTTCACGCTTCAATTTTCTTCAGTTTTAATTGAAATGTTCAAAATACAGCAAGAGGACAAAATTCAGTTTCTCATTTGTCAACAACGTTTCCGTACAGAAGGTACTACTTCGAATCAAGCGAAAAACGTCGAACGTTCGTTTGCTCTTACGTCAAATGGCGTTCTCCCTCCGCAATGATATTTCAAATGTAAAGAAACTGGCTGAAAAATTGGCAGAAATAACTTAGTTAACACGTAAAATGTAAATATAAGGATTGTTTTTCAGCTTTTGCGCTTTATCGGTGTGTATTGGCAGTATGGAATGGAAACAAAATTCATGAAAAGCACTTCGTGCTTTACATATTTTGTTTCAATTCCCTACTGCCAATACACACCGATAAAGCGCAAAAGCTGAAAAACAATCCTTAAAGAAATAACAACGAGCTAGCCCTCGTTTAATGTCCATTTATTCCTCTTGTCGCATGAACCAATCAAACTATCACCTCGCCCCTTTGCAGCTCGGTGATAATTTGATTGGTTCATCCAACTAGTGGATTTACTGGAAAATATACCACAGCTAGCTACACAGCCAATTGTGCCTCATATTAAATTCTTGTGAAATTTACATGAACTTTACATTAAAGTTTACATGAAATGAGCACGAACATGAAATTTACATTAAATTTTTCGCATGAAATTCATGTGAAGATTTTTACATGGATGTTTTGTGAATTCAGTTTCCTGTGAAGGTTACTTAGAAAAATTAATGTGAAATTTGTGTGAAGGAAATTTATGTGAAATTCATGTGAAATATTTTTCACATAAATCTTATGTGAAATTAATATGAATTTTACATGAACTTTCATGTGAAATTTACATGATGCTCATTTCATATGAATTTCATGTGAGGCACAATTGGCTGTGTAGTTTTATTTCTTCACTACATGTATACATGTATGTATGATCCTAATCAATCACACGGTGTACCATGTATCAGTCATGTAATAACTACATTGTGGAATTGGGGAAAGGTATTATTTATTGGACCTTATACAAAATGTATCCTTTATAATAGACCTCCTTCATATATCCGGTAGACTTGCGTTTTAGACACTCCAAGACCCGACATCACTACTTTTGATATTATTTCTAATTGTGACGTCATAAATCGTTCAAAGTTACGTCAAATCTTGTGATGTCAGGTCTTAGGATGTGTAAATACAAGTCAACTGCAGCAATATGAAATTTGGCCCCGGACATTTTGTCTTCAGGTCCAACAAATCATTTGTTGCCCTCATCCCCTGTCAAAACATGATTGATTGTATAAACAAACTTGCTTTTATGTATGAAACAATTTCCTATCCAAAGTTAACTGAAGTACATATTATTATTATCAAATTTCACATCTGACTGAACGTAGGAATAGAAGTACAAATGCTGTTATAAGCTCAAATACAAACCATGAAGTGAATTGTAGAAAATTGAACGACTATTCTGATGACTCGTTGATCCTCCGATGTCCCATAATTCTATGAAATAAAGCCTCTCTGCTGGAGTACCTGCCTTATACTCATGAAGCTGCAAAACATTTAAGAACCAAGTGTATATTTTTACTCCATAGGAAAATCAATATGTGATGATATCTCAAAAGACTATTTTCATATTACAGTTAGACCTGCATTTTAGACACTCCAAGACCCGACACCTCAACTTTTGACGTTATTATTCATTATGACATCATCATCATTGATGTCTGCACAGTTAAAAGTAACGTCATATGTTGTGATGTTGGGTCTTGGCCTTTATAAAATTCAAGTCTACTGCGGTACTGTGAAAATCGTACATTATGTTAATCTGACTTCAGGTAATGATTAAAGACAATCGTGATTTTGTATGTGTATCAATTCATAGCGGAATATTTACATTATTAGTAGATTCCCCAAATTAAATATCCATTAGGCAACTAGAATTATATTCCAATAACTTGGATTGCTATTGTGACGTCACATTCAAGTTTTGCATGTAGGGAGAATTTACTAACATTGAAATACATTTGACCTTGTTACAAGCAAATTGTGCAATGTGCATGCAAACAAAAATGACCAATAATTAGAATGAATCATGTAAATATAAGTCATGAATGTCTCACTTTTGGTGTTCATGGGTGTATAATTCTGGTTGGACATGTGCAAATTTTCCAAGAATCACTTTGCGATTCACGGAATTTGCACTTGGCCAACCTGAGAATTATACAACCATGAACACCAAAAGTAAGACAGTCATTCTTTGAACACCAAAAGTAAGACAGTCATTCTTAATTACCGGTAAAGTGATATTCTATTTAAAACAGTATTCATTCTTTGAAGAGAGGTGTAATTTTACATAAGCAAGCTTAATTTGGAGATGAAAATCACACTTGTTTCAGAAATACTGTAAAATATAAAAAAAACATCAAGATTATTTATTTCACCAAGTGCTTTACACCTCTTGGTCCTAAATAAACAAAAATAGTGACAAAATAGGAAAATTCAAACATTATTTTGAGTGCATTACATCCAACAATGTCCTTTTAATTCTAACATAATAAAATGTATCATATGTAAAACACACGTGATAATGTTAGGTAATTATACACAAGGATCACTCAAGGCAATGGTCAAAAGTATTTTAAACTCCAAGGTCAAAAGGTCAAACATTTTGGTACTTATGGATACAGAGATCTTTCAAAGGGAATACACATTTGAAATTTAAAAGCTGTTTGAAAGTTACACAAGCCAAGTTTACAGTTTTTATGCTAAAATGGACTAACACACAGACAAATGGACATGCTAAAAACTACAAGTATATGCCCCGTTTCTCTGATTATGGGCTTTTAAAAAAATATTTGAGTATCTCACCTTAACATCTACAGAGCACCCTATGGTATAACCTGGATTGTAATTTGGCTCATTATGACAGATAAGATGCACAAGGGATGTCTTACCAACTCCTGAAAAAAAATAGACGTAAATGTACTATAGTTAGAATCATTCTAAGGAATGCATGTGTCGCCTGGGAAACATAGCGACACTTAGGAATCATTTAATTTCCATGGTCATTTTCAAGAAACGAAGATTCTGATTGGCTGAGAAATTTTGTTGATACATCGATCAACACAATTTTTCATGGAAGTCTCTTTAAAGCACTATTTTTAGAACCGGGGGTTCCCTCAAACAAGAATGAACTCGTTGCTCGTTGCTGAAAATACAATTTGTTGATGTTTGCTCATCATTTCAAGGGAACCATTTCTTTTCTACTTACTCAAAAGTTAACAGTGCATGTAGAATTTTCTCAAACTGGTCCTTATTCCAAAGATATAGAGAGACAATCGTTTTGGCAGACGAATCACTGCGAAAGCCTCCAACTTACGAAATATAGTGCGGTGATTGATTGTTTTTAGATCCAAGAAAACAGTCTGTTTTTCATAAATAGATGATAACAAGAGGCCCAAGACGGCCACACCGCTCACCTGAGAGCCATATTCACTTCTAGGACATCAAACAAAATTGATGCATTTTATAACTTTTGATAGCAAAGGAAGTACTTGCAGCAGATGAAGAGCATTCTTTTTAACAAGGCTGTGTCTAATTAGAAAATGATGAAGATTCTAAAGACATTGAAGGATTTTGAGGTGTTTTTTGTAAATCTCTCTTTAATAGCAAAAAATATTACCACCATTATAATTTTTTGAGATAGTACATATATAAACCTACAAAATGGTATATATTTGGTGTAAAAAAAGATAAGTTAAAGATGGGGACATGATGTTTGAAGATCATTAGGGTTTTTACAATAGATTATATAGGGAAAACAAAAATGTAAAAAATTGCATATTTTAGATTCAAAATTTTTATCAGATATCATAACTTTGTTTGATGTTTCTGAAAATAATTTTCCTTTAAAGTTCATTTAATTTCCTATAAATTGATACATTAAACATGAAAATCCATCAACATTTAGATGGGGAACATGACATTTAAAATTTAGGCCTACGAAGAAACAGGTTATATAGAGTAAATTTGGTAGTGATCGGAGGATCGTAATCCCACAACACAGACGTTTAATCAATAAATTAACGTAAAGTAAATACACAGAGCATGGTGCTTATCTCAACTGCGCCCTTATAAAATGATGAATCCAAATTGGGTATACGTAAAATCCAGGAAAAAAATAATTCTTTGAAAAAAATCGCAAAAAAATTATTCAGGTCGCGCCTAATTTTGCGGTTCGGTCGCGTTTGTGGAAACAATCTTAATTTTATTTTAAGCCTTATATATGAATTCACACCTGTCAAGTTGTAAATATTTCCAATGATTTATCATTTTTTTTATCTTGAAAAAAAGAGACATTGATACCTAACAGATTAGGTAGTTATTAACAGATTACTGTCCTGTTCACCAATTCCAGAGCACCCTGTTTTCCTGGTTTTCTCTAAAATATGATAATGTCATCTTCCAAAAAGATATCAATTTTATAGTACTCCTTTAGTCGTAACAGAAAATACCATTGTTTTGGCTGTGCGTCAGATAAGTGGCCTTTGTTCAGTTTAGGGGACCGGGGCTATATAGGTAAAAAAAGACGATTTTAAGACGAAATTTTCAACCAGGATTATTTCAGAGAATAAAATATTTTCTACTGTTTTAATAGTGTTGCGTTTTTCATTTGTACTGTTGATTACAATCATTATATTTACTCTTTAAAATTGCTCGATTGTCTTTAGGATACCACGGCTATTAAGGACAAAATAAAAGAAATACATTAACGTTTTTGAGATATATTTCTTTTCTGTAACTAAAGGAACAATAAATCGCTATGTTAACTCACTTTTATCGGGGGCTACCGCCCCCAAACCCCCGTTAAATATGCTCAAACGCCGCTCGGCGTCGTACATTTTCCCCTTTCAAACTCATCTTTGTAGTTGATTCACTGATTTCCCGTATAAAACGACGGTTGTATGACGTAAAAGTAAATGTTGAAATTCAGTATCATTTTTTCCTGTACGAAAATCGCATTGTGACGTCAAGATTTCCGCGCGAAGTGAAGGTCAAATTCAAAACAAAATGGCGACATTTTTACTTTTAGTTACAGTGTACAACCCCAATTTTCCCTTTTGTATCAAAGCCCTCCCTCTTTCTGCAGGGTCTGCGACGCAAGACAGTTGGATATAGGAACTGGACTTAGGTAGGATTTTTTCACCATTAAAATCGTTGATTTTTTACCTATATAGTCCCGGTCCCCTAAACTGAACAAAGGCCAGATAAGTTAGAAATAGGACAGAAAATAAAAAGTCTACGGGGATTTTCTATAGTAAAATCGCTGAAAATGCGTGACGTCGGAGGCTTTGACGTCACTGTTTACTATTGTTGACACGGAGAACAATATGGCGGCGGCCTGAAATTAACATGGGAATTTCCCGTAGACATTTTTATTTTTCATTTTGCGGTTTAAAGGCAGCTAATAGGTTAAGTTGAGGTTAATTTCCAGTTACGACTAAAGGAGGTCAATTCTCGGAAACAATAATTTATAGCAAAGTTCTTCAGACGACAGAATAAATCGCCAAAACAGGGTGCTCTGGATTTAGTGAACAGGACAGTAAGTTAAAACCGCATTACTGTTAGATATCAACGTCTCTTTTTTTCAAATATCAAACCATTCATAATAAAAAAATAATAATAAATTATTGGAAATATTATTTTGTAACTGGTTGCAATTTGTTATGAATACCAGAATCTCCTACAACAACTATTTTGACTTTGTCCGTTGACTGCACAGACACCATGTCACAGAAAATTCCGTCTTGTGCTACAACGTCATAGGTTCTCTCTGCTACCTTATGGTTTACGGACATTTTCGCATCCAGTATTTTCGCACCGGATATTTTCGGGGCGGGGGAGGGTTCAATATAAGGACAGTCACAAGACTCATTTTTTTTCACACGATAGTAGTGACCTTATCTCACACTGAACACCTCGGGTAGGATTTTCGATCCATTTCCTTCAAAAGAATACAGTACTGGTTTGTTGAAACTTTCCAGCAAGATCTTCATTTTTTTTTACACTTTTTTTCCCGATCTGTATCAATATACTACATGTATCTATGAACATCATTATGTAATGTACATGACTTCCATGTACCATGTACCATACACACGTCCATTGACCAGCTACTCAAGCTTCTACAATACGCCGTCGGAAAATATTTCCACAAAAATTCTTGATGACCATTTCCTCATGTAAAGGTTTTGATTAGTTAAGTTTCTTGCACGAAGTCCTAACATTTCAAAATGGACTAAGAAAGGGGGGGGGGGGGTGTTCCAGCCCAGGTTTCATATTTCAGTGGCGGATCCAGCGCCCCCTTTGCTGGGGTGTCAAGGGGCGAATTTTTCCGATTTTTATTGAATGGCCAAAATATAGGGTTTTTTGAAAATTTTTTTGGATCAGTGCCCGGGGAGGGGGCAGACGCCCCCTCCCCACCCCCCTGAATCCGCCACTGATAAAGAAAGTTGGTAAAACCAAACTGGAAAAGAGTGGCGGCATTGATTTTTCACAAAGTTACAATCAATGGTTGGGTGCTGCAACAGGGGCGGATCCAGAACCCCAATTGCCGGGGGGCACATAGAATTTTTTTGGAAATCACTTGCGAGGCCCGAAGGGCCGAGTGGGGGAGGGGGTTTCCCCCTCCCATTGGTGGGGGTTCGGGAAAATTTTGAAAAAATGAAGCAATTTGGTGGCATCTGACGCGTATTTGAACTGAATTTAGAAGGGATTTGGCGCACATGATTCAGTCAGTGTCAGTAACAATAATTATTATTTATATAGAATATATTTGAAAATTTTCGAAATTTTCTGATGCTATACTGTTCTTGTACGGCATGCAGTTCTTAGTCAACATAATCAGGATTTCCTAAAGAAACGGGCGGATCAGGAGAAGTTTTGAAAGGGCAGAGAGGTCAGCCCATGGAAGGGAGGGGTGTCCAGCCATAAATTCTCGTAAAACTAGGAAAAATCAGCATTTTATGCAAATTTCAGGCAGGACTTGACCCCCCTAACCACTCTAGATCCGCGCTTGTTTGTTAATATTTGTATAAAGGTACAGAAAATAAGTAATTACAGGGTTTTTTTCTAGCCCCTGATGTCAGGGGCCTGGGCCGATGAAATTGGGAATTTTGCAACATTTTAACCTAAATTGAAAATGAATTTCAAACAACAAAAAGATATATTCATGCAAATCATCCCTTATCATATCAATTGTCTATATTTTGAATCCCTCCTAGAGCATGATTGTTCTACTTTCGTTTTCCTTTCAGCTAATGATACGTAAATTGGAAATGAATTTCTCGATTTGGAGAAAAGATTGAATTGGGAATTTTTAGGTCTAAAATTGGGGAAAAATACCTCTTTTTAACGAATTTCGGCCCCATACAGACCCTAATAAATTTCCTTGTAAATGATAAATTTCCTTGACAAACTAGAGATCACGGGTGCCCCATTCCCTGCATCGTCCAGATTGAAAGGTTTAATTATTTCTTGGCAGTTCTATTATATCATGATTATATTTTTGATTTACCTAGGGGCTTAACCAAAAATGTAATCATGATAACTTCGATTTTAAAAATCAAGAAAAACATGCATTTTTATCTTTTCAAAATTCTTAGAGATAGTCGGTTTAAATCTGGCCAAAACAATTTCAATTGTTCATTTTAAAACGATTGATCACGACCTCAAATTTAGAATTAAAAAATGTAAGTTTTATAGGAGGTTGTATCGAATATTTGGTCAAGAAATATGTGTGTTAAATATGCCTTGCATAGGATAATAAAGTTCCCGATTCATCCCTCAGATAAAGAAAATTCGATATGATCATGATTCAATGTAGGTTGTTTCCAAAACGTGTGTACGTCCACGTACAGACAATGGATATGACTATCGATCTATCCACGAGAAATTTTGGAAAATTTACTCAAATCGGTGGTTTCTGGGGTGTTTTGGGGCTATTTCTGACTAGTTTCACAGATTTATTACGGAAACAGTAGTTTAATGCTTCCAAAAGCATGTCATAAGTGCCCCTTCTTTGGGCACAGCCGGGGGGGGGGGGGGGGGGGCACGTGCCCCCGTGCCCCCGTGCCCCCCCCCCCCCCGGCTGAATCCACCACTGTGCAACCCGAACTGTTCCTCCAAATCGGTGGTTCTGGGGTGTTTTGGGGCTATTTCTGACTAGTTTCACAGATTTATTACGGAAACAGTAGTTTAATGCTTCCAAAAGCATGTCATAAGTGCCCCTTCTTTGGGCACAGGCGGGGGGGGGGGGGGGGGGGGGGCACGTGCCCCCGTGCGCCCCCCCCCGGCTGAATCCACCACTGTGCAACCCGAACTGTGGTTACACTACATAGTATCCGCAGTGTCGCATTTGGAATTTGGCTAGGGATGATTTTTTAAATAGGGGACAGATGGGGTCCAGCTTCATTATGTGAGCTTTATTATTGAAATAACTATGATTTTTGATATTTGGAAGAAAGAACTAGCTTGTTGTCTTGAGAAAAGCACATTATTTCCATTGTATACCTCATATGTATAGTATGACCGGATGTGAAAGTAAGAGGTCATGTGACTAGCCTTGGGCAAAGAAATGAATGCTGTATTTAGGTAAGAGAACTTTGACGTCATATTTCTCGAATTGCATCAGGTGAAAATTCAAATAAATTGCACATATTATAGAATAAGAAATACACAACAAATAGACATACAGTTTATTAAGAAAATCATTTGAGAAGGATGTCAAATTTGAGTCACTTTGAGGGGTCATGCCCCATTTCCATGTCATCTTCTAATGTACTGCTATAACTTTGAGCAGCATGTCTGACTGACAGGATTTGTTCAGATGAAATCAAGAATAATAGAAGTAATCAGTAATAAGAGTACTTTTTATTGATATGTAGCTTTATATTGTATGAGCAATATAAAATTATTAATATAACGTCAACTATTGCATGCCTTTCATTCAAAACGCTCAATTTTCAATGACCAATACTATGGAGTGCAACCTTATACGCACATATGCTCCTCAATTCAAATTTTCATATTTGGTTGCGATGGTTACCATTTATATCATAAAAAAGTATTGACTCTGTTGTTTCTTAAAAATCAAATATAGACATGTTTAATTCAAAAATAAAATTTTTTTGATTGTCATGAAAATTGATGTTGCTCCAGTATCAGCTCATTTATGCAGGAAAAATGCTGTTAAGTCTGTGACACCATTGTGGATGTGATGCACCTTTGCCATATAGATAAGAGGCTTACATTATGATGAGAGGTATCAAAATATTCTGAAAATGTTAAAGTATCTCAAATGACTTAAATTTACCACAATGTGGTTACCATAGCAACCAAATCTGTTCAAAATATTATAGCTTACATGGGCATTTCTGTTGTTCGCAGTAAAGCGTTATGGTATATAATTAGCTTCGACGCGACAAAAATATGTCGTTACGACAAAAAAGTTTGTCGTTTCCATTGCAACATTCTTTTAAGAATGTCATTTAGCCTTTTTTCTATCTTTTAATGTACCATTATAGTACTTAAGCATCATAAATAGCTCCTATTGATCATATATGTATTTCCTATTATGGCCATGTAATGTAACATTGGGGTTAAGGCCTGACGGTATCATGGGACCTTTGACGGTGTGTCGCGACAAAAGTATAGTGCGTAACACAAAATTTCTTGTATCGCAAGATGCGAAAGACCTTAAAAACACATATCGACAAAAAAAATTTCTCGCATAAAGAAAAATGTACTCCTATAGGTTACACTACATAGTATCCGCAGTGTCGCATTTGGAATTTGGCTAGGGATGATTTTTTAAATAGGGGACAGATGGGGTCCAGCTTCATTATGTGAGCTTTATTATTGAAATAACTATGATTTTTGATATTTGGAAGAAAGAACTAGCTTGTTGTCTTGAGAAAAGCACATTATTTCCATTGTATACCTCATATGTATAGTATGACCGGATGTGAAAGTAAGAGGTCATGTGACTAGCCTTGGGCAAAGAAATGAATGCTGTATTTAGGTAAGAGAACTTTGACGTCATATTTCTCGAATTGCATCAGGTGAAAATTCAAATAAATTGCACATATTATAGAATAAGAAATACACAACAAATAGACATACAGTTTATTAAGAAAATCATTTGAGAAGGATGTCAAATTTGAGTCACTTTGAGGGGTCATGCCCCATTTCCATGTCATCTTCTAATGTACTGCTATAACTTTGAGCAGCATGTCTGACTGACAGGATTTGTTCAGATGAAATCAAGAATAATAGAAGTAATCAGTAATAAGAGTACTTTTTATTGATATGTAGCTTTATATTGTATGAGCAATATAAAATTATTAATATAACGTCAACTATTGCATGCCTTTCATTCAAAACGCTCAATTTTCAATGACCAATACTATGGAGTGCAACCTTATACGCACATATGCTCCTCAATTCAAATTTTCATATTTGGTTGCGATGGTTACCATTTATATCATAAAAAAGTATTGACTCTGTTGTTTCTTAAAAATCAAATATAGACATGTTTAATTCAAAAATAAAATTTTTTTGATTGTCATGAAAATTGATGTTGCTCCAGTATCAGCTCATTTATGCAGGAAAAATGCTGTTAAGTCTGTGACACCATTGTGGATGTGATGCACCTTTGCCATATAGATAAGAGGCTTACATTATGATGAGAGGTATCAAAATATTCTGAAAATGTTAAAGTATCTCAAATGACTTAAATTTACCACAATGTGGTTACCATAGCAACCAAATCTGTTCAAAATATTATAGCTTACATGGGCATTTCTGTTGTTCGCAGTAAAGCGTTATGGTATATAATTAGCTTCGACGCGACAAAAATATGTCGTTACGACAAAAAAGTTTGTCGTTTCCATTGCAACATTCTTTTAAGAATGTCATTTAGCCTTTTTTCTATCTTTTAATGTACCATTATAGTACTTAAGCATCATAAATAGCTCCTATTGATCATATATGTATTTCCTATTATGGCCATGTAATGTAACATTGGGGTTAAGGCCTGACGGTATCATGGGACCTTTGACGGTGTGTCGCGACAAAAGTATAGTGCGTAACACAAAATTTCTTGTATCGCAAGATGCGAAAGACCTTAAAAACACATATCGACAAAAAAAATTTCTCGCATAAAGAAAAATGTACTCCTATAGGTTACACTACATAGTATCCGCAGTGTCGCATTTGGAATTTGGCTAGGGATGATTTTTTAAATAGGGGACAGATGGGGTCCAGCTTCATTATGTGAGCTTTATTATTGAAATAACTATGATTTTTGATATTTGGAAGAAAGAACTAGCTTGTTGTCTTGAGAAAAGCACATTATTTCCATTGTATACCTCATATGTATAGTATGACCGGATGTGAAAGTAAGAGGTCATGTGACTAGCCTTGGGCAAAGAAATGAATGCTGTATTTAGGTAAGAGAACTTTGACGTCATATTTCTCGAATTGCATCAGGTGAAAATTCAAATAAATTGCACATATTATAGAATAAGAAATACACAACAAATAGACATACAGTTTATTAAGAAAATCATTTGAGAAGGATGTCAAATTTGAGTCACTTTGAGGGGTCATGCCCCATTTCCATGTCATCTTCTAATGTACTGCTATAACTTTGAGCAGCATGTCTGACTGACAGGATTTGTTCAGATGAAATCAAGAATAATAGAAGTAATCAGTAATAAGAGTACTTTTTATTGATATGTAGCTTTATATTGTATGAGCAATATAAAATTATTAATATAACGTCAACTATTGCATGCCTTTCATTCAAAACGCTCAATTTTCAATGACCAATACTATGGAGTGCAACCTGTTCCTCCACTCCGACCAGACCCCTTCATAACTCCTGTCCACACATAGTGGGGGGGGGGACAGGGGGTACCTCTCTCCCCCTCCCGCCCCCTTACCTCCCGCCTTCCTCCCCCTCATCCCTCCCGCTCCTTTTCACCCTTCCCTTACCTCAATCCTCTCAACCCCCTTCTCTCCCTCCCCCCGCCCCCTTTCTCTCCTCCCTTCCATTTTCCCCCTTCCCTCCCTCCTCCCTCCCCCTCTCTCCCTCCTGCCGCACCCTTTCTCCCCCTCTCTTTCACCCTGTCCACCCCCTCATAGTGCATGTAAATGGATTAAACTTGCAGAAAATTCATCATGGCATGTCCCTTCGCACTCTCTTTCACATTGAGATTCAAGGTAAGTCTGCATGGGAGATTGGTCCCTTCGTTGTATGTTTATTTTTATTTGAAAGAAGTTAAGCTAGGTTTGTAATTCGTTTACTAGTATCAAGGACTTATAAACTGTTTACAAGTCCTTGCTAGTATCCTACTTTCGCATAATTTGCATAATCTCTCAAATCTTCCCTAGGAATACTAATGTACAGTAGTTACGCTAGTTACGCCTAATAAAGATTAACCCCCCCCCCCTTATCAATTCTTCCTAACCTTTTAGTTCTTCCCATTTTTAGACTAAATAATCCAGTATCTCCGCTGCCGCTAATGAGACTCTTTTAGCGGCAGCGGAGAGACTGGATTATTATAGTCTATCCCATTTTGTACAATTTTCCCCACTTTTTGTACGATTCGTCCAAACTTTGTTTTTTAATCGAATCATTGAAGGAATACATCAAAATACTGTGACAGAAACAGTTTTGAAATGTCCAACTTTGGAATTAAATTATTCAGGCAATGGGACCCCGGGAACCTGACTAGAATTAAATAATATAATCTGAAAATGACGTCAGGCGAACTGTCTACAATTTCAACAAGAAAGACAACCCCCTATTTTCAGCAACTCCAGGCAGTGCAAGTAGAACAGAGAAGTTTTCAATTATCCATCGATAGTGAAGTAAACAGTTACATAAAATTATTTTCATTGAAAAAAATGTTTTGATTTTATCATATATCCATGAAAGTAAATCAATTCCTCGCACCAAGTGTGCAAATTCATATTTGACCTTGTGACTGACAGTCACAGCCTGCCACAGGTGCCCTTCTCTGATCTCGGGCTTCTGGTCATCGACTTGCAGTTACCTGCAAGTACCCACTTCTTTATCTGTCTGTATCTGTATCTCAGTATTTTACAGGACCCAATTCTGGTTTTTACGCAACATATTTACCAATTAAATGTGTTACGCAACATATTTACCAATACGCAAGATCGCAAATGCAGCGCATGCAGTGTTTCCGATCTGATTTTTCATTTAGTCACCTACTTAAACAATTGTTCAAAACTTGGGCACCTTTTCTGCCCAAGTAAATTGATGACGTCATAATAATGGAGAACAATCGAAGAGTGCGCGAGAACATTCGTATAGTCTTGGTTAGAAGTATTTGACATCTTCCGTATTACTGTCGGTATCAGGACACTTCGTAACCAAGACAACCCGTAACAAGACAACTCGTAACCAAAAAAAAGACAACTCGTAACCTGACAATTTTGGTGACGAGTTGTCTGGTCAAGTCGTAACCAGGTGACGACTTGACCAGACAACTCGTCACCAAAACTTAATTGGTAAAAATCGTGATAAAAACTTGTCACCAAAACTTTAATAGTAGAAAGGGGTCCGTAGAATCACAGAAAACACTGGAAACAACCAACTAAACACAGAAAACACTCTATAAACAACAGAAAACACCTTCCAAATGTCAAGAAACACCCATTTTTTGAAAGATATACAAACAGTAGACATTTTGTCCAAATTTCAATGAAATTGGTTAACATTTTAGTGAACTATGGCCATTTTTAGGTGATCTTATAAGTTGTTTTGAAGTGCGTCGCGGCGGCCATGTTTGTTTACCTATGTTTTTCACCTTTGATGTATTGTGTTTAAGTATCATACCTGTCAACTTTTTTCAGACAAAAGAGGGTCAATGACCCTCTTTGGGAAATGAAAAAGAGGGTCATAGCGCGCGAAACAAAATCGCGACCTTTTGCTTGTGTCATTATGAATAAAATATAACCCCTCCTCCAAAATACAGGTCAATAAAGTTCATTTTATTGTAAGACATGTAAAGCATTTATTTAAATTGTAATACTGCATAATCATGATAATGACTAGCACATGTTTAAAATTTTTAATCAAGGCCTGAAGGTTCATAGTTGAATTTGCTAGGCTAGATATATTTTTATTTAGTTATTGCTATACCATGATGAAGATTTTGTATGAAATGAACTCTACATTTCAGTGTTCACAGCTTCAATTGTTTTAAACACTATAAAAACACATGTCCCTTTTCGTCTGCATAAATCTCCATGTTACGATCGTCTTCCCATAATCCAAGCCCAGGTCGTTATAATCCAAGCCCAGGTTGTCATAATCCAAGCCAAGGTCGTTAAAACAACATGAAAGTGGCTAATTATTTCCCATATCACTAAACAAACAATCCAATTTACCTGTAACTGCAGGTGTTTAATTGAAAAGTCACAACTGGAAATTTAAAGTCCCAAGTAATAGACGGAACCAATTCGGAATCGGGTGATTCCCGGGTCAGCAACGAAAAATCGGGTGAAAGACGTGACCCGCGCGGGTGATAAAAAATAATCGGGTCAAAGGGTAAAAAAGCGGGACTGACCCGCCGAAATCGGGTCAGTTGACAGCTATGAAGTATGTATAATAGAAATACATAAAGAAATGTTATGTTTCATTAATTTATTATCTAAATTCATCATATATCATACAGAGATAACTTGAGATAATCAATGTCTGCATTATGTATATCTTTCAAAAAATGGGACATTTGGAAGGTGTTTTCTGTTGCTCTGGATACGAACGTTCGTATCTTTTGACCTATATCTCGGCGTACGAACACAAATCGTAGTGAGCTTCTGCATATGTATTTCAATTTGGTTCGTTTTTTTTTTTTTTCAAGGCATCTTGTGTTCAAATTGTATTTTCTTTTGTGACATATTCTGAAAAAGTAAAAAGCACGAAGTTGCATCTACATGTATGTATTTGTTAGGGAGCAACCATTTGATTTTTATGGGGGGGGGGGGGGGGGGGGGGGGGGGGGGGCAGGAAGACTTGCCAGCCGGAATTTTTTTCAGCCATTTTAAGAGCCAGAAAATTTTTCGGGCCAGATTATTATTTTTTTGTTGTTGTAATTTTCCAATGTTGAAAAATACTTTAAAGTTTAAATAATTAAGCGTGATTTTTCGGCCATATATATTAAACATCAACTTGAAACACAGAATGAGTTCATCTCTTGCCAGCAGATCACTTCATTTTAATTTCTTGAATGGCATATGATGCCTATAATCTATTTACTTAAAATGATACTCAACAGAAATTTTTATACTTAGTTTATGATACATGTACACAAAAAAGTGTTAACTGGGCAGTGGAAAGGAGGGAGGGGCAATTTCTCAGGCCTTTTTTCCCTAAAATTTCGATCCGGAATCTCGAAAGTAATATGCCCAAGGTTAAAGTATTTTTAAAAGTAGGTCAAACTCCAAGTCCAAGGTCAAGGTCACAAGGAATACACATGTGAAATGTGAAAGTCCTGTCACTTACCATTCAAAAGTTATGTCCAAGGTAAAAGTTTTTGCGGACAAACAGACAGACGGACAGATCAAAAACAATATCCCCCGAATCTTCGATTACGGGGGCATAAAAAGGTGGCCAGAAAAATTGAGAATGACTGACTGCCTGAGGCCGGAGGCCTATATATATTGCCCGAATTCCCAGTAAATAATTCGTGTATTGCAATTACAAGAATGTTATACATTTTGTCTGGAGGAAAAAGTACGAAAAATATCATAGGTAATGATCAATTAATATCAATAGAAGAATGGTTGTAGTCAGATGAAGATGGGAAAGGGGAGGAAAGGAGGCGAACAGCAAATGGATAAAGATTTCACCTTCAATTCAAGTTTAGAAGAAAAAAAGTAATTTACGTGCTAAATCTCTTAGTATTTAAGATAAAATCTTGTACGCAGATGAAGATATGTTTAATCTCGGAATAGTTTTGGTTTTCATCTCCGTATAATAATATCTAATTCAATTGTCCTTCAGGGTTTGTTTGATATATCAATAAAAACGAACTCTGCACCCAAGCGCGGATCCAGAGGGGGGGTTGGGGGGGGGTCCGGACCCCCCCTGGAATTTTCAAAGCATAGCTAAATTTGTTATTAATATACATATTTCATAAGATTAAGTCCCAATTCCCCTTTTGTTGTCATGATAACGAATTTGTATTAGAAATCTTTCATTTTGAGAATATTTTGACGTCAGTACTTCAAAAATTTTCTCTGGCGAGCTTCCGCTCGCCAGAATTTATTACATACATTTGTACATGTACGTTATTTTCAAATGATGCTGCGCTTTCCTATATACAACACATATACATTACACCTAGCTAGGTCATTAAACAAGGGCACTAAGAAAACGAAAAGAAACTGAAAAAGACACAAATAGTGGATTTTATTCCAATTCTCGGAAAAAAAAAAAAATTCGCTGGCTCGCTATCGCTCGCCATTTGTTGTATTCACATATTAGAACTGACAATCAAGTACTATGATGTGAACATTCGAGATTTTAAGCTGTTTGCTCGCCACTGCTCTCCAGTTACCTGATTTATTAATAATTAGAAACAGAACTGATATAAACTTTTCTTGTGTTTGCTTGTGGTTTTTTTTCTTTTTTTTTTTTTTTTTTTTTTGCTCTTCAAAAATTCTGACTTTTAGGACCCCCTCTGAAAAAAATTCCTGGAACCGCCCATGAAAGAAGTATAACCATAAAATGGCTTGAAATAAAAAAAAATTACATGTAGGAAATATCTGAGCTTAGGTCGATTCTGTTTTTAACTAGGTCTGTTTATAAATCCTTGGTCTGGCTGAGCACTGTCTACTGAGTTCTTTGAAACTAGATCGTTGATATAAGTTTTCAAAATCAGACACCTTTTTTATTGCTCGTAGTTTTCTGTAAATCTGACTGGAAGCCCTCCCCCACTAATATCTGCCGGTCAAGGCCAAAATGGCAATCACCAAACAGCAAGTTTCACAAATATCATAAGATAAGATAAACCGTCATAGTCTAAAAATAAAACGCAAGAAAATAAAAAAGAAATATCTTCTTTTTTTTTTTTTTAATCAGACTTATTTTCTCTCCGCTCGCACAAAAAGGCTTTGCCTTGTATTGAAATAAATATGTTAAAACTAAGGATTTGACCTCGTCTGGACCATCCACCACATTATTTTGGGATGGACATTTTTAAAATTGTGTTTGGGAGATTTATGACAGATTTTAACAAATTCGGAAAAAGAATTCATGTGGGAATAATCTAGAGAAAGTATAAATTGACTATCGTATTACATAGAGGGTGAGATTTAACTAGTCTGATGTGAGTTTCTAAGTTTATAATTTACATTTAAGTTGTTTATTATTTTATCACATTGCGAAAAGATATTTGCTGAATGAGTTTGAAAATACTTGTTCGATAGTAATAATATTCTTTAATTTACTTTTATCCTGAAAAGAGGGTTAAATGGACAAAATAAAATTATAGTCCTCTTTATTTTAGGTAACATACAGGTAACTGGCCGTTATTAGCCGGGCAATATCATACCTCCCACTAATTAATGGTGATTGCATAATAGGGGCGAAGATAACGATATGAGAAAAGAAATGGGGTGGATAAAGGGGTGGGGTTGGAATCAATTATGATCTTTAGAGGTAAAAGTGGTCCTACGTACATTTTCACTTATTCTAACGGAGATGAAAATTTATTTTCTGATATGGTTAAATTAATCAGTAATTATTAAATAATCGTAAACCATTATCGTGATTATGTGTTTAGAATTAAGTAGTCAGTAAAACCTTACCTAAACCCACCCATTGACATTTATTTGGACGGTTAAGATCCGAAGCCCCCAAATTAGTTTTAATTAGAAATGTTGAAAGCCGCTACCTCCAAAAAGTGAAAAAGTTGTTATTTTCCATTCTTTTTCCCCCAAGTTCATATCCTTATATCCGTTAACGTTAGGCACGATCTTTTTTCTTTCCTTCCTTTTAAAAAACCCTTTATTTCAGTCTTTCTGTCGGATACCCGATTTTTTTACGTGAAGTTTTAAATTACTTTATTTTTTTGCTAAATTCTTTTAATCAAATTCTGAATTCATCAATATATTATCAGATGGGGGAAATTATGTATCTGAAGTAAAAAGTAGGTGCAAAGAGAACCGTTGTATATAGCAGGTATATTACAATTAGTCATATTTGATTAATTATAAATAATACATTATACATTGTCTTTTAGACTAAATGCTCTATAAAAATTGAATTCGAACGTTTAAACTGAAATTTATTATTAAAGATATTCTTATTCCCCTATCTTCATTCACCGCTTGCCGATATCACGCTCTATAATGAGTTTCACACCTTTCAGGTAATGAATGTACAATCGACACCCACGTACCCTGCACGGTTGATTGTACACGTGTACTTGTCAAAACAACGATTTGTCAAATGGGATGTTACTTTACAAAAAAATTGTGCAATATACTGACATAAATGAAGAAAAATTACTATGATTTATACAATTTAATACAAGTGAAAAGCTGGTTTTAGTTGTTGAAGAGCATTGTATCGTCTCGTCTCCGCATTCGTGGAAGCACGACGGACAAGGAAACAAAGTTTCATGATGAAAAATGTAATAATGATCAAAATTTGCTCGGACATTATTTAAAAGAATTCTAACCTTCTCACTATTATATTTCAAATAACATACCAGTCGATTATGTCATTGAAACCTCTGTGATATTTAGTAAAGAAAACACATACGACACAACTCTTTGAACCTCATAGATTAAAGAAAATAATGCCTTTGTTCTTTAATTTATTTTAATGAACAAATTAACTTGCTTTTATCATAATGTAATTATCTAAGCCGTCCGTGATATATTGATAAATAAACGAACATGTAAAAGATTTGGGTTTTTTTTTTTTAATTATCTGCTATATAATGTCAGTGAAAAAAATTACAACAACAACTAATTTACCTAAATCAAAAAAAAAAAAAAAAAGGAAATTCACTTAAACAACACATTTTTAAAAACAATTTTATTTTTTATTAATATACAATATAAAATGCAATCGACTAATCACGTGAAATGACACGGATATTAATCACTGGGAATGAAAACAAACATGGCCGCCGTGCCGCACTACAAACGATCTGCAAAGATAAAACTAAAAATTATCATATAACATGTATACTTAAAAGTGAACCAATTTTGTTGAAACTTCGACAAAATGTCTGCAGTATGTATATCTTTCAAAAAATGGGTGTTTCTTGAAATTTGGAAGGTGTTTTCTGTTATTTATAGAGTGTTTTCTGTGTTTATGTGGTTGTTTCCAGTGTTTTCTGTGATTCTGTGGACCGGTAGAAAGGGGTAGGGCCACGAGACCCCTAAATCGGCCCTTGATTTTTCTCTTAAAATTTATTTCATGAGGAATACTTGATATCTCTCATGAAAATACACAAATGTTAACCGCTTTTCATGAAAAGAATAATATCACCAAACAATGTGCCAATTAACTGTAATGACTTCATGAAGTGACGTCATTTTGACGTTATTGATAAAATATGACGAAAATTGCTGGGAATTTTGTCTTTTGTCGTAGAATTCAATGTGGCCGCATGCGTTAACTGAGATAAAATGTTTATGACAAAAGGATATAATGATTATCTTTCACATACATGTATAAATTTTCCATCTTAGTTAATGCATGCGGCCATTGCTAATTTAATAGAAATATTAAGTTTTTGCATCAATTTCGCCGAATATGACCTATTTTGGTGTTTTCATGGGGCTAAACAGTGTTGATAAAAGCAATGTTTACAAAAAATAGATTCGTGATTCAGTAGAGAACGTTTCAAAATGTCAAATAACAGTTAAAAATTCTATGAAGTACAATGTTCAAAATTTATCAAAATTAGGGCCAATATCGGGCTTTGTGGCCCTACCCCTTTTAGATAATTAAAACTCGTCACCAAAACTTACACATTAAAAATAAGTTCTTTCCGTTAAGTCTTGGCAAGGACTTATAAACGACTTTGAAAAAAAACTGAAAAAATGTGACAGCTAGGTTGAAAGATTCAAAGCTACATCGGTCAATTTTTCTAAGTTTTCGTGACAAGTTTTTAACAATTTTGATGCCCCCGTAATCGAAGATTCGGGGGCAAATAGTTTTTGGTCTGTCCGTCTGTCTGTCCGCAAAAACTTTAACCTTGGCCATAACTGTTGAATGGTAAGTGATAGGGCTTTCATATTTCACATGTGTATACCTTATGACAAGACCTTTCCATGGATACCAAAATTTTTGACCTTGGAGTTTGACCTACTTTTGAAAAACTTTAACCTTGGGCAAAACATTTGAATGGTAAATGATAAGGCTTTCTTATTTCACATGTGTATTCCTTGTGACAAGACCTTTCCATGGATACCAAAATTTTTGACCTTGTGACCTTGACCTTGGAGTTTGACCTACTTTTGAAAAACTTTAACCTTGGGCATAACTTTTGAATGGTAAGTGATAGGGCTTTCATATTTCACATGTGCATTCCTTGTGACAAGACCTCTCCATGGAAACCAAAATTTTTGACCTTATGACCTTGACCTTGGAGTTTGACCTAATTTCGAAAATTTTAACTTTAGCCATAACTTTTGAATGGTAAGTGATAGGGCTTTCATATTTCACATATGAAGTCCATGTAGCAAGGCTTTTCCATGGATACTAAATTTGACCTTGTGACCTTGACCTCAAATGTGATACTACTTTTGATCTGTTTTACTGACAAAGATGCCAAAAGGGGCATTCGTGTTTCACAAACACAGGCTTTAATTTTTCTAAGTTTTGGTGACGACTTAAAGACACAGAAAATGTGGTGGATAGGTTGTAATACTCAAAGCTACGTTGTACATCGGTCAAATTTTCTAAGTTTTGGTGACGAGTTACTGTATTATCTAAATTTCTACTTTAAGTTTTTTAAGTTTTGGTGACAATTTGTCTGGTCAAGTCGTAACCAGGTGACGACTTGACCAGACAACTCGTCACCAAAATGGTCAGGTTACGAGATGTCTTTTTTTGGTTACGAGTTGTCTTGGTGACGAAGTGTCCAGCACGCGGCTCACTTCGGAAACATCATGATTTTGACTATTTTGATACCATTCATTAGATCTTGCTTAGTCGTAAATTTTGGTATAAGTTATCATGATGGTATGTACACGCAATCAAATTTATAAACAAAACAACTTTTAGATGGGCCATTTCCAATGCTCATTGTTCCAGTGACATCAGGATGCGCTCCATAGGCTTGATGTTAAATTTGGCGACGTCATGCTGAAATTTAACATTGAATACACCCCATCTAAAATTTATTTAATCTGTATAATATGGTTGCATAAACCCACGACCATATAGCATATACCAAAATTTACGACTAAGCGAGATCTATTCATTGATATAGATTTTATTTTAATTTTTGCATAACAAAGTAATCAAAATGGCATTCATCCAGTTTCCGATGTGAGCCGCGCGGACAGTAAATGTGTTGTGCAACATATTTACAAAATATTGTGTTTTTTAGCCGAGTTGCAAAACTCGGCTCTTTATTTGATGTGAGACGGGCGGGCGGGTGGGCGGTTGGGCGGGCGGGCGTCTGGGCGGGCGGGCGGGAGGGCCTCAACAATTGGTTTCCGGACTATAAGTCAACTACGAAAGAGGCTATAACAATGAAACTTCATACACTTACTCACCATTAGTCAAGGATGAGCCCTATTGATTTTGGGGTCAAAAGGTCAAAGGTCAAGGTCACAGGACTCAGATGATTGAAAATGGTTTCCGGACCATATTTCAGCCTGTATTGCACCTATAATCATGAAACTTGCCAGAAATGTTTCCCTTGAATCAAGGATGAGGCCTATTGATTTTGGGGTCAAAAGGTCAAAGGTCAAGGTCACAGGACTCAGATGATTGAAAATGGTTTCCGGACCATATTTCAGCCTGTATTGCACCTATAATCATGAAACTTGCCAGAAATGTTTCCCTTTAATCAAGGATGAGGCCTATTGATTTTGGGGTCAAAAGGTCAAAGGTCAAGGTCACAGGACTCAGATGATTGAAATTGGTTTTCGGACCATATTTCAGCCTGTATTGCACCTATAATCATGAAACTTGCCAATAATGTTTCCCATGAATCAAGAATGACCCCTATTGATTTTGGGGTCAAAAGGTCAAAGGTCAAGGTCACAGGACTCCGATGATTGAAAGTGGTTTCCGGACCATATTTCAGCCTGTATTGCAATTATAATCATGAAGCTTGCCAGAAATGTTTCCCATGGATCAAGGATGACCACTATCAATTTTGGGGTTAAAAGGTCAAAGGTCAAGGTCACAGGACTAAGATGATTAAAAATGGTTTCCCGACTGAATTTGAGCCTGTATTGCACCTATAATCATGTAACTTGCCAGAAATGTTTCCAGTGAATAGAAAATGACCACTTTTGATTTAGGGGTCAAAGGGTCAAAGATCAAGGTCACAGGACTTAGGTAATTGAAAATGGTTTCCAGACCATTTTTGAGCCTGTATTGCACCTATAATCATGAAACTTGCCATTAATTTTTGGGTCAAAAGGTCAAAGATCAAGGTCACAGGAAAATCTGTATCCTTGAAAATATATTACACGCTGATATAGAATAAAGAGAAGACCATTTCTTGATCCAGAAATTTTCATTTAGGACCACAAAATGTTGTTACAAACCATACACATTTCATGTTAGTCTGCATATTCATACTTACATTCAAGTTTTGCAACTCGGCATTTTGCATCTTCGATGCATTTTGAGCTTATTTTTTTTTTAATTTTCCTCCCTTTTTCATGGATGTATTATGTGGTATAAAATGATGGGCCCATAATGAATAATAATCGATTAGCGGCGTGTTGAAGTCATCCGATTTCGATAATCGATTTGAAAGTACATATGTAAAATAATCGATAGCTGGAAAATGAAAGGGGGGGGGGGGGGGGGGGGAGACCAAGAGCAGGGAGAATTCTGTCTGTTGGTCAAAACTTTTTTATCGTGGAAATGAGTGTTGTAGCATAAGGCGATCCCTCATAAATAAGAGAGAAAACTTGTAAAAAAATCATTCATCATAATCTCCAAGGACTACATATTTCCGACGTACCGACGGTGAAAGTATGCTCTACTTCAATCCTTTTCAATTTTCAAGTTAAAACTGATTCAATATTATATGATTGAGATTTATTGAGCGTGTACTGAGATACATGTACTGTACTTGCAAGCAAATGTGAAACCCCCCCCCCCCATTCCACACCACATGCTCTGCAAAAAATGATCCATTTTTGTATACTTTTCATCATACATTATTTTTAAATGAAACAGCTGTAAGGAGAAGACCTTTGATTACTTTGATACGTTTACGATAAGCGCATGTAATTAAACACATAGAGCTGCTTTGTTGGTCAGTAATGAATGAAACATATGTTTTATTTGGATAAAAAATGATAAAAGTATTGAAATACATGTATTTAGGAAAATAATGTGACCAATTATAATCGGTAGAATTGCATCGGATACACCAACCGATTCTACCCGATTATCGCTTATGATTCTGGACCGATTTCCCATCACTAGTGGTATATATTATAACAGTTGCCAGAGGTTTCGGACAAAAGCTTGTTCGGACTCCAGAGGTTTCGGACAAAATCAAGTTCGCCATTGGAAGTTTTGGCCATCTTACTCTTAGTCAGTCTGCGGTTTGAACTTTCGGACCTTTGGCACTAGAAGGGAGCACATTGACCTTTGTCCCACGACTCCCAACCAAGATGAAAATGAATATGAACCTTGACCAACGGAAACTCCACAACAAAATTTGATCAAAAACATCAAATTTCTACATTCTTGATGTCAGACTGGTCACATGACCAAATTTCCGCCATGTTTACAGGGGGATGTGCTCTAGATTTTTCACTGTGCCCTATGAAAAATCCGTTATTTTGTTTGCTCCTTCTTCATATCTCGTTTTATATTGGGGTTTGAGGAGCTAAGAGAGAATTCATCCATGGTTCCTTCAATGAATTCTAGTTGTTTTTTCCTTGATACAAACGTTAGATTCTAGATATAAAGCAATTTCCATACAGAATGCCCTATGATAAACAACTTTATCCCCCAACTATTTTTGGAACTTCTATGTGCTTACCGTTTTGTATCTCTAATTGAATCTTTTTGTGACATCACACCGACATAGAGAATAGATTATGCAGTCCACATGAATTTAGTTGAACATATTGCATGTCTGATTATCCTGCAGTTTGCATTCTCATTTCATTACAAGTATGCTTAAGCGATGCAATAGAAGCTGTAACAAGAGCCCCAGGGGGCACAATGCTTACCTGATACCCATGCACACTCTTAACCTACTAATATTGCATTGTGATAATGTCAATGCCAGAATTTGAACCCACAGCCTTTCAGCAATAAGAGAGTTAAATATGTTAAATACACTGTGAAAGAGTGTGCAAAACGGAAAAAAATCAAAATGAAAAAAAAAAACATTTGTTAGGTCAAAAATGAAATTAAAGGTATTCAGATGATTTAAAAGTGCATAAAAAGGTGACAAAATTGAAAAAAATGAAAAAGGAAGAAAAAAAATTTGGGGGTGCCGGTGCCGGGACTTGAACTCACAACCCTTGGGTCCATGTGCACAGTAAACATATCTGTTCATATTTTGGAAAATTCATTGAAATTCCAAAAAAGAAGCATGTAATGTATGTCAAATCAAAAAGTAACTTAAATATGACAAACATGCAATAAATGAGGCCACAAAACCATACATTTATAGAGTTAGTCAAAGAAACAGTTAAAAAATGAGCATGTCTGACAAAGTCCAAAAAGACGTCAAAAACGCGTCAAAAACTTGACTTCAGAATGGAACCAAAAATAACAACACTTATTAAGACATCCTTTAAGACCATCCAGATGCTCTTGGTTTGTCGATATGTGCTTCAGTTGTGAAGAAGTTTGTCAAAGAAGGGTACCCCTGTGACCTACTTTTGAGTGTGGTGGCGCCACCTATTGATGGATCCGGACATAAAACAACAACAATAACTACCAAGTTTCATCAAAATCCCTTCAGTGGTTCTTGAGAAGAATTCGAAAACGTGTAAAGTTTATGACGGACGGACGACGGCTCAGGTGAGCTAAAAAACTAGAGTGAAGCTAAGTCCGCCATTACTGACCTTACATTTTGTAATTAGGGAAGAGACATACGTAATGTATGCCAGATGTTCTGCAGGACAAATATGTCCTGGAAAATCATGTCTAAGAAGTCTGTACCGCCTGGACACAAAAATTAATTTGAAATTAAAAATTTTCCCGAAATGTCCCTGATTTCAGTGCAAAGTTATTTTTTCTTTCATTGTTCAAGGAGAGTCACTTAAGAGAGAAAATCACTCACCATCGAGCATTCCCTATGAAAATCATGGAAAGTGCAAAAATTTACATTTCAAATTTTCTTATTTCATCAAAAGAAAATGTAGGATTCTTAAACAAAACGGTGCATAATATTGATATTTAGTCAATTTTTCATAGTTTTTACGGCATTTAAAGTTGTTACCATGGATACCACTTTTTTGTATATATCAAAATGTCTAAAACAGCAAAATGTACACTATGTTTTCTTTAGTTTAAATGAAAGATGTCATAATTTCTGCAATGCTATATCATAGCTTGAGGTTTGGTCTTTAAGAATGATTATAAAAAAAATCCTTTGCATATATTGAATATGTTGCTATAGTAACCGGAAGTTGACCTATTTTTCATACAAGGCCTCAACTAAATTTCATCATTTTTTAAGGTCAACTAGTTCAAATCTGCAACCATGTACAAACGAAAATAAACTTATTCAGTATAGTACTAACATTTATTTAGTTATTTGAAAAATAAAATTGGGAAGCCTCTTAACGGTTGCTATGGAAACGAAGCTTAAACTTTCTTAATTTTGAGAAAAAACAAAACGACAAAAAATGATATCTTACTCTTTATCTTCTGTATTGACTGGATTCATTCGTCATTTTGCCGTAAAATCAATTTATAAATGTTGCATTGGTGTTGAGTGAAATAATTAAATCCTTTTATACATTTTTTTGTTTCCATAGCAACCATTTACTCCATAGCAACTCCTCAAAATAAGAGTTTAACAGAGATTAAGAGACCAAAACTTTAGATTGTGTTTTAGTTCTATGCCTTTTAGAGTGAAACAATGACAATCAACCTACACACTGCATAGCAACCATTCATTGCATCCATAGCAACCATGAATACCCCATAGCAACCGTTGATGTTTCTTTAATTAAATGCGATGTAACCATATTCCTAAAAATCTTAAATCTCTGTTAGCCAAATTGTACCATAAATGTTTTAAAAGACTTCAAGAAAGATGCAAATTAACCCCCATGCCCTCCTGATCAGTATTTATATGTCCTTAGCAACGGATTAGAGTGTAAAATAAAAGGCTATAATGACTCTTTTTATAAACCAAAAGCTGATGTGTCTTGGAATAAAGATCAATAATAACTGATATTACATACGAAAATCGATAACCTTTTAAGATAATTTAATTGCTGCAGAAAATAAACATTGAAAACACTGTTGAAGTTTAAGATTTTCAAGGTCAAAGGTCAAGGTCACAGATCGGAAATAATCACAAACATAGTATACAGCCTAAAGATTGCACTTTTCATTGGATCTGTATTCAACTTCATACAATTATGACTTATGGCAAGAGTAAATACCCTATTGATTTTTAAGGTTTTAGGTCAAAGGTCAAGGTCACAGGTTGTAAATATTTAATATGGATTCCCTGTAAAAACCTAAAACAGCTGGCCATAGCATGTCATGGATTTTGATGAAAATTTCTGTAATTATCAATCTTAATCTAAAAACATTGAAAACAAACTATATCATTGTATTTGAACCATGGTTACCAAAATGGATCTAAAAACAATGAAAACAAACTATATTATTGAACCATGGTTATTATCGCAATGGGGTCTATCTATATGACACCATCAGATATATGAGGAATAAGACATATTGTGGCATTCTTTTGTCATGGAAACCATGTCAAAAATAAGGTCTATTTTTAGGGTCATTTTTTGCCTGTTTTTTAACTATTTTGAAGGTTGAACACCATAATTTGGCACATGTTATGGGTATTCGATGTCACCTTGACAAAATTAATGTCCATTGCTGAAAAATTCAAGAAATAAAATTTAGGGTGAAACTCACCATTTTGCCATGAATACAAATCAAAAACCATTGCTATAGCAACTTGGAATCGATATTTCGGTGTACCGCATATTCAAAAACATTGTTCTTTCCCATTTTTAGTCCTATGATTATGAAATAGGATACCTGTATACAAATTTCGTTTATCATTATCACTTGAAATTCTAATCATTTCAAGGTCATCTGTCCAAAGCTCAAGGTCATTTCTAACTTTAGACTCAAATTTACACAAAAACAGTATTTCCAATTATTTTGAATTTATTTCTCTAACTTGTTTCATTAGATATTTTGATTTTGAATATTGACAGTTGAACAATCTATCAATAAAAGTAGAATTCATCACAGTTCTGTTAAATCATATTTCACTTCTATGTATGACATACTTTCAATAAGAGCATAAAATTGAGATTTTCTAGATTTTTCTCATAAAATATGTGACATTTATTTGGGTCTTCAATGGTATTCGATAATTTTGATACTCATCCCACCAAATAATGCAGTTATAATACTTTGACCCCTTATTGATTGTTCCATACCGTTTACTGTTAATAATGTCTTTTTTTTAAGTGAAAATCACATCATTTGGCCTGAAAGTAGCAAATATGTTTCAATGACCTTGAAAATTGATCAAATGGCCTTGACATTATCTCAAGGTCGTGTTAACATCATATTATCTTTAATATACATCTACATACCAAGTTTTGTAACGATAGCAGGGATACATCTTTAGAAATTAGCTTTTTACTTATGAATTCGTTCCAAATGTTACCATAGTAACCTATTTCAACGGCAAAAAACCCCCCAGAAAAATATCATTTCTACATAAATTTCCTTCGATTCCCATGAAGTCCTAGGATAGTACTATTCAGGAAAAGGCAACTGTAATTCTAATCTTGGGGCATCTGCATTATTACTCATGTCAAAATTAAGTGAAATACAGGTAAAATCAGGTCTAAATTGGCCTATAATGGCACATTTTGAAGGCCTAAAATGGCACATTTTGAATATGCAATTTTCTTGAAATTGAAGTTTATATGGCGTACATTAAGAAGGAGCATTGAATAATCAAATTATATTAACTTAAGAGGGTTTAAATAATCTGTTCAGAAAATTGCATATACATTCGACATTCGTTTCCATAGTAAAGGGATGCATAAAATTGCCTTATTTAAAGGGTTTTTTATACAAAACCTTGGTTAACATGGCAACGGAACGTCAGAGAAAAAAATGTAAGGTCATTTCGTTCTGAGGACATCATATACACCTTGTACACAAAAAGTATCAAAATTTGAGACAAGTCGTGGCCAAACATGTCAGATTTTTTTTTAAGGTTTTTACAGAGAATCCAAAGTAAAATCCTTGTATACAGCCCAAAGGTTGCAGTTTTGATTGGATCTTCACCAAACTTCATACAATAATTGCTTAGGATATAGAAAGAAACCAATTGATTTTCAAGGTCAAAGGTCAAGGTCACAGACTGCCAATGTTTAAAATCTTTGTATACTGCGTAGAGGGTTGAATGGGTCATACACTTATTGGTTATGACGTGTGTAAGATTACTATTGATTTCAAGGTCAAGGTCACAGATTGGAAATGTTTAAAATATTTGTATACAGCCTTGATGGCATAATTTCGATTGGAGCTTCTGGAGTTCACTGAAGCATATCCTGAAGATGAGGAGGATATGATTCAATGATCCTCGGACCATCTTATATCTAACACTATTTCTAAAAAAGATATCGATCGGTCCCTCACCTTTAGGTGAGAGAGGCCTATATTTCCCATTAACATGTGTGGGGCTTGTGGCGCAGAACTGTCATTTCCTATTAATCATAAAGGTAGATGAATTATTACCATACAATATCTCAACCATTCATCATACAATGGTACACATAATTTTACAAAAAGGAAACACTTTACATTTGAAAATTCAATCTGATGGTGCTTAGCAGAAAAACGAAAAATGGTTGCTAAGGTAAAAGGTAGTTGCAATGGAGAAGTTTGTAACCTGCCAATCATTGCAAGTCTTTCCATTTATAAGTATGGAATAAAAATCCATATTTGGTAACATGAAATAAATCAGTATTATGCATCTGTGGAGCTGATAGGTATGGTAACTAAGGTGTATATCTCGTTGCTAGATAAAATGGGCAATTTCTGTGACATTTTAGATAAAAGATTAGCTCCATCTTAAAAAATCGCATATATAACTAGATAAAGGCCCGTCATAAATGCTTAATTTTGATTCTTTTAAATGGTTGCTATGGAATACATTTGGTTGCTATGGAGGATTTTTCACATGTTATATATATATAATTTTTCATGTTCCTGCACATCACTGTAAGTCTTTCCATAAATGAGTGTACAATAGATATCCATACGAGGGAATATAAAAAAACCGGTATCATGCATCTACTGAACTGAGAGGTATTGTAACTACGGTGTACAAAGGTGTACATCTCGTTGCTAGGTAAAATGGGCAATTTTAATGACCTTTTTGAAAATAGATACATTCTTTGCAACAACAGAAAATATCCTTTTATGTGCAAAATAAAAAATTGCATACATATATAGATAGAAGCCCGTAATCAAATGATGAATGTAATTAATGAAAATGGTTGCTATGGAATAAAATTGGTTGCTATGGAGGATTTATCACATCTTATGTATAGAATTTCTCATGTTTTGTAATTTGCGCATTATTGTAAGACTTTCAATACATTGGTATGGAATAAATATCCATTCTTGGTTATATAAGATAAACCGGTTTAATGCATCTACGGGACTGAAAAGTATGGAAACTAAGGTGAATATCTCGTTGCTAGGTTAAATGGGCAATTTCTGTGAAATTTTGGAAAAAGATGAAACATTTGCAATATAAGAAAATATCCTCATATGAGCCTAACAAAAAAATCATATACATAACAAGGAAAAAACTTGTCATAAATAATCAAATTTAATTATTGAAAATGGTTGCTATGGAATAAAATCGGTTGCTATGGAGGATTTTCCCCATATTATATATAGATATGTCTCCCTTAGTCTATTTATACAAAATAAGAGCGAAAATTCATTTGTAAATAAGAAAAGTTATTTAAAATTATTTGATATTTAAAATGATAAATTTTGAATTTTACTGAAAAAAGGGACTTTTTTAAACAATTTTTTTCCGAGTTTCCTCAAAAAGGCTTCCCGATTTTTTTCATGATTATAATAAAGCTATGATTGGTTAATCATACGCAATCTGTATTATATGTCCTGACTGTTGCAGATTTGAAATATTGAATTATGTTTTAGAGACATAATTTCAATTTTTCAAAATTTAAAAAATAGGCCTACTTCAGGTTACCATAGCAACGGAGTCACTTCAATTTAATGCATGTTATTCAATTTTTCTTTAACACTTTACATGAGGCATTTGTTTGATACTTAATTGAATTTAATTGAGCAGTGGGAAACACGAAAAAAAATACGTTGGAAATCTTACAAATTTGCAGAATTTTTTTGTCTCACTGGCAGGTTTCCATGGTAACAACTAAAACACAGGTAAATATTCTTTAAAAAAGTTTAAAAACCTTTTTATTGCTATAAATGGTCAAGGAGCATCAAAATGATTACAAAAAAGGTGAAAAAAGGAAAATCAAAATTTTGAAGTTTCCATGCAATGCTCAATGGTCAGTGATTTTCTCTCTTAATTGTTGGCTAAACAGCTGATCAACGGATCTAACTTACGGTATACATGTACCTGAGATTATAGGTGTGAAAACATGTTTTGATGGTGATAACTGTTAATTGACTTATACGTTTATATTTCATATCCTTATCTTAGGCCGTTTGGGTGTTTCTAAGACATCGCCCCACACTATAATTTTACGCCTCATGTCAGATCGCTGGATCGATTTATTTAAGGTATCCGATGTACATCTGGACCTTTATTCATGCATGGTAAGGTACTATAAACTATATATTTTATAATAAACAACAATGACCACTCTATATCCTCAAATTTTCGGCCACTCGGCCTTTATCTAGTATCAAGTGAAAAAGCACAAATATAAAAGAATTCTATGTAATATCCATTACTGCTGGTAAACATAGCCTAGCATAAAATGAACAAGGTACGAGTCACATATAACAATCAACAATGCGTAAAGTGCCAAAACGACGTTACATAAAACCACTAAATCTGAGTACCGTTATCGAACATAGATAAGTTAGAATGAGTTCATTTAAGTTGTTTTGTTAATAAAATAATGAAATTTATGATAAACAAATAGAAATTCAGGAGGTTAGAGACTGGTTTGTCCCCCACCGCCGTCCTTTCTTACACTTACAGCATGGACCAGACATACATGTTTCGGGTATTTAACCCTTGTCAGTGATCCTCAATCTAAACAATGTAATATGGCCAAAATATGTGAAAAACATGTCCTAAATATACTGAAAGAAGTAGCAAGATGGCTGGGATATGATACTATGGGACCCAGGTTTTAGAAATTTGAGAAAATTTTGTAAATAGAAATTATCAAATGCGTTTGAAGAAACTATCAACCGAAATTGATCGAACTTGGCTACATGTTCTCTCGGGGACTCCTGGTCCACCAGCAGTGACACTCATTAAGTGGTACAAATGTTTCACGTCTTCTTCAAATTCATACATGCTCCTCTTCAATTCAATGGTTTTGATACGCTCTGAAGTATCAATGACTCGTGAAGATGCCACCTGCCACCGACAAATTAAAAGACCGGTCTCCACCGACAACCGCTAGCTAGAGAAATGTAAGCTACCTTGAAAAACTAGAGTGCATTACATATGACTGAGAAGTGCTTTAATTAATGCTAACCTAAATCTTTTGATTTTTAATGCTATAGGATATTGATTCCACTTTTCGGGAGATGAAAGTTATGTGTGGTAATTAAGACCATTGTCCAACTTATTGGACCCACCGGGAAAAAAACGATGAGTCCTTATCGTGTGCAAACGCTAATATGAGACACAGGGATTAAGGGACTAGATTGGGTACATGACAATATGATAATATTTTGTTTACCGGTATAAGTCAGAAAAATGTCCTGGAATGTGTCCCAGAATTAAAAAAAAATCTGTCCCAGAATTTTGTCATCATGGTCATTTGTCTCTGAAAATTTTCATCAATCATGAATGTCCTAGAATGGCTGAAAAAATTTGGCATGTATGGAAGAGACAACAGAGACTCAGCATATGCCCAGAAATATTACATAACGATGTTGCATAACATTTGGCAGAAAACAAAGATACAGGAAGATATTATCGATGAATATTATTCATGAGAATGAGAATAGTCAACAATGAATATAAAGTTCATGAATGCAAAGTTTATCCACTACTATCCTTCTGTACTACAAAACAGAGGTCTTTTGAAAGGTTACTGAACTTGATTTTGTCCGAAACTTCTTGAGTTTTTGTCAGAAACTACCTTCATCTGGAATCAATAAAGGGCTGAACTTGGTTTTGTATGAAACCTCTTGTCCGAAATCTCTGGAGTCGAAACAAATTTTCGTCAGAAACCTAGCTCTGGCAACCTATATAACTACTGTCCATGCAGCTCCGTCAGAAATCTAATTGGTGCACTATAGAATTTTTATTGGGTCAATTTGATGCATAGGGATTAAATTTGGTGCAGTTGATCTGCTCCGATGGGTTATGTAATCTTACAATCCAAGCTCGTTGACCCATTTATCCCCCCCCCCCCCTTAAAAATTTCGATGTGCAGGTGTTTATTTGTGTCGGAGGTATGTCAAGAGCGATACCAAGGATTATTGCAAAAAAAATTGGCCTTTTCAGGTACTATTACGCTCTGACCCTCTACATGTACCACACTATCCGATACAAAAAAGTGGGATAAAGGGTCGAGGAACTCGGATAAGTAGTTGTACAATTATTCTATTGACAGTAAATGCGAGTCTCGTGTGCTTTTGTGTGTGTCTTTAAATAATGTCGCCCTTCCTGATAGGAAGTATCTCAAAAAATGAAAATGATGTCAGGTGAACTGTCTACAATGTCAACAAGAAAGACAACCCCTATTTTCATCAACTTTGCGCAGTGCAAGTAGATCAGATTTTTCAATTATTACATTGATCATGTTAATAGTGAACTAAACAGTTACATAAAATTACTTTCCTTGAAAAAAAATTGTTTGGATTTTATTATATATGTCTGAAAGTAAATCAATTCCTCACACTGTGTGTGCAAATTCATATTTGACCTTGTGACTGACGTGCTGAGTCACCATAACAAGTACTATATGTACATTTTGATACCAAGACCTAGTGACCTTGACTTCGAACTTTGACCTTATATTTTGGTTAAGATGTTATTAAAGTGAATATCTCCTCAAGTATAAGTGATAATATTTCATACACAAATTCATCATAACAAGTCTAACTCCAAGAGATTTGACCTTGTGACCTTGACATTTGACCTACTTTTAAACTAAGGGGTAGGGCTTTGATATTTCACATGTATATTCCTCATGATGAAAGCTTTCATTAAATGCCATGACTTTTGACCCAGTGACCTTGACCTTTGACCTACTTTTAAATTATAAGGGGTAGGGCTTTGATATTTCACATAGATTCCTCATGATAAGAGCTTTCATTTGATATTATGACTTTTGACCTAGTGACCTTGATCTTGACCTTTGACATACTTTTTAACTATAAGGGATAGGGCTTTGATATTTCATAGATATATACCTCATGACCAGAGCTTTCATTTGATACCATGACTTTTGACCTAGTGATCTTGACCTTTTGCATACTTTTTAGCTCACCTGAGCAAAGCTCAAGTGAGCTATTGTTATAGCGTGGCGTCCGTCGTCCGTCGTCGTCCGTCGTAAACTTTTCACATTTTCAACTTCTTCTTCAGAACGGCTGAAGGGATTTTGATGAAACTTGGTAGGTATGAAGTACTAATGGTCCCCTACAAGTGTTGTTGTTTTTCGTCCGGATCCCTCAACAGGTGGCGCCACCAGAGGCAAAAGTAGGTCCCAGAGGGTACCCTCCTTTGACAAACTTCTTCTTCAGAACCGAAGCATGTATGGACAAACCGAAAGCATCTGGATGATCTAGAGAGATGTCTTAAGAAGTGTTGTTATTTTTGGTTCCACTCCGAAGTCAAATTTTTGACGCGTTTTTGACGTCTTTTTGGACTTTGTCAGAAATGCACATTTTTGCACTATTTCTTTCAATAACTCAATAAATGTATGATTTAATGCAATCATTTTCTGTATATTTATCATTTTTAAGTTACTTAATGCTTTGATATGTATTTTATGCTAAATTTTTATTTTTTTGATTTTTTATGAATTTTTTTCCTTATGTAAAAAAGGAAGGGGGGGGTGATTTAAATACATTTTCAGCTTCTTTTCCAGAACCACTTGGCAGATTTTAATGAAACTTGGTAGGTATGAAGTACTAATGGTCCCCTACAAGTGTTGTTGTTTTTCTTCCGGATCCCTCAATGGTACCCTCCTTTGACAAACTTCTTCTTCAGAACCGAAGCATGTATGGACAAACCGAAAGCATCTGGATGATCTAGAGAGATGTCTCAAGAAGTGTTGTTATTTTTGGTTCCACTCCGAAGTCAAATTTTTGACGCGTTTTCGACGTCTTTTTGGACTTTGTCAGAAATGCACATTTTTGCACTATTTCTTTCAATAACTCAATAAATGTATGATTTAATGCAATCATTTTCTGTATATTTATCATTTTTATGTTACTTAAAGATTTGATATGTATTTTATGCTAAAATTTTATTTTTTTGATTTTTTATGAATTTTTACCTTATGTAAAAAAGGAAAGGGGGGGGGGGGGGTGATTTTAATACATTTTCAGCTTCTTTTCCAGAACCACTTGGCAGATTTTAATGAAACTTGGTAGGTACGAGGTACTATTGGTCCCCTACAAGTGTTGTTGTTTTTCGTCCGGATCCCTCAATAGGTGGCGCCACCAGAGGGAAAATTAGGTCCAAGAGGGTACCCTCCTTTGACAAACTTCTTCTTCAGAACCGAATTATTTATCGACAAACCGAAAGCATCTTGATGATCTAGAGAGATGTTTTAAGAAGTGTTGTTATTTTGGATCCACTCTGAAGTCAAATTTTTGACGTGTTTTTGACGTCTTTTTGGACTTGGTCAGAAATGCACATTTTTGCACTTTTTCTTTCAATTACTCAATAAATGTATTATTTTATGCAATCATTTTCTGTATTTTTATTATTTTTATATTACTTAATGCTTTGATATGTATTTTATGCTAAAATTTTATTTTTTTGATTTTTTATGAATTTTTTCCTTATGTAAAAAAGGAAGGGGGGGGGTGATTTTAAAACATTTTCAGCTTCTCTTCAAGAACCACTTGGCAGATTTTAATGAAACTTGGTAGGTATGAAGTACTAATGGTTTTCTACAAGTGTTTTTGTTTTTTGTTCGGATTCGTCAATAGGTGGCGCCACCACAGGCAAAATTAGGTCACGGGGGGTACCCTCCTTTGACAACTTCTTCTTCAGAATCGAAGCATGTATTGACAAACCGAAAACATCTGAATGATCTATTGAGATGTATTAAGAAGTGTTGTTATGTTTGGTTTGACTCCAAAGTCAAATTTTTGACACATTTTTGATGTCTTTTCGGACATTGTCAGAAATGCACATTTTTGCACTATTTCTTTCAATAACTCAATAAATGTATGATTTTATGCAATCATTTACTGTATATTTATCATTGTTATGTTACTAAATGCTTTGAAATATATTTTATGCTATATTTTTATTTTTTTCAATTTTTATGAATTTTTTTTCTTATGTGAAAAAGGAGTGTGGGGGGGGGGGGGGGTTCAATATCTTTTCGGACTTAGTCAGTACTGCAAAATTTTGCACTATTTCTTTTGAATATCTCAATGATTTTTTAATGCAATCATTTACTGAATATTTATCTTTTTAAGTAATTCAATGGTTTGATATAACTTTAATTCTCAAATTTAATTTTTTTCAATTTTTGATTGTAGTTTTGATGATTGTTCAAATTAATCAGAGTTGTCTTTCTTTGTAATTTTTATTCACTGTCCTGAATATCTTTCTTTGTTATTTTTATTCACTATACTGAATGTAAAGGCATGATAGATAATTTCAAGATTAGAAAATAATTTTTAAAATATGCATGTATAATGAAAAGAAATAGAAAGAACATTAGAAGTTTTTTTGTTCATTTTTCATCCAACTTTCCTTGGTACAAAGGAAAGGGAGGAGAGGTTTTTTGTGTCGCATGCAAAGCATAGCGGCACATAGTGATCACTTTGTCCGGTGTCTGTCTGTCTGTCCGTCTGTCTGTCACACTTTTATATAAAAGTGATCCTTAAATGCTGCTATCTTTCGCAGGTGACACATGCATTACTCAAGTCAAGTGGGGTACCCTCCTTTGACAATTTCTTTTTACAGAACTTAAGCATGTGTCCACATCATAATCTAAGATTGTTATACTATCATAATCAAAGATTGGACATGGTTCTCAGGTGAGCGATGTGGCCCCCTCGGGCCTCTTGTTAACGATAAGGGATAGGGCTATAGTATTTCACATATAGATTCCTTATGACCAGAGCTTTCTGTGTTATGTCATAAATGAATTGGTTTAGAGAAAAATGTCCCGCAGGGGGTATGATTTTTCACTTTAAGGTTCAAGGATACACCATCCGAACAACAAATCACTTCGGAGTCTCTCTCGTCGCCAAAATCGACGTCACGTTATCTATGACGTCACGAAAAAAACGCGCCAAAATTGCATCGACACTCTTATTATTTGACGCTGATTCACCTACGTCCTGAAACATGAACTAGTATTTTAGGGATTGTGCTAAATGAAACTGCTGTATTTTGATAAGATTGGGACTTCTATCATTTTCCTTTGAATCTTGATTAAAAATTGATGTAAAACAATTCTTTGATGGGTATGTTCATTCAGAGAAAAGGCTTACAGCGCATTCTGTCGTTCGCCGTCATCTGTACGAGAAAATCACGAAAGAATAATTTTATGCTTGTTTTATTTGTAAACAACCGTTTGATTTAAATCCGGGGTTAAAATAGCAATTGAATCTAATTAAAATGTGTGTGATGCTTTTTTTTACACGAGGGGTTTAAATGGGCAACATCTCACAAAATTATACATTTTATTAGGAAACAACTCCTTAATTTACATGCGGGATTTGGGTAAAACAAATGAATGGACTTTTCTATGTCTATATATCTAGGAGTAGTGATATTTAGAACAGCAAGCATCACGACAAGGGCAAGGGGGGGGGGTATGACTGCTACGTAGCAATTTCTCTCCGCTATGTGTAAGATTCGCCATTTATTATAAGCGAACCGTAATAATTAAATTTTGAATTCATCGAACAGAAGACCCTTCATGACAAATGACATAGTACTATAAGTCAAACCTTCTCAAAGTGAATCCTCCTTTTGAAGAAATTCCCCTTTTTACATTATTTGCTCTTCTCCTTTTCTTACAATGCGAATATTCATGGACCTGTTATAAATCAATGATTTCAGGATTATTGCCTAAATTTAACCCTCTGTCCGGCAGTAAATTATTATTACCGGTATACGTTTAATATAGGAATAGAAAGTACATACATATTTTAAAATTACCAGTGGCGGATTCAGGTGGGTGCGGAGGGGGCGCCCCCCCCCCCCGGCAATGACCCCAAATTTTCCAAAAAACAGGAATATCTTTGCCAATTTTCAGCAAAAATCGGCAAAATTCGCTCCTTGACCCCCGGCATAGGGGGCGCTGGATCCGCCACTGATTACCTATAGGATATTTGATCCTGAACAAGTCACAATGACCTTGAGGATGACCTTGACCCGCGTCGGATGCCATGATGCTGAATATCCTAGCATGTTTGATGAAAAAATGCGAATGCCGACTTACCTACATTATATGATCTCCATAAATACGTAAATGCAAGGAATACTGTTTTTATCGTCTAACATTGTAGTACACTGAAATTATTTTGCAGTCAGGAAAGAATTTGTCGTTAAACGCCTATAATGAAATATGTGCACGTAGACCAGTAAAAAAAAGTAGGAAGGGGGGGGGGGGGGGGTATGGAACGTTTATAATATTAATCGAAGATAGAAATCAGTTGCAGCATTGTTTTACTGTTATAAGTCAGTTAATTGCATTTTACATTGTCTATATGGATTTTTTTTGTTAAAAATATTTCAAAAAATCCTTTTAAATGTTTTCTGTTTTGAAACACAGATTCTAACAAATAGGTTTCAAAACGCCGAGCAATTATAGGGCGACGTCCTGGTTCAAAACGACGTTGTTCGTGCTATTGTTTACCCTTTCTTAAAAGAAAACGGATGTCATGCGGAAATAAATATGATTTTTCATAAATATAGGAATTAAAAAAAAACTATTTCAAAAAGATACTCTGTCACAAGGCCGATTTTAGCCCTTACCGGCTTTTCTCCTCATCCAAAACCAATGGATAGCAACATACGATGTACTAAGCCTGTATATTATATATAACGTGTGATTGCACTTACATTCAAGTATTTATAATTTTCTTTGCGTATTCTTTTATCTGAATTCATTCTATTTCTTTATAATTATATTCATAAGATAAACATCTTGTTTTCATCGCCCCATTTCATTCTTCTTTATCAACTTGAGTTGACGTTCAAATGACCAAATGCATCACGTGACGTCATTTGCTTAAAACTGTTGCAGGCGTTAATATTACTGATATAATGGGTAAATATTATAAAATGGGTTTCAGAATTCACATTTTGATCAGTTCTATTTCCAATTGATATATGGCTGATAAATGGAGTAATTTAGATGAACGGTTCAGGAGATATAAATCCAAATAGAGCACGGAGGGGATATCTTGCCAGCATTTTGTAACAAAATCTGGAGGGGGTAAGGTCATAATTTTGTATCAAACTTAAAATTTTGTGCGATGATTGCTACTTTTATTTTTATTGTTGAAAGATATGTTAACTTAGATTAATATAGCAATTTTTCCGCTCATTGGCATGTTAACAAAGTACTTAAACCCGTCATTTACTGGTTGGACTCTAAAAATAATGACGTCAAGAACAGAGCCTAAAATGGTATAATATTTACTATTTCATAGAAGGAGCTGTTAAGATAAGGCGTAAAATCTGCCCTGAAAAGAGGAAATTTCAAAATGCAAAAATTGAGAAACATTTTCGGTAAAAATATGAAGTTACTTGGTCCAGATATGAATCTTCTGTCAGGTTGGATAAATTATTCAAAATAAGACTGATTTTTGGGTCAAAATAAGCGTTTTTCCTATAGAAATCAATGGAAAACGGAAAAGTTTTTCTACAACATTGTTCCCCCCCTCGGTTCAGAATGCCACTTTTACCAAAGGTGTATATCAATAAAACAATTTTTCTGGCCAAGTGGGGTTCTGAACCGAGGGGGGGAACAATGTCCCACAGGCGAAAAACGAAAAAAAGGGGGGATGGATGACTATTTTAGAATCGGTATTTAGAGCGGTAAAATAAATCAAAATTGTCGTTTTTTTCTTTTGATATCATGTAACAATCTATTCAGAGTGTGTTCCAATCAAATGATTAACCGTTAGGAAGGAAATAAACGAGAAAGTTGTCTATTTCTACGCTATGCGTATTTCGCGCCTGAAAGCTACATATGTGGCTGATAAATACGAAATATAACCGTTTTTCAGTTTCCGGACTGAGAGTTTTGCCGATTATATTGATATAATAACATCAAGGTTAATTTTTCTTATCCAAGTTTGACATTAAAAGGTAGAGAAGTATAATTAACATCAAATTTATGTAAATTAATGCATTTTTTGCTAATTTTCGCTCGATATTTGAGATTTTCTCTCATCCATACCCCTACCTCTTCAACCCGTAATTATAACATCTTTCACCAAATCTATTTAAATAAAATACCAACTAAGAATCTTCTAATACTTTATATTTCAATTCCGACCACTTTTTATCTGAAATAGAAGGACAGCGCACGAGAAATAATCGAGTGATTTCAGGGCTAAATCAAGCCCTTATCTTAACAGCTCCTTTGACTTACCAGCATTGATGTATTTTCTATTTTTTATTTGTTTTAGACCTTCTTTCGTTATTAAAAGAATGACCATATACATTCATGCATCAGGTTTAAAATAACAGGGGTCTATTGATGATATGATGCAAATTTGGGGAAAATTAAAGAAAAATTGGACATGTACTTCTTTGGAAGATCATAAATCAATTAGAAGCTCGATGACATATACTTTGTTCATTAAAATACTATACATTACATTGTTCTCTACCAATAAAATCAATAAAACTTAACCTGTGATGTTTAATACTGTTTTGGGGGTGTTTTGGAAAGGGTGTAACCATGAACCTTAAGGGCAGTTCTAGTTTAAAAATGATTTTTAGCTCTACTGGTCAAAAACCAGTCGAGCTTATGCGATCTCTCTGTGTCCGGCGTCCGTCTGTCTGTCTGTCCGTCTGTAAAACCTTTCTTGTGAGTGCAAATCCTCTGAATCTATGAATAGCACAAAATAAATTCTTTTTGCATTATGATGGACCTGTGGTCTTGTTGTGCACCTGATATTTTGTTTGAGCCCCTGACCCCCAGGGTCTTGGAAAATGGGTGTGGTCATTTTCTCCTATATAGCTCTATGTAATCTTGTGAGCTCCGATTCTCAGAAAGTATAATTGATAGAACAATAATTCTTTTAGCATTATTCTCAGTCTGTGTTGTAGTTGTGCACCTGATATTTTGTTTGAGCCCATGACCCCTTGGGTCTTGGAAAATCGGTGTGGTCTTTTTCTCCTATATAGCTCTTTGTAATCTTGTGAGCACCTATTCTCAGAAGGTATAATTGATAGAACGATAATTCTTTTAGCATTATTCTCAGTCTGTGTTGAATTTGTGAACCTGATATTTTGTTTGAGCCCCTGACAACTAGGGTCTTAGAAAATGGGTGTGATCATTTTCTCCTATATAGCTCTATGTAATCTTGTGAGCACCAACTCTCACAAAGTAAAAAAAAAACAGTCGAGCTTATGCGATCGCTCTGTGTCCGGCGTCCGTCTGTCTGTCTGTCCGTCTGTAAAACCTTTCTTGTGAGCGCAAATCCTCTGAATCTATGAATAGCACAAAATAAATTCTTTTTGCATTATGATGGACCTGTGGTCTTGTTGTGCACCTGATATTTTCTTTGAGCCCCTGACCCCCAGGGTCTTGGAAAATGGGTGTGGTCATTTTCTCCTGTATAGCTCTATGTAATCTTGTGAGCTCCAATTCTCAGAAAGTATAATTGATAGAACGATAATTCTTTTAGCATTATATTCAGTCTGTGTTGTAGTTGTGCACCTGATATTTTGTTTGAGCCCCTGACCTTAGGGTCTTGGAAAATGGGTGTGGTCATTTTCTCCTATATAACTTCATGTAATCTTGTGAGCACCTATTCTCAGAAGGTATAATTGATAGAACGATAATTCTTTTAGCATTATTCTCAGTCTGTTTTGAATTTGTGAACCTGATATTTTGTTTGAGCCCCTGACAACTAGGGTCTTAGAAAATGGGTGTGATCATTTTCTCCTATATAGCTCTATGTAATCTTGTGAGCACCAACTCTCACAAAGTATAATTGATAGATCGATGATTCTTTTAGCATTATACTCATTCTGTGGTGTAGTTGTGCACCTGATATTTTGTTTGAGCCCCTGACCCCCAGGGTCTTGGAAAATTGGTGTGGTCATTTTCTCCTATATAACTCCATGTGATCTTGTGAGCACCAATTCTCAGAAAGTATTATTGATAGATAGATAATTGTTTTTGCATTATTCTCAGTCTGTGGTGTAGATGTGCACCCTGTACTTTGTTTGAACTGCTTACCCCCAGTGTCTTGGAAAATGGGTGTGGTAATTTTCTCCTATACATGTACATGTATTACAAAATGTACTCTATCATGTAATATTGTGAACACTAATTCTCTGAAAGTATAATTGATAGACAGTTAATTCTTGTTTTCATTTATATATCAATCATTCTCTGGTCTAGAATTTTGTTTTAGCCCCTGAACCCCAGGGTCTTGAATGTGGGAATGTCACTTAGAATAATTTAAGCAAACAACCAGGAGAGGTTCAGTCTCATCAGAGACTTCTGGTTGTGCATATAGACCCAGGGTTGTGGGTTCAAAGTTTGGCACTGACACTACATGTATTATAATGCAATGTTACTAGTTTAAGAATGTGCATGGGTATGGTGAGCGATGTCCCCCTCCTGGGGCTCTTGTTTGCCCCCAGTGTCGTGAGGGCAAAAATAAAACGGGGCAAATAAACTTTTCGTTAGGGCAAGAAAAGTTGTTGACAGAGGCGTGGCATTTCAGAAACACTTTTTATGCCCCCGGAATCAAAGATTCGGGGGCATATAGTTATTGGCCTGTCCGTCTGTTTGTCTGTTTATCTGTTTGTCTGTTTGTCTGTCTGTTTGTCCGAAAAACATTTAACATTGGACATAACTTTTGAATGGGAAGTGATAGGGCTTTCATATTTCACATGTGTATTCCTTGTGACAAGACCTTTCCATTGATACCAAAATTTTTGACCTCGTGACCTTGACCTTGACCTTTGACCTACTTTTCAAAAACTTTAACATTGGGCATAACTTTTGAATGGGAAGTGATAGGGCTTTCATATTTCACATGTGTATTCCTTGTGACAAGACCTTTCCATTGATACCAAAATTTTTGACCTCGTGACCTTGACCTTGACCTTTGACTTACTTTTCAAAAACTTTAACATTGGGCATAACTTTTGAATGGGAAGTGATAGGGCTTTCATATTTCACATGTGTATTCCTTGTGACAAGACCTTTCCATTGATACCAAAATTTTTGACCTCGTGACCTTGACCTTGACCTTTGACCTACTTTTCAAAAACTTTAACATTGGGCATAACTTTTGAATGGCAAGTGATAGGGCTTTCATATTTCACATGTGTATTCCTTGTGACAAGACCTTTCCATTGATACCAAAATTTTTGACCTCGTGACCTTGACCTTTGACCTTTTAACCCAGTGACCTCACATACATGTACTTAACAGAAAATAGTGTTCATACTAACAAAGATGCCACCGGGGGCATTCGTGTTTCACAAACACAGGCTTTATTGTTTATCTTCTTGATACATGTACATCATTCCTTTTATTTCAGATAAAAACTCAAGAGGAGTTTGTTGCCCTGCCATTAAGTACTACAGACTGTGACAATTGTGAAAATACAGCCTTCAAATTCAGCTGGTGAATTCTTACTGAACGAAAAATCTGTAGAACAGAATGTCTTTTGCTGGTACAGACAAAGAGAGTTCTTCCAGGTAAATGTGCATTTGTATAATGTACAGGGATGTAACAAAACCTCCCTTTTGGTTGATTTGAATCCCCCCCCCCCCCTAAAAAAAAAACAAAAAAAAGGGTCAGGGTTAGTTAAAACTAAATGAAGATTACCCTATAGGTAACACTAAAAATATATCAATAATCTTACATTGAATCTCACCGACTTATTAAAGTGCTCTATAGTAATGAATGTGTCCATCTGTCAACACTTTTTGTGTTGGGACACATAGGAATCACTTTAACCATTGTCAATCGTCTGTCCATCCATCTGTCTGTGTGTTTGTCAGTCACTTTAGATTTCACAACCTATAACTTTTGATTGGTGAGTGATAGAGGTTTTTGATATTTCACACCTACAGATACCCAAATTTTGACTTTGTTACCTTGACCAAGATGTTAAAATTGGCCTACTTTTCTGAAAGTTTATTTTGTACATTATTCTTAGTTGGTTACTGATAGGGCTTAAGTACATGTATTTCACTAGTGCATTACTTGTGACAAGACCTTTCTTCAAATACCAACATTTTTTACCTCTTCCCCTTGACTTAGTGGTTTGACCTGCTTTTCTGAACGTTTAAGATTGTACATTATTCTTGCATACCAGTCAACTCTCCAGCATTTGAAAGGAGATTCCCACATTTGAAACTTATCTCCCACGTTGGATTTCCCCCCATACAGGAGACAAAAAGTGCTAATATCCCCTTTTCAATCCTATCACCTGATTTTCCCCTCTTTTGTGCCTCACATACAAGTAATGTTGGAAAGATAACTCTAGCTTTTTGAACTCTCTAGTAAGGTTTGTTTACAATAATAATATAGATGCAAGTTGTATGTACAAGAATTAGAACACTGCTTGTGTAGATTGATGCCTGTGTAAACTGATCAAGTAAGGCAGATAAATTACACAAAGGGGTAGGGACATGAAGCCCCTAAAACGGCCCTGCAATTTTCCTTAAAACTAAACTTTATGAGAAATACTTGATATATCACGTAAAATTTAATGAATGCTTCCCGCTTTTAATGTAAGGAGCATATCGCCTACTGAAGTACCGTAGGAGGTATTGTGACGTCACCAAATGACGTCATTTTGACGTAATTGACAAAACATGGTCAAAAATGCTCGAAAATGTGTTTTTAGTTGAGAGTTTCGATGTGGCCACATGTGTCGAGAAACATAAAACTTTTATGACAAGAAGATATGATGATTATCTTTCATTTGTAAAATTTTCATGTTTCTCGATACATGTGGCCAATGCTAATTTTAAAGAAACATGTAGGTTTTACAGCAATTTCACTAAAAACTGCCGATTTCTGGGTTTTCATTGGGCTTAAAGCTACTGATAAATGCATTCTCAAAATCTCAACACATAATTTAGTGGAGGACTTGACAAAGTGTCAAATCACAAAAAATATTTAATCAATTCAAATGTTAAGAAACAGGGCCGATTTAGGGGCTTCATGACCCTACCCCTTAAAGGAGCCAGTAAATGACAATTGTATATTTGGGAATTTGTGTGAGCTGGCATTTAAAGCTGTATTCAATCTGCAGATAAATAAACAAATTCTTCCGAAAGGAAGGAATGATACAGATAAAAATATAAAAAGCTCTCAACTTGACTCAAGAACACAAATATTTGGCCTCTTGGCTTTATCAAGTGAAAAAACAACAAAGCAGATTAACAATGTTGAGAGGAAGATTTTGACATAAAATTGAGCTTTCTTTACCATGTTTACTACAGTAAAAGTCAATCTTTAGCAAAGTTCAATAAAATTTTCATAGCAATAATAGATTAACTTACTTCCTACAGATATTGGGCACAGAAAATTGTAAATGGTGGGATAGCTGGGATTGTGGGTGTGACATTTGTGTTTCCCCTGGATCTGAGTAAGACCCGCCTACAGAACCAACAGCCTGGGCCAGATGGTAAACTGCCATATAAAGGATTGTAAGTAAACAAACATGCAACTTTATTATGTTAGGCCTCACAAACTTATAGTCTCCTATCGGCAAAGCTGAAAGGGACTCTTTGTTTCCTCTCAGTCCATCTGTCCGTCTGTCTGAGTTGGTTTTCAATACTTTTTTCTGCAATTGATAGAGATAATGAGATGAAATTTGGTACACAGCTTGGTCTTGAATAGTTAGGTCATGATTAACCTATTTTTGAAGGAGTTATGCCCCTTGATGACTCACAGAATTAAGTTTTTCGGACTTTTTTCCGCAACGGATAGAAATGTTGAGATGAAATTTGGTAAACAGCTTGGTCATGAATAGTTACATAGCAAATTGAAGTTTGGTCATGGTTGACCTATTTTGAAGGAGTTACAACCCTTTATGATTGAAGAAAGTAAGTTTTTCTTACATTTTTCTACAACAGATAGAGATTTTGAGATGTAATTTGATACTTGTCTTGGTCATGGATAGTTACAGAGCAAGTTCGAGTTTTGTTTAGAGTCCTAGACCTATTTTTTTTTAACTTATGCCCCTTTATGCCGTGCTAAATTCAGTTTACTGATCCTATATTTTCTTCCCTGTTATTGCAAATATTGAAATAATTTTTGTTGTGTGAATACGTTCAAGTTTGATGCAGATTAAGCTTGAGTTTTGTTTCAGTTTACATATATTTTTTATAGGGACCCTTGGACTAGGCAGATTTCAGGAAATTTCAGTTTTCAAGGCTTTTCTTCAGTTTTATTGCAGTTAAATTTTATTGAATTGAATTTTGCTATCTTAGTACATCTGTGATTCAGGTTGAGTTCATTTGGTTCCAGTTCACCTGTTTTATAAAAAGTTTTGGCTATTGCGCTTGAAATTTCAGTTCTCCGGACTTTAATTTTCCAGTCAATACACACATTTAAATCTTGCTTTTGAATAGTCATTCATCTTTTAGTGAAAGTATAGATTAAGTTTAAATCAGTCTTTCCGAAAAGTCACTAGCTCGACGCCCGAGGCTACCAAAATTTTTGCTGGGCTAGTAGAAATTGTTTAAGATACTATTCAAGAAACTATTAAAATTCATTTTGGGGCTAGTGGCTGAAAAAAAGTTTTTGGAAAGACTTATTTAATTTCATATTTAATCGAAGCTGTCTAGGCAAAGTTGCAGGACATAGATTCATGCTGGTATGAGACTTATATTGTTCAGTGATTCATAATTTTATTATTTCTGTTAAGTGTCAGGTGTTTTCTATAATTACAGTCCACTATGCAATGATGCTCTTATACTTATTCATATGTGTATATAATGCTGTTTATCCATGAAGCATCTTTATTGTATGTTAAGCTCAAAATAGTTAATGATGTCAAACTGAAGAAAAACCTCCTTTCTGATCAAGATATAGCCAATCGTCAAGTACATGTACCCATAAAGGGACGTTTTTGTGTTCATACAAGTGTCCTTTTTCCTTCCGAAAAGTGTAAGATTGCCCAAACAATTTAAAACCCAAAGCAGAAAATGAAGGGGTTTATAGGAATTTACTTTTTCAGCCTTTTTATGTGTAAATGTATTGTTATTCAGGAGGGATTGTTTATTAACCACAATGAAAAAGGAAGGTCCTCGTGCAGCTTACAGAGGTAAGAAAATTTACTTAATCTGATGTGTGAATGATTTAAGGAATCATTGTAATATTTTTTTTGGTTGATCGAGGTATCAACACCAAAAATTGAGGGAAAACTGCATTGTGCGCGTAGCACAAGATGCTTAAGTTTTCCCTCAAGTTTTGGTGTTGATGCCTCGATCAACTGCATCATGCACATAGTGCAAGATGCGCAAGTTTTCCCTCAACTTTTGGTGTTGATGCCTTGATCAACCAAAAAAATATTACATTGATTACTTATCATTTCATTTCATCACTTTTCAGCGTTAATTTGCAGCTTTGAAATCGTGTTGCTAACGATGTTACTTATGACGTTGCTTAGTGTGTACCTCTGTTTTGTTTTGATACTGGTATCAACAAAATTTCTCGGCCAATCAGAATCGTCGTTTCTTAATATTAACAATGGAAATTAAATGATTTCTTTACCAGATCACAGTGTTAACAACCGGAAGTAGAGTATTACACCCATAATGCCTTAAGCTGTTTATGTTTGAAATTTATTTTCAATGATGTAATGAAACATGTACAGCTTTGAAAAATAAAGTCGGCATAAGATTCTCTGTAAAATATTGGAAATAAAAAAAAAGATTAATAGTAATTTTAGAATAGATACAGGTTTGTTGTGTGAACTTCTGTATGTGTAATAATTTCCTTTAAATTTTAGGACTTTCTGTGAATTTATTATTTATCACACCAGAGAAGGCCATTAAGCTAGTTGGCAATGATGGGTTTAGACGCTTGTTCAGTAATTCTAGGTAAGTGGAATTTGATGAAGAAAATAATATCAACACGTGAACTTTTCATTTCTCTTTTTTAGCTCACCTGAGCCAAAGGCTCATGTGAGCTATTTTCATAGTGTTGCGTCTGGCGTCCGTTGTCTGGCGTCCGTCGTCGTTGTCGTAAACTTTTCACATTTTAAACTTCTCCAGAATGGCTGAAGGGATTTTGATGAAACTTGGTACGTATGAAGAACTCATGGCCCCCTACAGTGTTGTAGTTTTTCGTCCGATTCCATCAACAGGTGGCGCCACCACAGGCAAAAGTAGGTCAGGGGGTACCCTCCTTTGACAAACTTCTTCTTCAGAACTGAAGCACATATCAACAACCGAAGCACATATCCACAAACTGAAAGCATCTGGATGATCTACAAGGATGTCTCAACAAGTGTTGTTTTTGGTTCCAGTTCGTAGTCAAATTTTTTACACAGTTTTGACATCTTTTTGGATGTGTCAGAAATGCTCATTGGCCAGATTGCAAAGCAAAATCCGGTCTATAAAATGGCGAAGTCCATCTGTCCGTCTGTCCGTCAGTGCGTCAACATTTTGGTTAAATTGTTGCGATTAAGTCCGTTGAGAGAAAACTGTTTGGAGGAGCAACTTGAAACTTGACATGGTGATAGACCATGATGAGATGAATGAAACACTGCTACAAAATTTGACCTAGTGACCTTGACCTTGGAGTTTGACCTGCTTTTGAAAAACTTTAACTTTAACTATAAAGGCTATGGCTTTGAGATTTCACATGCAGAATCTTTATGACCAGACCTTTCATTTGATATCATGAGTTTTGACCTAGTGACCTTGACATTGACCTTTGACCTGCTTTTGAACTATAAGAGGTAGGGTTTTGATATTTCACATTTAGATTCCTCATGCCCAGAACTTTCATTTTATATCATGACTTTTGACCAAGTGACCTTGACATTTGACCTACTTTTGAATTATAAGAGGTAGGGTTTTGATATTTTACATATAGATTCCTCATGACCAGAACTTTAATTTGATGTCATGACTTTTGACCTAGTGACCTTGACATTGACCTTTGACCTACTTTTAAACTTTAAGAGGTAGGGTTTTGATATTTCACATGTAGATTCCTCATGACCAGACCTTTCATTTGATATCATGACTTTTGATCTAATGACCTTGACATTGACCTTTGACCTACTGTTCAACTATAAGAGTTAGAGTTTTGATATTTCACATATAGATTCCTTATGACGAGATCTTTCATTTGATATCATGACTTTTGACCTAATGATCTTGACATTGACCTACTTTTGAATTATAGGAGATAGGATTTTGATATTTCAGTTGTAGAATCCTCATGACCAGACCTTTCATTTGATATCATGACTTTTGATCAAATGACCTTGACATTGACCTTTGATCTACTTTTGAACCATAAGGGGTAGGGCTTTGATATTTCGCATTTAGATTCCTTATGACCATAGTTTTTACCATTGCGCAATAGTATTAATGACCTTTGACCTTTCTGTCTGTGCAAAAATGTATACGTCATCTAATACAACCACTTCACAATCCGGCCTTACTGCCTTTAGCGGTTTATGGTTTATTTTTGAACTGTTTCTTTGAACATTTTGAATAACTTTAAAATATGTAGTTTTATGCTCACAATTACTGCATATTTGTCATATTTAAGGCATTCAGTGGTTTTATATTGATTTTGGTTGAAAATTTTATTTTCATGATTTTTCAAGATTTTTTTCTCATGTGAAAAAAGGAAATACTGTAGTCTAGTTGCCAAATAGCTATTTTGGGGGGACCCAAAATAATGTTACGCACAAAATGTTTTTGCATGAAAGTGATGTTAATACTCTCTACTTTGATAATCCGGCGGATGCCACTCTGGCATCCTTGGGCATTTCGAAATTTTTGGGGAAAAGTGTGATTTTTCAAAGAAAATCCGTTGAAAATTGGAAAAACGCAATTACTTTTTCCATGTTGTAGCTAGGACAACAGATTTGGTATCAAAAGAACTACAATGCCATTGCCTTTAAGTCTAATGCTCAGTTTATCAATTACTTGTCCATAAAATGGGGAAAACTATGGATTTTCGATGAAAAACCGTTGAAAATTGGGAAAATGTCATATCTTTTTTCATACTGTAGATAAAATAACAATTTTGGTACCAAACGCACAATAAATGTATTGCCTTTCATTTTAAATATCAGATTAGCAATTTGCAAGTATGAAAATGGGGAAAAGAATGAATTTTGAATGAAAAGTGGCTGAAAATTGGGATATTGCTATGCTTTTTTCATGCTGTAGTTAGAACAACAGCAAGAAAAATGATTTCATTGATTTAAATTCAGAATGCCATTCAAGCGAATAAAATTTTCTTGTTTTCATTTGTTTTGTTCTGTTTTTTTTTTTTCCTTTTTTTTTTTTTTTTGCTGAAAAAAGGTTTTATATTGTAAAAATACAAATTAAAGAAATTCTAGAACAACAAATTTCGTATCAAAATGATTGCATATTGATAGTTTTAGATTTGCACTCTCTTATTACCCTTTTATTCATCTCTAGATATATCATTCCAAATAGTATAAATGTCCTAGCATCATCTTACAATATCAAGCAACATTTCACTAAAAGAATGTTCCCATTTTTACTGCATGATTCATACATTGCTTATTTGATGTCGTGTTTGCTGTTCCCTGCCCATTTGGTTTCTCTTGCTGTGTGTGTCTTCTCTGTGTTTTTACTTGAGGTGTTTTGATGTGTTGATATTGGTGCTGCAACCCAGTTTTGTAGGAGATCACCTCTTTTCTTATTGCCTTGTTGTTTCATCAACATGCAATTGTAATGCTTGTGTGCAACTACTTCTAACAACAAAGAACCCCTCTTACATGCTTGATCAAAATGCCTCCTTTGCATCGTACCCTGACAATTCTCTACTCCAAGACATTTCATTAATGTGGGAAGGGGACTTATATCGCTTGCGATTCATAAAGGGGTAGGGCCACGAGACCCATAAAACGGCCCTTGATTTTTCTCTTAAAATAAATTTCATGAGGAATACTTGATATCTCTCATGAAAATACACGAATGTTTACCGCTTTTCATGATAAGAATAATATCACCAAACAATATGCCATTTAACTGTAATGACGTCATGAAGTGACATCATTTTGACGTTATTGACAAAATATGGCGAAAATTGCTAGGAATTTTGTCTTTTGCCGTAGAATTCAATGTGGCCGCATGCGTTAACTGAGATAAAACTTTTATGACAAGAGGATATTATGATAATCTTTCACATATAAATTTTCTATCATAGTTAATGCATGCGGCCATTGCTAATTTAATAGAAATATTGAGTTTTTGCATAAATTTCGCCGAATATGACCTATTTTGGTGTTTTCAAAGGGCTAAAAGGTGTTGATAAAAGCAATTTTTACAAAAAGTGGATTCAGTAGAGAACGTTTCAAAATGTCAAATAACACTTAAAAATTCTATGAAGTACAATGTTCAAAATTTATCAAAATTAGGGCCAATATTGGGCTTCGTGGCCCTACCCCTTTATTTATATTAGAGGTGAGTCTGACACTTAGTTTTATTTATACATGTATTAGAAGTGAGTCTGACACATAGTTCTATTTATATTAGAGGTGAAGTAAGTCTTTCTAGAGGTATCCTTGCCGGTGGCTGTGCTGGTCTTTGTCAAATCATCGTGACAACGCCCATGGAACTGCTGAAAATTCAACTACAAGATGCTGGTAGAAGTGGTAAGACTGGAACTGTGATAATGCATGTTAACTATTTAGATGGCTGAATTCATTTTTTCATGCCAGATTTTTAGTATTTTTAGCCCCCTACCGGCAATACTGAAGGGGACTCTTAGTTTCCTCTAGGTCTGTCTGTCCATCCGTCTGTCCATCTGTCCCTCCGTCTGTCCGAATATTAGTTTTCTGGACTTTTTTCTGCAACAGATGGAGATATTCAAATGAAATTTGATACACAGCTTGGTCTTGAATAGTTACAGAGCAAGTTTGATTTTCGTCACGCTTGACCTATTTTTCGAGGAATTATGCCTCTTGATGACTTGGAAATTTCAGTTTTGGTCAGTTTTCCTCTTTCTTCTGCAACAAAGAGAGAAATTCAGGTGAAATTTGATAAACAGCTTCCTCTTGGATAGCTACAGGGCAAGTTCAACTTTCGTCACGCTTGACCTCTTTTTCGAATCGATAAAGCAGATAAAACCTCAGAACTGAGCTGCACAGACAGTAAGTTTAATTAAAACTCATGTTTCATTGAAGAGTAATTCATAGGCAGAGTTGCAGGACAAAAAATATGCCGCCGGTAGGGGACTTATATCTCTCAGCGATCATAACATTTTCAAATATGTATTCCTTGAAGCAAGAGTTCCTGCAGATGTAAAACTTTCTACCCAGTGACCAAACTTAAGTTCTTTGTGCACATAACACAATTTTCAGCTCAAGACCGTAACCTACATGTAGATGTGCATGTACCAGGCCAGACATAAAATATTTTATGTTTGCTGTCAATCAACTCTACCCTTTTACCTATGGTGGGGGAGGTAGGGAAAATATTTTATTTTATTTGAAAATAACTATATAAATACTTAGTCTGACAAGACTTCTTACATTCAAAATATAAGCATATTGCTTATTTTTAATGTTCTTTGAACAAGAATTAAAAGAAGCTGATTATAGCATACTGAAGCATGGCATTGTGAAGTCCAGAAACTTCATGGTCTATGAGTAGACATGACCTTAAATTTTATTTTCATATTCATCATTATATGTACTGCATTGAGATTTTTAAAATCAGTTTCATTATATTCCGGTACATGTATGATTGTTTTGGTCTGCAAGCTGAAAGAGTCTAAACTTGCTGAATCAAACAGGTCATTTCTTCAAATATAATTCTGTTATCTTGTGGTCACCATTTCTAAGAAAGTATTAATGATAGAAAGTTAATTGTTTTTGCATCATGATGGGTCTATGGTGTAGTTGTGCACCTGGTATTTTGTTTGAGCCCCTGACCCCCGGGGTCTTAGGAAATGGATGTGGTCATTTTCTCCTATATAACTCTACAAAACCGTGTAGTCACCATTTCTCAGAAATTAAAAATGATAAAAAGATAATTCTTTTTGCATCTTGATGGGTCAATGGTTTAAATGTGCACTTCATATTTTGTTTGAGCCCCTGACCCCCAAGGTCTTAGAAAATGGGCGTGTCACTTAGATGAATTTAACTAAACAACCAGGAGAGCTTCAGTCTCGTCAGATACTTCTAGTTTCTTTTTTATTTCCTTTTATTTGTTATCTAAAGACTGTCGATAAGGTTAATCAATTTCTTCACATTGTGACCTTGACCTTTGAGCCCTGACCTTCAAATCACAAGGTGTACTCGTACATAGTCCTTGACCAATGGGCAACTCGCATGGAATTTTGAAGAGCATAAAAAAATCAATCATATAGTTCTTCATTATTGCCTATTGTGAACCTTGAAGCCAATGGGCGTCCCCTCCCCCCTGCACCATTGGCAACTCGCATGTAAAGTTTGAAGAACACCTTAATTAAATTGCAATATCTAGAGTCGATCTATTATTGCTTAATGTGAACTTTGACCCCTGACCTTGAGACCCAATAGGTATTATCCTCTGGCTCTGAACACGATTTAGTCAATGCAAAGATTGAATAATGATTTCCAAAGTATATTGTGATCTTTAGAGTGTCCACAGAGTTTTATCATTACCAATAGTGATCTGGACTTTTATCTCCTGACCTTGAAAATCAGTAGGCTAAATCCTCTTGCCATTGGCAACTCACGAACATTTAGAGATGTCCATGTGATTGCACAAACCCACCAGAAGTTGAACGAGGGGAGAGTTTGAGCGTTGTCATTATTATTATTGTCCGGTTGGTTCAACACGTGATATCTAATTTTTCGATACAAGTATTCGTTCAGAAAATCTATTTCAACTGCTATAATGTCTGACCCACCTCCGATAGTTGCTCTGTGAGTATGAAGTGGGGGAGTTTGGAGACCCCCCCAAGAAAATTATGGATCATTGAAGCAAACTCTGGCGCTGAATTATCAGGGAATTTTCTTGCTCAATTTACCAAATCTTATACAAAAGCACGCTGTAAATAGTATTTTAAGCTCAATCTAAGTGTCCACTGTTAACATCCCCCGAAAGAAATTTTATTTTGCATTTGTTACAACCACTTTACGTGAGCTTGTAATGGGGGAGGGGGGGAGGCTACAGATAATACGATGCAATTGTTGATCGGAACCAGGTAAATTAATCAACTTTTTCACATGTTAAAATCAATATGATTTAAATAGGACCATCTGTCTTGTAGGCATTTCTTGTTATTGAAATGTGGTAAGTAGTAGTGTTGTAACGATAATCGCTGATGTCGCCGCTATCGTTGCTAAAACTTGAAAGCAGCAGACTGTTGATAATGGTTTTGAAAATGGATTGTAGCTGTTGAAATAAATTTGACGCGAAATTATTTCATTGCGAGACGTCTACGATATAGTTCTGAACGAAACTAGACGTGCTCGCGATGGCGGAGTTTACAGTTGAGGGGTAGCATATCTAGGTCATAATAGGTCTGCCATGTGGGACCATTTTGGCTTTAGAAAGTAAAAGGAAGGCCCTCCTTCTTAAGCAAGCCTCGAGATTTTGTTACTAATAACAAGGAATGTTCAACATTTAATTTATTTCCATGATTTTTCAATAAAAATCAGATTCTTAAATTACTAGTACTGAGTATTCCCCTTAAAAGATACAACAATTTTAAATAAGAAAAAAGTCTGATTATTGCAATTATGATATTGATTGTACTCCTGATAGTTTCCGATAATTGATAGTAATTTTTTCCGATTTTACAACACTAGTAAGTAGTAATTGATTTTTCGCGGTTGTACGTTGTAGATGTATATAAAATACGACTATCAAACATCATTTACATGGACATAATACTAAACTGTTTCTTCACTAAAATTTCGCCCTGTTAAATCTAAGGGTTTTTTGTGTCGCCTGCGAAGCATAGCGATACTTAGGGATCACGTTGTCCGTCTGTCCGTCCATCCGTCCGTCTGTCAGTCCATCCATCTGTCTGTCTGTCACACTTTGGGTGTCACAGCCAATAACTTTTGATTGGTAAGTGATAGGGCTTTGATATTTCACATGTGTATTCCTTGTGACAAGACCTTCCTACACATATCATAATTTTTGACCAAGTGACCTTGACCTACATATTTGACCTACTTTTCAAAAAAATTAAGAATGGATATATCTTTTGATTGGTAAGTGTTAGGACTTTGATATTTCACACCTGCTATCCTTGTGGCAAGACCTTTCTATACATACCATAATTTTTGACCTTGTGACCTTGACCTAGATATTTGACCTACTTTTGAAAAAAAGATAAGATTCGCTATATCTTTTGATTGGTAAGTGATAGGGCTTTGATATTTCACATGTGTACTCCTTGTAACAACACCTTTCTACACATACCATAAATTTTGAACTATTGACCTTGACCTACATATTTGACCTACTTTTCACAAAAATTAAGATTGTATATATCTTTTGATTGGTAAGTGATAGAGCTTTGGTATTTCACATGTGTATTCCTTGTGACAAGACCTTTCTACACAGACCATAATATTTGACCTTGTGACCTTGTACTAGATATTTGACCTACTTTTCAAGAAAAGTAAAATTGGCTATATCTTATGATTGGTAGGTGATAGGGCTTTGATATTTCACATGTATTTTCCTTGTAACAATGCCTTTCTACACATACCATAATTTTTGGCCGGATTGCAAAGCAATTCCGGTCTATAGATTGACGATGTCCGTCCGTCCGTCCGTCCGTCCGTCTGTCCGTCCGTCTGTCCGTCTGCCGTCAACATTTTGGTTAAAGTTTCTGGTTGAGGCAAAATCTAAGGAACTATATGCAGTAGAAACTTTATATTATACATGAAGGTTGCCCATGACAAGACCTTTCAATTTATGCCGTAACATTTGACCTAGTGACCTTGACCTTGGGCTTTGACCTAGTTAAAGATTTTGGTTAAAGTTTCTGGTTTAAGCAAAATCTAAGGAACTGTACGCAGTAGAAACCTTATATTATACATATAGGTTGCCCATGACAAGACCTTTCAATTTATGCCATAACATTGGACCTAGTGACCTTGACCTTGGACTTTGACCTAGTTAAAGATTTTGGTTAAAGTTTCTGGTTTAAGCAAAATCTAAGGAACTGTATGCAGTAGAAACCTTATATTATACATTTAGGTTGCCCATGATGAGACCTTTCAATTTATGCCGTAACATTGGACCTAGTGACTTTGACCTTGGACTTTGACCTAGTTAAAGATTTTGGTTAAAGTTTCTGGTTTAAGCAAAATCTAAGGAACTGTATGCAGAAGAAACTTTATATTATACATGTAGGTTGCCCATGATGAGACCTTTCAATTTATGCCGTAACATTTTACCCAGTGACCTTGACCTTGAACTTTGACCTAGTTAAAGATTTTGGTTAAAGTTTCTGGTTTAAGCAAAATCTAAGGAACTGTATGCAGAAGAAACTTTATATCATACATGTAGGTTGCCCATGATGAGACCTTTCAATTTATGCCGTAACATTTGACCCAGTGACCTTGACCTTGAACTTTGACCTAGTTAAAGATTTTGGTTAAAGTTCTTGGTTTAAGCAAAATCTAAGGAACTGTATGCAGTAGAAACCTTATATTATACATTTAGATTGCCCATGACGAGACCTTTCAATTTATGCCGTAACATTTGACCTAGTGACCTTGACCTTGGGCTTTGACCTAGTTAAAGATTTTGGTTAAAGTTCCTGGTTTAAGCAAAATCTAAGGAACTGTATGCAGTAGAAACCTTATATTATACATTTAGGTTGCCCATGATGAGACCTTTCAATTTATGCCGTAACATTGGACCTAGTGACTTTGACCTTGGACTTTGACCTAGTGAAAGATTTTGGTTAAAGTTTCTGGTTTAAGCAAAATCTAAGGAACTGTATGCAATAGAAACTTTATATCATACATGTAGGTTGCCCATGATGAGACCTTTCAATTTATGCCGTAACATTTGACCCAGTGACCTTGAACTTTGACCTAATAAAGATTTTGATTAAAGTTCTTGGTTTAAGCAAAATCTAAGGAACTGTATGCAGTAGAAACCTTATATTATACATTTAGGTTGCCCATGATGAGACCTTTCAATTTATGCCGTAACATTGGACCTAGTGACCTTGACCTTGGACTTTGACCTAGTTAAAGACTTTGGTTAAAGTTCCTGGTTTAAGCAAAATCTAAGGAACTGTATACAGTAGAAACTTTATATTATACATGTAGGTTGCCTCTGACAAGACCTCTCAATGTATGCTGTAATATTTGACTTAGTGACCTAGACCCAGTTGGTGACAAAAACTTACTTTGCAATCCGGCCATACCGTCTTTAGCGGTGTTTTATTTACCTTTTGACATTAACCTAGCTATTTGACCTTCTTTTTTGGCCGGATTGCAAAGCAATTCCGGTCTATAGATTGACGATGTCCGTCTGTCCGTCCATCTGTCCGTCCGTCTGTCCGTCTGTCCGTCTGCCGTCAACATTTTGGTTAAAGTTTCTGGTTGAGGCAAAATCTAAGGAACTATATGCAGTAGAAACTTTATATTAAAAAGAAGGTTGCCCATGACGAGACCTTTCAATTTATGCCGTAACATTTGACCTAGTGACCTTGACCTTGGACTTTGACCTAATAAAAGATTTTGGTTAAAGTTTCTGGTTTAAGCAAAATCTAAGGAACTGTATGCAGTAGAAACCTTATATTATACATTTAGGTTGCCCATGATGAGACCTTTCATTTTATGCCGTAACATTGGACCCAGTGACCTTGACCTTGGACTTTGACCTAGTTAAAGATTTTGGTTAAAGTTTCTGGTTTAAGCAAAATCTAAGGAACTGTATGCAGTTGAAACTTTATATTATACATGTAGGTTGCCCATGATGAGACCTTTCAATTTATGCAGTAGCATTTGACCCAGTGACCTTGACCTTGAACTTTGACCTAGTTAAAGATTTTGGTTAAAGTTCTAGGTTTAAGCAAAATCTAAGGAACTGTATGCAGTAGAAACCTTATATTATACATTTAGGTTGCCCATGACGAGACCTTTCAATTTATGCCGTAACATTGGACCTAATGATCTTGACCTTGGACTTTGACCTAGTTAAAGACTTTGGTTAAAGTTCCTGGTTTAAGCAAAATCTAAGGAACTGTATACAGTAGAAACTTTATATTATACATGTAGGTTGCCTCTGACAAGACCTCTCAATGTATGCTGTAATATTTGACTTAGTGACCTTGACCCAGTTGGTGACAAAAACTTACTTTGCAATCCGGCCATACCGTCTTTAGCGGTGTTTTATTAAGATTTTAAGGTGGTATATATCTTTTAATTGGTAGGTGATAGGTCTTTAAGTGGTCTGATATTTCAAATGAATTTCATTGGACAAGACTTTTCTACTGATACCAATAATTTTGATCCACTTTCTTGAATAATAATCAAACCGCTTCGCAGGCGACACAAGCATTCCTTGGATAGCTATTTTTTTTTTACATTTTGAATAATCTTATCTCCAAACTGGACATTCCAAAATTTGGGGAAGAAATAATCAATAAAAAATATCAGAATGAAAATGGCAATAAAATTCTCTGAGTGGCGGCAATTTTCTTGGGTCGGTCGGTTAACGGCAAACAACATAAATTTTATTTTAGGCCCTATCATATTCAGCCAATGCAACTGAGGAAACTTCAACTTACAAAGTTATTTTCAAATGTCTGCAGGCAGCATGTTCCTTGAACAATCTAGTTTTATTTCTTTTTCAATCCCTTCAGTCATCAAAGGATCTTCCTACCTAATTTTTGATGTCATGTCACTTTGATATGTCCCTTTTGGAATGGTATAATTTACATAGATTTATTACAATGTTATTCATAGACCTTCTTCATATTCCTGCTAGACTTGCATTTTAGACGTGCCAAAAACCGAGATCACAACTTTTGACGTTATTTCTTTCTGTGACATCATAAATCTGCTATAAGCCTATAACGTCACAATTAAAAGTTACGTTAAATCTTGTGATGTCGAGTCTAAGAATGTTTAAAATGCAAGTTAAGTTTGGTAATGTGAAAATCGTCTATTTCATGGAAACCTGGTGTAAAATTCAAGAAAATATAGGTTGGTCAATCTCAGCTTACTTGACTGCCTCTATGTATACATATAATTTAGATTTATCATGTTTATATTGTCATATGAGTTCTTTAGTTGTGAATTATGTTCACTTAAAACTGAAGCCTTCTGATGCAAGGGTGTCCAATTTCATGTAAGATCACTCATAGGCGCACATAGAATACATTAATTTATATGGTGTTGAACAGTTATCTCATTAAAGAAAGCATGAAAATTATTTTATACTGGTAACAAGTCTGCTAAAGCAAATGGCAAATAGGAGGAAAATGAAGGATTTTGTGTTACATGTGAAGTGTATGTCAAAGTCAGAATCAGGCAGCGGTGATACATCAAAATTTTTGGCAAAACATTTTATTTCTGTTTTGATATATATATTTGAGAAAAATCAGCATATGAAATTCATTTCTCAAGGTACAACAGGTATTGATTCACCGCATATTTTATGAAGGATTATGAAGGGGGAAAAAATAGAAGGAAAATTTCTCGATATAACTCAACCAAATTTAGTGCCCTTATTCGCTATTTTCGAAAACCAGAGTTACTTCCCATTTGAGACAGTATCTGACATAGACTGATTGTGACATCATCAAATTCTATGGAAACAGTCCTAAAAGTCTAGGAAATGACGGTACGAAATTGACGTTACCATACCATTTTCATGACGTCACAATGGTTTTACATCAGATACCGTCTATAAGGGGAAATAACTCTGTATTCCACAAAGACTCAAAAACTTTTTTCACCATTATGTAGAAAATTCCTTTGGAACATATGTATGGGGGGTGATCTTAGCACAATTCGAAAGAGAAAAGTTTTGCAAAAATTTGAAGTTACATTGTATTTCACCTGCCAATTCTTACACGGACCTGTTCTTAATACATGTTGGTATGCTACTGTGTGTTTCAGGTAAAGATTGATTGATTGATTAAAGTGAGATTCTTGTTTGAATCAAAAGTGAGATTCTTTTTTCCAAAATAATGCAATAATCTTTCCATTATATAGCCATGCTTGGAGCTAAGTCGGGAGAGACCAAACTAACAGCCACCAAAGTTGCCCTAAATTTATTCAAGGAGAAAGGAATAAGAGGAGTTTATAAAGGTTTCTACTCAACAATGCTGAGAGATGTCACTTTCTCCGCCATATACTTCCCTTTCTTCGCGGCTCTAAATTCCGTGGTAAGGAGAATTCATACATACGCTTGAGTTTTAAAATCTGTTTGAAGTGGATAGAATTAATCCCCAACTTACTGGATACATAGGAGGCCAAAACAAAATAGAATATGAACATGTGTTTTAAGCTCTACTGGTCATAGACCCATCAAGCTTATGCCATACCCCGTCGTCCAGCCAGAGCATAACTTCTTTCCCTGTGCTATGACCTTTAACCAAAGTCAAAGGTCAAGGTCACAGTGGAAGCCATCAGTAAAATATTGTCAGGGCATAATTCCTCCCCTATTGATGGATTTCATCAATATTTTTCAGAAATGTTTCTTAGGACCTAAGTGTGTTTCATGACCTTGAACCTAAGTCATAGGTCAAAGATCAAGGTCACAAAGACATCATGGTCAAAACTTTGTCCGGGGTATAACTCCCCCTGTGGATGGATTTCAATTATCATTTCTCATAAATGTTTCTTAAGACCTATGGTTGTTTCATTACCTTGAACCAATGTCATAGGTCAAAGGTCAAGATCACAATACACATCATTAGTAAAACCTTGTCTGGGGCATTACTCCCCCTATTGATGGATTTCAAAGATATTTCACAGAAATGTTTCATAGAACCTCGAAACAAGGTCATTGGTCATAGGTGAAGGTCACAATAGACATCATTAGTTAAACTTTGTCTGGGGCATAACTCCTCCCTTTGTAGATGGATTTCAATAATATTTCACACAAATGTTTTTTAGGACCTAAGAGTGTGTCATGACCTTGATCCAAGGTCTAAGGTCAATGTCACAATAGACACTTGACCTTGATCCAAGATAACTTTTCAAAGAATATTGCTGCAGGGAGTATTTTCGTCCTGTAAGGGGCAAAGATCTAGTTTCATTAAGTCGGTAATCTTGCTATCGATAGTGCTTTGATCTTGTCCTTTTAGATAGCTACACTTGAATCAAGTGTATATATGACCACAATAACTTGATGAAAGAAAGGCCAGGGACTTCCAAAAGAAAAAAATAACACTTCTACAAGCCATTGATAAGGGATTGGCTTCTGTATTGAGAGTCATAGCTAGGGAGGCAATAATTCACACATATTTATAGAATTATATAGGTATCTTATTTTTATGGATACGTATGGATTTTCATACACGGTGTACATCGGACGAAACTGTCAATGTTGCTACATCCTATCTGTAGTGGACTGTGGGTTGGGAATTCGGCAATCATAGTGGTTGTACATATGTATACTAGCAATCTTGCAAATTCTCGCTTGATAAAAAGCCTCAAAATGGCATATTTCATTCCAGGGTCATTGGTGGAGTTGACCTCTTAACAGATCCAAACGTACATGTATTTCTGAATCAGATATTTTTCCAATCCACTAAAGTCATCATTGGTCTTTCTGTCTGTGTGTCTGCCCATCCATGAAACTTTTCTCGTGAACGTGAATCCCCTGAATATGTGAATGATAAGAAATTAATTCTTTTTGCATTATAATGGGCCTATGGTCTATCTGTGCACCTATGCCCAGCTGCACAAAAATTAAGAAATTTTCGTAACTTTCGTCATTGTATCAAAAATTTAAGAGTTCGTCCATTTAGATTGTATTATCCTTTTTAATGCCATTTCTACAAACTTGATTTAAATTCAGAAACAAAACATCATTGTTTTCACTTTATAAGAAGAACTATGTGATCAAAAGTAAAGAAAAGTCATGAAATTGTTGGTAAGTATTTTTGTGAAACTGGCTCTATGTAATCTAGTGAACAAGATTTCTCAGAAAGTATCATTGATAGAGAGTTCATTCTTTTTGCATTTTAATTGGTCTGTGGTCTAGTTGTGCGCCTGATATTATGTTGAGCCCCTAACCTGTGGGTTCATGGAAAAAGAGAGTGGTCATTTTCTTCTGAATAACTCTATGTAATCTTGTGAATACCAATTTTTTTTCTATTTCTATTCTATAGGGTAAGAGGAAGAAGGATCGAGATGAAGCTGTATTCTATCATAGCTTTTGTAGTGGTGTAATAGCAGGAACAGTGGCTTCGTTAGCCGTCACTCCCTTTGATGGTACATAATTGAATTTGAGTTCAACCTATTTAAACTATTAGATTAAATCGAGGTTTAAAACAAAATATCTTTGTTATGTCAATTTTGGTGACATATTCTGGTGATGAAATGATTATTGCAGACTGCCCATTGCTGAAAGTGTGCTGAGTTCGATTTTCAATTGCTTAAGTTGAACTGAATGAAGAATGAATGAATAACACTGGAATTGTCTCGCACATTATGAAAAATATGCTATACCTTTAGTAAGTAAATGATTCATGTTAAGCCAAATTATCATCTGTTTCAACTGTGGCATTTTTTTTACTTTCAGTTGTTAAGACCAGGTTACAAACGATCACCAAGGGATCCACAGATAAAACATACTCTGGTATCATGGATTGCTTTCGGTAAGATTCAGCAAAATCTGTCCCCACCTAAGAGGAGGGTTATTATTATTTGTCAAAACTTCATAAGGCTTTCTTGATGAAATGTTTTGGTTTACGTTTACAGACCTACCTACTTTTACAATTTTTGCGTAATTTTTACGATTTTTGACCTCCAAATGCGTTTTACGCTTTTGCTGCTAATTTTTACGCCTAAAACTTATTTCCAATCAGAATTAATTTTAGAGATATATTATACAAACGAATAGACTCGTCTTATAAATTATTTGTACATTGAGGGTTTGATATTGTATAAGCAACTGTGTACATGTACATGATTTAGATTTGTAAAAAATTCAAAGTAGGGAAAAGATTATGTTTTTTTCTCAAAATTACCATCAGTTGTCTATATTACGCTTAACTTCCCTAAGATACACTTTCTTTAGCCAAATTTTATACTTTTGGTAAGAAACAGGTAGGCAGGTCTGTGTCTGGGATGTCTAGTGAAAAATTTGAAATATGAGGAGAGTATATTATGAAAACTTTGAAGGGACTGAAGTAGACTCTTAGAAAATTAATTCATTTCAACCCCAAACATTTTTACATTGCCCTGTTGTACTAAAAGAAAAATGTATCTTTCTTACAGCAAAACCTTAGCGCATGAGGGTATCAAGGCATTTTTCAAGGGAGGTTATACTCGAGCCATGGTTATAGCTCCTTTATTTGGAATAGCACAGACAGTGTACTATTTTGGAATAGCAGAAGGAATATTTTCCTTCTGCGACAACAGAATGGGGTATATGTGAATCCAGTATCTACATGTACATGTAGATAAAATATTCCCCAATACAAAAGAGTAAACACTTTGCCTAGTAATGGGAGTATATCTATATATTGAAGCCTCTTTACTGATATGTGTTATGATCTCTTTCCATCATGTTTTGTGTAGAGTTGCGTTGATATATTACATGGCTCTTTGATCTGCCAAATTTTGGGTACATGTTTGGCTGCAGTCCCAATACAGAATTGTAATACTATCTTTTTTTTCCAAATCGGACAACTCATGGAAAATTTGAGTTAAAATTTCTAATTTTCAAGTAATAAGGTATCGAAACCTATTTCTTTTTTTCCCAGTTTTTGTGAAAACACTGCTATTTTTTTCCCCAATGTCGAAGGCCCTGGCCCCTGGACCAAAAATTGGTGTGAGAGCCCTGCATTAGGTGTACATTATTGTATTTTAGATTATGTTTTTAATATCCAATATGGTATGGTTGTACGATTTGGGATATTTGTTTAAAGACGTGATAGATTCTTAGTGCAAATGTATATACGTTTCAAAATTATTTGTTGCAAATTTTTGTATTAGGGAGTTATGTTTTTTGAAATAGAGGATGTTGTTGACTTCATATTTAATTTTCCTTGAATTATTATTTTTTGTGTTAAAAATTGAATCCTGTTCTTAATCACATATGAGAATAAGAATAAATTTTTCCTGCTCTTTACCTGAAATATTTTAGATTGTTTTAAAAGTACATTAACGATGTACATGTAGGATATGTAAACTATTTTCTTAAGAAATCGTAACCGGATATTCCGATGCATGTAGCTGAAGCATTGTGATAAACACGGTAGCATATCACGTGACAGGCAAATACATGTAATCTCTAGCCGGGAATTCCTTCCGATTAAACAAGGTAAATACTGTCTAAATCTACTTTATATGAATTTATTTTAGGTCTATCATATGAGCATCATTATCATTTATATGATGGTAATCTATTCTTAAAATAGTTTCCTATAAAGTAGATTTAGACTGTATTTACCATATTTAATCGAAGGGGATTCCCGGGCAAGAGATTATTTGCATATCATGTGATAAGCTGCTGTGTAAAGGATAGCATTAATATTTCAGTGTATATCAGAACATTGTTTTTATTTCAAAATCTACATTTTACTATGTATTTTGTTGCTTTATTACCTTTTTGATCTGACAATTTGTCTTTGAGTTGGCCCAGGTTTTTTCTTTTGTCAGTCAAACATACATGTCACATAGATAGTTCGATGATATTAGGGAAATGGCCCATCATTATTGTTTATTTTTTTCCCTAGTAATGAAGTATCCAATACAAAGATCAGATCTATTTTAGTTTTCACCTACATGTGTTTGTGTGACTGTCTGTCTGTCTGTCCAAAACAGCTTTCAGATTTCTGTTTTTCCATTGTTGTGAAATCAAAAAATTACTATTATAGCTTCCTTATGGAAGTATGGAAGTATATTTGTCTTTTATTTTCATTTTGCCAAATCATTCTCTACAGTGGATAGAGATATTAAGGTGACATTTGGTAAATAGCATTTCTTCGTTACAGTGCAAAAATGAGTTTAGTCATTGTTGACCATTATTCAGAAGAGTTATGCCCGTTGATGACTTTGCTTATTAAGTTTACATGGAAGTCCAGTTTGTCAAATGCCTTTAAAAACTAAGATTTTGCATTGTTTCATAAGCTTGGTACTGTATTCAGGATGAAACTTCATTTACAGAAATTACATTATTCAGGAAAATATACTCCTAGTCAGTCATGCGATATAAGACTTTGAACAGTATATTTCTTATGTTCTTGTTTTTGTGTCGCCTGCAAAGCATAGCGACACTTAGGGATCACTTTGTCCGTTGTCCGTCCATCTGTCTGTCACACTTGGATGTCACACCCTATAAAAGTGATTCCTGACTGTCACTATGTTTCGAAGGCAACACATGCATTCCTTGGAATGATTTTTCTATAATTGTGAATTAATAACATGTTTATGAGATGCCCCTGTGTGGATATTTGCATCATTTCTGCAGTTGTTCTTAATATCTTTACAATTCACTCTTAATGAAGATATGCGTCATTTGATTTAGTCAGAAACCTGATGTATTTTTTTTTTCGTTGTCAGATGTCCATTTATAGTAATAACGCAAAGAATACTCGAAATAGCGTTTGTTACACATAATTAACAAGTAGTGCTGGTAGCGTAGTGGTTAGCACGGTGGACTGCGAATCCATAGCTCATGGGTTTGAATCTCACTGTCGGCGATCATTGCAAACCATTGTAACCTTAGGCAAGTTACTTTACACTACGTTGCACTCTCTCCACCCAGGAGTAAACTGGGTACCTGGCACACAAGACGAGCTTGTAATGTGAATAAAAAGCATTAGAGCCTAAACGGCAGCTCTGCTTGTATACTCCCAAGGGAGTTGAGAATGCACTAGATTGTACAGGTCTCGCCAGGGAGGTGATTGTAGAAGTCGCGTTAGGCTCAGGCGAACGAGACTATAAACCCTACCTTTACCTTTACCTTATTTTACAGCCTTTGGTTTAAGAAGGTTTATATTTATTTAAAGATGAATTTATTGTCTTCTTTTTAGCATTTTAGGTTGTTATGAGATGCAGGATTTTTATGCCATATGTCTCATGTACACAGTGTACATAAAGTATTAGTCAAACTGAGTATCAATTTTCATAATAACCAAATAACTTAATTAACTTAAAGATATTCAGTTGTGCAAATTAGGTTACTATAATAACACACATTTAGTCATGCACCAAGAAAATGTATTGTCATAAATAAGTATTTTCAGGTTTTGTTTTTATGAAGGAAATTTGGAATGCATAATTCAAGGGCATGTGGCCAGTCAAAAAATATAGATCTCCGAAACCTGATATGTTGTAATGCAAATGTACATATGTGAATGGTACTTATTAGTTCTACTGTAGAGTAAAATCATAATGAATGTGAATAGGTGATTACTTTGTTTTTTTCTAGAACCTTTATTTTCTGGATCTGAATTTAAATTTGTGTGTAGGTTTTACAACATTGTTTCTGTGTTTACATCTAACACATTTACTGGAAATTCAGACAACCTTATTGGTGTTTAAAACAAAACTCGCTGGTTGTACAAAGTCTGAATACTGTAGACGTGTAAATTTTTGTGTTTTTCGCAAAGCAACAGACTTGCAAAAATTTCACCCACAGGAAAATAGCCCTTCTGCATTTTAATAAAGGCAGAGAATTTATATCGAGAATATTCCCCCCCCAAACGTAATGTTTTGATGTTCATATCCCGAAATTCTCCCCCAGCGAAAATGATCAAGTTTACAGTATGTGCATTTTCTATACATGTAGATAAAGGAATAGCAAAGATATGTGTTTTCAATGTGTGATAAAACATTTATTTATTTTCATGCCAGTGAAACGATATTATTAGAAAGCAAGATAATCATGACATGTGAAGCTTTTTGAAGTGGAAGTAGATGTATAATTTTCTTTTATGCTTTAATGGTTATAAACAGTACTTGATGTACAATCTAAATTTTTTTTCATTTTTAGGCAGTTTTGATATATATTCATAATGTAAAATGAAAAATTATTGTACTGATATGATTTTGAAAATGGACAGTAAATCAGTTTGATGTTTACTGTATTGTGCCATGGCTTGTGACAATTCCATATTTTGAAGTGACAATTTTGTGCATTTTATTTTAAAGTATTTTCAACTTCAGACTTTATTGTCATGCAGTATGAAAGGTCTATTTATCAAAATTCAAATAAAACATAGATTGTATCCTTTGAAGAAAAGGCCCTACTGGCTCTCACATTTAAGGATAAAGTCAATGTTCCAAAAAGTATTGTTTCTGATTTCTGTCTATGATGTATCACTGTCATTAAGTAAATGTAACATTTAAAAAGTTGTACGGCAGAAATGGTTTGATGAAGTTTTTAACATTTTCTATTTAAACAGTGTTCAGTCAAAATGAAATATTAAGTTGTCAAAGAAATTGATACAGTCATCTTTTACGTAAAGCATTTACTTGTTCAGCAAGATTTGTTTTAGGGGAGAAAAATCTGTAATGGAAAATCCATTCATGAGCAAAAGAATAAATTTTCAGTTATGACTTCAATGTATCGAAAGATGATAGTAGTAAACCTTGTTATGCCTGAATATAATAGGTGCTCTTGATTTACTGTATAAGTAGATTCATTCGCTGGTACTTTCTTTCGCTGTTTTATAAAAATGATAAACAAATTTGCATGGACAATGATGCAGGGATCCGCCCCTTTTAGTATTGAGTTTGCCTTTGATATTCAAATTTATTGAGACAAACTTTCGCAGAATATAGCTGAGTCGAAAGTAGTGAAAGTTAATACACCGCGATTGATTCTACGAAAAACAATATGTACGGTTTAAGGTTTTGAACAGTGATTAAAAGATCAACTTGTCTGGGAAGCACATTCATAGATCATTTGAGGTGGATTTCATACATATAGCATTATTATGAACTGTTTGGAATCTTTTAGTTTACGGTTCTGAAATCACGACTTTTTAAGAATTTCTTTCAGTAAGTATCATTATATATCAAATTCATGTCAAAATTTGCTTGTTCATATGAGTAATGTGTGCATTAAGTTGTTATGCCTTTTATGTACATAGCACTGACAGATTTTTTTTTCACATGTATGAATGAATGAATTTGTTGACAACACAATTTAGTAATAATGAAATAAATAGTCTTACTATTACTGAATGTTTCTGCAGTAATTATTTCACCATGCACCTTGTGATATGAGGAGGGAGGGATGTACATAGTAGTAAGTGAGAATGTTCGAGATTTTTGTGCATGTCATGTCAATAAGCCTTTTTAGCTCGCCAGGACGAAAAAGTCTGGAGAGCTAATGCCATACCCTCGGCGTCGTTGTCGTCCGTAGACAAAACTTTAACCTGGACTATATCTCTTGAACTATAAGGGGTAGGGCTTTGATATTTCACATGTGGATACCTTGTGATGAGACCTTTCATTTGAGACCCTGACCTTTGACCTAGTGACCTTGACCTTGGTCTTTGACCTAATTTTCAAAAACTTTAGCCTGGTTTCTGACAAAAACCTGTATAGGCGAGCTATGTAATCTTTGATTACCCTATGTTTCACTGTGTGACTAGCATTTTGTGGACAACAAGCACTGACTCACGTTATGTCACAGTTAAAAAAATATTGTATGTGACGTCATATTGTGGGAAGAGTATTCATAAACTGTCCATGTGAAAAAGACTTATTACAGATGAGAAATGGCAAAATAAAATTGTGTTTGTGAAACACAAATACCCCCTTCGGGCTGCTGGCAGCTTTGTCAGTATTAACACTATTATTCTGTGAAGTAGGTCAAAGGTCAAGGTCACAATGGTAAAACAAAATTGGTAAAAGTTAGCGGTGAAGACCTGTACATTACCCTTGGCCATAGTTTCGTAAAAGTCACCACTGTTGATTTTTGAAAATTGATTTCTGTGATAGAATTTCTAGGATATGAGTAATCATGATAATTTTTAAAGGATTTTTGATGATTTAGTAAGACTTGAAGGTGGTAAAAAGTCCATTTGCAGAAGTATGAAATGTTCAGAGAGCTAGTACACACTTTCTACTTTGGGTCTGAGCGAATCTCACATGTGCTGATTTCAATGCCAGAAATAACATATTTTTGTGGTCCTGCTTGTTTCATGGAAAATACAGAGAAAACACACCGATCAACATCAGATAAATTGGGTATGTATTGAAAGAGGAAGATTTTTTCTTGTAATTGTATAGGTGCAAATTTTCCCAGAATTTTTATACCCCCGCAACAAAGTTGGGGGGGGGGGTGTACCGGATTCACCCTGTCCATCCGTCTGTAGACGAAAGCTTGTCATTACAACTCCTCCCAAACCATTGGATGGATTTCACTGAAACTTTATACAATGAAAGATCATGATATGTAGATGTGCATTAAGAAAGGGGATTGCTGTCGAAAAAGTTAAACCTGAGCTATGGCCCTTGGACTTTTAATGTATTTACAATGTCAGACCTTGTCATCGCAACTTCTCCCAAACCGTTTAATGGATTTCATTGAAACTTTACACAATGAAAGATCATGATATGTGGATGTGCGTGAAGAATGGGGATTGCTGTCGGAAAAATTAGACCTGAGTTATTAATCTTTGACTTAGATTTTTTAATGCATTTTAAATGTTGAATCTTGTCATCGCAACTCCTCCCAAACCATTTAATGGATTTCATTGAAACTTTACACAATGAAAGATCATGATATGTATATGTGCATGAAGAAAGGGGATTGCTGTCGGAAAAGTTAGACCTGAGTTATTAACCTTTGACTTAGATTTTTTAATGCATTTTAAATGTTGAATCTTGTCTGCATCTCTCATCTCATAAGACTGTCTTTTATATAATATAAAACATTTAACGTACTAAGCATTTTATTTGATATAGTGACCTTAACCCTGAATGATTATTTTTTATGAGAGAATATCTATTTGGAAAATTTAATGTCAGGTCAGATCATAAAATGGATCTGCTCAGAAAAAGTATTCAGCGAGGGGTATAATTCGTCCCTTTAGGGCAGTTTTCATTTTTCAATTGCTATTTTGGGTGAAAAAGTGACTTTTTTGGCCTATTTTTGCTCCAATTTCTCCTTTTGTGGGCATATTATGAATGTATAATCCCTGGGGTTGTATACATGAATACTAATTTTTGAAATGACAGTTTGATTTTGTAGAGAATTCTTATTTTTTGACAAGAAATTCAGTCTGTAAAATTGTTGCTATGGTAACCAAATTAGAAATTGATGCCTAACAGTCTTACATGCGAGCGGAACAGGCAGTGGGGTCTTCACTGCCACCTAATGGAAAAGTCTTGTTACAAGCAATACAAATGAAATATAAAAGCCCTATCACACACCATTCAAAAGTTGTGCCCAATGTTAAAAGTTTTTTGAAAAGTTGGTCAAAGATCATGAGGTCAATGGTATCAGCGAAAAATAAAGGCGCTATTACCTACCATCCAATGATAAAAATTTTGTCATGGACTGGCCAGAAACTTTATCCTCTGTATTCTTGATTCCAGGGCCATAAAAATGAAAACTACTTATTGCATATGATGTCGGGTTAAATTTTTATTCTTTAATTCGGGATGAATGCAGGTAAACTTTTCCCCCAACATTGAAATTGAGGGTGATAGATGTACTGGTGTCACAATGCCTGTCTATCCGTCTGCCTGTCCTGACTCGTGCAAATTTCTCATGTTTCCAATGAATCAAGGATGACCCCTATTGATTTTGGGATCAAAAGGTCAAGGTCTTAGTACTCCGATTTTTAGTCCCCTACCGGCTTATAGTTTCCACCCCGTTTGTCTGTCTGTCCGTCACACTTTAGTTTTCCAGACTTTTTTTCGCTGTCGTTGCATATATTGAACTCATTTTAAGTGAGTTTATCTCAATGTGAAACAAATCAAGTTCGAGTTTGGTTCCGATTGACCTATTTTTACAAGAGTTATTGCCCCTGGAATTAGCAAATTTCATGAATTTCTCAGTTTTCCGGACTTTTCTTCCAAGGTATTGCAGATATTGAAATAATTTTCTATATGTGATTACATCTTAGTGTTATACAGCTCAAGTTTGAGTTTGGTTCCGATTGACCTATTTTTACAAGAGTTATGGCCCCTGGACTTGGCAAATTTCATGAAATTCTCAGTTTTCTGGACTTTTCCCGGCTGTTGTTGTACATGTTAAACGTCTTCAAATTCAATAGCATATCATTCATATACGGATAAATTTGCAGCATTGACCGGACATGCACGTTTCGGGTACTCCACCCTCGTCAGTGATCCTCAATCTAAACAATGAAATATGGCCAAAGAGGGTGAAAATTATTATGTCAAAAATTATGTCAAAATATGTACCGAAAGATGTAGCAGGATGGGTGGAATATGTGTTATAGGACCTACGTTTTAGAAATTTCAAGAATTTTAGTACCAGAAAATTTTGAATGCGTTGAAGAGACAGACGATCCACTGAAGTTGACCGAACTTGGCTACATGTGCCCTCGGGGACTCCTGGTCCACCAGCAGTGAAATGAATTTTGATATGTGATTACATCTTAGTGTTATACAGATCAACTTAGAGTTTGGTTTCGATTGATCCATTTTCACAAGAGTTATGGCCCTTGGACTTAGCAAATTTCATGAAATTCTCAGTTTTCCGGACGTTTCTTCCATGGTATTGCAGATACTGAAATCATTTTTGGTATGTGAATATATCTAAGTGTGATACAATGACAAATATGGATAATGACCATATCCCTGTATACAGCACACAATCGATAATTCAGAAAATCAGAAACCGAAGGCATACAAAATCAGGATAAAACAGGAACCAAAGCAAACAAACAAAAACCTCCACCACATGAAAAGAAGCGAACTCCCGATATGGGAGTGAGACCAGGTGCCCAGGAAGAGTAAGCATATCCTGCTTGCATGCAACACCCGCCGCTTCAATTCGGGGTAGAACTATCACATCCGGTTACTTCCATTTCGGAAGACAAAGAGTGCAATCTTTGGTTGGATGGTTCAAATGGTCTATGACAGAATATCATCCACTATTCTGGAGAGTGGGGGCATCATAGTGTATGACGAGTTCCCCATATCGACCGTAGAACTTCCTCAGTGACGATGTTAGTCGTTCACAAACATATATCCCTGGCTGAGAAGCTTATCTGAAAGACGTCTAGCTCTCAGAACAAAATCCGTATATTTTGTACTTGCTCTGGCATAGTGTATCAACTGAGATATGAATACTCCATAAGCAGGCGATGAAGGGATGTTGCTACTCAGAAAAGGAAAGTTTGAAATGCTGAAATTGAATTCGTCACGTTTGTCATAGAATGAGGTGTTCATGTGACCATCAGTGTCGTAGGACAACATTATGTCCAAATAGGATGCTGAATTATTTGTCTCTGTAGTTTCTTTGACTTCAAGCTCCGAAGGATAGATACTGCTCAGGTTATCCGATACACATTCATTTATAGTTTTTTTTTAATATGTATGAGAACACAAAAATAACCTAATAGGAACAACGTGTGAGACGGGCGAAATTTTGAAGCTGGTATTGCTCCGATGATCGTGAAACTTGCCAGAAATATTTACTAAGAATCAAGGATGACCCCTATTGATTTTATGGTCAAAAGATTATAGGTCAAGGTCATAGGACTATAATGATTAGAAATGGTTTCTGGACCAAATTTGAGCCTGTATTGCACCTATGATCATGAAACTTGCCAGAAATATTTCCCGTGAACCACGGATGACTCCTTTTGATTTTGGGATCAAAAGATCAAAGGTCAAATTCATAGGACTCGGGTAATTGAAAATGTTGTCTGAACTATAAATCAATGTGTATCAACCTGAAACGTGCTAGTATTGTTTTCCATCTGTCAAGACCATATAGTTATACAATTCATGTATATTTTAAGTCTGCATATTTATACTTACATTCAAGTTTTGCTACTTGGCACTTCGCATCTTTGATGCATTTTAAGCTTATTTTATTTCCTTTTTTCATATTTATTTCATTCTCAAACAAATTCATTTATTACATCAGCATTACAATAAAGGTGAGTTAAGACATTTATTTCCAGTTGGCGATGCAGAGTGCCCTGTGGTCATGACGACAGTCCTCTTGCATGATGTCATTGGTTTTGGTACTCACACGCATAATTCCACAGTGAGTACGCCCATTTAGGTTAGCGCTTGATTGATGTTAAGGATAAACGGACTGTCCTGTGGACTCCCACACTAATCTGTGGCTGCTGGATCCATGGTCGGTAGCGCCCACCCAGAAATCGTGGGCAAGGGGTATAGCATTAGCTGAAATTGTAAATGAAATGTTTGGTGTGTTCTCTATTAAATATATATGCCTTAATTTGAAGAAAACATGAATATCATTTCTGTCTTATGCAGCTAGCGTGGCATGCTTAATTAGATGGGTGTTATACATCTATTAATATGCAATCTGAGGGGTAATGGTTTAAAAAAAAAACGTTTTTATAGAAGATATTACAAGGCGCATGTGCATTGTAAATTTGTTTTGCTTTGGAATATCATTTTTTTGCTTGTTTTATATTCGTAAAAATGGCGCTAATAAAAGATCATACGGAATAAGAATCCAGATGTAGGTCGCGTATGATGACTTATGTAGTAGCTGACTATAGCGTGGAATGGGTCAGCTGACGGGAATTCGGCCAGGGAGGAACAATATTTGGCACAAAATTCCTGTGAAAGAATTGATTCATGTTTACTTGTAATTAAGATATTAACTTCCCATGATATCATAATAATCCATCAAAAATTTCGAGAGGGGTCGTAGAAAATAAACATCAAAGTACCTATAAGTTATTCTGTCTCAAAGTCGAGAAGGCAAGGTAAAATCATTTTGATTTTTTTTCACTTTCATTTCCACTGAAACGGTTGCGAACCTCGGAACGAATAACATTCCAAAGTGAGAGCAGGTGCCCGGCGAAAGTCAGCGTCACCTGATTGCATGCAACACCTGTCGTAACAGCTGTTCCATGAAAACGTCAAATTCGGTGATTGTCTCGATGTACATATTGATGTACATATCAGGTAAATATTTCAAAACATGTTTGGTGATGATGACAGCCATTTAATCGGAAACCAGAACGTCTTTGATCATTCTGGAAAGGGGGATCTGATATGCTTTTATTATATCCCCGTAGCGACAGAAGAACCGTCATAATAAAAGAATCGTCATTATAATCCTACCGATTGTTAATCAAATACGGTAGACTTGAGCGATGTTCTCTGAATTCGAAGAAAAGACTCCGTGACCTACGTATTTCATTGTTCGTTAGAGAATAGACTCCGTGACCTACACCAATCATTGTCCGTCAGAGAAAAGACTCCGTGACCTACGCCAATCATTGTTCGTTAGAGAATAGACTCCGTGTCCTACATCAATCATTGTTCGTTAAAGAAAAGACTCCGTAACCTTCGCCAATCATTGTTCGTCAGAGAAAAGACTCATCGACCTACGTCAATCATTGTTCGTCAGAGAAAATACTCCGTGACCTACGCCAATCATTGTTCGTCAGAGAAAAAAACTCCGTGACTTACGCCAATCGTTGTTCGTCAGAGAAAAGACCTCGTGACCTGCGCCAATCATTGCTCGTCAGAGAAAAGACTCTGTGACCTACGCCAGTCATTGTTCGTCAGAGAAAATTAAGACTCCATGACCTACGCCAATTTGTCAGAATGCTGAGCATTTCTTTCTTTATTTTGTCATTTTCAGTTCATATATAATATAAAAATGATAACACTATCATAACACAGACTATCAGCACACCCAAAAATCTGTATAAATGTATCATTGGTTACTCGCTTCAGGCAAATTCCCCAGCAGCGGACAAGGTTCCGAACGGGACATATTTTCAAACTTTTGTGATAACTTATATTTTTTTAATGGAGGATACAAATCATGATCGTCATAACATGATTATGCATCTTAGTTGCGTTCTTGTAGCATATTGACAACCTTACAGCCCCGTTCAATATTGTGCACCGAGATAAGTCGTACAATACTACAGTCTATTAAGCGGTACTATATATACTTTAGAAATCATTCGTTTACAGTTACTTTTATAAAGAAAATATACATTATCATTAGATTATCCAATTTCTCTTTACATTTATCGAAACCGGTCCAGTAACCTTCGAAAAACAGCCAAAATAGAGGGCCATGAAATTTGCGGAGACCATGCTTCTTGATGGATGACATTGTGTCTTTTTCTTTCAATATGTATAACAAGGCATTATTTGAGAGACCCTTTTCACTTCCGAGGACAGGGGAGTTATCACAAAAAAACCCGTCAAAATGCCTGGAACCAGTATTGTTTCTGCTTGTGCATGTCTGGTCCATGCTGCAAATCTATCTATTCTTAAATGATGCTATTAAATTTGAAGAGTTTAACATTTGTACCACTTGGTGAGTGTCACTGCTGATGGAACAGGAGTCTCCTAGGGCACATGTAGCCAAGTTCGATAAACTTCGGTTGATCATTTCTTCAACGCATTCGAAAATTTCTGTTATTAAAATTTCTTGAAATTTCTAAAACGTGGGTCCTGTTAAATCATATCCCGACCATCCTGCTACGTCTTTCAATACATTTTTGGACATTAAAGTTTCACATTATTTGGCCATATTACATTGTTTATATTAAGGATCACGTACTGACGAAGAACGTGCATGTCTGGTCCATGCTGCAAATCTATCTGTACTTTTAAAAATGATGCTATTGAATATGAAGACGTTTAACATTAATTTATTTAAAGACGGAAGGAAGATATACAGTAATTAAATCAACAATAGTATTTTTTATTCCAATCTTCCAGATCATACCATTAATCAATTTTCAAGCTTATGATTGTTCTAAGCAGAATCTAACTACGTTTTGTTTTCATCATGTAATGTGGAACATTGCTTTTGAGTCAATAAATTATTGTTTTAGCTCACCTGAGCGAAGCTCAAGTGAGCTATTGTCATAGCGCGCCGTCCGTTGTCCGTCCGTCGTCGTCCGTCCGGCGAAAACTTTTAACATTTTTGACATCTCCTCTGCAATCGCTGCATGGAATTTCACCAAACCTTACAGGAAGCAAGTACTCAATGCCCTCTACCAAGTCTGTGTTCTTAATCCAAGATGTCCGCCACAGGCTCTGATTGGCTGACACATTTTTGACTTCTCTTCTGAAACCGCTGCACAGAATTTCACTAAACTTCAAAGAAAGCAAGTACTCAATGCCCTTTACCAAGTTTGTGTTTATCGAGCCGATCGGAAATGCAAGATGGCCGCCACAGACTCTAATTGGCTGACACATTTTCGACTTTTCCTCTGACACCGCTGCACAGAGTTTCACGAAACTTCGCAGGAAGCAAGTACTCAATGCCCCTACCAAGTTTGTGTTTTTCGAGCCGATTAGAATTCCAAGATGGCCACCACAGGCTCTGATTGGCTGACACATTTTCGACTTCTCCTCTAAAACCGCTGCATAGAATCTCTCGAAACTTCACAGGAAGCAAAAACTAAATAACCTCTACCAAGTTTGTGTTTTTCGAGTTGATCAGAAATCCAAGATGGCCGCCACAGGCTCTGATTGGCTGACACATTTTCGACTTCTTCTCTGAAACCGCTGCACAGAATTTCATGAAACTTCACAGGAAGCAAGTACTCAATGCCCTCTACTAAGTTTGTGTTTTTCGAGCTGCTCGGGAATCTAAGATGGCCGCCACAGGCTCTGATTGGCAGACACATTTTTGACTTCACCTCTGAGACCGCTGCACAGAATCTCTCGAAACTTTACTGGATGCAAGAACTCAATTCCTTCTACCAAGTTTATGTGTTTCGAGCCGATCGGAAATCCAAGATGGCTGCCACAGGCTCTGATTGGCGGACACATTTTGGACTTCTCCTCTGAAAACGCTGAACAGAATTTCTTGAAACTTCACAGGAAGTAAGTACTCAATGCCCTCTACAAGTTTGTGTTTTTCGAGTCGATGGGAAATCCAAGATGGCCGCCACAAGCCCTGATTAGCTGACACATTTTCGACTTCTCCTCTAAAACCGCTGCACAGAATTTCACAAAATTTCACAGGAAGCAAGAACTTCATTCCCCTATCAAGTTTGTGTTTTTTTTAGCCGATTGGAAATCCAAGATGGCCGCCACAGGCTATGATTGGCTGACACATTTTCGACTTCTCCCCTGAAACCGCTGCACAGAATTTCTTGAAACTTCACTAGAAGAGAGTACTCATTGCCCTTTACCAAGTTTGTGGTTTTCGAGCCAATCGGATATCCATGATGTCCTCCATAGGCTCTATTTGGATGACACATTTTTTACTTATCCCTTAAACTACTGCACAGAATGTCACCAAACTTTACAAGAAGTAAGTACACATTGTCCTTCTCAAAGCTTCACTAAAAGCTATTTCCTTCAGGTCTTATACTGACTTTTGATTAACAACATACATACAGTCTCCTCAGGTGAGCGATGTGGCCCCCTTGGGCCTCTTGTTTTGTGTATGCTATGTCGTAAGGTACAAAAGGGACTCGTATTGTGTTACCTTTGCTTCGTTGTACGTCATTTCCTGTGTGCTTGAAGTGAAACAATGACTGTCCAGGCTATGGAAATTTTTTGGACAATGACCCTGGTATGCACACGCTGAAAATTGAATTATTTTTGGATCACACTAACAGAAATTACTATGCAGAAAGCTTCTCTCTGCAGCAGAGATAGATATTACGTTTTTCCTTTCTTATAGCTATTTTATAAACTGATACGCTAAAGATGAATATGTTATCTTGAAATGAAGTTGTGCGCACGTAATCCGCATAACCACACCGTCTGCTACTTGCCAAATGACAAATCACACTTAAAATTTCATAAAAAAATATATAACAGAATTCGCTCACGAGAAAAAAGAATCGAGCAAACAGACGGAGACGATAACACAGCACCATGGAAACACGAACGACAACTCTATCTTATTCACAATCTCCAGAATCCAGTACAAGAACGGAGTTCTGCATTAAGTAGACGTCAGTAAAGTTTAGAAATATTCATTAATCGCATGACTATTGTTACATATCTTGTTTAATAAGATATCGGAAGCTCCTATTTTACTTTTATTTTAACCAAATCAGTTAAAGTTTGAGCATGGGTTTGCGTTGTTGTTACTCTGAGCCGACATCTAGCGGTCTTTTAAACATTTTTTTCATTCCTAGCTTAGTGTTAATATATCAATGGTACGATGATCTTGAACCTCTTGCTCTCTATTCTAAGGTGGCCGTAAAGGGCCGTGTAAATGAATAGAATTATTTCGTTCCCTCGAAATTATATTTATTGGGAACGAAATAATATTTCGAGGGAACGAAATACTTTTATTTTTAACATGGCCCTTTACGGCCACGTACTTTTCTCATGGAACGTGTTCAAAAATGAAAAAAAAAGGATAATTAATGATAAAAAAGGATGCATAAGATAAAAGAAGAAAAATTATACCTCCGGTAGTTGGCTGTACGGTTGGTTTTTGAGTCGTCAGAGGTTGAGCTGTAAACCTCTTACGATTACACAGACTGCCTTGACAACAAGCTCCGTATAGTGATAATTCTATGGGATCAGAGCGAGGCGATTTGTCTCCATCAAATATATATTTTGCCCCCCGATGAAGCTTGGTGCAAACCTTTTATGACAAATTATCTCATTTATTATTTTTAACAAGAAAGTGTAAAACTTGTAACAATTCAAACCAATTTAATGCACTCTAGACATTCGGACAGTAATTCTTCAAGCCAAAGCGTTTCTCTGTACTTAGCGCACTCTATAGTTTGATTTCTGAATCTATAAAGAATGCGCGGCTCCAATTTCAACGAATATTTTTATAGGTGTAGCAGTTTGACGCCTCATTGACACCTCGTTGCACTCAAGAAAGGTGAAGAATTTAAACTACAAGCAGCACCCATACCAAAGGACAGAAACATCCGAAAGGGATGCAAACTGCGGCCAAGGCAGACCAATTTATAAAGACGCTATCAAATATTAAGAATCAACGCTAAGAATGGGCAACCTGTGCAGGCTTTGAACGGTTATCTGTTTCAGTAATAATGTGCTTATCCGGATTACTTGTACACAACCACCCTAGTTGCCAATTTACCCATTGATATCAATAACGCACAAATGACGATAATCTCGACAGCAATCACAATAGAACACACAATTGAGCATCGACGGACCACAAGTAAGCCAGAGATGGGACAAGGTGCCCTGGAGGAGAAAGCATCCTCTGTTGGCTAGCCGCACCTACCGTCAAGGTTCATGCACGAAGATGAAAACAATATATAAAATACATGCACTGTCTAAGGTTATGTCTATATAGAAAGACCCATGGCGGCAATGTCAAGGAAAAATATACAAAACACTTACTGTCAAACCCTTCACGGCAAAGGGCACAAGTGTGACACAAATGAGTGAAAGACGATCACAAGTGATATATTTAAGTCCTTTCTATTCTAACCAATTAAAACAAAATAACAAGCAAATAACATTTGCATTTGCCGACTAGCCCGAGAAGCATAAAGGGGAAGCCGACGTTTAATTCACACAAATCAACATATCAGAAAGTGGTACATGGTGCACTTTTAAAATAAAATTTAATGGCATACAATATAGCCATTATGAATATGACGACGCTTAGAATCAACCATGTAAATACATGCTGCTGTTATAATTTAAAGCCTCTCAATAGCAACGTGACCGGCCAGGAAAAACCAGAGATAAAAAGATTTTCTCAAAAATACTCTGGAAACCTGTATCCCACACCAATGTCAAAAAATAGTTCGCTGCCTGAGGTGCATAGATGTTGGGACACACATCTATATAGAAAATGATTGAATTTTGAAAAATAGCATGAAAAATCTGAACATGAAGCTAGAATAAAAACAAACGTTTTTACTTTTTCTCATTCCTTTTGAGAAGAAAACAAAATCTCTGTATCTTAAAATATAACAAATAGAAAAAATCTTTTTAAAATTCGATGTAAACAGGTATAGAGACGGGCTAGAACTGACTGACCAAGCTAATAAAACACGCTTGACCACTCAGTCACGTGACTGGAATGTTCGATTAGCCTTTAAGCACTGTGTATAGCCGACACCGGATATTGGTACTATTTGTCGGCGTATTGGTACTACTGAGGCGAGAGATTTTAACAAATGAGGTGTGAGTGTTCCTTTCTAACATCGTTTTTTTGTTTGAATCTGGCAGCTCCTTTCAAAAGCAACTGTATAATGCATTACTACAGAAAGTTATCCTTGAAGTTATATGAGTAAGATATGACTAAGTAGAAGACTTTTTAACTTTTAAAAGCAAAATGCATCACCTAGTACCGTAAAAATTTCCATACTGAGAACTTCATTTGGATTTAAATTCGCATATTGCACTTTATTCTAGATTTGCAATATATCTATGTTTTACGATTTGATCACTGTATCATGATTTCATGGATTTGTAAAGATCTTACTAAGAACAACGTGTATTTTTCCCAAAAAGATACACGCCAGGTGTACGGCATATTGCTGGACGAAAAAGAATTTACTGTACGGCATGTTGAAATAGGTAGTGTACGGCGACTTGCTTTTGGGATCGGAGTTGCAAAGCAATTTCGGGGCTTATGGAACGAAGATGACAATCCACCTACTATGTGTACCTGTCCGTCACTTGATCCATCATCTTTCTTTACACATTTTTGTTTCGAAAGAGTTCAAGGGTGTGAATGTATTCATAAAACATTGGTACTCACAGCAGGACAAGAACCCCAATATGCTAATTTTATTGTTTCTACCATGCGCGGATCCAGAAGGGGGGGCCGGAGGTCCGGAACCCCCCCCCCCCCCATGAGATTTGCCAGAGGTGGGGTCCACGGACCATGGTCCCCACCTCTGACAGATCTCGGGGGGGGGGGGGGTGTCCAAATACGACATAAGATTAAATTGTTTCATATGGATTTTTTCAGGCTCGCTTTCGCTCGCCAAATACTCTTGTGTGAAAGGAAACATCAACTAAGACATACTTATATTGAATTGATATTAAAATGACCTTTTATCAGTTGTGTTAATTACCATACTTTCCATATGCTTACATATTCAGTTTTAGGTATTCAGTTCGCATTGTTTACAGGCGATTAAAATGTGGAAATCCATGAGCTCCAGGGGGCTTCGCCCATGGTCCCCCGCCAGGGCTTCGTCCTGGACCCACTGGGGGGCTAAAGGCGGCCCCCAGACCCCCGGCCTTTTAGACACCCCCACGTGAAAAAAGCTGGATGCGCGCATGGCTTCTACTCTCTAGAAATTAAGACAAATTTCCTTTGTTTCTTCTCCACTCACTTCTCTGGTGTATTGAATAACACTCAGGTCATAAGGCGTAATTTTCGTGTTATGCATGCATTCTTAAAAAATATTTATAATAAAAGAGAAGGACAGCCCTGTGGTGCACATACATAAATGTATGATAGCGGCGTTATGACACATGTCAGTGACGGATCTAGCTTTAAGTTAGAGGGGGCGTAAAACGGCGAGGGGTCTGGTAGGATGATCAGGGGGGCGAAGCCTCCCGGATGCTAACGCATTTCAGCCTTTTCGAACCCATTCTCGTGACTGAAATTGATTAAAGAATTGAAATTGATGAAGACAATTATATTATCTGACAGGTAGTAAATATTTACCAATATTTACTCTTTTTTTATGGAAAATGATCGTTTTACCTATGATTTGCAAATTTTAGGGGGGGGGGGGCCCTACGTCATCCCCTTGAATCCGCCGCTGCATGTGGAAAGCAGCACCTGTATGTCAATAAGGGGTTTTAGCTCACCTGAGCGAAGCTCAAGTGAGCTATTGTCATAGTGTGGCGTCGTCCGTCGTAAATTTTTCACATTTTCTCAAGACCCACTGAAGGGATTTTGATGAAACTTGGTAGGAATGAAATACTCATGGCTCCCTACAGGTGGTGTTGTTCTTCGTCCGGTTCAGTCAACAGGTGGCGCCACCACAAGCAAAAGCTGGTCAGGGGGTACCCTCCTTTGACACACCAAAGCACATATCGAAAAACCGAAAGCATCAGGATGATCTAGAGATAACTGTTTCTTTGAATAACCCCCAAAACATGTGGTTTTATGCCCTCAATAACTGTATGTTTGCCATATTTAAGGCAATCAGTGGTTTCATATTGATTTTGGTTGAAATTTTTATTTTCATGATTTTTCATGATTTTTTTTCTTATGTTAAGAAAGAGAGGGAGGGGGGTATTTTCATACAAACTGGACATCTTATCCAGAACCACGGAAGGGATTTTAATGAAGCTTGGTAGAAATGAAGTACTCATAGTCCCCTACAAGCTTTGTTTTGTTTTGTTTTTTTTTTCGTCCGGTTCCGTCATTATGTGGCGCCACCACGGACAAAAGTAGGTCACGGGGGTACCCTCCTTTGACAAACTTCTTCTTCAGAACAGAAGTACATATCGACAAATCGAAAGGATCTGGATGATCTAGAAGGATGTAATAACAAGTGTTGTTGTTTTGGTTTCAGCCCGAAGTTAAATTTTTGACGTGTTTATGACATCTTTTCGGACTTTGTCAGAAATACTCATTTTTTATGGAGGGGGATTAGGGTCAAAAGCTTACATGCTTCATGATATGTTGCTTCATTCAATGTTTGATTATTCCATGTTCATTTGTCTTGCTTTCATTTCAAATTGACTTTATCTTTCTTCTTTGTGTGATTTTGCTTCCCTGCATTTTACATTTGTCCTTCGTCAATGCATAACTGTCATTATACCATGCGTTATGGCATCCTTCTTTCTGCCATTATTTTTTCGTCTTAATGCTATTATTGCTTCGTCAATGCTAACTTCAATTTTGATACCAGATGGCGCTTTGCGCAACCGCATGTGCCCGTGAACTTTGAAACATCCCCTGTCATTAGAAATTTCTTTTAAATTCTACTACAGTATCGTTCGAAAAGTAATTATATTATCGCACGAGAGGACAGAAGTAGATTGGCTGTATAAATATTTGAAAAATATTATGAAGTAAGTAGTAAATATTTGATTTTGTATGCATAAGATTTTTGTAAGTTTTAAATCTGACTGTAAAATATACATGATGTGAAGAATCTCTGTGGTGTAGTGGTTATCACATTTGCATCTGAATTTTATTTTACACCTTTCCGAGTGGGCTCGAATCCCGGACGAGGTTACTTTTTTTCCTTTTGTCAATTTTAAGTATAATGTAACTTGTCCATGTTGTCCATCTGCCCAGTAGAGGATGTCGAAAAAATTTGGGGTACTTATGAAAATTAAATGTTTCAATGCATTTTTTTTTTCATTTTTTATTGGGGGGGGGGGTTCATTGTTTGGAAAAAATATCAAATGATGGCTTTTTGTTGAAACTTGTCGAGTCTGCTTCGAATCAGTAAATGAAAGTCAAGTTCAAAACTAATAAGGCATCGTGCTTCGTCGATAAATCACCTAGTCGACGCGAAATATAGGTAATGATGGCTTTTTGTTGAAAATTGTCGAGTCTGCTTCGAATCAGGAAATGAAAGTCAATTTGACAAACACAAAAGCCGAAACTATTTTGTATATAGCATTCATACGCATATGTATATACATCTTTAAAGAAAGAAAGAAATTTAAAACTATAAGTTTATCTGCATGAGTCTTTAGTTTGAGGATTTTATCTGTAAGGAATCCTAGTACCTGGTTTTCAACTAGCCGTACAGTTAGCTAATAACATGCCGTACACAAACAATTTCTTTGTTGAGCTCGTATGTAAAATATAGATGCAATTTCTACATTACCCTTGATTAATATTTAATAGTTATGAACTTCTACATAGACTGTGCACAGAATCATGATCTGCAATAGTACTTTCTTTCGTTAAAAAGAAAATAAACTTCATACATGTGCAATTTTATGTGTACTAGGTACCCCATTTTGTGTTATTTTACTATTATCGTCCGATCAAATCCTTTGTTTTGAGGATTTCGATGTTGAGTTTACCATCACAGAATTATTTGCTTGAAGTTCACTCCATATAAGATCATATTTTCTTCACAAATCATTGTCAAATGCTAAAGGTAATACCTATGTCATATTTGTTTACCGCCTCGGTAGTACCAATACGCCGACAGATAGTACCACAAGTATTAGCTTTTACAAAAAGCTTGCCGTCAGTTAGCTGACTTTATATTCTAGTAAGAAAAAATCGGATCCGTATAATGCATTGTTTCCGTTTTTAAACTTATTCCGATTCAAGCGACGGAAAGTTCCGAGGATGTGCGATTCTTCTAGGACGTATCACTACAAGGACTTTTCGATGCATCTCTCGGAAGAAAATGCATTGATACGATATGACTTCCAATTGTTAGGTCAGCTAGACTCTTGAGCCAACCTTATGAAAGAATCGTATCGACAAGGATTGAATAACCTAGACGAATATTTGCATTTTTTGCAATTGTCAACCAATCATATTGCCAAGAGGTATTATTTCCGTGCAAGTAGGTCACGAATGATTACAGTATACCGTCAGTCATGACTGACGGTAAATATCCGGTGTACGGCTATACACAGTGTTAAGGCTAATTTCTAAACGAACCATAAGGACAGTTATTTTCCGCTATGCTCCGTAACGCGGAAAATATTTATTTCCCACTCTTTGTAAGATGACGACACACACTAGACGAGAAAACGCAGACGCCCAAGTAACTAATATAAAAGAATAATATATACGTTGAGATAAAAAGGACAAAGGCTTATGAAAATCGTCCTTGCTTTGCCGCCAGGAGCGAGCTCATGCAGAAATTATTAAAGACGTCAGACCAACTTTCGAGGGCCGATTGTCAGGGCTCTGTCTTCTCTGATAAAATTTAGACAAGGTGGGCTACGGAGTACCGTCTTCAAAGTCAGTCATTGTGCAATTTATAAGAAAACGTTGATTCAAAACTGTATATTGGTGAAGAATCCTATAGAGTACCATTCCACTTAAACAAGTATCATAAAGTGCGATTGGTGATTCGACCTGGCGCTTTTTGACAAGATTCAGTTCAACTTTGATCATCTATGATTTTTATTAAGCGACCATAAAAACAGGAAATTCTCAAAGTTATTTAATTATTCTGTTGCAGATAAAGACCCGAAAACATTGAAGAATGCATCAACGAAATAAAATATAATAGAAGATAAAGATAGAATACTAGTATTTCAAAACCTTATCCTTAGAATTTACGAAAAAGATGCAAATTGCTTGTTTCACTGCCATTAGCAAGAGGACATTGATAAAATCTAACATTTTGCAGTACAAAATAGAGTGTTCGTGTAATAACTACTTTAAGTATTACGTACATCTAACATTTTGCAGTACAAAATAGAGTGTTCGTGTGAATAACTACTTTAGGTCTTACGTACATCAGTATGCATGCATCCCAATTGAAATCTGTATGTATCATCGGTGCGTAATTTCTCTAGAGTGTAGCACTCCTACAAAAGATGTTTGTGCATTAGACAATTGTGATAGTGTAAAAAAAATAAGGACTGAAATCATTCGGTTGTTTCTCAGTGCTGACCTTCCTTTGAGTGAAAATATTGGTAAATATAGGGTGAAATATGATATATTAGATTATTCCATAAAATAGAATTGTTGTATGATTTTCAATCATAGTTTGAAGAGGTAGGGGGTACCAATGTCGAGAAACGTCAAATGGAGAAAGAAAACACAGAAAAAGTGTATTATTTAAAAAAAAATATTACCTTGAAAATATGACTTTTAGATAATTGGAAAATTGTGCTATCCGGAAACTGAAAATGGTTTTGCACTATACAGCCACATAATAGTTGTAATTTACACACTGTCGAAACAGACAATTTTGTATAATCTATTTTAATCGTAATTGCTATATATTTCTAAATCCTAATACACTCAGAATATACTGTTCCATTCTATGTATAGGTTAGAAGGTATTTTAAAGTTTCATACTCTTTGGTCAATTTACATTGTTTAGGTTGAGGATCAGTGACGAGGGTTAAGTACCCGAAACGTGCATGTCTGGTCCATGCTGCAACTTTTATCTGTTCTCAAACAAAGGAGGGGGTCTACAACAACACCATGGAGCACTTCAATTTATGCTATTAAATTTGAAGACGTTTAACAATCCTACATGAATAAGAAGTGGGTGGAGCGTCAGCCCCTTCCTATTCATGTATAAACTTCAAAACACCTTCCAACCAGCTCTAATTACAACTATCCCTGTAGCGTAAAGGAAAACGAATCCGGTTAGCAAGCCTCACTCAAGCCACATATTTTTCAAGTCTATGGTCCTGTAGCATCATATCCCACCCATCCTGCTACGTCTTTCGGTACATTTTAGGACATAAAAACTTTCACACTATTTGGCCGTATTTCATTATTTAGATTGATGATAACTGACGAGGGTTAAGTACCCGAAACGTGCATGTCTGGCCCATGCTGCAAATTTATCTGTTCTTAAATGATGCTATTGAATTTGAACACGTTAACATTTGAACCACTTGGTGAGTGTCACTGCTGGTGGACCAGGAGTCCAGAAGGGCACATGTAGCCAAGTTCGATCAACTTCGCTTGATCGTTTCTGTTATCAATTTTTTTTTGAAATTTCTAAAACATGGGTCCTGTAACATCATATTTCACCCATCCTGCTACGTCTTTCGGTATATTTTAAGAGATAAAAACTTCCACATTATTTGAACTTATTACATTGTATGGATTTGATGATCACTGACGAGGACTAAGTTACCAAAATGTGCATGTCTGGTCCATGCTGCAAAAATTATCTGTTTATCTGTTGAATTTGAAGACGTTAACGTTTGTAGGATGCACGATCCATGACGACAACGAAGACGATTTCTACACCGAATCTTCACAAATAGGACGATCAATTTGAGAGCCTGTGATTGGCTTAGCCTAAATGTTGCCATCTAAAGACAGAAAAAAAATCGGAAACCTGACCTACTTAACTAATTATAGTCAGTCCCTTTTTTCCGTTTTTTTTAAATTTTACCTGTTAGACATTGTTCCCTTCCCAAGGGTTACAGAATTCCACGTGGCCAGAAAAATGGATATTATTTATTTAATTACATTTCATCACATGAAGTTTCAAAATCATTTACATATGAATAAGTAAAACATTACTTTTAGGCCACAAAAAATCTCTCTGATCTATTTTAAGCACTTGGAGAAGTACTATTGTATGAATGTTATATCTACCTCGGATGACGTCACCCGGGTAGATGTAACGATTCAAAAGTGAATTTCCCCAGGAATTCATCATTGTTCATGTAGTAACAACATTTGGTGAAAGTGGCTGTAGGATCGAGGCACTGTTGTGGAATTATTTCCGTTTTCCATTGATTTCTACGAGTAAAACGCTTGTTTTAACCCAAAATGTCGGTCTCATTTGAATATTTTTGCATTACTAGTAGATTCCCCACGTTTAATGCCGATTAGGCAACTAGAATTATATTCAAATAACTTGATTTGTGTAAGCCGATGCGGGCTTACAAGCCATACTTCGTACTTCGCGTTGTGTGATTAATTAATGTTCTGTATTTTGTTGTGGAAGGAAAACATCTTTGAAATTTTACAAAGTTTATTTCACGAAACATTGCTTAACAGAATCCATAGCATGGGAGAAAGTAATCTAACAATTGAAAAATGACAAATTGTATTTAAACAAGGGAGGGGAATTGCACAATATGATGGACACATTTCTAGATAATTTCGTGTTCATCCCTCAAAGATAAGGTTGCCTACAACTCTTCAAAAGCATCTGAAATTATGAGGGATTGTACGTAAATAAACTCAATATGCTGGTACTTCACGTGTAGATTTCTCCAACAAATAGATAAAACCAATTTGTAATTAAGTTCTTATCAATCTCTGGACTTTCCAAGTATTGAAAAATCAATATTACAATTAAACATGTCAAGTATGAAAAAATATTTCCCTTAAAATCTTAAGATAAACTTATTAACTTAAATTTCTTGAATCTGTTTCTAATCTTGTTTCAAAATTATCTTTATGTGAATTAATATTAACATCATACCTTTTTCATGACAAATGTAAGGGTATTAATTTACTTTTGTGCTCTGACAAATGCATCGATTTAGTTTAGAGTTATCACTCTTTCTACAGTGTGCAAATTCCCCAACATAAAATAATAATTCACCATAAATATTGTGGGGGAGAGGCCATATGGTTACAATACTCCCCCACTTAAGAAAATAACCAAGATATTCATTATCAAAATCATTAATTCGATTCAAATATATTCAACTTTATAACTGACGTTTTAGTAACTTTCATCATTCTTTTTTTTTCTTTATTTGGATCTATGCTTGGTTATTTTCTAAACGCATGGCCTTGACACCACAATATAGATAATTGCATCATCTTATGTGACACCCAGTCAATCATGATCAAGTAAATAGATATAAATGACATGCAGATTAAAGTCCTCATCTCAAGTTCATCATTGTCTTTATCAAGTGACCCAATGTTCATCATCATAATAAACTCATTATTGTTCATTCAAAATGTCCTTGACATAATTATCAAAACATAACAAATTCATTCAAGGCCAATACATCAAATAATAGTATGATATATCAATGTTCAATGTACATCATGCATAAATCAAAATTCATGAACAGAATATATTCAAGTATTATCATAAATATGCATCATACATTATAAAATTCACATTTACTCTGCTTTTTTCACTGAAATAACCCTACACATGATTTGACCCCTTCTTTGTCTTCTTATGGTTCTTCTTAGGATCGATCCTTAACGTCTTATTGTTCTTTTCCGTCTTACGGTCCTCCTTCGTGTTCTGTGTAACCTCCGTCGAGTTAAACGAATACATGGACCTCGATTTCATCACGGAAGGAGTTCTGCACCAATTGGATTTACCATCGTATAATCGGATCTTTGTCTATAATCTTCCGAGGACTAAGTCGTCTTCACGTCTTCGGCATCATCTCCAACGAAATTGCATCTCATGGTTTCTTCTAAGCAATCATTTCTTCTTCATTGATCTACCTCAGACGCATCTTGGTATTAGTGACGTTACCAAGATCTTCCCGTAATCCGGATGACGCCATGCACCCAGAAAAGCGACGGGGTATAAACTTTCTCGATATAAAGCGTCAAGAAAGGTAGTTCATTAATTGCAAATTGTCCTTTGCATTGGATTCTGCACGGATCGCACATCCCTATGGCAGATTTCACTCTACCATAATTTTCGAATGTCTCTCCGTTTGTCATCGTGACGGGCTGGTTTAACATCCGGCCACACGGGTAACATCGTTCACAGAGATACCTGACGTCACTGCTTCGAGCTTCGTATTTTGGCTTCCGTCTTCTGTCCATTGGATTGACCTGTACACTCTTAATTGTCTCTCTTTTAACAACAGGCGGCTCTGTTATAATAGCTGCTATTCAAAGTTCAAGGATATTCTGAATAACCATACTGTTTATCAAGCATTTTCCATCGTCATTTCTCCAAGTGATACCAGCATCTATTTTTCATTGCTATAACAAATCTGCACGTCAAACTAAATTGTTCTTGGTAGTCATGACACCGGGTTTTCTCTGTACCCCTTGATTGACCAAAATTTTGAATTTACAAAAATAATTTAGAAGCCTGTTCCAAAACTCAAAAAATTTCCAAAATTATATCTTTAACTTGTATTCATATATATAAATATTCAGCAGGCAATGTCATCAATTTTGATTCAATCAAAAATTTAATTGATATGCACTTTTCATTGTTGTTATACGTCGTCTGTATTTATGTCGTTTGTCAGTAAAGTATCAACAAATCATTTGTCAGCTGATGATAGAACCTGCATCATGAGACGACCGTCAATGAAATTCCAACACTGCCAAAAGGGCAACAAGGGTCAATATCATTAACGCGTTGACATAAAATAGTGTGAAGCGAGAACTGAGATACGATCACCAGAATGAAAGCTCTAGATATTGATTAAACCCTGATGTAAACCAGTGAAATCCAGTTAGAAATTACAAACAAAGAGCACCGTTAAAGTACACATTTAACTTGTTTTGTTTTTGGTTGATTTATTCTTATCGAATGTAATAATTGATTCACTTCAATGATCTCATTTTCAATTGTCTTTCACTATAGTTTTAAAAATTACTGTTTCATGTTAAAAAAAAATTATCAGTTCTCAAGAATTTTACTTGTTTGAAATTAATTAATTTTTAACCTTACTTTCGCCTTTTTTCTTAATCCCATTTCCTCCCTTTCTTACAAAAAATATTTCAAATTTTATTTGTCTCATTCATCCAATTTAGAATTTTCACTTCGTTTATTGTTTTTTAGTTGAATCATTGATTTATTCTTATTTTGAAGATTTTCATAGTTTGGGTACGAATAATGTTTTTAATGATTTGTATTTTTTGCATACTTTCAGTACATAAGATTTATCTTCCTTATCGTCTGTTTTTTTTCTCTCTTTTTTTCTTTCTTTTTTTAAACTAATTGTTACACGGTTCAAGTTAATCATTTATGAAGCAGATATTTTAGCATTTTGAGCAGTCATGAATTTTGTCATTTCGTATAAACTCTTCATAAGCAGCTGGGGATCAAAGGATAGAGAATTTTCAACAGATTTCTGTTGGGAAGCCTTTTCTTTTTGTAAGAAACTCGTTTCCGGTTTCTTGGAAATAGCGTCTATTTCCATATTTTCCTCCTCGCAATGTTCAGGAGCCATTGGTAAGCTCACTACTGGAGGATCAAGATTGATGTTCGTTTCATCGCCCTTGTCCGTACATGTATCGGGCATATCACGAGCTCTTAGTCGTCTCCGAAGTTCCATAAGTGGAATGTCATCTTCGTCAGACGAATCCTCTCTTTCTTGAATTCTGTGTCGTATTGCAACGTCTTGAGGAACAGGTTCATCATCATCACTGTCTGATTGTTCGGATGGGATTACGTACGTCGTTTTACGTAATAAATTCCCTTCAGAGTCCCTCGGAATTTTCCATTCATCAATCTTTGCAGGTCTAAGATGTCGAGCATGTGTCTTTGTTGTATTACCATCAAGCTGATTTTTCACTATGAATGAAAGTGGTCCTGTTTGATCAATAATTCGAAAGTACGGTTGCCACTTAACATCAAGCTTGTTATCTCTTCTGTGATTCCTTATGTATACGTGATCTCCAATCTGGAAGTTTTCCTCCTTACTGTTTTTGTCTGCGTACTTTTTCTGTTTCTTTTGAGCTTCTTTCATGTTTCTATGAACCAATGTAAAAGATTTGTGTTGCTGTTGAAGAGCGATTTGATGTTGATCTTCACCCACATATCTACGTCTTGGTTTTAAAATGGTGTCCAGTGGAAGTACAACGTCCCTGTTATATAAGAGAAAGTATGGAGAAAACTTCGATGATTCATTGACATGAAACCTAATGGCGGCTAGTGTCTGATTCAGGTACAAATCCCACGTTTGGACATCTTCTTGAATTTTCTTAGACATGACGTCATGAAGAGTACGATGAAATCTTTCGACTTTACCATTTGCTTGGGGACTGTAGTACGATGTCTTGATGTGATGAATGTTCATCGTATCCAAAGTTTTCTGTACTTTCCTGTTGACGTTTTCTGTTCCGTTGTCCGAAATAATCTCCAGGGGGCAACCAAATCTTGGGAAAATTTCTTCTAAAATAAGATGTACAATTCGATCTGCAGACTTGTCAGGCACGGCGAAAGCCTCTGGCCATCCCGAGTATATGTCTATGAAGGAGACAATGTATTTGTTCCCAGATAGTGTGGTCGGATATGGTCCAGATAAATCCAAGCCAATCTTTGCGAAAGGGTAAGGAGGTATTTCGGTTTCCTTGATAGGAGGTTTTGATTTCTTGGAACTTCTTGTCTGACATGTGACACATTTCTCTACATATGCGTGAATTTTCTTGTACATATTCGGAAAGAAATACTTCAGACGAATGGAATCGTATGTCTTATCTACAGCCATATGACCAAGTTGATCATGGTACTGCCTGAGGACGACTGTCTCCATTTCTTGAGGTATATACAGTCTAAGCTTTGGATCCTCAGAGTCCGGCTGAGAGAGGTAATAAAATAGTCCTTCCTTATCCTCAAAGTAGTGTGTCTGTTCAGCTTTCGTGGCTGTTCCTTTCCTTAGTCTGTACTTTATTCTCACGACTTCTTGGTCTTTTTCCTGCTCGTCTCTCAAGTTGAACTCCTCAGGTAAATCTGAGACAGCTTTTGTGATCTCTTGTCGATCTTCAACGTGACAGTTTGCAAAGTCTCTCGGGTTGAACTCGTTTGAATTTATTACTCCTATCTCAAATGTTCTATCGTCAATATCAGGTCCTTCTTCGGATTTCTTGCACATTTCGTTGGTCTCCGGATGCGGTATACGGGAAAGAAGATCCGCACAGTGATTATCTTCACCTTTGACGTATTCGATCCTGCAGTTGTATCCTGCAATACTTAATGCCCATAGCTGTATTTTCTTGTTTTGCATTGGTGAATCTAAGAGGTACTTCAAGGGTTTGTGATCAGTCTTAATGGTGAATTGAGCTCCATATAAGTAATGGTCTAACTTCTGAAGTGCGTAATGGATAGCGAAAGCTTCTTTCTCAATAGTTGACCATTTCGTCTGTGTGTGACTTAGTTTGAGTGATAAGAAAGAGATAGGTTTTTCTTCTCCTTCGTCAGTTTCTTGAGTAAGGCACGCTCCTACACAGTTATTACTCGCGTCCGTATATAAGACGTATGGTTTGTTGGTATCTGGGTATGCAAGGAGTGGTACTACAGTGAGGCTTTCCTTAAGATAATCAAAAGCGATTTGGCATTCCTGAGTCCATTTAAATCTTGCATATTTCTTGGTTAAATTGATCAAAGGTTCTGCTATTTTCGAGAAATTTGGAACAAATCTTCTGTAATAACTGCACATTCCGATGAATCCTCGAATTTCCCTAACATTCTTCGGAGCTGGTAAGTTTTTGACTGCTTCAACTTTCTTCGGATCTGGAGCAATACCATCTTTGTTGATTACAAACCCTAAGTGTTCTGTCTTATCCTTAAAGAAAGCGCATTTCTTTATTTTAGCTTGAGGTTATGTTGTCTCAGTCGGTTAAATACTTCTTGAATGTGCCTTATATGCTGCTTCGGGTCGTCTTGAGAGAAAATCAAAATGTCGTCTAAATACGCCATGGCGAATCCCTCACATCCTTGTAGAACAATATTCATAAGTTCCTGGAATACTGCAGGGGCATTACTCAGACCAAAAGGCATCCTGTTAAATTCAAATAGACCTCGATGACATGCGAATGCTGTCTTCTCCTTGCTACTTTCGTCTAACGTTACTTGCCAGTATCCATGTCTTAAGTCCAATGTAGTGAAATATTTAGCATTTCCTATCAGTGACAAGATGTCGTCGATTAAGGGAAGCGGTAAGATATCGGTCGAACAATTTTGTTCAGTGTTCTGAAATCGACACGCATTCTCTCGCTGCCGTCCTTTTTCTTCGCCACAACTAAAGGAAATTACCAGGGAGATTGTGATCGTTGGATTATTTTGGCATCCAGCATCTCATCGATCGCCTTGTCAACAATTTGTCGTTTGTTTAGAGGAGTCCTATAAGGTCTGTTCTTAATTGGAGGGTGCTTTCCGGTGTTTATCTTCATTTGTACCGTCTTTGTTCCACCAAGATCCGAATCTGACTTGGCTATTAGATCTTTGTTTTTCTTTAGAAGTTTGACCACTTCTTGACGCTTGTCCTCGGGTACATATAGATTCTCAAAGTCCTTCATTTCTGGCTTTGGTTCATCAACCTCCATTGGTTCTTCTTCGTTGAAAGCGTAAATTTCTTGTGGGGTCAAAGGTCGAGCCTTTCCTACTACGCTTCCTCTTCTGAGACGGTAACATTTGTTTGTCTCGTTAACAATCATAATAGGTACTTTGTTCGGAGACCTGACTGTGTTCACGGATTCCCTAATTGTGAGTCCAGGTTCTTCTAAGATACATCCGAGGTCAAGATTCGTAACCTCTAGGAGTCTTGAATCTGAATTTTGGAAGCCTTTCTGTAATTTAACATGACATATAACCGCTGTCTGTGGTTCGATCTTCATCTTTTTATTGAGCCTCAAAATCGATGAAATGTGAATATCTTCGTCCAGTTTCACATACGTTTGTCCAATTCTTAGCATTCCTAAGTCGAAGTAAAGACGTACACCGTATTCCTTTAACCAATCTCTTCCTAATATGAAGTTTTTATTTAGCGTGTCTACCACGTAAAAGTTTTGAGACATTTTCAGTCCGTTTATCGAAAAGTTAAGTGTTGTCCGTCCTAACACTTCAATAGGCGCACTATTTACCGCTCGCAAACTTCTATTAACGCGCAATAATTTTGGTTTTGGTATTAATCGATCAAAAGTCTTTTTATTCATGATGGAAACCTCAGCGCCAGTATCTACCAAAGTTCGGTATCTCATCTTACCAATCTTTATAATACAGGAGCTAGGGTTTCCAGCTAAATTTAATTGGAATATGGGTTTCTTACTTTCATTATATCTTTTCATTTTAGCATTTTGTTTGCTCTCTTCAACGGCTTCCTTTTGAAGAGAGCCTTGAAGTTTCCCTGATTTTGTTTGTGGGACGATCGCCGTAAATACCTACCATGTGAGTAATAACGAACTCTGTATCTATCCGGAAATCTGCGATTAGGACAATTCCGTCTAAAATGACCTTTCACGTGACATAACCAGCATTCTCTTGATTTAGTTCTACTCGTGTGGTCTGACTTTGTCTGACCTTGTACTTGATAAGAGGTTTGTTTGGAGTCTTCTGAACTTTTAACGGGAACTGTATTTATCAGTTTCTGTTTATGTAAGGTGTTTTCACATTCATCTAATGACTTTTTACGAACTTCTCCGTTTTCATCGGATTCAGGGTCTGAATAATCGAGAGCCGGTTTAACATGTTTAATGCTTTGTTTGTTTACGCGCTGGGGACATTCCCAAACAGTATGTCCTGTACCATTGCATTTAAAATATTTCTGATTACTCGAATTTACAGCCAAATCTGAATTTTCATCATTTGTGAATGTTTCATTCTGTGTATTAGACCTCAAATTAAAACGTTTTCGTAAATTCTGCTCCTTCATTGCAATTTCAACTGCCTCATCATAACCTCTTGGATCACATCTCAGAACTTTCATTCGCAAGTAATCATAAAACAGACCGTCACAGAAAATGTCAACCAATTGTTTCTGAATAAAGGTGTATTCCGTTTCATCAAAAGGAGCAGTATATGCATCTTCAGCCAATCGGAGTAAACGCTCTGAATACAACTGAACACTTTCCTCGGGGGTTTGTTTAATTTTACGGAGCTCAGTCATAGCTCTCTGATTATCAGTAATTTCAGCATATCGCTTTTTCATCAACCTTTTGAGATTTGACCAGTCAGGAATTTCGCCCTCTGACTCAATTTCCTCTAAATACCGTTTGACAAAATTTGCACAATATGATGGACATATTTCTAGATAATTTCGTGTTCATCCCTCAAAGATAAGGTTGTCTACAACTCTTCAAAAGCATCTGAAATTATGAGGGATTGTACGTAAATAAACTCAATATGCTGGTACTTCACGTGTAGATTTCTCCAACAAATAGATAAAACCAATTTGTAATTAAGTTCTTATCAATCTCTGGACTTTCCAAGTATTGAAAAATCAATATTACAATTAAACATGTCAAGTATGATAAAATATTTCCCTTAAAATCTTAAGATAAACTTATTAACTTAAATTTCTTGAATCTGTTTCTAATCTTGTTTCAAAATTATCTTTATGTGAATTAATATTAACATCATACCTTTTTCATGACAAATGTAAGGGTATTAATTTACTTTTGTGCTCTGACAAATGCATCGATTTAGTTTAGAGTTATCACTCTTTCTACAGTGTGCAAATTCCCCAACATAAAATAATAATTCACCATAAATATTGTGGGGGAGAGGCCATATGGTTACATTTGCTATTGTGACGTCACGTTCAAGTTTTGAATGTAGGGAGAATTACCAAAGCTAAGATACATTTGACGCTGTTACAGGCAAAATATGCGATGTTCATGCAAATAAAAATGACCGATAATTAGAATAAATTTTAATATAAGTAATGACTGTCTTACTTTTGGTGTTTATGGGTGTATAATTCTGGTTGGACACGTGCAAATTTTCCGAGAATCGCTTCGCGATTCACGAAATTTGCACGTTACCAACCAGAATTATACACCCATGAACACCAAAAGTAAGACAGTCATTTCTTAAATGAAGTGTACATGGAAATTCATGTACAAATTTACAATCATCAAATTCTCCTACTTACTTCTCCACTGGAACATATTTTTGTCTGTGTACAATTTTCTGGATTCTCGATACTGTCACAGGTAAAACATTCAGCTTCAGAAATACAAAATACAAAATTTCAATGTCAGGGAACATTATTAGCTCTTTTTATGCAATTTTTCGAACATTTTCTTGTAAAGAAACATATTTAACGGTAAAGTGTACGAATCTGTGGAAAACCAATCAATTACACTTTAAAATATGATAAATACATTATTTGTTGGAATGAGTACGAAAATTGTCAAAGTTCATGAAAGACCTGAATAAATCTTTGATAAATCACACGATAAAATGTACAAAAATCTCAGTTTGATTCTTTTATTGTGTTTCATTCAAGGTAGTGGTATACAATTTTACTGAATTCTGTTTCTATTGATGTTTTTTTTATTCGAAGCATTTGAAAGAATCAGTGAATGAAAGTAAAAAAACAAAACCCGAAATCAGATTTTAAAAAGCCACAATGAAAAGACAATTCTTGAAAACATAGTTATACCCACGACAAGAGAAAATAGGGCAAACAGACGGGGACAACTACAGAGCCCCACAGAATCATGACGGGCAATACAATCTAAGTACGGAATGCAATGTATGTGGAACTTTAAACGCGGCGCCGTGCTTATTAGTGCAATTTAAACATATTGCAATATTACATGAATCATAAAACTCATAATCATAATGCAAGTTAGTGGTACCAAACGGAAACTTAAAGCTTATGTAAATTTCTCTTCAAAAAATTTAAAAACAAGATGGGGGATTCCCTCATTGGCCGTTGTAAGAGAACATAGAACAAGTGATTGTAAGCAGCAACACATTGAATAAATTCGATGAAAAAAGTAGATGAAATCTATACTTGAAAACTAATTGATCAAAGAGCTGCCAAACAATAATTTCTTGTGGAATCTGCTATTACAAAATATTTACATTACTAGTAGATTTCCCATGTTAAACGCCCGTTAGGCAACTACAATGATTATATTCCAGTAACTTGGGTTGCTATTGTGATGTCACGTTCAAGTTTTGCATGTAGGGAGAATTTACCAATTTGACGTTTTTACAGGCAAAATATGCGATTTGCATGTAAATAAAAATGACCGATACTTACAATAATTCACGGATTCACGAAATTTGCACATGACCAACCAAAATTTTCACCCATGAACACAAAAAGTAAGACATTTCTTGAATAAATCAACGACAAAGAAAACAATCATTTTCAACATTCAGTTTGTTTAAACATTTTAAAACTTTAAACTGTTAAATCGATCTGATTGACATACGCGAGAGGTCGCACAAAATAATTTTCACATTGCCACCTACAATGAATTTCATTTTACAAAAAAAAATCTATGAAAATTCAGACAATACAATCAACTTAACCATTCTGATAAGAAGTAAAAGTGAATCCCTAATGGAAATCGATGGAGCTGTTGCGACGGGTGTTACTTGCAATCAGGAGACGCTGACTCTCCCCGGGCACCTGGTCACACTTCGGAATGTTGCTCATTCCGGGGTTCGCAACCGTTCCGATGGGAATTATCACGATTTGGCCTTGCCTTCTCGACTTTGAGACTGATAACTGTTAGGTACTTCTTTGATGTTTATTGTTATCAGTTGCCGGGGATATTAAACATGGGGAGATTAAACATCATCTTCTGTTTAATAGCAACATCTTCATTTATGCTTGCAGAAAAGAAAGTCATAAGAGGTAAGTTCGTAAAATTCGGTGTTTTGGATTGTTCTAAACTAAACTATTTTGCAACATACAGATGCTATAATATTTAATATTTTCAACATATCGTTTTTTTAAAGTGAGAAATTACCCTTGGTTTAGAAGTTTCTCGGTAATGGTTAGTCTCAGAACGAAATACATGTAGTTGAACTTGCTCTGGAATAGTATTTCAATTTAGATACACCATATGAAGAGGGTAAAGGAAAAAAATCACCTCAATATCTACACGAACAGGCATGAAAAGACTGGAAACTGAGACGTTCATGGAATTTGCTAAGTGCAGGGGCCATAACTCCTGTAGAAATGGTTCAATAAAATTGAAACACGAACTTGATTTGTATCACACTGAGATATTTTCACATACAAAAAATTATTTCAATATCTGCAGTACCATGGAAGAAATGTCCGGAAAACAGAGAATTTCATTAAATTTGCTACTTGAACTTGATCTGTATACCACATATAAAAATTATGTCAATATCTGCAACAACAGACGAGAAATGTCCGGAAAACTGAGAATTTCATGAAATTTGGTATGTCCAGGGGCCATAACGCTTGTAGAAATAGGTCAATCGGAACCAAACTCTAAGTTGATCTGTATCACATTGAGATAAACTCACATAAAAAAATGAGATCAATATCTGCAACAAAAGCGAAAAAAAGTCAGGAAAACTGCAAATTTCATGAAATTTGCTAAGTCCAAGGGCCGTGACTCTTGTAGAAATAGGTCAATCGGAATCAAACTCAAACTTGATCTGTATCACATTAAGATAAACTTACACACTTAAAATGATATCAATATCTGTAACGACAGCGAAAAAAAGTCTGGAAAACTGAGAATTTCATGAAATTTGCTAAGTCCAGGGGCCATATCTCTTGTAGAAATAAGTCAATCGGAACCAAACTTGAACTTGATCTGTATTACATTGAGATTAATTCACATATCAAAACTGATATCAATATCTACAACGACAGCGAAGAAAAGTCTGGAAAACTGAGAATTTCATGAAATTTGCTAAGTCCAAGGGTCATAACTCTTGTAAAAATAGGTCAATCGGAACCAAACTAGATCTTGATCTGTATTACATTGAGATAAACTCACATACCAAAAATGAGATCAATATCTACAACGACAGCGAAAAAAAGTCTGGAAACTACAGTGTGACAGACAGACGGACAGACAAACGGGATGGAAACTATAAGTTCCCTCCGGTGAGCCGGTAGGGGACTAATTACTACTAAGGGAAGAAAAATGTGTAATTCTTAAATTGAATAATACAAAGTCACTATGCTAAGTACTACTTTCGCCAATCAGAATCGTCCACAGATGTTTCGACATGATTTGTGTACACGGTATTACGCAATTCACCATTGATAAAGCGTATCGTATTTGTTCAAATTCGATTTGAAGCTAGTTGACCTCTCATTCCTATTGGTTTATGTGTATTAAATTGTATTTGATCTTTATATAATGTGATGTGGTGTTCCTTGTCCCTTTTTCGTCTCTTTCTGTGTGTGTCCGCTCTGTGTTTTTGCATTGGGTGTTTTCGGGTTTTGCTGTGGGTGCTGCAACCTAATGTTGTTGGAGATCCCCTCCTTTCTCTTACTGGTTCCTGTGAGAAGGTGTAGGAATATGATTTAAAAAACGCTCTTTTTGTACTAAGATTACATACTGCATTTTCCACATTGGATGGGACAAGCTGAGGCAAAACAAGCATCGTTACAGATGTCCGTCTTGGCCAGTGCAAGTCGTTTACATGCTTCACCGTCCACTTCCGTACATGCTGAAGAATTGACATCTCTCTTTCCAACTATGGATAAAGGATAAGAGCACAATAACTTCGAATAGGAAAACATTTTAGACATGGTTTTAAGTGATGACTGGTTCTATTTAATTTTTTATTCGCCTGATTTTTTTTTGGTAACTTAATGAAGATAACGCCATTTCTCAAAGAACGGAAATGATGCCATTTCTGAGAGAAAGGGCTTTGTTTTCGCATTTATATTCATGATTTCAAAAAAGAACTATTCTATTTTAAAGGAGTAGGTGCGGGAACCTGTCATTTCGGTCCTATTTTCAAAAATCTCGATATATCCATAATATTCTAGTTTATAAAATGTCAAATGTATGGTGAGTCCAAATCATGAAAGTATTTTTATTTCACAGTCCTATACTGAATAATACGTCGCTCAAAACGTCTAAAAACGCTGAAATCATTCAAAATATCAATAAATGAGCGATATTTCGATACACAACTATGAAATCAAGTGGTAATCCAGGGCTTGCCCATAAATATTTTTGTGTCAATCGATGGATTTCTGATCGGCCTTTTAATTTTAATAAAAAAATTCGTGGGCGCGGCCTGGAGCATAGATGAATTTTGAAGATTTGTGTGTAAAATACGATGATTTTCCTGAGTTTTGCGTCATTAATGGTAAAACATGACGTCATACATCACGCGCGTGACGTTACGAGGGCTCAAAATTATGCCGCGGTATTTTCTCAAACATTCAACTTTGCAAAAAGTGATAATTAATAATTCGTTTATCAAAAATATTTTTCTTCGAAATTATAGGGCTGATATGAGGGGTTAGCGCGACTAGTCCTTTGGACTCTTGATAAAGAGGTAAAGGGACCGTACGTCTTATGTAAAGTGTATAATAATGTCTTCTGTTAGAATATACCACAATATTTAACTCTTAACATAAAGTATGACATCTGCGACAAATTCTCTTTTTAAAATATCGTCCTGAAAAAGGATATTGTACGCATTGTACCCGCTTTTGACATTTTCCCTGATGTTAAGCATATACATGGAAGGAGAATTATTTGCCTAAATGAAATTGAAGATAAAGATGAAAATATGTTTTATGGATTTATTGGATTTCATGGAATGTCCTAATTTGTGATTATACAAATGAGTTAAAGAAGATCCTGACGGTAATCCCAACAGCACTCAAAATAGAGCATCAAACTGAGCATCGACGGACCCCTAGCAAGCTAGAGGTGGGACCAGGTGCCCGGGAGGAGTAAGCATCCCCTGTTGGCTAGCCGCACCCGCCGTCGATGTTCACGCACGAAAATGAAAAGAATATATAAAATGCATGCACTGTCTGAGGCCACGTCTATATAGAAAGTGCTATGGCGACAATGTCAGGGAAAAATATTCAAAACATTTACTGTCAAACCCCTCGCGGGGAACTTTTTTACGAGCTCCACACGGCAAAGGGCATAAGTGTGACACAAATGAGTTAAAGAAGATCCTGACGGTAATCCCAACAGCACTCACAATAGAGCACCAAACTGAGCATCGACGGACCCCTAGCAAGCTAGAGGTGGGACCAGGTGCCCGGGAGGAGTAAGCATCCCCTGTTGGCTAGCCGCACCCGCCGTCGATGTTCACGCACGAAAATGAAAAGAATATATAAAATGCATGCACTGTCTGAGGCCACGTCTATATAGAAAGTGCTATGGCGACAATGTCAGGGAAAAATATTCAAAACACTTACTGTCAAACCCCTCGAGGGGAACTTTTTTACGAGTATACATCTACGTAGATACATCTATCTTAGTATAAGTAAGCAGTATATACATGCCCATCATTGCCCTTTTGAGCGTCTACAACTTTTATCTCATATTTTTATTTTGTATTCAGTCCAAACATTCGAAATGGTGTCAATAAGTCATGTAGTTGTGTCCGTTTTGCCTAAGAATTGACTCCCTGTATCTATTAGATAAGTTCAGAAATATTCAAATATCGAATGAATAATGTTACATATATAATGCAAGTTATAGTATATAATTGTGAAAGATTGAAAAGGAAGGGAAGCCCCGACGGTAAAACTGCGTTTCCAACAGTATATCCAACATATATGTCAGAACCACAAAACACAGTACGTTTCCATTGTCTTCAGTGGAGAAACGTTACACGAAAAGACATAAGTGATCCGAATGAACCATATCGTGAAAGGTTCTATTCCTAGGACACAAATGTATGAATCTTACTTGTAATAATTGTAGGGTTTGTATTTGAAGGTGTTGGTCCATTACAGAGGTCGCTGCTACAACAACTTCCTCTTATTTGTCGTCTGCCAATCAGAAGGGTAATTGTTTCTCCAGTAGTCATACTTGATGTTACTTTTGCCTTGTGGTTGCTATTGGATTAGCTGGTGATCCAAAGAGTTTCTGACATACCTGGTCGTTAATCATGTTTTTATAAATCAGTGCTGCTATTTTCGAAATTGAGTATTCTATATGGAAATGCACATTTCGAGACAGAAATATTTGTTGGTCGAAATGGGGGCAGCTTAATTCGTTTTCAGAACATCTTTATAAGAATATAGTAAAAATAACATTAAAACATTTGGTACATTAATTTATAAAGAACTTCCGTTTTGAGAAAATCAATCACAAAGACGGTTCTATCTATAAAAAGAATTTTCGTTTTTATGTAATCAATCTCAAAGTTTAGCATCTTATATAACGACTTGTTTTAAGAATAGCGAATCCAATCTTCTTCTGATGTTGCATATGTACCTCTTAATTTAAAAAAAATAGATTAAGCATGGTTGAATCTGAAGCAGCAGACCCTGTCCTTTATCGACGGTATTAGATTAATTAATTAAATGCACAGACTTGTATATCTTTCTATAATATAATTCTTTTGGCAAGTATAGCGGAAAATTAGAAATTCAGAGCATGCGAAATGGAGATAGAATTTTTAAGCCTGGTTTTGTTTTCAATTTGGCGAGAGCCATAATACTTCTCCCGTCTTATTCTTGATGATTTCTATCTTTTCTTTCTTAGAAGACTTAGATAAGAAAAATTAAGAAAAGGACAGCAAGAGGACCATAACAAATCACTAATAGCGATCAATTATTTAATTTCTGTTATTATGTTTAAAGGTGGATATAAAACGAAATGGAACAAAGAAGACGGAGAAAGAACAAAACAGAACTGTCATTAGTGTAAATTGTGTCCATATTTTCCTTTTATTTCTTTATCTTTGAACTGAGTTGATGCTTAATTCAATTTTGCTTTATAAAATACTTTCATGAATATATACATTGATCTTGGGGGCATTATTCAATTTCAAAATCTGTTACAAAGTTTTGATAAACGGACACAATGGCGAGTCTTTTGTCACGTGATTTGTCAAGATACTACCAATGAAACTGATATATCACTTTGCTTTACCTGCTTTTGAGCACATCCGAGGCGGAAGACAACCCTGTAATCAGTAGACACGGACTGGGTTACGATGCATTCCTGGAGGAACAAAATAGTCACCTTTTAGTATTATTGACATATTTTTCATTACTCCACCTCTGACAAGTAAGCCGGGGAATTCCGATTGGCTAATAACGTTCACGTGAAGTCAGGGTTTATCTTTTACCGGGTGCCTAGACTTTTATATAAGGTACCAAATGACGCCACAATGTCACAATCTTTCGCGTTGACGTCGCAGCGTAAAAAAAACAAGGACGTCCAAAAGCTTCACGAATTAATACTATCGAATATGTTATCGAAGTGAATAGTATGTACCTATTGTTGCTTACGTGTTTATGTTTGGATATTTTTGTGCACAGATTGAATACAAAACTTTATGAAGAAAAGGAATTTGATAACATTATTTGATTCAAAAGCATCCAAAGTCATCGTAGTGATAATTCACATTTACTGTTCCCCCATTTTCATGTAGTTGTGTTCTGCTGTTAACAATACAACGTTATGTCAAGGATCTCCTTATCATTTTTAGAAAAAGAAGGGGATCTACAACAGAACTTGGTTGCAGCAAACACACAAAACACCCAAATACAGAGGCAGCAAACACACAAAATACCCAAATACAGAGGCAGCAAACACACAAAATACCCAAATACAGAGGCAACAAACACACAAAATACCCAAATACAGAGGCAGCAAACACACAAAATACCCAATTACAGAGGCAGCAAACACACAAAATACCCAAATACAGAGAAGACAAGCACAAATTGATCAGCAACATTTAACCATTATAATTATTTATTTACCAAAAAAGAGTTGATATTTGGGAATGAAGAGTCAATAGTGTTTTTCCAATTTAAAGTTAATGAGACAAATTTTGTATCTAAATAGTGAAACTGAAGGGAAGAATTAATAGTACAAAAAAAAAAACAAAACAAAACAAAAAAAAACAAAAATCAGATTTTTAAAGATATAGACAAATCCAAACAATACAACTAAAATATTCTGTAAACCAAAAAAGTGAATCCGCTATAGAGATAGGAACAAGAGTATGGGGAGAGTAAGTATCTCCTGTTTGCTAGCTACATATCATTTAGCCATGCATGAAATAGTGAAAACCGGTATGTATAAAATTGTTTTGTGAACTTAATGCTTTATATTTGTTTAACATTTGTACCACTTGGTGAGTGTCACTGCTAGTGGACCTGGAGTCATCGAGGGCACAAAAAGTCAAGTTCGATCAACTTCGAAAATTTCTGTAATTTCTGAAACCTGAGCACTGTAGCATGATAAATATGGATAATGACCATATCAATGTAAATAGCACAAAATCGATAATTCAGAAAATCAGAAACCGAAGGCATACAAAATCAGGATAAAACAGGAACCAGAGAAAACAAACAAAAACCTCCACCACATGAAAAGAAGTCCCAATATAGGAGTGAGACCAGGTGCCCAGGAAGGGTAAGCATCTCCTGCTTGTATATAACACCCGTCGCTTCAATTCGGTAGAACTGTCACATCCGGTAACTTCCATAAAGGAAGACATTTATATGTAGCACAACCATTGGTTGGATGGTTCAAATGGTCTATGACAGAATATTATCCACCATTCTGGAGATTGGGACATCATAGTGTATGACGAGTTCCCCATATCTACCATAGAACTTCCTCAGTGACGATGTAAGTCGGTCACAAACATATCCCTGACTGAGAAGCTTACAAAACAATGTATCTGAAAGACGCCTAGCTCTCAGAACAAAATCCGTATATTTTCTTACTTGCACAGGCATAGCGTATCAACTGAGATATGAACATGCCATAAGCAGGCGATGAAGGGATGTTGCTACTCAAAAAAGGAAAGTTTGTAATGCTGAAATTGAAGTCGTCACGTTTGTCATAGAGTGAGGTGTTCATGTGACCATCAGTGTCGTAGGACAACATTATGTCCAAATAGGATGCTGAATTATTTGTCTCTGTAGTTTCTTTGACTTCAAGCTCCGAGGGATAGATACTGCTGAGGTAATCCGCGAATTTTGGATTATTGATGGACAACACATCGTCTATGTATCTGTAAGTGAAGTTGAAGTCAGAAGCTAAGTATCGTTTCCCTTCAGAGACCAACGATTGAAAGAATTCAGCTTCGTACGCGTAAAGGAAAATGTCTGCAAGGAGTGGGACACAAGTTGTCCCCATTGGAATTCCGAAATTGACATCATATCCCATCCATCCTGCTACGTCTTTCGATACATTTTGGACATAATAATTTTCACTCTTTGCCGTATAACATTGTTAAATTGAGGATCAATGAAGAGGTTTTAGTACCTGAAACGTGCATGTCTGGTCCATGCTGCAAATTTTATCTGTTCTTAAATGATGCTTTTGAATTTGGAGACGTTCAACATTGTTTATGGAATGTTATGTTTATATGTTCCATTATCTTCACTGCCATGAGGTTTTTGCCGGAGATAAATCTTTAGTAACCTTTAGTAATGCTGAAGATAAAGTCGTAATCTATTTTGTACTTACATGGTCCTGACTTGGACACACCGTCTGATTCTTGCACATCTCCGGGGCATCAACCTCGTCACAATGGAAACATTTGATCTCTAAAATATTGAAGGCAATTAGATTACAAGGGTTAAATTAAGCCTACTGTAATGAAACAAGACACGCCCGTCAGACTTTATATTCATAAATTCCATACCAAAAAATCCCAACACTCTGTAACGACAAATCGGATGAATATCGAAAGGTATATTCCTCTCCACTTCTTGATGCTAACGCGTCGCCAGAAAAACTAACTCAGTTTGCGACCGTAAAATCAGCATTTACCGTCCGCAAACATAACGCCAAAAGCTAGTTATTCCCTAATTATCCCCCTCCCATTACACATAATTTCACAGGCGACCCCCCCCCCCCCCAAAAAAAAAAAACCCGTTACAAACAATGTATATGAGAGAACATTCATTCTTCTTGAAGTATCTAAATTTTGGAAATTTACACAACAACAACAACAACAACAACAAAATAGATTTTAAAAAAAGAATATTTGACTATTTTGTATATTTTCACAATATGAAAATATCTTAAACCCAAAACTCCTAAAGGACGAATCAGTTGAACCTGGAAATCGAAAGGCGTCTTCCTCTCCACATTCTGATCACATTATTTAATAATCAGAAACATCCATGCATATTCAAGCTATTGCGTCTCATACGCGGACGGACAGACGGACCGGAATCCCCATACCATAATATGTCCCGTAAAAAAAAATAATTACCAATCATCTTTGCATATCATTTAATTTCCATTGTCATTTTCAAGAAACGAAGATTCTGATTGGCTGAGGAATTTTGTTGATACATCGATCAACACAATTTTTCACGGAAGTCTATTTATAGCATTATTTTTAGAACTGGGGGTTCCCTCAAACTTGAATGAACCCGTTGCTGAAAATACAATTTGTAGATGTTTGCTTATCATTTCAAGGGTACCATTTCTTTTCTACTTACTCAAAAATCAACAGTGTATGTAGAATTTTCTCAAACTAGCACTCATTCCAAAGATATAGAGAGACGATCGTTCGCTGTTTGAATCATGGCGGCTGCCATAACTTGTTATGACAGACGTATCACTGCGAAACCTTCCGACTTACGAAATATAGTGCGGTGATTTATTGTTTTTAGATCCAAGAAAACAGTCTGTTTTCCATAATTAAATGATAAGAAATGAATCTTATATTTTTCTGTTGATGCAGGTATCACCCGAAAAATTGGACAGAAAACTTTTGCATCAACGCGCTATGCGCATTGATGCAGTTTTCTGTCCAATTTTTCGGGTGATACCTGCATCAACAGAAAAAATATAAGATTCATTTCTTAAGTGATATAATGATAATATAATGATAATTTAAAAATATTCTGAGTATTTGCCTGTTTAAAATGTATTCGGAAACCAGTGTGTACATACAATGGATATCAACTGTATGGGAAAATAAGACAAATGTCTTTGTTTTGTACCAAAAATTTGTCATATTTCTATAATTTTTGTATTTCACTTCGTTAGTAGTATATTAATACGACACTTCTTTAAATGAATTATTTTCCACTCATCCAGAAAGGATTCATTCCTCAAAAATACCCATCAGATTCTAAGGGATTTAAGTTTCATTAAAAGAATCATTAATTAGACTCAAATCCTCGTGATTTTCTTTTAAAATTCATTTAGACCTTTCTTTTTAAGTCAAATGTACTTCTAGGCTTTCCTTAAGAATTGATTTAGTAAGATATATTGTCTTTGGAAATACATACGGCATTGTCCACACAATCTTTTGCAGAATTTAGCCAGGCACGGGTCACTACATAGGTCCGGCATGCTCGTAGCAAGCTTTTGACAAGCCTGCTGGTCTACGTCATCACATACGGTGTCAGCACCGTCGGCCGCCAATACCATCAGGCTGACTGAAAACAATGTCTGATAAACATATGGATGTTCATTGCCTATAACAAGGAAGGGAATGGTCATATTTACGTTTATAAAAGCGAGTCTTGAAATGCAGTGATTTTTAGAAATGTTAAAGCAGACGCGAAATATAATCTTTTATATTGCTCATGTCATAGGGCAGCCTATGTACAATAAGTACGGTTCTACTAGAGATGCAAAATCCGGCTCTCAATTTCATGTACAATTGACGGTCGGGCGGACACCAACGATTGGTTTCCGGTCCATGCTTCAAATATGTAAAGTTCTATTGCAATACAACTTCATCAATTAAACTTGCTGTTTGAAGTTTATAAATAACTTCTTTCCGAAGGCTTTATCTTTGCCCTCATCAATTTGACATTATATATATTATTTTTTTTATTTCGGAAACTTGTCATGTTAAACGTCTTCAAATTCAATAGCATCATTTAAGATCTGATAAATTTACAGCATGGACCAGACATGCACGTTTCGGGTACTAAACCTTCGTCAGTGATCCTCAGTCTAAACAATGTAAAATGGCCAAAAAGTATGAAAATGATTATGTCCAAAATTTACCAAAAAGACGAAGCAGAATGGGTGGGATATGATGCTACAAGACCCACGTTTTAGAAATTTCAAGAAATTTTGTGACAGAAAATTTCAAATGCGTTAAAGAGACAGACGATCAACCGAAGTTGATCGAACTTGGCTACATGTGCCCTCGGGGACTCTTGGTCCACCAGCAGTGACACTCACCAAGTAGTTCAAATGTTAAATGTCTTCAAATTCAATAGCATCATTTAAGATCTGATAAATTTACAGCATGGACCAGACATGCACGTTTCGGGTACTAAACCCTCGTCAGTAATCCTCAGTCTAAACAATGTAAAATGGCCAAAAAGTATGAAAATGATTATGTCGAAAAATGTACCAAAAAGACGAAGCAGAATGGGTGGGATATGATGCTACAGGACCCACGTTTTAGAAATTTCACGAAATTTTGTAACAGAAAATTTCAAATGCGTTAAAGAGACAGACGAACAACCGAAGTTGATCGAACTTGGCTACATGTGCCCTCGGGGACTCTTGGTCCACCAGCAGTGACACTCACCAAGTAGTTCAAATGTTAAACGTCTTCAAATTCAATAGCATTATTTAAGATCTGAAAAATTTACAGCATGGACCAGACATGCACGTTTCGGGTACTAAACCCTCGTCAGTGATCCTCAGTCTAAACAATGTAAAATGGCCAAAAAGTATGAAAATGATTATGTCGAAAAATGTACCAAAACGACGAAGCAGAATGGGTGGGATATGATGCTACAAGACCCACGTTTTAGAAATTTCAAGAAATTTTGTGACAGAAAATTTCAAATGCGTTAAAGAGACAGACGATCAACCGAAGTTGATCGAACTTGGCTACATGTGCCCTCGGGGACTCTTGGTCCACCAGCAGTGACACTCACCAAGTAGTTCAAATGTTAAATGTCTTCAAATTCAATAGCATCATTTAAGATCTGATAAATTTACAGCATTGACCAGACATGCACGTTTCGGGTATTTAATTCATCCAAAAATCTTATCGAAATTAAAGGAGGATTACATCTGAGTACCATCCCTCCAATGCTATATTGGTCATCGTTTTTATTCAACTGTACTACTGAATCAACCCTACAGGAAATTTAAAGCCACGCACTCTCTGCAAATTGCACAAATTTACCCCCCCCCAAACAAACAAGAGGGTGCAACTGAAATAAATTTTGACTGTGTCTGAAAATACCTTTGCTTGGAAGCATCACTGTGGAGGATTTAGAGTCCGAAATACGTTTCTGATGCATTGAATTTTGCCTGAATTGCTTTCATAACTTAAAGAATTGAAACACTTCCGTATCATGTACTTACAGAGGTAAGGATGTCACAGGTAAAGGTAATATGACTTTTATTGTAAATCTAATCTTCCAAATGAGCCAAGGACATGCCCTTTTGATTTTAAGGTAAAATTTTACGGTAAGAAGTCTTAGATAATTTGAATATCGTTTTTAGATCAATTAAGAATTTTAGTAGACTTTTGGTAGGAAGGGAACACTAAGATGCATTAAAATATAGTAGCAAGACATTATTCATTCTCAGTTGCCAGTTTCGCAACTCGGCGCATGGCATCTTTAATGCACTTTAAGTTTGTTGCTTTTCATGCCGTTAATCTTGCTTAGTTCATTTCAATGATTTGCGAAGTACATTTTATTTTGCCACTTAAACGTTGAATTTTCGGCGAACCTCATCTTCAACATTATGTTCTTGTATATCTCGTACTTTTGTCCAGTATATTTATCGGACGGGTTAGCGCAATGGTAACGCATTCTCTTCTCAACTCTAAGGTCCCGGGTTCGAATCCCGGCAAAGTAGTCTTATGTGGGACCGTATGGTGGTCGCCCATCCACTCCTAGGATGTTTTCCTCCAGGTACTCCGGTTTCCTCCTTCTCGAAGAACCCCATTACGCCAACATATTGGCCAGCGTAAGACATTAATATTACTTTTTTATTGTGTTTGTTAAACGTTGTAAAATGGATCAAGTTTACGTTTTTGTTGTCGGGTTGTCTTTGATGCGTGGCGAAATAATATTATTTTCTGATATTGTTAACAAACGTATATTGTCTGCGTGTGTACTTGTTGCTTTCTTTGAATCATATGATTTTCTAGAACATTCTATGTCTTTGACTAATAAAGATGTATAAGCTTAAATGATTATCAAAACTTGGAAGGGCTAATTGAGTGCGGCGTCCTCATGTTTAATGTGCAGGTATTTATGTAGTTTTACAAAAGAATGAGCGGCTCCATTTTTTGTGTACGGTGTATTCAATAGCGTGACTTAAGGAAAAATGTACCTAAAAACATTGGAGGTTTGATGATATATAGCAGCTGTCAAGGAAGGCTCGAGCATATCCTGCAAAATCAGTCAATGGAATTCAAAAACAAAGCCCCAATTCAGAATCAAAAGTAGTTGATAATAGGCAGACAGAGCCTTGGGAAATACAAAACAAAGATCTGGAGGATATCCCCAAAAAAGCGAAAACAGCGGAACATTCTCTCATAAAAAGAGAGAAAAAAACAACAACAGAAGATGTGCACAACATCACACCACAGAAACAAGAGGAAACATACGATGAACAGGAACATGGACAAAGGCAAGAATTTTTAAAAGATTTTCCTTGTAACATAAAGCTACGTTGATTATCTTACCAGTGAGAGGGTGAATGTCCATTTTCCTATAACAGCTCTCTATGCAATCTGAACACGATAAAGGAAGTACAATGTCGCTAAATCGACCTGCATTCGCTTAGATAAGGATTTACATAACGTTATACTTTTTTGAAATAATAAATGGCGATATACATTGCAATTTGATCAACTTCAGATAGAGTTATAAAGTCGCATTACCTTGTAGTCTCGTATTAACTGCGGATTCTCTATTCATATGCACTTGGTAGATTGCAAAAAAAATCCCATTGATCGAAAGTTACTCTTTTACAATGCGGAAAAGTAACTTATCATCAAGGGTCACCTGAAAATTATTCTCTTTTCCCTTTGATATATATGCATGTTCAAACTGTCAATGGGTTGTGATCAAGAACGAAGTAAGAAATGTATATCTTATGATAAAGGTTTTCCCATTTTGATCGACCAACTTTATGCACCATTTACATGTGTAGCATACATCTTATGGCATAGGCGGATCTAAACACGAATTCCAGGGTTTTCTAAGCCTTTATACAAGCAACAGATTGTATAACTTTGGGTATTTCACAACCTGCAAAAAAATAAGAAGGATCAAATGTAGACAGAATTACCATCGAAATTGTGTTAGAATCATCAAACGTATCTATACTATGGATATAATCCTTCTGTCACCAGACGTACACTTGGCTTGGTACTGGACTAATCTACGACCTTGTACCACCGCATTCTTAAGAACTGCACTCTGAATGTGACGACCGGAGTCGATAACGGGCCCTGTCCAAGCCTCTTTAGAGAAAAAAGGGGCCCGAAGACCTGTCCTCTCTTAATTTCAGTTGGACTCCTCTGGTGATAACATGCTTGAGCTCGCTACAGCAGGCAGACCATGCCTTCTATTTTTATATCCATTTACATGTCCATATGTGTGCTTCTTGGGGCCCCTGCGTTGTGCTGTCTGTTTGTATGATCAGCTTACAGTGAGGAGGTTCTTTTACACCACAATTGTACGTTCAAACAGTCCTCTTGATAATCCGAAAAATTGGAGGGTTATGCTCACGTTGTTCAGGTTTCCTTAGGCCGTTTCGTTTAACTATCTCGTTTGTGATGTCAACTTACAGTGAGAAGTTTTATGTTTATACAACAATTGTGTGTCTGTTGAGACCTCTGTGCATCCAGATAAGTGGGAGGGTTGTGCGTACGTTATCCGGATAACTACACCATTTAATTATAGCAGATGACCGTCCAAAGTCGGCGCCGGGTGCACATTGATCTCCTTCCTTTTATATGTTGTCATCAATGTTAAATGTTTTTGTACATCTGTTTCGATTGTTTTGTATGTTGTTCCCTTGAATATTGTTGTGTCTTTGTTTAGATTGTAGTTTTGTCTGATGTTATTCATGAATCACTTTCTTGTGGGTTTGTTTCGTGCAGAGTGGTCATGCAGAAGATCCTTCCCTTTTCTTGTACCTTTTGCGTCTTTTTTTTTGTGCGTGTCTGCTCTGTGCTTTGCATTGGGTGTTTTGCTGTGGTTGCTGCAACCGAGTGTTGTTTGCAATCGCCTCCTTTCTTAAGAGGGATTCCTGACTATTGTTTTGCTAAAAATCATACGTAAAATTTCGAAAAACTAGCATTTTTCTATTTGCAAATTCCAGGGGGGAGGTTCCTAATCCGCCTACCCCCTTCTAGATCAGTTATTTGCTGAACAACAATTATAAGTTCTAGGTGGTAGGGACAGCGAGAACCATAACAAAGGAATGATAACAGAATAAATATGAATAAGGCAATTGTACTTTTTGCTACGGGAGTCTGGAGATCAACCCCTTTCTTAACTTTTTCATTTCAATTATATAATTTAAATGTCACGATATTTGATTGATTCAATAACAAATTTTGTTTGTTTGATACTTTTTTTGGAGTGGGGAGGTGCTACACGTGAATACTATATATTCCTTTAGTTTTATCTATTAGCGGTTTTCGTTGTCCCCCTTTTATCCCCTTTTTCGAATACTTATTGGATTTGAAGAGAAGACGTTTAACATTTTTACCATTTTGTGAGTGTCACTGCTCGTGGACCAGGAGTCCCCGAGGTCACATGTAGCCAAGTTCGATCAACATTTATGGACATAATAACTTTCACACTATTTTGCCATATTACATTATTCAGATTGAAGATCACTGACGAGGGTTTAGTACCCGAAACGTTCATGTCTGGTCCATGCTGCAAATTCATCTGTTGTTAAATGATGCTATTGAATTTGAAGAAGTTTAACATTTGTACTACTTGGTGAGTGTCACTGATGGTGGACCAGGAGTCCCCCACGTAGCCAAGTTCGATCAACTTCGGTTGATCGTTTCTTCAACGCATTCGGTACATTTTGGACATAGTAAATCTCTCATTCTTTAGTACATTGTATAGACTGAAGATCACTGACGAGGGTTAAGTACTCGCATTTCTGATCCATACTGAAAATTTATCTTATCTGCTGTTAAATATTGCTATTGAATTTGAAGACGTTTAACATTATAAGCGAAAAGGTTATTTTCCTTTGAAATGCTGCTGGACAAGTAAGGAGGAATAAGGGATACGTATAATGTATTATTTACATTTATGATTAGCCCTTAATGAAAGATTCTACTTAATAAGGAAAGACTATATACATGTAAGAGCAATCGCAAAGTGTGTGTAAAATATCAAGTATAGCATATAGAAAACCTAAAATTGGATACTAATAGCCCAAATCTAATAAAAACCGGTTGGAATCTTAGAAAAAACTTGAATTTACAGAGATGTAAACCAGTGAAAATGAGCAATACCATCTGCTTGTCCATTATCAGCTTAAGACTAAATTCCCTATGTGCTTGAATTTTGATAAAATATTATAAAACGGGTAATATCCTTCATGGCTTTTAAAGCGAACCGCAGTTTTTATTTTTAGCACAAAGACACTCCAGAATTTACCATTTTGAATATTTCACATTCAAATTTACACAAACGATCGCTAACAATGAACATGCGGTCGGTTGGGAAGGATGCAGGACAATGAAGTCCAATATCTATATTTGGACAAACATCATGCTCATATTAGAAATTTTCTTCGTGTTACATATTATGTTTGCCGACACTCCTTTCCTCTTTTAGATTCAGCTCAAAATTCTCTTCAGAGGTCATTAATTTGCTCATTTTTTAATTATCTCTCAGGGAAGGTTCCCCATCCCCCTTTCATGGGAAGGGGGAAACTTCCTTCCATTTTTTCACCACTCGACCCAGGCCTTTGTTTATGGAATGTTATCCCCCATAAAAAAGTGTCTATCTCCCCAAACAGTTGAGGTTCTTGGTCTATCCCTTAACTACATCAAAAACACCATAGCTACATCTTTGCTGAAAGTTTATCATTTGATGCCACGCCTGTAAAGACAAATGATAACTTACAGAAAAAAAGACGCGGTGGGTTGAAGTTATTCGTATTTATATGTAGAAATTAATGTACTTAATATTGTGTTCTATTGTCAAATATAATGTAATTTCTTTCCAATTACAACTAACGTTACGCGTGTAGTACAGTACTTTTTTAATATTCTTACTCATCAAAGAAGGGAGGGGTGAAAAACATTGTTTCACATGTCGGATAATCCGACCTGACCATCAATAGAAATTTGAAATATTCACATTTGGAGCCATGTAAACGTTTAAGATTATGTATCATTCCGTCAAGGTCCAATGCAACGGACCATGCGAAACTTTGACGGAAATAGTTAGACGTGGATGTCGACCTCATTTATGCCAAAATCACTTTTGGGAAAAAAGGTTTGGCAATTATGTTGGAGAAAGTAGGAAATTGACGTTGTGATATTGAATAACAATAGCTAACAAAGCGCACGCATATATTTTATACAGACTCAAAGTGATGTAATGTTGATGCTAACGGACATTGGAAAAGCATGATCAGTGTGGTAGACAGATTAAGTACACTGTTTCATAAACTTATCGTCTACAGCCGGGGATGCTTTATGCATTCAAAGATGTTGATAAAAGTAGGTTACACATGCATGACGTCCTCATTTTCGCACTGCTGACGTTTCGTCAGGGGCAATTGCTTTGTCCGTTTGTTTTCCCGAGCATCGTCAATGTGTTGAGAGCATCCATTAAAGCATTTGAACAGAAGAATTGCTTCGTCTCGTTATTTTGAGGCATCTTGAAGCCAAATTTCCCGAATGCAAGAAATCAGTGTTTTATCCATGTACTTTGCAATCTAAAAACAATATTTTCATAAACCAAACATTGTTTTTTTGTAAAAATGACCTAAAAGCAGAAGAAAGATGATGAAAATTGTAATTAATAATTTCTTGAAGTAAATCAAGAAATTATGTCATAAATATACTCATTAGTATAATTTCAAGACAGATAAACTTCCTTTTTATCCCATTTCACATTATTCCAATTCACATTTTATCCGAATAATTATTATGTTGGAATCACAGTTTCTTTTTTCATTAATATATACTGATGTTCCTAGACACATGCATTTTGATGTCCTTGCGTCGTTGCTGAACAGCGCTCGCGTTTCCATCTCCTCTTCAAAAGGTTATTAATTGTTTCTTCAACGCATTTGAAAATTTCTGTTACAAAATTTCTTGAAATTTCAAAAACGTGGGTCCTGTAGCATCATATCTCACCCATCCTGCTACGGCTTTCGGTACATTTGTGGACATAATAATTTTCACACTTTTTGGTCATATTACATTGTTTAGATTGAGGATCACTGACGAGGGTTAATTATCCGAAACGTGCATGTCTGGACCATGCTGCAAATTTATCTGTTCATAAATGATGTATTCAATTTGAAGACGTTTAACATTTACTTTCTTTGAAAAAGATTGATATATATTACTTTGACTTTGGCCTTATAAGTGAATGCAACTCAATAGGGCGTATCTTGATTTCATTTGTGTTTCTTCTTAAAGTAAATACACAAATTAAATACTAAAAATAAAACCAGAGGGCGCTACTGAAATGAATTTTGGTGGCTTATGAAAAGAACTTTGCCTTGAAGCATCACTGATGATGAGTTTTAAGATCCGAAACATGTGTCTGGTACATAATAAATTGGTTTGAAATTTTCTTCAAGAAGGTATAGAGTTGGAACCCTTCCATATTACTCTAACGAACAAATCAATGCATGTAAACATAGCTACTGTCATTTTATCCAGGGAAATATAATCAAGATGAAAATCGCTGAACGAATCAAGTAAAATTAAAGCAGACCTCTTTTTATACTTATATCATATAACACATCATTATTCTCACAAAATTCATTTATATTTGAAAATATACACTAAAGGTGAGCAAAGGAATTTATTTCCTGTTGGCAATGCAAAGTGCCCTGTGGTCATGACGACAGTCCTCTGGCATGATGTCATTGGTTTTGGTACTCACACGCATAATTCCGCAGTGGGTACGCCCATGTACGTGGGTGCTTGTTTGATGTAGAGGAGAAACGGAGTGTCCTGTTGACTCCCACACTAATCTGTGGCTGCTGGACCCATGGTCGGTAGCGCCAACCCAGAAATCGCGGGCAAGGGGTATAGCATTAGCTGAAGTTAAAAAAAATTGGTTAGTTTTCCAGTTCTTTGAAAAATAGTTTCTATTATAAATGTGTAACATGTTCAAAAGCTTGAAAATTAAAACCAAAAGAAATTGTTTAATAATAGGGATCTGCTTACATTTTGCAGCATTAATGATGAATGCAATTTAAAAATATTCTTATTAAATTCTAATAACATTGAGATATCGAAAGTTATGAGTATATTGTGGTTTTGATTTGCTTTCTTGTCATTTGTGCGCGTTTTATACTTTAAGCAATATCGCAAGTGAAATATTATACAGAAGAGGAATCCGGATGTAGGTCGCTTATGATGACTTATGTAGTAGTTGACTATAGCATGGAATGGGTCAGCTGACGGGAATTCTGCTAGGGAGGAACAGTATTTGGCACAAAACTCCTTTAAAGAAAAGTTTACATTGTTCATACTTGTAAAATTCATAAACATTTGAACGAAGCAAACACGTGATTATGGGATATTAAGTTGCAAGAACGAATAACGTTTAAATGTAATAATTACAATAGCAAGGGGGAGTGAAATAATCGCTTAAAAAATCTTTGGATGGATTCATATAGATATAGACTTGAGATAAAGAAGATAATCTTGAGAGTTGCTCGATGGCTCCGAAGATTGGACTAATCAAACCTTCTACGGAAAAAGGAGAATTCTATTTTTGTCTCCTAAACACCTCTATCGGATGACATATTAGCATATGTTACGTCTTCAAATTCATATCATCATTTAAGAATGTTTTTACACAGACTATCATTACCTCCATTCTCCTCTGCAAAAATACCTTCTTTATGAATTTCCCCGCACAAGTCAGTATTATAATTAATGGAATCATATTTGTGTTCTACTATTTTTGTAATATCTTAGGACAGTAAGTAATTAGGAATATACAGTAAACATCCCAGGTTTCAGTATGTAAGGAGAATTCGATGCCTCAGTAATCAGATATATACAAATGTATTACACCATGATTTTATTTAGGATTAGATAGTTCTCACATATATTTTTAAAAGTCAATGAATTATTTTTTGTGTTTTTATTGTAATAAGGTACAAAGAAGTCTCATATGGTGTTACCTTTGCTTCGTTGTACGTCATTTCCTGTGTACTTGAAACGAAACAATGACTATCAAGACTATGGAAATTTTTCGGACAATGGCCTTGGTATGCACACGCTGAAAATAGAAAAAAATTTGAATTACCATTTCTGTTGGCGTAACAAACCTTAACATATTCCAAGCTATTTAGTCTCATTAGTTTCAGAAAACCGATAGGCAAAACCTTAAAAAAATTAAATGAAAAACTGTTGTGATACTAAAACCCATTCCTTTGTTAAACGAAAATGGAATTTTAAACAAACTTCGGTCCGTTTCAAATATAGGCGTTATCAATGAAACTTTGTCTCGATAAAACCGAAATGCAATAGCCGTTGAAATCTTTTGGTACCATCACTTCATACTTTAGTTGGTTGTATACGACTTTAAAAGAAGTTCGAGATTTTTCAGTCCTTGCTTAGTGGCACATATTTCGATAAACATGTCAATGGTATATATACACCCAAACAAAAGTTAAGGAAAAGTGATTTTGTTTTTGATGAAAAATGCTGGTTTCATATAAAATAATTGAAAATTATGTATCATGATATATATCTAACTTTTACGAAGACCTTATTACCTAACAAAATTGTATTATGCTTATAACTTATTTCAAATCGGGATCGAATAGGGGACGGGTATGATTTTAAACAAATCAAGTAAGATACTATATTCATGGAGTTGATTTATCTAGTAAAATTCGCTGATCAGTTTGGTTGCAAAGAATCAAATTGTTAATTCAATGAAATTGAATACTGAATATGTGTTGAAAAGATTATGTGAATTATCTAACAAGTATTGGGAATAAATTTCATTTAAAACACCCTGTCAAAAGGCCCGCTTATGAAACCGGAAGTGTAGTTAAACGTTCTCGCATCGGTAGAACTAAATTTACTATCAGAAAAAAATGCAGACTAGGAATAAGAGAATTTGGAATAAGATAATTTGGAATAAGATAACATGATAGATAATTTGGAATAAGATAACATGGAATAAGATAATTTGGAATAAGATCATTTGGAATAAGATAATTTGGAAGTGTATGTTTATCACTTTCGACTTTTTTTTTTCAAATGAGTTAAAGAAGATCCTGTCGATAACCTCAACAGCACTCACAATAGACAAAACTGAGCATCGACGGACCCTAGCAAGCTAGAGGTGGAACCAGGTGCCCGGGAGGAGTAAGCATCTTTGAAAACTTTGAAAACGACAACCCCTGTTAAAATTCCAAATTCTGGTGTTCCTTGTCCTTTTTGCGTCTCTTTTTGTGCTTGTCTTATCTGTGTTTTCGTATAAAGAAGAAGGGTGGGGATCTCCAACAAGACCCTGTTGCAGCACCAACAGCAAAACACCAAAACACTCGATGCAAAAACACAAAAGACGAGCATACTATGAGACGGAAAAGAGACATACAACATAAAACATCAAACACAAAAGACTACACATAAACCGACGACACCAATGGGCAACCAGTGCCGACTATGGACGGCCATTTGCCACGCAACCAGCAAATGATGTGGTTGTCCTGGATAACGTGCGCACAACCCTCTCACTTCTCCAATTACCCAGCGGTCTCGAAGAACGTACAATTGTGGTGTAAAACAACCTCCTCACTGTTAGATGACCTCAGACAAACAAGACCGCATAGGGGCCCCATTAACACAGATGAATATGTAAATGGACATAAAAAGAGGGCGTGCGTAATACAGTCCGTGCGCTGCCGGCTGTAGCGATGTATGTTTCGATGATTTGCTATGGGTCCTAACCGAATCTTGTTGGAGATCGATCGCCATCTTTCTTGTCTTGAAACCCTCGTTTTTCCCTTTGCAGGGTCTGTGTTCAAAGATGAAAAAGCTAAATCTTAAAAAGTATATGAAACAAAAATTGTAAAAATTATACCTCCGGTAGGTGGCGGTGTGGTCGGTTTTTGAGTCGCCAAAGGTTGAGCAGTAAACTTCTTGTGATTGCATAGACTGCCCTGACAACAAGCTCCATGAAGTGATAGTTCTATAGGGTCAGAACGAGGCGATTTATCTCCTTCAAAAATATTCGTTGCTCCCTGATGAAGCTTGGTACAAACCTTTCATGAAAAATGATTATTTTTAACATGTTGAAATGTTTTATCGCATTACAAACAAGAGCCCCAGGGGGCACAACGCTCACCTGATACCCATGCACGCTCTAACTGACATACTGACATTGAATACTGATAGTGCCAGTACCAGGATTTTAGACCACAACCTTTCTAAAAAGATTTTTGCCGGATGCAGAGAAGTACAAAAAAGAAAAAAATAGTCACATTTCAAAACAATAACTTTTTTACTGATTTGAAAAAAAAACGGATAAAGTGGTCCAACGTCATATGCCCAGCTAGTATAGTTCAATTATGCAACATCAAAAATAAAATCTTATTGTAAAATTCCACATAAATGTGCAGCAGAAAAAGAATAAAACAATGAAATGATTTCACAAATTAAGTTTATTTAAAATTGAACACAAAACCTTTCATTATTGATAGCTAGCATGCCAGAAATTATAAAGCCTGTGTTTGTGAAACGAGAATGCCCCCGGCGGCATCTTTGTTAGTATAAACACCATTTTCTGTTAAGAGGTGAGAGGTCAGGGTCAGCGTAATATTGGTATCAATGGAAAGATCTTGTCACAAGGAATACACATGTACAATATGAAAGCCCTATCACTATAACCATTCAATAGTTATGCCCAATGTTAAAGTTTTTGAGAAGTACGTGAAAGGTCAAGGTTATGGTCATGAGGTCAAAATTTTGGTAAATACACATGTGAAATATGAAACCTCTATCACCAGCTTCCATTCAAAAGTTATGCCCAATGTTAAAGTTTTTCGGACAACAGACAGACAAACAGACAGAGGGACAGGCCAAAAACTTTATGCTCCCGAATCTTTTATTCCAGGGGCATAAAAAACAAAGATTTTTCGGTTTTGCCTTTATTCACTGAAATCTATGAATTATGCTTTTGAATAGTATTGATTTCATCTCAAATACATGAAACGTACAGTTAAAATCGTTTTGATCCAATATTCATCAATTCAAGTGAGTTGTGCAGAAATTGTGCCAGTTTGTTTTCCAAAAAAGCAGTGTATGTTGTATCAAACCTCATGACCCAGTGAAGCCACTTGAACAAATAATTTTCAGTAAATATGCTGAAATGCGACGCTTCTTGCCTATACATATTTCAACAGGCGAGAAGGAGCGTCGCATTTCAGCATACGCTGTTCAACAACTCAAGTGGTTTCTCTAAGGTTTCGCAGTTTGAAACAAATTAAAAGGCCCATGAAATTGTTAAGCTTGTCCAACTAGCAGACCTACGACATCGTTATTTACTGTTAACTAATTGTTTTACCTCATCATAGGTCTGTTACACGGACAAGTTGTTAGCGGAGAGAGTTCATGAAATGTATCGGTTGCATTGGATTTGCCGACAAGAAGTTATTTGGTCCGATAAAAACTCATTATGTATCTATTATTTGAACAGATAAAAATTCCCAAATGTCTTAACACAGGATCCTGTCGTTTTATGAGAGAAAATGTTTTATTATTCACAACCTCAGGCCTCTGTGTTCCTCTTAGAAATATTATACATACAAGATGACGAACACAGTGGCTTAAGGTTGTGAATAATAATTTATTTTCTCTATTAAAACAACAGCTTCTGTGGTCCAACATTTCATTGGAAGATTTCAGGAACTCTGAACGGAATTATTTATTTTCAAGAATTCAGATATTAAATGTCCTATGCATTCTCAAAATCCAGAGGAAGAGATTACTCATTAGACGTTTCTTCAAGAAATCAGTCCGTAAATTACTTCATCTAAGAGAGTCTAAGACAGAGGAAATTCGAGCAAACTTTATACATGATAACAAGTATATGCAAGTGTTCCAAGTACATGAATGATAACCATTATGAAAGTGTTCCAAGTATAAAAATCTATTCCGTTTGCACTGTATCTCCTGAAATATATCGCAGTACTGCTTTGCGGTTTGTATTGCAATGAAGCGCCTAGCGGAATACGATGCGCCTTGGGGACGAAGATGAATTAATGCATATCTAGGTCATTGTCCTGTCAAATAGTTCCGATTATTTTCTTATTATTTTCAACAATTGGTGGAAAATACACACAATGTTTATCTTGAATTGTCTTCCCGTGATTGTTTACTAGATAGATGAAATAAAATTTTGAATATAGTTTTAAAGTGTGTGAGACATCTACATGTGTGGAAGAATACGTGTGAAAATGGGTCCTCAGATCATGAAATTCGAATAATTCCGGTCCGGAACCAGGTGCATGGCTTTGAAAAAATATTAAAAAAGTTGTGTACTTTTAATCTTTACGGCATTTTTTTTTGTGATACAAATAAAATTTCTTCATTCAAAAGTAGTATCAATGTGTATAACCCGGTGCGATTTGAGAATTTTTCTCCTATTTTTGGTAAGAAAACATACATTATACCTATGTACAATCTTAAAAAATATTCCTTAAAAATCCAAAAGTGGATATCTGGACAAAATTCTTTCACTTGTAGGGTACCATGCATGAGTACCTCATACCTACAAATTGTCATGACAATCTGAAGAGTGGTTATAGAAAAGAAGCAGAAAATGTATGAAAATCACTCCCCCCCCCCTTCCTTTTTACATAAGAAAAAAATTCATAAAAAATCAAAAAAATAAAATTTAAGCATAAAATACATATCAAAGCATTAAGTAAGTTAATTATGATAAATATGTAGTAAATGAGTGTGTAAAATCATACACTTATTGAGTTATTTAAAGAAAAAATGTAAAAATGTGCATTTCTGACTAAGTCCGAAAAGACGTCAAAAACGCGTCAAAAATTAGTTATCGGATTTTAACGAAATGAACAAACTTGAATCATACATCCTTCTAGATCACATAGATACAATTAGTTTTTCAATCCATTTAGTGGAACTGGAGAAGAAGATTTTTGAAGAGGGGTACCCTCCGGGGCCTATTTGACCCCGCCCTGGATCCACCCCTGAAGGGATCGAGCCGAAATGAACAAACTTGGTAGAGGACCTTTAGTACTTCATGCATACCAAGTTTCATCAAAATCCCTTCAGCCGTTCTTGAGAAGAAGTTGAAAATGTTAAAAGTTTACGACGGACGGACGGACGCCGGACGCCACACTATGACAATAGCTCACTTGAGTCTTTGGCTCAGGTGAGCTAAAAAGGGAAAAAAAATTTGTTGGGGTCCCGCCGGGGTTTGAAGCCACTCCCCATGGGTCCATTGGGCATGGAAAACATACATTATACCTATGTACAATCTTAAAAAATATTCCTTAAAAATCCAAAAGTGGATATCTGGACAAAATTCTTTCACTTGTAGGGTACCATGCATGAGTACCTTATACCTACAAATTGTCATGACAATCTGAAGAGTGGTTATAGAAAAGAAGCAGAAAATGTATGAAAATCACCCCCCCTTCCTTTTTACATAAGAAAAAAATTCATAAAAAATCAAAAAAAATAAAATTTAAGCATAAAATACATATCAAAGCATTAAGTAAGTTAAATATGATAAATATGTAGTAAATGAGTGTGTAAAATCATACACTTATTGAGTTATTTAAAGAAAAAGTGCAAAAATGTGCATTTCTGACTAAGTCCGAAAAGACGTCAAAAACGCGTCAAAGATTAGTTATCGGATTTTAACGAAATGAACAAACTTGAATCATACATCCTTCTAGATCACATAGATACAATTAGTTTTTCAATCCATTTAGTGGAACTGGAGAAGAAGATTTTTGAAAAGGGGTACCCTCCGGGGCCTATTTGACCCCGCCCTGGATCCACCCCTGAAGGGATCGAGCCGAAATGAACAAACTTGGTAGAAGACCTTTAGTACTTCATGCATACCAAGTTTCATCAAAATCCCTTCAGCCGTTCTTGAGAAGAAGTTGAAAATGTTTAAAGTTTACGACGGACGGACGGACGACGGACGACGGACGCCACACTATGACAATAGCTCACTTGAGCCTTTGGCTCAGGTGAGCTAAAAAGGGAAAAAAATTTTGTTGGGGTCCCGCCGGGGTTTGAAGCCACTCCCCATGGGTCCATTGGGCATGGAAAACATACATTATACCTATGTACAATCTTAAAAAATATTCCTTAAAAATCCAAAAGTGGATATCTGGCCAAAATTCTTTCACTTGTAGGGTACCATGCAAGAGTAACTCATACCTACAAATTGTCATGACAATCTGAAGAGTGGTTATAGAAAAGAAGCAGAATATGTATGAAAATCACCCCCCCCCCCCTTCCTTTTTACATAAGAAAAAAATTCATAAAAAATCAAAAAAATAAAATTTAAGCATAAAATACATATCAAAGCATTAAGTAAGTTAAATATGATAAATATGTAGTAAATGAGTGTGTAAAATCATACACTTATTGAGTTATTTAAAGAAAAAGTGCAAAAATGTGCATTTCTGACTAAGTCCGAAAAGACGTCAAAAACGCGTCAAAAATTAGTTATCGGATTTTAACGAAATGAACAAACTTGAATCATACATCCTTCTAGATCACATAGATACAATTAGTTTTTCAATCCATTTAGTGGAAATTTTTGAAGAGGGGTACCCTCCGGGGCCTATTTGACCCCGCCCTGGATCCACCCCTGAAGGGATCGAGCCGAAATGAACAAACTTGGTAGAGGACCATTAGTACTTCATGCATACCAAGTTTCATCAAAATCCCTTCAGCCGTTCTTGAGAAGAAGTTGAAAATGTTTAAAGTTAACGACGGACGGACGGACGACGGACGACGGACGCCACACTATGACAATAGCTCACTTGAGCCTTTGGCTCAGGTGAGCTAATAAAAGGATCGGAAATAAGTTTTCGAGCTTATACTTAAGATCGTCAACTTTGGTACTTACCCATTATATATTAAAGAAATAAAAGTGTTATCAAAAAAAAAATAAATAAATAAATAAATAAATAAAAAATAAAAAAGGCAGAGACAGAAAAGACGCAAAAATCTTCGTTTACTACTTTTTACCTGAGGATTTGTATGAACTGATGCATTTTGTGGTATTTTCCGATTGTTAAAGAAGCCAGATGGACGTTTTTGTGTGATAGAAATACTAATGTCTTACATCAGGATGCAGGCATCCCAATTGGAAGCTGTGTGTACCATCGGCACGTAGTTTCTCAAGAGTGTAGCACTCCTACAAAAAATTTGCAAAAGAAGATTGCAATCATTAAAACTACAAAGGCGAGAAAAATTGAGATAATAAGTATGGAATATATGTCAAAATACTGAAAGAAGCACTTTATAACTTTGTTGTCATCAAACATATCTACCAAGACTACTAATCAAAAGGGGTAGGGCCACGGAGCCCGATATTGGCCCTTATTTTGAACATTGTACTTCATAGAATTTTTAACTGTGATTTGACATTTTGAAACGTTCTCTACTGAATCTCGAATCTATCTTTTGTCAACATTGCGTTTATCAATAGCTTTTAGCCCTTTGAAAACACCAAAATTGGTTATATTCCGTGAAATTGATGCAAAAACTACATATTTCTATAAAATTAGCAATGGCCGCATGCATTAACTAGGATGAAAAAAATATATGTGAAAGATTATCATTATATCCTTTTGTCATAAACGTTTTATTTCAGTTTACGCATGCGGCCATATTGAATTCTTTCACAAAAGACAAAATTTCAAGCAATTTTCGCCATATTTTGTCAATAACGTCAAAATGACGTCACTTCATGACGTCATTACAGTTAAATGGCATTTTGTTTGGTGATATTTTTTTTTTCATTAAAAGCGGTGAATATTCATGTTTTTTCATGAGAGATATCAAGTATTCCCCATGAAATTTATTTCTAGAGAAAAATCGAGGGCCAATTTAGGGGTCTCGTGGCCCTACCCCTTTATTTACTGGCTTAACGTTAAAACGTTGAAATGAGAATGTTTAATTCATTTCTTCATATTACAACATTTTTGAAGGTTTCCAAATATATATCCTGTAAATCATGTAAAGTATGAATGCATGCATTTCATTTAAAAATCCCCCCTTCCATCTACCTCTCCACTGGAACAGATTTCTGTTTGTGTACAATTTTCTGGATCCTCGATACTGTCACAGGTAAAACATTCAGCTTAATGGAAAAGAGATAAATACATATATATATATGAAATACAAATGTACTTTATTCTCTGTACTTATTCAGAGTAGTTTTTTGACAAAGATTTCAATGTTTACTATTTTCGCACACTATTCTTTTAGGACAATACATGTATACTCGTCCAAAAAGCTTCATATCGACTGCTAGATCCCTGAGCATGTAACAGGGCTATCGAAGTAGCTCTCTGATTCAATAGTAAAAGTATTGACTTTTCTTATAATGAAATATTGATTACATGTAATATGTTTGAATTCAAACCATTCGTAATGGGATATGAATTGCCATCAGTCAAAAAAAAATTGTTTGGGTAAGAATGTCAAGAAAGCAGATGTTCTCGGATTCAAATCTCTTATCAAATCAAAAGATATACTTAGTAATAGTAAATACTCATTCAATTTAAGTTTTCATTCACATGTAATGTTAAAAGAGACTTTTGAGAAATAGACAACTGACTTGATATAATGATATGCTTATTCGTGTGTACATACTGCATTTTCCACATTGGATTGGGCAAGCTGAGGCAAAACAAGCATCGTTACAGATGTCCGTCTTGGCCAGTGCTAGTCGTTTACATGCTTCACCGTCCACTTCCATACATGCTGATGAGTTGACATCTCTCTTTCCAACTTAGGACAAAAGATGAATCTATGAATGTGTTTTTGAAGTTTCAGTACTAAAATGCTTTTAAGATTTAAGATTGATTTAATCTATATTCGTAAAAGATAGGGCAATATTTCTCAAAAGTACATACCGTGCACTAGATTTACCTATCACCATATATTTCAATATTGATAATTTCTTCCATTAGGTTAGTATTGCTGCTACAATAATACACTGTGTTTCTGCACTGACTTGAAATATTTGATAAATTATTCTAAAACTAAAATGAACATCTCCCTAAATTTATAGCTCTGTCCTTAGATGGATCCTTGGCATCAAAGGTCATGTAGGAATTTCGTTCTTTAAATGATCAATATTTGAATATCTCCAACTTCGCCCTCGGGTATCACTAGGAAAACATTACCCTTTGAAATAAAGAATATCCTGACGACAATCTCAACAGCGCTCACAATAGAATACCAAATTGAGCATCGACGGACCATGGTGCAATTAGATTATTGCAATAGCGCATAATTTACGATATTGATCATTCTTAAAGCAAATATAAATGTTATGGAGGGGCGATGCACAATTGATTTTGGTGAAATGAAAAATCTTTTTTAAATAATCTCGAAGGGTTCCAACTCTATACCAAAATTCCAAACCAATTTCCATGCACCAGACACGTGTTTCGAATATTAAATTCTCATCAGTGATGCTTTCAGCGGAGCCACCAAAAATAATTTCAGTAGCGCCCTCTTTAATTTTTTGAAGTTAGATTTTTACATTTACATTACAGAGAGTGCGCGGCTCCAAATTTCCTGTAGGGTCGATTCAGTAGCATATCCAAATGAAATCTATGTTCAAAATAGCATTGGAGGGATGGTGCTAAGATGTAAAACTCCTTTAATTTCGTTGATATTTATCGGTGAAATGGCTAATCACAACAACAATTAAGATATGTGTCTTACTTGTAATAGCTGTAGGGATGGAAACGGTAGGGGCTGGACCATTACACAGGTCTCTATTACAGCAGCTACCCTGGATTTGTCTTTTACCAATCAGAAATGATGTTGTTGTCATCTGATCCATGGTGGTTGGTGCATCGGTTTTCATGTCTGTTACCTTGTCAGTCATCATGTCCGTCGGCGTGTTTGTCGTCATGTCTGTCATCATATCGCCAGTGGTCATGTCCATGGTAGTTTGTGGTGGCATGGTTGTAGCTGGTGGAACTTGTGTACCAAACAGTTGGTTACATACCTGTAATTCAAAATTTTATTATATATGTAACTTCAGATGTATATGAATATATGATGGTGATATGAAAGCAGTAGTATAAACATAGTCTTAATGACTAAGTCTATTTTTTTTCTTTTTGTTCATTCTCCAAAATATTTTGCTTTCAAGTTAACAACCTATGGAATGAATAAGACCAAGAAATGTTTATAATAAAAAGTACATAAAATAGTTATTTTTTATTTTGTTAAGAAAATCAGTTTTTGATTTATATCTTTCGAAAAACAACGAATATATTGTACGTATCTAAAGAAAATGATGTCTTGCCTGTTTCTGAGCACATCCAAGTTTGAAAATTGGTCTGAAATCACTAGATAGGGCCTGTGTTACAATGCATTCCTAGGAATAAAGATAATTAAGAAGATTTTTCAGTAGACAAATACTCGTATCTCATATTCTCTAACGCAGAAAACAAATGAAATAACATATTATAAAAGACTTGTTCAATAACAACTCGACAGTCGTCATCACAATATCAAAACAAAATATTTTTTTCGGTAGGAGGATGTGATATGAGCAAGAAACTTTTATATGAAAGAAGCTTTTTATTTATGCTCGTTCATTGTTGAAGCTTTGAGCAGGTATCAAAGTTACCCGCGAATTGGTATCTTAAGTGGTTTTTTATTTACTTATTTTTAAGGCTGTTTCCAGAGGGAAGTTTCCGTGGGCCACAAATTGATTACTTATATCTTAATACAAATTTGAAATCCTGCTTTTTCATTGACCTAAAAATATACATGTACACATGTAGGAGATAAAAACCCCATTCAACCATCTTCCGATTATTTTGGTCACAGTTTTAAGTTATATACGTCTACGTTATATCAGTATAGCATAGATCATTTGTATCCGTTTGCCAAAAAAAAGTTATATCTAAAACTCAAAATAAGACAATTTGGGGGGGGGGGGGGGGAGGGAGGTGGGTGGAAGGATACGAAATTACATTTAAGTACCACTGATTAGGATTCATTATCCAAAAAATCTGATATCCCAGTTCGCCATTCTAATATTTACCCCGGGCTTTTGTTGACGTCTTTGAATTTACCTTTAAGCAAAGCAGTTGACTGCTGAAGGATAATTTAGATATTGCTTATTTTTACGGAGCATTACTTACGTTGTCCTGACTTGGACAAACCGTCTGATTTCTGCACATTTCTGGGGCATCTACCTCGTTGCACGTGAAACATTTGAGTGCTACAATAGACAATAAGTGTAGAATAATAGGCAGGATTTCAATAATGAATGAACTAGACAGTTTACCACCTGATAGAATAGTGTAGAGTAAAAACAGGAATAAATGACCTAGACCTTTTATTAATTGGATAATATGTTTCCTTGATCTTGTGATCTTTGTGGTCGTGAAATAGTCAGCGCTTGGTCGGGACAGTCGTGGGTACAGCCTAGGTTAATCGTGTCCTGGTCGGGAAAGAGCGTGGCTTGAGCGTGGTCTGATCGGCATTTAACTAAACCCCGCTCTCTTCGCGCATAAGATACGCTTTAATTACGCCCTGTTCCCGATCTTTACCCGTCTATTCTACGCTCTTACCACGATCTATTCACTACAGGTTCAATGTTTGCTGATCTTACCAAGACCTTTTCATGACCATCTAGCGACCTATTCACGCTTTATATGACCAAGTTACGACCAAACGACGCTTCAAATAGGATCTGTGCATATTTCATTCATTTTCTCGCACTGATATTGATTCGTTCAAAATACTTATTACCAAAATGTCGCGGCGACGATTCTTGGCTATCCAATGCCACTTTTTAAGTAAGATTTTTTTTTTAAATTTTGATCGCGACACTTTTGGGTAAGGCTTGGTCAAAACGAGAAATATAGGCTTCTTCTCGGTCGATACGATCATTGGATGAAAAATGAGATCAGTTTAAGTTAGAAATTATGTGTTGAGCGGGAATGCGTCGGGGACAGTCGGTAATAGATCGGAATTGCATCGGGAATAGATCGGGTTTTGGTCGGGAATAGATCGGATTTTGATCGGACAGAACGGGACTTGGTCGGCAATATGATCGTGAGTAGAGCGGGTAAAGCGTGAGTAAGTCCGCAATGAAACGTGAATCGGTCATAAATTGATCGGGAATCGGTCGGGAATAGAGCGTGATTTCAAGGAAAAAATGAAAATGTCGGGAAAGTTTTACCCGCTCTTGTGAAAATTTCGGTCGGGAATAGTCGTAGGTACAGCGGGATTGCAGTGGAACGGTGGCTTGAGATACCGTCGGACAAACAGACGAGGGATAAAAGAATCCTTATTTGGGTCTATAGGGATATTACATATTATACATAACTTCAATGAACTATTCACTTGATTGAACTTTATCATTTTGCTTATTTGTCTTGCGTATTATTTGCTTTCTAATCAAAATCAGTCGAGAACACTGAACTTTGCCATTTAATATTTACTTGCACGAAGTCGCTCTTACCTAATCTAATTAGATGTTTACATTCAATTATTTATTGATTGACCATCTCATTTTCTTATGTGCTCTTTATTCGAAAAAAATACCTACTCGAGATCTGTTCTTAATGATGGTCTCAATATCTATAACGCACTCAAAAGTTGAAAATAAAATTCTGAATTTATACATATATTTCTTTTCAGCCCCTTCTCATATTGACAGTTGAAATCGATATTAATATTCACTACAAATACTAGGATAGAAGTCCTTGAGTAGTGGTACATACGGCAGTTTCCACAGAATCTCTGGCAGTGTTTGGACAGACATGGGTCAGAACACAAGTCTGGTCTGCTCTTGGCTAGGATCTGGCAAGCTTGTTCGTCCGTGTCCTCACATGCAGTACCGGCTCCTAAGGCAGCCTGGACGAACAAACTGACTGACAAAACCAAAGATTCACAATTTGTTATTAAATCAGAGCAGTATAGGAGTACATACATCTACGATGTTATTTCATTGTGACGATTTTAAAAAGAATAGTTTTATTTCAATACAGATTAAAAAAAAAATTTTTTTTACTACTCTTGGTTGTACCAACTGTTATGTTAATTAGCATGATCGATTGGCAAAAAAAAAAAAAAAAAAAAAAAATGACATACAGACATGCCGTTTTAGTATAGAATTAAGTATGAAGCAAACATGAATTTCATTTTTTCTCACAAATATGCCTTGGACGACCTAAAGATTTATTACACTGTTCGAAGATCAGATTAAAATTGAAATCTTAATAGTTTATTCGTTTATTTAAGTTTCGATGATATATTAATTATCATTTACGTTTTACTTTAAAACTAACTTTTTTCAACTTTAAAACATTTTTGTTTAAACTAATGAGCTGGAGCTCTGCATTTAGAATTTTGTGTCCAAAGCCTGCTCTCTGACAGAAGGATTGGATATTCATTCATTCATTCATTCATTCATTCATTCATTCATTCATTCATTCATTCATTCATTCATTCATATACATGTAACAATACGACAACTATACATCTTTATCGTATTTTACTAAGCAATATAAATTGAGGCATGACAACGGATCGCCCGCGGAGTGAACTCTAAAACGTTTATTGTAAATGATATCGACAGTTATTCAGACCTTATTGTCTTATGTGAAACATGATCGTTTATTGGATCAATCCATGAACACCCTTGTGTTTGATTGTTTGCCGAGAAAACCGAAGAGAGTAGAAAATATTTTGAATACCGTACAATAGAGGTCGGGAATTTTTTTTTAAAGCTTTGAAGTAAATTATTATATATCTAATTGATAACTTGCGGCAAAACATCAACTTAGATACATAGAACCCAGCAACATCATACACATACATGTCGTTCTATGGTTACGGATAAAAGCAGATATAGTCTTTGAAGATTAAAGTGATATGAAAAGATGATAATTTATTTATTTTGTAGACGACTTTGAATACCATCTCTTTGTCTTTGTCTGCCATAATTCTACTCTTTGTATTATTTTTATCGTATTCTCAGACTGATATTCAAAGTTGAATGACGGGCAAGACTGTAACAATGCTGGAAAAATCATCGTTATTGGAAATTTTGATTTTTGAAGCAAATTTAATATAACCTTAAAGATTTACCCACCAAAGAAGGACATTGACACAGTTTGAATCCTTTGAATTTTTGTTTAGTTAATTAAGCTACCTACTTAAGACTATCTGGAATTTTTTAATGAATTATCTTAGTATCATTTGAAAGTCGGACCTCCACATGGAACAGAGTAAATTGCTATGGTAATTTTACAATCTGTCTTTAATGTTGACATAATAAATAAAATAAGGAGGATCAATGGTAGACAGAATTTCCATCCAAATGCATCATCAAACGCCTTTCATACTGTGAATACGATCCTGGTGTCACCAGATGGTCAATTTGTATGATACTTGTCCAACAGTCTTATATAAGCGCTACCTTAAGAATTACATTCTATCTGACTGTGATGACGGGAGTCTATAATGAATTCTGTCCAAATCTCAAAGAGAGGACAGGGTCCCGACTGCCTGTCCTCTCTTAATGTCTGTCGAACTCATCAGGTGAATGCATGTATGAGCCCAAGCCGACAGATTATGGATTTTATTTTCTTAAGACATATGCTTTTAATACCGGTTAATGAAAATATATTCATCTGAGTGTTGTTCGGATCCCTGCGCTTTGCTGTCGTGTTTGTGTGATCGTCTTAGATCGAGCAGGATGACATATACAACAATTATGCGTTCTTCCAAATCGCTGAGTAACCGGACAAGTGGGAGGGTTATGCGAACGTAATCCGGATTATCGCAACATTGGCTACAAACATGGCGGATGGTTGTCCTAAAAGGAGAGAGGGGATCTCCAACAAGACCCTGTTGCAGCACCAACAGCAAAACACCCGATGCAAAACACAAAAGACAAGAATAGTATGAGACGAAAAAGAGACATACGACATATAAACATCAAACACAAAAGACTACACATAAATCGACGAGAGTCAGTATCCATTGCTAAGTCAGTATCCATTGCTAAGTCAGTATCCATTGCTAAGTCAGTATCAAGTGCTCATTAGTGTTGTAGGTTTATGCGTATTCTTTCGTGTTTGGTGTTGTGATGTCCTATTTGATCTCTTTGTCCTTTTTGTGTCTCTTGTTGTGTTTGTCTACTCTGTGTTTTCGCATAGGAGTGTTTCTGTGTTTTGCCGTGAATGCTGCAATCGAATCTTACTGAAGATTCCCTTCCTTCTTCTATATTTATAGTTCTCATTACACACTTATCCAAAACCCTAAAGAAATTAGAAATTAGCTAATGAAAGTCAAACATAAAATCCAAGTTCAGAATCCGAATCAATGTAAATGGGCATTTTTCAAGAAGGTATAGAGATGGAACACTTCCGTATTATTTTGAACATTGACAACTAACAAAAAGTTTAAGAGAAGAGCCCTTACAGTGAAAAAAGCGAAACATTCGCACGAGACGAGAAAAAAGAGGAAAGATGTCAATGACAAATATGGATAATGACAATATCCCTGTATACAGCACAACATCGATAATTCAGAAAATCAGTATCCACAGGCATACAAAATCAGGATAAAACAGGAACCAAAGCAAACAAACAAAACATCCACCATATGAAAAGAAGCGGACTCCCCGATATGGGATTGAGACCAGGTGCCCAGGAAGAGTAAGCATCTCCTGCTTGCATGCAACACCCGCCGCTTCAATTCGGTAGAACTGTCGCATCCGGTTACTTCCATTTCGGAAGACGTAGAGTATAATCTTTGGTTGGATGGTTCAAATGGTCTATGACAGAATATCATCCACCATTCTGAAGAGTGGGACATCATAGTGTATGACGAGTTCCCAATAAACTTTTTTTGTTATTTGTCAAGGTTTTAAATGCTCATTGGATGACAATACTGCGACTGCATTAAATAGTTAATTTGATGTTATTTTGGACTCATTAGTGTTTGCACAGCGCGGCGCCGCATTCTTTCGAAATGTTCATAGTATTGCCATGAAAGTGAAACTTCCAAAATATATTCCGACTGCGTAGAATTCATCGAGACAAATCTCTGAGTGATAGAACATTTTGACGTATTCATGAAAAGGAACTGTAAGTATGGACATTTCACTCGGGTGTAATTTTATTGTATTTCATAAATCGAGGGACTTTGTGAAAATCCCCCCACGCAAAAATAACCCTGCTACATTCTTACAAAGGCAGATACCCCCTAAGCGTAACGTATTGATGTTACAAGAGCAAAATTATACATTTAACAACCTTTACAGTGTTAAAGAAGCCCTAAAATGCACAGGCCATCAGTCTTACCGAAAAGAAGTTGAATGACCATTGTCCTGTAACAATTGTCTGTCCAATATACGAAATTGGCCTATTTCTTTGCCACTTTAACCGACCTCTACTCTATATTCAAAGATAAGGATATTAAATTATTCGTGTCCAAGATTTCAATAACGCTTAATAACTCGGCATGACCTTTATCTTACTTAAGAAATTTTGTGCCATGTGGTGGCGAGATCGTGTAATTCTATAATGGGTTTCACGGAAAGCCTTGATGTAGGGTTGTGTCATGTGATCAGCGGATGTCTTTTCATAAAAAGCGAAGTACTCATTCTGTCAGAGAGCAGCTTTCATGACAACCAATTGTTAAATCCGGAGTCCTATACATGTACGTTTCGGATAAAGAATCCTCATCAGTGCAACCTTAAACATATAGAAATGTTCCAACTCTATACTTTCTTGAAGATCAATTCTTATGCTTCAGACACGTGTTTCGGACAGTAAATCCTCATCAGTGGTACTTATATGTGCCGAAGTAATTTTCTGACACAGCCAAATGTATTTTAGTGGCGCCCTCTACTTTCTAGTTTTAGAAAAAAATTATTTGTGCATTTACTTTGCAAAGAGTGCGCGGCTCTTAATCTCCCGTGGGGTCGATTCAGTACCATAGTTAATTAGATCTATGACGAAAAAAAGCATTTGAGGTACGGTGTTCAGATGTTCTTGGATTTTTCAAGTTCACTTGATTCAAAATTGAAAAAAAAGTATTACATACCCCTCAGCAAATGTCTAAATATCAGTTATGTATCTGTTTTGTTAAGAGTGAACGGGTTCAAATTTCCAAAATACGTATTTGGATCCAATCGTATCAATCTAAATTGCCATATGAGTCAGAACGTAAAATAAGTAGGGATCATTGGGATCAGTGTTTTAGATACTTAAAATTGTAGAAGACCACACCGTGAATCGGGAGAGTTTCACACTAAACTAAAAAGTCATGAATAATAAGGTATCCAATATACTTGCTAGTTTCATACACTTTTACAGTGTCTTATTTTCAGCTGGAGGAGATTATACCAATATGACGGTTAAACGTTAGACCATAGCAATATGAAAGTTAAACGTTAAACGTTAAAAGTTAAAATAGGAATTAACCATCCATCAGCAATTATCAAATTCACCATTCCGGAAACCATTTTATATATTTTATTTTATATCCAAAGGTCATAAATTCAAGGTTAAAGGAAATAAATTAAAACAGCGTACCGTATGAACGGAAGCAAGGGTATGGAAACGTTTCATAGCAAAAATTCCCAAACTCGGAGTGTGATCAGCTGCTGAAAGAGCTTCAAAAATAGAGAATTAGGTAACAGATTTTACTACCAAAATAAGAGGGGGGGGGGGGGGCAACATGGTATTGTTGAAGTGACGACATCGGAACACACTCTCATGATACGAGAAAAAGGGGGAACAAACAGACATCACCTCAATGAAACGTGATGGACAACACTATCTATGAATATAGATGATAGATATATATGCTCTACAGAGTCAAAACGTTTAAAAAAATTCATTATAGGTGGCGCCTCTAAAAAATTAATGTGACGCTGCACAATTTTAAAATGGTTCAAATAAACACAAATAAACAATAATATGCTGTCGTACTATGGCCATCGTATCGAAAGTAAGATATAAAGAGTGATTTAGTTTTAACACCGAAAATTATTTTTTTGATATCTGGTAATTGGTACTATAGAATATATATTTCAATATTGACAATTTCTATATATGGTTTTAAATCAAAATGCATCGATGTCTGTATATCAACACGGAATTCAAACATTCTAGCATCAAATGTATCTTTAATATTGCTATTAACTCATTTATGTTATTTAAAGCGCCCATCATGTTTTAGGGTTTACATTACCCGTTTTAGCTTTTAGTTGTAGACCGTGTAAATACTTCTCTGGGGATGTTTCTTCTGAATTGTCTGCACGGGATAAACAAAACTCAGAAGCATCAAATACTGAACTACAATGTAGCTCGTCTAGCTTATTAATGCATTTCTCTTTGGAATATGTCGATTCCATTTCATAAATGAATCATCCCAGATACAAAGCCGTCGCTACATACCAGCTTCAATATACCTGATTGATCATGCTTTAATATTTATATTCCAGACAGTCTATTGGAATTATGTATGGAGTATTATATAACATTAGTCGTACAATTAAGACCAATACATGTATTACAAATCGTCTAGTGGATGTCAGATAATTATTCAAAAGGTAAATTACAAAGTGTTTGAAAGTGACACACATATACCAAGATTCCTCTTACCTACCATTTAGCCATGATACTGTCACGTATAAGTCTCACAAACACTCATGTATAAATGAAAGAGCCACAAGGTAATTCTAATGTGACTGTAAGAACGATTATGCCGCTCTTGGTTGAAATCATGGATCTATGAGGCAAGGTAACCATCGAGACACTAGTTGACCAATGGTATATTTGTGAATGCTACTGCAATTTTGTTTTTCAAACAGTTGAAATATAGTACATGTATATAAAACATATCATTGTCCAAAACATTGAAAGACATTTTATGTTAAGCCCCTGTCATACATACACGTTCTGGCATGGCGTTCGTACTACGACCGCCAAAATTATACGAAACGTGGCGTGAACGTGGTAAGGACGCAGAGAACGAAGTTTGAACTCGCTGATACTTACTGAGATCGTAGTAAGGACGCCGGCGAACGTGCCGGAACGCCGAGCCACAGCGACCGTTTTGAACTGTTCAAAACAGAAGTACGCTGATTATAGAACGTGTTAAGAACTACTTGCTAACGTATCGAGAACTTCATTGACGTATTAGAAACGTGCGTGGATGTAGTAGGGTCGTAGTACGGACTGCTAAAACTTTTACAAATAATCATATAGAGATCGTCACGTCTCTGCCGTCCTTACCACGTTCTTGACTTTAGGGATCGAAAAAGTCAAAATAGACCTCATTCAAACAATTCATCCCTTGAACGTGTCATGATCGTGGCATGAACGCAGTAAGGACTTCGAGAACGTAGAATAAACGCTGTACTGTCGTAATAGAGACGCCTTCGTCGTAGTGTGAACTTGGGGCAGATCGTAGTGCGAACTTGACTAAACGTATTTTAAAAAGACGAGAATGTATCAGTACTAACGTCTTACGGATGCTAAAGGTCGTATAACATACGTATTGGAATCGTCAATTATTCTTTCGGAAAGCCATTCCGAGTTTAAAATGTCACGTTCTCACCACGTTCATGAATTTTTTTAAGGACTTCAAGGACGTAGTAAGAACGTCTTGAGAGAACGTGTAGGTGTGACATGGCTTTTAGGACAATCCATTCACGTCGAATTTTATACATTCATCTTTTTTCTACCATTTCTGCACGTCCGTTAAAAAATCGCAATCGTGGCTGAAGTGAATAGTATGGCTAGCTGGTAGGATATGCTTACTTTCTCCGGGTAAATAATCTTATCTCTTTCGTAAATATATGGAACTTGGCACTATATTATCGTATTTTATGAAAAATAAGTTTTATGACTACATATTCTCTTCAACAATGATAAAAGAACGTCACATGCTCAATTCTGGAGAAAATATGTTGCTCATAGGAGGCAGACGTAACAATAAATACATTGTAAACGATTCTATCCGTGCAAAAAAGCGAAGAAGAATTCTGCCGTCCCCTTCCTTTCCTGTACTAAGTGCTAATGTTTTTTTAAAAGAAATATCTAGAGATTTAGCAATCCATTTTTTCATGAAATAAACATTCGTTAATCCGGCAACTTCCTCGGGAACCAATTTGTCCGAACTAATGAATCATCACTGTATTAGATTAATGTATAAGGAGAAGAAGAAAATATCAGCGGACCCCAAGGCATGACATGATATAACATGAGACGAAATACTATAAGACTCTTTCATGATCTTCTATGAAAGATACATCGGTTCCACCCGACAGGTCTCAAAATTATGTAAAACCCGAGGCTTGCCGAGGGTTTTGCAAACGTTTGTTATCCCGAGCGTGGAAACGATGTATCTTTTGTAGAAGAACATGAAGGAGTATTTTTCTCTCATATCTATGGACCAAAGTCAAAACTAAAGAAAGGGACATTTGAAAAAAAAATCAAGTCGATCTAATCGCAAAAATTTTGCTATATTCAAATTCAGCGCCCCCGAAAATGGTTTATTCTATAAGAATAAACTACGAATATTAGGCATGTCAAAACATAGCCGCAGAAACGGCCAACGACACTTGGATATTTGGTTGGTAGGGGTGTTTGCCGCAGAAATCTACATTGAACAAACCCGGAATCCAAGTTTAGGATATGGCCGGCACGAATCGGCAAATTTTCTAGGGGATTATTGACTGTGTCTCACTCGAATAACATAAAACTAAACGATCGGCAATCATATTTTACCTTATTAAGCTTTAATATCAATGATACGGCCGGGATTCTACTTGCCTCCGCTTCGTCTCTTCGAATTCAAGCGCCATGTTGTAAGTTTACACTCATGCGTCAGGTCAAACACGTGACAACTTGATCCATATGAATGGACGTTGTTATGGAAACAACCTCGCGGTGTCACGTGTTTGACATGGCGCTTGAATTCGAAGAGACGAAGCGGAGGCAAGTAGAATCCCGGCCGTATCATTGATATTAAAGCTTAATAAGGTAAAATATGATTGCCGATCGTTTAGTTTTATGTTATTCGAGTGAGACACAGTCAATAATCCCCTAGAAAATTTGCCGATTCGTGCCGGCCATATCCTAAACTTGGATTCCGGGTTTGTTCAATGTAGATTCCTGCAGCCAACACACCCTTACCAACCAAATATCCAAGTGTTGTTGGCCGTTTCTGCGGCTAGTCAAAACATAACGAAAGAATACATTGAAAAACGATCTTAAAATCGATGTTTTATTGTCACGTCGCTTGTACCAAATTGTACCTAATTTTATCTTGGATGCCTAGATAAAAGGGCACTTGATCAAACCCTTAATATTTTATGAAATTCTTTGTACTTTATTATTCATCAATATTTGAGGTACTAACAGTAACGCACTTACATAATGAAAATGTTGTCCTTATGCTTCGAGACATAACGATATATGGTTATAAAATAAACCATGAGTCAATGAATTATTAATACTATGTATGATAACTTTGTTATACAGAATAAAGCTCAAACTAATTTAAAGAATTATGCAATGACAGTGAAGGGGTATCATTATGGCAACAAGACAAACAAAGGAAAAAATCTTTCATTTGATTAAACGTGATCTCCCCGAGATGAAATGAGAATAATATAATCTTACACCACCATGAGGGAGGGATGGCGATTTCTCAACCCGAGTGTACAAATTTTGCAAGTCCGTGACGAGGCTTGCCGAGTCATGGACAAGCAAAATTTTTACACTAGGGTTGAGGAATGGCCATCCCTCCTTCATGGTAGTGTTTGATTGTTTTTCTTCCACGTCGTCAACTATAGTGTCTGTTAAAATCATCTGTTTGTTGCCTTACTTCCATAACGTCGCTTTGGTAGCGATGACGTCAGAGGGTGAGATCGGTGACGTCAGATGGTGAGATCGGTTTTTCTCCCATTTGCCACCATGTGGGATAGAGTTTGCCCATAGCGACGCGTCATGTAGGGTCACTGTATCCCACATATACCTCGCGTGACTTTTGACGTCGGTCGTACAGACCGTATCCATATTGTGACGTCGTTGTTATCCATTGTGACGTCATGATTTTTGCACCTAAAGCGGCGGCCTCTCAACAAAAACGTCGTTTTAAAACTCTTACTTTTAAATCATAATTCTTATTAAACCGATTAAGGCTAAGGACTACGGTTTATTCTTTCAGAATAAACCATTTTTGAGGGCGCTGAAAACGAATATTCCTTTATTTTTCGACTTCGATAAAGTTGACGAGTTCATGATTTCATGGAATTTCAAGAAAGGCCCCTAGAAATGGGAGAAAAACGATCAACCATATGTTTGTCATGTGGGATGAGAAAAGCCCACCGTCGGGTTCTGGTTTCTGGTCAGGGAACTCGGCAAGCCTCGTTCCCTGACCAGAAACCAGACCCCTCGGGTGGACTTTTCTCATCCCACATGACAGCATATGGCTGATAGTTATAATTTCACCCCCAGGAAAATTTGAGAGTTTTCAGTCTCAAGTGGGAGAACAGTAAATTCTCCGTCACGAAATCTTCCTGAAAGCAAAGCTCTGTTTTTAGTTGGTTCTTCGGTAAATTTTTTAAGTCATTTTAGAATGTCGCTCGTCATATATGTAGTATTTGGATGTGATCTATTTCGGTCTCGAGCATCACTGATGATACATTACTTGCTGAAATGTGCATATGGTACACTGGAAATTTTACAATGTAACAAACATGTATATTTCAATATTGACACATGTATCGATCTTGACAAATCTGGTATTATGTATAATTCATAAGTCTGATAAACTAATATCGATTAAAAAAAAATCGGTTCTTAAACGAATTTATTATTCATTTACTAATGAATGCCAGAATAGCTTTAAAAAAAGTAAACTGTTATCTACTCAATGTAATTCTATGACGTCTACTGTAATGACCTTGACCTTTTGCTCTCCGATCTGAAAAAAAAACATTGTTTGTCATCTTCACAACATAGTGAACACGTTTATGAATGACGGAAACTTTTCTATTATATTGATGAAGTACAGACAGATTAACAAACTAACTGAATTTGAAACATTCAGAATATATTGATGACATCCTTAACTGAAATATTCTACTGTCGTTTTCTTGAGTCAATAGCTAATGTAAAAAATACCCGTGGTACATAGCCGCTTATTAGAGCAGTTGCATTTATTTTACTTTACCACTACTTTTACCACAACTCTACGCTTCAGTGGTCACTGTCATAAGGGATTAGGCCGTGGTATTGGGTCTTTTCGAAATACAGAGTTACTTCCCATTTGTGCAGGTATCTGACGTCAACCCATTGTGACGTCATCAATTTTTTATGGAAACCAGCCTGAAATTCAGGGAAACAGGGTAACAAATATGACGTTTTGAAAGGAAATTAATGACGTCACAATGCTTTTACGTCATATACCTGCACAAATCCAACGTAGGCATGTAAAATCGAAAAGATGGTATTCAATATTTGTTTTCCACCCAGCAGCCAGTTTCACAAAAATACTTACGAACAATTTCCAGAATTTTCGTAACTTTTGATCGTTTAGTTTTTCTTTTAAAATAATAATTTCGATATTTTGTTTCTGAATTTAGATGAAGTATGTAGAAATAATGTTAGAAAACATAGTACAGTCTAAATGGAAAATATTTTGAACGTTTTATTAAATGACGAAAGTTACGAAAATTCCTGAATTTGTTCGTAAGAACTTTTGTGAAACTTGGCACAGGTGTTTAAAAAAGGCACCCTCCAGGTAGGCAAAAACAAACAAACAAACATACAATTTGGTGAATTGTTGTCAATAAGATGTATTATTCTGACATGATATTTAAGGCACATATCCCCTGCACAGGTCAGGGGGACGGGAATGCTTTTAAAGCTATGGCGGGGTTTAAACAGATCCATTTGAGCCGTATTTCGATTCGAGTAATAAAGCCGTAGTGGGACTTTTTTTTCGTTTTGCCAGGATAACTTTGTCAATCTCGAATTGTGTGGGAGTTTAAGCTTTTTTATCTAGTATTTTCTCTCAAAAGGTACCAGCCCGCACACGTAAAACAGAATATTTCACAGTCATGGCTTTACATTGTTCAATACACAATCCTGTCCTGAGGCGAACCAACTACAGTTACCTTTAAAAGCTGACCTGTCACTTTTTGACCATTTAAATATGAAAGTATAATCATCAGACGGACGGACATGCAGACGGAAAGATAATTTATTTATGTAGCAAAAATTACAACGCTTAATGTTTCTTCGTCTGAAAAGGGGAAATTTACACAAAATGTACCCATAAGTTTTACGTCTAAGATTTGAAATGTACCCGTAAACGTCAAGGAATGTAAGCTTTAAAAGTTAACTGTCGTAGCCAATACTCGATAACAAGATTATGTAACCCCTAACCACAGTGACCACTGAAGAGTAGAGTTGTGGTAAAACAGTCGGGGAAACTTCCTCATATGGAAGTCGAGCATAGCGGAACGACTGCGTCACATAATCAGTTCAGAGTGAGCGCTCTCTCATATTCAACCAATCGCTTCAATGAACCTTGCATCATGGGATTACTATGATAGTAAAATCGTGTGTATATTTTGGCTTAAGCACTGTCTGCAAAATTGCTCCGCTATCGCAGAAATCGCAATCAAATTCCTCGACATTTTTGTCACTTATACTTCAGAGGTATATCTATTGATTCCATGTTGCATTTTAAAAAAAATCAAACTCTAAATTCAGATATTAAGATGAGAAAATGGCACATTTTTAAAACGACTTGCACTGGTCCTACACATAATCTTCGTGAAATCGATCCATACAAAGATTTTTCTGTACTAGACTTGTATAATTTACGTTAGTTAATATAAAAATATCGGATATTGAAGAATAATGTGTTTCTAATGCATACATTGCTAACTGTTTTGAAGAAATGCCAGGAATTGAGGAAGATTTATCAGGAACACCCTCGTATTTGCCGAAAGTGCATATTTTTTTCCTAATGTATGTTTTATTTTCTCAAGACATGGTTTCATACCCCTTTTCAGTGTATGATCTATGTGCTAATTCTATGTGCTGATCTATGTGAAAATTTTTTTAGAAATGTCACGGAATAGCATCATAAGTAATCGAATTTATTGAACAATAAATAAGAAGTTGACACCCACCCTTTCTACACCATTAGCAAATCTAGAATTTTTTCCAAGGGGGGGGGGGGGTTCCAGCCTGTAAGGAGGGTCAATCTTTGAGTCTGAAAAAAATATATACATAAAAACGGGAAAAATAAAAATTTGGTATAATTCTAGAAGGGGATGTATCCCCCCCGGATCCGCACTTGCAACTCTCAAATTATTCAATGAAGAACATACTATAGATGTACATTACCTTAGTTGATTCTCACAATTAATAATATAAACTTATCAAAATTATTGTACATGTAGGTGGCGCCACTCACTTCAAACATTTTCATTTGAACAGAATTGGGAAGTTTATGAGTTTTTTATTTTCAAAGGATTCTGGCACGATAAATTTATCGGTACCGATGTAAGGTTGGAATGGGAGACATTACAGTTTTATTGATGGTTATTTTTATCCTAATAAATAGTTTTCCGAGACGTATCCCTCCTTCCTCACCCAGGGCCAATTTTATGCTCTCTCTCTCTCTCACTCTCCTTTTTGATTTTGAATTTGCGAAAGAGAGGAACTCAGCTAATATAGAACGTATTAATCGAATAATATATCATAATTTTCATTGAGATCACACATGGAACCATTCAAAAGTGCATGATCTTCTCACCTTGATTTACGGTCTTAGACATGAGATTTTTAAAAATGCAACATGCAATCGATAGATATACCTCTGAAGTATAAGTGACAAAAATGTCAAGGAATTTAGTCGCTATTTCTGCGATAGCGAAGCAATGTTGAAGACATTACTAAAGCCAAAATATACGCTCGATTTTACTATCATAGTAATCCCATAATGCAAAGTTCATTGAAGCGATTGGTTGAATATGAGAGAGCGCTCACTCTGAACTGATTGTGTGACGCAGTCGTTCCGCTATTCTTGACTTCCATATAAGGAAGTTTCCTCGACCTGTAAAAGTAGTGGTAAAGTAAAATAAATGCAACTGCATTATTGACTGTGAAACGGACGCCGTTTAATTTTCATGTGGATCACGACTGATGTTACTAATTATTTACTTAATTGTAAAATATTTTATCTGGAATACGCATTTTCTGTTACTCTTTAAATCTTTTTAATAATCATAACTTTTACAATATAACTTTTATTACAATACTTTTATTTTTATACTATTTGTTTTTATAGCTTTAATATAATTTAATATAACTTTGATAATATAACTTTTATTATAATACTATTCGTTATAGTAAATAATCAGGAAAATCCAGCGAAGGTGTCCTTTTTCAAACAACATGTCCTTTTTCAATCAACAGCCTCAGATAAAGATTGGCAACAAAGGATCTAAAACCTTCCATCTATAACATCACATCTATTGCATAGTATTCAAAGTTGTCATATTATTTTCATGAAAAAGAAAATGAAAAAATAAACATTATTAAATATTTATTCGTCAATATTCATTATTCAACATTAAAAATAGTATGCCTTTGCAACTTCTTTAATATTTTCTCTCGTTCTTGAAAATGTTCATATAACCATATCAGAAGTTTCCGTATCAAAGCTAAGTTATACTTAATGAGTATATGTGCCAATGATTTCCAATGTTATGTGCAATAATGATGTTTCTTGGATGATTTTTATGGTCTTGATTCCTAGTCATTATTCCATACACGAGGTGACATTTTCGTAGACTTCCGCTGATTGCTACTGAATAGAGGTAATAACTCGGTTCGTTTCCTCATTTTAGAGCGATCAATCGTCTTCCTGTTTCGATTCTTTTGAGTTGATTCTGGATGATCTGGGTCACATTTGTAGCGATTTGCTCTGAGTTGGTATAGATTTTCCATTACACGATCTTCTCTACTCTTGTTCTGAAAGTGGATAGGAATCATTTTATACTTTTTTGTGAAACCATTCAGCTTAACAATGTTGCAAGAGTAACGATCTTTTCTTTCTAATGAATTACATTCTGGACTCAGGCGAATGTTATCCAAGCTTAAAATTTGCGTTTAACACATGATGTCGAAATGTAACGACATTAGAAGTCTTGCCATTCTACTAATTCTAAGATTTTAATATAAAACATAATGTGAAATCTGAACTTTGACTTTTATCTGAATTTTTTGTTTGTTTGTGATATTGACTTTCTGAAAAAAAATGTCACAATGCATCATGAGAAGCATCATCAAAGGAGATAAAATAAGCAAGAAGTTGTCACTATTTCAAATAAATCTAAATTTAAAACTCGTACTATCATAAACTGAAACAAATTTTAAATTTCTAAATTACTAAATCATCATAAGCTTACGTTTGGCTTAACCAGTGATCTATAATCTTCCACAGAGATTTTATTTGTCTGTTGACTGTTTACAATAGGAATAGACTGAGGTTCGGATAGTCTTCCAAGCGAATCGTCCTCTAGGTCAGAATGATTACTAGGCTCGTTGATGGCACTGTCACTACTTTGGCTTTTCACTATGGAAAATGAAATTAATATCTGATTTTATTGAAACATTTGACATGGATGTAGCTGATTTCTTTTCAAGGGTTTTTATGATTCATTTACAATAAGATAGGTTCCTTTTTTCCGTATTATTAATATAAACATTTATTTCTAATTGCAGTGTGGAGCAGTTAAAATCGTTCCCCGTGACTTGATATTTGTTAAGTGCATTCATTACTTCTTTCCATCTCTGTAGCCTGAAAGAAGCTTTTTTTTTGGCCCTTTATCAATTTGACATCATATATATTTTTTGTTATTTCGGAAACTTGCCATTTCATCCAAAAATATCATCGAAATTATAGGAGGTTAACATCTTAGCACCATCCCTCCAATGCTATTTTGAACATTGATTTTATTTGGATATGCTACTGAATCGACCCTTCAGGAAATTTGGAACCGTGCACTCTCTGTAAAGTAAATGTACAAATTTAATTTCTAAAAATTAAACCAGAGGGCGCTAGTGAAATGAATTTGGGTGGCGAATGAAAGCACTTTGGCAGGAAGCATCACTGATGAGAATTTAATATTCGAAACACGTGTCTGGTGCATGAAAACTGGTTTGAACACTTCCGTATTATTGCCATGATTTGCTGATGAATTTCAATAAATTGTTAATTTGGTAACATTTTTCCCCCTTTTTTCAGTTTTTGTTTTATTTTGTTTGCTTGTAGTTTGATTGACTGTAGTTCTAGGAACTCTTAGGCTGAATCGAACGGGATAAATCCACGATAGGAATAGATATTTAAACTGTTTAGAATCTATCAACCCAAATGTAAACCAAGAGAACCAATCAAAGACTCTAATTACCTGATATACAATCGATTTCACCTCTGCTAGTGCTTCATGTGATAAAACTAAATGTACTCAATGATTTCAATGAAAAATATGGAGGAGATCGCCAACATGAATCTATGGATACTACAAGGGTGCTGAAAAGCTGCTGTATTAATATTCAGTCCCCCCATCTCTATACAGAATGTTCGTTTCTTTACCTGATTGTAATGATCGTAGACTGTAGGTTGTGGCCATAGCATCCTCTCCCTCATGTTCTCTGTCACTATAATTGTCCTCGTCGCTGTTGTCGTCCTGCTCTCTCACATCCTCTACAGCTGTTCTTACCAGCTCATATAGAGGCTCTGTAACTTGAACATTTTCCTTCTGAAAATGTTCTGCAGCATGCTCATGTGATGCATTGTGAATGCTAGCCTTTGTGTCGGTGGTCGTTTTGTTTGTATCCCGTGTAAGATAACTGACTGTTTGACTTCTTCGACGAAAACGTTTTCTTCTACCTTTTCGACTTGATAACGGTGATTCTGAGAAGCAAGATTGGTCTGACTTGTGGCTTGACAAAGAATCTAAAGATTTTATTCCAAGTAAATGAGACTCTTTCTCGTGAAAATATCTCTTCTGTGTATAAATATCAGGAAGCGGCAGGGAGAATTCTCTTAAAGATTTCCCTTTGACATGATCAAATTCCTTCAGGTAAGCTATTTGAAGAAGTTGCTCTCTCCAATGTTCATATTCCATAATACTCCTTTTAGAATGATTGGCAATTTTAGGGCGTGGATATTGACCATTCCTTAGTTTTGAATTATGACAGGATAAATATAACATCTCTGGTCGGGTATGGAGCCGATGTCCAACCGGCCAGCGAGTGTCAATTCTGCAGCCCGGTGTGACCTTTTTCTTCTTTGGTTGCTTTTTACGAAATTTCACCTCTTTAATACCAAAACTCGTTTCACTTTCATGTTGCACAGGATCTTCTTTTTTTTCAATCTGTTCCTTTGAATCACTGTCGTTATAAGTATTGACCGAACCAGTCTCATTACCCTGATTTTCATCTTCTTCAGTTTCTTCATCATTAACCGATGGTGTTGGTTCGTCGGTCTCGGGGTCACCCTCCTCTGAATTAGCATCTTTATCATGTAATTCTTCCTCTACACCCAATGCCCCATCTTTTTCCTCTTCCTCTTCATCACTACCGTCATCTTCTTCCTCAGAACTACTATCTTGTACATCTTTATAGAACTCGTCTCTGGAGATCCCACGAAGCAAACGAAGTGTTTCCAGGAATTCCATTTGTCGCTTATTTTCTTCCTCCATTTTTTGTTTCAGTTTTGTAGCAGCCAATGTAATAGGAAGTAGTTTTGCCTTTTTCCACTTTTTTCGAATCTAGATGGGAAAAGATCACAAAAATGACTGAAAATTTGATAGTCAAATAACAATACCATAGATATGGATAGAAGTATTTGGAGCTTTCATTTACCTTATCCGAAGAAAGATGGGTAAAGCAACATATTGATACAGTATTCTTTGGCAATCGTAAAAATCTTTACAGAAATGCTGGAATTACAATCGGGAAATAGTGAGTTTAAACAATATTTCCTTGACTTTTCCATTGACAGACAAAAACACCGACGATATTTTAAGTCTTGACAAAGGTGTCAGGGAGAATTGGGATACAACTGTTTGACAGATATGGTCAGTACTTAAATTCAAAAGATAGAATTTGTAAAATTAGTGTTTTAAGTATTTACTGTTAAAACCAAAATACTGTTTGACACAATTTTTTTTATTTTGTATATTACATTCTAAGAGTAGACCATATAACTATAAAGATTACAAATACACTCCTGACCGGAACCTTTATCTAATTGAAATAAAGAGAGCTTGCTTTGTAACATATTTTTTGAGAGGCAATGACAGAATCGTGCTACTTATAAAGAAAAAAAATTGATGCTTAAATTAAAATCGTCATGTACTGTGAATGTTATTGACATGTTAAAGGATGGCGCATGTACTCTGTATTTTCATTGACTTCTAATTGACTTCAATAGCACATGCTTCGGAAATTTGTCATATTGTACATGAAAATTGTATATGTCCTTCCCCTCCTTCGTAGGAATCGAGTGATAATAACACCCAATAATTTCTCAATATATTTTTCTGGTTACAAAGACGTAATAATTCATGTAATCATTCTTTTACTTCGTATATATCGTTTATCTAATAGTGCTGCTATGGACATGTTTGCCGGACATCAACTTCTGCTTCCTTTAATTATTCAAAAATTAATAATAATATCAACAAAATCGTATCTACCCTGACCTTTTCGTCGCACTCTTATAAACCGAGGAATTTGCAAAACTGCTGACTTTCCCGCTTTTCCGTCTATCTCTTTTACAAAACAATCTGTTTGGAACCCTCCCCCCCCCCCCCTCCCACATTGAGGCCAAACCTGGAAAAATGTTCAAGATCTATTTATGGATATGAACATCATACTGAGTGCACCATCGAAAAAAAAAAAGCTCAAGACATTGATACATGTACCTTTGATGATTTTAGCTTTCTCTCAGAATTATGTGGAACGCTGTCATTGGCACAATTGATATCTTTGTTCTCTCCAGAAGTATCGTGCAATACTGGATCACAGTTTTGCTCTTCCGGTTCTACATTTTCAATTTTTGATTCGTCTACTGTATTATGGGGTTCAGTATGTGAATTTTCGTGGCCGTTTTGTACATCATTCACATCTGATTGGTCCTTTCTACCATGATGATCTTTGTCTGGCGTCTTACCATCATTTTGTTCCACATTTCCATTACTATATTCTATATCTACAGTCACTACAAGTTCGTTACTGTTTTCTTTATTGTCTATGATAGATTTGGGCGAAGAAAGGCGGTTTTTAGCGTCATTTGAGACCTTTTCATTCAAAGAATTATGTTGTGCATTCGATTCATGGTTACTATCTTTGATTTCTGCAGGACCACTTGACACATGATTTGAATGTTCCTTAAGTTTCACGGACTTCCCACGCCGTGCTATATATTCCTTCACAACGTCACCCATGGATAGTTTCCCCGTCAGAGGAAGATTTATGTTTCCAGCGGCGGGATTCTCACCATCCAGCTGTCTGTCTATACCCTTGTCAAGTTCTTCCAGTCTTTCTTTTCGTCTTTCTCGTGCAGCACGTAATTTTTCCTTGATTTTTACCCTCCTTGCCATGTCATTAAGATATTCTTCTGTGGTATCCGGGTGCTGAAGGTTAAGAAATGAAAGGTTTAATGTACGCTATTAGAAATGCAGACGTGGCCATTTTTTGTTTAGAAATTTCTGTCATTCTCATTCACAATATGAATTAAACAATATAAGGGGACGACCATTTAATACTTAGGGGGAGGGGGACCGGCAGTTTTTGGAAATAAATATTCTGACCCAGAAAATGTTGAAAATAAATCATCTGACCTTCTTTGTTGCAGAGTTAATATTCTGATTCACATATGTGTTCAAAATGTAATTTTCAGTTTGCTTCGCTCGCCCTTCCACGAAATTTTATATCACGTGCTATTTAGACACTTACACAGTATTACAATTGTAAAGTGTAAAGCAAAAATGCATATTATAAGCTTCAAGTCTTATAGGAATGCCTACAGTACATTACTCATCAAGTACCTACTTTTGTACCCGACATGTCAAAAACTTCCTTGGCATACCCCTCTGCTGTAAAACTCAATTTAGAATATGCAGGTGATACATGTACATTCATATGTATATACCCATTATAGACATATGGAAGTGCCAAGAAAGTCTTGCACACTGCAAACATTTGATAGCATCACCTTGGGGTATCACGTGATACACAAATGATATGTTCCACGGGAATCCCCTTTGATTGAACCAAGTTAATGCTGTCTAAATCTACTTAATAGGAATTTATTTTAGGCCTATCATATGGTCATTATTATCAATTATGTGATGGTAATTAATTCTGGTCAAGAATAAACGTGTAGTCGGAGAACACTTAAACAGAATTTTTTCAATGTTCGCCACATGTTATGATATGGTGCACGGACAGATACAAAATTTTCTGTTTAAGTTTTCTCCAAATATACGTCTATTCTTGACCAGAATAAATTACCATCATACAATCTATAATAATGACCATATGATAGGCCTAAATAAATTCATATAAAGTAGAATTAGACAGTATTTACTTGGTTCAATCAAAGGGGATTCCCGTGGAACATATCATTTGTGTATCACGTGATACCCCATGGTGAGCATATTCAGTTGACATAACCAGGATATGTGTGTGTGTGAGGGAGGGTGTGAGGGTGCGTTCATATATTCTTTGTGGGTTTTTTTTTTGTTAGTTTTTTTTTTTGGTCTGACCTTGAGTTATCGAAAATAAATAATCCGACCCGAAAAAAAAAAAATGATTCGCCAGCCCCCCCCCCCCCCTTTGGATCAAATGATTACATTTGCAGCAATGTTAAAAGTGGACTTGACACACAATTATTTAATATAGAACAAATACCGGTATTATTGAATGCTGTTTCGAAAACAAATGATTTATGCAATGATACTGAAACTTAATATCGGCCGCCGGCTGATTTATAATAGGCTTCAGAAATTGTTTTCCACGACAATGTTCTTATAAATTCATAATAATTTGAGCATATTCCGTGGAAATCGTTTATTACCATTACATGTGGTATTTTTGTAGATCTTTGATCTTCAATAAAATAGATTCAACCAGTTCCTATTTTGATTATCATAGGTATTTTGATTAGCGATTTTTATAAAGGTTCGACCTTTAAAAATCAACGACACATAAGTGAACAAGTGGAATCAATTATGGACAACAAACTGTTTGTAGATTTCAAAGTTCTCTGTAAACTTAGCCTTAATATTTATATATCAATCTAAAACCACACGAATATTTTTCAAGTTTTCTTTTTCGAAACGATTATTTCTATCCCTTTGAATTGTGAATCATCAAGGATCTTATTCAAATCTGTTCTGCTTTCTGATTTTATGGCAAAAATCGTCCCCTGGCATCAATTTTTCTTAAATCTAATTCAGATTAATGCTCTGAAACAAACGGCTTGCCCTTAGAGAATATAGAATTAGATTACCGTGAAAGGTATTTGAACAGCATCCAATAACATCTTTTCACTTCGATACTTTTTGAGTGTGTTTGTCATTTTTTATTTAGAAAATAATTTATGTGGTTTATATTACGTTACACACTGCAACTTCGCCCAGTATACCGTAACGCCAGAGGCAACACATAAAACTTAGATTACGGAGACAATTGAAGGTTATTGCAAACAAATTGAGAAATTTTAAAATCTATTACATTCATTTTAGTTCCTTTATTATAAAGCTTAAGGTCTATATAAGCATATAAACTTATTTTGATATCAGTCATAATCCTATCAATAAGAAATGGATATATACAAAAATTTTACGATTTACAAAGATTTTTTTTATTGTCATTAAAAAGTTTCTTTTTTGAATTTTTTGAATTATAGTTTTCAATATCAGGAGAAAATAGGTTGTACGTTTTTCGACAAAACTCGATTTAAGAATTATTTTTCCTTCAGGTAATAACAGGATATTATTATTTTATTGATAATGTAACAGAGAACAACAATCGTTAAATTATAAATTAGGGACCACGATTTTGCTTTTAAAAATTCTATGAAACCACTTTTTTAAACATCATAAAACAAAAATGAAAAATAAAAAAATGTTCAAACTTCTTACTTCCATATCGGTTCCAAATATCCTTTTTGACGGTTTAATGTCCATGTCAGCCTCCCTCTGTTTTTGCCTTATGACACTCAACACGTCGTAAAGTACAGATTCACCCATTGTGTCCCTAAATAAATAAACAAGTCAGTAATTGAATCAAATAAAATCCGATATTGGTCAGTTAATGCAAACCTACACAATCACTCAATTAACAACGATCACAGTGTGTTAGGGTTGGTTATCAACTATTGCTCGAGTTGACCTAACAGACTAAGTATAGGATGCCGCGGGTACCCACTGCCTTCTATTGTTTCGCCGTGACAACCCAATACTGTATATATTCAATCAAGCTTTTCATGCTAGATATTTTTTTTTCGCTAAAGTATGTTTCTCCACGGGATTTAAATTATTCATTAAAGTATCAAAGCTGCATAGTTATTATTATCATTTTTAATTTCATTTGAAAATGGAATGCATCGATTAATACAAATGTATTTTCTATCGTCAATTACTAAAAATGCCTGGTGAGGTTAAGGAGCTGTTAAGATAAGGGCCGTATTTAGCCCTGAATCTCGTGACTTATTTCTTCCGCATGGCGAATCGTATACAGAAAAACATGAATCATTATTGAAATATAATGTATTTGCAGACCTTTTACATGTTTTACATTATGTTAAGGAACTCTCAAGGTTGTAAAATTAAGGTCGAAAGAGGTAGGGGTGCTCGGATGGAAAATCCGATAATATCGACAAAAAACGTATACATTTTTGAATATTTTATCTTAAATGGATAAATATAAGCTATAAGACATCAAATATGTCTACATTGTGTATCAGAAATAGATTTCGAACGTTCTACCTCCTTTAATCGGTAAATAATGAAATCCGGAACTTAAAATACGGTCTTATTCTTCATTCAATGGCTACAATGTAAGCCTTTTAGAGCGAAATACACATTGACGGAGAAATGAACACCACTCTTGCTTATTTCGTTTCTAATTCTTGTATCTTTCATTCAATCATATTGAGTACACAATGTTTGATGGATTAAAGAGGAAAAATAGTCAAATGTGCTATATTTAATGGTCAAAAAGATCGATTCTTGTAAAATGCACCCCCCTTTCCATTTTTAGTTTTTCGTCTCTGGGGTAGTGTTCCCCCCGGAGATACAGAACCCCACTTTGCCAAAAAAAATATATCATGGATACACATCTCCAGTAAAAGTGGCTTTCTGTATATCCGGGGGGAACAATGTTCAATAAAACTTTTCCGTTTTCTATTGATTTCTATGAGAAAAAGATCAGTTTTGACCCAAAAATTAGCAATATTATTCAAAACAGATAAAAAATAACTTCATATTCTGATGGGATGCCGTATAGGTATACATTTTACCAAAAAAGGTTCTTGAAATTTCAATTTTCAAAATTCCACTTTTCAGGGCTGATTTTACGCCTTATCTTAACAGCTCCTTTCGGATTTTGATTGTCCATTGTAGGAATTTTTCATAAATGTAATAATTACAAAGTATAGTATTGGATAAAGCAAAAAGAAATTATTCCTATTGAGATCAGATTGGCTGAGGTCCGTCGGACTATCTACATATAACTTTTAAGGCCCGGTCAAACTGCGCTGTACGGCTTGACCACGGCCAAAGCACGTCCAAATTTAAATGTATCGGATGAGCCCAAGAGCAATCAAATTAAAAAAAAACCAACGAATTCTCCACTTACGGCGTGTGCTGAGTAGGCCGTATTCTTATGGACGTCACAGGAACAACTCTTTTTTAAGGGTTGTCACTGTGGCGTTGCGGTATGAGCGGTCTGCTTTGTATGCTAGACGAAGCCGCCGTACGGAGTTAACAGACTTTATATATAATGGTTGTTATGATAAAAGGGGAGATATCAAAGAGCACCCACAGCAAAACAACGAAATACACAACAGTTACTGGCAGTCTGCTAAAACAAGGAGATGGCAAGCACACCAAGATGCATCAAAAGGAAATGAAAACTTAATTACTTAACATAAAATACGCAAGCTTAAAACTTAATGAAAAAGACTATTAAATAAAACTTAAACTAATGAGACCATTGAGCAACCGGTGCCGATTTAGGATGCCCATCCATTACTTCTGTTGCGGGTGTAGGTATCCGGATTGCGCGCACACGAGCTACCTACCTTTCCGATTACTCGACGAATGCAAAAAAGGTGTAGCACTGTAGCGTATCATAGTCCCATCAATGTAAGATGACGCCTAAGGAACACACAGATGAATATGTAAATGGATATAAATTACAACAAAGGAGATACGAGAAACAGCTCTCAACCGAGAGGTCCGAGCGACATTTAGAGAGAACAAGTGGCCGGTTTGGAAGGGTCCGTCATGTAGTCCGTCGTTACAGTCAATCAGACTGCAAGTTTTGAGAATGCGCTGTAACACACCAATGCATATGTATATCAAACGCATAAAAGCGTTAGAAAAAACCAGTCATACCAGATGCAATTACCCGAGGACACCGACCGACATTTAGAGAGGACAGATGATCAAGACCCTGTCTACTCTTACGCGGTGTCTGTCTTGAAGTATGCGTCTGTCTTGCACGTATTCAGAACTGTGGATTGTAGTATTATTTTTCTTATCTCGTTCAAGTAAACATTTCCAATCACTGTATATCAAGATAGGTAACTAAAAATACACCAGAAATATTGATCTTGTAGATCGAGTGCCCTTAACTTTTTAGTTCTGTTGGTGAAAAGTTCGCTAACGAGAGGGAATAAAGTGTTTGAAGCGTTTACCTACCAAAGGTAATAAAACGCTTGAAACAAGACGGAATAAAGCGTCGCCCCCTTTTCTTTTATAACAAATTACATATTCATCTGTGTAATTTTGGCATTTGCGTTTTGCTGTCTTGTTTGTGTGATCATCTTACAGTGGGATGTTATTTTACACTGCAATTGTGGGTTCTTCGAGACGTTGGGGTAACCGGAAAATGGGGAGGGTTGTATTGTGCGCACACAATCCAGATAACCACACCATTTGCTTCTTGCGTGGCAGATATCCGTCCTAAGCCGGCACCGATTGACTATTGATCTTGTTGTTTGTGTATAGTCTTATGTGTTTGATGTTCCTATGTCGTATGCCTCTTTTACGTCTCTTGCTGTGTTTATCTGCTATGTGCTTTCCCATCAGGTATTTTGTTGCTTTTCTGTGGATACTGTAACCGATTCTGGTTGGATATCACCTCCTTTCGACTGAAACATTTACCCACGAGAGAAAATAAAACGCTACGAATGCTGAAATGTCGGGGGTTTTTTTATCATGATTAGTTCTCGAATCCCTTCAAATCGATTTTCTGTGTCATTTTGATATTACAAATTCATTGAAAAATATCATTGTTTAATATTTTACAAGGATTTATGAGAGCGTAGCCTACATCCATTCACTATATTAAACGGCTCGTGAGCTTCTTATTTGATGGACGCATGCCTAAAATAACACTGTGACCTGTTTTATGTCTCAATTGAGACCACATCTCAAATGAAAATTCAGAGTAACCTAGCTAAGCTCACTATCCTTGACGACCCTTAAAATATGAATTGTAGTTGATTTACATAATGTATGAAATAGGAAAGGAATCTCTAGTGGTCAGGTATAGACAGCAATTCCTCCTTCACATGCAATAAGGAAACAAGCACAAAGAACTGTTCATAAAGGTATCAGCTTTAAATCAATAATTGTATTCGACATTTTTTAAAATTCTATCATGATGACATATTGGTCTTCGGCATTAATCTTTTAAATAAACATCAAAGAAGTACCTAACGGTTATTCAGTCTCAAAGTCGAGAAGGTAAGGCCAAATTGTGAGAATTCCCATCGGAATGGCTGCGAACCCCGGAATGAACAACACTCCGAAATGTGTAAAATACTCAATCATACCCAAATCTTGCCAAACAGAATCTAGTACCCATTGACATGTACATTACGTAAGAAGTAGTATGCATACACAATAACACTTTACCCAATTCAATAATCCGAACATGACAAGTTTTTCCCTTAAGACTCGTACCACAACAGTTATAGAATTTCGCTCTTATAATTTCAACGATTGTATTTTCTCAATTACGGCTTGGGCATCACTGATGATACATTACCTGTTAAAAAGCGAATATGTGCACTGAAATTTTACAATAGAAAATGTATTTCAATATTGATAATTTCAGCTACTAGGTTGGTATCGCTGCTGGTGGACTATTAGTTTCCGATAACACCGTTTCCCTTGTTTCACAGTGTTTAGACACAAGACTTGAAATAAAATTGTGAATTATCAGTCACTAAAGTTAATTGTTTGAAACTAATGGATATCTCCCTGATGACATAACTCAGTTCTTGGCTGGTTCTTTTGTCATAATTTTTTGTGACCATTGTTGTGGGTCATGTATTATTTTAGTTTTACTTTATGTGTAGGTACACATGTACTTAGTCATGTTATTTAATGATTTCATAATAATTCTTTCTAGATTTTACTATGTCATGTTTATCTCATTATAGAATATTCCAGTATGTTCTTTGTTACATCATTATCATCACATGACTGATTTCTAGAATTTACTCTATTGTTAATCATGTGTAATGAGTCATTGTTCTAGAAGCTTCTGGTTAATTCATTGGTATTAAGTATAAATACCTCTGAGGAACTGTGTTGGGGCATTCGTACACATTCGTGGACACGATTCATTCATCTATTCTGATATACTGGGACACTTTATTTGTTGAGACTTTAATCCATTTAACAACGTTTGGACACCGATCTTTCGAGAACGTTTGTGATTACCGGAAACCATACATTCGATAGACTTTGTGGACCGTAACGGACACTTTGATCCGGACATTGTATTGTAAGTTGTAATCATTTGAAATATATATATTTTGTACATAATTAAACTTGTAAATTTATATTCTGTCTTTGTCTGATTTTTGCTGGCGTTTTGGGGTATTCTGACCCATAACAGAATTGGGGGCTCGTCCGGGATCGTAATCTCTGCATATTTGCATCTTTACGTAAAGTTCGGTTTTTTTTTTTTGAAAAAAGGAAAATTCTCAAAACTTTTGCCAGCAGAAATCAATCATGGTATTTTCGGTCACTGAATTTTTGAAATCGCCGACTGTAGATGAGTTCGAATCACTGAAAAAAGATGATTTGATTGGTTTAGGTCTTCACTTGAAGTTAGATGTAAAATCTTCTATGAGAAAACAAGAAATTAGAAATATTGTGGCTAAAAAGCTTTTAGCTGAGGAAATCTTTTCGTCATACGATTTTCCTGTTGAACCTGTTTCAAGCGAAACCAAAATGTCAAAATATGAGTTTGAATTAGAGAAAATGAAAATACAATTACAATTTGAAAAAGAAGAAAAAGAAAGGCAATTTGAAAAAGAAGAAAAAGAAAGACAATTTGAACGAGAGAAACAGGAACGTATGCACGAGAGAGAACTCCAGTTTGAGCTAGAAAAGTTAAAGTTAGAGAAAGGCGCTAAGGAAAATCCTGTTCCTTCGCCTGTCAAGTCTGAATTCGATGCCGCCAAAAACATCAGATTAGTACCAAAATTTCAAGAAAAGTCCGTGGACAAATATTTTCCACATTTTGAGAAAATCGCGGCCAATCTGAAGTGGCCACGCGATTTTTGGCCAACTTTATTACAAAGCGTACTTATTGGCAAAGCGGCTGAAGTGTACTCGGCGCTCAGTATTGCTGAGAGTTCAGACTATGACAAGGTCAAGGACACGATTTTGAGAGCATATCAGTTAGTACCTGAGGCGTACAGACAAAAGTTTAGAAAGTACAAAAAATTTGAAAATCAAACATATGTTGAATTTGCTCGAGAAAAAGAAGATTTATTTGATCAGTGGTTTCGATCTAAGAAAATTCCAAATTCATTTGACAATTTGCGTCAAATAATTCTGATAGAAGAGTTCAAAGAGTGTGTACATCAAGATTTAAGAACTCATTTGGAAGACAAAAATGTTAAAACCCTTGAAGAAGCCGCTGTTTTGTCTGATACGTATGCTCTCACTCATAAGAAAAATTTTGTGTCAAAAACTCAATCTAGCGATAGTGCTAAAACGTCAGATTTTCCAAAGAAAAATTTACAAGAGTCTCAGTCGTCCATTAGTTCCCAGTCACCATCTCAAGGTGGTTCTACGTCCGGACCTAGGTCCGAGCGTTCTGAGGCATCCCCAGGGGTGGGGTCGCTTCCTACATGCAATTATTGTAAGAAAAAAGGTCATGTTATTGGTGAGTGTTTGAAGCTTAAGAAGAAAAAAGAACTTAAGTCACAGGCCTGTGCGTCTGTTAGAAATGATAGGAAAGCCTTAGATTCGATTTGTTCTGACACTCCTGAGATTCAGGGTTCTAAGTCCAGTTCTGATGATTTTGTGGAGGATCATTATAAGCCCTTTTTGTCACAGGGATTTGTTTCACTCAGTGATTCTAGCGAAGCGTTGCCTGTTCAGATTTTGAGAGATACTGGTGCTGCCCAGACTTTATTGTTAGAGGGTTCATTGCCTTTGTCTGAGCACACTTTTACTGGTAGGTCAGTTTTATTACAGGGTGTGGAGCTAGGCGTCATTGATGTTCCCCTTCATAAAATTTATTTGAAGTCAGACTTAATTACTGGACCTGTTATCGTAGGTGTTCGACCTACTCTTCCCGTTCAAGGCGTTTCCTTGTTGCTTGGCAACGATTTAGCTGGCGGCAAAGTTGTAGCCGATCCGATTGTTTGTGAGAAAATCACGTCCGATGTCGTGTCTGATGATGAAGACGACGACTTGTACCCAGCCTGCGCAGTTACCAGGGCAATGGCCAGGAAGAGACAAAAAGAGGCTGAGAGTACTTCTGCACTTAACGGGGACCATCCCTCCGAAGATATAGACCTTTCTGACACATTCATGTCTACCATTGATGAAAGCGTACCTGAGACGTCAGTACGACTTCATGTTGACAAGTCTCCGACAGTACCTGGTGATGATTCCTATCCGCCATTAGACAGGGGTACAGATGCCTTAAGCCGTGAGCAGCTCCTCTCCGAGCAAACTAAAGATCCGGAGATCATCCGACTAAGCAAGAGGGCCCTTCCCCGAGAAGAAGCGGACAAAGTCGGAGAGTGCTTCTACATACAAGATGGCATCCTTATGCGGAAATGGAGACCACCCGATGCACCCCCTAATGACGTGTGGCGGGTCGTTCACCAGATAGTGGTTCCAGTAGCGTATCGCGGGGACATCATGAGTTTAGCTCACGACACACCCATGGCAGGTCATTTAGGTGTCAATAAGACTTATAATAGGATTTTAAGTCACTTTTACTGGCCTAAGTTGAGAAAAGATGTGTCTGAGTTTTGTAAGTCTTGTCATAGTTGTCAGATGGTAGGTAAACCCAATCAAGTTATACCACCTGCTCCCCTCCAACCCATTCCAGCCTTTGAGGAACCTTTAAGTAGGGTGTTAGTTGATTGTGTAGGTCCTTTGCCTAGGACTAGGTCAGGGAATCAGTACTTACTGACAATAATGTGTACTTCGACTAGGTTTCCTGAAGCCATACCTCTTAGGAATATTAAGGCAAAGACCATAGTTAAGGCCCTTACAAAGTTTTTCAGTTTCGTAGGTGCTCCCAAGGCTATTCAGTCGGATCAGGGTTCGAATTTTATGTCAGGGTTGTTTCAGCAGGTTATGCATGAGCTAGGTATCAGGCAGTATAAGTCTTCTGCGTACCATCCTGAGTCCCAGGGGGCACTTGAACGCTTTCATCAGACCCTTAAAACTATGATGAAAACATATTGTCACCAGTATGGAAAAGACTGGGATGAAGGGGTTCACCTCGTGTTGTTTGCGGCACGAGAAGCGGTTCAGGAGTCCCTGGGGTTCAGTCCCTTTGAGCTAGTTTTTGGGCATACGGTCAGGGGGCCATTGAAGTTGTTGAAGGAAAAATGGTTGACTGAGACTAGCGATTTGAATCTCTTAGACTACGTGTCTAATTTCAAAGAGAAGTTACATAATGCTTGCAAATTGGCACAAGAAAATCTCAAAACATCACAAATGAAAATGAAAACATGGTATGACAAAGATGCTAGAAACAGAGTTTTTAAACCAGGCGATAAAGTTCTTGTATTTTTGCCTATCCCTGGTCATCCTTTGCAAGCTAGATATTTCGGTCCTTATGAGATTGAGAGTAAAATTAGTGATGTTAACTATGTGGTTAAGACACCAGGTCGGCGAAAAGAAAAAAGAGTGTGTCATGTTAACATGTTGAAAGAGTATTTTGATAGAAGTGACCGAAATTCTGTAAAACCAGTTTCCACTTTGGCCAATGTAAATACATTAGAAAATTGTGTTGAACCTGAATGTAATGAAGAGACTGTCGAAAAAGACTTTGCTCAAAGTGTCCGTTTGAAAAATTCCGAAATTCTGACAAATCCGGAAGTGAAACTCGGACATTTGACCGTGCATCAAAAAGAGGAAGTGCAACAATTAATGCGGGAATATACGACCATCTTTCCGGACGTTCCAAAAAAGACGAATGCATCTCATCATGACGTCATTGTAGGTGATGCGTCACCTATCAAACAGCATCCCTATCGGTTAAACCCGATAAAACTTCAATACATGCGGAAAGAAATTCAATACATGCTTGAAAATGACATTATTGAACCCAGCAATAGTGATTGGAGTTCCCCATGTATTCTTGTTCCGAAGCCAGACGGAACTTACCGATTGTGTACGGACTTTAGAAAAGTCAATTCAGTCACCAAAACTGACTCTTATCCGATCCCACGAATCGATGACTGTATAGATAAAATTGGCAGTGCAAAATTTGTCAGTAAATTTGACTTGCTTAAAGGCTATTGGCAAGTCCCGCTTACCGAGAGAGCCAGAGAAATATCGGCATTTGCGACTCCAGATGGGCTATACCAATATAAAGTAATGCCCTTTGGTATGAAAAATGCACCAGCCACATTCCAGAGGATGATTCATTCGCTCCTAAATCATCTCGAAGGATGCGAGGCGTACATCGATGACGTCATCATCTACAGCGACACCTGGGATGATCATCTCCGAATCATGCGTACCTTCTTCGACATACTGGCGAAAGCAAACCTCACAGTGAACCTTGCGAAAAGTGAATTTTGTCATGCGACTGTAGAATATTTGGGTCACAAAGTAGGTCAAGGTTTTGTTACTCCTATCATGGCCAAGGTGGAAGCTATTTCAAAGTTCCCGATTCCTACCAATAAGAAAGAGATAATGAGATTCTTGGGAATGGCAGGATTTTACAGAAAATTTTGTCCAAATTTCTCGTCAGTTGTTGGTCCACTTACCAATCTGTTACAAAAGAGAGTGAATTTTGCATGGACCAATGACTGTGACGAATCTTTTAAGAAAATCAAATGTGTTCTTATGAAAAGTCCTGTCCTGTCAGCTCCAAATTTTGATAAGCAATTTAAGCTTACTGTTGATGCCAGTGACGTAGGAATCGGGGCTGCTTTGTTTCAAGAAAATGATGATGGTGTAGATAGAGTTGTTTGTTATTTTTCTAAGAAATTGACAAAATGTCAAAAGAATTACTCTACTATTGAAAAAGAGTGTCTTGCATTATTGTTAGCTTTACAACATTTTGATGTTTATTTGAATGTTACTCTACATCCCATTCTTGTATATACTGACCACAACCCTCTCACATTTTTGCACAAAATGTCAAACAAGAATCAAAGACTTACAAGGTGGAGTTTATTGTTGCAAGAGTACAATATCATTATTAACCATATCAAGGGCAAAGACAATGTGATTGCAGATGCACTATCGAGAGTTTCATGAGCGATTTTTGAAGAATTTACCACCTAAGTTTTCATTGACATTCAAACTTTTTTTAAGGGGGGAGGTGTTGTGGGTCATGTATTATTTTAGTTTTACTTTATGTGTAGGTACACATGTACTTAGTCATGTTATTTAATGATTTCATAATAATTCTTTCTAGATTTTACTATGTCATGTTTATCTCATTATAGAATATTCCAGTATGTTCTTTGTTACATCATTATCATCACATGACTGATTTCTAGAATTTACTCTATTGTTAATCATGTGTAATGAGTCATTGTTCTAGAAGCTTCTGGTTAATTCATTGGTATTAAGTATAAATACCTCTGAGGAACTGTGTTGGGGCATTCGTACACATTCGTGGACACGATTCATTCATCTATTCTGATATACTGGGACACTTTATTTGTTGAGACTTTAATCCATTTAACAACGTTTGGACACCGATCTTTCGAGAACGTTTGTGATTACCGGAAACCATACATTCGATAGACTTTGTGGACCGTAACGGACACTTTGATCCGGACATTGTATTGTAAGTTGTAATCATTTGAAATATATATATTTTGTACATAATTAAACTTGTAAATTTATATTCTGTCTTTGTCTGATTTTTGCTGGCGTTTTGGGGTATTCTGACCCATAACACCATATTTATAATTTTGTTCTATTTATTTTCAATATTTGGATTCGCTTAATATCGGCCTCAAGCATCAATGGTGAGACATTACTTTTTTAAATGCGCATATGGTGAATTCAAATTTGTACAATAGAACAATGGTTTGTAAACTGCCAGTTTGAGAAGCTATTGCATACAATCACCCGAGGAGTCCGACAAACCTTCAGAGAGGACAGGTGTCTCTGACGATGATCTTGTCTAAAATAAATACATGTCTTTCATGTGCAAGAACGATTACGGTGATTGCTCGCATTAAGAACACTTCCAGGTAGTATTTTTATCTCCTTATCTCTGTTCATTAGTGATTTTCAATCACTTTGTAATTCAACATTTTCTACCCAGAGTTTCGCTTCAAAAAGAGGGAAACGAACGACAACTCTAGGCAGAGAATGTTTATTCAATAGTATACCAAGAGACATAACTCCAAAATAAAAGAAAAATGTATCAGAACAATGGAGCGTGTAGGGAACGTATCAGAACAATTGAGCGTGTAGAGAACGTACAATGGAGCGTGTAGGGAACGTATCAGAACAATGGAGCGTTTAGGGAACGTGAATGTATCAGAACCATGGAGCGTGTAGGGAATGTATCAGAACCATGGAGCGTGTAGGGAATGTATCAGAACAGTGGAGCGTGTAGGGAAGGTATCAGAACAATGGAGCCTGTAGGGAATGCCCTTTAAATTTGAATTTTGTTGTTGAAACATTTACCAAGGACGGGAAGAACGAATACAGTCGTGTTTTTTTTTTTTTGTTGTTGTTCTAATTATGATTAATTTTTGCATCCCTTAAAATAGATTTTCTGGGATGAAAAATGTGCCATTTTTATATTATAATTTCATTGAAAAATATAATTTTTAATATTTTTCAAGGATTTATTACAGCGTAGCCTACATACATTCAGTATACTGTTTTGGGTTTCGTATGAATATGCGTTATTTTACACAGAATGTAGAATTGTTGACGAAGTTTATATCTTTTTTTAATAATTAAATTTTTCAAACAATTCAAACTCCTCAATTATTCATTTTGAAGAAATTTCATTAAAGAATACAATGAATATTTGTACCTCCTTCCCAAACTGAGGTATAACCCCTTGCGAGCGCCGTATTTCTAGGTCGGACAAAAAGGTGTCCTGCGATAATTAAGCATCAGTGATCAACTTGATGCACCGCTCGACCATTTAATGATTCGAACATTTCTAAGACAAAACATTAAATGAAATAGCCCCTTATATGCTTGCATGGTACAAATGCAAATAAAGCATTTGTAACGATTTACTTGAAGTAAGAAATCTAAAGACAAACGTCGGATCAGCGACGAAATTTAACATGCTGAAAGTAATGTATAATATGCGCGTGCAAAAGAGGTAGCTTTATAAGGGGGTTTTGATATACCAGTGATGTTCTATATGATGTCAATTATGTGGAGTGGTAACATCATGAAGTTGTATGTCTTTGAAGTTTTCGGATCAAATGTGGTCACTACTGCCTGATTTTCACCAGATATCTTTTTGTCCAACCTAGAAATGCGGTAGAGAAGCGGAAGGAGGTATATCACTTGGGTTGCAAGGGAGGTACCGATTTCAAATTTTGTATGAAGATCGAATATGAATTAATCTATCATACTATTCCGACGAAAAGAGGGTTTGACATTAAGTAGCTTATTTCTGAAGACTGAACCGATGACCCGTTGTACATCAAGCAACCGAGAAGCCATGTAAATCCCTGTGATTTATCTCATATCGTACTTTGATTGTGTCGAAGATTAAAGCTATATTGATCGTTGCCGTTTAATTCGTTTTCCTCTATGACGTATCCATGTACCAAAATTTCGTGTATGTGTATATTACAATTCATATTACAAATTAAAATATTTCAATACAAAATTAAATAAAACTCTAAAAAATATCATATTTATCTCTTAATTAAGTATAATAACGGTCATTGAAAAATCGTAGTTTTTCACAAAATGAAATGAACAGATTTAAAATCTTTTAGATGATTCCTACCTCGCTGAGTCTCATTAGCGCAGCTTCAAAGTAACATGTCCCGCCAATGTTCTCTTTCATACAGCCAAGGCATATGTATGGTAGACTCGACTTTGACACAGTTTTGAAAATGTCATACTCTAGTTTCTCAAAATCTGAGTGGTACCATGAATTGCAAAAAGAAGGGAGGAGATCTCCAACAAGACTCCGTTGCAGCATCAACAGTAAAACACCAAAACACCCGATGCAAAAACACAAAAGACGAGTACAGCACGAGACGGAAAAGAGACACACAACATGTAAACATCAAACACAAAAGACTACACATAAACCGACGAGACCAATGGGTAACCGGTGCCGACTTTGGACGGCCATTTGTCACGCAAGTAGCAAATGGTGTGGTTATCCTGGATTACGTGCGCACAACCCTCTCACATCTCTAATTACCCAGAGGTCTCGAAGAACGTACAATTGTGGTGTAAAACAACCTCCTCATTGTAAGATGACATCACACAAACAAGACCGCGAAACGCAGAGGCCCCAGAGACACAGTAGAATATGTAAATGGATATAAAAAGAGGGCATGCTTAATACAGTCCGTGCTCTGCCGGCTGTAGCGAGCTCATGTATGTAATCACCCGAGGAGTCCGACTGACATTCAGAGAGGACAGGTGGTCGGGGCCCTGTCTTCTCTAAAGAGGTTTGGACAGGGCCCGTCATGGAGTCCCGTCGTCACAGTCAGGTAGAGTGCAAGTCTCAAGGATGCGCTTGTACAAGACTGTAGATTGGTCAAGTACCAATGTAAACCTCTTCAAATTGAAAAGCATCATTTAAGAACAGATAAATTGGCAACGTGGACCAGACATGCACGTTTCGGGTACATAACCCTCATCAGTGATCCTAAATCTAAACAATGTAATATGCCAAAAAAGTATGAAAGTTACTAAGTCGAAAAAGTGTACCGAAAGACGTAGCAGGATGGGTGGGATATGATGCTACAGGACCCACTTTTTAGAAATTTCAAGAAATTTTGATAACAGAAATTTAGAATGCGTTGAAGAAACGATCAACCGAAATTGATCGAACTTGGCTACATGTACCCTCGGGAACTCCTGGTCCAAATTTCCAGAAAGTCTTAACTAGTTTATGAAAGCGGAAACATTGACCTAAAAGTTTTTTGGTAATTTGTAAATTTCTACTGTGAAAATCCAAAATATCAGTACATGCTCTAGCGTACCGGATGAGCTGTTATATGTAAATGCCGTATGACGGTAATCTTGGAACATGACCGTCAAGCCAGGGGAAATTTACTATGTTGAATCCAAAATCATTTCTTTTGTCATATACACTTGTATGAATCTTTCCGTTTACAATAATGATATTTAGGTCCAAAAAGGGTGTTTCTGTATTTGAAAGGTTTGCCTTGTTAAGGGTTAATTCTTGTGGATAAATTTCATTCTTATATAATTCAAAAGCAGGATTGTCAATGGTTAGAATATCATCCAGATACCTAGAAGTATTATTGAAACATTTCAGCTCATCAAATTTTCTTTGCTTTTGAAAATTTTGGATAAATTCTTTTTCATAAGTGTATAAAAATAAATCTGCAACAAGAGGCGCACAGTTAGTACCCATAGGAATTCCTACAACCTGCTTGTATAGATCCTCACCAAATCTAACATAAATATTGTCCAAGAGGAAGGACAAGGCATTACACAGGTCACTACATGTCCATGATTTGTATGATTTGTAGTCTGTCGAGGAAAAGAAACCCTTCGATTCAGATGTACAAATGTAAGTTTTTCGCTCTCGATCAAAACACCATTTAATGAGATTAGATAATCGATCATTAATTTTGTCATGAGGAAGTGTGGTGTACATATTAGAGAAGTCGTATGAAGAAATCGTATTGGCTTGGAAATTTCCAGATTTCATTTTTTCAATCACATCCCCTGAATTCTTAATAGACCAAAATAAATTTACATCGTTCCTGTTTAGAACCGTTTCAAAATTTTTAGTTATGTGTTCTTTAATAGCAGTAAGTGCTGACGTCAGATTTCTAGACAAAATTGTAGTGGAGCAGTTACTAGAATTAGCAATAAATCGAAATTTGTAAGGAGACTTGTGCAGTTTCGGTATGCAATATAGTGTTGGGAGATCCAATTTAGAAATAGAGATATTGAATGAAGACAGTTCACTGTTATGCTTGCCTAAAATGTTAGATGCACTTTCATTGCTTTTGATATATGTATTAGTAGACGAAAGGTCCGAAATCAAAGTTGATATGTAGTAACGTTTTCAAATGATAATGGTGTTGTTGGCTGCTTTATCAGCTGGTGCAAAGACAAATTTTTCATGTAATTTACTTAGTTTGCAAGTGTCGCTTGATATACTGCCTGAAATGTAGTCCTTACTACATTAACCACACGGCCAGCAAACAGACCGTTTTAGGTAAGAGATCTTTTTTCAGAATAACCCCTGCTAAGCGCACTATACTTGACGACCCTTGGTTTGAATTTTGTTGGAAAAGGTATAATTCCAATGTTCATGAATCTCTACTACAAATGGGCGTGATTTCGTGTTTAAGTGAAAATTATGGCCAAAAATCGGTGGAGGGTAGGCACAAGGAGCCGAATTCTTAACATGACCGAAAATTATGCCGAAACCCAGCTAAGGACAGAGCTTTGCAATGAGGGAGATACCCATATCATTTCATTTCCATTGTTATTATTAAGAAACGACGATTCTGATTGGCCTGGAAATTTTGTTGATACCTGCATCAACACAAAACGGAAGCAAACGCTTAGCAACGTCGTTAGCAGCACGATTTCAAAGATGCAAATCAACGTTGAAAATCTACGAAATGAAATAATAAGTAATTAATGTAATATTTATTGGTTGATCGAGGGATCGCTAAGCACACGATGCAGTTTTTCCTCAATTTTTGGTGTTGATACATCAATCAACCAAAGAAATATTACAATGATTCCTTAAATCCGTTTTCAGTTCCGCTATTTTTTTTATTTGTTCATTTGAAAGTACATGACATGTCTGTCGCTCTTGAAATTGTTCTTTATTCGAGACAGTGATGCAAAAATGAAGTAAAAGAAATTATGAATACTTGTCTTAGGAAAACGATATCAATTTTTTGTGACACATTAGGAGGTTAATATCTTAGCATCATCCCTCCTATGCTATTTTGAACATATATTTTATTTGGATGTGCTTCTGAATTCACCCTACATGAAATTTGGAGCCGCGCACTTTCTGTAAATGTACAAATCTAAATTCAAAACATTAAAGAGGGCGCTACTGAAATGAATTTTGGTGGTTGGAAGCATCACTGATGAGAATTCAATATTCGAAACACGTGTCTGGTGCAGGAAAAATTGGTTTGGAATTTTCTTCATGAAGGTATAGGGTTGGATCACTTCCGTATTATCATTAGATGAAAACCATTAAGAAAATATCAAATATAGACGGTACAAACGTCATTACATAACCCAGATACGAAACTCTTGGGTATTTCAAATCTACAAGTATTGATAGATGAAATTAGTTGAAATAGAAGAATATGACAATTTTGCGTCGTATCTTTTACATGAACTTTTCAAATTAGATTCTACGTAATCCATGATAACCACACCATTTGCTACTTGCGTGACAAATGGCCGTCCAAAGTCGGCACCGGTTGCCCATTGGTCTCGTCGGTTTATGTGTATTCTTTTGTGTTTGATGTTTACATGTCGTGTGTCTCTTCTCCGTCTCTTGCTGTACTCGTCTTTTGTGTTTTTGCATCGGGTGTTTTGTTGTTTTGCTGTTGATGCTGCAACGGGGTCTTGTTGGAGATCTCCTCCCTTCTCTAAGAGAAAGGAATCGAGATCTCCAACAAAGCTCGATTGCAGAATCCATAGCATAGCAATGAAACATTAGGACTATGCAAAAACACAGAGTTGCTATACAAGCACAACAAAAACACAAATTGGAGAAGGAACACCTAACACGACATTAGAACACTAAACACAAAAGACTACACGAAAGTAAACGAGACCATGGGCAATTGGTACCTTAGCACAACAATCTATCATGTAAGAAGCAAATGGTGTGGTTATCGGAATAAATTTCGCAAAATCACTCTTGGTCTTGAAGAACGCACAATAGCTGTGTATTACAGCCTCATCACCGTAACAATTTGCGGATGTGTGTGTGTGAGGGTGTGTGTGTTGGGAGGATTATTGCCATAATGTTCTTCAACTGAAATGATTATGGGTCATATCAATAAATATATTTATCAATGAATAATTCAAAAAAAATTAATAAGTCTTTGTACGGTCATCTTTGACCGTATGAAAATAGTCAGAAAATTGGTCTCGCCATTAAAAGAAAGGAGAGGATCTCCAACTACACTCGGTTGCAGCACCCACAGCAAAACAGCCATCTAAAAACAAAGAGCAGACACGCACAGAAAGAGACACAAAAGGGACTAGGACCACCAGATTACATTATAGAGACATCAAACACAAAAGAATACACATGAATAGACGAGACCGATTGGTAATTGGTACCGAATTGGAATGGCCTCTGCCACGCCAGTTGCAGATGCTGTAGTTATCCGGATTACGTGCGCACAACCCTACACTTTTTCCGATTACCCAGAGGCCTCGAAAAAAGCACAATTGTGGTGTAAAATAACTTCATCACTGTAAGATGATCATACAAACAAACAGTATAACACAGGGACCCAAGGCAAAGGAGCTAGAGGATCTCCAACAACACTAGGTTGCAACACCCACAGCGAAACATCCAATGCAAAAAACACAGGGCAGACACCCAAAGAAAGATACATATAAGGGACAAGGAACACCAACGCCGACATAGTAACATCAAACACATCCACATAAACCAACGAGACCCATGGGCACCCGTTGCATCACACAAATGGATATGTAAAAGGAGAGGAGTACACATTCTAATACACAAAAACGTAAATGCCGAAATAATAGATCAAATATGGGATGCTGATTGCAGATATATTGTTGCAAACATAACAATAAATGATACAATATACACAGTTAATAAAATCTATCCTCCAAACGAGCTACATGCGAGAAATAACAAAAGATCTGATAGAAAATAAAAGCCAAGGTTACAATGTAGCTGGTAATGATTTGAATAAGATTTTAAATACCAATGACAGGGAAAAAACATAAAAGTAATAGAATAAAAACTAACACTAAGTTGAAAACCCTAAAAAAAAAACACTTAAACCTTATAGACCCTTCGAAATATAAAAATAAAAACATTGTGAAAAGGAAAAAATAAAGACAATGAGGCAAGTCTAATCGACTTCTTTCTAATAGATAAAGAACTAACACAGAATATAATTAAAAGTGACATTAGACCTGCGCAAAAAAAAAATCTACCGACAATTTGGCCGTGTCATTAAGAATAGATATACAAACAGTAAACAAAGGTCCAGGGTACTGGAAAATGAACAATGATCTTCTTAAAAATACCAATTATTACCGGCAGTCATGACTGCCGGTATACTGTAATCAATCGTGACGTACTTGCACGGATAAAATAACTCTTGGCAATATGATTGATGGACAATTACAAAAAATGCAAATATTCGTCCAGGTTATTCAGAATCTGTGCATAAGATACTTTCATCAGGTCGGCTCAAGTGTCTAGATGACTTGACAAATGAAAGTCATATCGTATCAGTGCATTTTCATCCGAAAGATGCATCGAAAAGTCTTTGTACCGATACGTCCTACAACAATCACAGATCCTCGGAAATTTCCGTAGCTTGAATCGGAAATAAAAACGGAAAAGCCCGGAAATGTGCGATTGGTCAACAAGAACAAAAATCGTTTATTCCAATTTTTCTTACTAGTATTTTACAACATTTATTAAATTTATGTCAGCTAACTGCTGGCAAGCTTTTCGTAAAAGCTAATACTTGTAAGAAAACAACTGAAACAATTCTAGATAAATATATCAAAAGAATAGAACCAACAAACAATAGTAATCATATGATACCATGGGAATTATATAAAGAAAGAAATACCTATACAATATGGAAAAAACTTCGCTAAAACACGGAAAAAAATCAGACTATAAATATATTCGAAGATAAACTCACCAATGAACGGAAAAAGATGATGAAAAAGATGAAATCAGTAAGATAAAACTACTAGTAAACAAAAAATTGAAACATTCATTCATCAAACACAGGTAAATAATTTAAATGACATAGACAGCAATAAAAAAGAGGGACCAATTTCAGAAAAAGAATGTTCAAACGCTATAATGAACATAAAATGAAACAACGGACCAGGATAAGATTGATCAACAGGCGAGTTTTAAAGAGAATTCCATTACAAAATTATTAATTTTTTTTTTACAAAATCACTTAATGAAGGATATGATAAAGGAAGCTTATCAACAACTCAAAGAACAGGAATAGCATCATTAATGCAGAAAAAGGGTACCTTTTAGACTTAGCCAACTGGCGATCTATACCTTTTTTAAATACATATTATAAAATTGTTGCACATTGTCTTTCATCTCGAATTAAACCCATTCTTCCAAAAATAATACACACAGACCAAAATGGATTTATAAAAGGTAAGAACATCAGCTATAACATACGACTAATAGAAGACATAATTGACTATGCTGAAAAATTTAAAATTGATGGTTCAATTTTATTTATAGACTTCACAAAAGCATTCGACACAGTTGAATGGCAATATATGTTGACAACATTACAACATTTTCGCTTTAAACATCTTTCCTAAATTGGGTCAAGACACTGTATAAAATATAACATGTAAAGTTAAAAACAATGAATGGATATCAGAATAGATATCCATTGAAAATTCATGAATGGATAATCATTTAAACTATATAGGGGAATAGAAATCATCATTACGGAAGTTCTTCGGTCACTACAGGGATATTATAAAAGCATATCAGATCCCCCTTTCCAGAATGATCTGTGACATTCTACATTGTGATTGCATGGCTGTCGTCATCACCAAACAAGACATACCTACCTGATCTGTACATCAAAATGTACATCGAGACATTTACAGAATTTGACATGCTTCCATGCAGCTGTTGCGACGGATGTTGCATGCAATCAGGAAACGCTGACTCTCCCGGGCACCTGGTCTCACTTCGAAATGTTGTTCATTCCAGGGTTCGCAACCGTTTCGATGGGAATTCTCACGATTTGGCCTTGCCTTCTCGACTTTGAGACTGAATTACTGTTAGGTACTTCTTTGATGTTAATTGTTATTACGGTCAAAGGGATGACTACTAGAATAAGGTAAGAAAAGATATTAAAGGTATAAAAATCCATTTAAGACACAACACATATTTCAAAATTTTACAACTAGATTTCTAAGAAGCAAAACTGACACCACAAAATCACTTAACATAATAAAAATATTTGGCACTTGTTCTGGTCTAAGATTAAACAGAAACAAAAATAAAGGTATTGAGTTAGGGAATAAAAGCTCAATTGAACACAATTTTGAAGGAATAGATTGGCAGTAATGTAAAATAAAAGCCTTAGGTATATTCTTTGATAGGGATACCGAAAAAACATTAAAACTGAATTTAGATAAGAGGATCGAAAAGATAGATAAATGTAATCATGCTGGAAATTTAGGAAAAGAACTATTCTTGGAAGAGTTCAATTTGTAAATTCATTGTTAATACCCCAATTTACTAATTATATGACATTGTTCGAAGTGCACATGCACTCGGGTTTAGACATGGTTTGAAATAGTGTGTAATACGTCCAGATTTAAAAAAAAATGATAAAATTATGTGAAAGTGACCTTGAATGTTTTGTATAAGTTTGTTGTTTCCAAAAGGGTTTTAATCATAACTGCATATTTAACATTATTTCAGGATCTGACTTATTTAATTATGAGACCCATATCGAATATGAGGTAAGGATCAATGATATGATAGTTATCACAATTACAATAAACTCAATACCAATTATGTTAACATTGTATACCCAGACACACTAGGAATATAAGTTATGAGAAGGAAGCTACATGTATGCATGAGCACCCTCATTTGTCATACTAAAGCCTTAAAAAAAACTTCAGTCTAAAGTTTCATCTAATTCTATGAATGAATGAATAAGCAAATGGACAGACATCTGCGGAAGATAAATAAATAAATAAATAAATAAATAAATAAATAAATAAACAAAATAAATAAATAAATGATATAACATAAAATTATAGATGTCAGCCTGATTGGCTGAATTTAAATATTATTATTATTTTTTTTAACACACTAATCATGCTAATCAACTGAAATATTTGTTGTTGTTGATGTTAATGTTTTAGACTATTATAGAACTATACTCTAACAGGGGATTCGACATGAAAATAATGAAGCGCATCAATACAAATGTGGACAGGTAGATGAATAAGTAAATACAAAAGATGTCATCATGAATAAGTAAATAACTAAATAAACAGATATAACTAGTTAATAAACATACAAACATTACGTATATAAACAAATATAATATAAAATGCAAACTGTACAGTATAAGTATATCAATCAGAGACTGAGTGAGAGTGATATAAAATTGCTAGTGTGACAAACACTTCCATTATTATATATATATATATATTTTTAAAGACTCCTTGTAAAAAGGAAATTGACGATATTAAAACTGAAGCAAAATGTTAGGAAATAGTTTTAAAACGTTGCATCATGCATGGTGTAAGATTTTTATCAATATTACCCATATTGTGACACAGGTGAGCTTCCAAATAACTTATGAATGGACGATTTTTTTTTAATTTAACGTCTCATGTACAAATCGATAAAATGGGAGATTAGAATATTACCAAATTTGACGTCAATAGTCATTCAAATCTATTGATATTTTCCCCAATTTTGTAGAATTCAGCTATTTCCCCCCAAATTTCAAAGGCCCTGGTCATGATCCGAAGGAGAAGGGTTTGAAAGCCTTAGAATAACTTAGATTTTAAGACCCAATCAAAACTGTAGGAAGAAAATACATAGAACTTGGTAGAAGTTGTGTTTCAACCTGTCTTTCATGGTGATATGATAAACAAAATAAAAAGGATCAAAGGTAGGCAGCATAACCATCGAAAATGCGTCAGAATCATCAAACGCCTTTTATACCGTGGATATGATCCTAATGTCACCAGACGGACACTAGGCTTGGTACTTGACCAATCTACAGTCTTGTACAAGCGCATCCTTGAGACTTGCACTCTGACTGACTGTGACGACGGGACTCCATGACGGGCCCTGTCCAAACCTCTTTAGAGAAGACAGGGCCCCGACCACCTGTCCTCTCTGAATGTCAGTCGGACTCCTCGGGTGATTACATACATGAGCTCGCTACAGCCGGCAGAGCACGGACTGTATTACGCATGCCCTCTTTTTATATCCATTTACATATTCATCTGTGTCTCTGGGGCCTCTGCGTTTTGCGATCTTGTTCGTGTGATGTCATCTTACAGTGAGGAGGTTGTTTTACACCACAATTGTACGTTCTTCAAGACCTCTGGGTAATTGGAGAAGTGAGAGGGTTGTGCGCACGTAATCCAGGATAACCACACCATTTGCTACTTGCGTGACAGATGGCCGTCCAAAGTCGGCACCGGTTACCCATTGGTCTCGTCGGTTTATGTGTAGTCTTTTGTGTTTGATGTTTACATGTCGTGTGTCTCTTTTCCGTCTCGTGCTGTACTCGTCTTTTGTGTTTTTGCATCGGGTGTTTTGGTGTTTTACTGTTGATGCTGCAACGAGGTCTTGTTGGAGATCTCCTCCCTTCTTTCAATAAAACTAGGCGAGCTCACGTGTGTACAAATCACTTTTACCTACTGACCTGTCTGAAAAATAAAATTGGACGATACTATACTTTACCGACTTTGGGTTACCACCACAGGCGATTGTATCATGCAAGCTCACACCCCCCTACATACACCCACACCATGGTGTGGGTGTATGTAGGGGGTGTGAGCTCGCATGAAACAATCGCCTGTGGTTACCACTATTAAATCAAACTATCTAAATACGGAGGGGTAGGTAGACGCTAACACATCGCGGTGTCCAGCCAAAGCATCACTCAGTGTCATCAGCAGGCGTCGTAGGAGACAAGGTCAACATCACACCCGGGGCCGTGCTGTACCAGTGGCCGTACTGCTGAACGTCGGAATTACATGTAGGTGCACTGGTCGGATGAACTGATATAACTCCAATGGCAGCAGGAAGTCGTACACATCGATAGAAAGAAATTAAATGTTCGCATTTGGCAACAGAAAACGAAATGTTTTAGTTAAATATTCTAGTTTTTCCTCTGCAGAGAGCACGCCATCTCGAAATGCGCAGTTTGTGTTGTTATTTGATGAAACCAACACGTACATGTACGTTCCGGATTATACTGAGATATGACTGAAGGAGTTATCTTCCTTGGTCAGTTTAATATACGTATGAAGGAAATACAAATATAGACGTTATAATAAGGCACGGTCCATTTGATAATCTGGGGGGGGGCTTGGGTTTTTTGTTGGGGCAAGATTATTTTTTTCGCCCCGGACAGGGGCAAAATTTTTTTTTTCTCGCAAAGTTGGAGCAAGGAAATTTTTTTTAACAAAGTGATGCGCATATTTAGAGTATTTGTGTTTTATCAATAGAAATTATTAAATTTTTACTCAAAACTCTAAATATCAATAAACATGTATTAGTTTATTTTTATGCAAGTATTTAATTCACTTTTAAACAGAGAGATAACAGAGTTTTACAATGCAATTCTCAACATTTTATATAAGGCACATGTATATAACATGTATAAGAGGGTCTGAGGGGAAGGTCTAGACAAATTTGAAAAAATGTAGAATTTTAAATTGGTGAATAACCATGATAACTGAAGTACTTCTCCTTCCAAGCTTACAAGAACATAAAATTAGACTCTGTGGGATACATGCAACATGTATTAATAGCAATACATAGATATTGATAATATATTTAAGCTTTTAAGAATAATGTTTTGGTAGAAAACCATGGCGAGCGAAGTGAGCCGAAAATTTTTGATACAAATTGAAAACTGCGGCGAGCGAAGCGAGCCGGAAAATTTTCAAGAATTTGAGCGAAATTTTATATTTTATAAATTCAGATAACTTGTAAGAGCAAGATTATTTTTTTCTGTCACACCATAAGCAAATTTATATTTTCCATCAAAATTGGGAGCAAAATTATTTTTTTCGAAAAAAACCCAAGCCCCCCCCGGAATATCAAATGGACTGTGCCTAAATAGATTATGCTTATTCGTTGAGATAACGTGCAGTTATGCTTTAGGGCATAACTACAATTATATGACATTATTATATAACAGTGCTACCAATACATTAATCTATAGTAAACCATATTGATCAGATTATATACAAATTCATTTTAAACTTAATAAGGGAAAAAGTGAAAAGAGATACCCTTATAAGGGACTATAAAAAGGAGGTCTTAAAATAACCGGCATTACATCGCATGTGAAAACAATTCTAAGTAGCTGGGTCCAAAAATTGGAAGACAAAACTATCATAGGAAACTGGAAAATCATTCCAAATGAGCAACTTAAGAATATGGTGAAGACTACCTCATGTTGAAGATGAACATGGACAACATTAAAATTATGACAGACAGACGTGACAACTTGACTCAGTTTTACAAAAACATAGTAACTGCATGAATTGATGTAGAGATGAAGTAATACAAATTAACCTAACTCACTTACAGACAAAGCTTCACAAGTAATATGGGCGAATCTGTGGAATTTGACAACAATTGGTCGTGCCTTAGATCTTAGACCCGCCGTAACCTTGCCAGAACTGTGTACGCGGTCAATTTTCACCTTCTCCCGTGCATTATCGATCCTCAAATCTTTTTCACATAAGTCGAGTACAATATAAGTACAATTTTCCCCTGGATTCTCTGAAATACCCCAGAACATCAGATTCTCCCTCATGCTCCTTGCTTGGACATCTAATATGTTTTCCTTGGTATAGGTATTTTCATCCCTCATCTTTGTTACCTCCGATTTGAAATTTTTAACTTCATTCTGAAGAGCGGTTGCCAAATCTTTATTTCTTTGGTGTTTGTAACCAACTTCTGAACATCATTGTCCATACCATTGACCTTTCCTTCTAAATCTACGAACTACGGTCGATACTTTCTTTTATGTTTGTTACCAACTTCTGAACATCATTGTCCATACCATTGACCTTTCCTTCTAAATCTACGAACTACGCTCGATACTTTCTTTTGTGTTTGTAACCAACTTCTGAACATCAGGATACGCAGTACATGCTCTCAAGAATGATAAAAGTCCAGGTCCAGATGGATTTTCAGCAAGATTTTACAAGTTCTTTTGGCCAGACTTGATGTTTTTTATTTATAGATCAATCATAGAGGGGTTTTCAAGGGGGGAGCTTTCCATTTCACAAAAAATGGGGATAATTTCTATTTTGCCAAAAGGGGACAAACCGAGGGATCAACTTAAGAATTGGCGACCTATTTCCTTATTAAATGTTTCATATAAAATAATCTCATATTGCCTTTCTTTAAGACTGAAAGAAGTATTAAACTATCTAATTCATGAAAATCAAAAGGGATTCCTAAAAGGGAGATATATAGGGGAGAATACGAGAATTTTATATGATGTCATGAAAATATTAGAGGAAAGGGGGGAGGAAGGTTTACTGGTGTTAATTGATTTTGAAAAGGCATTTGATTCGATATCATGGGAATTTATTGATAAAGTTTTTGAATTCTTTAATTTTGGGCCTGCATTTAGAAATTACTTGAAATGCTTAAACAATAATTTTCAACTATGTGCCATTCAGCATGGTATCTTCTCTCCTTTTTTCACTATTTCTTGCGGCTGTCGTCAAGGGGACCCGATATCACCTTATATATTTATTTTATGTGTTGAAATCTTAGGGATATTAGTAAGGGGAATCAAAGATATTAAAGGGATAGTTATTGGGGGATTGGAAATTAAATTAAGTCAATACGCGGACGATACTAGTCTACTACTAGATGGATCAGTATATTCACTTAAAACATCAATGTCACTTCTTGATCAGTTTGCAAAGTTCTCTGGTTTAAAACCAAATATTGAAAAATGTAAATGCATATGGATTGGAAATAAGAAACAAAGTACAGAAAAGATTTGCCCAGAATTTCCTTTGATTTGGTGAAATGAACCCTTCACTTTCTTAGGAATAATTTTTAGCGTAAATTTGGAAGAAATGGAAACACTTAATTTTGAGAAAAGAATACTGGATATTAAAAAACTTATAGAATCATGGTCTCATAGAATACTTACACCTATTGGGAAAATATCTGTTGTAAAAACCATTATGATACCAAAACTTACGCATTTGTTCATATCATTCCCAAACCCTTCTGACAAAATTATAGATGAATTACAAAAAATATTTTTCAATTTCATTTGGAATAACAAACCAGACAGAGTTGCAAGAACTACTTTTTTCAGAATTATAGTCAAGGTGGACTCAAAATGATACATCTTAGGTCATTCATTAAATCTATGAAACTAACTTGGGTAAAAAGAATACTAGAGGATGATTCGATTTTAAGTGAAATTTTTTGTGCAAGTGTTGAAACTGAAAAGAAATATTTATACAAATTAGGACCAGAATTTTTGAACACCACCTATAAATATATAAAAAACTCTTTTTGGAAAGACGTTTTAATAACTTTATATGAGTTAAGAATAAATATTCAGAATAAAAACTCTGAAAAACAAGAAACTGTATATGAAGAATTATGGTACAACAAAAAGATAAAAATTGATAAGAAAATAGTATTTTATAAAAATTGGTTTGAAAAAGGAATTGTCTATGTTTATGATCTTTTTGACACATATGGAAATATTATGAATTATAATGATTTTTGTGAAAGATTTAATTTTAGACCGCATATAACTCACTTTTATGGTTTAATAAAAAGTATTAGAGATAGTTGGCCATGGCTGAGAGATAAGCAAAATATAATTCTACCAAATTTTAATGAACACTTAAAGATAATAATAAAGAATAAATCACAGAAACCATCAGTATATGACATATTCATGGAAAATGTAAAATTAACCTCGAAACATAACTACTTTGAAAAATGGCATCAAGAGATAAACTTTGACAGGACTTATGGATCAGAAACTTCTATTAATATTTTACCATTTATTACTACTATTGATACAAAATTAAGATGATTTCAATACAAAATAATTCACAGAATTCTTAGTACAAATACTTTTTTGCAGAAAATTAATATTACTCAGTCTGATTTATGTTCATATTGTGAAATGCATAGAGAAACCATAAAACATTTACTTTGTGACTGTACCGTATCAAAGGAATTTTGGCACGACTTTGAACTTTGGATCAATGTATAATTAAACTTTGAAATTCATTTATCTGACAGCGATATAATTTTTGGAAAAATAAAATCGAGGGAGAAATGCCTAATCAACTTATTGATTTTACTAGGAAAATATTTTATTTATAAACAGAAATTTAAGAATAGTAGACCCACAATGAATATATTTAAGCTTGAAGTAAGATACTATTATAAAATAGAAAAGTATATTTATTTAAAAAATAATAAGGAAACTTTATTCTCTCGAAGGTGGAAATCACTAGAAAGCTTCTGTGAAAATTGATTTATTTCAGAAAAATATTTAAAAAATTCTTTGTATGTTTATTTGTTTGTCAAGCCTCTTATATGAATTACATTATTATACATGGACATCAGTAACTCCTTTACACATATGTACATGTATTATATTGGTTATCTTAAGTCTATATAGCTCGCATGACTTTGCTTAGTTATATTTGAGTTATGATGCAATTTTTGCTTCTGTTATTTTTTAGTTATGTTAATTACAAACTGAGTCTCTATAAAGTATGGTTTCTGGATCAACCTACCTTACTTTTTTATATCTTGTATAATTACCCAATGGGAACCATTGTACAAAGAATCCATAAACCAAACTTATATAGAAAGCTCTTTTAGTTTGCATTTTATTTATTATGCATGCATTCGCTTTTTTGAACTTTTTGCTTGTTATTAAGAACTGTTGCTTTGTTTCAGCTCATTTTTTTGTAAAATCTAATATTGAAATGAACAGTTGCTTCGTTGTGATGCTACATTATCTCATTTTTGATTGTTTTGTTTTTGTTTTTGTTTTTGTTTTGTTTTGTTTTTTTCCCTATCCTTCTCTTAGATGGTTAAAACATACATATAAGACAACATTTTGATTTAATTAGCAGATAATGAGTATATATAATATATCATTTATTAGAAGTAAGACATCTATATGTGGAGTACATGGAATGAAAGAGTGAGTGAAAGAGAATGCTAGAAAAATTTCCTGAAAATGTCTTTTTTTTCTCTCTCTCTATATGTAATTATATCTTTTCGAATGAAAAAAAAAATAAATTATTAAAAAAAAAACTTCTGAACATCATTGTCCATACTATTGACCTTTCCTTCTAAATCTACGAACTACGGTCGATACTATCCAGTATGTTAAACATCTCTTCAATTTTTATCATTCTGCTTGAAATGTCTACTTTCTCAATGTTACTTGCGACTAATGTTACTAACAAATGGCCGTCCAAAGTCGAATGTTACTAACAAATGGCCGTCCAAAGTCGGCACCGGTTGCCCATTGGTCTCGTCGGTTTATGTGTAGTCTTTTATGTTTGATGTTTACATGTCGTGTGTCTCTTTTCCGTCTCGTGCTGTACTCGTCTTTTGTGTTTTTGCATCGGGTGTTTTGGTGTTCTGCTGTTGATGCTGGAACGGGGTCTTGTTGGAGATCTCCTCCCTTCCTTTGCGAATGACATGGGGTATCCTTGGTTTCCAATATTTTGGCTCATCGGTTGCGCCTGCATCATACCCTGGCTCAGTGGCGTACTAGTACAAAACGACTCACCAATGGGACAGGGTGTTTGGCTGAAATAATTGATTGTTCAATACAGACATTTAACTGGAAATGTTTGGTAATTATTATAATGAAAATCACCACTACTTGATCTCGACACTTCTTCTATGTGCCCTTTTTACTCTGATTTTTCGGCTTCAATACATCTATAATGACCCTGAATGCATATGCACTCCATACAACGATTCTGGTTAGTGTCGTATATTTTAGCTCCGCGTAACTCTGACTACCAAACATTGACGGGATAAAGTCAGTGCAATTGTACAACTACTGAAAATGTTGATTTGTACAGAAGCTTTCTTTAATACTCAAAGCGTCTATACTCTCTAAGTTGATTCTATGCCTGTTTAAATGCCTGGTTTTGAAGTAAAAAGATAGATGGCCCATGAAATATACAACCTGCACTTGATCACGTGACGTCACGAAGTTGTCAAGAACGTGTAAATCGCGAGCTACATATACATACAAACGTGTAGACATTTAGTTTAAGGCATGAGGATTATCATACTTTACTTCCGGTTCTTTTGATAACAGAAAAATTGAATACCACGAAGTTGACCGACTTCGGCAATGTTCGCGACCATTTATCTTCATGGTTAGTTGAATAAAACGTTGAGTAAAAATATCAAATATATATAAATACGTAAGATATGGAAATACATAATTACTAGCTTTTCGACGATATTGTTATTATACCCCTAACACCTCAATATAGCAGATTTAGTTTATTAATACTTGTACCGAGAATATTTCAATTCAACATTTTATCTATATATTAGTATCGTATATGTTAGGATATGTATATTTTTACGTCATTGCTAAGGGCTTCAGTACACGTCAGTTTTCTAAACCTCCATTTTTTGCGTGAAGTACTTGTAGATTACACGTATGCGTACCCGTACACGTTTATATTGCATGGGCACCTGTAAAATGCGAAACGAATAGAAATGAAATGGAAACAAAATTAAACAATAGGAAACGAAATATGCTGGTTCGTTTTTAGGGGGTGGGGTGGGGTTGAAAGCAAGAATGAAAGATCCAGAGGGGATTGGATGGTCAGGTTACCATTTCCTTATACATAATTAAATATGAAAAGGATTAAGTGTATTAGTGAATATTCTCTTTCAAATCTTTTTTTAAAGAAAAGGAATTAGATGTAAAGGGGTATGAAAGAGGATGTCGAAATGATGATTACATATGAGGTGAAAAATTGTTCCGTTCAAGCACTTTATACCACAGGGAAGCAAGGAAGAAGAATAGCTAGCTATATTATTTTTTTTACAATTATTATTTATTTTTATTTCATCTTTATTTCTGGAGTATGGATCTGAAAATAAAATATTCACTAATACTTTAATTTATTTTCATATTTAATCATTTATACTGAAAACGTATCCTGACCACCCAATTCCCTCTGGTTCTTTCATTCTCACTTTCGTTTCATTTTGTTTCGTTTCATTTCGTTTCCTTTTGTTTCATTTCGTTTCGTTTCGTTTTCATTTTGTTTCGTTACTCTTCTTTTCGCAGTTATAAGGTTCCCCTATTGTTTTCAACACGTACGAGAGACCACCTGCATGCTGCTGAAATTTTGTTATACAATGACAATAACTTTACGCTATCGATTTTGTCATCCCGTGGTGTACCCCTACACGCAATCTAAATTTAAACTACATACATGCATATATTGGTTCATAATATGTGCACAATTTTGCCTGTTAATGTGTTTCATGATTTTCAAGTTTGGTAAGTAATGTTATGAGTTCTCCATTTTCTTTATAAAGGAATATGCATTTGGATTTCAGTTTGAATTTACATTGAATATATTATATATGTACGAGTAAAGTAAGGGTTATTCTACTGTTTCCGAGGGCGTAGCCCGAGGAGCAGTTGAATAACCTACTTGTTGCACGGCAACTGTGACATGTAGTCCATCAAACCATTATCACCAATGATTGGATAATTCTTCATCGCTAGCTAAAGAAAACTACTCATGATAGTCAGTCAACGAAAAAGTCAATCATTCAATCATTACTTCAATCATTAATCGAGTCATTGCTACACAATGAAAATTATTGCACCTTCTGGAAAGGTACCACGTAGACCGTGCAACAATGTAAAGTTCAATTTAATGTACAGCCGTAGTTCCAACCTAGCTTTTTATAGTTGTGTGGTTAATCAAGCTACCAACTGATTTGTACAGTAGTGCTTGCGCTGCGTTCGGTACACAAAAGGATTTACCTATAGCTTGTTGTAAGCTCAAGTACGAACAGTTCACGAGTGAATGAGGTACCTTTACATAAAGAACACATATAAGCTTGACTAGTGTAGTATAACATATATAAATGGTACCGTACGGAGATATTACATGTCCAATATTAATTGCTTTGTCCAATATTGGAATTCTGACCTGTATTTAGTGTTTATGGCCGTGGTATAATAACAATATCATCGAAAATGTAGAAATCATGTACTATTTTTAGAGTTTTCTTTCTTTTTTATTAAACTCACTTTGAAAATGTATGGTCCGAACATAGCCAAAATCGTGCGTCTTCAGCCATGTTCGTGGTGTTTAATTTTCTACCGGAAGTAGTTATATACCCTTATGCCTGAATATACAAATTTGATATACTTCTTTTCTAAAGGTAAAACAAAATGACGCATTGACCGAAAATTAAACCCTTATTTGATATTATATTATGTAAGATATACACATGTATGTATTTATAACTGAAGAATGAAGATCCAGATTGTTGACGCTATATCTTAAGGTGGGTTCCTACTCGTGAATTTAAGAGATAAACTTTGTATTTTAAGGGTATTTCCCATATAAACGGTCAAAATGACATAATGAACACAGACTACAAAGATAAGTTTGTTTTCATTAGAGATACAATACATTATAGAAAGGTAGATAAAGTACAGACAGTTTCATAAAAAAAGTATCATTTTCAAAATATTCTCCAATAGACATAAATGTCATGAAAAACAACACTTTTTTGGGTCATTGTTGAATGTTTATTGTACAAATACTTGGATTCAATCATTATTACAACTAGAAAAAAAACCTTAAACGGTCAATAGGGACCTACCTTCAATCATTTGTTCAGCAAATATATTAAACTGAGATGAATTTATTGAAATGGCTCGTGTTGCATAAGCAATAGAGCTATAGAAACATGCCACGATCATGACGTTGACTGTTCTAACCCTCTGTGACCTAAACACTTTTTACCTGTATAAACGTGATTTCAGAAAACACGAATAAAAACAAACAAGTGTAGTGCCTATAAGTAGAATTTTAAAATGTCATACTTTGTGTTTTATTATGGAGTTACAACACAGCAAAGGAGGTTATCTTCAACAATGCTAGGTTGAAGCACCCATAACAATGCTCCAAAACACCGAATGCAATACACAGGGCAGACGCACACAGAAAAGGAAGCAAAATGAACAAGGAACACCAACCCACACCATAGAAACATCAAACTCAAAAGACCACACTTAAACCTACGAAACCAATTGGCAGTCGGTGACGACTTAGGACGGTCATATGCCACGCAAGTAGCAGACGGTGTAGTTAACCAGATTACGTGCACACAACCCTCCCACTTTTCCGATTGCCCAGATGACCCCAAGAACGCATAAAAGTGGTGTTAGATAATCTCCATATAAACATACAGCATGACACAGGGGCCCAAGAAACACACAGATGGATATGTAAATGGATATAAAAAACAAGGCTTACAAAATACAATCCGTGCTCTGCCGGCTGTAGCGAGCTCATGCATGTGATCACCCGAGAAGTCCCACTGACATTCAGAGAGGACAGGTTGTCATAGTCAGTTAGAGTGCAATTCTTAAGAATGCGCTGTTACAAGGCTTTAAATTGGTCCAGTTCCAAGCGAATTGTCCATCTGGTGACAAAAGGATCATTTCCACGATATTAATGGCTTTTGATGATTCGAACAGAATTTCTATGGTTATTCTGTCTACTTTGATCCTTATTATTTTGTTAATTATGTCACCATAAAATGCAGGTTGTTTTAAAAAGTGATATTCGAAGTTCATTGAGACGCATTTCACGAAGTTTTTTATCACTAACAATTGTACAAATTCTTCTGGCTAAATTATATGGAATTGCCTTAAGACAAGTTTTAGGATGCTGACTTTTGAAATGTAGATATTGCTGCGTATCAGTGGGTTTTCTATAGATGTCTGTAGAGATCACTTGTCCATGCAATTTCCTATTATTTCCTAGATATTCTTCTGCAGTGATTTTCGAATAAAAATAAATGTTTTATATATGTAGGACGGTGGAAGAATAAAACACAAACAATGGACAAATTCATGTGTAAAAACGCTAAATGAAGTAAGATAATTAAGAACTCTATTCACGTTTTGAAATCAAAGCTCTTGACATTTGACGGCAAAGTACCCATTATAAAATCTCTATTATTGTCAGTAATAGGCTTTGAAATAGAAAGTAGAATAAATCCTGAAAAGGAAGGATATGATCTTTTTAAGGAATTAAATTAACTTATTTCGGTTTTTTTTTTGGAATGGAAAAACAAATCAAATATAAAGAAATGTTATCATGAAATAGGAAGAGGGGGGTTCATATCCTGACAGGTAATATGGTCTGATGTACCTTGCCTAAGATTTATATTTCCCGAGTCGAAGGCGTGGGGAATACAAATTCCAGACAAGGTATACCAGACCATATTACTCGTCTGGAATGAGTTCAAGAAGATCCTGACGGAAATCTCAACAGCACTCACAATAGAGCACAAAATTAAGCATCGACGGACCCCTAGCAAGCTAGAGATGGGACCAGGTGCCCGGGATGAGTAAGCATCCCCTGTTGGCTAGCCGCACCCGCCGTCGATGTTTAAGCACAAAAATGAAAACAATATATAAACTAACTTCATGCACTGTCTGACGTTATGTCTATATAGAAAGTGCTATGGCGACAATGTCAGGGAAATATATTCAAAATAATTACTGTCAAACCCCTCGCGGGGAACTTTTTTACGAGCTCCACGCGGCAAAGGGCATAAGTGTGACACAAATGAGTTCAAGAAGATCCTGACGGAAATCTTAACAGCACTCACAATAGAGCACAAAATTAAGCATCGACGGACTCCTAGCAAGCTAGAGATGGGACCAGGTCCCCGGGAGGAGTAAGCATCCACTGTTGGCTAGCCGCACCCGCCGTCGATGTTTAAGCACGAAAATGAAAACAATATATAAACTAACTTCATGCACTGTCTGACGTTATTTCTATATAGAAAGTGCTGCTATGGCGACAATGTCCGGGAAATATATTCAAAACACTTACTGTCAAACCCTCGTAGGGAACTTTTTTACGAGCTCCACACGGAACCATCATTACATTTTTGTCATACTACAAATCATTTATCATTTGTCATATCAAAATGGAGTCAACAGTAACATTTTAACTTTTTTTATTTGTTGATGGATTGTAAAATATTCTTCACCAATAAAAAGATCATACCCTTAAATGGGACAAGGAACGTCAACGCACAACACAGAATCATCAAACACAAAGAACTTCACACTGAATGTAGCCGATTACGGTGGGTTTAATTTCACGGCATCGATGGATGCAGAAATAGAGCCTGTGTTTGTGAAACACGAATGCCCCCGGTGGCATCTTCGTTAGTATAAACAATTTTTTCTGTTACATGTAAGCACCGTATGTGCAAGGTCAGGGTCACTGGATTAAAAAATGTTGCTCTCAATGAAAAAGTCTTGTGACAAGGAATACACATGAGAAATATCAATTACCATTCAAAAGTTATACCCAATGTTAAAGCTTTTGAAAAGTAAGTCAAAGTTGAAGGTCACGAGGTTAGAACTTTTGGTATCAATGGAAAGGTATTGTCACAAGGAATCACAAGAAAACTCTATAACCTTTTATGCCCAATGTTAAAGTTTTTGAAAAGTAGGTCAAAGGTCAATTTTCAGCATCGACAAGACATGCAAGTTTCGGATACTTAACCCTCGTCGGTGATCCTCAATCTAAACAATTTAATATGGCCAAAGAGTATGAAAGTTATTATGTCCAAATAATTACCGAAAGACGTAGCAGGATGGGTGGAATATGATGCTGCAGGACCAACAAACTTATTAAGAATCTCTGAAAATTTTACGAAATTCATTGTCAGTTTCTTTTAAAGGTCGGACTACTACAAGCAACAGGGTAGTACATGTATATTAATATTGGTATTTTTAAAATAGAGCATTTCCTATTTCACTGATAAACAAAGGTATAGAATTAGCCAAAAATATTCCATTATCCGATCTTAGAAAAGTTAAAGAAAAGAATTCAGAAGATGTTTTAACATTTGTAACCACTTTTAACAAATGTAATCCCGAAATATTTAACGAAGCATACAAAAATTTGAATCAATTGAGGATGAGCGAAAAAATGGAGAGTATAATAAATGAAACTAAATTAATCAAAAGCAAACGACAACCTAAAAATTTGAAAAAGATACTTACATGCGCAAAATTTGAAAACAAAACTAACACCTCAATAGTAGGCGTCTCTAAATGCAAAAACAAAAGATGTAAAGTATGTGATATCTTGATTGAAGGCAGATATTTTAAATTTAAACATTCCGGCATTGACTTTGAAATTAAAAGAAATCTAACATGTACATCTAAGAATGTTGTTTATGTCATTCAATGTGACAAATGCAAAGAAGAATATATAGGTTCTACCAAACAACTTAATCAAAGAATTTCCCTTCATAAAAGCAATATAAAACTTCCTCAAAATAGAATTCTTTTTGTATCAAAACATATTTTCGAATGTAGTAAAGGGAATTTCAAGGTAATGCCAATTTACCAAACTGATGATTATTCAATGATTACCATCAAAGAGCAAAGTTTCATTGATAAACATAGACCTATGTTAAACAGATCATGAAAATACACCCACATCCCTGAAACATTCCTGACCATTTTATCTGATATAAGCATTTCCTATAGATACAGATGATATAACCATCTATTTACTCTTTCCATGAAGTATTAGCGGCCCTTCACGGGGAGAGTGCAGTAATCTCATTACCTTATCATGATCATTATCAATGTCTTTACTATTGCATGTATTTACCAATGTATGATGATTGAGATATATTTACCATTATCTGAAGAGGCTGTAAAAGCCGAAACACGTGTAATAATAAAATGTGGAATATAATGTCGCTTTTTGTGGTGCTTTAACATTTTTCTATATTCATTTTTCTTTACTTTGGATCCAATTTGAATTTTTGATATTCCTTAATATATAAATTTATTGAATTATTATTTTAACACAGGTCAATATTGGTCATGATTCGCACATAACATGGCGCATATGCAACAAAAAGTAGTCAAAACATGCCAAGTTCATTCGCATAAACAGCTGACCGTATACTGCTTTGACTGCAAAAGGGCAATTTGTTTCGCATGCTATAATGAAGACCACCAAGAACATAAATGCGATGACGTCATCAGTGCAGCACGTGATACGAAGACTGGAATGTTAGAACAGTGCCAGGCAATAAGGGGTACCAGCTTGCCGAAACTAAGTGCAAATATAGAGGCTACAAAAGCAGATGAAGATCTTAGTTCTAAGAACTTGGAGAATCATTTGGGGGAAATTGATGCGATTGAAGAGGATGCAATAAGAACATTAAAAGAGGCATTTAGTAAACACAGAAAAGATGCCAAAGATAAGCACGAGACAGTGTTGTCTAAGGCAAAGGATAAAACCCAAATATTAGAGCATCTATATTCAGAAATAGATAGAAGAACAAAAACACTTGAAGAGGAGTTCACGGTTTTACCTGACTTTGATATCCTCGAGTTGAATCAAGAGCTGACGGACAAACTGGTGATGGTTCCTGGTAAAACTGAGGAAATCCCCATATACGATGCACGTCTCAAGACTAAGAAGTTGTCAACAACTACCGTACAATTATTGACTGACATTGTCAACGATGTGTGCGCTACTGAAACCATCAATATCAGAAGAAAAGGTATTTTTTTTATTGTACCTGCTGTGCTTATATTACGCATCAGGTGCTGTATTTGCTTTCTGACGCTGATAAAGGAACTTGAACTATGTATCATTAAAACATTTTGCATCATATGTCGAAGGGTTCCAATCTATACCTTCTTGAAGAAAATTTCAAACCAATTTTCATGCACCAGACACGTGTTTCGAATATTAAATTCTCATTAGTGATGCTTCTAGCGGAGCCACTAAAAAACATTTCAGTAGCGCCCGCTTTAATTTTTTGAATTTAGATTTGTACATTTGCATTACAGAGAGTGCGCGGCTCCAAATTTCCAGTAGGGTCGATTCAGTAGTATATCCGAATAAAATCTATGTTCAAAATAGCGTTGGAAGGATGGTGCTATGATGATAAACGCCCTTAATTTCGATGATATTTATCGGTGAAATGGCTAGTTTCCGAAATAGCAAAAAAAAAATATAAATATGATGTCACTTTGATAAAAGGCCAAAACAAACATAATAATAAAGTACAATCATGTTACATGCTGAAAATAACCATGTTCTAGTATATGCATATTCCGGTCGTCATTAGTAGTTTTCGAATATCAAGATGCTACATAGAAATACCCTCTCGACTTTGTAAGTTTTTTTGTGGTGTTTGGAGGAAAGGTCTTCCAGCAAATTGTCGGAATTCCAATGGGGACCAATTGTGCCCCACTCCTTGCCGACATTTTCCTTTACTCGTACGAAGCTTAATTCATTCAATCTTTGGTCTCTGAAGGGAAAAGATACTTAGCTTCTGACTTCAACTTCACTTACAGATACATAGACGATGTGTTGTCCATCAATAATCCAAAATTCGCGGATTACCTGAGCAGTATCTATCCTTCGGAGCTTGAAGTCAAAGAAACTACAGAGACAAATAATTCAGCATCCTATTTGGACATAATGTTGTCCTACGACACTGATGGTCACATGAACACCTCACTCTATGACAAACGTGACGACTTCAATTTCAGCATTACGAACTTTCCTTTTCTGAGTAGCAACATCCCTTCATCGCCTGCTTATGGCGTGTTCATATCTCAGTTGATACGCTATGCCAGAGCAAGTACCAAATATACGGATTTTGTTCTGAGAGCTAGGCGTCTTTCAGATAAGCTTCTCAGTCAGGGATATGTTTGTGACCGACTAACATCGTCACTGAGGAAGTTCTACGGTCGATATGGGGAACTCGTCATACACTATGATGTCCCACTATCCAGAATGGTGGATGATATTCTGTCATAGACCATTTGAACCATCCAACCAAAGATTGTACTCTATATCTTCCAAAATGGAAGTAACCGGATGTGACAGTTCTACCGAATTGAAGCGACGGGTGTTGCATGCAAGCAGGAGATGCTTACTCTTCCTGGGCACCTGGTCTCACTCTCATATCGGGAGTTCGCTTCTTTTCATATGGTGGAGGTTTTTGTTTTTGTTTGCTTTGGTTCCTGTTTTATCCTGATTTTGTATGCCTTCGGTTTCTGATTTTCTGAATTATCGATTTTGTACTGTAGACAGGGATATGGTCATTATCCATATTTGTCATTAGAATTGTAATTAAACTAATTGATACATGTACTGTTTAACTTGTGACCGAAATCTAAATGCCATTGTTGCTAGATCCACACGCATATCATTATTCTGTCGGTATTTTATTATTTCAGGGAGTTCATTCATAGATGTGCAGATGGTACATAGATCAAAACCTCCTCCTAAATCAGACATGGTAATATTGCTGCTGTTGTTTAAACCGTAATATGTCACTTTATTGACCTTGTATTTCGTTAATTTAATGTAATAATATATAATAGAAAGTAACATTTTTTGTATTTACTACTGCAGTTTTTCCGATTTTATTGAAATCCCAATTTTATAAAAGTACACGTGTTTCTGAAGTTTGAGGGGTCTATATACGCAATTTCTCAATCAGTTGAAACATGTAAATTTTCAAACTGACACATTCTTTGCATTTAGCAATGAAATAACACGAACTATTGGACTACCTACCCAATGTGTTTATCCCTTTTCTTATCAATTGATCTCGCCTCAGAAACAGAAAAAGGTTTGTTTTCCGTGTGTGCCCAATGCTTCTGATGTCCGTTTACGTAGTTTTTGTCTTACATGGCGTCTACATATACGAGGGATGTCCGTTAAGTTCGTGGACAAGTCCTTTAAGAAAACTTATCGTCAAAGATATTTATTTTAGTATATTTATTATACATGTAATATACTATTTACGAATAACAAAATGTAAACAATTATCATATTTTGATTTCATTATAACTACTATGAGTTCGTAATTAGACGTAGGAAGGTGACCCGGAGCCTGGTGAATTTTTATCGAAATATGTTGTTCATCATTTTATTCATTTCATTTGCATTTTGTAAAATCCCGCGGATAAAACGACAATGATTACATTGTGATGTTGACAATAGGCATGATATCACACATGCAAAATTTGAACGTTCAAAGTTACAAAATATCAGAGAAAACTGGATCTGAAGGTAACAAAACGTGATCGTCATTGTTCGAAACAAATAACGTTTTCTCGAAAGGCGGAGAAGAGATCAGTGATAAGTTTTTGCGTAGGCTTCCGAAAAAAAAAAAAACCCGAGAGAGACCGATAGATTCCTTAAATAGTCGGAAAAACTAGCTGTTCGCTATTTTTCAACAGGCAAAGAGGATTTTTGGACGGGAAGGACAGTTTACAGGATGGTATGCGCTAGGGAAGACTTTCTATCAAAGTAAGAAGTGCTTTAATATGAAGAAAGTGACGTGATTCTCAGTGATCAGCGACTAACGATTCGGGAAATTGCAGTTAATTGTAAAATTTTCAAATAAATAGTTCATAGAATATTATCCCATGATCCTACAACGAGTCATATCTGTGCTGGATGGGTTCCGAAAGTTCTTAGAAATTTTAAGGACAACACACGAATTTGCGGGAAACCGCCCAGATAATAAATTAAATCTCCTCCAGGGTTACTAAAACTGTTCTTATGTATAAAATATTTATAGATAGAAAACTTATAATCTATAATATTTTCCCGCATGTTTATCATTTACATCACCTACTTAGCATTTATTCGAAATCGAAGCAACGTGGGGTCAACCATTTAAAGGCAGTGGTATCACGTTATAAAATTTACTAAAATGAGATGAAATTGAGAAAGTCGTTTTACTCTGAGTAATATAAAGTTATCATACATTTAGTGATTTAATAAATGGTAGAATTATTGTTCTCCTTCAAAAACTAGTATTTCTTTTCCGTATTCAAAACTACATTTTTGGTTCATCACTATACCCCCAATAGTTCACAATGGATAAATGCGCTTAGTGCGTTAACATTACGAAAAGATAAGCGAAAAACTATCGGAATAAAAGATTTTTTGTGGTTATTAGTAAAAACAAATAATAGAGTGTTTGATAAATAAAGGAAAATAGAATATAATCGAGAACAGTGGTCTTTGTTGGAAGTGTTTGAATGAATATCTCAAAAGAAAAAATGTAATCGCAAAATGTTTACTACTCACCCAAACCAATTAAATGACGTTATAAATGTAATTAATTGATCAATATATTTGCAAAGTATCATCAATCGAAACCCATCGAAAGAAAACGTGATAGATTTATGTATATCTCAAGATTTCGAGCCTTTTCAAACCCCCCCCCCCCCCCCGTTTTTTTATATTTCGGTCGCCTGGTTAACATCGTTCCCCACCTTTCTACAGGATCTTACTTGCCTGTTAAAGTTTCTATTTTAAAAAGGAAATCTTGTAGCAAGGTGGGAACGATACTCTAAAAAAAACTTTTACCAGTTTCCATAGGCTTTAGTGTTAAAATCGACTATTTTAACCCAAATTATACACAAAATATAGGTCGCATGTTTGAAATATTACTATTTTCATAAAATTAAGCAAAATTCTTACCGAATTCAGAGTTTAAATTTCTTTTAAGGTATCCGATGTACAATAGGGCATTTTTTTATGCCTGGTAAGGTACCATAAACTATGTATTTTCTGAAAGGTTATAATGCCCACTGTTCAGAAATAATAATTTTAGGGCCAGAAAAACAAAGGGGAATAACTGATGAAGCAATTAAATTGTCTATTTTCTCTATATAACATATGCAAAATAACAAAGTTGTACAAGAATTTTTCCCCATTGATTTTTAAGACCTAGGGGTCTCATATCTGTACTCGGGGCATCATTACCTTTCAATCAATATATAGTTTATAGTACCTTGCCAGGCATAAAATTTACCATACTTTACAATGAAGTTGATTAAATGTAAAATGACTCTATTGTACAACGGATACCTTTTTGAGTTAATGAGAAAAACAATTTTTCGGTCCCAACTTGGCTGTATTCCATACAAATCGTTCGAGCTCCTTTATCGAGGAGAGTAGAACTTTCAGAATAGTTTATAATGGATAACGTCAAGGATTCTCATGCTAGTGCTCCGGGTATGAGGAAGTGTTCTGTATTGTTTTGTATTGAATAGAAAAATAACTATATGTGCTTTGTTTGTGATGAAATTTGGTAAATTATTTATATAAAACTTGATTTAATAATTGTAAACGTCTTCAAATTGAATAGCATCATTGAAGAACATATAAATTGGCAACATGGACCAGACATGCACGTTTCGTGTACTTAACCCTCGTCAGTGATCCTCAAACCTAAACAATGCAATATGCCATAAAAGTATGAAAGTTACTATGTCGAAAAAGCATACCGAAAGACGTAGCAGGATTGGTGGGATATGATGCTACAGGACCCACGTTTTAGAAATTTCAAAGTACGCAGTCCGCACCGTAGTCCTCTTGAAGATAACACGTGTATACAAATAGGAAAAATACCGGCTTCCAATGTTAATTCTGTACAAATTCTGTATAACCTACCAACTCAGCCATGCGGTTTCACCAGTGTCTCGGGGCTTACTACCCAACCCATATATTTCGGATCACTTCTACATGGACGGAGGATTATTGAAATGACCGTTTTCAACCAAATATACGAATTCCTAAACACATCGCAGATAAATAATATGAGTGAACAATATACTTTTTAAAGATGTATCTGATTTTCTAAAGGGGAGGCATTAATTTTTGTGAGAATAAAGTCCGAAGAATGAATTTTATCGTCAATAACACATTAGGTAAGTTTCGCACTTTGTCGTCTGCATCCAAAACAAGGATTCCGACTGCTCTCGAAGTGAGTTTAGCAGATAATATTCTATTCTACAAACTGTATGTTTAATTTCAAAACCTGTTTTAGAAACATAGTGTCCTCTTTCATACTCCGAGACCCTTACGAAGCATCGCGATGCCTATGGCAAGCCAATGTGGACAAAAATAGGAATTTCTTAATATTAGAAATTCATTTTCTAATATTTGAAATTCATTTTTAATATTAGAAATTCATTTTCAAATATTTTAAAAAATAATTTTCTAATATTAGAAATTCATTTTCTAATATTAAAAATTAATTTTCTATTATTAGAAATTTATTTTCTAATATTAGAAATTTATTTTTAATTTAAGAAATTATCAACTTTTTTCTGATATTAGAAATTCATTTTCTAATATTAGAAATTCATTTTCTAATATTTTGTAATATTAGAAAATCGTTTTCAAATATTAGAAAATAAATTTCTAATATTAGAAAATGAATAACGCTTACGCATCGCCAGAAAAAACTCAGTTTGCGATCGTAAAATCAGCAATCACCGTCTGCAATCATAACGTAAGAAGCTAGTATTCCCTAAAAGGTTTAAATTCCTGAAGAAATATACTTTGAAATCCTCGTTTAATACTCCATATTCGCAAATCGAAGTATGATTTATTTCTATTTCTCCTTTTTATTTCGTTTTTTTTTTAATTTTCATATTTATTTGTCTATCTATCTCTGTCATTATATTTACATGCTCAATTATCTTCTATTATATAATATTATTTCTAATTTTCAATTTTTGAAAGAGTAGTATTTTTAGCAATGTCACCCTTGCTGCGTCCTCACTATGGCTTTGCCATAATTCATATAAAAATTATACTGTCATTTATCATATAATTGTTTGCTAGCTTTTATCAAGGCAGTCCAAGAACTTTACGAACAACCCTCGTATTTTCACCTTAAAGTGAGCAGGATTTATTTTAGTCAACAGCTGCGATTATTGTGAGACCTCTGTGTATCCGGATAGTGAGAGGGATGTTTGCATATATTTCAAATAAGCATACATTTCGTTATTGAAAAATGGATTTTCTTTCAACGTCAGCGCCCGATGTTTATTTTAACTCCCTTAATTTACGTTTTGACATTCATCTTTCGATGTGTTTGCCTTGTTTGGTGATGTGTTTTGGTGTTTTTCCTTGCTCTAATCACTTTGACTATTCTTTTCAGATCAAACGTTTTGTAAAATAAACATCAAAGAAGTACCTAACCGTTATTCAGTCTCAAAGTCGAGAAGGCAAGGCAAAATCGTGAGAATTTCCATCGAAACGATTGCGAACCCCGGAATGAACAACATTCCGAAGTGAGACCAGGTGCCCGGGGAGGATCAGCGTCTCCTGATTGCATGCAACAATCGTCGCAACAGCTCCATGGAACCTGTCAAATTCGGTGATTGTCTCGATGTACATTTTGATGCACATATCAGGTAAATATGTCTTACCTGATATGTGCATATCAAATATTTAGACTCTTCATCATATCCCCCGCAAACGAAGTTTTTTTTTTGGGGGGGGGGGGGGTATATAGGAAACATTCTTTCCTTCCATCCGTCTCTCTGTCCGTCCGGTTAAGAAGTTCGTTCTTAAAGCAGGTAACTCTTCAAGTTCTAGTATTAGTGATAGGGCTTTCATATTTCATACATATATTCACCATAATAAGTACTACATTTTGATACCAAGACATTGGACCTAGTTATCTTGACCTTGAACTTTGACCTTATAGTTATATTTTGGTTAAGGGTTCTTAAAGTATATATAAGTGATATGGCTTTAATAATTCAAACATACATTAACCATACCAAGTACTGCATTTTGATACCAAGACATTTGACTTAATCACCTTGACTTTGAACTTTGACCTTGTAGTAATATTTTGGTTAAGAAATTCTTAAGGTGAATATATCTTCAGGTATAAATGTTAAACTTCTTCAAATTGAATAGCATCATTTCAGAACAGATAAATCGGCAGCATGGACCAGACATGCACGTTTTGGGTACTCAACCCTCGCCAGTGATCCTCAAATCTAACGATGTAATATGCCAAAAAGTATGAAAGTTACTATGTCGAAAAAGCATACCGAAAGACGTAGCAGGATGGATGGGATATGGTGCTGCAGGACCCACTTTTTAGAAATTTCAAGAAGTTTTGATAACAGAAATTTTAGAATGCGTTGAAGAAACGATCAACCGAAATTGATCGAACTTGGCTACATGTGCCTATAAGTGATAAGGCTTTTTAAAATATTTCATTCACACATTCATCATAACAGGTATTACTCCAAGACAGTTGTGACCTTGACCTTTGTCTAATTATGAAATATAAGGGGTAGGGCTTTGATATTTCACATATGTTTTCCTCCCGACGAAAGCTTTAATTTGATACCATGACTTTTGACCTAGTGACATTGACTTTTGACCTACCTTTAAATGATAAGAAATAATATTTCAGAAATATATTCTTCATGATGAGAGCTTTCATTTAATATCATGACTTATGACTGAGTAACCTTGATCTTGACCTTTGACCAACTTTTTAGCTATCAGGGATAGGGCTTTGATATTTCACATGACCAGAGCTTTCATTAAATACCATGACTTTGTGACCTTGACATTTGACCTACTTTTAAGCTATAGGGGTAGGGCTTTGATATTTCACAGAGCTTTTTGTGTTATGTCATAAATGAATCGGTTTAGAGAAAAACCTACCGCGGGGGTATTATTCGTCACTTAAAGGCAGTTCTAGTTATTAATTTTTTTCATTATTGTTATGCTGCTAAATATCACGCTCAGTCATAATAGCAACACTCTGTTTGCTGCTCTCTGCAAATTTACTCTGATTAAAAACGCATCAATATGACCGGAAGCAGTTCAAAACGACGATAAATGACATTGCACGTTTTGGCCAATGGGAAAGCCTGTATACAGTTATGTAAATTAGAGTATATAATACTCTTTGTTATCGTCTCCCGTATGTTTCACTGCAACGTCGTTATGTTGGAAATATGTTCCATAACTTTCGCTAAACATACATAAAAATTGCTAATTTGCTATCAAAAGTGAAATGACGCCATCGAATAATTTATTGCTCTCTTTCGTAGGCATTTGCAAGGTATCATCCTAGTGGTGGTCGTTCCAAGAAAATAATGGTTGCTTCCCTGAATATTGGCTCGAAATTCTGTGGATGTCTCTATTCGTCTAACGATAAACCGCACGAATATTTTTGCAAGACATGGAAGGCCAGCAGGTCAATAGCAGTGAGGAGGCAAACCGACATTTTGTTCAATGCTAATCTTGAGGTGAAAGCTTTTGGATATGACGCTGAATTAAAATATGCTTCCTTGAAAGAAGAAGAAGTTTCGGATGACTTTTACTTCATTAACAACATAAAGGCACCTTTATTTGAGGTATATATTTTCTATTGATTCGAATTCAAATCCTGCGTGTACAGATGACACCATTTCAATTTATTATTCCATAAAAAGGGGATATTCAAGTTCAAATATTATATGGAAAAGAGTAAAAGAAATCCTGATGCTAATCTCAACAGCACTCACAATAGAGCACAAATTTGAGCATCGATTGTCCCCTAGCGATCTAGAGGTGGGACCAGGTGCCCGGGAGGAGTAAGCGTCCCCTGTTTGGCTAGCCGCACCCGCCGTCAATGTTCACGCACGTAAATGAAAAAAAAATATCTAAAATACAAGCACTGTCTGAGGTTATGTCTATATAATGAGTGCTATGGCGACCATGTGAGGGTAAAACACTTACTGGAAAGAAACATTGAATATTCTTGTCCTTTCAGCAACAGTTTGAGATAATATTTCCTTTTGACGTCATTTTGTGTTTGACAGTTGACGTAAAGATAAGTTGGAGTCACGAAGTCATGGAAAAAACAAGCACGTGAAATGATTTCTTTATGAAGTTTTATTGCGTATACTGACGATCATGTAACTTCTTCCAATATTTACGACTAAAGCTCCTTTCACATAAGCCATACGGCGCTCTCGATCGTTTTTTTTTTTATATAAAATATGATCTTTTTTGTTCGCAAGATCGTCACAATGTCGCTGACTGAAATTTCAGCTTGCACATTATACTTGCGATTTCTAGACAAAATTTGTTAGACGCAACTGTCTCATGGCAGCCGTTAAATTGACTCACGATCTTGTAGCGGGTCACATAGTTTTAAGGCGTATTTTGTTCATCATTCGAGGGCTTATTTATATGTTGTGAACCTCGTATTGAAGGAGATATGCAGGGATGTTCTTTTTAAGTCATGTAATTCTCTAACTATATAAGGTCATGTACCCAAGGACTTGTCTCATTTCGTCAATTTGAATCGACGAAGTAACACTATAAATTAAACAGACAAGTTTGCTTTTGCAAAATGGACAAAATCGATGATCCATTATATGCATAAAAAGATTTAGCACCTAAGGATATCTACAACGATATGGAAAGACACCCCTTCATATGAAAAAGTGAAAAGGTGGATGGCGGAATTTAAGGTCGACAGACAAAGCCCTGAGGATGACCTCCGTCCTGGAAGGCCTGTCACTGCTGCAACTTTAGAAATGATCAATAAAGTCCATTATATTGGTCTGCCTGACAGACGATTAACAGAAAGATATATAGCCAGTACAGAAAAGAGTACATTCCATTCTGACGGACGATCTTGAAGAAAGGAGGATATCTCCTATCTAAAGGAGGACAGTTGATCAGAAGCACACCAAGCTTAGGCACGGTCCATTTGATATTCAGGGGGGGGGGGGGGGCTTGGGTTTTTTTCGAAAAAAATAATTTTGCTCTGAATTTTGATGAAAAAAATAAATTTGCTTATGGTGTGACAGAAAAAAATAATCTTGCTCTTACAAGTAATCTGAATTTGAAGAATAACCATAAAATTCGGTTAAAATTCATGAAAATTTTTCGGCTCGCTTCGCTCGCCACACTTTTCACTTTTATAAAAAATTTTGGCTCGCATCGCTCGCCATACTTTTCTTCTTTATTGGCAAGTTCATATTTTTAAAAAATATCAAAAGTATATATGTGACTGAACAAAAGGGGCTTCCTTAAATGCTTTAATACATAGATACATGTATCACCATAGAGTCTAAAAATTACATACAATCTTGGAAGGAGAATTCAATTAAGTTTTTCACTATAGTTTACATTTCTAAATTCAAAAATTTGTCTAGGAGACCCTATCCTCAGGCCCTCTTACATATTACATGACCTTGTACATGTTGTATACATTTTGTTACTGAAAATTATATCACATAGTTAAAACCTTTTTTCTCTCTAAGTTTAGAAGTGAATATAAGTTAACATAAAAATTTAGTAATGTTTAGAGCAATTTAATTCAAAATGAAGAATTTCTGTTGAAAAACACAAACATTCTTAATACCGATATATACACATCAATTGTTAGAAAAAAAATTTCCTTGCTCCAACTTTGCAAGAAAAAGATAATTTTGCCCCGGTCCGGGGCGAAAAAAATAATCTTGCTCCGACCAAAAACCCAAGCCCCCCCCCCCCCCCCCAGAATATCAAATGGACCGTGCCTTATGGTTTGACAGAAAAAAATAATCTTGCTTTTACAAGTAATCTGAATTTGAAGAATTACCATCAAATTCACCTTAAAAATCCTGAAAATTTAGGGGCTCACTTCGCTCACCACAGTTTTCAATTCATATTACATAAATTTTGGCTCGCCATAGTTTTCTATCAAAACATAAAGTTCCTATCTGTAAATATCAAAAGAATGCAAGTTCAATAAAAAAAAGCGCCTTCCTTAAAGGCTTTAAGTGATATTAGAACATATGAGATAATAGTTTTACCTAAAATTGTCCCTAAAAATAAACCATGATACGCCAAAAATAGTTTTCAGCTCTTACCGCTCACATACGTAAATCAGTTTTGAAGTTGCTATTTTTAGCCATTACAGAAACCCTGATTCTATAAATGAGCACTTCATGTAAATATGATGGAGACACTGATGACGTAGAAAGTTGTACACGAAAGACGAAAGTAGTGTAAACAATGCAATGCACCGTTGAGGTATTGAAGCTGAGTAGGCATTTAATTTGCTCAGTTTCACATCTTTTGATAATTTCTTGATCATGTCGAGTATTGATATGTAAATGTTTAATGTTAGTAATTTGCATGCGACCGAGCATCTGTCCGTGAGAAAAAAAAGGGGGGGGGGAGGGGGAAAGGGTCCTGGGATGGACGATTTCACACATGATGTCACATCATATTTTCTGTCTTTCCTATTTTACTATTTGCTCTAAACACGCACGATTTGAAACTATCAGTATGGTTAAATAAACAGCCCGACCTGTTTCAAACGCAGAGGGGGTAACTTGTAATGCGTGCGACTGGAGTTTCAGACCGGGAGGCCCTCTGTCCATCCTTATCCTTATTGAGCTTAGTGTACAACATAGTATAACCTATAGTCATATTGTCATATATATACATTCAATTTAATGACAAATGACAGATGGAGGTATCTTTGGCATGGACGAATTCAGGAATCTAAATTAAGGAGGGCGGATCACAGTGAACATTGAAAACAATCTTTCTGAGAAGCGTAGAAAGGGGGTGAGGGGTATAATGACTAAAGCAAAACGTTATTAATTTATATTCACATATATTTTTTTGAATTCATCTTTATAAATAATTATTCCAAAATATACCTGCATTGGGATATAGGGTAGACCTTATTTTACGAGCTCCCCAGTGGGTAAAACACTCAGTAAATTTAAATATTATTCTGAGGAGGTCGATGTCACGGAATCTATTTTAATTAAAATAAGGATCAAATTTTATTCTGTCAATATATATGGTCACGATTTTGGGGATTAACAACGAAAAACGATTCGATATTATTCTTTTTTTCTAAATCAATAAGTTATGGTCATGATTTTATGGAATAACATAATAATAAAAGAACGAAGCAATAAATTTATATCTGAAAACATTCTTGAAATACGTTTTCATGATAGGCAATTGATGATAGAAAAGATTGGATGATCTCTCTCTCTCTCTCAACGACTCCAAACGGACAAATGTGCGTGTGTATTGGGGTGGGGGGTTACCCCCGCAAACCACGATCTAATATTCGGCAAGTGCTAGATTCATAATTCCATATGTAGATACGAATCTATCAAAAATATTGGCCAGCACGATTATTTTTCTTAATCAGAATAAAAATATGTCAAACGTCTGTCCTGAATCTACAGGTGATCGCCAGCCCTGAGCATGTTTAGAAATTGTGCGCCCTTTATTTCTTTATTTTATTTATTTATTTATTTTTACCTCAATAAATAAAAAACTATGTTTTAGATATTAATTGTTTTATTCCATGAAATGGTACCACATGCGTATACACATGTGCGTGTACTGGCAATCACTTTGTCGTGTACAACTTCTGACTTCATGTACTGAGACCCACGAAGAACACAGTCGATCCCGAAAATTTATTAGGTAAATTGACAAAAATGTCGATTTCCTCTAAAACCAGGAACTTTTTTTTCTGTGGTTATAGCATGAAAAATTTCATTTTTAAAGAGCTAATGCTATATACTATTTTCACAGATGTTCTAATATCACTATCAATGTTATCAATATAATGTATTACTATTAATAGATGCATGTATCATAATAGAGTCTTATTTTGTATACAAATTATGAGAGAGAACTTCAGATTTTCACCTGCATGCAATTAACTTTTCTAAATTTGAAAATTTGTCCGGAAGAACCTCTTGCTCACCAGACCCAGGCTTACTTGAACCTTATAAACATTTTGTTTACTTAGGATTATATTGTAAAATTCTTTTATCTCTCTGTTTGGATGTGAATTAAATTTGTGCATTAAAATGAAGTCATATTTTAGAGTATTTTGTCAAAGTAAAGAATATCTATTGATAATCGCACATCACTAATGTTAGAAAAAAAAAATTCTTGCTCCAGCTTTGCAAGAAAAAAATAATTTTGCTCCGGTCCGGGGTGAAAAAAATAATAATGCTCCGACAAAAAACCCAAGCCCCTCCCCCCCAGAATATCAAATGGACCGTGCCTTATTCACCTGCTCTTGCTCTATCAGACTTTCATCTATTCCCACAACTGAAAGCACCTATTTCTGGCACCAACTTGCAGTCCGATGATGACGTCATACTTGCAGTTGATTGCTTTCTGACCAGTCAAGGTAAGGAAAAACACCAGTGGCAAAAGTGTAAAGATACTGAAGTTCATTATATACAATCATTGTATAGAGATAAGGTCGGTCGATATGATGATTTATGGAGTGATAAAACCAATATCGACCGAGGCCGAATCATCTGTGTTATAACTGTTTTATCATATACATGATACATTGTAATGGAAAGGAAAAGGGTAACTTCAATGTTTTGCTTCTCCAGCACTGCTTGCTTTCAATTTTTTTCAGATAAACATTTGTTTTATAGTTAAAGGTTTTACTCTTCTTCATCTTGAATCATTTCTATTTAACCAATTTTATCGTGATCGATCATGTCAGCAACACACAGTTTGCTACCGATTGTCATTTTCTTCTAAAACCGGAAACGCGTCAATATGACCGGTTCAATACGACGATTCATCGCATTGCATGTGACCGCGTTTTGGCCAATAGGAAAGCTTATAAACGGTTACGTAAATTAGAGTACATGATAATGTAGAAAAATGTCTGATAAAATACAAATCCTTCAATACAAGGTACACAGCATATCAATCAGCCCTCGTGTTTTTACGATGATCTTGTGATTGCCCTACGCCTTGCGTCTTTAAAACATAATACTGGGGTAGGATGTTGAAAATCGTACGACACCTTCTGTAATCTTACTATGACAGTTGAACAACAGCCGAACGGCAGCCGTACGATTATTGCAAATCCTTTTCAGTCGTATATGTTCAGAAGCCATAACTCATTGTATCATGTATCGTAATGCAAGAGAAGCACGAAAACAGGAACTAGAAACAAACCATCAAAGCTAAGGACTAGAGGGAGGAGAAAATCAACTGAAACCATGAGTAATATAGAAAATTAGTGCATGTTACTAGATCAATCTACAGTTTTACCATCATTTTATCCGAAATGCTGACAAACATGACGAAGATACTCCATTGCCTCCATTAACTCATCCACGCATCCTCAGTAAAGACTGAACCATTACCCCTTGTCCTTTCGAACTTCTCGGATGATTCATTGTTGACGTCCATCGAACAGATTATTTAATAACCTGACGCACCATATTCCACTGTGCTACTTGAGACGCAAACTTAAACAAAGATGGTTTTCGTCTCGTGATACCCCTTTGCATCCTGAAGAGTTTGAGGCTTTTTGTAATATGGATAACAATGCAATGCGTTATTTCATGAGTTAAAGAAGGTCCTGACGATAATCTCAACAGCACTCACAATGGAGCACAAAATTAAGCATTGACGGACCCCTAGCAAGCTAGAGGTGGGACCAGGTGCCCGGGAGGAGTAAGCATCCCCTGTTGACTAGCCGCACCCGCCGTCGATGTTTAAGCACGAAACTGAAAACAATATATAAAATTCATGCATTGTTATACATGGCATATCCTCTTTTCGGAGTCAACATTATTATCCCCATTTATAGGTTATAATTTGTTTGTCGAAGATGAATTTGGTTTTATTTTGAAATCTTGCGGGTGTGTTCCCAAGAGTTTCGTGCTAAGAATAAATGTAGTCTTGTTGTGAATATATTCCATATCCATATTTCCATCTACCGGTATTAATAAAGATAGTAAAAGTTTAGCTGAACTAAACAATTTATCATAGCGATCCGTCCGTCCATCCGTCGTAAACTTGCTTACATTATTTGACTACTCTACGTTCAACCAATTTTCGGGAAGTTTAGGAAACTTTTTAAAATGAATGTAGTCAAGGCTCTCAACCAAATAAGTTGTTTTCAGCCGATCAGTTAAAGAAGATGTTCGCCAATGGTTCTGATTGGATGTGCAGTTGATATTCTGCTTATCCAATATAAGAGCTACATATGCTCATTTCAAACGCTTACTTGGCCAAAATAAGAATACTTTATTATGGTATGTATGCAATTATTTACATGTATGATACTTACCTTTTCGACTTTTGGGTTCGTGATGTTACTCTCAAAAGCATTTCGGCGAACATATCTCTTGTAATTCTTATAGACGTATTACCATCGTACGGGAGTCTTGCGTGCCGTACCATGCCAGCATGATAACAATAATAATTGACGCACGACTGCGGTATGGTAGTCCTAGTAGTTCATACTACTGCTGCATAACTTGCTTGCTCGAATCTGCATATATTTTATGGCCCTCACGGCAGTCGTACGACCTTCGCGCGACTGCCGTACGACCACTTAGACCTCTGCGATCTACTGCAAAACGACCTGCGATCTGTCTGTTGCAGCAATGCTCTCAATAATCGTGCGACCAAAAATCGTACGGCAATGTGAAACAGACGTAAGCAACATATGTTGAATAGTATCAATTTTATTTAGAATTTTGCTTGATAAAATTGTCAAAATCGCGCTTAACCAGTTTCCGAAGTGAGCCACGCAGACAGTAGGAGCAATAGCCTGTGCGAAAAGCAACTGATTTTTCATTGTTTTACTGTATGACATCACTGCTATTGGACGGTAATTCCATCGTGATGTACAATTAAAAAGGGCGAAAAATTTCGTACCTCTCTTATTTTACGTCATTTTTTCAACCATTATGAATTTTGACAAGTGGTCTATTTAGAATAGCAAAATAAATGGAATATTCATTAATAATTCCAGGGAATCACCTACATTACGAAAGATGGAAAAGGAAAATTACCAGTACAAATGCTGTGGAAAGAAACCTTCAATAGTCTGATCGAGTCCCTTCAGCAAGAAGTATATCATAATAACGTCAAAATAGATGATTTTGACATCGTTATCTCTCTTCCGTCTTTTTTGGAAAACTCCATTTGGAACTTTGTTCGTGATGCAGCTCTTCAGGTAACATATATATTTATATTAACATAGATTCCTGAAACAGTTGAATGGACGAAATTGTTGAGAAAAAATATGTTCTCTTCATCAGATGTAAATCAATAGCATTATTTAAGAACAGATGAATTTACTGCATGGACCAGACATACACGTTTCGGGACTTAACCCTTCTAATAGATACACTTCGAGATAGAAGTAATAGCTAAGGATCGAAGTGAATCACATATCCGTAATTCGAGTCGACATGCAACACCAGCAATTATTGTGTGCTGAGACACTTTTTGAACATGTTCAAAATTTACTGCAACCCCGCTACGAAAAAAATTGCCGTAGCGGAGTCGTATGGCTTAATTCGGAAGGGAGTCTCAGTAATCTGTAAGGGGAGACGTAGCAACTGTAGCGCATTTGTAGCAATGACAAATATGGATAATGACCATATTCCTGTATACTGCACAAAATTGGTAATTCAGAAAATCAGAAACGGAAGGCATACAAAATCAGGATAAAACAGGAACCAAAGCAAACAAAAACCTCCACCACATGAAAAGAAACTAACTCCCGACATGGAAGTGAGACCATGTGCCCAGGAGGAGAAAGCATCTCCTGCTTGCATGCAACACCCGCCGCTTCAATTCGGTAGAACTGTCACATCCGGTTACTTACATTTCGGAAGACATAGAGTACAATCTTTGATTGGATGGTTCAAATGGTCTATGACATAATATCATCCACCATTCTGTTGCAATTCACATTTATTTGAGCTCGCCTTGACGAAAGGTCGAAGAGAAATTGTGATTAACCCGGTGCCGTCGTTGATATTTCACATGTTCATTTCTTGTGAAAGAAAGGAGGGGATCTCCAACAACACTCGGTTGCAGCACCAACAGCAAAACACCAACAGCAAAAACACAAAGCAGACACGCACAGAAAGAGACGCAAAAGGTACAAGGAACGCCAAATCACATAGAAAAATCAAACATAAATGACTAAACATGGACCAATGTGCAATCGGTGCCGACTTAGGCACGGTCCATTTGATATTCTGGGGGGGGGGGGCTTGGACCGGGGCAAAATTATTTTTTTCTTGCAAAGTTGGAACAAGGAAATTTTTTTCAACAATTGATGTGAATATTAAGAATGTTCGTGTTTTTTTTCAATAGAAATTCTTTATTTTTACTTAAATTACTCTAAACATTACTTTATTTTTATGTAAAACTTGTATTCACTTCTAAACTGAAAGAGATAAAAGATAATTTGCAATATGCGATATATAATTTTCAGTAAACAAAATGTATATAACCTGGTCATGTATCGTGTAAGAGGGACTGATGCAAGTTTTTACATGTAGAAATGTATACTAGTGAAAAACTTATTTAAATTCTCCTTCCAAGTTTGTATATAAAATTAGACACTATGGTGATACATGTATCTATCAATAGTAATATATTAGATTGATAATGTATTTAACTTTAAGCATTTTTATTGTTTCAGTCACATGCATACTTTTGATATTTTCAACTATGAAATTGCCATTACAGAAGAATACTATGGCGAGCGAAGCGAGGCAAATTTTTTTGACAGAAAGTAAAATCTGTGGCGAGCGAAGCGAGCCAAAAATTTTTCAGGAATTTTAAGCGAATTTTATGGTTATTCTTCAAATTCAGATTACTTGTATAAGCAAGATTATTTTTTTCTGTCACACCATAAGCAAATTTATTTTTTTCCATAAAAATTCAGAGCAAAATTATTTTTTTTCGAAAAAAAAACCCAAGCCCCCCCCCCCCCAGAATATCAAATGGACCGTGCCTTAGGACAGCCATCTGCCTCACCAGTAGCAGACGGTGTGTTTATACGGATTACGTGTGCACAACCGTCCCACTTTTCTGATTACCCAGAGGTTTCGAAGAACTCGTTATTGTGGTGAAAATAATCTCCACATTGTAAGATGACCACATATACGGACAGAATGAAGCAGGGGCCCAAGAACATTACCTTCATTTTACACCATGACCTTTCATAACTGACCTTGACCATGGAGTTCGTCGATGCTCAATTTTGGTGCTCTATTGTGAGTGCTGTTGAGATTACTGTCAGGATCTTCTTTAACTCACCCGCGAGGGGTTTGACAGTAAGTGTTTTGTATATATTGTCGCCATAGCACTTGCTATATAGACAGAACCTCAGGCAGTGCATGTATTCAATATAGTTTTTATTATCGTGCGTGAACATCGACGGCGGGTGCGGCTAGCCAACAGGGGATGCTTACTCCTCCCGGGCACCTGGTCCCACCTCTAGCTTGCTAGGGGTCTGTCGATGCTCATTTTTGGTGCTCTATTGTGAGTGCTGTTGAGATTATCGTCAGGATCTTCTTTAACTCCTTTGACCCATTATTTAGAATAAATAACCTGGCTTATATATCCTGAATCATAGGGATAGGACTTCCATATTTCACACGTGGGTTTCTTGTTACATGTTCTATGGATTTCTTTTACTATGGCCGGTCCATTGCAAGCACATATTAATTCCGAAATCCGACATCAACCAAACTTGCGTGGGTTATGCATATGAGGAATGTTACTGCAATGCAGGGTACGGATACTGCGTCTGACATATATTTCACGCTTAATGTAACGCTTAATCTAACAGGTTTAGTAAATAATCATCAAAGATGTACCTATCAGTTATTATGTCTCCCTCCACATGGAGGAGACATATTGTTGTTGCCTTCGCTTCCGTTTGTTACTTATCGTGTCCGGGCTATATCTCTTACGCCATTTGCCCGATCACTTTGGTTTCGGTACAACTACCCCCCCCCCCTTCCGTTATTGCGACAAGTGTTATTTTCGTAGTGACCACTGTCATAAATGGGTATTTTATACGAGGCTGCCTTATGAAATCAATTTGACCATATTCATTCGAGAACTACTTTAAACTTGCTCAGAAGGCTTTTCTTGTAAAAATAAAATGATCTTGAATACAAAACTGCTCCTGATTGTATGTGTAGCTAGCTGACTTCTTGCATACACTCAAATGACATGAGGGGGAAATGGGTAGAATTGAAGTGTAAGTATACATGTGTTTGACAAAGCTACTGAAATTGTGGGAAATTGAATATATGAATGTACATTGAATATGGTATCATTGGAAAAAGCAAGATTTGTGCAAGAAATTGACCGATTCAAAATATTTGGAAAAGTGTTATTTTTTAGGTCAGAGGGGTAAGAAATGGGGTTACTTTGGGATTATTTTACTCATTTTTAGTTATATTTGATGCTAAGCTTATTGATTATTATGTCAAAGGTTAGTAAGCTGTAGATATGATATCTATCCTTCAGTATCTATCCTTCAGAGCTTGAAGTCAAAGAAACTACAGAGACAAACAATTCAGCATCCTATTTGGACATAATGTTGTCCTACGACACTGATGGTCACATGAACACCTCACTCTATGACAAACGTGACGACTTCAATTTCAACATTACAAACTTTCCCTTTCTTAGTTGAAACATCCCTTCATCGCCAGCTTATGGCGTGTTCACATCTCAGTTGATACGCTATGCCAGAGCAAGTACCAAATATACGGATTTTGTTCTGAGAGCTAGGCGTCTTTCAGATAAGCTTCTCAGTCAGGGATATGTTTGTGACCGACTAACATCGTCACTGAGGAAGTTCTACGGTCGATATGGGGAACTCGTCATACACTATGATATCCCACTCTCCAGAATGGTTGATGATATTCTGTCATAGACCATTTGCACCATCCAACCAAAGATTGTACTCTATGTCCTCCGAAATGGAAGTGACCGGATGTGACATTTCTACCGAATTGAAGCGGCGGGTGTTGCATGCAAGCAGGAGATGCTTACTCTTCCTGGGCACCTGGTCTCACTCTCATATCGGGAGTTCGCTTCTTTTCATATAGTGGAGGTTTTTCTTTGTTTGCTTTGGTTCCTGTTTTATCCTGATTTTGTATGCCTTCGGTTTCTGATTTTCTGAATTATCGATTTTGTGCTGTATACAGGGATATGGTCATTATCCATATTTGTCATAGCACTATTACGATACATTGCAGTCTTGGTGGTAATACAGCACAGAAAAAAATAATTGTAAAACTGTTCCCATAGCTACCATTGACAGAAAACCCAAACTGGCCCTTTAATTTCATGCAATTCTTGCGACGGGGTGTATCTAGACCTTTCATATTTTAGTATGTTATTGCTTATGATCCAAAGGTTTCACATCACCTTGACCCATGGTCATGTGACCAAATCAACGTCACTTAGTACATTTTTAATGAGTTTGTACATACATTCCTTTACGGGCTATATCTCTTGAACCATTTACCGGATCACTTTCATATTTCATTATGTATTTGCTTATGACCCTATTTCAGTATGTTGTTGCTTATGACCAAAAGGTTTCACATCATCTTGACCCAAGGTCATTTGACCAAGGTCATTTAGTGCATTTTTAATCAAATTGTACATACATCATATCTTGAGCCGTTTACTGGATCACTTTCATATTGTAGTATGTTGTTGCTTATGAAACAAATGTTTCACATCACCTGAACCCAAGGTCATATGACCATCGCAATATCATTCAGTGCATTTTTAATGAAGTTCTGCGTGCTATCCTGTCTGGGCTATACCACTTGAATCGTATACTTGGTCATTTCGATATTAGGTCCCCTACCGGCTCACCGGAGGGGACTTATAGTTTCTACCCCGTTATCTGTCCGTCCGTCCGTCTGCCTGTCTGTCAGTCTGTCTGTCCGTCACACTTGTTTTCCAGACTTTTTTCGCTGTCATTGCATATAAATGTATTGAACTCATTTTTGGCATGTGAGTTTATCTCAATATGATATAGATAAAGTTCGAGCTTGGTTTCGATTCATCTATTTTTACAAGAGTTATGGCCCTTGGACTTTGCAAATTTCATGAAATTCACAGTTTTCCGGACTTTCCTTCCAATGTATTGAAATAATCTTTAATATGTGAATTCACTTTAGTATTATACAGCTCAAGTTTGACCTATTTTTACAAGAGTTATGACCCCTTGACTTAGCAATTTCATGAAATTCTCAGTTTTCCGGACTTTTCTCGGCTGTTTTGAACATAGATTTTATTTGGATATGCTACTGAATCGATCCTACAGGAAATATGGAGCCGCGCACTCTCTGTGATGTAAATGTAAAATTAAAGAGGGCGCTACTGAAATTATTTTTGGTTGCTCCACTGAAAGCATCACTGATGAGAATTTAATATTCGAAACACGTGTCTGGTAGATGAAAATTGGTTTGGAATTTTCTTCAAGAAGGTATAGAGATGGAGCCCTTCGACATTATTGTTGTAGATATTGAAATGATTTTTTGTATGTGATTACATCTTAGCGTTATACAGATCAAATTCGAGTTTGGTTGTGATTGACCTATTTTTACAAGAGTTATGGCCCTTTGACTTGGCAAAATTTCTCCATGGTATCGCAGACATTGAAATAATTTTGGCTATGTGAATATATGTCAGTGTGATACAAATCAAGTTCGTGTTTCAATTTGATTGACCCATTTCTACAGGAGTTATGGTCCCTGGACTTAGCAAATTTCTTGAACTTCATGTCTGTTGTTGTAGATATTTAGCTGATTTTTGGTATGTAGATACATTATAGTATGATATAGCCGCAAAAAACGGCCAACGACACTTGGATATGTGGTTGGTAGGGGTGTGTTGGCCGTAGGAATCTACATTGAACAAACCCGGAATCCAAGTTTAGGATGTGGCCGGCACGAATCGACAAATTTTCTAGGGGATTATTGACTGTGTCTCACTCGAATAACATAAAACTAAACGATCGGCAATTATATTTTACCTTGTTAAGCTTTAATATCAATGATAAGGCCGGGATTCAACTGGCCTCCGCTTCGTCTCTTCAAATTCAAGCGCCATGTTGTAAGTTTACACTCATGCGTTAGGTCAAACACTTGACACCTCGATCCATATGAATGGACGTTGTTATTGAAACAACCTCGCGGTGTCACGTGTTTGACCTGACGCATGAGTGTAAACTTACAACATGGCGCTTGAATTCGAAGAGACGAATGGAAAAATGGCCGATTCGTGCTGGCCATATCCTGAATTTTGGGTCCCGGATTTGTTCAATGTAGATTCCTGCGGCCAACACACCCCTACCAACCAAATATCAAAGTGTCGTTGGCCGTTTCTGCGGCTAATTATGATAAAGAATAAGTTGAAGTTGAGGTTGATTTTAGTTATAGCCTCATAGCAAATTTAATTAAATTCTCCTTTTTCCATTCCCTTTTCTTATACACATATTGAACTTATTTTGATGTTTGATTCATATCTTTTGGTGTATTTAAAGGTCAAGGCAGAGTTGAAGGACATGGATTAATGTCGGTAGGGGACTTAATATGCTTTAGTATGCTGTTGTTCATAATCGAAGGGTTTCTGATCACTTTGACCCAAGGTCACGTATACAAGGTCAAGATCATTTAGTTCTCATGAATCGTTTTTACACTTGTTTTTGTATTTCAGTATGTTGCTGCTCTGGACTATTAGAATGTTTCTTATCACATTGTCCCAATGTCACTTCTTAGTTTAGTAATGAAATTGTATATGTATATATCTTTTGATTTGTGTATCCAGTCACTAATTCAGTTTTTGTTGCCCATGATCCATAGGTTTCAGATCACCCATATCCAAGGTCATGTGAACAAGGTCAAGGTCATATAGTATGCTTACAATGAAACTGTATATGAGTCACGAGCAACATCATGATAAAAGATGAAAGTGATTCATTATATTGTTTTTAGTTAAACCTATTAAGATTTCACATCATCTTGGCCTAACGTCAAAGTAATCTAGAAGGAGGGGGAGACATCTGAAACAACTCGTTGAAAACTTGTCTAATTTGGTGATTGTCTCGATGTACATATTGATGTACACAGGTATATATCTCTTGTTTGGTGATGATGACATCCATTCAATCGCAAACCAGAATGTCACTGATCATTCTAGAAAGGGAGATCTGATATGCTTTTGTTATATCCCCGTAGCGACCGAAGAACTTCCTCAATAATGATTTCAGCCGTTGTGTAATAACTGAACGAGTACATGTTACTAAGCTTACTTGCAAGCCATCTCTGGCTCTGACAATGAAATTTTATTTGTAACATGCCCTGGCGTACTGTATCAGCTGAGAAACAAAAACGCCATCAGTAGGTGAAGATTGAATGTTCATACTCATGAAAAAGAAGTTTGTTGTATGGAAGCTGAAATCATCTCGTTTGTCCTACAGTAAGTTGTTCAAATGGCCGTTTGCGTTAAGAGATAAATTGATATCCAAGTATACCAAAAGGATTTTTCGCTCTCGGTTGTTTCCTTGATCTCTAGTTCACGAAGATAAATTTCATGTAGATTATCCTTAAAGCTCGGATTATTGATGACAACATGTCATCTATGTATCTGATGGTAAAATTGAACCGAGATGCGGGGTTCTTTCGTCCAGTCGGGAGCATGGTCTGGATGAATTCTAAATGTCTTCAAATTCAATAGCATCATTTGAGAACACATACATTTGCAGCATGGACCAGACATGCACGTTTCGGGTACTTAACCCTCGTCAGTGATCCTCAATCTAACAATGTAATATGGCCAAAAAATGTGAAAATTATTTTGTTCAAAACTGTACAGAAAGACTTAGCAGGATAGGTGGGATTAGCCGCGGAAACGGCCAACGACACTTGGATATTTGGTTGGTAGGGGTGTGTTGGCTGAGGGAATCTACATTGAACAAATCCGGCACTCAAATTCAGGATATGGCCAGCACGAATCGGCAATTTTTTTCCATTCAAGCGCCATGTTGTAAGTTTATGTCATGTCAAACACGTGACACCTTGATCCATATGTATGGACGTTGTTATGGTAGCGACCTCGCGGTGTCACATGTTTTACCTGACGCATGATGGTAAACTTACAACATGGCGCTTGAAATCGAAGAGACGAAGCGGAGGCAAGTAGAATCCCGGCCGTATCATTGATATCAAAGCTTAACAAGGTAAAATATGATTGCCGATCGTTTAGTTTTAAATCTAGTGAGACACAGTCAATAATCCCCTGGAAAATTTGCCGATTCGTGCCATCCATATCCTGAATTTGGGTCCCGAATTTATTCAATGTAGATTCCCGCGGCCAACACACCCCTACCAACCAAATATCCAAGTGTCGTTGGCCGTTTTCGCGGTTAGGTATGGATATGATGCAACAGGACCCACGTTTCAGAAGTTTCCAGAAATGTTGATAACAGAAATTTTCGAATGCGCTGAAGAAACGACCATTCGAAGCTTATCGAACTTGGCTACATGTGCCCTCGGGGACTCCTGGTCCACCAGCAGTGACACTCACCAAGTGGTACAAATGATTAACGACTTCAAATTAATTAGCATCAATTAAAAAAAGATAAATTTAATTTTATGGAAACTTTATTAATGTATATATTTCTGATAAAGTATTTCCGAGACGGTATTTTTGAAACAAAAAAACTTATTAGTAAAAGAACTATGATGACCGAAAATTTCTAAGCGTTGAATTTGAGAATTGTAAAATGAATAAGAATGAAGTCGTGCATATGGTTATGAAATTTTTTACAAAAACATGGTTTTAATAAAAAAAATTGTATTTTACAGCTGGGTTAACGTTTGTGGGCACATCAAAGGTTTTACGATCGTCGCCGAAAATTAGTATACCATTAGCATATCATTAGCTATCGACAAAAAGCGTAATTTTGAGCGGAAGTATTCACTTATAGATTTACCATCTAAAGAACGAAGAAGTGTCTTGTCTAACACTGTTGCCAGATATCAAAAGAAAAAAAAATTTGGAATATACATTGAAAACTACAGCGAGCAAAGCGAGCCGGAAATTATTCAGGAATTTTAAGCGAAATTTTATGGTAATTCTTAAAATTCAGATTACTTGTAAGAGCAAGATTATTTTTTTCTGACTCATCATAAGCAAATTTATTTTTTTCATCAAAATTCAGAGCAAAACTATTTTTTCGAAAAAAAACCAAAGCCCCCCCCCCCCTCCCAAGAATATCAAATGGACCGTGCCTAAGATAGACTTTTGATATACATTTAAATGTTGAACCTTGTCATTGCAACTCCTCCCGATTCCATCGATAGCTTTTAAAAATGAAACTTTACACAATGAGATGTACATGAACAAAATGGAATTGCTGTCCAAAAATTACATCCAAGTTTGACTTTGAACATTTTGCCATTCTGTTTGATATTTTAATGACGTGATCAATGCCATAAAGCATTACATATCAAAATAATACATGAAAAATAGCTAATGTGTCTAATTTAACATCACACAGTTAAGTTTTTCTCAAGAAATTCGATTTTTTTACATGGAGATAGAACAGTGAGGATAAATCCAACTACATTTTCCTTTAGTGGATAAGTGTTCCGAAAGCAATAAAGGCTTCATTAAAAGAATAAGATCTTATTTATTTTACGGTGTTCCTAGATAATAAGAATTTAAAACAATAATTCTCAAACCCGTTACATCAATTATTAAGAATAAAACAAATTTGAGGGAATGGAAGGCAGTGCAACATCACCCCAGCCCCGCCACCACCCAACTTCCATCCCGTCTGTATCTTTTCTCGTTCGATTTACCCGTCTGTTTAACCAATATTAAAATTCTCCTTTTGATTCTCTACCTTTTCCGATGTTTAAATCCTGACGATAGAGTCCAAATATTTCTTGCAGCTATCTGTTTAGAATACCCTCTCTCCTTCTTTTCCCTCAAAAGAAAAGAGATCCAATTAGATAAAAGAATATGTGATAACTTGTACGACTTTCAATATGTCCGATAGTAAAAACAATGATTATAATCACAAAAATTGTGATAGTATACAGGGCAAACGCTTTATTATTGAGACAAATAGTAAACTAACAATATATTAAATATGGAAATAGAGCATTTTGTAGAAATGGAGATAGAACAATATTGCACGCAACCTTCATGAAAAAATATTGGTCATGTGTTCAAATCTTACTCATTGATTGGACATCAGGGACATACGACATTATTGCACTTGAAATAGAGCAATTTCAGAGATGAAACAAATAAAACCCATGAATAACTTTTAACAGAAAATTGGAATTCAATTTTTATTAACGGGAGGATATAGAACAGTTCTGGTGATGCTGATGGTATGTTGATCTCATTTTTGTTAAAAATGGAGATAGAAAACTTATGCACACAATACGCGATTTCCCACAATTCAACCGATAGGTTTCAATGAAGCTGAATTCATTCAATCTTTGGTCTCTGAAGGTAAAAGACACTTAGCTTCTGACTTCAACTTCACTTACAGATACATAGAGGATGTGTTGTCCATCAATAATCCAAATATCGCGGATTACCTAAGCAGAATCTATCCTTCGGAGCTTGAAGTCAAAGAAACTACAGAGACAAATAATTCAGCATCCTATTTTGACATAATGTTGTCCTACGACACTGATGGTCACATGAACACCTCACTCTATGACAAACGTGACGACTTCAATTTCAGCATTACAAACTTTCCTTTTCTGAGTAGCAACATCCCTTCATCACCTGCTTATGGCGTGTTCATATCCCAGTTGATACTCTATGCCAGAGTAAGTACCAAATATACGAATTTTGTTCTGAGAGCTAGGCGTCTTTCAGATAAGCTTCTCAGTCAGGAATATGTTTGTGACCGACTAACATCGTTACTGAGGAAGTTCTACGGTCGATATGGGGAACTCATCATACATTATGATGTCCCACTCTCCAGAATGGTGGATGATATTCTGTCATAGACCATTTGAACCATCCAACCAAAGATTGTACTCTATGTCTTCTGAAATGGAAGTTACCGGATGTGACAGTTCTACCGAATTGAAATGGCGGGTGTTGCATGCAAGCAAGAGATGCTTACTCTTCCTGGGCAACTGGTCTCACTCTCATATCGGGAGTCTGCTTCTTTTCATGTGGGGGAGGTTTTTGTTTGTTTGCTTTGGTTTCCGTTTTATCCTGATTTTGTATACCTTCGGTTTCTGATTTTCTGAATTATCGATTTTGTGCTGTATACAGGCAGGGACGTATATATAAAACGTCCCTGATACAGGGATATGGTCATTATCCATATTTTTCATTTACACAACGAAATATTATGATATTTTGATGTGCATGAAGAAGGGAAATGGCCTACAAATAACTTAAATTTGCTTAATGGTCCTTGAATTTTGATAAGTGTCAAACCTTTAAATCATAATTCCACCTGAATCATTGAATGAATATCAATGAGAAAGAAGACAAGGAAAGATCATGAGATGTCGACGTGCATGAAGAAAGGAGTTTTTCATGAATGAATTCAATGTGAACAAGTGAATGTCACGTCATAAATGAGTTAAAGAAAATCCTGACTATAATCTCAACAGCACTCACAATAGAGCACAAAATTGAGCATCGACGGACCCCTAGCAAGGTAGAGGTGGGACCAGGTGTCCAGGAGGAGTAAGCATCCTCTGTTGGCTAGCCGCACCCGCCATCGATGTTCATGGAAGAAAATGAAAATAACATATAAAATGCAAGCACTGTCTGAGGTTATGTCTGTATAGAAAGTGCTATGTCAGGGAGAAATATTCAAAAACACTTACTATCAAAGTTGGATCTATTACAATATTTTGTAATTCTTATGGCATTTGACCATTTCGACATAAAAATAACATTTTTCTTATATGAATTAGACAGGTCTAAAGTATGACCAACTGTTTTTAATCTCTGAGGCTGAGGCTGCTTCTATAGTTACTGATTTGGAGCCAACAAAAGAATCAGAACCACAACTGAGTGACGGAGATATGATGATTGTGGTAGATATAGGTACATCAATGCTTTATATTTTGATTTTATGCCATTTTAGTCATTGTTAGTAGCCAATATGTAAGTTTGATCAGCTTATATGCCACGAATTTTAAAATTGTCATTATGCAAATATGGACTTGGTCGAGGTCATTATGTCATTATAATGACCCGACCGAGGTCGAAATTTCAAATATCATCGGATCATTATAATGACATAATGACCGAGGCAAAGTCCTTTTTTGTTATATTATAGAACGAATTGTTAGACTTTAAAACGTTAAAACAATGTGAACATATACACTGTGTACAATCCACGACGGGTACGGTTGTTTCGCTTCATTTTCCGGTTTCACTTTGAAACGGAGATTTTAAGTATTCAGGTCTAAAATCTCATTTTATATTGATTTCCCCAAAACATAGATTGGAATTTTTTGTATGTATGGTACCAGGAGAGATGTAAGTTTATTTTACAACAACATGTCAGATAAGATCCATTTAATTATTAAAGCTTAACACATAACTTTGACGCAGAATGTGTCCCAAGTCACATGGAACGTGCAATTTTCCAGAGAATTTTGCATTAATCTCGGTCAAATTGCTAACATTGATATCAAAATAAGATTTTTGATATTTAGAAATAACAGCAAAGTCATTGCATTAGCAAATCATTTGTGAAATACTCCAAAATTAGCAGCAAAAATGGATATGTTGGTTTTTTTACTGTACGTGTTTGTAAAATACGTACTGTACGGTTTATATAATATGTTCTGTACGGTTTATATTTACTAGTTATTTATTTATTTAGTAGTCGTTTTATTTCATAAAAGCAAAAATTCATTTTCTAGAAGAAATGGCACCTCCAGTGACGTATATATATATATATGTATCATATAAGTCGAGAGGAATGTTATTATCAACAGGTTACTAGTTATCTTCGATTTTCAGTGCAGAGTAACATCCTGTGTACAGCACAATGAAACAAATTTAAATAAAAAGACAAACACTAGAATACACAAATTTTCGGCCCCTTGGCCTTTATGGTTTATAATTTTCGGCCCCTTGGCCTTAATGGTTTATAAAGTGTCAGAGACTGATATCGCTATAGTGTGTGAAGGCAAGTTTTAAGGTATCATTAGAGTCTGTAAGATTTTTCTGTAAGTTTTTATGGGTTCTATGTTTGGATATGACTGGAAGGGTGATTTCCGGCGAGGGGTTCAGAATGGGGACTTGTGAAATTCGGGTCTTCATGATGTATTGTGGATTTCTCAAAAAATTATCGGCGAAACCGTAAATAAATTTCATATACATGTATTATTAAGACATTCAAAGCAGAATGATTTTAATGTTAAGAAATTTTCTGGAACAATGGTACCAAGGGGACCAAAGTCCATCTGAATGACATGTCAAAATTTCTCATTTTTCACTTTCGTTTTCGGAGTGAAAAAAGGGTATCGGAAAGGTATAATATTATATCATTTAGTACCAATGAAAGCTACAGGAAATGATCTTTCTTTTGATATATCTATTTCTATATAAGCCATTCATTTTTAGCTCACCTGAGCGAAGTTCAAGTGAGCTATTGTCATAGCGCGCCTTCCGTCGTCCGTCCATCCATCGTCCATCCGGCGTAAACTTTTTACATTTTCGACATCTCCTCTGCAACCGCTGCACAGAATTTCACGAAACCTTACAGGAAGCAAGTACTCAAGGTCCTTTACCAAGTTTGTGTTTTTGTGCCGATTGGTCAACAAACATGGCCGCCGAGGGCTGTGATTGGCTGACGCATTTTCGACTTCTCCTCTGCAACCGCTGCTCAGAATTTCACGAAACCTAACAGGAAGCAAGTACTCAACTAACTTTCTCGTTTATTTACTACAGGTCCTAACGGTTAAATGTTTGATCGGAACACACTCGGAATAGATTTTTACATGATATTAAAGGAATAAATGCAATTTTAATCTATTTTACCGCTCTAAAGACTGATTCTAAAATATTCGTCCATCCCCTTTTTGTGTCGCCTGCGAACCATAGCGACACTTAGGGATCACTTTGTCCGTTGTCCTTCAGTCCGTCCGTCAGTCTGTCTGTCACACTTTGGGTGTCACAGCCCATACCTTTTGAATGGTTAGTGATAGGGCTTTGATATTTCACATGTGTATTCCTTGTGACTAGACCTTTCTACACATACCATAATTTTTAACCTTGTGACTTTGACATAGATATTTGACTTTTTTTCAAAAAAGTTAAATTTGCTATATTTTTTAATGGTTAGTGATAGGGCTTTGATATTCCTTGTAACAAGATCTTTCTACACATACCATAATTTTTGACCTAGTGACCTTTACCTAGATATTTGACTTTTTTTCTAAAAATTGCGTATATCCTTTGATTGGTAAGTGATAGGGCTTTAATATTTCACACATATATTTCTTATTATGTGACCTTTGTTTTGTAACCAAAATAGTTTCATAGTCACCTTGACCTAGATGATTGACATTTTTTTTTGAAAATTTGAGATTGACCATATCTTTCAATTGGTAAATAAGAGGTCTGATATTTCACATATGAATTTCATTAGACAAGACTTTTATAGTGATACCAGTAATTTTGAACCATGTTATCCACCTCCTAGAATAAACCGCTTCGCAGGCGTCACAAGCATTCCTTGGATCGCTTTTTTCGTTTTTCGACTGTGGGACATTGTCTCCCCCCCCCCCTCCGTTCAGAACCCCACTTGGCCAGAAAATTTGTTTTATTGATATACACCTTTGGTGAAAGTGGCATTCTGAACCGAGGGGGGGGGGGGGCAATGTTATAGAAAAACTTTTCCGTTTTCCATTGATTTCTATGGGAAAACGCTTATTTTGACCCAAAAATCGGTCATCTTTTGAATAATTTATCCAAGGTTCATATCCGGACATAGTTACTTCTTATTTTTACCGAAAAAATTTCTTTTGCATTATGAAATTTCGACTTTTCAGGGCAGATTTCACGCCTTATCTTAAACAGCTCCTTTTAACCATCGTTTCATTTTGTTGTACAGGGGATGTTACTCTGCACTAAAAATCGAAGATAACTAGTAACCTGTTGAAAATAACATTGCTCTCCACTTATATGATGCATGTATATATGTCACTGGTGGTGCTATTCCTTCTAGAAAATGAATATTTAAAGCAAATTCGCTTTTATGAAATAAAACGACTAAATATAAACCGTACAGTACGTATTTTACAAACACGTACAGTCAAAAAACCAACATGTCCATTTTTGCTGCTAATTTTGGAGTATTTCACAAATGATTTGCTAATGCAATGACTTTGCTGTTATTTCTAAATATCAAAAATCTTATTTTGATATCAATGTTAGCAATTTGACCGAGATTAATGCAAAATTCTCTGGAAAATTGCACGTTCCATGTGACTTGGGACACATTCTGCGTCAAAGTTATGTGTTAAGCTTTAATAATTAAATGGATCTTATCTGACATGTTGTTGTAAAACAAACTTACATCTCTCCTGGTACCATACATACAAAAAATTCCAACCTATGTTTTGGGGAAATCAATATAAAATGAGATTTTTAGACCTGAATACTTAAAATCTCCGTTTCAAAGTGAAACCGGAAAATGAAGCGAAACAACCGTACCCGTCGTGGATTGTACACAGTGATATAATTTTGATAAAGAATTTAACAATTGATAATAAATAAGTTGATCTAAAATTGTGATATTCAACAAAATGACTATCTTAATATTTATTGTAAATACTGAAATCATGAAAAATATCATACCGAGTCATTATCTTTTGTCAGCGGTCATTATCGGAAAATATTATATAACTAGGATGTAACGTCGATTTTGATTGGCTGACGCGCGAGTCATTATTTTCCGATAATGACCGCTGACGGAAGATAATGACTCGGTGTGGTATTTTTCCAGGTTTCAGTATTTTCGAAAAAATTTTTTTGGTTATTTTGTTAAATACTAAAAGTTTAGATGTATTTTTCACAAAAAAAAGTGCAATTAATTGTTGAATTCTTGATGGAAGATTATGTGTATATATTGTTTTGAATAATTATTTTAATCATATATAGTCTAACTATTACTTATATAATATAACAAATAAGGACTTGGCCTCGGTCATTATGTCATTATAATGACCCGATGATATTTGTAATATCGACCGCGGCCTTCGGCCTCGGTCAATATTACAAATATCATCGGGTCATTATAATGACATAATGACCTCGACCAAGTCCATATTTGTATAATATGAATAATGAAACGGCATTACATCCCGGTTATACAATATAAGACTCTTTTCGTGGTCTTATATGAAAGATACATCGATTACACCCGAGCTGTCTCAAAATCATATAAAACCCGAGCCTTGCCAGGGGTTTTGCGAAATTTTGAGACCCCGAGGATGGACACGATATATCTTTCAAAGAAGAAAGGCGGGGATCTCCAACAACACCAACAACATGAAAGAGTGTTTTCTCGTATCTAAGGTCAAGAACAAAACTGAAATAAAATAGGACGAAATTAAAAAAAAAAATATCAAGTTGATCCATTCTCGAAAATTCTGCGATATTCGAATTCAGCGCCCCCGAAAATGTTTTATTCTATAAGAATAAACTACGAATATTAGACTTTTCAAAATAAAATGCAAGAGTACATTGAAAAACGATCTTCCAATCGATGTTTTATTGCGACGTCACCGCTAGCTTGTTTGTTTTGCGGGCTGAAATCATAACGTCACAATAGCGTGAACAATCGAAACAATAGCGTCACGTGATATATGATACAGCTGTCACGTGATATGTGATACAGAAGTAGCTCACATAGCTGTATTTCATAACACATACGCAGGTATGAGAGGATATAAGAAATTCTCGTAAGTTGAAATCACATTTAGTATCAACGCTTGTAAGCTCCGATGCCTGCAATCGCGCAAGGTTTTATGCAATATTTTCTAACTCTAAGGTATCGGTTGAATAAGGAAGTTTTTTTCGCCATAGACGTTCACAGAGGTCCGTGATCAATTTTATGTTTTTCGACCTGATATTTTGGACGAAGTTATAGCAGATGATTATTGATTATTGTTGCAAGATACTTACACAGTACAATTTTTTTTCATTCCGATCCGTCCAACAAACTGACTGCCGGCTTAAAGTAATAAGATTTTCACCTCTTGTAAAATTCCAGGAGTATCCACTAAATTGGATTGCCTACGAAAAAGAGGAAATATATTCGCGGAAGAAGTCAAACCAGCCTTGGTCAACATAGGCGGACCAACTGCTACTGAAGCTTTTCAGATTTTTCTTGAAGACATTTTAGGATTCGATTTACATCAAAGATTTAAAGCAACATATCCCGAGGAATATCTTGAATTGTTGGACGAATTTGAACGCAAAAAATCATCACTAGGAGAAAAGATTAATCTTCGTTTTCCTCCATCGTTGAATGAATTCTTGGAGAAAGAAGGAAATGATCTGGTGAACCTTATAGCAGCATCAAAATACCAAGAATTCGTTACATACCTGAAAAATAGGCATATGTTACGAATACCGGAAAAAGTAATATTCTCAGATGTCATCGACTGTATAATCAAACATGTAGAGCATTTTATCGATGTTAATAGATTACGGGATGTAGAGATAATGGTTTTGGTTGGCGGGTTTGCAGAATGCAGAATTTTACAAAGTGAGATTAAAAAAACTTTCCCACAGAAACGGATACATATTCCGGTTAACAGTGAAATGGCCACTCTAAAAGGTGGTGTCCTGTTCGGTCATTATTATGCAGCCAGTAAAAGGAGTTGAGAAGTCGCATTATGTTAAAACACAATGGCTCCGTCACATGCATTTGTTGAGAAAACAGAACTGCATATAAAGATGAATCAAAAGTTAGTGATTGTTTGATATTGATAATTTGACGTAAAGCAATAACTATAGCATAACGTGAAATATTGTAAAGACAATCTATGACACAAGGAACATATCTCAAAATTTTATTACATCATCGTGTGATATGTCGTAGCTATCTGATGACGCATTTTGCAGTTCAAGTTCAAGGCCGACGACAACTTATCTGTTAAGCCGGGGAGTTTATGCTGAACAGATTCTCTGTAATTATATATAGATCTAAAGGAGTGTTTTCATACGTTCAGAAGGATTGATCACATAAATTAAGGCTTTGATTTTCTGTCCTTTTTATTCCAAACTTCTGCACGTTGCCAGACATAACCCAAACATTGAAATTGTTATGGTAAGATGAAAATAATCGAGAGAACTTTACACATTCTGATTTCTTCTAAAGTTTTAAATGACCATATTTATTGTCGTCGATAGAAATTTTTATGAAAGGAAATGTGCTAACAGGCTAACTACACCAGAAGAATCATTAGATCATTTAAAAAGACAAAAAAAAAATCATTGATTGCAATGTCGTACAAAAATCAAAAGGAAACTGTAAACAAGAAATACGTATTTTTGGACTATTATCATTCAAAAGCCGATCTTGTCTACATTAAATGAATTTGATGAAAATAGTCCAGGCCGCTTCCGGTAAGTTATTGGGAAATGAACGTGAATTTCGGTTAACCAATGAAAGTGAAAATATATAAGTGTAAACAAACGTATCTTGAAATCATGTATATCAAATTGACATTTATATATCATTTGTATCGAATAAAAGTATAACTTACCGTCATTGATTTTTTTTTGTTAATTTTTAAAAGAAGAACTCTCGCTACGTGTCATGTCGTCTGCTATAGCAACAAACAAAACATGCAAAGACACATCGCCACTTGACACTGAAATTACAATTCATAAAGAATGTTAAACGTCGTGGGTCCTGTAGCATCATATCCCATTCACTCTGCTACGTCTTTTGGTACATTTTTGGACTTAATACTTTTCATTCTTTTTGTCTGTATTACATTTTTTAGACTGAGGATCACTGACGAGGGTTTAGTACCCGAAACGTGCATGTCTGGTCCATGCTGTAAATTTATCAGGTTTTAAATTATGCTATTGAATTTAAAGACGTTTAACATTTGAACTACTTGGTGAGTGTCACTGCTGGTGGACCAAGAGTCCCAAAGGGCACATGTAGCCAAGTTCGATCAACTTCGGTTGATCATCTGTCTCTTTAACGCATTTGAAATTTTTTGTTACAAAATTTCTTGAAATTTCTAAAACGTGGGTCCTGTAGCATCATATCCCACCAACTCTGCTACGTCTTTCGGTACATTTTTGGACATAATACTTTTCATACTTTTTGGCCGTATTACATGGTTTAGACTGAGGATCACTGTGAGGGTTTAGTACCCGAAACGTGCATGTCTGGTCCATGCTGTAAATTTATCAGGTTTAAAATGATGCTATTGAATTTAAAGACGTTTAACATTCAAATTCAATGACATCATTTAAGAACAGATAAATCTGCAGCATGGACAATGCATGCACATTTCGGGTACTATACCCTCAGTCTAAACAATGTTATATTGCCAAAGAGTGTGAAAATAATGATGTCCAAAAATGTAATGAAAAATATGGGAACATAATGTCCATCTCGAGTTGACTTTGGACGGCCAAAATCCAGACAAATCTAGATATGTTTGGTCAAGATTTGTCTCAAAGTTTGGGAATTAAACAATGTATGTCATATGTATATATCAGTGCATAACAGTCAAACACAAAAGCGAATCGAAAGGCTTACGAATTTAGGAAAAAAATATAAAACAGAACTTTCTTACGCGAAAAGAAAATAGGACAAACAGACGTAAACAATGGCACAAGCTCCACAGAAACACGATGGACATCTATCTGATGAAACATCCCCAGTTGAAAGTACGGAAAGCATTGTAGAAAGGCATTGTAGGTGGCGCTCTTAAAACGTGCCCCCACATATTATTTTCACATGAATCATGTTATGTGCATATCTTATGCAAGTATAATATCCGAGTAGGTAGGATATGGATTCTTTAAATCCTCTCGAGTCCTTTATTTTTCTTTCTCCTTTTTCACACTTTGATCTGGATTGAGTTATGGAAAATAATAATAATGTTGTTCGCATATGATTTTAAGGATAACTGCCTATTAGCTGAATTGTACTGTCCCAGAACTTCTTGTAGCCTAGGTGCCATTCATAAAACCCCAAAATTTCTTACGCAAAAAATGTTTTTGCATGAAAGTGTTGTCAATACCCTCTTATTTGATAATCTGGTGGATGCCACTCTGGCATCCTTTGGCATTTCGAAATTATGGGGTAAAATGGAATTTTTCGACGAAAAGCCATTGAAAATACATTTTTCCATGCTGCAGGTAGATCACCAAAACTGGTACGTAAAGAACAACAATTTAATTGTCTTTAAGTCTCAAGCTCAATTTACCAATCTACTTGTCAATAAAATGGGGAAAACTGTGGATTTTCGATGAAAAATCGTTAAAAATTGGGAAAATACAATATCTTTTTTTATTCTGTAGCTAAATAAACAATTTTGGTACCAAACGCACAATAAATTTATTGCTTTTCATTTTAAATAATACAGAAGTAAGATTCGCAATTTGCTGGTACGAAAAAATGGGAAAAACAACTACTCTTGGATGTAATAACGCTGAAAATGTGCAAAATGCAATGAACTTTTTCAAACTGTAGTTAGTATGAGGTACAGCAATTATGGTACCAAAAGAATTTATGTTATTGTCTTTTATTCTGAAATCGTATTTAGCAACTTGCTAAGAAATTAAGTGGGAGAAGACCAATGAGGGAGAAAACTTTAATTTTTGAAGGGGTTTTTCCATAAAAAGTTGGGACTTAGAAAAATGCAAAACGTTTACAGAAAATCTAGAACGAAGATATGTGTATTCAAGTCAACATTTTACTGGTACATGGAGTCTTGTACATGTAGCAAGCTTATGAAAGTCTCGGGTGAAATTAGAGACATTGTTCAAAAGGAAGCGTCTACTGTCTATGATACATAACGTGCATGTTTGGTCAACGCTGTTAATTAATCTGCTTTTAAATGATGCTAATGAATTTGAAGACGTTTAATATTTGTACCACTTGGTGAGTGTCACTGCTGGTGGACCAGCAGTCCCCGAGGGCACATGTAGCCAAGATCGATCAATTTCGGTTGGTCGTTTCTTAATTCAAACGCATTCGAAAATTTCTATTTACAAAATTGTCACAAATTTCTGAAACCTGGGTCCAATGGCATCATATCCCAGTCATCTTGTTACGTCTTTCTGTATATTTTGGACATAATCATCACACTTTTGGCCATATTTCATTGTTTGGATTGAGGATCACTGACGAGGGTTAAATACCCGAAACGTGCATGTCTGGTCCACGCTGTGAATTAATCTTTAAAATGATGCTAATGAAATTAAAGACGTTTAACATAGATTATTTCTGCCAGGGTTGTGTAGTTGTTTTCAATCATTGAAGTGGATCTTAAAGACCAGCTGCTTACTCGTGACGTTTTTATAGTCCCTACGTCAATAATGAAAAGATGACTTCGGTTTTGCAACTTCCAAACTTTGCAATGTATTTTTTTTAAAGACAGTGCATGTATTTTACATATTCTTTTCATTTTCGTGCGTGAACATCGACGATGGGTGCGGCTAGCCAACAGGGGATGTTAACTCCTCCCGGGCACCTGGTCCCATCTAAGGCTTGCTAGGGGTCCGTCGATGCTCAATTTGGTGATCTTTTGTGTGTGCTGTTGAGATTATCGTCAGGATCTTCTTTAACTTATTTGTGTCACACTTATGCCCTTTGCTGTGTGGAGTTCGTAAAAAATGTTCCCCGCGACGGGTTTGACAGTTAGTGTCTTGAATGTTTTTCCCTGACATTGCCGCTATAGCACTTTCTATATAGACGTGGCCTCAGACAGTGCATGTATTTTATATATTCTTTTCATTTTCGTGCGTGAACATCGACGGCGGGTTCGGCTAGCCGACAGGGGATGCTTACTCCTCCCGGGCACCTTGTCTCACCTCTAGCTTGCTAGGGGTCCGTCGATGATGCTCAATTTGGTGCTCTATTGTGTGTGCTGTTGAGATTATCGTCAGGATCTTCTTTAACTCATTCGAAATATGTTCTTAAAATAAGCTCCAGGTTATTCATTCGACAAGAATGCCTAGGCGCTAATGATCGATTGATGTATGCAGGACTCTGGTGTATCAACTGACCATTAAATGGCAGAATTAATACCTTGATTGTTTCTGGTCGTATATTTCGAAAAAAAAACTAAACACTTCAGATGTTCAATACTAAGTGTTCAAACTATTTAACCTCTTGAAGAAAGTTTTAAACAATTTTGATGCACCAGACACGTGTTTCGGATAGAAAAATCCTCATCAGCGATGCTTTCAATTAAAGTGACTTCATGGCACAGCAAAAAATCCTCTCCAGCAGCGCCCCTGGCCATATTTTCTGAACTTAAAATTGCTATCACTTTGCAGGAGCAAATTTAAATGATATACAATTGACCCCTACTTACAATCACAATGACATAAAAGATTCAGTCAGGAAAGCTACATCTCAGGAAATGAAGTGCAACTGATTGATATTACATGTACTTAAATGATAATATTTTGCCAATGGCGTCTGTACCTCTATCTGTTATCCTGTTGATTTGTTGCAGTCGCACATGAAATCTGAGTTGTGAAACAAACAGATGTGACAAATTCTGTGCTCATATTTTTTTTTAATTCTGTAAATGTTTTGGATTAGAGAATTGTCAGAGTATATTGCATAGGAGGCATTTTGATCAACCATGTAAGAAGGGTTCTTAGTTGTTAGAACTGTTAGAAGTAGTTGCACACAAGTATTACAATTGCATGTGTATGAAGCAACAAGGCAGTAAGAAAGGAGGTGATCTCCAACAAAACTAGGTTGCAGCACAAATATCAACACATCAAAACACCTCAAGTAAAAACACAGAGAAGACACACACAACAAGAGTGACCTGTGTAATGCCTTGTCCTTCCTCTTGGACAATATTTATGTTAGATTTGGTGAGGATCTATACAAGCAGGTTGTAGGAATTCCTATGGGTACTAACTGTGCGCCTCTTGTTGCAGATTTATTTTTATACACTTATGAAAAAGAATTTATCCAAAATCTTCAAAAGCAAAGAAAATTTGATGAGCTGAAATGTTTCAATAATACTTCTAGGTATCTGGATGATATTCTAACCATTGACAATCCTGCTTTTGAATTATATAAGAATGAAATTTATCCACAAGAATTAACCCTTAACAAGGCAAACCTTTCAAATACAGAAACACCCTTTTTGGACCTAAATATCAAAATTGTAAACGGAAAGATTCATACAAGTGTATATGACAAAAGGGATGATTTTGGATTCAACATTGTAAATTTCCCTTGGCTTGACGGTGATGTTCCAAGATTACCGTCATACGGCATTTACATATCACAGCTCATCCGGTACGCCAGAGCATGTACTGATATTTTGGATTTTCACAGTAGAAATTTACAAATTACCAAAAAACTTTTAGGTCAAGGTTTCCGCTTTCATAAACTAGTTAAGACTTTCTGGAAATTTTACAAAAATTACAGTCAACTTCTTTTAAAATTCGGATCTATACATGCAACAGAGTACATTACTATGGGTATTACACAACCTGTCTTTTATGGTGATATGATAAACAAAATAAAAAGGATCAAAGGTAGGCAGCATAACCATCGAAAATGCGTCAGAATCATCAAACGCCTTTTATACCGTGGGTATGATCCTAATGTCACCAGACGGACACTAGGCTTGGTACTTGACCAATCTACAGTCTTGTACAAGCGCATCCTTGAGACTTGCACTCTGACTGACTATGACGACGGGACTCCATGACGGGCCCTGTCCAAACCTCTTTAGAGAAGACAGGGCCCCGACCACCTGTCCTCTGAATGTCAGTCGGACTCCTCGGGTGATTACATACATGAGCTCGCTACAGCCGGCAGAGCACGGACTGTATTACGCATGCCCTCTTTTTATATCCATTTACATATTCATCTGTGTCTATGGGGCCTCTGCGTTTCGCGGTCTTGTTTGTGTGATGTCATCTTACAGTGAGGAGGTTGTTTTACACCACAATTGTACGTTCTTCGAGACCTCTGGGTAATTGGAGAAGTGAGAGGGTTGTGCGCACGTAATCCAGGATAACCACACCATTTGCTACTTGCGTGACAGATGGCCGTCCAAAGTCGGCACCGGTTATCCATTGGTCTCGTCGGTTTATGTGTAGTCTTTTGTGTCTGATGTTTACATGTCGTGTGTCTCTTTTTCGTCTCATGCTGTACTCGTCTTTTGTGTTTTTGCATCGGGTGTTTTGGTGTTTTACTGTTGATGCTGCAACGGGGTCTTGTTGGAGATCTCCTCCCTTCTTTTTATATCTACACTTATTTCGTGTTGCAGTGTGGAGTTGGTAAAGCAATTCCCTGCGACCCGATGTTTGAAGTGTTTTAATTTCATTGTGTTCTCTAACTTGGCTTTGTTGTAGTGTCTTCTACGTAAGACTCTAATTCACTTTTCTTCCATTATCGCATTATGGCATTTTTAAGGTCGCCTCGTATCAAACTAACCCCCTTGAGATTACCCTCTGTCACTACAGTCACTTTACCATCATCGACATTCAACAGTAAAAAACTTATTTCCTCACCAAGAGTACTCTTATCACCTCTCAAATTTAGACCCCACAGTCGTATTTTACGCACTACTCCATCTGCAGGCTCTACATTCAACAACAGACACAGAGGGTTCTCAATTATTTCTAAGTGCAAAAGTAAAAGATGCTCGTTGTGTCACCTCATCAACTGCGACTCCATAATAACATCTAGTGTAAATGGGCAGAAATTCAAAATCGAGGTAGACCAAGACATCGATTGATCGTCTCAAGATCTTATTTACGTAATGACTTGAAATGCCAGGGGATGTGGCGCACAATATGTAGGTGAGACAGGCCAACCTTTAAAATCTCGTTTTAGGAACCATTCTTATAAGATCAGAACCTCACGTCAACAAAAACACAGAAACTTTCTTTATAATCACTTTGTTAAATATAATCATTCGATTTCGGATATCACCATTACCCCAGTTCAGACTTTTCCAAAACGTAAAAATGAAAGTAAGACCGAAAAAACGCCGACTACAAGCTGAACTTGCCTGGATCACCAAACTTCAGACTGCGTACCCTCTTGGTTTAAACGATCAAATTTATGGACAAGGAAACATTTCCCCGGCTTCTACCAATATGAACATCTTTTCAATTCGCCCAAACACTAAAAGGAAATACAGGTCACACGGGAAAAGACGAAACAGACAACAAAGAAAACGATCCAGAGTCTACCGCTCTCTCAACGATTTACTTACTATAGCACGCAATGGCGGAAGACATGAGCTGTTACATGCTCTGTTGTCAATACCAGTTATACACTTGAAATCTATCTTGGATGAAACAGAGGTTGCATTCTTAAGAAACACGGACTGATTCAGACTTAATATCATTGTCTCATTCGCACAGTATAAACTTTATCCTATTGTGAAGAACACCTCACCGAAAAGACGATTCATAAAAATCCCGTTTATGAACAAAGGTTTTGATCTTCTAAACATCTCTAATATTTTTCGGGATCATCGCGTACAAAGTACCATTCCTCAATATTTTGAAAAATTAGAGCCACCTCTTATTTGTTATAAGTACAAGAAACCTATTCGAAACTTTGTTTTTAACTATAATAAAGTTACAACGGATCCTGACATACTTGAATCGTGTCTTGCTTCTTGAACAAAATTTGATCAACAAAATTAGAAGGATCAAAGGTAGACATAATTACTATCGAAAATGCGTCAGAATCATCAAACGCCTCCTATACCGTGGATATGATCCTAATGTCACCAGACGGACACTAGGCTTGGTACTTGACCAATCTACAGTCTTGTACAAGCGCATCCTTAATACTTGCACGCTGACTGACTGTGACGACGGGACTCCATGACGGGCCCTGTCCAAACCTCTTTAGAGAAGACAGGGCCCCGACCACCTGTCCTCTCTGAATGTCAGTCGGACTCCTCGGGTGATAACATACATTAGCTTGCTACAGCCGGCAGAGCACAGGTCGTATTACGCATGCCCTCTTTTTATATCAATTTACATATTTATCTGTGTTGCTTGGGCCCCTGCGTCTTGCGGTCTTGTTTGTGTGTGGTCATCTGACAGTGAGGAGGTTGTTTTACACCACAATTGTACGTTCTTCGAGACCTCTGGGTAATCGGAATAGTGGGAGGGTTGTGCACACGTAATCCAGGATAACCACACCGTCTGCTACTGACGAGGCAGATGGCCGTCCTAAGTCGGCACCGTTTGCCCATTGGTCTCGGTTTATGTGTAGTCATTTGTGTTTTATGTTTTTCTGTGATTTGACGTTCATTGTACTACTGCGTCTCTTTCTGTGCGTGCCATTTTTGTGTTTTACAGTGGGTGTTTTGGGAGGTTGCTGTTGATGCTGCAACTAGGTGTTGTTGGAGATCCCCTCCTTTCTTTGAGAATGTGCAACTTCTAAATATCTCTACAAACCAGCTGGTCATGTTGTTACAGGTGACTTTTCAATTATCCAAGACAGACAGCTCCGTGGTCTTCTTAAAAAAAAGGACCTAAGTATAGAATCCCATCAAAGATAGATTTTGTCAAATGCCGTGAAGTGCTTACGGAAGCCTTAGATAATTATACGAAAAGATGGTGTAAATCAGAAGGAGTCGAACCGCATGCTCTGAATGACTGGAAAAACCTCATTTTAGATATAACGGATATTCGAATAGATAACTTCCATAAAAACCCTCATCTTTTTCAAAATCCACGTTCCAAATCAGAGAGATATTTCAAATCCAAACTAAGCAAATTACATGAAAAATATGTCTTTGCGCCAGCTGATAAAGCAGCCAACAACACCATTATCATTTGAAAACGTTACTACATATCAACTTTGATTTCGGAACTTTCGTCTACAAATACATATATCAAAAGCAATGAAAGTGCATCTAACATTTTAGGCAAGCATAACAGTGAACTGTCTTCATTCAATATCTCTATTTCTAAATTGGATCTCCCAACACTATATTGCATACCGAAACTGCACAAGTCTCCTTACAAGTTTCGATTTATTGCTAATTCTAGTAACTGCTCCACTACAATTTTGTCTAGAAATCTGACGTCAGCACTTACTGCTATTAAAGAACACATAACTAGATATTGTGAAACGGTTCTAAACAGGAACGATGTAAATTTATTTTGGTCTATTAAGAATTCAGGGGATGTGATTGAAAAAATGAAATCTGGAAATTTCCAAGCCAATACGATTTCTTCATACGACTTCTCTAATATGTACACCACACTTCCTCTTGACAAAATTAATGATCGATTATCTAATCTCATTAAATGGTGTTTTGATCGAGATCGAAAAACTTACATTTTTCCTCGACAGACTACAAATCATACAAATCATGGACATGTAGTGACCTGTGTAATGCCTTGTCCTTCCTCTTGGACAATATTTATGTTAGATTTGGTGAGGATCTATACAAGCAGGTTGTAGGAATTCCTATGGGTACTAACTGTGCGCCTCTTGTTGCAGATTTATTTTTATACACTTATGAAAAAGAATTTATCCAAAATCTTCAAAAGCAAAGAAAATTTGATGAGCTGAAATGTTTCAATAATACTTCTAGGTATCTGGATGATATTCTAACCATTGACAATCCTGCTTTTGAATTATATAAGAATGAAATTTATCCACAAGAATTAACCCTTAACAAGGCAAACCTTTCAAATACAGAAACACCCTTTTTGGACCTAAATATCAAAATTGTAAACGGAAAAATTCATACAAGTGTATATGACAAAAGGGATGATTTTGGATTCAACATTGTAAATTTCCCTTGGCTTGACGGTGAATTCCCAAGATTACCGTCATACGGCATTTACATATCACAGCTCATCCGGTATGCTAGAGCATGTACTGATATTTTGGATTTTCACAGTAGAAATTTACAAATTACCAAAAAACTTTTAGGTCAAGGTTTCCGCTTTCATAACTAGTTAAGACTTTCTGGAAATTTTACAAAAATTACAGTCAACTTCTTTTAAAATTCGGATCTATACATGCAACAGAGTACATTACTATGGGTATTACACAACCTGTCTTTTATGGTGATATGATGAACAAAATAAAAATGATCAAAGGTAGGCAGCATAACCATCGAAAATGCGTCAGAATCATCAAACGCCTTTTATACCGTGGGTATGATCCTAATGTCACCAGACGGACACTAGGCTTGGTACTTGACCAATCTACAGTCTTGTACAAGCGCATCCTTGAGACTTGCACTCTGACTGACTGTGACGATGGGACTCCATGACGGGCCCTGTCCAAACCTCTTTAGAGAAGACAGGGCCCCGACCACCTGTCCTCTCTGAATGTCAGTCGGACTCCTCGGGTGATTACATACATGAGCTCGCTACAGCCGGCAGAGCACGGACTGTATTACGCATGCCCTCTTTTTATATCCATTTACATATTCATCTGTGTCTATGGGGCCTCTGCGTTTCGCGGTCTTGTTTGTGTGATGTCATCTTACAGTGAGGAGGTTGTTTTACACCACAATTGTACGTTCTTCGAGACCTCTGGGTAATTGGAGAAGTGAGAGGGTTGTGCGCACGTAATCCAGGATAACCACACCATTTGCTACTTGCGTGACAGATGGCCGTCCAAAGTCGGCACCGGTTATCCATTGGTCTCGTCGGTTTATGTGTAGTCTTTTGTGTTTGATGTTTACATGTCGTGTGTCTCTTTTCCGTCTCATGCTGTACTCGTCTATTGTGTTTTTGCATCGGATGTTTTGGTGTTTAACTGTTGATGCTGCAACGGGGTCTTGTTGGAGATCTCCTCCCTTCTTGCTAGGGGTCCGTCAATGCTCAATTTGGTGCGCTTTTGTGAGTGTTGTTGAGATTATCGTCAGGATCTTCTTTAACTTATTTGTGTCACACTTATGCCCTTTGCTGTGTGGAGTTCGTAAAGAAAGTTCCCCGCGACGGGTTTGACTGTTAGTGTTTTGAATATTTTCCCCTGACATTGCCGCTATAGCACTTTCTATATAGACGTGGCCTCAGTCAGTGCATGTATTTTATATATTCTTTTCATTTTCGTGCGTGAAAATCGACGGCGGGTTCGGCTAGCCGACAGGGGATGCTTACTCCTCCCGGGCACCTGGTCTCACCTCTAGCTTGCTAGGGGTCCGTCGATGCTCAATTTGGTGCTCTATTGTGAATGCTGTTGAGATTATCGTCAGGATCTTCTTTAACTCATTCGAAATATGTCCTTAAAATAAGCTCCAGGTTATTCATTCGACAAGAATGCCTAGGCGCTGATGATTGATTGATGTATGCAGGACTCTGGTGTATCAACTGACCATTAAATGGCAGAATTAATACCTTAATTGTTTCTGGTCGTATATTTCGAAAAAAAACCTAAACACTTTAGATGTTCAATACTAAGTGTTCAAACTATTTAACCTCTTGAAGAAAGTTTCAAACCAATTTTGATGCACCAGACACGTGTTTCGGTTAGAAAAATCCTCATCAGCGATGCTTTCAGTTAAAGTGACTTCATGGCACAGCCAAAAATCCTCTCCAGCAGCGCCCCTGGCGATATTTTCTGAACTTTAAATTGCTATCACTTTGCAGGAGCAAATTTAAATGATATTCAATTGACCCCTACTTACAATCACAATGACATAAATGATTCAGTCAGGAAAGCTACATCTCAGGAAATGAAGTGCAACTGATTGATATTACATGCACTTAAATGATAATATTTTGCCAATGGCGTTTGTACCTCTATCTGTTATCCTGTTGATTTGTTGCAGTCGCACATGACATCTGAGTTGTGTAACAAACAGATGTGACAAATTCTGTGCTCATATTCTTTTTGACTCTGTAAATGTTTTGCAGTAGAGAATTGTCAGAGTATATTACATAGGAGGCATTTTGATCAACCATGTAAGAAGGGTTCTTAGTTGTTAGAAGTAGTTACACACAAGTATTACAATTGCATGTGTATGAAGCAACAAGGCAGTAAGAAAGGAGGTGATCTCCAACAAAACTAGGTTGCAGCACAAATATCAAATATCGTCAGGATCTTCTTTAACTCATTCGAAATATGTTCTTAAAATAAGCTCCAGGTTATTCATTCGACAAGAATGCCTAGGCGCTGATGATCGATTGAGGTATGCAGGACTCTGGTCTATCAAATGGAAGAATATTAATACCTTGATTGTTTCTGGTTGTAGATTTCGAAAAAAAACTAAACACTTCAGATGTTCTATACTAAGTGTTCAAACTATTTAACCTCTTGAAGAAAGTTTTAAACCAATTTTGATGCACCAGACACGTGTTTCGGATAGAAAAATCCTCATCAGCGATGCTTTCAATTAAAGTGACTTCACTTCACACACTTATGCCCTTTGCCGTGTGGAGCTCGTAAAAAAGTTCCCCGCGAGGGGTTTGACAGTAAGTGTTTTGAATATATTTCCCTGACATGGTCCCAATAGCACTTTCTAGACATAACGTCAGACAGTGCATGCATTTTATATACTGTGTTCTTTGTCGTGCATTAACATCGACGGCGGGTGCGGCTAGCCAACAGGGGATGCTTACTCCTCCCGGGCACCTGATCCCACCTCTAGCTTGCGAGGGGTCCGTCGATGCTAAACAAAGTGCTCTATTGTGAGTGCTGTTGAGATTATCGTCAGGATCTTCTTTAACTCATTTGTGTCACACTTATGCCCTTTGCCGTGTGGAGCTCGTAAAAAAGTTCCCCGCGAGGGGTTTGACAGTTAGTGTTTTGAATATATTTCCCTGACATGGTCCCCATAGCACTTTCTATATAGACATAACGTCAGACAGTGCATGCATTTTATATACTGTGTTCTTTATCGTGCATTAACATCGACGGCGGGTGCGGCTAGCCAACAGGGGATGCTTACTCCTCCCGGGCACCTGATCCCACCTCTAGCTTGCTAGGGGTCCGTCGATGCTCAACAAAGTGCTCTATTGTGAGCGCTGTTGAGATTATCGTCAGGATCTTCTTTAACTCATTCATGGCACAGCCAAAAATCCTCTCCAGCAGCGCCCCTGGCCATATTTTCATAACTTAAAATTGCTATCACTTTGCAGGAGCAAATTTAAATGATATTAAATTGACCCCTACTTACAATCACAATGACATAAAAGATTCAGTCAGGAAAGCTACATCTCAGGAAATGAAGTGCAACTGATTGATATTACATGTACTTAAATGATAATATTTTGCCAATGGCGTCTGTACCTCTATCTGTTATCCTGTTGATTTGTTGCAGTCGCACATGACATCTGAGTTGTGTAACAAACAGATGTGACAAATTCTGTGCTCATATTTTTTTTAGTTATGTAAATGTTTTGGAGTAGAGAATTGTCAGAGTATATTACATAGGAGGCATTTTGATCAACCATGTAAGAAGGGTTCTTAGTTGTTAGAAGTAGTTACACACAAGTATTACAATTGCATGTGTATGAAATAACAAGGCAGTAAGAAAGGAGGTGATCTCCAACAAAACTAAGTTGCAGCACAAATATCAACACATCAAAACACCTCAAGTAAAAACACAGAGAAGACACACACAACAAGAGAAACCAGAGAATCTAGAGTAGAAAAAAAGTAATAAGAGAGTGCAAATCTAAAACTATCAATATGCAATCATTTATGATTATTATTGACTACGAAAATTGTTGTTCTAGAATTTCTTTTAACCATTATTTTTACAATTTAAAACCTTTTTTCAGCAAAAAAGCTAACAACAACAAAACAAGAAGATTCCATTTGCTTGGAATTCTGAATTTAAATGAATGAAATCGTTTTTCTTGCTGTTGTTCTACCTACAGCATGAAAAAAAGCATATAGTCCGTGAGCCAGAGGGGTTGGTCAGTACCATCTGGGGTGAATAAATCTGATATTGATATTATGATAGATATACCCAAGAGGTTTCAGAAAATGAATGATAGCATTTGATCAAAGGTAGCTAAAGGGGTAAACAAGAGTTATTGCCCTTGCGTACTTGCCAAATAATGATTTTTTTTCTGAAAAAAAAAATAACTTGAATATGGATGGTGATTTTAAGAATTGAAAAGTGTAAACATGTAGTATTTTTTGTTCTCTTTCAGATGAAATAAGTTGCATGTTCGAATTCCTATTTTTATTGTGTCTTTTGGGGTAAAAAAGTCGAATTTTGGCAAAATTTCACAGAAATTCGAGGAATTTTAATTTATTCCAGCTTCTCAGTTCCTCAATATTGCATATGATCGTCCAATGAGGATTTCAAAACATATTTAAAGTCTCCTCTTTCAAATGACATACATTTTATATTCTTATTCTTATTTGCAAAATCCTCGAAATTGATGTTTTTATACAGAAACTGATTTTCAATTAGAAATCTCAGATTTCTGTATATCAATTTAAAGAACCCTTATTACTTATGAAAGCAATGATGGAAAGCTATAGCTATTTTCTCTTGTAACTTTTCACACTCTTTCAAATTATATATGTTTTACTTACATTTCATTCAAAATCAAAATGTTTTTGTAGAATAAACGTTTTTTTTTTATTTAAATATCGCTGATTATTGGAGAATATTTATTGAATCGATAGAAATTCTTAAAATGATAGCAGGAATGTATTTTCAACTGTAATTATTTAGGTTCACTCATGTATAACATGTTTGAAACATAAAAGGTATATTTTCTACTAAATTTTGGGGCAAAATGCCTGTTTTTTGTCTAAAAATGACAAATTCCTGGGAAAATTCTATTAATTCATTATCTTTGCTAAAACTATGTATTTAAAACTTTTATCATTTAGAAAGTAATCATCTTGTCAGATGATTGTGGAATTAAATGTTATAATTCATTAAAACCAACATTTTTGGATAAAATATGTATTTTTATGCAAAAACCACCTATTTTGAGAAAATAAGTACTAGCTCTTTTAATCTGCCTTAATTGATATATTTTAGCTATGATACCATGCTGTTTCTTATTATAAATGGAGAGGAATGTCATTTGATAACTGAAATTTAATTGACATCTTATTTTGGGGCAAAAATCCTAATTAATGTGCAAAAATAACTTATTTCTGTGAATATTTTTAAAAAATTTATATTTTTCATTTCATCAAAGCAGGAGAGGTTTCATATAATTTGATGGCATAAAAGTGATCAAGTTTAATGAGTTAGAGGAGATTTCTTTGATTATCTCCTCTAACTTTATTTTGGGGGGGTCTCAATTTTTATTTAAAAATCGCTCATTTCTGGAACATCTTTTTTACCATGAAATGTGTCATTATTATTTATATTCAAAAGTGTTTCTGCGTATATCATAGCTTGTCCTTGTAAGTCATATGCATTTCAAGTATCCTCCGTTAATTTAATTGGTATTTTGGGGCAAAAAAAATATGTTTTATATAAAATTATAGTCTAAATCAAGAAAATCAAGAAAATTACGTCTCATATTTCAAACTATGACTATTGTCTTCTGCATATCTTTTTTATCTGTTTAGTTTTTCTTAACTTACTCATCATTTTATTCTTATATTTTGAAATGTTACTATTAGTATGTTGTGGGAAAAAAATAAAAAAAAAAAGAGATGGAAAAGCAAGCTCTTAATAAACAAAATGTGATAAAACACATTTCGAGGATATATATTGCTAGACAAGGCACGAAGGAGATACGTAACAGGTTTCTTTGTGACCTAATATTTAATAATATGTATTTTACCCCAAATATAACATTATACACAAAATTGAAGAGAAATGATAAATAAGATTAGAAATAATATACAGTTAAATAGGAAATACAGAAGATCATAGTCATTGTTTGAAATATGAGACTTTCTATAGTAATTTTGTTGATTTAGGCTATATATTTATATGAAAAATATTGTTTGCCCAAAAATACCTATTGAATTAACAGAGGATACTTGAAATGTATATGACTTACAAGGACAAACTATGATATACCCAGGAACACTTTCGAATATAAATAATAATAACACATTTCATAGTAATAAAAATTTTCCAGAAATCAGCGATTTTTAGATAAAAATTGAGATTTTCCCCCCAAAATAGCAAGATAATCAAAGAAATCTCCTCTAACTCATTAAACTTGATCACTTTTATGCCATCAAATTATATGAAATCTCTCCTGCTTTGATAAAGTAAAAAAATAAAAATTTCACAAAATGTTCACAGAAATAGGTGATTTTTGCACATTAATTAGGTTTTTTGCCCCAAAATAACTTATAAATTAACTTTCAGTTATCAAATTATATTCCTATCCATTTATAATAAGAAATAGCGTAATATCAAAGCTAGAGTATATCAATTTAGGCAGATTAAAAGAGCTAATATTTATTTTCTCAAAATAAGTGTTTTTTGCGTAAAAAAAAACATATTCTATCCAAAAATGTTGGTTTTAATGAATAATTACTTTTAAGTTCACAGTCATCTGATAGCATGATAACTTTCTAAATGATTATTGCTTTAAATCTGTAATTTTATCTAAGATAATGAAATAATAGAATTTTCCCAGAAATCTGTTATTTTTAGACAAAAAATAGGCATTTTGCCCCAAAATTAAGTAGAAAAAATGTTATGATCGCTGAGCGATATAGTCCCCTACCGGTGGCATATATATATGTCCTGCAACTCTGCCAATGAATTACTCTTCAATTAAACATATATGAGTTTTATTTGTTGCAGGAAAAAGTCAGGAAAACTGACAAAAACTGAATTGTGCAAGTCATCAAGGGGTATAACTTCTGGAAAAATAGGTCAAGCGTGACAAATCATGTCAGACTTGCTCTGTAACTATCCAAGTCTAAGCTGAGTATCAAAATGTACTTGCATATCTCTATTTGTTGCAGTAAGAAGTCTGGAAAACTGACAAAAACTAAATTTTGCAAATCATCAAGGGGCATAACTCCTCGAAAAATTGGTCAAGCATGACGAAAGTCAAACCTTCTCTGCAACTATCCAAGACCAAGCTGGGTATAAAATTTCACTTGAATATCTCTATTTGTTACAGAAGAAAGTCCGGAAAACCGACCAAAACTGAATTTTCCAAGTCATCAAGGGGCATAACTCCTTGAAAAATAGGTCACGCGTGACAAAAGTCAAACTTGCTCTGTAACTATTCAAGACCAAGCTGTGTATCAAATTTCATCTGAATATCTTCATCCGTTGCAGGAAAAAGTCCGGAAAACTGAAAAAAACTTAATCTTCCAAGTCATCAAGGGGCATAACTCCTCGAAAAATAGGTCAAGCGTGACGAAAGTAAAACTTGCTCTGTAACTATCCAAGACCAAGCTGTGTATCAAATTTCATCTGAATATCTTCATCCGTTGCAGAAAAAAGTCCGGAAAACTGAAAAAAACTGAATCTTCCAAGTCATCAAGGGGCATAACTCCTCGAAAAATAGGTCAAGCGTGACGAAAGTTAAACTTGCTCTGTAACTATCCAAGACCAAGCTGTGTATCAAATTTCATCTTAATATCTCCATCCGTTGCAGAAAAAAGTCCGAAAAACTGACAAAAACTGAATTTTCCAAGTCATCAAGGGGCATAACTCCTCGAAAAATAGGTCAAGCGTGACGAAAGTTAAACTTGCTCTGTAACTATCCAAGACCAAGCTGTATATCAAATTTCATCTGAATATCTTCATCCGTTGCAGAAAAAAGTCCGGAAAACTGACAAAAACTGAACTGTCCAAATCATCAAGGGGCATAACTCCTCGAAAAATAGGTCAAGCGTGACGAAAGTTAAACTTGCTCTGTAACTATCCAAGACCAAGCTGTGTATCAAATTTCATCTTAATATCTCCATCCATTGCAGAAAAAAGTCCGGAAAACTGATATTCGGACAGACGGACAGACGGACAGACTGACAGACAGACCGAGAGGAAACTAAGAGTCCCCTTCAGCGTTGCCGGTAGGGGACTAAATATACCTGTTATGATTCAAATATATAGTTCATGAATGAACCTAAATAATTGCATTTGAAAATAAATTCCTGCTATCATTTCAAGAAATTCTTTTGAATCAAAAACATTCTCCAGAAATCAGCAATTTTTGTATGAAAAATACGTTTTTTCCCCAAAATACTTTAATTTTGAATGAAATATCAGTAAAACATGTATAATCTGAAAAGTTTAATTAGAAAATACTTTCCATCATAGCTTGCATAATTAGATAGGGTTCTTTGAATTAATGTACAGAAATCGAAGATTTCTAATTGAAGATACAGTTTTCTGTATTAAAACTCAAAATTCAAAGATTTCGCAAAAATTAAGAATATAAAATATATGTCATTTGAAAGAGGAAGCTTCAAAGATGTTTTTTTAAATCATCACTGGACGATCATACCAATATTGAGGAACTGAGTAGCAGGAATAACTTAAAATTTTCTCGAATTTCGAAATTCGACTTTTTTTTACCCCAAACACACAATAAAAATAGGAATGGGAAATTGAAACTTATTTCATCTGAAAGAACACCATAAATACTACATATCTACACTTTTCAATTTGTTTAATCATCAACCATATAAAATTTATGAATTTTTTCCTATTTTCATTGATTTTCGACTAAAAAACAAGGGTTTTCCCCAAAAAAACTGTCTTAGCTACCTTTTATTTATTGCTATCATACATTTTCAAATACTACAGATATCCATCTATCAGAATATATCGGTGTCGTTTATTCACCCCGGATGGTACCAATGACCCCGAATTTGAGGGTCTGGCTCACGGACTAATAGCAATATCCCAATTTTAAGCGATTTTTCATTCAAAATGCATTCTTTTTTCCCATTTTCGTACTTGCAAATTGCTTATCTGATATTTGAAATGAAAGGCAATACATTTATTGTACCTTAGGTACCAAGATTTTTATTTCATCTACGGTATGAAAAAAGATATGACATTTTCCCAATTTTCAATGGTTTTTCATCGAAAATCCATAGTTTTCCCCATTTTATGGACGAGTAAATTGATAAACTGAGCTTGAGATTTAATGGCAATGGCATTGCTGTTCTTAAGATACCAAATCTGTCGTTCTAGCTACAACATGGAGAAAGTAATTGCGTTTTTCCAATTTTCAACGGTCTTTCTTTGAAAAATCACACTTTTTCCCAAAAATTTCGAAACATTATGCCCAAAGATGCCAGAGTGGCATCCGCCGGATTATCAAAGTAGGGGGTATTGACATCACTTTCTTGCAAAAACATTTTGTGCGTAATATTTTTTTGGGTCCCCATCCCCCAAAATAGTCATTTGGCAACTACACTATTGGGAAATAAAAGGAACTAATGGGAAAATAAAGGCTTTTCTAGTACGGTAGGACAGTAGTGGATAAACATTCATGAAAATTCCATGCTGTAAATTTATCTGTTCTTAATTGATGGTATTGAATTTGAAAACGTTTAACAATATCTATTCTTTGTCGACAGTTTCATGGATAATATATTCTTGTATATTTCTTTTTAGCTAAATGTTATGCAACATCACTATGTAGTATTTCGGGTCATGCGCCGAGTCTCTATTGTCTCTTCCCTAAGGTCAATAATGGCGAGCTTATCTTCACTTTAGTTTATTTTACAGCTTCTATGGCATCGCTACTTGTAATAAAATGGGAACGCAAATTGCATGAAAATAATGTTCAACTGAATCCTGCGGCCATTCTATGTAGAAATGCGATGCTTTTGACCAAATTTTGTTGTGTACTTTCCGTTGGTCAAGGTTTATATTGTTTATTTTCACTTCTGTTGTGAAGGGAGTCGTGGCAGCGACGTTAACATGCTCGCTCCTAGTGCCCGAGGTCGCGGGTTTGAATCCCACCTTCGTATTTTCCTTTTCAAATGGCTTTGTTTTCATTATTCAAAATACATATTCATTTAATTTCTTGGAAATTTCATAGTTACTTTGTTATATTGAAAGGTAGTCCGTACTTAATTAAAGCTTCTATGGCATCGCTAACCGAGTCTTGTTGGAGATCCCCTCCTTTCTTTGTAATAAAATTCGAACGAAAAATGCACGAAAATAATTTAACATGTTCAACTGAGGTCAAGGAAGCCCCACTCCATGTAGAAAATAGATTGTTTTTATCATTTATGAAATCATTATTTTTTTCTTTTGTGGCTTTTATTTAAGTTTGCATGGAACTTTTATAGTTACATGGTTTAAGTGAAAAGGCAGTCCGTACTCTAGTTATAACATTAATGTAATAGCTTTTCTTGTTCTGTGTATGTGTGGTAGAGTGAGTTTGGACCCGTATTTATTTATTTATATTTATGTCCGTTTTTATCCCATATTTACATACGTACTTCCTGTTAAATAGTACGCGAGTCCCGGTCATGCGCGCGATTCATTTCCGTTTAATTAATATAGCGATTTAAATGCCGCATTGCGCACACTGCGTCACTTAACTAATTACATACTAACCAATTACCGATTTTCTTTAAGACATATGACTAAATGACACCTTTTCATTGGTTACGAACATTCTAGCGCCCAAGCCTTTGTTTAAGACTCCCGCTCGGCCAGATTTGTCCTGAGCCCCGAGCTAGTCAGACGGACATTGTATTGAATTTATGATTGTCTTCTCGGAGTTTGAGTTGTTCACACAATTAATTAAATACAGTACCTACATTCACTTGTATACTTACCTGGTGCAGAACACTGTAAGTTACTTTCCTTTATTTTCTTCATTTTCCACTTTCCTCTTTATTTCTGAGATTAACGTAATATTAACTTTGAGAATACGAGATGAACGAAAGATAGCTTTATTTAATTAAGTAATTTATTAAAGAGTAATTCTGTTACAAATCCGTATATTATGAACTTTTTGAATACTTACCTTTTTCCGAGTCGAAGATATATTTTGTATGGTCTCTCAGACTTTATGAGTTATATTTTTGGAGATATAGATCAGTTTGCTATCGTTTAGAAAGCTGTTTTCATACTTACCTTATTTTAATTCGCCCGTACGAATATTGTATCGAACTTTATATTGTTTGTAGTATTTCGACCATCATGTAGTTGGCTAAAAAGATTTGAGGATAGCTAAAACGAGTTTATCGCAACCCAGTCTAGTTCCATAAACTGGTACGCAATATTATTGTTCATTTTAATTCATATACTTTGACCTTGATATTTGTGTAAAGACTCTATACTTACCGTATCTCTATTTTTCAATCAGAGTTATTTCCCTTAGAAATGAGATGCTCGATTGAATTGATTCATTAACAGATTTGTAAATTGGTCATGTTTAAATACAATATACCGTGTCGATAACATAATTATGCAGACTGTGATTTTTGTGTTGATATGAAATAATATATATGAAATACAAATGATATTATATTCTATATACTTATGTTGATTATTAATATGTTTCAGGACTGTTTATTATTAATTATACAGTCAGTAATAAAGGATCCAAACTTTATCCACCGGACTTTGGTTATTCATTACACCACACCAAATCCACCCCGGTAACATATGCTTTGGAATATGATACTACATGTATAGCTATATGTTATAATGTAAAAATACTTGTCATGAGTAAAAGGCACATTTCTATTGTAAAATAATGTATTAAAGAAAGACAGAAGCTGTTAAGACGTTGAGGAAATGTCATGTTTTTTCATTCAATTTTTAAGGCTTAGGATACTAGTACTTAGTCTAGCTCTTTTCAGGCAAAATGACGTCGTGATTTTTCTAAGGAAAAAGGGCATTATTAAAAATCAATGGTAGAGACATGTGATGAAAAATAGTTACAATTGAAAGTATGATAAATGTTCTATGTTTCAATAAGTACCAAATTATCATTTTAAAAAAATCAATTAATGTTATCATTTTACTACAAATGTCTAGAAAATCTTAGTTTTATTGTTTTTACATTAGGGAAGAGTGTACAAGCACATTCAGTAATTTTGAATTGTGTTTGGAGATCGCCAACAAGAATAATTTACATTTACCAAATCGGATAATGTAAACACAAGATTGCTTACCAAAACTAAGAAACAATGAGATGTGAGAAGTTGACAAGGAAAAGAGGACAAAGTGGAGGGAGTCTGATATATATTAAAGGTCATCTTTTAAATTTTCTGTGAACTCTACGCAACATCTTCTATCATCAATTTCAAACCAAAAATAACCTACAAACTCAGAATGCAGAAAAAAAAATTATTGTCTACGGGCATTAAAACCCTAACAATCAACATGAGGTAAGGAGGAGATTCCCGACGGTGATCTAATAGCATAACAGACTCTCACGATAATAGAAGAGGACAAACAGACGGAGACAATAACATCGCACCGACACGTTGTCGATATGAGCAATCTCCACACAATCCAATGTTAAGCCGAAATCAGTATAGATGGCGCCACCAATAACGCGGTGCAAATATCGTTTGTGGCCAAAATATCGCGATGCTGCCATTGTAGGTACAAGGCATATATTTGAAAAATTCAAAACTACACAATGACTGCGTGCAAACAACCAAGATGATGTATTTTGTTAGAAATTCAACCGCGCTTCTCAATAAAAATAAACCAAATTGACTTATAAATGCGTGGCTTTCCAAAATTAAAATAGTACGCTCCACCAGGGGATAGACAAAAAAAATCATATTAAGCTTAGACCCTTGTAAATTATCAGGACACAGTATTCAATAATAATGCTAAATATATAAATGTCCAACCTCCATAGATACTTTTTATCGAGAAGAAACTCGCTGTAGGTGGCGCTTCTAAAAAGAATTTTCGCGTCGATGCACAAACTCAAACTTTCTCCTTGAAATAGTGATAACACCCGAAGTTTTAGAATGATTCATTTGGGACGATAAAAATGTTTATATATGCATACTACATTCGGAAGTGCAATTCCAGTGTCTGATATATTTTACGTGTTCCTTTTTTTAAAAATATAAATTGGACACAATGAACACTGAAGACTTGTGACTATCAACTCATTATCAAAATAACAAAGAGTGAACATACAACTACCACTTTTTCTACCACTTTTTTTCCTTTACATTATTATCCCATTATATACTGTACTGGGCAAAAAAGTTAGTACCCACTTTTTCGTATATATTTAATATGGGCTGTTACTAGAAATGGAAGAACCTCCCAAAACCTGCTTTTTTAAATCAACGACACATTGTTTGTTAATCAATCTCAATAAAAAAAAAAAAGAAAAATATTAGTGAATATTAGCTACCTTTTAGTTCATATAATTGTCAAATGCATCAATTCCCATTCTCTATTTTTTCGATGCTTTCTTGTTCCTTATAAAATAAAACCCTGAATGACGTCATCGTCGTGATGAAAACTGCTTCTAGCACGGGCATTTCTTATTCCATGAGAATGAAATTATGGGATGAGTCAATTTACTGTATCGGGCTGATGTTCCATGTGTTTAGGGTCATCGTCAAATGCGTATGGCCGCATATAGACTTCCGGCAGCTATTCAGGCAATTTCTCATGAATTACAGGTCATTTTGCTGATTCAAAAGCAATGGATTTCAATTGCTTTTCTTTTCTAGGTTTGTCCTTGTTTATTGATAACCACTTTTCTTTCGAAAGCAGTCAACCACAACAAAGAAACATAGAGACACTTATGATAAGAATACTCCGTGCTTTGACACGCTTTGAACAACGCATTAGAATGCCTGAGCGGTAAAATGGAATCATTCTGGTGTTTATTGAATGCATGTCATTACTATAAAAGATACGCTATTCCAGAACAAACTCAAACTTCAACAATTTCGTACTGAAAGCAAGGATATTAACCAAAATAATTATTGAAGCAGGGGTAAGTTTGTGATTGACTGCCTTTGACACTGCAAACAGTTTTTTTATGCTCCCCGAAAATATTCGGGGAACATATAGTCGCCGTCGTAACCGTTTATCTGTCTGTCCGTCCATCCGAGCACATACCTCCTTAACTGTACATTAGACTTTGATCATATTTCACACAAATGTTCCTTCGGATAGATCCTTCAATCGTCAAATGTCAAGGTTATTTCCAGGCTAAAGATACTTTTTTGCAAGAAATAGTTAGTTGAATTAATTAAAAGTCAGTGTTTTGCTCAAATGGTCTAAAATAAGTATCAATAATGATAGATAAGTGCATAATCTTTTAAATTAACATATGTTACGGGTTTTGAAAATTTTTATTGCATGGATGAATAATTGTGTGCCACCAGGCAGGAAGGGGGGGGGGGGGTTGTTGCACATAACTTCAGGTGAATATAAATGAGTTAAAATAGATCCTGACGATAATCTCAATAGCACTCACAATACAGCACAAAATTGAGCATCGACGGACCCCTAGCAACTTAGAGGTGGGACAGGTGCCCGGGAGGAGTAAGCATCCCCTGTTGGCTGGCCACACCCGCCGTCGATGTTCACACGCGAAAATGAAAACATTATCTAAATTACATGCACTGACTAAGGTTATGTCTATATATACAATATACATATACTGATGAAAATTTCATCATATATCTGTAATTGTTTCTAACGATAGGATAGCACCTTCAGAAAAATAGGTCACTTGGGGTCATTCATATAGCTCAAGATCATTTTCAGGCTAAAAAGCTATTACTGTATACAAGATTTCAAAATTTCATTAAAAATCAGTATTTTGTCCAGATGATCCGAAATTTTGAATAATGATAGAAAAATGCATATATTAATCGTTTACATATGTTACAGGTTTTGAGATTTTTTTTTTTGCATACACAAGAAATCGTGTGTCAAAGAGGGATGGGGGATAATAACTTTAGAAAAAGTTTACAAAATTTAAAAATCTAATTCAATTCAAAATGGTCGGTACTTTGGTTATCAAAGGACAAATGCATTGATTAGAAATTGTGTAATAAAAAAAAAGAAAGGTGGGGATGGAGTGCTTACCTAGCTGATGTCATCTCTATTGGAGATTCACTTTTGCATCGGTGCAGAATGTTTAAATTGATTATATTATTTGCTGTGGAAATATTTCTGATGTTTCTTACTATTTGTCGGTTTGTCTTCACAGCTAGCTGTTTTTCCTATTGTAAAAGCAGATTCCGCAAGTACATGTAATTTTATGCTTGGCAGGATCTGGAATTTTTGGCACTTTTCTTAAATTATAGTGAAATTCATTGAATTTATTCAAGGTAGCAGTGAGTTTTAGTACATGTAACATCTGCCTCCAATACTTTCCGCACGTGAACTAGACTTTGGATAAGTTTTCCCTTCATTTTTGGTGTTGATACCTCGATCAACCAAAAAAAAATCACAATGATTCCTTATCATTTCATTTCATAGATTTTCAACGTTTATTTGCAGCTTTGAAATCGTGTTGCTAACGACGTTGCTAATGACGTTGCTAAGCGCGTACTTCCGTTTTGTGTTGATGCAGGTATCAACAAAACTTCTTAGCCAATCAGAATCGTCGTTTCTTAATAATGACAACGGAAATAAAACGATATTTATGTATTTGAGAGATTCTTTCAATTTAGAATTTAAAATCGTTGTTTGCAGAGTTGAAAAATCGAATGATTTGATCGAAAATTTATTATTTGGCACGATATAAAAAAAGTACACATTTTGCAAACCATAAATCTGAGAAATTGATTTTTGATATCAATGAATTTTCTTTCTAATATCAATTTGTAAACATCCAAAAGGACAAATTCTAGAATATGTAACCTTAAACTTGTTTTGATATTGAGATGGAGGTCAATACATACATGGCATTGATTTGAAATGTCCATTGTGTTACCAAACAAAAAATTGTCATAAAAATTACAATAAATTTTTTTCGAATTTATTACATGTTTGTTTCTCTAAAAATGTATTGATTTTATCAGCCTCTTGAAGAAAATTTATGATATGATGCCGTTTTCTCAAGATAAATGATAACATAAAGCATTGTTTGCGAAAAGTTAGATTTTGGATAATTGGAAATCATCATTTAAGATAATTTGAATATGAAATTCCTTAACTTCTTTCATGTACTTAATTATTTGTGGGAAAACAAAATTACTTTAAGCAAATTTAAAAAGGATAAATGCTCTTCTTTATTAATGTTCCCCCAAAATATTGAAGGTAACACAAATTACTAAGCAGTAACACTACCGACAAAATGGTAACACAAATGACAAATACAGATATATATAAGCAAAATGAAGTTCATTTTAAGATGAAAGGGAAATTAAATGCTAGTTATTTTAATATGACTTAATTCTAAGACGTTTAATCTGTTTCGAATTGTTGATCAGCGATGTATGCGTAGTAGTGATGATTTATGGTAACACAATTGACAGACTGTAACACAAATGACGTTTATGATGATATGCATCATAGTGTTCACAACTTCACTTGATTTTCTGTTAGATTTTCCCCATAAAATGATGTTCAGATCATACAAAACAGAAGTAATTAAGAATGTACTTATCATCTCAACAGAACATAGACAAAAGTAATAGGAAAATAATACAATAAGGCGATAAGAAGTTGAAGAAATCTTTAGCAATTTTCAACTGAATCAAAGCACAATATAATTATTTTTTTATAGTTTAAATATCACTTTAAATATATAATCAGAATCACATCTATTTTAAGATTTTTTTTCAAATCAGATAAGAACATTTTAGAATAATAAGGCAACAAAATTGTTAATCAAACTCTTACTTTTGGAAACAGTACCAAACGCCTGTAACACAGGCAATGCAGGCTTGAATTATTTCAAAATAAGCAATCTTATGGATCCATATCAATCATGATCTTGATTTTGTAATTCTAATCAATATTCTGAATTTTTTTCTATTTCCTTTGTTGTTTAGCCCAGCTTAACAATAATTTTCTGGCTTTTTTTCTACTTATACATGTTTTGAGTAATACATTCATGGAATTAGCATGCTCTGTCATATAGCTTTATGCTTGCTTTGGATATTTCATCAAAAAGTGATTGTTTCAAGTGTACTTATGCATGCAAATCAGAAAATAATGAAAAAGAATATTCTATGATTCCGAAATGCTAGTTTCATAAACTCTATTAGAGTGTAAGCTCGAAATAGACTCCATTTCACTTTACTGTTCATGATGTGAGCATTTGTCGAATCTGGTGCATATGATAGTCAACCGAAATGAATATTCTCTAGTATCAATGTAACTGATTTTATCACAAAAACAACGAAAATAGTGTATTTACAAATTTTGGAAGCTAATTTGTCTTCATTTTTTTCTTATGTTATACCATAAGGCTAACATAGTCTGAATTCAAAATATTGTGAATCATCATACAATGTCAATTGTGTTACCAATCATTAACTAGTGATAATCAATCAATAAATTGAAAATGAAAAGCACAAATTGAGAAAAGAATAAGACACTTTTGAGAAGATCAGTTGTACACCATTCAATCATGTCACTTCCTTATATTTCAGAAAAAAGTTTTCTGTTGTGTCTTCATCAAATGTCCATTATGTTACGATTAACTCTTTATCGTTGCCTGTAATGTTCATCCAGAAATCTGTGTTTTGTACAATCTAATTGTAGTTTACTTTTATGTTTTTGAAAGGGGACCCTATACTGAAGTACTATGTCACCTTAAGCGTACTTTAAACAAAATTAATCCTTTCTAGCACACTAGTATCAGAAGTTGGCATAAAGAGATGTCATTGGTCTTACCCCTTAATGTCAGTTGTGTTATCATTTCATGAAATGATATGATTATTTAGTCCATTAAAGAATTATGCTTCTCCAACAGGTACTCTTCGAAATGAATCACACAAAAATATTGTCAAGTTGATGCACAATTACTTAGTTGAACTTATTTTACCATATAAAACATGAAATGTACATTGTGTTACCATAAAATGTCAGTTGTGTTATCAAGTGAAGAAACACTTAATTGAACCTCATTCATTTTCTTCTCACAGAGAAAATTGAAACATTAATAGATTTGTAAGAAGTAATTAGAGCAAAAGATCAATAAAAGTTTGGAATCTTAATATTCCTTTGATGAGGGTTTCAATTTAGTTAGTCAAACGTCCATTGTGTTTCCAATTAAGTGTCAGTTATGTTACTAATTATATCAGTTGTGTTACTTTTTAAAAAGTAACACAGTAACACAAATGACGGTAACAACTGAATTTTTCGTACAAATAGACCCATTGTAGAATCTGAGACGCAAAACTGTTCAAATTGTTGCCTTCGTAAACATGGCTCATCGCTTTCATTTCAAAAGCAAAATGAAAAGACAGATTTATAATACAATAACGGTAACATAATGGACATGTGCAAAAGGTAACCTTACAGTGCTATCCAAAGTCTTTTAAACATCAAAGTTGAAGCTGGCGGAATATTAAAATTTATTTTATATATAAATTGATAAATCATTATAAAACATTTTAACATGTGAACCTAATTAATATATTTGAATTAATTTAGTGATTTCTTTCCTTTATGTAAAGGTAACACAACTGACAAAATAATCAGTGACAGTGATATAAATCATAAAAAAATTGCTCATCCTAAATATACTTTGGGTATATAAGATATTTACAGAATCTCTTTCATATAATAAACAAATCCCATGAAAAAAATCAAGTTTAAATTTCAGTGGAGTAAAAGTTATACCAATGTAAAACTAAAGTACCCATAGTTAGGGACATCAGATTTTGACAGATAATGGGTATATCAACCTCTCATACTTGCATATTTGTGTCGGATTTCATACATTTTCATCAAGGATAGGTAAAATAGGATGAGACAAAACATTACCAGTACTTATTTTTGTATTTTTTCATTTATATATGAAACAGGCTCAAAAGGACAAAAATATGCACTTTTTTATATCGTGCCATTTAAATTTGCCATATTTGGTCGATACCGCTTCTACAGTTTACTGTTTGATAGTACTTTTGAAGACCGGTATTGATTTCTGAAAGATATAGTGGAGTATTTTGGCGATCCAGCTATAAAGCGTTGTTTTGTAATAAAGGTAGGATCCTCCTGTGTTGATTCTAAGCCAAATTCCTTTGTGAGACTGTCGAAGTAATACTGATGTAGTGTGTTAGCTGCTCTATCTGTAATGATGTAATGCGCTTGGAGAAGACAACAGACTTGAATCTGGTGCTCGGAGACGGTCGTAAATTATTGGTATGATTCTAGGAGCAGTTATTCATATATATTCAAATTTAGTTGAAGTCACTACTGGGTTGCATGCAAATTTTATCGCTGTGCATTCCAACTTGAATGGAAGAGCGGAAAGTCTGTAAAGTCCTATAGTGGTTATGTTGTTGTTTTTCCCTAGTTCTTTTACCCTGTCAATGGTACTGGTTTGATATTCTTAGAAGAAAGGAAAACGCTTCAAACGCCGAAGTCTATTTGATAAGAACTTTAATTTAACAATCTGACATTAGTGAAAATTTAAGATTTAACAAATTTTACTGTTACTCTCGTGGATAGAATTTATTATAATTAATGGAAAGTCAAACCTTACTCCCTGAATCGAAAATTCACCCTGAGACAACCCTTTCGAGAAAAATAAAAAATTCTACGCCCATGTTTAGATGTCCAACAAAGTAACTTGTCATGTTCCCCAACCGTCAAAGAATCCAGGTCACGGCGCCATTTCAGCTCGTGTCGTATAGTGGTTTTCTTGCGTCGTGTTTCTCTCTGGCTCTTTAACTGATATTTTTAGTCGAAAGAAAAAAGCTTCAAACGCCGAAGTCTATTTCATAAGAACTTTAATCTAAAAATCCGACATGGGTGAAAGGCGGCTGCTATGCTGGCATGGAGGAGAACCCACTGGCTGGTCTCAAGTAGATCTGAATTGCATGGCTTTTTATACTACAGAACAAGCAACTTGTTTACTTCCCCATACCCCCAGTTATAAAAATGAAGCACGAATCTTGGCCGTAGGAATGTACGTGAACTCTAGGTGTGACATAACTTATGGAACAAATGTCCGTACTCGGACCTATCCCCCCATTCCTGATCTCACGTTTTCTACGTTTCCCATCTAGGTAGCAGTCCCTATCTAGGTAATAATAATGTTTCCTCCTTGCATACCAGCATCGCAATATCATTACAAGCATGGTATAAAGTACAAACAAGTGCAATCAAAGTTAAGCATATTCTAACAATCCCAATTAATATTCTTAATCAATTTCAAGTACGTGAAAATATGTTAACTTTAATAGTCTTTCTCTAAATCAATGATTTTGTAGTTTGTCTTTATTATCATGTAATATCGACACAGTGTCGGATCCCGGATAAAATAATGAGGGTCATTATTTTGTAATATAAAACGGACGGCCAGACGTTTTTGGACAAACAATTTGTTTTTTAAGGAATTAACTTCTTAGAATTTTCTTCAAAATGAGAGATTTTGCTTGAATTAAGCATTAGAAATAACGCAACCCATTTATTTATCATTTACAATCAAGCCATTAACATAATATTCGTCATAAATTACAACTTTTGTTTATTTTCAACACATTGCTTTATATGCTAAAACAGTATATTCAACCTTTCTTATTGTTTGTCTTTGTCAATTGATTTCAAAGAATGCCATAATTATATTGCAAATGTAATAAAATATTGTTCACTATTCCCGCTCTCTACAGTTTGAGCATACACAACTTAATTTTGATATAAACACTCTATTTAGAGGAATCAAATTAAGTAGAAAAGAAAGGAGGGGATCATTAGTTTTCATTTAAGTGACTTCTCAAATTACAAATTAAGCAGTTTTCATTTTAGTGACTTTCAAATTACAAATTAAGTAGTGTTCATTTTAGTGACTTGGTTTATGTGTGGTCTGCTCTGTGTTTTTGCATTGGATGTTTTTGCTGTGGGTACTGCAACCTGGTGTCGTTGGAGATCCCCTCCTTTGTTTCTCATCATATTTTTCATGAACAAGTTGATTGTATTGATATTATTCTTTTTATTTCAACTTTGTAACTACCATTTGTTCCAAGTTTTACAACGTTTGAAATTTTCGACGTTTTATTAAATGAAAAAGTCAGAATTTGTCAAAGTTTCATTCAACTACGATAAAATGTATAAAACCGTAAAACCAACTTTTCGTCATACCATTAAACGCGCACAGAGAACAGAATGAAATAAAACATGGAAAACTCACCACATACGGTTTGATACTGTAGGCATCGCTTTTGAATTAAAGGAAATCGGATCAGTAGAGACTATAGCAGATGAATAAACGAAAATAAACATTTGAATTGAGGGGAATATACCCAGGTGGTGAATTCTTTGAGAGGGATTATGAAAGGAAATACTTATTACATAGAAACAAACATTTGACATAAAACTACCAAACGAAAAGAGGGGATCTCAAAGAATACTCGGTTTAATTACCCAAAGCAAAATTATGACACACCCTAATACGTTAACACTGAGTAGAAAAGTGACACAAAGGGACATGGAACACCAAACATGACATAAAAAACTTAACACAAAAGACTACATATATACTACTATACCAACGAGACCAATTGGCCAATCGGTGCAGACCTTCGACGGTAAACTACCTTGTCAGCAACAAATGGTGTAGTTATCCGGATTACGTGTGTACAACCCTCCCACTTGTCCGGTTACAAAGGATTAGAGAAAATTAAAATGTATTTACTCCCATATTATAGACTACAAAACAACGCAAAGACGTTTCACTGAAATAAGTCATGACAGCAGCATAGTAAAAATATAACTGATTTAGCAAAGTACGATTGCAAAATCGCTAAATTACAAAAATACACTATCAATGCAAGAATTGTTAAATGCAAAACAGATATACACATTTAAAAAAAATTCATGAAAAACAACACAATTACTAGAACGCGACACTAGGCATGCTGTCAGATACCCTCCTTTTTTTGATTTTATTTCTTTTTGTTGAAGATAATCTTTCACTTTTAAAAATAGATATAAAAACGAAACACTTGTAATAATTAATATGAGTTGCATACTATAATGTGAGCGAAAATTGTTAATAAACGTTTGAAAAAAAAAGTTCTATACAATTTTCATCATGTATACGTCAGCTATTTAGAACATTGTCAGAAAGCGACATGGATTACATTTATTCACTTTTTCCATAATTTCATTTTCCAAAAACTTTGACCTCACAAAGGGTAAGGATATTTCTTGTCCCCTCCATTATCTGTGTTTTTACATATCTTCCGTATGTTCCTTGAGGACACTTTAGTACAACCTGCTGAGACTCATTAGTGGCGGTACCCTTGAAGGTATTACATGGAATATCAAAATCCTTATTGTACCTGGCAACAGTGACATCAACATCATGGAATTGCCACCCTGTCAACATAAATTGTAGTCATGAAACATTGTTACCTTGCATGGATAGTTCTATACATTTCTTGTATGGTGTTTGTCCAGTCTACGCTTTAAAAAAAAGATTATGTACATAGAAACACAAATTTCAATGTTTAGGGTTTCCTGACCTCATCTAGATCCTCCATTAAGCCTGAAGAGTTCTCAGAGATAGGTTTACAGCAGCGATTTCGTGAAGTCAAAAGTAAACATCTATATCTTCAAAATAATGAAACAAAAACTCCAAAACACAATTTTTCACAATCTGGAAAGGCTCTCGACGAAGTTTTTTTTTTCGGAATAGTAAATTTCAATGAAACTGTCATTTTATGCACCTGTAAGTTTGTATATGTTAAATTTGGTCTTTTCAACGTTTTAACGATGTTTTACCGAAATATTATTATCCTCCTTTTTTTTTTGATGAGAGAGAAACTAACTTTTAAATCTTCAGACCCCCTTGTTTTGATATAATTGTAGAGAGTGAAGAACTGTTTAAGGAGGTCAAATTATATTATCCATCAAATTATAAAACAAGTCAAATTATGAAATAATGATTCTTATTATTATTGAAAAAAAATCAAATTATCAAACTATAAAAAAAACAAGTTAAATTTTAAGAAGGTCCAATTTTAAGGAAGTCAAGTTAAAAATCTCTAAAATCGTGTTTTGTCTGTCCTTGACTTTACAATATGTCCACAGGAAAACGTTCGATGAAACTTTGAAAGATATATTTTTCAACGTATTCTGTGATTTAATTCTGTGATTTAATGATGACTTCATATAATTAAAAGAATCATTCTGGTGAGCTATTGAAAATCAACCTCAATTGAACTTCTAAGGTCTACATAAATGTATTGCACTAATATATGAATAAGAATAGAATGATTGTGTTGCAAACAAAGACAAGAACAAACGATGAAAGTGTTGCTTAAAAATGCAAGCTTTCGAGTCAATTAACTATAGTTGACAGGTAATTTTTGAACATCCTGTGGATGATTTTTTTTTGTCAAAAACTTAACAACACTTATATTATCCGATATTTTCTTCTAACATTGTCCATTTTAAACGAAGTGACATCCGATGAATACTCTTTGATAAAGATCGAATTTTCAATTCTATATACATGTTAAACGTCTTCAAATTCAATAGCATCATTTAAGAACTGATAAATTTGAAGTATGGACCAGACATGCACATTTTGGGTAGTTAACCCTCGTCAGTGATCCTCAATCTAAACAGTTTCAATCTAATAAGTTTCAATACGATACATTTGGTATTTTAAAATGCTTTTAATAAATTTGAATTTACTCCTGATAACATCAAAATGACGTCGCTGTTTTCTCATGGAAAAAGCGATGGCCATCCTGGTGTTCATTTCCCCCTCACATGTAATTCCAATTCATTGGGTTTTTATTTTTCAGGGGAAATTTGGCCCATTACAAATTGATTTGGTGTAAAATAGTACAAAAGTGCAGATTTTAGCCATTTTAACATAAACTTTCTCTACCACCTAAAATATACCTTCCATTGTTTCTTAAGAAAAAAATTGTAAAACTTTGAAAATTCTGTAGCGAACTGCACATCTACAGGTCTTCAGAATTTACGGAGAATGTTACTATGAAAGCATGTCGAAAGATAGTCCCTCGATTTTGATTACCCTTTCTCATAGATTTGATGAAAATTATATTATACATAACTACATATGGCGTTTGGGGTATACCAAAGTACTGTAAATAATTCTGTGGTCAGGCTCCGGTTAATATTACCCATAGTTTCTTCTGTTCAGTTAGCATGAACTGATGGAGTGACATCCATGTTAGATTAAAAAGAAACAGCTAGCAGATGTAACAACTGAAATATACTTTAAGTATTGCTCCATCCAACAACAGAATATACTTAAATTCCGATATGAAAGTAACCAGATGTGACACTTCTACAGAATTGAAGCGACGGGTGTTTTATGCAAGCAGGAGATGCTGACTATTCCTGCGCCCTTGGGCTCACTCCCATATTGGGAGTTCGCCTTTTCCATTTGATGGAGGATTTCGTTTGTTTGCTTTGGTGCCTGTTTTATCCTGATTTTGCATTCCTTCGATTTGGGATTTTTTGAATTATCGATTTTGTACTGTGGATATGGTCATACATATTTGTCATTTCGGCTGCACCTTCTGTTGGCGGTAGTCTGTGAAAGAGAAAACCCAATGATACCGAAAAGAAAACAAACGCAAAAGAATAAGTTTCTGGGACGAAGTTTCCCGGATAAGAGGGAAGAGTTACAAAGATGTACGAGGGTTGTCCGAAAAGTTCGCGCTCTGGTCTGTTTTTAATTGATTGGGCGCGAATCCCAGGTATCAAATAACTAATTTAACATTTTACTATTAATTTGACACATTTATAAGTCGATTTTTACATAAATATAATCATTTTATTAACTTTAAATACATAAAGGTGGGGTCCACGGAGCACCATCATTTTTCAGTAATATCTGCTTCTCATAGTTTCCACATTTAGCTCTTGAAAATCAAATAAAAAATGTCAAGATCTAGTATTGCCTTATAACTTGTTACCTTTGCAAACCGGCGTTAGTTTGTGCAATATTTATTTCGATATATATCATAAGTACGGAGAAACAAAAGAAAATGTAAAGGCCACATGTCCGATCTTTCAATGAAAAGCGTACGGACGGAGCAACGCACATCGATACAATTTTGTGATGGCATGAGAAAGATACCTTTAAATACAACAAAGATGCTTGAACGGTGTATGACTTATTTATGTATCACGCACACCTGTTTACAAATGGTGCAGACCATTTTCGGAATGTTAAAACAGCTCTTATGATTAAAAAGGCAGCGAAAATACGTGCAATATTAATTGGCAGTGACGGAATGAAGGTGCAAATGATAGAGGTAGAGCTTCAGTCCAGAAAACCGACTGCGACGGGGGGGGGGGGGGGGTTAGTATCGATGTCAAACATGATAAAACTTATGCGTATAAAAGTTTGAACTGAAACTTTGAAAATAGATGTGATTTTGACCAATGTTCCCGCGGGCAGTTATGCATAAAGAACCAATTACTCTTTTAACTTGAACGCGTTTTACGTTATGGTGACGTCATGGTTGCTCCGTGCGGTACTACCACCTTTCATTCTTATCCCTATAAAATTGCTTTCACTCGAAAGAAAATGAGTTTTGCTGAAAAGTCTTCTTCTAACATCTATTGAAGATATTTAGTCTGAATTAAATATTTTCTTTATTCGAATGTGAGTAACGGGCCTTGTCCTCGAACTTTCCGGACAACCCTCGTAGAGTAGAAACAACTCAATAGTTTACCATAGGCAACAATGATAACCTTTCCATAATTAGCATGTACTACCTGTTGTATATTTATTTTCTATTTAATCATGATAATCTATATGTCATTTGAAAGACTTTTCAGAAACCAAGAAGAAATATACCTGTTTCCATTGAGATTCTCACCTCAAATTTGAGATGTTTACAACTAGCGTCAGGACTGCACAAAATTGGCATATCAATTTCCAAGCCAATAGCCAATTACTATACTTATTTTAAATGTTAAACGTCTTCAAATTGAATAGCATCATTAAGAACAGATAAATTGTCAGCATGGACCAGACATGCACGTTTCGGGTATTTAACCCTCGTCAGTGGTCCTCAATCTAAATTTAAAAATATATCATCAATATTCAAGAATATAATTTTGATGTATATAAAGAGTCAAGTTCATGTACTTTTATCTGATATGATCATCCATCAGTATTATTCAATCAGCTCAAGAGATTTTTTGGGGTATTCAAAACTGGTCACGTGGAAAATCTTGGTCATATAGTCGTTCCTACCCTATAAGCCTCCCTAGCAGGCTGGCTTTATCGGAAATGCGTCCATTTGACTTCAGACATTTTGTCGAGCTCCACTGTCGTTTCATTTTACAGTGTTGTCAATGCATTCTGTGGTTTTCTAGACGTACACTTCTATGCAAACTATTTCTCATGAAAAATATTTTGAATCTTAGCTAAAGAAATTAGTACACTGAAGGTTTTAGTAGAGAAAGTTTTGTTTTAAAATGGTGATTCTACACAATATCATGATATATCGGTCATTTTGGATCTGTGTATTCCCCATCATCCGTAAAAACTTCCCAAATCACAAATGTATAGTTATGCAAAGAAAGTCAATTTGAGCTGAACTTACACCAACTATCAAAAAGGAAGATCTGCACGTGTGTAATATCGTACTCCGTTCCCAAATCCACGTACCAGAATGGTTTGTCCTCGTAATATGACGATGCACAATTATTGATGGACATATAGTTCCTGTCATTACCGTCAACGGCCTTTTCAGCGGCGAATGATCTGTACGTTGTACTAAGGAATGCTTTCTTCATGTACGCCAAATTTCTTAATGCACCTTAAAGTTTATGAAATTATTTCAATCAGTATTAAAACATGATTAAATTGAAGGTATACTTGATAATGTATAAATAAAACACATTTCTCGCATGTGAATTTATTTTAACAATGTAGATCCATAGCGATTACAGGAACAAACGACATCTGAGCGTTCGTACTCTTTCAGTATGAAACTGCAACGAATGTTTAACGTCTTAAAATTCATTAGCATCATTTTAGAGCAGATAAGTTTACAGCATGGACCAGACATGCACGTTTCGAGTATTTAACCCTCGTCAGTGATCCTCAATCTAATCAATGTAATATGGCCAAAATCACGAACGAAGTTCATTGTCAGACAGCAAATTGTTTTACAAAAGCGGTTCACAAGACAGGCATGTATCTAATAATGAATCCTTATGAGAGTATTTCAATCCAAAATGGACTAAAAATAAAATGTTTCTAGTGTAATACCTATATCCAAGAAATGAATTTATTGAAAAATGCCAGAAAACCACAAAATATTGATTTTTTTCATAAGTTTCAAGGAGCATAAATTTGCATAATATTGAGCTGTATGACCTATATTCAACTGGAATTGTATCTAAAATCAAGAAAGAAATTGATTCTCTTAAACAGTTATCTATTATGAACGGAAACCTGCTTGGGACACACGGACAGGCGGACGGACGCTTGCACACACGAATAGTCATGTACATCACTATATACTGCTATTTTTGACGGAGGTACATTAATCAGGAATGCATGCATTTGTGGGAATATGGAGCAGGAAAAGGGAAGCAGTGATAATTGTTCTCAAAATTAATGGAAATATGTTGTGAATTAAACTCCCCCCCCCCAAAGAAACATAAATTACAAGTATAGGGTCTCAGGGACCTTTTCGATGAAGACGTTCTTTGATATGATTGTTCACGTTGATAAAATTAAAATTATGAACAATCTAAAGTATATTAACTTTTGCGAGTGCTTACTTTATGCCTCGATTTGTAGAATTATTCCTCATACTTACTGAAGAAAATCCATCCATCTTCTTGCTTTGTCGTGTTCATTAGTACGATGCTTTCTGTAAGAAAAGCACACTGGAGGCTATTCACATTGAACATGAACGAAAGGCAGGGTCTCATCTCGAAGCACGATTTTGAACATTCACCAATATTGTTTTTACTTATCAGTGTAACATTTTGTACGATTTTATTGTCCATTTCGATTACACGGCTGAAGTTTATACAATCTCTTCCAACGACATGTGCCAAGATGTAATTAACATACACCATCTGTACGAAAAGTACATGTGTTATCATCTTGATCAGATTCATTCCTCTACACATCATTCAAAATTTGAATCAGAAGTTAAGTTGTTGTAATCATTTTATATATTGTGATATCAGTATTCTAAACATAAATACACGTCATCAACAGTATTACCAATGGAAACATTTGAATCTTCGATCCGAGCTTAAAATATAGCTCATAATTTGATGTAAAATGCACCATCATTTTCCACATCATATGCTCTATTTAAAATAGGAGTGTATTTGTCTTTTGTTATCAAATGATACCAATGTGTTTCCGGCTTAATACTGAAATATGTAGAATAAATACATCCATTTGTCGAATACTAGTATTACATGTATACAAGATTTATAAACCAGTCCATACAAAACATTCTCTATGTTCGTTACAAAACCCAGCAATCCCTTGGAATTCAAGTTTAGAGCATCATTAGTTTTGAAAGGACAGATGTTGAAATATTAAATTGGATCATACAAATACTAAAATTGAAAAGAATAAAACTTGATGGAATTTTCAATCAAGCATTAGATGAATCTTCCATTCTTTGGGACCAAACTTTGCAGACATATTATCATGAGCGAACTTGTGCAATTTCTTTGTCGCAATAAAATGTGAATATAGGGATCACCTTATGACCGATGTCGCACTTGCTGTCGATGAAGTTTTCTATGATGTATCCACAACAGCCTATAATCTCCAACAACACTCAGTTGCAGGACCAACAGCATAACCCCAAAACACCCAATGCAAAACACAAAGCAGAAACGTACATAATGAGACGCAAATTGTACAATGAACCCCAAATCACATGGAAGCATCAAACATAAATGACTACACATAAACCAACGAGACCAATGGGCAATCGGTGTCGACTTAGGACGGCCATCTGCCACATCAGTACCAGACGGTGTGGTTATCCTGGATTACATGCGCACAACCCTTCCACTTTTCCGATTACCCAGAGGTTTCGAAGAACGTACAATTGTGGTGTAAAACAACCTCCTCACTGTTATATGACTACACAAAAACAAGACCGCAAAACGCAGAGGCCCAAGCAACACAGATGAATATGTTAATGATATAAAAAGAGGGCGTGCGTAATACAGTCCGTGCTCTGGCGGCTGTAGCAACCTCATGTTATCATCCGAGGAGTCCGACTGAATTTCAGAGAGGATAAATGGTCGGGGCCCTGTCTTCTCTAAAGAGGTTTGGTCAAGATTTTCGCTTTCATAAACAAGTTAAGACTTTCTTGAAATAATGCAAAGTATTGTCAGCTTCTTTTGAAATTTGGACTCATAAAGTAACAAATTATATTTCTGTGGACATATCAAACCCCGCCTTTTGTGGTGACAAAATAAACGAGTAAGAAGGATCAAAGGTAGACAGAATTACCATCGCTAGTTTAACTTTTCATGTTATAGCTATTTTGTGTGGCATAAGTATGATAAGCAAACGTACATTACACCATTAAATATAAAAAGAAGAGAACTTATTGTCATTGAAAAATAAAACACTTTATGACAACAGTCATATAACATGTAGAACATGTTTGTTGCAATACACAATTGTTGACTGGGAATGAGGGCAATATATAATTTGTTGGACATGGAGACAAAATATTGGCCGAAGCCAAAGGCCGAGAGCTATATTTTGTCTGAAGTTCCAACAAACGAATTCCCAGTCAACATTTGTTTTGTCATACCTGCAATACTGCAGCAACGAACCGATTGGCCCGACAGATTACATTCTTTTTCGTATATACGAGAAAGAGCGGGGAAAACTAGGTAGAAATTATAATGTCAATGACGTGACGTCACAAACGATGTGACGTTTATCGGTCAATAGGTTTTTAAGGTGCGTCATTGGTCACGATTTTGGGGACAATTCTTGCGCATCTCCTGTTTTAGCAATCGTTGAGCTAAAAAGAAAAAAAAAAGTACTAATAGGTTCCTAAGAAAACGGAAATTTCCTTTTATTTGTAAATGGCAAAAAATAATTACTGTAAAATTCAAATGCTAATACAGAAGGAAAAGCACTGTTCAAATAACTAGCTTTTTTAATCATATAAGACATCATTTTTGGTGTACTCATAGGAAAATAGCAATATTTTACGCTCAGAAATTGTCCCCAAGTCGTTTTTCTTAACAAGGGTCGAGTATATTGAATAAAACAGTATTACCTTTTCATACAGGTATCTATGTGTTCAACCATGATTATGGCTATTGCATTAATCAAACTTGACCAGTGTAGATTTTAATGACTTAGTGTATGGAAAAGATTATTTACCGTGCTATTTTTTATGTGTAGAGGGAAAACGCCAAAATGATACCAAAATAAAATTTCATTTTTCAAACAGTGCTCTAATAGTTGAATATTTCTCTCGATATTCATATGTATCTATCTAAAAGCGTTTTCAAGTAAAATCAAAATTTCTGTTTTCCTTACTGACTGTTAGTACTTTGGAATTTTAATTTCAATTTATTATGGCCAATGTATCATTTCTATTTAAGACTTTAACTCATTTTAAAAAATGCGTAACAGCAGATAAGTTTGAAAATTTAATCCAAACTGAATGAAATTTGCGTAAGAAAATGCTTTGCGGTAATTTCTATAAAGATTGAGCTGGAGGTACTTTTTTAACTGTTCGGATTTCTCTAACGAAAGTAACAATTTTTTACCCATGAATTTTGTTTTGCATACGGAATATTATTAATTCAAACTGTTAAGGTAAAGCTTATGGTTACTTAAAAATTATAAATTTTCTTACCCCCCCCCCCCCCCAAATCAGGCAAATTTTACCGCTCGGACACTTCTTAAAAAAAACCCACAAATGGCACTATTTGTGAGCATTTGTTCTCTCTTATTTGAACACGGACATATACTTTTTCTTCAATATTTTGAAAAGTCTTCCCTAGGAGTACATATTAATTTGTGTTTGAAAAACCGTTGAAATTCAGTATCTCCGATATTTTGACCTTAACTAGAATGACTTTCGTTATTTTTGTGTAAAATCGAGAAAATTTTAAATGATCGGTAATGTTGATACCTATTGTAAAACTTTATCAAATTCAAGTTTTATACAAAGTTTTCAACCTGTTTCGTCATAAATTAACAAAGAAATCTAAAATAAAAATCAAATGAGGGCATTTTAACACTTTTAGTATTTTCTTCATAAATGTGCTATTTTTAGCAACAAATTTCTGGCATTTTACCCGTTTTTCAAATAAGCAAAATTCTTGACTTTCATCACGGACCTATTAATTTTCCTTCATATTAAATGATTAATTGACACGAATATTTGAAATTCAAATGGTTATCATAAAATCGTTGAAATTCCTTCATTCAGAAATGACATGCCTTAACTATTTCTCTGGGGCCAATCAGCCGGAACGCCAGTCGGCGCTTGTCTTTGAAGTTTAAAAACGAAGTCACATGACAAATGTTTTGAATATGACGACATTGTACCTTGTCATTAAAAACGCGTCATACTGACTGTGCTGTATGTGTAAACAATAATGGCACAAGTAATTTTGATGGGAATAGAGATACTGTTTCAGGTCATAACACTTAAGCAGGTAAATTTTGTGGCATTTTGAAATAAATCGGGCGTTGTCAAGGGCAGTGTTTCGCCAGCGATCTGTTTACCTGCATTTAACTGCTTATTAGTCCCCTACCGGCAACGCCGAAGGGGACTCTTAGTTTCCTGTCTGTCCGTCCGTCTGTCCCTCCGTCTGTCCGAATATCAGTTTTCCGGACGTTTTTCTGCAACTGATGAAGATATTGAGATGAAATTTGATACACAGCTTGGTCTTGGATAGTTACAGAGCAAGTTCGACTTTCGTCACGCTTGACCTATTTTTCGTGGAGTTATGCCCCTTGATGACTTGAAAAATTCAGTCAATGTCAGTTTTCCGATTTTTTTTTCTGCAATGGATGGAGATATTAGGATGAAATTTGATACACAGCTTGGTCTTGGATAGTTACAGAGGAAGTTCGACTTTCGCTCCGCTTGATCCATTTTTCGAGGAGTTATGCCCCTTGATGACTTGGAATATTCAGTTTTTGTCAGTTTTCCGGACTTTTTTCTACAACGGATGAAGATATTCTGATGAAATTTGATACACAGCTTAGTCGTGGATAGTTACAGAGCAAGTTCGACTTTTGTCACGCTTGACCTATTTTTCGAGGAGTTATGCCCCATGATGACTTGGAAAATTCAGTTTTCGTCAGTTTTCCAGACTTTTTTCTGCAACAAATAGAGATATTTAGATAAAATTTGATACTCAGCTTAGTATTGGATAGTTACAGAGCAAGTTCAACTTTCGTCACGCTTGACCTCTTTTTCGAATCGATAAAGCAATCAAAACCTCAGAACTGAGCTGCACAGACAGTAAGTTTAATTAAAACTCATATATGTTTAATTGAAGAGTAATTCATAGGCAGAGTTGCAGGACATAAATATATGCCGCCGGTAGGGGACTATATCGCTCAGCGATCATATTTTTTTTTTCTTTTAAAATCCCAGCTGGGAATGATTGGGAACAAACTGAATGTAAACTTTATATATCACTGTAGTCATCAAACCAAAAATAGTATGCCGATCTTTGCCCTAAGGAGTTTGTGTCACCTTTCAAACTTCAATATGCTGTTCGGGCGTCGATGCATCTTCTATGTCAACGTATGTAAACTCGTATGTGTACAGAGAGTACATGGAACACATGTACCCAAGTCGGCGCATGTAAGGGGTTTTATTTGCCAAAATGAAACATGACATTGGAACAAAATCATCTACAAGGTATCAAACCATAAAACAAATGTTCAAAATTCGATTGCCACTTGAATTTGGCGTATTCTGAGTCCGTAATGATGAATTTTAGTTAGTTTAAACATATTTATTTGTCACAAACATTGTAAATTTTACATTACTCATACAAGTGAAACTAAGGGGATTAGAAAAAAAAGATAACAGCTGATATGAATTCCTTTCCCAGTGATGAATTTTAATTAAAATCTGGTCCTCGTGATAACGTTTTTATTGCTATTTATAGAGTACTTATTGACTAAAATTCTGTATAAATATCATAATTGGGATTCTCTTAAAAAGATTATCATTGTATTTTGGCCAAAAGTGTATAGGGGAGCATTTATGTCAGCTTTGAAAATCAACAGTGTATGCACAATTTTCGATGGATCTTATGCAGTGTTGAAAAATATCAAAAATCCCTTTCAGAGGAATTTCAGTTATTTGTAGTGAATTATATCCGAGTATTATTTGTTTTATGATAATATTTAAAATTCAAGATAAACAATTAAGGTCGTTTAGCCCAATTTATTCTTATTCCGCTACTTTGTGTGTCAAGAGTTATCCGCCCTTTTAGAAACAATGCTTCCAACCGTCAAAATAGGGATTGGCATTCCGGCTGAATATTGATGTATCTATTGACTGCCTGGTCAAATATTCGAATTTATAAGCATTTTTCCTATGGAGATTTTATAAAGACATACTGGTAAGGGTATAATAATCATCAAATAAGTACTTATCAGTTATTCAGTCTCAAAGTCGAGAAGGCATGTAATGTAAATCATTAGATTTCCATTGGAACGAATACCTATAAAAATATTGTAGTTAGTAACTGTTTAGCAAACGTGTACCTTAGATCAATACATTATGATAAGTATTCAATTTTCTGGTAAAAAGCTAATGTAATCGTTTCTTGGCGGAGACGACCATTACACATGTCAATTGCCATTAAATGTTTAGACTTGCAACCGTTCTTAGTTTTCTCTGTTCGTTTTACTTCCTACGAAAACTGTTACTGAGTAGTATAGCGTAAACGAAAGAACAAGAACGGGTAACAGTCAATTAAATGTTCAGTTAGATACGCATTCAATTAGCAAAGTCCCTTGAAATTAGATGGCCACTGGTACAGCAACAGTAAATTTCATTTATTTTGAAAAAGACGGAATTGGTACCCATTCATATAAACGATCAACTTCTCCTTGATGCGCGAACATATTCTGATGACCGTTCATGTTTTCAAAACTCACTTCGAAATGCTCATATAGTGCAATAAATTATTACAAATATTATTATATCATTATAATGTTAAAAAATTACAAAGAATAAACATCAAAGAAGTACCCATCAATTATTCAATCTAGAAGTCCAGAAGACAAGACAAAACCATCAGAAGTCCTATTGGAACGGTTGCGAACCCCGTAATTAACATTTCGAAGTGAGACCAGGCCCCCGGGGAGAGTCAGAATATATATTCTCCCGTTTTGCTCGAACCCTGTGAGACAACCTATGTGAGACACAAAAGTTGTCTAAAAGGCTCCTTCCGCTACTCTCCACTGCGGAAAAGATTAAATTTCCGTCACACGTGCAAATTTGTATGTCTCACTCAGTAGATAATGAAAGAACCTATTATTTAGATAATTCAGAAAATCAGAAACCGAAGGCATACAAAATCAGGTTAAAACAGGAACAAAAGAAAACAAACAAAAACATCCACCGTATGAAAAAAGCGAACTCCCGGTATGGGAGAGAGACCAGGTGCTCAGGTAGAGTAAGCATCTCCTGCTTGCATGTAACACCCGCCGCTTCAATTCGGTAGAACTGTCACATCCGGTTACTTCCATTTCGGAAGACATAGAGTACAATCTTTGGTTGGATGGTTCAAATGGTCTATGACAGAATATCATCCACCATTCTGTAAAGTGGGACATCATAGTGTATGACGAGTTCACCATATAAACCGTAGAATAACCTCAGTGACGATGTTAGTCGGTCACAAACATATTCCTGACAGAGAAGCATATCTGAAAGACGCCAAGCTCTAAGAACAAAATCCGTATATACTCAGAAAAGGAACGTTTGCTACTCAGAAAAGGAAAGACCAATGGGCAACCGGTTACCCATTGGTCTCGTTGGTTTATGTGTAGTCCTTTGTGTTTGATGTTTCTTTGTTGTGCGTTGTCGTTTCTTTCCCTTATGCGTCTCTTTTTGTGCTTGTCTTCATTGTGTTTTGCATTGGGTGTTTTGGGGTTTTGCCCTGGGTGCTGCAACCTGGTGTTGTTGGAGATCCCCTCCTTTGTTTTGTAATGAAATTGAAGTCGTCATGTTTGTCAAAGAGTGAAGTGTTCATGTGACCATCAGTGTAGTAGGACAACATTATGTCCAAATAGGATGCTGAATTACTTGTCTCTGTATTTTCTTAGACTTCAAGCTCCGAAGGATAGATTCTGCTGAGGTAATCTGCGGATTTTGGATTATTGATGGACAACACATCGTCAATGTATATGTAAGTGAAGTTGAAGTCAGAAGCTAAATATCTTTTCCCTTGAGAGACCAAAGATTGAATGAATTCAGCTTCGTGCGAGTAAAGGAAAATGTCGGCAAGGAGTGGGGCACTATTGGTCCCCATTGGAATTCAGACAATTTGCTGGAAGACCTTTCCTCCAAACACCACAAACAGAAAGTTTAACATCTGAATAATATGTGTTTCAGTGTACTTATTTTCAGAATCGGACTTTTCTTTTGCAAAGTAGGTTTTGTCATAGTTAACATCAATAAACTTGTATATGCGATTGCCGTTCTTACTTGTTAACGTATTACTTATAATTTTGCGAGTCTTTCTTTCAATTTAGAATGTGGATTTGTAGTGTTAAGTGTCGAAAAATCAAAGGCTTTGATCGAATGGATCTAACTAAAATGAGTGGATTTCAGATGTTCTAAAAGTTCCTTCGAATTCTTTAAAATCAACATCTGGTTGATACTGCTGCGAGAATATACTGTCGAACAATATTTTTGAAGCCCAGTTTTGATTTTAGATAAAACTTTGGTGAGTAAGATCGATACAGATTTGGTAGAACTGCATTTTATATATTCTTCTTATACTAAGGTGTTCCTCCCTCATGACAAAGCTCTGTCCTTATCTAGCTCATTGGTATACATTTTAGGTCATCTTCCTCTTCATATTCATTATTTGGATTTCATCTTGCTCAGTCACAATCATCACTGATGATACACTGTTTGTTGAAATGCCCATATGATGCATTGGTAGAATACATATCTCATATGTGATGATTTGCGACATGTAAATCACATACCATATGTCAGAAAATGTTTAAGATAAGGAGGAGATCCCAAAACATGACGAAGTTGCATTGGTCACAGCGGAGTACACTCACATGAGATGGGTAAAATGATACAAACAGATGGAAATAACGTATCGAATATTGCAACATGAAAGGATGTATGGTGTATGCATGTCTTTTGACTTAGTAAACTAGTTTGTGATTGTCTTTACGAATGTCTGAATGTCTCTGTGATTGTCTCATATGCATAAAAAGAAAAAAAAAAGAAAAATAAAAAAAAATGAAAGGCAACACACCTAACACAACCGAAAAACATTAATGACACGAATATGGCCGATTACATACCAGACAGTTAAAAGACGGTGATGTCAATTCATCTCTAACAACACATCTACAAGAAATAGACAAAAATGTAATCCTTCGACTATGAATATTGTTCAGACGTCCATCAACTAATTGTCATATTTCGGATAACGATTTATTTTACTATTAAGATATCACTTTTGCGGATAGCTTTGCGGATATGATTTTTTCTTTTCATAGAATCCAGACATCTTTCTCCAGACAATTTTCAGCTTTGCTTTTCTGAGCAGAATTTCCCTTCTTCCCCGACGTCTGGTGTATTCATTTCGAAATTGATACGCTATTCCAGGGCAATTTCAATTTACTTATTGGTTATGTAAGCAAGACGACTAACAAAGAAACTGCTCAACCAAGTGTGTCTTAGGGATTGTCGTCAGGATCTTCTTTAACTCATTAGTAGGTAACTTGCATTCTAAAAATATATTTGAGCGATACAATGATAATGTAAAACTCTAAAACATCTCGCTATCCACAATACGGAAAAATTTTTAGGTTAGAACTATCCAAACCATCCACATTCACCCGTTTTCACCTTTTCACAAGGGCTTAAGGAGGCTCAATAATCGTTTGACGTCATCATATTCCCGGCGTCAATACTGGTTCGAATAGAACCGAGTACGGTTTCGGTCTTCAAACTCCTCTAATTCGCTTGTTTCTTGACGGATTTCGACAAGTTTGGTATCGATGGAACCAGAAAATTATCATCTACAATCTGAATGTAATGAATATATAGTCAAATGTATCGTTAAATCTATATATGAAAAAATATCCCGTTAGTGAGACACCCTTGCTTCTGCCGTAAACGTATTATTTTTATAACGTCTTCATCGGAAATTCAACCGTGTGTTGCTTAGCAATAAAATCAAGTAGAAAAACTAAAGTTTAATGATCAAACAGGATATTTCTTTGAGATTTTAGCAATATAATAGATAAAATATTTCAAGTTTGCTATCTCTAATTATCTTAGGTATTACAAATTTTTCTACAATTTTGTGAACTATCGTACTTTGCAGAGAGATGTTATCGAATAAAGTTTCCCTATTTAAAAACTTTGAGCGAGTGAATTTTAGTTTTAACCCTGCTTTGTTCAAAGATATATCCATTTTACCAATGAGTGCACGTATTATCGAGAACGAGGGAGGTAGTGACGTCTACTTATTGACCTTGAACGTCAAAATGTTTAAAAACGCTTCCGTTTACTTTTTCTATTTCTCCTATTTCTGACGCCCGGCGATCGTTGTGCTTTGAAAAAAAAAACCACTTATTTTACATTGTTAACGCCGTTTAAAATATAACTAAATCTAGAAATTTCATCTTCTGACTTACTTATTTCAGAATCGCCCCCTTCTTTAAACATTATTGACAACCCTACCCCCACCCCCTTTAAATCGTTACTATAACAACCAAGTATTTTGAATCAGGATGAACGAAAACATGTACTTTTTTATAATTAATTTTCAAGAACAGAGTTTGTCGTTGAGAAATATGTAAAAGAAAATAACTTCTGACAAAGACTTCTTATCACTTTGATGATAAATATGGGTACTGGGTACTTTTTTTTTTAGATTTTCATTTTGGGTGGGGGGTGCACAAAAATGTACGTTTCGGGAACAGGTTTAGCTATTTTACTCTTTGAAAGCATTATCTATAAAGAAATAGACATATTTGATTATATCATGGTGAAAATAATCACAAGAATGGTTTTAATCTGAAATTATTATCCCTAAATCATGTATTTATCTATCAAAATTCATTGTTTTGCGACAGATCTCGGAATTGGTTTACACATGTATATTCAGAGGACCACTAGTCAATCAAATGAACGATGATATGTAATCTTACTTACAAATATAAATCATCAGACATGTATGTCAAATAAACAGAATAATTTTTTTGACTCTGACAAAGAATTTTTGGATTATTGAGCCACCTTAAATGACGGGTCCCTGTAAAGTGCGAAACGAAACAAAACCGAAACGAAACAAATCGAAACGAAACGAAACAAATCGAAACGAAACGAAACAGATCGAAACGAAAAGAAACAAAACGAAACGAAACAGATCGAAACGAAACGAAAAAAAACATAAATCTTAAAGAACATGAGCAAAATTGATGTAAATCCAGAGAACTAGCACGGATGTCAATATCTGCATATATTATTGCCTTCAACCATTAGTTCTTGTGACTGGAGGGTCAAAGTTGACGATTAAAACATAATAAATACGGTATATATCACAATTGCATTCTAACGGATTATAGGAGAGTGAACGGGATGAATAACTTCGTCATAGGCGGAAAAAAATATTATTTAACAGGGAATGAGTCTAGTACAGAGAAAACGGAACTAAATGTGCATTTGAAACTTTATCAGAAAAATGAGAACAAATAATGGCGGGGGGCACATTTCGTTTGAAAAAGGATAAGATTTTTTCAACTGAAATGTGCCCCCCCCCCAATTTTATGATCTCATTACGGTGTCATGGCGTGGTTTTCTATCCCCTTCCTTTGATACCTCTTAAATACATGAATGACATTTGACATTACTTATGTTAATTGTCAACTTTTACTCTTTCAAGAAACCCTCTCGGCACTAGTTGCAAATGTAGAGCTCTTGGATTAAGGCAATATTACATGCTGATCTTGTGTTTAGATATTCGTTCTCGGAAATTTTTCCTCTTTTTCTCATATTCTTTAAGTTTTATGTTTTGTTTCGTTTCGTTTCGATCTGTTTCGTTTCGTTTCGATTTGTTTCGTTTCGTTTCGTTTTGTTTCGTTTTTGTTTCGTTTCGCACTTTACAGGGACCCCTTAATGACAGGTGTTGCCAGCAAGTTGGATATGCGTTATCTCCCCGAGCACCTTATTTTATCTCCATTCGATTTTGTTTGTTTTAATTGTTGTTTTTTTTGGGGGGGGGGGTTGAGGAAGTGGGGAGAGTAGTATATGATGGCTGATTGATATGTTATGAGCCTCGTATTGAAGGATTTGAATTTTATCAGACAATTTGCATAATTTTTCTACATAATCTCCTTCAGTATCTATACACTTTTGCCACCGATGTTTATGTGCCTCAATACCACTTTTAAATAACTCCTTATCTTCACTGTTCAGATAGCCATTCACTACAAGTATGACGTCATCATCGGACTGAAAGTGGGTGGTTCCAGAAACAGATGCTTTCAGTTTTGGAATAGATGAAAGTCTGATAGAGCAAGATCAGGTGAATAAGGCGGATGTTCAATCAAATTAAAGCCACAATCATGAATGGCAGTGACAGGCGCTTATGTTTAAGTTTCCCGTAACTGTGCTAGAAGTTAAGCATAATATGTGCCATTGATTGCTTTCCTTTTTGGAGATAATCTATCAGCAGAATACCTTCTGCATCCCTGAAAACCAAGGTCATAACCTTCCCAGCTAAAGGAACAGTCTTTGCCTTTATTGGCCGGGGTGAGCCAGGATGTTTTAACTGTTTTGATTGTTGTTGGCCTCTGAGGTAAAATAATGGACTCATGTTTCAACCATAATGACAAATCTTTGAAGAAAATTGAAAGGATCTCCCTCAAAAAGGTTAAGATTACCACACGAAAAAAAAAATGCGCCTGATGTGCTTCTGTTGAACTGTCAGAAGATCTTTAGTCAGAATGGAATGTACTCTTTTCTGTGAAATGCCAACTGAAGTGGCAATATATTTTTCTGTAACTCGTCTGTCAGTCATAACAATATCATGTACTTTAATGATCATTGATCATTGCAACAGTGACAGGCCTGCTAGGATGGGGGTCATCCTCAAGACTCCGCCACCCACATTTTCACTGTAGCATATGAAAGGGCGTCTTTCCTTAGTGTTGTTATCATATCATTATGGATATCCTAAGGTATTAAACCTTTTTATGCATACAAAATGTACATTGGATGACCGCCCTTTCTCCGATTTTGTCCATTTTGCAATAGCAACTTGTCATTTCGTGCTTAAACATCGACGGCGGGTGCGGCTAGCCAACAGGGGATGCTTACTCCTCCCGGGCACCTGGTCCCACCTCTAGCTTGCTAGGGGTCCGTCGATGCTTAATTTTGTACTCTATTGTGAGTGCTGTTGAGATTATCGTCAGGATCTTCTTTAACTCATTTGTGTCACACTTATGCCCTTTGCCGTGTGGAGCTGGTAAAAAAGTAAGTGTTTTGAATATATTTCCCTGACATTTTCGCCATAGCACTTTCTATATAGACATAACGTCAGAGAGTGCATGAATTTTAGATATTGTTTTCATTTTCGTGCCTAAACATCGACGGCGGGTGCGGCTAGCCAACTGGGGATGCTTACTCCTCCCGGGCACCTGGTCCCACCTCTAGCTTGCTAGGGGTCCGTCGATGCTTGATTTTGTACTCTATTGTGAGTGCTGTTGAGATTATCGTCAGGATCTTCTTTAACTCATTTGTGTACTTTAAAGTGTTACCGCGTCCATTAAAATTGACGAAATGAGGCCAGTCCTTTGGTGCATGGCCTTATATAGTCAGAGAATAGCAGGACTTTAAAAAACAGAACATCCCTGCGTATCTCCTTCAATACGACGCTCACAACATATCAATCAGCCCTCGTATTTTTCAAGTATTCATGATTATGAGATTTGGATTCTTACTTTGACTTAAGGTTTGACTTTCACTCACTAATTGATGATTGCAACGAATTTACGTGAGAAATCGCGGTGATGAAATCCTTTCTCTTCCTACCTTTTTTTTAGAAATGACTGGAATATCAACAAAAAGGAAGAGATGAATTTTATTGATAAATGGTAAGGAATATCTAAATAGACTTGGTTGTTTATAGCAAGTAGAATCACACAAACATTTTGATAAAAAGTCTGAAGGAATAATTATAATTGCAAGTAAATATATACAGAATATCTTGTTATCTGAGGCATGCCCTCTTGAATGTCCATATTCTACTTTCTAATGACCTTGACGTCACAAAGAATGAGAAAGTTCATTTTGATGTGTCTCCCTCTGGTTCTTTAAAGACATCGCCATCGTGGCTACCTCTGGAAATCCAACAATTGAACTCTTGAGCGTGCTACATAACATGTTCAAATGTAGGTTTTTGTTTTCATTTTGTTGATAATAATCCCGTACATACATCAATTAGCATGAAATATTAAAAAATCGATCGTAATTTCTACTGATAAATATTTCAAATAATTAGTCGAAATAATTATTGATATGAACTACATGCTATACTGTGAACGAAAATTGTTCATTAACATATTTAAAGAAATGTTGTAAACTATTTGTATCATGGAGACGTAATTAAGCTGATTTAAACATTTAATTTTATTGAAAGCGACCATATGATTCATGACATTAAATTTTCATCGATCAGCATTCTATTTTCCAAAAAAATTGACCTCACAAAGGAAAAGAGCATTATATTTCCCCTTCATTATCTTTATTTTTACATATCTCCCTTTTGTACACTTCAGGACCACCGGCTGAGACTCAGGAGTGGCTGGACCCTTGAAAGTATTATATGGAATATCAATATCCTTATCGCTCCTGGCAATAGTGACATCAACATCATGGAATTCCAACCCTGTCAACATAAGTTGTAACATGACACGTAGCCTTGCATGGAAATTTCTCCAAAGAAAGGTTTGTCCAGTCTATGAATCTGAGAGCAATTATGTACATAGAAACAGACAAATTCAGAATTTTGACACATTTTGGGAATCCCTGGTCAGTCACTGATTCTTTGGTTTTCTAGAGATAAAGAAGATTCTGACTACGATCTCAACAACACTCACAACAGAGCACCAAATTGAGCATCGACGGACCCCTATCAAGCAAGAGGTGGGACCATGTGCACGGTAGGATTCAGCATCCCCTGTTTGGATAGCCGCACCCGTCGATGTTCACACACGAAAATGAAAACAATATCTGCAAAACATGCACTGTCTGAGGTTATGTCCAATAGAAAGTGCTATGGCGACCCTGTCAGGGGGGGGAAATATTTTTTAAAACTTACTAGGGAACTTTTTTTACGAGCTCCACACGGCAAAGGGCATAAGTGTAACATAAATGCGATAAAGAAGATCCTGATGACAATCACAACAGAGCACCAAACTGAGCACGACGGACCCTAGCAAGCTAGAGGTGGAAGGTAGAGGTACAGTTCTATGCAAAATTTTCAAATCTTTCTCATAAAAATATATCATGAATCTTCGCTCAAGAAGCTTTTGTAGTAGATAAAGCAGTGAGACCAGGAAAACCCAAAAATGTGTCAAAAATCCTGAAATTTGTAAGTAGAGAAAACTGTGTTTTAAAATGGTTATAAACTGTTCCTTATTTTTGCGGAAGGATAAATTTCTAACTATACACAAAATCAAAATGTGAACGGCAATTATTGATTTGTACATTCCCCTTTATCTGTTACAACTTGCGAAACCAAAAACTGTATAATTATTTAAAGGAAGTAAATTTGAAATGAACTTACAACAGCAGGCACCAAAGATGATGATCTCCACATGTTTGATATCGTACTCTGTTCCCAAATCCACGTACCAGAATGGTTGGTCCTCAATTTTTGACGCGGCACAACTAGAGAAAGACATCTTCTCGTCATTACCGTCAAAGGCCTTTTCAGGGGCGGAGTTCGTTGTACTTAGGAATGCGTTCTTTATATACGCCAAATTTCTCAATGCGCCTTAAAGTGTATGAATTCGTAACAAGCAATATCAAAACATGATTAAAGCCAAGGCAAACTCGGCAATTTCGATTAGGATTAATTATTGAATAAATAATTAATTTCTTCAGAACATGTTTAAAGTCAACGCATGATCGACAATTTGTAATAAGGATTAATTATTGTATAAATAATTAAAATTTTTCTTAAACAAAGTAGATCCAGGTTATTTTACACCACAATTGTGCGTTCGTCGGGACCTCTGGGTAATCGGAAAAGTTATAGGGTTATGCGCACGTAATCCGGATAATCACACCGTCTGCTACTTGCGTGGCAAAGGGCCGTCCTAAATCGGCACCGGTTGCTAACGTTGGTCCCGTTGGTTTATGTGTGGTCTTCGGTGTTTCATGTTTCTATGGTGCCAGTTGATCTCGTTGGTTAATGTGTGGACTTTTGTCTTTCATGTTTCTATGGTGTGAATTGGTATTTCTTGTCCCTTTTGTGTCTCATTCTGTGGATGTGTCTGCTCTGTGTTTTTGCATTGGATGTTTTGTCATTTTACTGTGGATTCTGCAACCGAGTGTTGTTGGATATCCCCTCCTTTCTTTGAAAAAAAAAATATATGGTGCCCTCCTTTTGATTTTAACACTTATCATCTATTTTGTCACGAGTGAGTGGTACCATATCAAGAGTTGCATATTGTTAAACCGGTGGGTAAATTGATAAATTACCTAGTCATACTAAGCAGAGTAAAATCCAAAACTACATTGAGGAAATTTTATCACATTCCAAAAAAAATGTCATATAACTCATTTTTCTATCGTGTTGTTGATGGGTTTTTTTATGTTCAATTATTAATTCACTTTATTGTATATGTTTTGTTGACACTTCAGAGAGAAATAAAGGAATTTCTCGAAGATACTTTGAAAATCACATCACTTAATTGAGCCCGTCACCAAAAGATAGAAAGAATATACGTTATTCCTCCAGCTTATTTAATCCGTCCAAGTATCTGTTAACTCGACAAATTGTGAAGTCAGTAACCATTTACTAATAATGGTTTAAGTCGAAACAAAAGATTAAACATTGATTAAAAAACGACTAGGGCATGAATCCTTGAAAATTTAACCCTAGGTTTATACTATGTTTTCGGCGACCACGGCAGCAACGGTGGCCCAAAACGTAGAACGCAGTATGATTTTTGTCAGTTTTTATCTCGGTATTCAAGTTCTGTTATGTCTCGTTACGTTTTCACACGGTCTATCAAGATATCCGTGACGAACCGTGGCTCCTGAATCCCGGATACCTAACGGCGCACTACGTTTCAACCCATGGCTTGTTGCGGACGTTTCTACGTTTCCTCACGACTTGCTACGTTCTGATAACTGCGTTCCGAAAATTCAAATTTATAACCGAGGTAAAATGTGCCTTATATATTTTAGTGATGTATGTGGATTTGGGTGTAAAAGAAAAAAACAAAAAACAAAAATTGCCGACGGTCACCAAATTAAAGGTCATGGTATAAAGAGAATGTTCATGTCACCAGAAAATCTACATGTGGGATATCAAAGCCTTATCTCTTATAGACATAGATATAAAATCAATAATTAACTTTTTTCTAAGCAGGTCGAGTTAAGGTTTAGGTCTATAGGTCAAAAGTATCAAATGAAAGATCATGCCATTAGGAATCTATACATACAATATCAAAGTCTCATCCTCTGTAGTTTAAGAGATATAGCTCAAGTTAGGTAGTTTTTTTTTAAGAAAATCAAAGTCCAATGTCAAGATTACTAAGTAAACTTTTACTGTATAAATTCAGAGGTCTTGTCATGGATACCCTAATTGTCATGTATTTTGTTTCTTCTGCATATAGTTCCTTAGATTTTGCCTCAACCAGAAACCAAACATTTCATCCTGGTCAAAGTCCAAGGTCAATGTCACCTTTTAAGGCATAAATTGAAAGGGTTTGTCATTGGTAACATACACGTCTAGTTTAACATTTCTTTTGCATATAATTCACCAGGTCAATGGATCAAATGTTAAGGCATAAATTGAAATGTCTTGTCATTGGCAACATTCCTGTATAGTATTACGTTTCTAGTGCACACGTGTTTAGTTTCTGAGATGTTTCAACCAAAATGTTGACGACCGATGGACAGACACACAGACATCGTCTGTGTATAGACACGACTAGCCTTGCAATTCGGCCAAAAAAGTCACTATCTCAAAGAAAATGTGTCAATCTAATTTTCAATTGCACACGCAGCATTCATAAATATAGAATTCATTAAAAGGGACCAAAGCAACGAGAGAGAGAAACAGTTATCATGATAAAACCACTCTAGGGGATGCTTGCTCTTTCCGGGCACCAGATCCGACCTCAAGCTTGTTAGGGGTCCATCGATGCTCAATTTGATGCTCCATGGTGAGTGCTATTGAGATTGTCGTCAGGATCTTATTTATCTCACTAATAACAAATATACGGTTATTCTATCACAATATAATATTATCGAAATCAAAAGTAAGTTTTATATCCTAGCAATGATATTTAGGTAATACATTTTTACTATTCTACTGAATCGACCCTACACGAACAAAATCAGTGGTGTCTTTATCAATTTGACATCATATATTATTTTGCCATTTCAAAGACTTGTCATCTATCCTTACGTTTTATCGAAATTAAAAGGAGGTTAACATCCTAGCACCTATCTTCCAATGAAATTCGGGTAATACATTAAATATTTTTCTGCTGAATCGACCCTACACGAAAATGGAAGCTGCGCACTTTTTGCAAAGTGAATACACAAAATTAAAAAAAAATCAAACTAGAGGGCGCTACTAAAATAGATTTGGCTGTGTCTGAAAATTACCTTGGCTTGAAGGAAAACTGAGGAGGATTTATTATCCGAAACATGTGACTTATTGAAATTGGTTTGAAATGTTTTTTTTAAGAGCCATTTTCATTATTTCCTCAGACTTACTGTATAAAATCCATCCATCTTCTTGTCTCGTCATATTTATTAATATGATGCTCTCTGAAAGAACAGCACACTGGAGGCTCTTCACATTGAACATGAACGAAAGACAGGACGTCATTTCGAAGCACGATTTTGAGCATTCACCAAAGTTATTTTTAGTAACCAATGTTACATTTTGTACGATTTTATTGTCTATTCTGCTTACACGGCTGTAATTTATACAATCTCTTCCACAGACATGTGCCAAGATGTTATCAACATACACCATATGTACGAAAAGTATCTGGATCAGATTCATTGCTTTCAACATCAATCTAAAATCGAACGAGGAGTTCAGCTCTTGCATGTGTTTGATATACTATGTTATGATTATTTAAATATCCTACATCATCAACCAGGAAAGCAATATAAGGATTTAAAACTTCGAACAGAGCTAAGCTTTGTTCATAATTTAACATCAATTGCACAATCGTTTTCTACATATATTTCTAAAAGGAGCGTCTTTGTCTGATATCAAAGTATTTCCGGCGTAAGACCTGAAATATGCATACCATTTTTCGTTGTTTGACTCTCAGTATTGGTCCCATAAGAATCATTACATCCATTTGTCGAATATAGCATGACTCCATACATGATTTTTATACCAGTCCCTAGAAAACATTTTTTTATGTTCGTTACACTACCCGCAAATCCCTTGGCATCCAAGTTCAGAGCATCATTAGTTTTGAAAGGACAGATGTTCAAATATTCCATTGGATCATACAATGATAAAATAGAAAAAAAACAAACTTGGTAGAATTTTCAATTATGTAGCATTAGATGAATCCTTCATTCTTTGGGACTACCCAATGACCGACGTCGCACATGCTGTCGAAGTTTTCTATGATGACGTCACTATCAAATGGCCCGTCAAAGCATTACCGTATAACCAGAATGTTTTGTGTGTATCATATTTCGCGATATTATGGTAAAAAAGGGGGATGTTTTTATTTTCGCTAGTACAGTTTTTTGCGATTCCTAAATTACAAAAATAGATATGTACAAATGATTTCACTAGTTGTGCCTTTCATTATTAAAGTTTTAGTTCTTAATGTCTTCAGAATTTACTCGATTTTCTTCTGTTTATGTTCAATCCGGATAAGTGAAGAATGACACGTGTACAATGAGAACAAAATGTAACCGATATGCCAAATTATATCATACCTTAGCAAAAATTTTTTTCGCGAGAGCTTTTTTGCGATTCCAAATCACTCGCGAATAAAGCGAAAATTAGTATCTCGAAAATTTCTAGTGATAAGGTATTTGTCGGATCGCTGGTTATGAATTCAAAGGAACTTTTAGAGCATCTGAAATCAACTCATTTTAGTAGAGTTCATTAGATCAAAGCCTTTGATTTTTCGACACTTTACACTACAATCCCACATTCTAAATTGAAAGAAATGTAAACGTCTTCAAATTGAATAGCATCATTTAAGAACAGAAAAATTGGCAACGTGGACCAGACATGCACGTTTCGGGTAATTAACCCTCATCAGTGATCCTAAATCTAAACAATGTAATATGCCAAAAAAGTATGAAAGTTACTATGTCGAAAAAGTGTACCGAAAGACGTAGCAAAAATTAGAAGTAATGCATGTACAAGCAAGAACGGCAATCGCAAATGCGAATTAATTTTTGTTAACTATGACAAAACTTACTTGTAAAAGAAAAGTCCGATTCTGAAAATAGGTACACTGAAACAGATATTATTCAGATGTTAAACTTTCTGATCGACATTTTTCTTGTGTTTGGAGGAAAGGTCTTCCAACAAATTGTCGGAATTCCAATGGGGACCAATAGTGTCCCACTCCTTACCGAAATTTTTCTTTACTCTTTCGAAGCTGAAGTCATTCAATTTTTGGTCTCTGAAGGGAAAATAACTTAGCTTATGACTTCAACTTCACTTACAGATATAAAGACGATGTGCTGTCCATCAATAATCCAAAATTCACGGATAACCTTAGCAGAATCTATCCGTCGGAGCTTGAAGTAACTACAGAGACAAATAATTCAGCATCATATTTGGACATAATGCTGTCCTATGACACTGATGGTCACACGAACAGCTCTCTCTATGACAAACGTGACGACTTCAGTTTCAGCATAACAAACTTCACTTTTCTAAGTAGCAATATCCCTTCATCGCCTGCTTATGGCGGGTTCATATCTCAGTTGATACGCTATGCCGGAGCAAGTACCAAATATACGAATTTTGTTCTGAGAGATAGGCGTCTTTCAGATAAACTTCTCAGTCAGGGATATGTTTGTGACCGACTAACATCGTCACTGAGGAAGTTCTACGGTCGATATGGGGAACTCGTCATACACTTTGATGTCCCACTCTCCAGAATGTGGATGATATTCTGTCATAGACCATTTGAACCATCCAACCAAAGACTGTACTCTCTTCCGAAATGGAAGTAACCGGATGTGACAGTTCTACCGAATTGAAGCGGCGGGTGTTGCATGCAAGCAGGAGATGCTTACTCTTCCTGGGTACCTGGTCTCACTCCCATATCGTTAGTTCGCTTCTTTTCATATGGCGGAGGTTTTTGTTTGTTTACTTTGGTTCCTGCTTTATCCTGATTTTGTATGCCTCCGGTTTCTGATTTTCTGAATTATCGAAATTGTGCTGTATACAGGGATATGGTCATTATCCATATTTGTCATTAACATATTATAGCTCATCTGGTACGCAGGAGCATGTACTAATGCTATGCATGCTCATAATAGAAGTTAACAAATTAACGAGAAACGTTTAGGTCAAGATTTTCGCTTTCTGGAAATTGTGCAAAATTATTGTCAGCTTCTTTTGAAATTCGGACTTATAAAAGCGACAAGTATATTGCTATTAGCATTTCTAAACCCGCCTTTTATGGCGACAAAATAAACGAGTAAGAAGGATCTAAAGTAGACAGAATTACCATCGCTGGTTTGAATTTCCATAGCAGTTTTTATGTGGCAAAAGAATGATAAGCAAACGTGGTTTACAACATCGAGCTTTAAAAAGAAGAGAACTTGTTGTCATTGAGAAAACGATACACCACTTTATGACAACATTCATATTACATGTAGAACATGTTTGTTGCAATACACAATTATTGACTTGGAATGAGGGCAATATATGATTTGTTGGGCTTGAAGACAAAATATTGCCCGAGGCCGAAGGGCATTTTTCCTATGGTGATTTTATATAGGTATAATAATCATCAAAGAAGTCCCCGACATCACGAAGTTACAATGACACACTCGCATGAGATTGGTAAAATGAAACGATGGAGACAAGGTATCGAAATATAGCGATATGAAATGCAGCGAACAAAACACAACTAAAAACATTAATGACACGAAAATGGTCGTTTACATATCCAGACGTGTTTTAAAAAAACCGATGATCCCCATCCATTACTAACAACACACATACATCAGAAAGGCAAACATGTGATCATTCTACTATGAATATTGTTCAGACGTCCATCTGCCATCTGTCATATGTCAGATAACGATCTATTTTACTATTAAGGTTGCACTTTAGGGCGCCTGGTCCCACCTTAAGTTTGCTAGGGGTCCGTCCATGCTCATTTGGTGATCTATTGTGAGTAGGGCTGTCACGGTTCAGCCTTTAGTCGGTTCGGTTCGGTTCAGGAAAATGAACCGCGGTTCTCGGTTTTTTCGGTTCGGTTTGAGTTTGTGTTGTTTAATTCCATAAAAGAGTGAAAAAAGGGTAAGAATAACAAATCAACAAAAATTATTTTCATTTTTCTGCTTTGAACGCATTTTTCTTCGAGATTTTATCAACGTTCCACAAAATAACTAAACTAGAACACTTAGAAGACTTCTTACACTCCATCTGTCACACAAACAGGTGCACGTTTACAACCAAGAAGTGAAACAACCCATTTCATAGGGTGAAATACGACAAAGTACCCAATCACAGTATGTGTATCATACAAAATTGATAAACTACTGATTACCAGATATAACAAAAAATAATAGAACCGAAATCCGTAAAGTACGATCCGAATCGAAGCGACCAAGCTTGAACCACGGTTAACCGAATTTTCAGTTAACCGTGACAGCCCTAATTGTGAGTGCTGTTGAGATTGTCGTCAGAGTCTTCTTTATCTCATTTGTATCACACTTTGCAGTGTGGGGCTCGTAATAAAGTTCCCCGTGAGGGGTTTGTCAGTATTTTAAATAGTCTCCCTGACATAGTAGCCATAGCACTTTCTATATAGACATAACCTCAGACAATGCATGTTTTATAGATACTGTTTTCATTTTCGTGTGTGAACATCGACGGCGGGTGCGGCTAGCCAAACAGGGGATGCTTACTCCTCCCGGACACCTTGTCCCACCTCTAATTTGCTAGGGGGGAAATCGATACTCAATTTGTTCTCAATTGTGAGTGCTGTTGAGATTGTTGTCAGGTTCTTCTTTATGTCTTTACCCCCGCCTCATCACTCCCTCTCTCACTGTGAGAGAATGAGTGTTGAGACGGAGTCCACACGATGCACTTTGGTCAAACTTTCCAGAAGCATGTTTAACCTTTGGCCTGGTCATAACAATTTTGTGTAGTTGGCAAACGTTTTCATGTCGCACATGCGAGTTTAAAAAATAACAAGAAAGTATTAAAAGAAAAAATGTTTTTAATAATTCAAATCAGCTATATGTCAACAAACAAGAATTTACATTAAAATGCAGAGCGACATTTATAGTACAAAAAAAACGTAATTTTCATACATTTATACAAAGAACTAAACACAAAATGTCCAGACTAGTCAAGAATGGCCTAAACGGTTATAAATATTATCTATTCTTCCTTTGTACTCTAAATATTTAGTGACATGCTTGAGATATTTACTTTATCTATCATCAATTCTTGCAATGTCTACTTTAAATTCCTAGTATTTCCTCCCTGATAATATGGAAGACCTCCCCGAAAAAACTCAAACTAATGTATTATGCACCAGACAAGTGTTTCGGATATTAAATCCTCATCAGTGATGCTTCCAGCTTAAATGATTTCAGAGACAACCAAAATTCTTTTCAGTAGCACCCTCTGGTCATAATTTCTGTAATTGCAGAGAATGCGCGACTCCTTTCCATACCCGGCTCAAAATTTCCTTTAGGGTCGATTTAGTAGCATATCCAAATAAAATCAATGTTCAACATAGCATTGCAGGAATGGTGCTAATTGTTATTGGTCAAGTGCGTTTAATATTCTAGGAGGTGCAAAATAAGTTCACAGTTCAAATTTTCGAATTACATTCTTGCATATGACGCAATGAGCAATTATCTTACAAGTACTTTTTTGTATCCGAATTATATATTGAAACATTTCCATCTGAATATATATTGAAAAAATAATTAAAAATTTTCTTGTCATGTCAATATAGGGGTTTTTAAAATAAAATTAAAAATACAAGAATACAATTATTTCCTACAATCAACTTAATTCTTCAGAAATTTAACGAAAAATTCATTCATTGTCACTGTGTAACGTGTAAATTCGATCTATGAAAATGTGTGTACATGCAAGGCGGGCGGATCGAAAACGATATGTGCAAATACGCCTTTTATGTTTTCAAGAACCTATACTACTAAAGGAACAAATTAGCCGATTCTCCGTCGAAGAGGACAGAATAGATGGTGTGATATGAAGATATAGCATATGATATGACAATGTGAATTTCATATTTGTTTAGAAAGAATTATTTCTAATTTACGTGTTACCATTAATTATTTCCTAAAATAAATCTTAAGTTCAAAACCGGCGTCGGACACTAACCATTAACTTTATACTATCCTCTGATTTATACTCCCTTCCCTATTCCCCGTCTTTTTAGTTATCATAAAATTAGTAAGACGATTCTTGCAGGACGTTTCTCATGTAAGTAGGAGTGACAAATATGGATAATGACCATATCCCTGTCTACAGTACAAAATCGATAATTCAGAAAATCAGAAACCGAAGGCATACAAAATCAGGATAAAACAGGAACCAAAACAAACAAAAACAAAAACCTCCACCATATGAAAAGAAGGCTGATTTAATTCAAGATTCCATGTTCGTTTTTGTTTTTTGTTGTTTTTTTTTTACATTTACGACGTATAATCTCACAAGAGAACATTCGAGAAAGGGATATCATATCGCAGTTAATAGAGCACCGGACACCCAGTCTGTCAAGTATAGGTTCGAACCCCGTCGAGGGCGGACTTTCTCGCACATGATTTATCATCTTGCTCCCATCTGTTTTCTGGCTCGGAGGAAATTTAAACGGTCTAGTTCCAATTTAGTCGAGAGAGAACATTCTCAGAGATAACTTAACATCTTGCTCCCACCTGTTTTCTGGCTAAAGGGGAACTGAAATTATCTGAGTAAACCCCTTATAGCAGTAATAGTATAAAATATGCATTTTTTAATACTCAATCCATTTTCCTATGCCAATTTTTCCTATGACGTTTTACCAAGGATAGGGTTCATAACTATATGTACTTTTCGCTCAACTCACTTCGGATACTGGATCAATGCGATTTTACCATGCAAAAATATATGAAATCGATAAAATTCAATGAGTCTTGCTTAGTCGTAAATTCGTCTCTTTAATGAGATGACCGTACTTGGTTACGGTCATCCGCATACCGGTGAAAATGAATATCATATTATTTCAAAGTCATGTGTTAAATTTATTAATATCAGTGCTAAACAATATAAATCTAAACAGAATCCCCGTGTACTAGAATCAAACATAACGCATCTAAATATGTCAACGTATCTATAAAATCTTTTCCTTTTCTAGTGTTTTAAAAATTTTCTTAACTTTCCCATTCCTCCTGACAGAGCATTGTTTTAAAGTTTAGTTTCTTTCTATCGTTGGTATATAAGCTCTATCGCTCTAGCTGTTCCTACGCATATTCAGCATTCTATAATCCAAAAACCCTGACCTCACAGAGGGGAAGAATGTTGTCTGTCCCCTTCATTATTTGTATAATAACATTTCTCCCTTTGGTTCCACAGGGGCACCTCAGCACGGCCGTCATGGGTTCAGTAGCTGGGCCCTTGAAGGTGTCACACAACAATTTGCCGGCGAGTCCGGTAACAGAGACGTCGACATCATGAAATCTATCCACTGTCAACAAACAGGAAGAGTAATAAGAATTAGAATCAATTTGTGACTGTATACGAGTTTGCGTCGCATGGGCTGTTATTTCTTACATCCAGTTTAGCCATAATACATGAACTCCCGTTTTGGTTTACACCATTTTGTAATGCGATGCATTTTAGTGTAAAATTCGATCGTTTTTAGGGACTAAAAAGGTGTCCTCCCGATATGGGAGTGGGACCAGGTGCCCAGGAAGAGTTAGCATCTCCTGTTTGCATGCAACACCCGCCGCTTCAATGCGGTAGAACTGTCACATCCGGTTACTCCATTTCGGAAGACATAGAGTACAATCTTTGGTTGGATGGTTCAAATGGTACATGACAGAATATCATCCACCATTCTGGAGAGTGGGACATCATAGTGTATGACGAGTTCCCCATATCGACCGTAGAACTTCCTCAGTGACGATGTTAGTCGGTTACAAACATATCCCTGACTGAGAAGTTTATCTGAAAGACGCCTAGCTCTCAGGACAGAATCCGTATATTTGGTACTCGCTCTGGCATAGCGTATCAACTGAGATATGAACCCGCCATAAGCAGGCGATGAAGGGATGTTGCTACTCAGAAAAGGAAAGTTTGTAATGCTGAAATTTAAGTCGTCATGTTTGTCATAGAGTGAGGTGTTCATGTGACCATCAGTGTCGTAGGACAACATTATGTCCAAATGGGAAGCTGAATTATTTGTCTCTGTAGTTTCTTTGACTGATCCGAAGGATAGATACTGCTAAGGTAATCCGCGAATTTTGGATTATTGATGGACAACACATCGTCTATGTAACTGTAAGTGAAGTTGAAGTCAGAAGCTAAGTATCTTTTTCCTTCAGAGACCAAAGATTGAATGAATTCAGCTTCGTACGAGTAAAGGAAAATGTCGGCAAGGAGTTGGGCACAATTGGTCCCCATTGGAATTCCGACAATTTGCTGGAAGACCTTTCCTCCAAACACCACAAAAATGTTGTTGATCAGAAAGTTTAACATCTGAATAATATCTGTTTCAGCGTACTTATTATACAGAATCGGACTTTTCTTTTACAAAGTAGGTTTTGTCATAGTAAAAAACAATAAATTTGTATTTGCGATTACCGTTCTTACTTGTAAACGCATTACTTATAATTTTTGCGAGTCTTTCTTTCAATTTAGAATGTGGAATTGTAGTGTAAAGTGTCGAAATATCAAAGGCATGGTCATGATAAAAAAAAACTATGAATGTTGATACAAATATTAAGCTTTTGTGGCTGACGAACATACAGCAGTCTATGTTCTGAAGACTGACACAAGTTTATGTTCAATTAGATAAAGACTAGTCGTTTCTCATGAGATTTGAAGAGTCATAATCATGGAATCCTGTCATCATGGTTCACCATTGTACTAAATTGGAAAGAATAAAATACATGTACGCTAATATCAGATTAGTAAACATTCTCTTAGCGCAATGGAATACTAGTAGTAAGAATTGAAATATCGGCTGTGTACAGTAAAGAGACCAAACAATGAATAATGAGGGCAATATCTCTAGAATACGACAAATAGATGGATGGCTTATCATATGTTATGACTTTACTAGTCCTACATATGGCATGATTGATAGAGACGTCATTACATATCCCTAGGAATGAGGGTACCTATACAATTCCTACCATCAATTTTAGAATTCTTAAGAAATTAAGGATAAAAAGTGTTGAAAATCTTCCTGAAGCATACTCAGCTGTAGGGGACCTTTGAAATAGAAAATGTGATGGATGTTCTCTGGTCATGATCCAAAAATGACAATCAAAAGGCACACAAATTCCTGAAAAAGGTAAATCAGAACAAAGATAAAGAGAGACTCCCATCAGTGAATACAGATGAAGATTTTCTCACGAGAGAAGAAACAGAGGACAAACACACAGACAGGCGGTGTAAAAGTAGTAACAAACTAGATGGCTACTGTTGCGAGCAACAGTCGGAAAAGTCGGAACCCTTAATAATTTTTAAAATTCACAGTTAATAGTAAAGGAGATGACTTATGAAAACACCTCACATTTAAACAAAACAAATTGAAAAGAACACTTTCACTGTGTAAGTTTTCCATACATGTTCAGTTTATTCACTTGATATACTGTTGTGACAAGAAAAAGATTAATTAGATATGTACTCACACTCGCTGGTCAGATCAATCTCTACATAATTGATGTCGTATTCCGTTCCTAGATCCACCAACCAATAAGGTTGAACCTCAGGTTTTGAGAGGACGCATGTGCCGCTCTTACCGTCAACGACGTCCATTGGGTCTAGGAAAGACAGCAACTTTGTACTCAGAACTGATTTTTTCATGTAGGCCAGCTCTTTCAATGAACCTAAAAAGGTGACATTATTCCATTCAATATTTACAAGGAAAGTGAACATTTTTTGTTATATACATAAATATCCTTTTATAGATGATATGGTCTATGCAGGCAAGAACCCCTATAATACTGTCATATTGAGTCGTGTGTATTTTTTAAAAAAAAGCACATCATTAATGAATGTGAATTTGAGCAGAATGAATATGCAATACTGTAAACGTGAAAAATGTTGCGTAGGGGTTGTTTTCGCGGTTATTATCGCAAAAATAACCCTCGTGATCAACATCAAATAACCCGCGTGATTATAACAACCAGTATAAAAGACCAGAGGGAATATACTCCCGATTTCGCCATAATTATAAATATCCCCATAACCTAAGAAGTATGTCAAAATGCCAGGTAAGGACAGAGCTATACATGTATATGTCATTAAGGAATTTCCCCTTTGCTTCCATGAGTTCTCGAGGTCACATGTAGTCAAGTCCGATGAACTTCGGTTGATCGTTTATTCAAAACGCCTACATAAATTTCTGTTTACAAAATTTTCTCGAATTTTCTGATAAGCGGGTCTTGTAGCATCATATCCCATACTACTGCTACGTCTTTCTGTATTTTTTTGGACAAAACATTCACAGTCTTTGGTCGTATTTCAATGTTTGGGTTGAGGATGACACTGACGAGGTTTAAGTACCCGAAACGGGAATATCTTGTCCATGCTGCAAATTTATATGTTCTTAGATGATGCAATGAAATTGAATACGTGTAGTATTTTAACATATGAATAATTATGCTTGTGGATTTGAAGATGTATAATGTTTGTACCACTTTGAGATGATGTTTGACCTGGAGTCCCCGAGAGCACATGAAACCAAGTCCGATCAATTTGATTGTTTCTTCAACGAATTCGAAAATTTTTGTTCACAAAATTTTTTCAAAATTTCTGAAAAGGTGGGTCTTGTAGCATCATATACAACCGATCCTGTCTGCTGCCACGTCTTTCGGGGGTTTTTTTCCTTTTTATTTTGGACATAACATTCAGTCTTGGGCCATAATTCTTCGTTTGGATTGAGGATCACTGACGAAGATTAAATATACTCGCAACGTGAATGTCTATTCCATGCGACAAATTTATCTGTTCTTAGATGATGCAATGAAAATGAAGACGTGTAATATTTTATCATATAAATAGTTTATCACCCATCTTGTCTTACCTTTGCGACACCTCCCCCCCCCCCCCCTCAGTTACAAAACACCATTTGTAAAAGAAAATTGTATGAATGATTTATTCCTCTGGTGAAAGTGGTAGCCTTTTCAAACGCGTTTTATACCGTGGATATGATCCTAATGCCGCCAAACGGACACTGGGCTTGGTACTTGACCAACCTACAGTCTTGTACCAGCGCATCCTTAATACTCGCACTCTGACTGACTGTGAAGACGGGACTCCATGACGGGCCCTGTCCAAACCTCTTTAGAGAAGACAGGGCCCCGACCACCTGTCCTCTCTGAATGTCAGTCGGACTCCTCGGGTGATAATAACATGAGCTCGCTACAGCCGGCAGAGCGTAGATTGTATTACGCATGCCCTCTTTTTTATATCCATTTACATATTCATCTATGTTGTTTGGGCCCCTGTGTTTTGCGATCTTGTTTGTGTGTGGTCATCTGACAGTTAGGAGATTGTTTTACACCACAATTGTACGTTCTTCGAGACCTCTGGGCAATCGGAAAAGTGGAAGGGTTGTGCGCACGTAATCCAGGATAACTACACTGTTTGCAACTGACGTGGCAGATGACCGTCCTAAGTCGGCACCGTTTGCCCATAGGTCTCGTTGGTTTATGTGTAGTCATTTGTGTGTTATGTTTTTCTGTTATTTGACGTTCCTTGTACCACTGCGTCTCTTTCTGTGCGTCTCTTCTTTGTGTTTTACAGTGGGTACTTTGAGAGGTTGCTGTTGGTGCTGCAACTAGGTGTTGTTTGAGATCCCTTCCTTTCTTCTATAACCTTTGGGTTGAAAGGTACATTGTAAAAATCATTTTCATTTTCCATTCATTTCTGTTTGAAAACGTTTGTTTAAACCCAAATATCGGTCTTATTATGAATAAATCGTTTCACTTGTTTCACAGTATTTCAGCTCTAGACGTGAAATACTAGTATTGTAATAAATCATCCGTCACCAATTACTCTGAAACTCAGAGATATCTCTCTGAAGGCATAGATCAACCTTTCCTTGTGCTTTGGCACACATTCCATGTTATACTGTAGTATATAGATTTTCGCTCTTCATATATTCATTATTTGGACTTTTTCTATTTCGGCCTCGAGCGTCACTCATGAGGAATTATTTGCTGAAATGCGCATATGGTTCATCTAAAATTTTACTGATGGGACATTATTTGTAGCAGTGCACAGATGATCCACTTAAAATGTTATGATAGAACATATCTTTCGATATTATTGAAAATTATCACACCTGGCAGTAGATTCAGAGGTGAACAGAGATAGCTGTCATTATACTGTAAAAAAAATCATTCTCAGATTTCGTATTTTTTCAGATTTATGCGTCTTCTTTACATCTCTTTTATTAGTCCTCTCAGTCTGCATGTGTCTGTCCGTCAGTCCGTGTTAGTTTTCAGCACTTTTTCTGCAACGGATAAAGATATTGAGATGAAATTTGATTCATAACTTGGTCTTGGATAGTTACAGAGGAATCTTGGTTTACCTATTTTTGAAGGAGTTATGCCTCTTGGAGACATACGAAATGCAGTTTTCCAAACTTTTTTTCTACAACGGAAATATAGAGATATTGAGATGAACTTTGATACACAACTTGGTCTTGCAATAGTTGTAGGCCAGGTTAATGTGTGGTCACGGTTGATCTATTTTATGAGAAGTTATGCCCCTTGATGACTAGCAAAATTCAGTTTTTCCCCCCTATTATTGCGTATATTTAAAAAAGGCGTTTTTTTGAATGCGAATACAACCAAGTGTGATGCAAATCAAGTTTGAGTCTTGTTTCAGTTAACATACGAGTTTACAACTCCTAAGCTGATGTACATATACTTACGTTTACTAAAGGAAAGCCAGCCATCCTCTTGCTTTGTGCTGTCAACTGGTATGATGCTTTGAGTAAGAACAGCACACTGAAGCTTTTTCACGTTGAACATGAAGAAAAGACAAGATGACATCTCAAAACACAACTTGGAGCATTCACCAATATTGTTCCTTGTTGTCATCGTAGCATTTTGTACTATTCGATTGTCCATTCCAAGATCACGTCTGAATTTAGTACAGTCTCCGATACAAGCATTAACAAAAATAATGTAAGCATTTAAAAACACAAGTGATAAAATTGGGATCGTGATCAGATCCATTACTCCACCTAAACCTTGAAGTAGAATGAAAGCCAATATTATAAGTTTGAAATCTTTAATAATGTCTGCACCTCAAATCTATCTTTTTTTTTTCATTATTCAACTAGAAACTTCCCTTCTTTCTGTCAACTTAAAGTTATAGGGTTTTAGTTCTCTTTCGTATATTGTACAGAATGATGGCAATATTTTATTGAGCACAACTAATCTACATGTATCTTTACAAGTAACATTTGCCAGGCTTTTAGCATTGTTTCATTGAATTAAACATTCAAATTCATGTCCATTGAATCTATCTGTCGAGTGTTATATAAAATGTACGTTAATGAGCCAGACAGCTTTTGTTTTGAAACCCCATCCTGTACGCGAATAGAATTCCTCCAGCAGTTGTCAATGTGCATTAAAAATGCAACTCGCTCGGAACAATGAAAATGAATTCAGGAAATTGTAATTTCAAAAAAGATTTATTATTTATTCTTTTTCCATTACCAGGATGCAACCAGGCGTGTCAGGCTCTATGCCGGGAGAAGAAAGATAGATGACAATACGTTAGGGATAGTCTTTAGAAAGGGATCGAGGACATGTGTTGCATTGCATATCCCTCCCATCAAAACCCATAACCCCCCCCCCCCCCCCGAAAACACGAAAGACCTATACCAAATGTTATGCACTCATGGTTGAAGTCCTAGTTATGCCGAAATTGTACATGATAGACAGAAGCGATACAAAGATTTTCAACAATACTTTTAAAATACGTAAATGAAAACATTAACTGCGATGACTGATTGATATGTTTTGTTTTTGTTTTATATATATATATATTAATTTTTTCAGTTTCTTCTATATGACAATATTAATGATTTTGAATTTAACTATATAATCAATGGACACTTTCACTCACACATTCATACAGATACATGTAAATGTTTATATTTCATAAATAAAGTATTTCTAGTTCATGAGAGATGCAGAAATATTCCATTTCTTGTCAAAATATTCAGTTTTTATATTCTTTTTGTAAATATAGAAATCTAATTTCATATATTCTTGAACAATTTTTTTTAACCCTATTAGGCACTCTTCGATTTAGCTTTTGTACATACAAATACTTCTTAACTATACAAATTATGAGATTTAATGTTTTCAGAGCCCTACCAAATTTACCAATAATGACATCAGTGGTGTACAAATCAATTTTCTTGTCAGTTTTTTTCAAAAATCCAGTCAGATAAAGTATCCCATACTTCTGTAGTTTTTATACAAGAATAGAATAAATGACAAATTGTTTCCGGCTGTTCATTACAAAAAGTACAAGTATTTGACTCAAAATACCAATTTTGTGCAAAAGATGATTTGTGCCAATAATTCTGTGTAATATTCGATAGTGGAACCATCTCAAACTTACATCATCAGTCATTGTTTTAACAAGTGTGTTCTGGTTTTTTTTTCACCATGCTGAATCTACATAGATATTAAGTTCTTTTTCCCATTTTCTTTCACTTTTTGGTTTTTCATACTTATCAGATACAAAAATATCATAAAAGATCTTGGCCCCTTTTATTATATTTTACCATAATTTCTATAAATTTTGGTCTGTATGGTCGATTATTAATCAAATACTCTGTATCTATAGGAGCAAAATGTTTTCTTAAGTTTGACAGGATTCCATAAAATGTGGTAAAATTTGGTAGAAAATTAAACCGTGTACAAAATTCTTCGTAAGTAAGGAAAGTACCACTCAAATTAATAAAATCGTATACATATTTAACACCTTTATCAAACCAGTCACTGTAATATATATATTTCTTATCTATTTGAATCAAATTATTAAACCATATATTCTGATATATGTCATTATCATCCTTATTAATGATGCACCTTATAGTTTTTTAGAAAGAAAGAAAACTATCTTTCCAAAACATTATCAGTTTTTTCACTTAAATATTTAAAGTATTCTGCTCCAAGCTGATGAAAATAATCAAAGTTCTTTTAAAAGTTTCTGCCACGAAGCATTAGTATCAGATAATATTCTACGTATCCATGTTATTCTTAGTCCCATTATGAAGGAATCTAAACATACCGCATAACCAGAAATTTTCGCAAAATACTAATTTTCGCTATATTCGCGAGTGATTTGAAATCGCGAAAAATAATTCTCGCGAAAATTGTGTTTAATAAGGTATAAGATGACTTGGTATATCAATGACATTTTGTTTTTATTCTACATGTGTCATTCTTCACATATCCTGACTAAACATAAAGCAAAGTGGTTCGAGTGAATTCTTATGATAGAAATAACTAAAACTTTAATAATGGGAGGTGAAAAACAGTGAAGTTATATGTACATATTTTTTTGTCATTTCGAAATCGCGAAAAATTGTACTCGCTTTTTCAGGTTGCAGAAGGTATTCTACCGAAAGTTAATCTCCAAATATTACAGTTACAGGAAAATATGAATGAAACTTAAGGTGGAGTGCTCTACATTAAGCGCCGCGGAAAGCTCAGTTGTCCCATCAGGACAATGCTACCTCCTGTTCACAAGTCTGACACTGACATGGCTGTCATTCATGATTGAAGCTTTAATTTGATTGACCATCCACCTTTTTCACCTGATCTTGTTCTATCAGACTTTCAGCTACTAGTTTTCCAAAAACTGAAAGCAGTTGTTCCTGGCACCCACTTTCAGTCCGATGATGACGTCATACTTGCAGTGGATGGCTTTCTGACAAGTCAAGATAAGGAGTTGTAAAATGTCTGATAAAATTCAAATCCTTAAATATGAGGCTCATTAGGTCAAGGTCGTTCTACGAAAGTTTGATCAAAGATACATCCAATATGCAAGTTTGTAACATGTAGCACTTTTACTTTTTCTCAATAATGGGTTTTAAAAGCAAAATCATTCCAGCGGAAAAAGAAGGTGAAGGTCATTTATGAAAGTTTGATCAAAGATACACCAAATATACAAGTTTGGAACATGTACACTTACGCTTTCCTCAATAATGGGTTTTAAAAGCAAAATCACTGAAACAAAAAAAGAAGGTGAAGGTCATTTTAGGGAAGTTTGATCAAAGATGCATCAACTATGCAAGTTTGGCACATGTAGTACTTACTCAATATGGGCTTTTAAAGGCAAAATCACTCAACTGGAAAAAGTATGTCAAGGTCATTTTATGAAAGATTGATCAATGATACAATCACTATGCAAGTTTGATACATATAGCATTCATACTTTGCTCAATGTTGACTTTCAAAGGCAAAATCACTCAAGCGAAAAAGTAGGTTAATGTCATTTTATGAACGTTTGAAAAAAAGATACATCTTGCTTTGTTCAATATTGACCTTTAAAGGCAAATTCACTCAAGCGGAAAAGTAGGTCAAGGTCAGTTTATGAAAGTTTGATCAAAGATAGTTCCGTACATGTTGCACTTATACTTTGCTCAATATTGGCTGTCCAAGGCAAAAAAAAATTCACTCAAACGGAAAAGTAGGTCATATGCTGCATCTGTTGCATGGGTTTACTTCAGCATCCAAAGATGATTCACTTGTGCAAGTTTGGTTACTGTAGCATCAAATATGGATCCTGTTAATTTTTAAGGCTACGATTCTGTGAAATATTTTTGAATTCAATGCAGAGGGGAAGAATTCACGCTGTATGACCAGGTTTATCAATTAAGTCTATTTACTTTGAAAAATTCAAATATCAATTTCCTTTGTGTTTTTGTTTTAATCTTTTTTTTTTCTCTCATTTAACTCATAGACTGGACCTAATTCTTTTAATTTCCTTTCCGTTATTTTCTTTGAAATCAACTTTTAAAATGCATAAAATTCGCATCTATTTACTGACCATGAGTACTTTTCTCCTACTTGGAATGGCGACATATAATTAGTCAGTCATCGGTGATAATTGTTTGATGGCCTAACAACTGCCGTGCAACAAGTGGGTTATACAACTGCTCCTCGGGCTACGCCCTCGGAGACAGTAGAATAACCCTTAGAAATTGTCAAATAGAAATAAGCGAAAATCCTTTCAGCCCTGGTTCGATACAGAATGTAAAACAGCTAGAAAAGCTTACAGGAAAAGAAAAAGGACATACAGAAATAATAAAACAGATGAAACTTTTACACATTTAAAAGATGCAGAAAGAAATTATAAAAGAAAAATGAACTCGATTATGAGAAAGTACAGAGAGAAAATGAAAAATGAAATTAAAAACCTCAAAACAAACAATCCAAAGGAATATTGGAAATTACTGAATACTAAACAAAACGAAAAAAAATCTATGCCGATTGAAATTGAGAATCTTTTTAACTTCTTTAAAGATCTGAATATGAATAATGATAATGAAGACTCTGAATTCTTTGATTTAGATACTAACGAAAGTAATGAAAAGTTAAATGAAGAAATTACATTAGACGAAGTAGAAAAAGGCAATCAATATGCTGAAAAGTGATAAGGCAAGTGCAAATGATGAAGTAGTAAATGAGTACAGCAAGAATTCTAAAGATAAAATGATAAATGTATATGTTAAATTATTCAATTTGATTTTCAACTCAGGAAAATTTCCTGATGAATGGATGTTTGGTAATATAATTCAATTTTTTAAAAAGAAAGGTGACAGTAGAGATCCTAAAAACTATAGGCCAATTACAATTCACTGCAGTTCTGAATAATAGGTTAAATAATTTTGCTGATGAATTATCCCCTTTTTTTGTGAAAATCAAGCTGGATTCCGCAAAAAAAATCCATCAATCGACAATATCTTTGTTCTGTATTCGATTCTTAATCTACTTAAAAGAAAGAAAAAGAAACTATATGCTGTATTTATAGACTTTGAAAAAGCTTTTGATAGGGTATGGAGAAATGGGTTATGGTATAAAATGCTTTTAAATCACATCAATGGTAAAATGTATAGAATAATAAATGTAATGTATCAAGGAATTAAGTCAAGAATTGTCTACAATTAAGATAAAACAAGTTATTACCCATGTCAAAATGGCTTAAGGCAGGGGAAAAATCTTTCCCCTTTTCTATTTTCACTATATCTCAATGACCTTGAAGAATTTATGAGTTCTAGTCATATTCAAGGGATAACAAGTTTGACTGATGAAATAGAAGAAAAACTAGGCATTTTTCTGGAGCTATTTATTATCCTTTACGCAGATGTTACCGTCCTCTTCTCAGAATCTTATGATGATTTACAGCTGCAACTAAATGCATTTTATAATTACTGCAATTTTTGGAAACTAAAGGTTAATATAGACAAAACCAAAGTCATTGTCTTCTCAAGGTCAGCCCCACCAACTGAGTTGCTGCACTTTAGAGATAAACACATTACGTATGAAAATGAGTTCAATAACTTAGGAGTCATCTTTAATAAAAATGGTTCTTTCACAGACACAAAGAAAAATAATGTAAAAAAGGCAAATTTTGCAATGTATGAAATACTGAAAAAAGGGAGAGATTTGAATTTATCTGCAAATTGTCAGTATGACCTATTTGACAAGATAGTGAAACCAATCTTAATCTACGGATGTGAAATATGGGGATATACAAATTGTGAATCTATTGAGGGAATACATCTAAAATTTTGTAAATTGTTATTGAATTTAAAGAAATCTGCACCTAGATTCATGGTATATGGGGAACTGGGGGCTTACCCATTGGAAATCAGTATCAAATGTAGAATAATTAGCTACTGGGTAAACTTACTATATGGAAAAAATACTAAATATAGCAAAATAATGTACAAAATGATGCTGGGTAGTGATGAGAATGATCAGTATCTATCTCCATGGGTAAATTTTGCAAAAAATATTTTTGATAACTGTGGTTTAAGTAATGTTTGGCAGTTTCAGGGGTATTATGAAAAGAAATGGATAAAAGATAAAGTAAAAAATGTATTGCAGGACCAGTTTCTCCAATTATGGAAGGCTGATGTAGACTGTTCACCAAAAAGTTTAAACTATAGGAGTTTTAAAGATGACTTCAAATTTGAAAACTATTTAGATATATTGGACTACAAAAATAGAGTTTGTTTATGTAGATTTCGGACATGTAATCATAGGTTACCGATAGAAACAGGCCGATGGTATAATCTGGAAAGAAAAGATAGGATTTGCAATTTATGTCTAGAAAATAAAATGGGGGATGAATTTTACTATATTCTAGAATGTAAAATATTAAGAAACGAAAGGAAAAGTCTACTTGGTAGTTATTATTGTAGAAGAGTGAATACTTTAAAAATGAAAACATTATTTCAGAGTGATAATATCTCAAATCTTAAAAACTGTGCAAATTCATTAAAATTATAAATAATACTGTGTCTCCATAAAATTGGTCATGCACTGTACTTTTGTACCTGCTTTTATGATCATGTATTGCACAATGTGAAAGTAATTGTTGTGAAAGTTGTTGATACACTTGTTGCATGTAAAGTGTTAATAATTGAAATGTATTTAAGCATCCTGCATTTTCTAATTTGGTCATGCGCTGTACTACTGTACCTGCTCTTATGATCATGTACTTAAAGAGGCGCTAGTGAAATTATTTTTGGTGGCTCTGCTGAGAGCATCACTGATGAGAATTTAATATTCGAAACACGTGTCTGGTGCATGGAAATTGGTTTGGAATTTTCTTCAAGAAGGTATAGAGTTGGAACCCTTCGACATTATTATTGATGTGATAGTCATAGTATGTTTCTTAAACTATATAAAATACGCAAATTCCATCTATAAATAACTGCAATTTTCATTTGTGAAAGCAAAGTACGGTTTCTCAAATTACTTTAAAAATTTCCAAACTTTATCAATAAATATACAATTTTTCATCTGCAGATCAGGCCGATCATGCACTGTACTATTGTACCTGCTTTATGATCATGTATCAACCAATGATAGTATAATACTGTATTTTGCTAAGCAGCTTTTCTCTTCTAATTAAATAAAAAATCTTTTTAAACTTAAGCCCATTTCATGAATCTGCAAATTTGATCTAACATGTGTATGCTCTTATAATCATGTCAAAACTGCTCTATCCTTGCAAAATTATATCAATCCACTTTTGTATATATGAAACAATTTTTGTGTCCTCTGTTGAACTTGTATGCAGTGTACCTGCACTGTAACATCGTACCTGCTAAATGAACATTTTCTTGTAAAACTTTACAAACAGATTCTACTCTTACATGATTCTTAGAAAATATTGCTCTGCTTTTGTTGAAATTCTGCTTATCTTGTCATGTCACATGTTTTTTATTGTTTTGGTAATTATATGTATGTTTTGACTCTATACCAATACTTGGTTTATGAGAAATAATTGAATCTTGAATCTTGAATCGGGCTACGCCCTCGGAGACAGAAGAATAACCCTTACTTGTTGCACGGTCTACGTTGTAATTTACACCTTTCCAGACGGTGCAATATTTTTCATTGTGAAGCAATGATTGAAGTAATGATTGAACTAATCATTGAATGATCAACTGAGCCGTTAACTATCCTTAAATGACCTGAGGTCCATTGCCTCCCGTTTATAAAATACAACATGACTTTAGAAAAAGGAAACGAATGTTCCCTTTAGCATAAGAACAATAACTAAAATTGTTTTATAAGAAAAAACTCCCGCGATGGAAGGTTTGAACTACTACAATGTATTTAAAATGTCAAGGGCGGATCTAGATTTTTTCCAGGAGGCGGGTCCAGCCCCTCAGTGAAAGAATTCCTGTCTTTGATTTTGAATAGGGAAAACAGGACAAAATCAATTTTTTTTTTTTGCAAATTCCAGCGGGGGATGGCCGGGGGAGGGGTGATACCTAACTCCATGTCCACTCTAGATCCATGCGTTTTAAAACCAGACAAAACTCGTAAGATTTCGATTGAATAATGTAACTCTTACGATTTCGACTCATAATGTACTGACTGGTACCCTTGAATAGTTTTGAACATAAATAAAAATGTAACAATAACGGAATATTCCCGTAATTTTGAATATTTGTTGGAAAACTTGTACAGGGAAATTCTACACCGCAATTCCTAAAATCCGCTTCCCATGTACAATGTAGTCTATTTACTTTGAAAAACCCAAATATCAATTTCCTTTTTGGTTCTTTTTTTTTTCTCTCTCATTTAACTCATAGACTGGACCAAATTCTTTTAATTTCCTTTCCATTATTTTCTTTGAAAATGCATAAAATTCTCATCTATATACTGACCATGAGTAGTTTTCTCCTACTTGGAATGGCGACTTAGAATTAGTCAATCATTGGTGATAATTGTTTGATGGCCTTACAATTGCCGTGCAACAAGTGGGTTATTCAACTGCTCCTCGGGCTACGCCCTCGGAGACAGTAAAATAACCCTTACTTTACAGAGTTTTGTGGAAGGGTGAATTGTTGCACGGTCTACCTTGTAGACGGTAATTAAAACCTTTCCAGTCGGTGCAATATTTTTCATTGTGAAGCAATAATTGAATTATTGATTGAACTATTCATTGAATGATCAACAGAGCCGACGATTGTCCTTAACTGACCTGACGTCCATTGCATCCCGTTTTGAAAATACAACATGACCAAAAGAGGAAACGAATATTCCCATTCATATGTTTAAAAACAATCACTAAGGAAGTCCCGCAATTTACAGGTTCAATGCCACGAAGGTGGGTCCAGCCAGTTAGGAAAAGGATTCCAGCCTATGAGATGAAAGAAGATACGTAAAAACGGGTATCAAATCACGTTTCTTTTTAGGAAGGAGGGGGGGGGGGGGGGGGTTTCGGTATGGAGGTGTCCTGATTCCCTACGCACTCTAGATCCTTGCTTTTAGAAGATACGTAAAAACGGGAATCAAATCATGTTTCTTTGGGGGGGGCAAATTCGTTGTGGAGGGATCCTGATTCCCAGCGCACTCTAGATCCGCTCTTTTTAAAATGTTCAATATGCGTACGATCCGCTTAATTCGAAAGTCTAAGACTTCTGCGATTGAAATAGTTTTGAACAGAAATCAAGATATAAAAGCGAAACATTCCCGTTTGGAATATATGTTTGATGGAGTATTTGTTGATTTTTGGCCAATTTGAATTAGTCCAATGACGCTGGATGACTTATTATAACAAAAAATGAGAAACTTTGTCCTGGAAATAGTCTCTTTAGTATTGAAATACACATATGATCGCGAAAAATGGTAATAAATACATAATGGAAAGATATGATCTTGAGAAAATGACACTTGGTTGGCTTTGTACTTGACCAATCTAAAGCCTTGTTTCAGCGCAATCTTTTAAGGATTGCTTTGTGACTTTCTGCTTTCTAACCTCTTTAGAGAATACAGTGTCCCGATCTCCTGTCCTCTCCGAATGTAAACGTCTTCAAATTGAATAGCATCATTTAAGAACAGATAAATTGGCAACGTGGACCAGACATGCACGTTTCGGGTACTTAACCCTCATCAGTGATCCCAAATCTAAACAATGTAATATGCCAAAAAAGTATGAAAATTACTATGTCGAAAAAGTGTACCGAAAGACGTAGCAGGATGGGTGGAATATGATGCTACAGGACCCACTTTTTAGAAAATTCAAGAAATTTTGATAACAGAAATTTAGAATGCGTTGAAGAAACGATCATTCGATTCTTTTCGATTCGAAATTGATTGAACTTGGCTACATGTGCCCTCGGGGACTCCTGGTCCATCAGCAGTGACACTCACCAAGTGGTATAAATGTAAAGGTCTTCAAATTGAATAGCATCATTTAAGAACAGATAAATTGGCAACGTGGACCAGACATGCACGTTTCGGGTACTTAACCCTCATCAGTGATCCCAAATCTAAACAATGTAATATGCCAAAAAAAATATGAAAATTACTATATCGAAAAAGTGTACCGAAAGACGTAGCAGGATGGGTGGAATATGATGCTACAGGACCCACTTTTTAGAAAATTCAAGAAATTTTGATAACAGAAATTTAGAATGCGTTGAAGAAACGATCATTCGATTCTTTTCGATTCGAAATTGATTGAACTTGGCTACATGTGCCCTCGGGGACTCCTGGTCCATCAGCAGTGACACTCACCAAGTGGTATAAATGTAAACGTCTTCAAATTGAATAGCATCATTTAAGAACAGATAAATTGGCAACGTGGACCAGACATGCACGTTTCGGGTACTTAACCCTCATCAGTGATCCTAAATCTAAACAATGTAATATGCCAAAAAAGTATGAAAGTTACTATGTCGAAAAAGTGTACCAAAAGACGAAGCAGGATGGGTTGGATATGATGCTACAGGACCCACTTTATAGAAATTTCAAGAAATTTTGATAACAGAAATTTAGAATGCGTTGAAAGAAGGGAAGAAACGATCAACCGAAATTGATCGAACTTGGCTACATGTGCCCTCGGGGACTCCTGGTCAACCAGCAGTGACACTCACCAAGTAGTATAAATGTAAATGTCTTCAAATTGAATAGCATCATTTAAGAACAGATAAATTGGCAACGTGGACCAGACATGCACGTTTCGGGTACTTAATCCTCATCAGTGATCCTAAATCTAAACAATGTAATATGCCAAAAAAGTATGAAAGTTACTATGTCGAAAAAGTGTACCAAAAGACGAAGTGGGATATGATGCTACAGGACCCACTTTATAGAAATTTCAAGAAATTTTGATAACAGAAATTTAGAATGCGTTGAAGAAACGATCATTCGAAATTGATTGAACTTGGCTACATGTGCCCTCGGGGACTCCTGGTCCATCAGCAGTGACACTCACCATGTGGTATAAATGTAAACGTCTTCAAATTGAATAGCATCATTTAAGAACAGATAAATTGGCAACGTGGACCAGACATGCACGTTTCGGGTACTTAACCCTCATCAGTGATCCTTAATCTAAACAATGTAATATGCCAAAAAAGTATGTAAGTTACTATGTCGAAAAAGTGTACCAAAAAGACGAAGCAGGATGGGTGGGATATGATGCTACAGGACCCACTTTATAGAAATTTCAAGAAATTTTGATAACAGAAATTTAGAATGCGTTGAAAGAAGGGAAGAAAAGATCATTCGAAATTGATCGAACTTGGCTACATGTGCCCTCGAGGACTCCTGGTCCACCAGCAGTGACACTCACCAAGTGGTATAAATGTAAACGACTTCAAATTGAATATGTCAGTCGGACTCCTCGGGTGATAAATTAACGTACATGAGCTTGCTACAGCCGGCATACATATAGCACGGACTGAATTTTACACGCCGTCTGTTTTTGGCTCACCTGAGCCAATGGCTCAAAATGAGCTATTGTCATACCGATTTGTCCGTCGTCCGTCCGTTAACTTTTCACATTTTCGACTTCTCCTCCAGAACCGCTTGGATGATTTTGATGAAACTTGGTATACATGAAGTACTAATGGTCCTCTACCAAATTTCGGTCGGATCCTATCAGGGATGGATCCAGGGCGGGGTCAAATAGGCCCCAGAGGGTACCCCTCTTAAAAAAATTTCTTCTCCAGAACCGTTGCATGGATTGAAAAACTAATGGCATCTGAGTGATCAGGAAGGATGTATAATGTAAGTTTGTTCATTTCGTTAAAATCCGATAACTAATTTTTTACGCTTTTTGGTGTCTTTTTTGACTTAGTTATTTTAATACAAAAATTGAGGTTTCTTTTATTCTTTTCTCTCTTGGCTAAATTTGCTACCCCAAGTTAGTTCATTTTAGCCATGATAAACTAGAGGAATGCTAATGTGAAAGAATTTTGCTGAAATTTTTTTTTCATTTTTTTTATGATTTTTAACTGCAAAAAAGGAAGGGGGATGGTCATTTTTAACATTTTCAACTTCTCCCCTGAAATTGCTTATATACTTTTCGAAATTTATAGTGGGAAATGCAACTGTGAAAGAATTTTGTCAAAATATACACTTTTGGATTTTTAAGGATTTTTTGCTCACCTCGACGAAGTTGAGTGAGCTTATGCTATACCCCCGCGCGTCCGCGTCCGTGTCCGCGCCCACGTGTCCGTGCCCACGTCCCCGTCCGGTTAAGAAGTTTGGGGTAGCTTAGTATTTGGCAAAGTACTGATGCTACAGTAACCAAACTTGCACAAGTGATTCATCTTTGGATGCTGAGGTAAACCCATGCATCGGATGCTGCGTCGATCTAACCTACATCTTCCGCTGGAGAGACTTGGTTAAGAAGTTTGGGGTTGCTCAGAGTGACTTGGTTAAGAAGTTTGGGGTAGCTCAGTATCTGACAAAATGCTGATGCTACAGTAACCAAACTTGCACAAGTTATTCATCTTGGGATGCCGAGATGGACCCATGCATCAGATGCAGCATCTGACCTACTTTTTCCGCTTGAGTGATTTTGCTTTTAAAGGCAATATTGAGCAAAGTATAAGTGCTACATGTACCAAACTTGCATATTAAATGTATCTTTGATCAAACTTTCATAAAATAACCTTGACCTACTTTTTCCATTTGAGCGACTTTGCCTTTAAAAGCCAATATTGAGCAAAGTATAAGTGCTACATGTACCAAACTTGCATACTGGATGTATCTTTGATCAAACTTTCATAAAATGACATTGACCTACTTTTTCCGCTTGAGTGATTTTGCCTTTAAAAGCCAATATTTAGCAAAGTAAAAGTGCTACATGTTCCAAACTTGCATATAAGATGTATCATTGATCAAACTTTCATAAAATGAGTTAATTCTTTTTTTATTTTTCATGAACTTTTATGTAAAAAAGGACAAGGGGATGGTTATTTTTATACATATTGGACTTCTTCTCAAGAACCAGCACAGGAATTTTGATGAAACTTTGTAGGAACAAAGTACTAATGGTCCCCTACAAGCGTTGTTGTTTTTTGTCTCGATCCGTCAATAGGTGGCACCACCACAGGCAAAAGTAGGTCACAGTGGGTACCCTCCTTTAACAAACTTCTTCTTCAGAACTGAAGCATGTATGGACAAACCAAAGCATCAGAATGATCTAGAGGGATGTCTTAAGAAGTGGTGTTTTTTTTCAATGTTGAAACCTACTCTTAAAGTTAAAATTATTCAGCGTGATTTTTCGGCCATATTAAATATAATTCAAACAATGGAGAGAGATCAGGTGCCAACGAGGAGTATTATAGGCATCTCTTTCCCAACAGATCACTTTTTTCCAGTAATTTCTGGAATGGCATTTGAAACCTATAATCTTTTAACTTAGAATCATACTCAATGCAGACAGGATAATTCCATGCCTTTGAATAAAGTTTAATAATAATGTTTCATTTTTATTTGTACTTATAGTTTATGACACACAAAAAACTGTTCACAAAGCATATGGAAAGGTCGGAAGATGGGGAGAGGGAGGCCATTTCATGGTCCGGAATTTTTTTTGCCGGCCCTTTGGGCCAGAATTTTTTTCCTCTAAAATCTCGATCCGGAAATTTTTTTTTGCAAAGTATCCCCCCCCCCATAAAAATCAAATGGTTGCTCCCCAAACTGAATTTATAAAAAGAAGTTTTAAACAGCTAGTATCCCTGGTTGAATCGATGGGGATTCCAGTGGAACATATAATAAATTTGCATAATGAGTAAAATGAGACAGTTATCCATATGATTCATGTCAATGTAGACCTAATTAAGTTTACAGTGTAGGACATTTATAGCTCTTCGGACTTCCATTTCTAATAGCTCTATAGTGCTCCATTTGTCATATATTATCTTGCTTTTCGCACTTCATTGGCATAGATATTTAATACGTTATAATCTCAATCTTACACGTCAAATGGACAAATAAAAATTCCTAAAACTTGTGCGGCGCTTCATCGGAGTGCCGCCACCTATGATTATTCACGCGTTAACATGGGCGGATCCAGAATTTTTTTCAGGGGGGTCCTAAAGTCCGAATTTTTTGAAGAGCAAAAAAAAAAAAAAAAAAAAACGCAAGAAAATAAAGTTATTGATTGATGATTGTCAGTTCTGTCTCTAATTATTAATAAAACAGGTGACTGGCAAACAGCTTAGAATTTTGAATTTTCACGTCATAGTTGTTGATTATATTGATTGTCAGTTCTAATATGTAAATACAACAAATGGCGAGCGATAGCGAGCCAGCGAATTTTTTTTTTTCCAAGAATTGGAAGAAAATCCACTATTCGTGTCTTTTCCAGTTTCTTTTCGTTTCATTAGTGTCCTTGTTTATTGATACAGGTGTAATGTATATGTGCTGTTTATAGGAAAGCGCAGCATCATTTGAAAATAACGTACATGTATGTAATAAATTCTGGGAAGCTCGCCAGAGAAAATTTTTGAAATACTGACGGCAATATATTATCAAAATGAAAGCTTTCTAATACAAATTCATGATATTTTTTCAAATATTATGACAACAAAAGGGGAATTGGAACTTAATCTTATGAAATATGTATATTAAGAACAAAATTCAGCAATGTTTCGAAAATTCCAGGGGGGGCTCCGGACCCCCCCCCCCCTCCCCCCTCTGGATCCGCGCTTGGTTAATATATATGGTGCTGTCCTTTATGTTTTCATGACGTGATGATATTGTTCGCTTAGTCTTTTGGTTATTTTTCCTTTTTTTCATTCCTCTGTTATCACAGCAACTTTCCTTTTGGTTCCACTTTCATTTTGGTGATATCCTCCTTATCATAACATTTCTCATTATTATCCTCCCATCTTAACTTTTCTTAATTAGTATCAAATATTTGACGATGAAGAAAAGAATATATAAAAGGAGAAATGTGATTCCCTCTCTTGATAACAAATGAAAAAGATTATATGAGTAACATGTATGAAATTTGTATTAATATGGAGAAATAATTCGATTATCATACTGTCGTGCACTGTCTTGAGTTTGAACTCGGTACTTCTGCAGCTTTCTGTTTTGAATTACACCAATACAGGACATTAAAGTATTAGCGAATGACATATCAAATTTAGAAATATAACAAAAATCAAGTGAGATATTTAAGAAAATGCAATATTTTTGTATCCATTTTTACCAATTTGGAAGTATTAAAATCCTCGTTACGAATTCTTTACTTGTAAAGGTCAATGATTACTTCAGTTACGGCGCGAAAATCGTTCATTTGACCACAAAATCAACAGGGCTCCTCCTTAGGTCATAAAGGTCTATGTGTTAAGTTTCACCATACTATTTGAGTTACTGGTATGGAGGAGAAACTCCATAAAACGCACTTTTCCACTAATTCCAAGTTTGACCTGGACCTTTTGACCACAAAGTCAATACAGGCAACGCAAGCATAGCGTCCCCACGCAATTGCGTGTCCTATATCATTGAGCAAAATGATTTTATCCCAAGTCCACAGTGACCTTGAAAACCAATAGGGTTCATCCTCTCTCCATGGGGGAACATGTGTGGAGGATTTGATATTACTTTTGCTTCCTTGTTGTTAACAAGGAATTCAAGCCTAAGTCCACTGGTAACCTTGACCTTACATATCAATCATTTGTGGAAGGTTTGGATGTTTCTATGATGATTACTTTGTCTTTTATATTGTTCACAGGGATTTTAAGCCCAAATCCACCGTGACCTTGACAATCAACAGGGTTCATCCTCTCCCCATGGGAAACATGTGTGGAGGGTTTGACGTTTCTACGATTATGATTACTTTGTCTTCTATGATGTCCACAAGGATATTATGCCCAAGTCCACAGTGCCCTTGATCTTAAATTCAATAGGGTTCATCCTCTCCCCATGGGATACATTTATGGAAGCTTTGGTGTTTCTATGATGATTGCTTTGTCTTCTATGCTGTTCACAGGGATTTTAAGCCTAGATCCAACATGACCTTGAACTTTGGCCCTTGACTTTGAAAATCAATAAGGTTCATCCGCTCTCAAAGGGGAACATTTGAAGAAGGTTTGGATGTTTCTATGATGACTACTTTGTCTTTTATGCTGTTCACATGGATTTCAAGCCTAAGTTCACAATAACCTTGACCTTGAAAATCAATATGGTTCATCCTCTCCCCATGGGGAATATTTGTGGAGGGTTTATGGTTTCTATGATGATTACTTTGTCTTTTATGCTGTTCAAAAGGAACACATTTACCTTGACCATCGAGCTTGAAAATCAATAGGGTCCATCCTCTCCCCGTGGGGAACATTTGTTGAGGGTTTGTTGTTTCTATGATCACTTTTGTCTTCTATCTGTTCAAAAGAATCTCGACATGCATACTAACACAACCTCACATACAGCAGTGATGCTAAATCCCTCCATTGTTGTGAGGTATATTAAGGATTCTCCTTTCTTCATGGACATATGAAGATCATCATTTTTCAGAAATCAAATCTCTGTTCATGGACAGACAGACAAACAGACAGGCAAACATGGTGAAACCAGTATACATCCCATCTTCCAACTTCTTTGGTAGTTGGTGTAAAAACATGTGTAAGATAAGCTGCTTTTGAATATACTATTTCCCTGTTGACAGTTACCTCTAGGAAGTTTATACAAAGCTCAAGTTTCAAGTTTTAGACAGTACTTGTAAAATCATACCATTGATCCATGGTTGTTTGTCTTGCAAACCGAAAACCTACTGATAGGAACCAAGAGGCAACCTGAGTATTTGCTAGTCGGTAGGGATTATCTTACCCATACGCCGAGGATTACCTTTTTACTATCACAAATAAAATTGTCATCTTTACAGTTTAAAGTAAATTTAAATAGAGTTATGCTCAGTATAGGTTTTTAAAACATTATTGAAAGAGAGCAAAATGTGTTTTTAAAACATGGATGCCCCAGAATAGCACAAAATAAAGCCTGTGTTTGTAAAACATGAATGCCCCTGGTGTCATCTTTGTTAGTATAAACACTATTTTCTGTTCAGTACATGTATGTGAAAGGTCAAGGTCACTTGTTTAAAATTTTTTGGTATCGATGGAAAAATCTTGTGACAATACACATGTGAAAAATCAAAGCCCTATCACTTACCATTCAAAAAGTTATTTCCCATGTTAAAGTTTTTGAAAAGTAGGTCAAAGGTCAAGGTCAAGATAATGAGGTCAAAACTTTTGGTATCATTGGAAAGGTCTTGTCACAAGGAATATACATGTGAAATATCAAAGCCCTATCACTTACCATTCAAAAGTTATGCCCAATGTTAAAGTTTTTGAAAAGTAGGTGAAAGGTCAAGGTCACGAGGTCAAAAATTTTGGTATCAATTGAAAGGTCTTGTCACAAGGAATACACATGTGAAATATGAAAGCCCTATCACCTCCCATTCAAAAGTTATGTCCAATGTTAAAGTTTTTCGGACAAACAGACTAACAGACGGACAGGCCAAAAACTATATGCCCCCGAATCTTTGATTCTTGGGGCCTAAAAAAGAGACAGCTGAATTCATGGAAGGTCAAGACAAAGTTAACTTTGTTATAAACGTTTTAGTCACAAGGAGTATGCATGTGAAATATGAAGACCCTATCATTTATTGTCCAAAAGTTGTGCCCATTGACTTGAAGGTGAAGGTTGAATATTTTTGAGACAAGAGTGAACAAGTGAAATATGATAGCCCTTTCACTTGCCATCCAAAAACTATGCCCTAGGTCAAGGTTTACAGAAATGGGTCAAAGTGGTCAAAAGTTCAACAGAAAGACCTTATCACAGGAAATCTACAATAACATTGTGTGTGAATTATCTGAGTCCTTTCACTTACAATTCAAATCTTTTGTTCATTATTACATTTTTTCAAAGTTGAAAGTTTGATTCAAGCTTCAGGTCAGGGTCTTGAGGGAAACAAATTTAGGATCATCTAAGAGGTCTTGCTACATGTCCCTGCCATATACCATGTGAAAGTTAAACCAAATGCTGAAGTTTCTGCAGACAGACAAGCCAAAAACTGATTCTTGGGTATAATTTTAGGCTACTCAAATGAATTATTTTATCAATGTAAGGAGCAGTACGTTTCTGACCAAGGTGCAGTGTTTCTGACGATGCATAGAACTGTTTACGTGTCTGGTTTCAATTATTTTGTATTGTATTTGTCACAAGGTGTTCAGCAGTGATTTTTTATGTACTTTTCTTTTCTACTATTATGTACGCATGGTCTACATTCTTAACAAAAGGGACATAACTCGTGCTGCATTTGTAAATAATATTCATTTAATTGTTTTGATCATGAAAAAAAAAATGAAATTCCTTTGTCTTATCTATCTACAGATTAATTTGATACCAGTGTTTATCAAGATTGTCAGTACCACTGAATGACACATTATGAATCAATACAAAAACATGTAAACGGTGATTCTCAAAATGTTAAGAAGACAAAACACTTGTAAATACTGGTTAGGTTACGATGAAAGATTATGACAAACTACAATCTAATTAAAACCAGGTCTTTTCGATGATGCTTAATTCTACAAAAACGATCTTAATGCACTCCCAGATTAAAAAATTTGTAAGGTAAAATTTGATTGGTTAATGCAATTGTTAGGTGAAATATGACTGGCCGAGTGTATTATTGGTCCTCCAAGTTCATTGCATGCTGCTTGAAGCTTCACTGCAAGGTACACTTGATTTTAGGGGTCCAAATAACAACAAAACTTCATTGTCAAATCAATGCATTGACAGTAATGATGTTGCAATCGACAAATTGGACGAATTTTTTATTATTTTTTTTCAGCCAGATCATGAGAATTCATACATAAAGTTTCATTTCCTCTACATATATTTTGATCCATCTTTATTCTGTTTAGAAATATTTTGAGGCCTATATGGGAGATACTTTAGAGTGGAAATCTCCCTAAAATACTAAACTTCTAACAGAGTGCATTAAGATACTGTCTCACAACGTAGCATCAAAGAAAATGTCTTTGATTTTAATTAAGATTGTGAAAAACGATCAATTGTCAATTTGGTATAAATGTATAAAGAATTTATCAATTTTGATTGATTAGGGCGCAAAAAAAACCAACAATACAAAAGAGTGGGGGTTTGTCATGGCTGCATGAAACAACTGATCAACAGTTACAAGTATACTTGAGCATTTAACAAGATCAACTAAATAATATAATATGTATATGAATGTAAATATCTATGTATGCATGTATATAGCTTTGGCAAGAGTATTATAATTTCTTAAAAGGGTTATAACAGAAAATAAAGTCTCAAGCCGTGTACAAAACTTATAGAGTTACGATAACTTGCATAGATAGAAAAAAAGATTTAATAATTCGTTGTCGATACGGGACCATAAATCTATCACAGCATCGGATCCTCTTTGAAGATATGTTTCGAAAAAAGGCAGAAAATACGACAAAGCCATTTATTGATTCTCAGAGAAGGGCCTTTTGAAATGTTAGGGTGGTTAGTTTAGCAATATAACAAGTGTGTAACACAAAAGATATTTCGTGGTCAGTTGAATTGTACAAGTAGACTAATTGCTTCCAATGCATGCAGTGTAGTAATTGCTAGGGCGTTATTCCTGTTAACGTGGTTTGAAATCTACAAAACAAATTTGACACAACAGAATATATATCTCTTTTTTTTTTTTTTTTTTGGTCATGCAAATTTTAGTTTTCTTTTCATTTAGCAGAATTTGCTACTAAGAAATACATGAATTAGTGTATAACTCTATTTGCAATTGGTGGATACTAGTAGATATACTACATGTATATATATATCAGAATAGTTTTCGTTACAACCTACGTCTTATTTACTAACCTATACAGGTATCCCAACCTATTATCTTATTCAAGAACGCAATTTCAATTAGGACGACAACTCTGGTACTTCAATCAGAAATAACCGATTGAAATTTCCAGGATTGATCAAATACCAAAATATTCAAAGATTATTCAATCCAGTAACTCTAAGCAGTTAATACATCGAAGAAATTGCTGCCATTATTTTTCCACCAATTGCAAAGCATGCAAAGGTTTTCTAGGCACACGTCAGTGCCGATTCTCAGAACAACATCCATGTTAGAGTTAGCGGCAAATAGAAAAGACGGTTAGAATCAGGTTGTTAGTGGTAAATTAAGATCCAAGATTCGAAACGAAAATACAAAACTTTATTGTTATCAACAAAAATATGCTGATGAAATGCAGAAGTAGCAGAGTTCCTGTTATTTGCAAAATTGAACAGATGAGTTATTGCATACTAAATACGTGTATATGTATATATATATCATATATGAATTACATATATTCACCGACATCTCATATGGAAGAGTTATCTTTCTTAGATTTTTTTTTCTCTCCTCCAATGCGATGCCAGTAACAAACAAAGAGGTGTAATATCTTCACAACATAATGTTTTACATAAGGAGTATTTCACATCATTCAGAAAATTAGTTTGAACAAATGAGATTCTATCCAACTGAATATGGTTTCTATGACAACTAAAACATACACGATTGACGGTCAATGTCTTTTACTGATGATGACGGGTCAATTTTGAAATTTCAAAAGAAAATTATTCCTTCATTCTTTATAATAGCAATTTCTTAAATTCTGAATTTTTTCAACTTTTATAAAAATCTAATACTGCTGGAATATGCTTTTTTTTTCTTTCTTGTTTTATCTAGCTATTTTGTGAACACGAGAGTGAAGCAAGAATTTCCAAAATTCATGTACTAAATTATGCTTTTTTTCCCCAATAATTGAGCCGTAAGATATAAAGTTTCAATGTGCAATTGAAAATTGAGGCTGAAATTTGAATGAGTTGATAGCTCAATGAACTCAGAAAATTTCGAGAATTTTTTCAGCAGGTGATGATAGTATCTCAATCTGACAAATCAATGTCAGTGCAAGATAAAGAACATACGTGTAAAATTCTAAACTAGTGGTTTTAACAATGATCAGTAATTCATTTTAGCATTGCATGCATGGTTTAAGGCACTTCTCAGAGAGGACAGCAAATTTGATATATATTATATGTACAATGTAAGGACAAAAGATGAGCACATATTTAACCACATCATATCATAACTTTCAAAAATAAGTACGTAATGTATGCTAAATCTACTTTCTATACATAAGAATATACATTCTGAGATTACTTTAATAAGCACTTTTGATCGAAGGGAAACTAGTTGAATCAGTTTCTCTCTTCAACTTTATATTATGCAGGTCAAAAACAAAACAAAAAAATATTTTGCACAAAAATGACATCAGATCAGTTCTGTATGAAGAAGATAATCTCATAAATAAAAGATCTTTGAAAAAATAATTCAGGAAGCATGTAAAATATGGCCTATCAATAAAAAATACTGCCTCAAAAATTGAAACATGAGTACTTCAAAATTTGTGAAGACTTGATTACAAAGCTCTTTTTTAATTTCATCTTGAGTATAAACACGTACACAATTTGACGATAATGTGAATTTCATCGGGTATTATGATTTTTCATGTCATTGCTAGATGACTCTCATATCAAGGGTAAGACTGATACTAATTTTCAAAAAAAAAAAATCAAAAATAATTTTCCATTGGTAATTCGTTAAAATTTTATATGACCATTTACGTGGGAATTATTCTAGAGTATTTTTGGCAGGTTAAAGTGAAATATCTACAAACAGCACACAATTTTGTTCATAATGTCAGTATATATACAAGAGAATAGTTAATCAACATCATAGAAACGTAATATACAAGAGTATATCAAAATAACTTTTATAGAGTTTCCGTTCAGTTAGTTTCATTCAAGCTTGCCAACATAGGAGAAATAAACATTGACAAGCGTAAGTAGTTTTAAAATTTAACATTAAGTATAATTTGTGTTCTGAATATAGTGATATATCATTGAATACTTCAGACATAATAGAAATTCAAATCTTTAGTATTGCCAGACACGACAAACATCAAATTAAGTAGCAGTAGCACAAAAAATATGCAAGAATTGAAATGCACGTCACTTTAAGTAGAAAGTGCATAAAATATATCACAAAAGCCATAAACGGTTGAACGGCCTTTTTAGATATGAAAATGTAAACTTATAATGAAAAATAGCTGACTTAATATAAACAAAAACATAAAATGGTTTATATACGAATGGTGATCCTTCATTATGTATTGCACATTTTGATATTCTTGTTAAATGCAATAATTATACTTTTATCAAAATGTAAAACATCTATTACTATACTTCAATTCTGAAAATCTAACACTCTTTGTATGTAACTTTCAAATGAAGAAAAACTCTAAACTTGCCAAAAAATCAATGATAAATGAATGACAAAGAAAAAAATTATTTTTGAGAATTTTGTGAAATTTTCAATCTTGCAAGGAAAATGGTTATTCAGTTTAATCACAAACACAATTTGCACAACTTCGGCAAAAGATCCAAGTGTTCTAGCGAGATAAATTGAAAAGTGAGAGCCGCAATGGGCTTGGTTAAATCAAAGAGAGAAACAAAAGTTTGAATAAATCATCATTACCAAAATGTCAAACAAACAACTCTTAGTTTCATATAAACATATTTCATACACAGAATGTTAGTTAATACATGAAATTAGTTCAGAGTAAATGACAGGCACTTTACTATGATATAATACATTGGCACTAGGACGGTTTTAATAAAGAAATTTTCTGCCCGTTCCTTCATATTTTCTACAAGTATACACCATGTTATTGTACATATAGAATGAACGAATTAATTCTACGGTGAAGTTGGATCAATAAGGCGTGATTAGTGGATGTTGCAGGTGTATAAAGGCAGCGTTCGATGTCCCAACAAATCACCATGGTTACCCTGTGTCTATAGCGTCAGTAGAGTGTGGTGCGCCTACACCGTTCCAATTTTAGAGTTGTTGCCATGGAAACATGTCAGCAGAAGAATCGGGTGACCAGGTTTTAAGTTAGTTGGCTGCTGGGGTTAGGTGAAAAAAATAAAGAAAAAGAAAAATGTTAGTTTAATACTGCTACCATAGTAACACATTCTCATGATTACCAGATTTTACAATAAATGTGATTACTAGATTCTTACGTTTGCAAGACATTACTACACAATTTGCAGATTAAAGTGTGCATTAGCTGTCATTAATTGTAACATGCTACAGGTTAAAGGTCAATAATTTTTTACATGCTTATTTGCCGACCTGAAGAATGAGGTCGTCGAGGTGTGGTAAATTTATAAAAACTTAGAAGCATCAAAGTTTGAGGTCAATAAAGCAAGAATCGACCATTCAAAATAATGAGAGAGTTTATTATAAAGATAGATGAAAAGTGTCAATGTCGTATAGCTACAGTATTAAACTGCACAACTTTAATCGTCAAATGTTAGTAATGGCTAATTAGAATGTTTGCTTTATAGATATTAAGGCTTATTAAACCATATGATAGATGATTCTATATAGCATGTGCAGTCTAGGTCTAACATTTTTATATAAGACAAAGGAATTCAGAATTAGTTATATTCGTTGGTGTATAATTTTTTTTAATTCAAGTCGTACGCATGTGACGTCGAGTTAACTTTTCCCCCTACGTTAAATATTTCATACTGCAATATACAGCCGATACGGTCCAGTATATGATAGTATGAATGTGTCCACAGCATGGTCTACTACTAGAAATTCAAAACAAAAACACTCTACACTCAAATTGATGTTCTCTTTTATTCCTAAACATTTGAAAATATACGTTAACAACATTTTCGCATTTCAAATTGACATCATTTCTCTTCATAGTACATATTCCACATTTTCTCAGTTTTGTCACATCATTACTTAAACTATATCTCAAAGATCGATGTTTTATAGCAGTAAAATTTATGATGACATAAGCAGTATGCCAACTTCTTTTAATCTTGTCCATTATATTGATCCATAAATAACATGAATGAACACTATCCTGAGAATTTAACGGGAAAATAAACGAGACAATCAACGGAAGAACATAAAAACAAATAAACTAGCGGTAAATGCTGAAATATGTTTACAATAATCAATTATATTTTACGCTACATAATTCGTAGGATTTTAGAGTTGGGGGTCTTTTGAGTGAGGTATACATGCGCTCGGCATAAAATAAGTTTGACGAACAGCTACATGTAAAATGGTGACCAGGATAACGGAAAAAATATAATTTTGATATCAAGGATATTTGCTGTAGTTCTCATTTAAATTATTCAAACACAATCGTCTACATATAATATATATAGCTACTTTCCAAAATTCTAACAACAAAGACCTAGAGCACATGATTTACTTCACCTTTTCAAGGCTACTTCCCTAGAATCATAAACATTTCTTTATCACATCTACAAACATGATTGTATAAAAACAAAATATTTCATATCTCTTCTCTGTAAAATAAAAATATATATAATATTCACATTGGCAAAATAAGTTATACACCGTAACAACATGATAAATAATAATAATAATAGGAGTATAATAAAAAGAAAGTTAAGAATTCTTCATAGAGTATATTTTCGTTACTTTGAATGAATGATAGATCTGTTCTAACATAATGATGTGTTGCAAAAGAATATTGCACTTTTCCTTTAATGTTTTATTACTTTTTGGCGTATGAGTTACTTCCCTTCAAGAGATACTTCAAATTTTGCAGATGAAATGTTACGTTAGTTCCGTTGATTATACGTTAAGATTTGTCACTCGCGTTACTTTCTCAAACTACATGCATTAGAGACATTTAGAAATTATAAAGCTTCTGACATTAGAAATATGGCTGATATACGAGATCCATCATTCATATTCGTAATGAAAATATTCAATAGAAGAACGTTAGTACGCCAACTGTACATCTCTCCATGTGTGCAATATAAATATTACATGTATTGATATACGCAACTTCAAATATGTTTTACTTTATGCTGCTAAAAATAAACTTTCGAAGTTCTGCCTTTTGGACATGTGAAACCGATTAAATCACTGATTCACGATACCTTCAACCTTATTGGATTTTTCAATTATCTTCCTTGAGCAAATCTCACGAGTAATTTCAATAGCCATATTTTGAATTTTGTCCCTAGCCTGAAAATCTTAATAGGGAAATATTACTAGGCATTCTGAGAAAACAAACACACTTGTCAAAAATGTGTTATAGTGTATTATAGTATATAGAGCATTTCCCCTGCAAAAAATGGTAGTTACATCTTAATCCATTCACAGAAATCAACACATGAAGAGGTTTCAAGTTGGCGTACTAAATACGAAATAATTTCTCAATAGTAGAAATGGGACTAACCTCCTCAATATATAATTTATGGTAGTGTCACCCTCGTATAAGGGTGCGCTCGCACTCCCTCTAATGTTCGTCTAATTTTGGGGACTGCACCTATATAAATATGCATAGTGTATCATCCCTTCCATACATGGTAGTAAAGTGAGATAGAAATCTTTAAACAATTCCTCTACACAAATCCCTTGACAAAATATTCAAGTCCCTAAAGCATACAATTCTTGTCTTGAGGATATTTGTTTAGAAAAGAGGCAGAGTCATTTCTCCTCGATATAGAAGATAATTTAGGAATATCCAGACCTCATCTTGGTATCTGTCTTTTCTTTCTTCCAATTGACCCTTCCGAACGCGGGAAAAAAATGCAAAGTTTCGTGACGTCACAATGCTTTTACCTCGGACAAACAAGCTTCGAACCTCGGTCGAACATCGAAATTGCATTGCGACGTCATGGAATTTCTCAAATTTTTCCCGCGTTCGGAAGGGTAATTCTCTTTTATCTAATTTTTTTTTTGTAATGTCTCCCGATTCTTAAAAGATTGTAAATGCTTTAGCGACTTGAAAGGGTCAAGGGGTTTGTAATAATTTGGCTGGCCAGAGTTTGAAACACCTCCTGGTCTTAACAAGTAAACAAGTTCTGTAAAATTCAAGTCGACCATGATATTGGTGTAAAACGAAATATGTGTACAAAAAAAAAATAAAAAATAAATAATCAAAATCGTACAACAGTAATTTAATGGATCTGAAAGACTGGTGGTTTGTTTTAAAGCAACAAAATTGCACTCCGTGTGCCAAATGAAAATAATGAGTTAACTCTTCTGTTAATAGTGTAGTTAATTCTAGGTTAATAGGGATTAATTATTTCTTCATTGCTAAAACTCTTTACATAATTTCACAAAATTTACATGCCAAATGGTTCGATAAAAACCGGTATTAGGGGGGATTACGGCTAAAACACAAAGAAAAAGTTAAAACTCTTTTTAATCATGGGTGCTTATTACATTAAAAACCAACCAGGAGATGTGAATCAAATCTAGAACAAAAAATCTCAAGCTGGAAATTAATCTAAAATCTTCAACTAAAACAAACTTAACGTAAAGCCAAACCAACCACGACGTTAATCTCTATTATACACGTAAATTTTTTTTAATCGATTTTTTTTTGTCAAGTCCACCACCAGTAAAAAGAGACATTAAATCATGTAAAAAAATATCAGTTAAAATAAAAATAGTGAGAGTGATTGTCAAACTAGTCAAACTGTGAAATCTATTTCTACCTCGCACCCCGTAAGATAATAATTTATCTTGACGTCAGTAACGTTGAGCTATTTTTTACCTAAAGGGTAAAAGACAGGTGCTCGTTATTGATAATAGCAGAAAACGCTTAATTTTTTTGGTAAAACATTCATTGGTAAGATATTGCAGGGGCATCTCAATCATGAAAAATACACATTGATTAAAAAAAAAGATTGATGTGAAATATTGCTGTAGTTGTAAAACGTACCACTTTAATATCCATGGCAACCGGCTTGCATGAAAGTAAAATATGCCAATCAAAATCTTATTTTGTCTTGAATTGGGCTTTTCCTTCAAATCTTATAAACTGAATAAACTTTGCTACATTGAGAAAAAAAAAAATAAAATATTTGCCACAAAAATATATGTAAAATGTATGGAAATGCTGACAGTATATATATCTCAAATGATTCGGAATGTAAAAAAGTACGTATACATGGCAACAATTGAAAAATTATGGAAAAGATAACATGTACGACAGAAAAAAAATCAATGTAATAATAATAATGGTAATAATAAAAAGAAATTCACATTTACAAGGATGAATGAGGATGATATTTGATTGATATGTGGGAGACCACGTCATGATAATTCGATGATGAAAACTGATGATAAAATCTACAAAAAAAAAATGTTTGTATTTTGATTGTATCGGAAGCATCTTTGCACTAGATTGGTGAATGTCTTATCTACTAGAGATGAAGCCAAATTCAAGACATTTCCCTCATCTAACGACAGGGAAGTTAAACATACCAGCTCCAGCTTGCTCTAATGTGGTAGGGTATTCTACGATGGCGGCAGCGGGATGTAGAGAGGAGTATGGGTATTCGTATGGGTTGTACATGAGTCCTGCCGTAGCTGCCGAGTCACTTGGGGAGACCAATGGTGGGGGACTGAGCATTCCTGCGGTGCTGGTGGCCACCTGTGGTAACCGTGGTGCTAGTATAAGTGGTGCCCCTGCCGGCGCTGATGATCGTAGCGTGGAGGGAATTCCCGCGGCAGTCAGTGGGGAGGCTGCCGCTATCAACCTGGCTGGTTCTGCAAGTTGAGCAAGATCTACTAGGAATTAATATGGGTGTACACAAACGGCAAATAATTTATGTAATAGTTCAAAAACGCAGGTGTTCTCTCTTTTCTTTAAGGTTTTGGTTATAAATATGTGAATTCTTTAAACACTTTGCCAATTTTTCAATTAATATCTTTGGAATATATTTCTTTTCTTTTAGAAGATCCTTGCAAACCCATGTGATTTTTTTTCTTTTTACAATGTGGAAGAAACATAATCTTTTATATGTAATGAAATACAATGACCGATTATGTACATTGTACGAGGTGCAAACTAAGGCATGCAAGGCAGACACCAATCAAAATTCTCCCTAAGTATAAGTTTTAAGTTTTCCTCATTACAATTTTAAATGACTGAGCTCAATATGTGAGTTTAAAATATATCCGATTTACTTATGTCTTGTCTACCACTACTTTTAGAACTGAATTTTGAAAATTGAAGTAAATAGAGAGAAATCATTTTCTCCTATGATTTATCATCTGGATTAATAACCAAACTTATGAAATGAAATAATAGATATTTTAACCAAACGTACTATCATAATTAGTATATAATACAAAATAAGGTTTCATAATTTTGAAAAGAATTTTTGTGTATAACCTAATCCACTGAAATAAAAATAATACTAATATTGAGCAGTAAGTGAAAAGTACATAAATAAACCATGCTGTCTGTCTGAAAAACTAAAACTTGATGATAAAGCAGATTTAAAAGTGTCGTCCCTATTCCAAAGCCTATCCCATACACCAAGGTGAAAGGTCCTAATATAAACAGCATCCACAAGAGACGTATCACATACAGAAAATGTAAATATGTGTGAAGAAATATACACAGGTGATGCCATAGGAGCATACTGATATTTTTTTTTTTTTCATTTTTTCAGTTATTTCTAAAAATTATGCGATTTTGTTAGCTATCTATTCCTCATTTACTGTTTGAATCCTTGGCGATAAGATAGAAAGAAACATACCGCTAAATCGTTAGTTAGGATATTTCATGCAGTATTAGAATTTGTAGATTTTTTTTTGTAAGCAACAACACAATTCTTTTTTCCATTTTTGGGTGGTTTTCAAGTTTTTCAGTGAAAATTTGAGTATCACTTACTTGATGATGAATAAAATTGATACAAACAATTTTTTCCGAAATTCATTCGAAAACGTTTAGAGTGTTGCTACTTGGTTTAGAATTGTTCGTTTGAACAATAACGGAAAGAAACTAATGAAAGTAATCATAAATTCATAAACATGGTAAAGAGTACACCGCATGGGATCGAAACGTATGGTGTTGTATTTCCTTACAAAGTTCTTTCATTGCTTTTTTTTTCATTTTCTAAATTAAACTTTACAAAACTGATTAGTCGTTGCAATGCCTAATAAATCAATCCATATTGTCTAGATATCTGAAAAGGTCATAGTTTTGCAAATACTTCAATAGTTCATCAACTACAGATACGTTTTTACCTATCATTCCTTTTGACGAACTCTTGAAGTGTTTGTAAAAACTATAGACTTTTCAAATATATAAACGATATGGACATATTTATCAAGCATTGCCCTATTGCAACGTCTCATTATTTCATGCAGTATCATTTAGATAATGAAAAAACAATCAAAAACCTCCTTAAGAAATCAGAACATCATTCGTTTTGATCCCACGTGGTGGAGTAGGGAGAGAGAAATTGACCTGGCAATAAAACTGACAGGTATTAGAATATACCTGAAGAGGAGGATGCATTCAGTATACTCTTATGATCTATTCCATCTAGTTGCCCCAGCATTTGCATGGTCTGAAGTTGGGAATTCCAGGGGAATCCAAATTCTATTTGTGCAGCAAATATACAAAAAAATGAGGTCAATTCAGTATCATTCCGAGCTTCAGTAAATATTATCGATACATAACGAGCTCTAAAATTGCATTCAATCAATGTACAGATTTATAATCATTTTCATCACCTTTTGCAAGATGTGGAAATCACTCTAGACGCTAAATCATGTTGCAGGATGAATTGTTAAGCAATGAAAAAGATATTTCCTATATTTTTACTCTCCAAGTTTTCTTGCAAAAATTTGAATAATTGAATTTTTAAAACAAGATCAAGCTTGAAAATTGATAAAAAATGTTAACATAAAATTGAAACTCCAAAAATAGAATAAAATTGACTAGATATGACAGTTTCTACATTACGTAAAACTGAAGCTAGCTATATGATACTAAATAAAACAATGAATGAATGCTGAAAAAAGACAATGAAGGATAATAATCGATAAAAATTCAAGTAGAAACATCCAATTATAATTGAATAAAGGCCGCTTGTGCAGAGTTGTTGCAGCAGTGTAAAAAAAAAAAAAAACTTTTATTCCCTTCATCACCCTTGGGTCACGAGGTCGAAAGATTATCTGATGAGACATAAAAAATGACAACAACAATGCACAAACAGCCAAGTCGTAATGGTAAGGGTATATACATTTTCATTTTATGGTACAGAAATTTTTTCTTATAGTCTCTTCCTCCCCCCCCCCTCCCCCCCCCCCACACCAACCATACTATTTTTCTTTTCTTCTGTCTTGCTTTTCCCATCATCTTTATGTAATGCATTTGTAGTAATCGCTCCCCTGCCAATTTGTTAAGGGAATTTGGGACTTGTATTCTATCATACCCTTTCCATTGCTAGTTTAGAAAGCAAATATTGCAAATGGAATAAAAGGCAAACATCTGCCCTAATAACTAACATCCAAGCCTCTTCTACATGTCTATCGTACAGCATACGTTAATATGTTGAGAAGTGAAACCCAAATTAGATCTTTTTTTTTTTAATTTCCATCAAATTTTCTTATTTTAAATTTTCTTATACTTTTTCATAAAAGGATTTTTTTTAAATCAGGTTTGTTTTCTAATTATTGAAATATAGTAAGGAAAATAATAAGATATATAAATCTTTCAAAGAGATAAAATACCATAGCAGTATACAAAACAAAGTTAGTCTTGATACACACATACACAAAATATGATAAAAAAATTAGCCGAATAAGAACAGTCAATATTCTATACGAATATATATATGAAAGTGTTACAAATCAAGAGAGAAAGCAGTGAAGAAGTTAACATATCTCTAATACTGGGTGTATGTCTACAACATGGTAACGTATACTGAATTACGAAAAAAAAAAAATTAATAATAATGAAAGGTAAAAAATACACAAAGTATAAAATCCCTGGTGAAAAAGCATAGTAAATGATGATAAATGGCATGCAGTAAATCTACCATTCCTCAGACAAATAATGGGGAATATCCATAGCCAAGTCCTTGCCAAAGTGATGCAAGAGTACAATAAAAAGACAGCATACAATGTAAATATAAAATAAAGGAAAGCTAAAGGACACTCCACACATTGGTTTGATTGTTTGGGTGCAAGCGACGTCACCATCGCAGGACTTACGAGTTGATGAGCCCTGACTGGGCTGAGATGTTTGGGAGGTGGCGGGCTTGGAAGTATCGCGATACGTGCCATTTATGATGGCTAATTCCATCAGTTGCCGCTTCTTTAAGTCATCCTCGCCATCTGGCTGCAAAAAGACAATTAACAATACGGTGTTATGTCAAGACATCAACTCACTCTATGTTAGTCGTGATACACAGTTCTTATATAGAGACTTACGAGCAAGAGGAATGGCCTTTGAGTCACGGTAAGTTCCGTTCAATATGGCAAGTTCCATTAATTGCATTTTCTTTAAATCGTCCTCTCCTTCTGGCTGCAAAAGTCAACCAAATTCAATGCAAAACCGTTAAATGAAGTCTGGAAATAAGCCTGAAACTTGAGTTATTCATTTATAAACCACATCACATTTTACCCATGGCATGGCAAGACTTTAATCTGAAATGGCATCATTGTCAAAAATATCAGAACATGTGGAAATAAAGTACATCATTTCAAGAACAGGTATGTTGCCTAGCACTTGTTTGAGAATTTGACCCTAAATATCTGACCTTGAAGGTGACCTTGACCCTCACTGAGTTCATGGTGCTTTACTATCCATGCTAGTTTAATGAATGTTCATGTACCATGCATATCCTTAAAGTTAGAGCTATTCATGTGAATGTGAGCACCAGACAGACAAACTGATGAACAGACAGACCCCAGACAAAATGATCCCTAAAAGTTGCCCCTGCTTTGCTGGCAGAATCAAAATGATTGGACTTTCTCTATATCATAAACCAAGACCTTGCTGAAACATACAGCTGGATAGACACTCTGTATACAGAGTACAGGTGTACTGTAACTTAGTAGTCCAAGTCCATCAAATTGTTACTTCATTTCAGCTTTTTTGTAATCTAGACAGGAAAAAAAGATTCAATATCTGTATGAATATAAAGGAGATGGGTTTTTTTTGGCACCTTTTCTCGCTCCTGGTACACTAACACTGTGTAATAGGGTGGGGTCTTTTATTTTCTATTTTTATGAGGATTTTGGACCAGAAAGAGCTGTCGAACCCCACAAGAAATAATCTACAACACTTCTCTGTTGAGAAACAGAAACAAGTACAATTATAAATATGTAAAAATAAAACAAAGAAGACACCCAACTGTGAAACAAGCCGGGCAAATCACATCTTTAAACAACGCCAACATGTAAAATCAATTACAGAAGTCAGGAACCCGTATTGACTGACTGAATCAACAATAAATTAACAATTAAAATCAGAAAAATAAACACTCTTTACGCCTATGCAGCAGATATTAGCTACAGGTATTCTATTCAGTCCTAGTATAAACACTGATCATCGAACAAAGCCCTGGAATTAGTTGTAAAAACATCCAATGTCAACAAAATAGCCCAAAAGATCAATAACCAAGCTTAGATTCAAGTCCCATTATAATCCATTGAAAAACTGAAAACAGGGCATCGTGTGAGAGAGAAAAGGGGGCTTTTTTCTCTTTTTACTCTGGTTCCCATATTACCCGTTGAACAATCCTTTAAGAGGATTGTACGCGACCCATTCACTCTTTTGTTCCGATATTTGTAACGTTTGTTGTCTACATAAGGCATAACAGAAAAAGTACCCCCTCTCTCGCGTACGTGTGAATAATTCCCAACTCAAAAATCTACATAACTTAGCAAACTTTAAATTCCCTCGCTGTCCTTGAAAAGAAGAAAAAAGGTATTTATTATGAGTAAAGACATAGTTAAAATTTCGAGCAATTTACCGCACGGAAGGACGAGGAGCCGATACGAATCGTCCCCAAGGGGAATCCAAACAGATTGAAAACTTTATGAATATGAATAGCATTCCTCTGATGACCGTCTCGTGCAAGTGGTCATTATTGATGAATAATTGAGCCTTTGCAATCCGAAATCAAATACGAATGCATCTCTACAATCAAAGTTCAGGAGTATCAAAAGGCTTTAGAGGTTGAACGAGCGCTTTGTCAATAGATATCTTCAGAAGGGACAATTAAACGATATGTACTGCTGTTATTAAGTCGTTACTCAACTGGTAAATAAATGTCCTTACATCGTTTGCATACGGTGTTTTATAGAGCGAAAAAAAATCTACTTGTATGGGAAAAGAAATCTGATATATTCAAGCGCGAATCCAGAGGGGTTGGGGTCACGAACCCTTTGGAATTTACCCAAAAAAAGTACTTTTTTTTCCCATTTTTACATGATTTTTTTTTTAATCATAGGCTGGACTACCCTGAGTCTGACGGACTTCGATCCCCCTAGAAAAAATTCTAAATCCGCCCGTGATATACGATAAGGTATACTGTGTAGGACAGTTCCCACCTACCAAGAATAGATCAAAATCATACTACGAGTGTTTGTTGAATGCCCGCTGAGAGAAGTAGAAAAGTGACAATTACTACGGTAATTTTATGCAATCGTTAAAAGATTTCACAGCAAGACTGTGTAACTATTATCTATCAGATCTATCATTTGTAGGGCATCCCCGCCACAGAGGTCAAACCTTCCCTTTGTATTTTATTAGAATTTAGGAGATGTTCAACGAAAACTTTTTTTTTCAAGTTTCCCGATAGAAAGTTACATCGAATACGGAAATTGTCATTTGACTTCAACATTTCCTTTAAACTCACTCTTCTAAAGGTCACTTTTCATTTGCCGTATGTTTATCTCTACTCTCCACACTTGAAAACCTTCCTATCCAATTCTCTTTCAAATTTACGAACTATTCGAAAATACCTTTGTACTTAAATTTTTCACAATAGAGAGTGAGCGAAACGCTTTTCGGTGAATTTTCGTCCTGTTTTATTCAAGTGGACTGTAAAACTTCCCCGTTTATCACTTGATTTAGATCATATTGAATAGAATACAGGAAAGCAACAATACGGCTTCATTTCCTCAAACTTGAAGTTCGTTCTCACATTACAGTTTTGTCATGAACGAGGTCGAAAATCAAGGCTGTCGATCTTTCGAAAAATAATTTTCCGACGTGGCTCATGTGTCATGGCAGGGGGAATGAAGAAAATGGCCAGAGGCCCAGAGCTACCTGGAACTTCCTATATTGATGCTTACATTTCCTATATCTTTACACCTAATTTTCTTAAAATCAAAAGCTCGACCCCCCCCCCCTCTTCCCTCCTCCTGAAAAATTATAGATCCGCGAGTTCCTGTCCTCTAATGCTCTAAACATTATCATTACATGGGCTAATTAAAATCTAGACCGGGGTCTAAAATATCTATCTCTCTTACTATTACTAAACACAAATCTTTTCTTTTCAAGGTGAAATCCATTGCAACATAGTACAGCACTTCTGAAGCATTTAAAACCTATTCATCTCGGGCCATCATTAACGTGTCAACTGTGCGGAACAACACGCAAGAAAGAACGGTTCTCAATTTCTCCCATTCTTTACCTGAAAATGACCCATAACCCAAAATTAGAGACAAACTACCTTAGCAAATCTACACATGTATCGCTTGTCGTGTGTAGTATGATTCTATGAAGACAGGCAAACAAATCAACAATACATATTTTTGCAGTGTTGGCAGCGTTCAATCTGACTACAAAAGCAAAAAAGAAAAATTTTGGCATGTGCTAATCGCCTCAATAAGCCTTAAGGTTCAACAGAACTGCAGATGGTCTCGGTTACCGTTCTTGAAAATAATGATGTTCACTTGCTTACTATTACACTTTACTTTTTTGTGAAAAGAAGTCTTCGCCTTCACTGATCACAGAACATCAATTCAATTACTAGTACGCAATTCTCCTTTACTTAAAACTTCTTAAACTTTTTGCATTTCTCAACGAGTACCAGCCAAATAACAACATGTTAACCTTCCTACTTCTTGGACAATGGTGTGCAATGGTTACCATGGTTACATTTCACATTCAATCTACAGCTTCTTGACAAAGGTGTACAATGGTTACATTTCATATTCAATCTACTGTATAGCTTCTTGGACAAAGGTGTACAATGATTACAATTTCATATTCAATCTATAGCTTCTTGGACAAAGGTGTGTAGTGGCTACATTTTATATTCAATCTATAGCTTCTTGGAGAAAGGTGTACAATGGTTACATTTGATATTCAATCTATACTTACTGCTGGGATTAATAATTTTTTCACTTCCTCCATTGCTTTGGCCATTTTAATTTCGCCCCTATTCTTGGTGTCCTCCACTGTGATGAGTACATGTAATTCTTCATTTAGATGTTCCCAGTTTGGTTTCCCTCTGTTCTGTTCTTCCTAAAATCATGAATGTGTACATCAAATATCGATAATGACATGCAGATGCTGAGAACAACTTGAAATTTCAACATTGCAATCAAAATGAGATAAAAAGATCCTGACGACAATCTCAACAGCACTCACAATAGAGCACCAAATGAGCATTGATGGACCCCTAGCAAGATAGACCAGGTGCCCAGGAGGAGTAACCATCCCCTGTTTGGCAAGCCACACCCGCCATCAATGTTCACGAGAGCAATCTCAAGATAATAATGTGCCAAATGGATGATATATTTGATAATCAGTATGATTTTATATGTACATGTATGTAGCCTGTTCAATGCCTGTTATAAATTTGACCCTGAATATATGACCTTGACCTTGAAGGTTACCTTGACCTTTGGTGTTGGGTCTCATCATCTATGACATCCCTGTAAGTTCGATAAAAATATACATGTAATGTCGTATGTGTAAAGTAAGTTAAAGCCACTGATGTGAATGTGACACAGACAGAATGAGATGGACAGACATCCACATATTAAGGTCATCTATTTAGAGGTGACATAATTAAGAAATTTCAAACATGTCAAATAAGAAGTGAACATTTTTTTCAATAAATTTGAAGTACTTTTTTCTTTAAATATAAGGTTTGGATTTTAATCATTTTATTATTAAAAGTTTGACAAGAAAGTAATATAAAGTGAAGTTGAATGAAGAAACCTACCTTTTTCTTATCTCTCATTGATCCTTTACCCCGGACCATGATTTTACAACCTGTGTATTGTTCTAGTTCCTTTGCTGTCATCCCCCTTGGTCCCAATATTCGACCCACAAAATTGAACTACAAAAGTATAAATGTGTTGTAAGCATATAAGTATGACTGCATTCTTATCGATAAAAGACTAATTGAAATTCTCTTATTTTCCAAATCCACTGAAGTTGATTTTCTTTTATCATGTTTATAATCATGATTTTTTTTTTAGGATTCATTCATCCTTTCATTCATTCATTCATTCATTCATATTGTCTTATATTCGTTTTCAATTCAACAGATTTCATTGTATATGTAGGAAAGTCACCAGCAGACAACTTTATGATTTATCAGCTTCACCAATTTATTGAACAAATCAGTATTTATTGCAATGATAACTTTACTAATCACAATTACAACTAGAAACATAGGGAAAATTTGTCAAAGGCACAATGGGCCGCATTCGAATCCTAAGGTCATAAACTTGCACCAGCGGCAAGTACAAGGCTTGCTGGACAGCGCTTATCTTTTCACTGACCATTTCTATACAGTGAGTGACCATCAAACGGTCAGTTACATCTTTCACTCTGACAGTTTGACGTGCAGAGGTGACAATAGATGTTTTTTTACGTGGCCATTCCTCCAAAACACGAATTCTTCATGTACAGTGTTACTTCCACTGTTCGAGTAATGTAAAACATGCACAAGGTGACGTCCCTACACCATTGAACATTTACAAGGTCTTGAAAACCACCCCTGGCACTATTTTTGAATACCTATGTGAATCATTATTGATCGATGATCTGATTCAAGTAAATCGTGTGTACAAATTGCGATCTGATCTAATAACACGAGCGGTAGGGCCTCTGTAAGATATTGCCAGATGAATGCAAGAGCAGCTACCGAAACAAAACATTCGTCCGCTCCAGACGATTTAGCTTTAAAAACCTTTTTTTCGTTCCAATATCGTCCCTCCCCCTCTTCTGCAATATGCAACTTTTGTTTGCACCAATTGATGCTCACTTAAGTAAATGAGAAACTTTGGGTAAAAATAACACATGAAAATATTTACGCACTTAAAAGCCCAAACTGGACAACCCCCCCCCCCCCCCCCATGCACACACACACATACATTTCATTCGGATAAATTCCATTGTAACCATGGACCATGGTGTTGTGACTAGTTTGGTTTACTTACATCTGGATGTTCTTTGACTGGTACATATAGTTTTTCTGACAACGTTTGAATTGGTCCGATCTGATCTGGAAGCTCAAGTGGTGCCCTACCATTTCCTTTGTGATGAAATAACTGTAAACGGACTCTGTTTATTTCTGAAACATATATATATGGGCAACACATAAATAAGAATTGCTGATTTGCTTATAATGACCTCTTGATGACGGACGACAGATGAACTGTGCAAGGGGACTTGGGGAAAAAATGTGAAAGTCGCCGAGTTGAAAAGGCTTTCTTTTTCGGGACATGGAAAAGAATTTGTTACATATGTAGCTGCCTCTTTTGAAGTTGAACTCTCCTTGGAAACATAATAAGGTTCAGGAGTAAGACCTGGGTCATCCATCTGAAAGAAAGCCTTATTTCTTTACGAATATGCATGCAAGCAGAACTTCCATGTCATGATGTGTAACCAAATCACCAACTTTTGTTTTCTATTTTTGTTGCGTCTGAAATCGTATATTCACAGTCGCAAAATACTTTCTTATTCGAGCATATATAATGGAAAATACACATTGAGATGGAGGTTAAAGAAACACAGTATGTCTCGAATCATAATTTGCACCTAACAAATTGCAAATACACGCTCCTTGAAGGTTGCGTATACATATGACACACCTTGCCAAAAATATACTAGTATCTTGTATTCAAGAATGAAGCATTACAGAAAGTAAGGTTCACATTGCGACATTTATGATAATGAATTACTCCCGACACACACACACACTTCCGCGTTTGAAGTTTTTTCACCCGAAAGTCGACTTATTTACAAAATGTCTCAAATTAGTCTTTGCAATACCGTACCATTCAATATTTTGTCACCCCCCCCCCCACCCTTCCCTTTTCCCCCTTCTTTTTTCCCAATAATCTGATTTATGGTATTATACATGTACTCAGTTGCCTTGGTATCTTGTAGGTTTACATAAATAACATTTTAGTAAGTAGGCGTGAAGGTAAGACGTATAGAGGGATCATTTGTCACATACAAACGGCAAAGACCGCGCTGTAGGCTACATATAATGACTGGGACCATGGGGTGACCAGGGGACTAAACTGACACATCGTTAACACCCGCCTGGGGGCACGAACGGTATACGAGAACCGGGATACACATACTGAGCCTGGCTATCCAAGAATAACACCTACGTTATGGATGTTAAAGTACCTACACGTATGTGACCTTTAACGTCCCAAGTCGACTTCATTTGCATTTCTTGGCCACTTTATATGTATGCACTGTCATCTTTCAAGTTTCGCCATGCGACACAAATAACGACATTTTGAGTAAACATTACCTTGGGAAGACAATGTTTTGACGCTTAGACCCAGAGTCAAGAAATTCGATCTCAATTTCAACATAACTTTCGACACTTTGAATGTTTTTGGACTGATCAGTTTAAGTTATGATTGACATCATTTGAAAATGTTGCTATGTGACAGCGGAATTCGAACTTTTGTTCATCTTTGGCGCATTTTCCCTCGCGTTGTGCACATTACGATTTGTCGAAACTTTATGTTGTTAATTTTACGACGACATCTGAGACCCGGTCAAGGAAGGGAGGGGCTAAAGTTAATTCTGGGGAGGTGGTGTTCTTAAATATATATGCGTATTGTTTCTTCAATTTCTACACTCCTTTTGGGGTATTTTATAATTTCTTATCAAAGTATATCTCATTGAGGACTGGCCATGAAATGTCCGTTAAAATCGTTTGTAAATCTTATAATGATAAAGTCACATAGAAACATTTAAATAAGGACTACCACAAGGGTCAAAACTGTGTCCAAACGAGCGTGACTAAATATTTCTGATCCTATTGAAGCCTCTGGCAAATAATTACCACTAAGCTCAATTTCAGATCAAATTCATCCAATACTTGTACAAGGGAAAGATTCCGTAACAAGAGGGATTTTAGTCACGGTAAATACCAACCTAATAATCCAAGGGTAACTTAATCACTAAGGAGATTATGTAATACAAATGAATTCACTAACCGTGCGAAAATACTGATACAGTCGTCTTTGACATGAAAAAGTTTTGTATCTGAAGTGTACTCAGTTCGGTACGGGAAGCGGGAAAAGGGGAACACGAGGGTGAGAAAACTATACCCCATCGGTATATCGAACACACGTTTTCGATTTTCTAGGAATAAATTTTATTGGCTCGGTAGAAAAAGCGTTTCTTTGTTGAAGTGAATTTTCAGACCCCTGCCAAGAGTGGCTCAGTGACATGTTTACCATATGTTTGTAATCTATATCCCTTTGCGGTGGATTTGCAATGTAGGCAACCTACTGATTTAATACTTCACTTGTTTCCGCTAACTTCCAGATGTGAACGGTACTGCATCTGAACAACGTTCCTGACATTTTGAACAAAGATCCAAAACGAGTTGTACCTGTCTGCTACTGGTTTTAAACATATTTACAAATGTTTCTAGATTGAAGAATTTCAAAAATTTTGCGATTTCTTACTTAAAACTTGGTGTACTTCAAGAAATCCGTCTCGTGGCGTTATCGTTACGAAGTATGTAAAGGAGCAAATGCATGAATATCTGATATAATATTCGTATAGACGGTAGAAACAATAGGGATTGTCTGTGGGCGTACTGGTAAAAGAAAGACATCCAAAAATTCCCCATTCTCTGTGGAGAGTCCCCTGATTAATTTGTCATTCAGTTTGATTTTCTAGTGCATAACCAGGCTGTTCAACATGACAGTACGTATTAGCCAAGACAGTCGTCATTACTTTTGTAAAGGCAACACGATGTCAAAATCGTTTACAAAGGAGAAGAAACACTACCGTCCTATAGACTAAAGCTTTGCATATTTATCGAGATATAATCTACTGGGAACCTTCGGAGACATAAAATGGCCTCAAATTTTCCGATTGATACAGTGGGATAAATATCGACACGCAATAGTCAGGGTTTACTTCTAGAGTTTCAGTCTCTTTTCTGATTGCTCATGCGGTCGGTCAAATGCACCGCTGATCCACAGATGGGTTTTAACGACCTTTGACACGGACGCATCGTTTCAAAACGTCTAAATTCCAACTCCGAACAAAGTAGCAAATACTTGGGAGCAATCGTATCAAACTGTAACATCAGTCCCTCTATAGACGTCTTTTGAGATAATGTTTTAAAGTTGTGAACAATGGAGATGAAATAAATCCTTGATTATGAAGATAGGCAATATGTGTATTATTCTGCGGGCATTGTGTTCGGTTACCCGAGTGAGACGCAGTGTTTAAGCTTTGTCACCCAATGAACACGGTCCCCATCCCGTCGCACGCAGTTTTGTTTTTAGTTCTAGACCATGATTTTAGAGCAGAGCATTGAACTCATTTTTTTTTCCTTCTTTTCAATATCTTCAAACAAGAATTTCCTTGTTAATTTCTCGGTCGTCGTGGACAAGGATGTTCTGCTGTAAAGGACGCACGGCGTTACCGGTAACAAAGAGTTCCTCTACCGGTTCAACAGGAAAAAAAATCTAGATTCAAGATACTAGGAAATAACCATGTAGTATTATAAGAGTAGAAACTATTTCTTTGTAATACAAGCGTATCTTGAAGAACTTAGCTACTGAATATCAAAGGATAACAAGCCAGAAACCCAGCCCCTCGACGCACAACTCGTCTTATCGCTCCTCTATCATCGTGATCAACGTGCTCAAGTTGGTTCACCACGTACCATTGCCGAAGGAATGCTCTCTGCCTACACTACGTCAAGATAGGAAATTTTAAGCAGGGATTCAGATTGTCTCTGAAAATTTACATACATTTATGATGCTTTTTGTCCATACTCTGAATAACAATTTGAATTGCATTTTTTCTAACAAAGAGTGTGAACAGTGACTCGTTGGATCTGGCATAAGGTTATTTGTTAGGCAAAATTGGGAGAGTGATTTTTGCATAGTGGTCAAAACAAAATTTCGTGGTCACAAGGGTGCAAAAAATAAAATACTGCAACATTTGCATAGCATTATTGATTCACCGGTTAATATGCAAAATAGTATAAAATTATAAAAGTATTTCCAAATATGGCTTTGGATAATCATAAATATTGAGTGTCACTTCACAATCATTTTAAATCACCACTTCCTGTGAGTGCAGGGCTTTAGGTAACTCCACTTGTATCTCGGCTCATTAACAGATCTATCTCCAATGGGGAAATTCCAATCACAGTGTTCAAAATTTGGATTTTAGCCCACACAATCAAGTGCTGTTTAAGTACTGCATATATCCTTAAATATCAGAAAGATAATGACACTTCACATCACTCAGTCAAAATGCTAGAAAAAGTTCCGTTAAACATCAAAGTTGCAATTTTAAAGTTCTATCGCTCAAATCTTGCACACAAAATACATGAAATATTTTGAATATTTTACCATACCTTAAAATGTCCATTTTTTCACCCTGGCAGATCACTATTTAATGGAATCACCAAATCTTTATAAGTAAGAAGAGTCCATCGATGATAGATCCAAATCCTTTTTGGGCACTTTTCACACATTTTTGCGCGATTTTTTTTAAACAGGATCACTTATTTAGATCTGAGAATATTAATCCAAACTTGGGATCTTGACACAAGAAATACATTGTATAGAATATATTCCAACATATTAGTAAAATTATTAGACCTGGATTTTTATGAATACCCATGTGCACAAAACAGCACTCTATAAAGGTTTGCAAAAAACAGTACATAAAAGACAGTGGGATTGATTAATGAAGATAAAAATATGATGTACGCTATCTACCAAAATTTTTAGTGAATGATGAAAGTTGTCACAAAGAGAGGGATGTCAACCTGCAAATTTGACGTGTTATTTCGAGGATTTGTTCGATATTGTCTCGATACCACATACATGTACATACATGGTATCATTTCTACGCCGCTTCATTCTTCAAAGGTACAAGTATATTAGCATCTCCACAATTTAAGGCCACACTAGTGTATTTAAGAGTTTCACATTATTTTTTTCATCTTTTCATTCAATTTTTTCAAGAGACTGAGTAATATTGAAGTGGCCTAAGTAGTGGAAATGCTAAATTCATGAATCATCAAGCATATAGTCAAGAATGCGAAGATGATATATTAAACAGTACATAAATATGAAAAATGTTACTGTACAGATGTATAATTGATCAAGCATATGGACAGGTTATATTGGAAATCATGCTATAATTATTTCGTGCTAAGGGTTTTTCCAGTGTGAAAGTCGAGGGGCTTCGTAGCAATAGTGCACTCAGTCTGGATTTGTATTATAAAATTGCCGAATCAAACATCTCCCACCGTTAATTCCTGCCAACAATTCAGCCACATGGCAATTTCAAACGTGCAAAACGGGTGCAAGGAGTTATTTTTCACATAGACTTATTGATATGTTTCTGCAAATCATTGTCTAGATATCTCTTTATAGATAATATGGGATCCAGATAATATCTCTAAAATTGCATCAAATACTTTTCAAAGCTTTTAAAATTTTATAAAGAAATATCAGTATCAAAGAATCCTTTCTTAAAACAACTGAACCATATATAAGTAATAAATTATAAATACAACTACTGTTTGGATAGTGGATATGAAATTAACTTATCTTTTTTTATCTCAAGAGTGTTTAGACAATGATTTCATACTTATTGATAACAGAAAACGCGCCAACTTTATCAAATCAAAACAGATGTGTTCGCAGTTGAGATGAAGAAAAAAGTTCTAAGCTTTTCCCGTACAGAGAGGCATAGAAAACTTGTTTTCTTTGTTGTTTTCTCAATGTCTCGGCTAAGCTACCGTGCGCGTTCATTGGTGTAAAGTTTACAAAATGGCTGCCGAAATGGGGGCAATTATCTCGCCAAAGTAGCTCGGTATGAAGAGCAATTACAGGCAATCTATGCATTTTTAGAAACTTCAATACAAATTGCCTTAATCTTTGAGATGTATTTCTATTAAATGTAAACTTTTCCAAAGAATTTGAAGTACATAAATTACTTTTATCACGAGATGAAAAAGTGGTCCGTACTTGCCGAAAACTTTTTTTTGTTCGTGAATGTTGTCTTTTCGGTCCAGTAATTTTCATTTATTCCTCGTACTAGTAACCATGTAACATTCTTAAAATTTGACAGAAAATTTTTCAATTACTAAAATTTCAAACACAAAATAGAATCTGCGAACTGAAAAGTACCTAACTTACCTTCGTCGAGAAGCTTTTCTAAATGTACAAACACATTTGGAAATGCTTGTATCTGTTTTTTGTCTTTTAGTAACTGTGCTAAGTATTCTGGCGTGTTACGTTCATCTTTGTTAGTTTCAGTCCCCATGTTATACAAGCTTTCAGCTCTGTAGCAAACTACCTGAGTTATTAAGGGTTAGAAATCCAAACTACAAATCGCTATACTACTTTGTGATCCTTCTTTCATGAAAATTTGTTTATGAACACGTGCAAACGATTGCGCATGCCTGTGACCGGATCACTGCACTCGAGAAATGGGGGTGTGTAGGTAGCGCATCGCAATCGTAGAAATTCATTATCTTGTTTGGCAGTGTAATTACTTGAATATAACAAAATTAGTCTACATCCATTTTTATTTCAAAAATATATTTTCATTAAAGTTTAAGTTTTTCCATTTTATATGGTATTTGTCTATTAAATTCAAGGACCTGTTTTTCCCGATAAAATGTGGTATGACACTATTTGTTGACAGATGACAGCTGATCACATCTTCAAACTTATTTTTTCTCCTTACGTTTCGTTTATACGAAAAATAGATCTATAGAATGTTTCTTTCGGTTTCCTTGCTTAATTAATATTTGATGAATTAAAAATTCTATCGAAGGTAAATTATATTACTGAACTCAGCACTTTAAAAAAAATATATATATTTAAGAAAAAAAAAATTTTTTTTTCAATATTTCCTTTCCGAAACAAATTAGGTACCGCAGGTCGTGACTTGTTCGTGAAAACAAGATTTAAGAATTCCAAATTGCTCTTTGTTAAAATAATACCGACTTGAATTCAACAGATTAATTAAATCGCATTTGAAAATGGATTATTAGTTAAGGCCAAACGTCAAATAACAAGCAGCTTCGAATAGAAATTAGAGTACATGATGACATGTATGTATATAATATTTCATGCTCTACTAGCTCTCTGAGAAAATAACAGAAATTGGATAAAACTAAGCATGCGCGCTTTGGGAACGTTCTGAACTTCCTTCACATCTCAGAAAACATTATCAGCGTTATTTTCCATCTACAATGATTAAAAATTTCAACTTACAGTAATTACGCATTTTTTTTTCAAAGCCCCCCCCCCCCCCCCGAAAAGTTAAAAATTCTGGATCCACACATACTTGATTCGAAGTGTAAAAAACATGTAGATTTGAAAAGCAAAGACCGAAATGTTGTTGATTCAAAAGGATGACTCTTTGTCTCAGTGACAGTAGAAAAAAGATAGCTTCCAAATCTACACGAATCAGTACATTTTAGAGGAAAAAAAAGTTGAATATTATCTGTGTTTTTCATTTTGAACACGAAGGCGTGCGCCACAGATAAAAATGAGAGATAAATCATTTTCTGTATACACTCTGCTGATTTACTGAAATATAACTTCAAAATCTCATATCTTTATGTTGAATAACACGCAAACTTTTATACCGGTTTTAAACAGAAATTTTGAGTTGAAATGTATTAATTTCAATGCTTCAAAAACTTAAGGTCTCCATGTACAATGATCATAATTATGAAGAAGGAAATATTTCACAAATTGAGGAAGTTTTCATCGTTTCAAAGGTCACACGAGGAGACACAACAAGAACAGAGAGCATAAAGAATATTAGAACTCTTCATTGTACAAATAATTCCCACAGAGAAGTACTTCAAATATTTCAAAGTATGTTCATGGAGCGACAAGATTCGACGATCTCGAGCTAAATTTGCGCTTAAAAATTTCATGAGGTGATTTCGAACAAATCTTTTAATTATGATACAATAATTCGTTATTGCAGTAAAGTTGAGAGAAAAAAATCGCGAGTACCAAAAGGCGCAATATATATAGATACAATGTATGCATATTGATGACCCATCTCCAGTTTTGAGTGGGGGGGGGGGGGGGTTGAGTTAAATTGGCGAGGGATCTGGGGGACCGCTTCTAAGGTCCCCAGCAGTTCAAGGGAAGAGCCCGGGTAGGGGGACCCGGGGAAAGGGGGGGGGGGGGCGCAAAGCCCCCAGGAAGCTCTTGCACTTCAGCCTTTTTAGGATCCATTTTCGTGACTCCAGAATCGCAGAATCACTTCGAAGTCTCAGAATTAGTCCCTAACTAATTAACGAATGGAAATCGATGCATTTGACAACTATATTAACTAAAAGGTAATTAATATTACTCATATATAATTATGTAGAGGGAAAATGATCGTGTTACCTATGATTTGCGTGATCTCTTACATATATAAAAAAAATCTGGGGAATCCAACCCAGACCAAGGGCGAGGTTGGTCACATTAGGAAATTCAAGGATACTTAATCAGTTTCAAAGCCTATAACCCCTTTCCGTTCCCCGCCCCGATCAGACCATTAATAGCATTTGTATATATTAACCATCTCAAAGAAACATTTAAAGGGTAAGGGACGTCCAGCCCGGCCAGTGGGATCCAGCTTTTCATTGCTGGTTTTTTTTTTTTGGGGGGGGGTTTACTTTTTTTTCTTTTAGAAGATAGGCTTTGGCTATACGTAAAAAGGAAAACCAGCATTTAAAATTAGTGAATTCTAGTAGTGATCCCTCTAGATCCGCGCATTCTGTAAATCTGTCTAGACGTCTGCGGATGAAAATTGCATATCCGCTCATTCTAACCTCATACGACAGGAAGAGATACACAAATGGCGTGATGACATTGTGAAATCCAATGAAGTGAATTAATATGTTATTACTTCCCAAGCCCGGATCTAGACGGGGGGAGGGGGGGTCAGGGGGGCTGTTACTGACCACCCATTGGAATTTACCAATAAAACACCGCTAAAGACGGAATGGCCGAATTGCAAAGTAAAAAGATACACTGATGTACAACACGCCTTGTATATATGGGGAATAAACATAAATTGTTCAAGGTCACTGGATCAAGGTAAATAGGTTTAAGGTCATAATATCCAGTGAAAGCTCATATCACAAGGAATCTACATGTGAAATATCAAAGCCTTATTTCTTATAGATATATAGAGATATGACCAAAGATAATTTCTTTCAAAAGAGGGTCAAACGTTAAGGCCAAGGTCACTACTTCAAAGGTCGTGGTTTCAAAACTAGCGTCTCGTGGAATCTACACGTACAATATCAAAGACTAACACTCGATCTTTAGTTTAAGAGATAGTTTTTTTTTAAAAAAGGTCAAAGTTCAAGGTCAAGAACGCTAGATCAAATGTTACAGCATAGATTGAAAGGTCTTGTCATAGGCAACACACATGTATAATATTATGTTTCTATTGAGTACAGTTCCTGAGAGTTTGCTTCAGCCAGAAACTTGACCAAAACACTTAACTAGGTCAAATTCCAAGGTCAAGGTCACTACGTCAAAATGTTACGGCATAAATGGAAAGGTCTTAATAGTCACCGGCAACCTTCCTGTATGGTATTATCTTTCTTCTGTTCCTAAGATTTTGCTTCAACCAGAAACTTAACCGAATTGTTGACGACAGACAGACGGAAGGATGGACGAACAGACTGACAGACATCGTCCTTCTATAATAGACCGATATTGCTTTGCAATCTGGCCAAAAATGCTGATTTGTTTGCGTGAATTTTTTTGTTCAAAGCCATATGCTGGACCCCTCCCCGATGAATTGGACCCCCCCCCCCCCCCGGAAAAAATTCTAGATCTGCCCATGCTTCCAAATGATAAATGGCCAACCACTTCTTCAAACAAACAAAAAGTTACCATACCTTCAATGTTGATCGATGTATTATACACTTATGTACACTTCATTGGGAACAGAAAGCCGGCGTCTTCAAAGTCCTGTGCCTTGACCTATACTAGTATTAGTATGAAATTTTGAGTCCAAAACCATTAAGTCAAATCATTTACTCCTGGGAAATATTCTAGAAGTTCCATGATGATAAGTGCAATACCAAATCGTATGTAATTCTTTGAAGTATATATATATAAACGTCCTAATTGTGACCTTGACCTTTGGGTACAAAAATCGCTAATTTCAGGGGAAATATTTCTATTACGATTCATGATGACACACTCTGTTATGATCTGGACACCAATTTCAATCAACAAAGTCTTGTTACCTTGATCGTTGACCTTTGACACCGAAAACAAGATCAAGGGCAGTGACTGAAATCAAGGCCACTCATCATGTCCAATCCCAAAATTCGAATGTGATAATTAGAGAGATTGAGATTTATATGGTGTAAGTACGTGTATCATATAGTGTCATTCAAAGTCATTATTTCAAGGTCAAGGTCAAATATATGCTAGATCAAGATAAATGTCTTAAATCAATAAAATCCACTCTTTAAGTTTTAATGTGACATTTCATAGGGTATTGACACAATAAAGACTAATATAAAATCATATCGTCAAAGTCAAGGTCAAACCTCAAGGTCAAGATTAAAACCTAAACCAATAAGGTCCACTTGCGTAGATCTACCATGCTGTATCCTATTGTGATATTCATTACAGTATTGACACAATGTCTAAATCAGTCAAATTCAAAATTTTATCTTTAAATCAAGTTTAGATAAAATTCAAGATGATTAAGTCGATATAACTAAAATTATTCAATCTATCCACTCTTTGAGTTTTAAAGAAATATTCCATATATAGATAAAAAAAAAAAAACAGGAATTCAAAATTTCCATTAATAGGTCAAGGACAAACCTCTAGATCAAGGCCAATAAATTCACTCTTTAAGTTTTAATGTACATGTATATGCGATATTTCAGATGCAGTATGGGTACAATATAGTCCAAATCAAATTCTTTACTTTCAAGGTCAAAGTCAAATCTCAAGGTCAAGATCAAGTTCAAATTGCCTGAAATCAAATCCATTTCCTTAAATTTATCCCAGTGCCAAGTTTAAATGAAATGATTGATACGTTGATTGATACGTTATTGGTACATTACTACAATATAGTCAAATTCAAAATTTATCGTCAAGGTCAAACGAATGTATTACTTGATATCAGGTCAACCCATTATTTCATATCTCCATACAAAGTTTAAATGAGATAATTCATATAGTATTGGTACAACAGTTCTCAAATGTAAATTACATTTTTCGAGGTTATTAATAAGGTCAAACCTCAAGGTCAACATCAAAGACATTTACTTGCGTTCAGATCATCTCACTGTGTTTAATCTTTACATCAAGTTTGAAGATTGCCCCTCTTTACAGTTCTTTCACGACTGACCTAAACGCACTAGCTGAACCAAATTGTTGACACAGACAGACGGACGGATATCGCAGATTTTGCATCGCATTCCGGTTAAATCTTGACCTTTGACCCAAATTAATGATACACATGTCTTTGACGTGTGGTAAACATTACTATGAAGATTCATGATGATAGGTTCATTGCACACTCAATTTTATGAACCAAGTTCAAAGTACATGTACTATGCACAGGAGCTCGATGTCAACGATCCACAAGAATATCCGCCTTTACTTTCATATATCTTTATAGAACTTTGACTATAGAGAGATGTGAAGGGGCGGGTTTCATTGAGGGTTGTTGGCATCGAGCTCCTGTGGTACTATGACCCTAGCATTTGACTCTTGAATTGATACTGAATATTCTTGCCTCATAGGAAAAAATAGAAAGTTTCACAATGAAAGTTTATTTACACATTCCGTTGTGACCTGGAAAACATTTTTAATCATCATAGCCCTGTGACCATGACATTTGACCCTATTTACCCCAAAATCAATGTGACCTATCATTGGCTCATTTGGGACATTATTTATATAGCAAGTTTCACTGTGATAGGTGCAACACGCATTCTGTTATGATCTAACCATGCAGTTTGCCGGCAGCAGATTGTGTTTTGAAACGCTACATATACGTCCATTGAAAAGTTAAACAAGCAACATTTATAAACGGATAAAGCAGCATGGACCAGACATGCACGTTTCGGGTATTCAACCCTCGTCAGTGATCCTCAATCTAAACAATATAATATGGCCAAAGAGGGTGAAAATTATGTCAAAAAAATGTACAGAAAAATACGGAGTGCAATATTAATATCCTCAATAACAGTTTCAATGTGAGATTCCTTATAGTTGGACACACTTTAGTCAAATTCAAAACCATATCTTCAAAGCCAAGGTCAATCCTCAAGATTAACTTCAGTACCAGAAATTGTGACTTGAAGCTTAAATGTGATACATTATTGGTACTTTACAATGGTAAGTCAAATTCAAGATTGTATCTTCAAAAGTCAAGGTCAAATTGCGAAGTCAAGGTCAATACCTGAAATAAAGTCAACTCATTATTTCCTATCTCTTTGCAAAGCTTGAATGTAAAATTCCATATACAAAATGTAGTATATGTACCATACAAATGTACTCTAAATTACATTTTTCAAGGTCAAGGTAAAACCTCAAGGCCAAGGTCAAAGACAATATCTGCGTTCAGATCCTCCCACCATGCTTTCTCTTTGTACGAAGTTTGAAGATTGTACCCTTTATAGTTCTTTCACAACTAAAACCTATACACAAAATTACATTTGTCAAGGTCAAGGTAAAAAAACAAAACTCTTTCACTCTGCTTTATCTCAATACCAAGTTCGAATATTGTTCCCCTTATAGTTTTTTTTATAAGTAACCTAAACACAAAATTACATTCTTCAATTTCAAGGTCATTCTCAAGGTCAAGATCAAAGACAATACTTGCGATCAAATCCTCTCCTCATGCTTTATCTTTGTACCAAGTTTGAAGATTGTACACCGCGTATAGCTCTTTAACAACTCACCTAAACACAAAATTACATTTTCAAGATCCTCTCACCACGCTTTGTCGTTGTACCAAGTTTTAAGATTGAACCCCGTATAGTTCTTTAACAACTACTAGTAACTTACACGCAGCAGCTAAACCAAATTGTTAACTCAGACGGAGAGACGGAAGGGCATCGCCATTTTATAAGACAGGTTTTGATTCGCAATCCGGCCAAAAACTCTTTTATGATCAAAGTCCAATGGACTTGACCTTTCGACCCTAAATAAATTTGGTACATCTTCCACTCATGGTGCGTGAGTATGTGAAATTTCATTGCAATATCACTTTTAATAGATTTTGGAATACACAAACACAAGACTAAGGAGACTGTAAGGATAAATTGTAAGATACAAGCACAACAATGAACACAAAAACACATATCAGCTAGTGTTGTGCCGATCATCGCCGACGTCAGCGACATCGTCGTCAGACCCTTCCGACTACGATAATCGATTATGATTTGATAATCGATTATAATTGGGAAATTTTAAACATTATAAGAATGAAATATTTGCATCATTCAAAAAACCATATTTTTGCTAGAGAAACATTTCATACGTCGTACTAATAACTAATAATTTGAAAGTCAAACATCTTCAAAATTCAATAGTCAAAAGTCAATTGATATATCTTTGACTTAGATCAGTATGCATACTGGTATAAAACATTTTGCTGAGTTTTCATAAGATTTGCTGTCAATAAAAAGTAAGTTATGGACAAATCATGAAATATTTTACAGTTTTGCAGTGTATTATAAGAAACTGATTATAATCGATGATCAATCGAAAGGTTAATCCGATTAATCGATTTTGATTACTCTATACGATTCCCAACACTAATATCAACACAAAACACAATGCAATAGTATCTCTTTCGGTGCAAATTTCAAAAACACAAACCACACCCATCAAAACAATTGCAGCATATGAATATAAACATTAGATCACATTTTTCTGTTAAGAAATTATAATACATAGACGAAAAAGAATAGCGAGGAGATCGATGGATAAATAAGTTTCGAGGGATCGTTTCCAGGTAGTTTCAATACATCGATATATCGTTGACATTCGAATAACCGATGGATAGTTGACAATCGTATAACCGATAAATCGTTGACATTCGAATAACCGATGTATAGTTGACAATCGAATTACCGATATCTCGTTGAAATTCGAAAACTCAGGGATCGTTGACATTCGATTAACCGATGGATCGTTGACATAAAAAAAAAACGATGGATCGTTGACATTTGATAATTGATGGGTCGTTGACATTCGAAGAAACCGATAGATCGTTGCCATTCGAATACAGAAACCGATGGATCTTTGAACTCGAATTATCGATGGATTGCTGACATTATAAAAACCGATGAATCGTTGACAATCGATTACAGTAACTGATGTCTCCTTTACATCCGAATAATCGATGGATCGTTGACATTCGAAAAACCGATGAATCGTTGACATTCAAAATACTGACGGGTCGTTGATCTTCGAATAACCGATGGATCGTTGACATTCGAAAAACCGATGGATAGTTCACATTCGAACAACCAACGGGTCGTTGACATTCGAAAAACCGATCGATCTTTGACATTCAAATAAGTGATGGGTCGTTGTCATTCGAATAACCGATGAATCGTTGATATTTAAATAACCGATGGATCGTTAAAATTCAAATTACCGATAAATCGTTGAAATTCGAAAACCGATGGATCTTTGAAATTCGAATAATCGATGGATCGTTGACATTTAAATAACTGATGAATCGTTGACATTCGAATGATCGATGGATATATTTCTGTCACTGTGTGAATCATACATATATTCAATGTATCGATGGCGTTATGAATGCCTGTGATCTGAAATATTTGATACATCGAGGATTCGAGTTTTTCTATCGATTTTTTTGTTATCGATTCTGAGATTTAAGATCATCTGTAACAGTATTCAGATAATTATCTGAAATGATGCCAAATCAGTTATTTCCAAAAAAAGAAAAAAAAAGAAAGAAGAAATGTCTCTTTCCTCCCAGAATGTTTTATCATCACAGGAATGAAATATTTGTCTTGCATAATCGTTTTATTCTCAAGAGAAGAGAAAAATACAGTTAACAAATAGACACGAGACAAAAACTGTCGGCTGCAAATAGCGATGGAGTACTTTTATTTAGTTTAAGGGAAAACAAAACGTTCCGTTTTAATAGATGCCATATCGGAACATAGAGGCAACAGTTAAATCAAGTTGAGGATTTCTCATACAATACCAATAGAGCATGTAACAGACCGAATTAAGTAATTGAATTATCCATATCGAGTATCAAACGCACATTGATTGGAGCAATGGCAAATAAATGTGAGATTTCTGGATAATAAAATGATGTGAAATCAACTGTCAGAGAATATAACTATTCCATTAACTGTCAAAGTGGGGCAATTCATTTGGAGGAATTTTCCGGCTTAAAAGGAAAATTTATAGATTGGGTGATATGATGCAGAGAGTAGCACTGGAGTTGAATTTTTAGCTTTTATTCGATGATGCGCCGTCATGGAGTTTTCAGACCGTCAAGTACCATGTGTTTTCTGTAAGGTTAATGAATTGTAAAATTACCGAGCCCCACAAGGGGATAGATTCTTGTTTTAAGTAGCTTGCATGCAAAGAGAACTTGTTGGGATCGTTGGGAAAAATAAATGAAACAAATAAAAGAATCCTCATGGATGCAAAGTATTTAATCAGCACGAAAGTAGCCTACACTTGCAGATTTTAATTGTATCTGCATAAGTAGATTTTAAAAACAAAATAACATAAAAGTAGAGATACCAGCACTTATTCCCGCATAATGCTTCCACGAATCACGTACCAGCACTTATTCCCGCATAATGCTTTACCATATCACGTAACAGCACTGATTCTTGCATAATGCTTCCACATATCCCGTACAAACACTTATTCCCGTATAATGCTTCCACATATCACGTAACAGCACTTATTCCCGCATATTGCCTCAACATATCACATAAGCTCTTATTCCCGCATGATGCTTTCACATATCACATAACAACACTTATTCCCGCATAATGCTTTCACATATATATCACGTAATAGTTTGCATATTTTAGACCGATATTGATTCTTGTATCTACAGTTTTGTACCAGAATTGCACACTGACCAACTATGACGGCGGGACAATATGACTTGCGCTGTCTAAGAAGACTGAGTCCTTATCTGAAAGTTGGTCAAACGTCTTGCGTCTCGGGCGATTGACATTGAGATTGCTTCAGTTTGCAGAGCATGTACATTTTTCCGTGAGCCAAATGCTTTTGATATTAATTGAGTAGTTTTTGCTTAGGGTATACGGTTTTTTTTCGTCCGGATTAGTGGAAGGGTTATGAACACGCACTCGGGATAACCATACAATTCGTCGTCCTTTAGCGGATAACCGTTCAAAGTAGCGACTGGTACGAATTGGTAGGTTGTTTGTGTCCCCACGGATAAAATTTGTGCTGTTGCCACTTTTGCCTTCACAGTGTATCTTGAACTACTAAATTAGTTGCAATCAAATTCCCGAGTGATCTCTTATTTTTTATAAAGCGAATTAACGATTTAAAAAAAGGAAATATCAATTTCAGATCTAAAAGCCTAAATACGAATTACACTACGTTTAATAAAAGGACGCCTGTTATACGATGTATAGCAAGTCTCAATCACAAGCTCATAAACACTGTTGGTCTCCAACTGACTCACTGTGAATATAAGACTCATTGTGGGCAATATCAAGTATTCATCAATTATATGAATTAAACGTTGATGATTGTTATGTGTAGTTCTTATCATTTCTTCTCATAATTTCTTCGCTTCTTCTCGCCATTTTTCGCTTCTCTGCCTTTTCATATATTGTAGGGTGAAGAAGCGATGTTTCGTAATGAACATCGTGGTTGTCTAGATTTTCGGACGAAACTTAAAAAGAAAATTAACTCCGGATTATAAATTATCCGGATTATACATTTTAAGAAGCTGTAACATGCGAAGATCTAGAGGGGATTTGAGTTGGCCAGGATCCCACTGGAATTTGTAACAATTTTTGGGTAACAGTATACTAATATCTTACAAAAACATAGGGTAATCAAAGATTACATAGCTCGCCTATACAGGCTTTTGTCAGAAACCAGGTTAAAGTTTTTGAAAAGTAGGTCAAAGTCCAAGGTCAAGGTCACTAGGTCAAAGGTCATGGTCTCAAATGAAAGGTCTCGTCACAAGGTATCTACATGTGAAGTATCAAAGCCCTACCCCTTATAGTTCAAGAGATATAGCCCAGGTTAAAGTTTTGTCTACGGACGACGACAACGACGACAACGCCGAGGGTATGGCATAAGCTCTCTGGACTTTTTCGTCCCGGCGAGCTAAAAATTGAAGACTGCTTTTCCTCCTTATAAGGCAATCTCCTCCACTACTTGGAGAATTTTTAAAAACCTACAATTAAGATTGCAATGTTATTGCAATACATGTGCAAGTTTTCAGCAAAATTGTCGGCCGCTCCCAGACGGAGTACGTACTGTCCTATGACATATTTGAAATGTTAAAACATTTAAACATGCATTGTGACTACGGTTTAAACCGTAGTCACAATGCATGTTTAAATGTTTTAACATTTCAAATATGTCATAGGACAGTTATGTTTATTATTCTATTATTTTGCAAAATGCATTTTCAACATTTTCTAACAATTGGAGAAAAACTATATTTTTATGTATATTGTTTGAGATTATGATTTATATTTCATTTTGCTTAAAAATGCAAATTATTAATTCATGTTTGGTATCAAAAGTTTTCTTTTGAAATGAACTTTCTGATTTTGTGATTTATTTTCTACATTGATTTAATTCAAAACGATATTTAACGAATTTTTATAAAACTAGATTTTATATTGTAATTATTTTGTCATCTGTTATCATGTCACATTCCTTTCACACGGCGGTTGTGCCATTGTATATATTTTTGTTTGTAATCGAGATCACTGTCCAAACTTTAGGGTCAATACTTAATTGTTCGTAATTGTCCGTATAATTGACTTTTGCGACATCACTCATTCTTTAGCTTTTGATGTCTTAATCAGATTAAAAATGTAAGTGTCTCTCTGAGGACAAAGAAATTAGGGCGTGGTTTTGGTAACGGTCAATTTTGGGGTTGGTGAGAAAATTAGCCAAATTCGGGGAAACGATTTTAGGTCATTGGGGTCAAAATTCAAAATGAAGATTTTGATTGGTTAAAGCCTGAAAACGAAGCCTTGGGTTTTGGGAATAGTGGAGTGAGCCAAGTGTCGGTCACTCCATACCAAGCTTCGAACGAATAAAGATCAAAAACTTATTTTTGTATTCGGACTTTATTCCAGGTAAATAGCCATTACAATTTCTTCAATTTTCATTTCTTGATTCCAGTTTAAAGTTAATTTTTGGGTAAAAGTAATCATATTTTAAGTATAGAGTTATTTGTTCAATTTGAGCTTTCGTGACGTATTTAGGTAGTAAACTTAATGTATTCTTTGATTTTTGCTAGTTTTGAGTAGTATTATCTTTTAATAATTGTGTTCTTATTTGTATATTGTTCATGTTTGTATTATATTTAGTTTTGAATGTGATTTAGAAGTCACATATATTTTAATCACTCCATGCCAAGCTTCGAACGAATAAAGATCAAAAACTTATTTTTGTATTCGGACTTTATTCCAGCATCCAAAGAGTAGAGACTCAGAGAGCCGGCCGAAGCGGCGGCCCGGGGAAACGCGAACCCCGTGGCCCGCCATCCCCTCCTGATATGTATACAGTATTCAGAGAAAAGTTTCTATAGCGTAAAGAGCCAATGTGGCGACACGGGATTCGATCCCACATCCTGGCTCGCCACACCCCTTTTGCGTTAGAACTGGCTGCGAGCGCAAGGGAGACAACGAAGGGCGCGCTCGCAGCTCCGACATAACGTTGCACGGGAGGCGTGCAACGTTCGATCATGTCAATTGGTGGAGAAGAGGAGATGGCCGCCAGTCCATCTCATAGGAAGATCTCAAACCTCTCGCATTCGGTGCCAAGGAGCTCAGAATTCCCGCGCTTAAAAGACAATCAAACCTATGGACGCTATGGTTTAGAGTGATACTGTGCATTGTAAATATGTTGACTTAACAGTCCCTTTCAGAAGTCGAGTTAAAATTGACGAAAAATGCAGGAAATACGTGATTTTATATACTGTTTTGGACATAATTCAAAGAAGAGATTATCACAGTGAAATGGAACTTTACTTTCGGACTTTCACGGAAATCAATGAAAGTTAGGGACGATCAAATAATTACGGATAACATCATGTGCAAATAAATGAAAACGCATCATGAAGATCTGAGTTCAACGCTTTTGGGCGTGAAAAGAACTGTACAATGCAGTGGAAACTTAATGAAACATGTATCATTGTCAAAAAAAAATTCTTTATATAATTGATAACGTATGTATTGGTTATGTATGAATAGCACTTTCATTCGAGGTTTTATGGTAAAACTATAAGCTTAGCACCAATTGGTTTTTGGGCAAGCTATAGTTCAAAGAAACTTGATCCCGAGGGTGGACAAGTTCATAATTGATAACAGAGCGTCAGCTTTAAGTCATGTTGAATCGGGCAAAAAACTTGTTAGTAATTTAATGATGAACATAGACTAAATCCTCTTTATAACAACTATGTAGACGTTCCAATTTTTCATGGCTAGATGTGAATTGATTTATTTAAGGCTGGAAATTTTGTTTGTTAATTTGTTTTAATAAACTTATTGAGTGCTAGAAATCGAAATCGACGGGTTTCCTTTTCAATCAAGTCTTAAATATAGTGCTAGATTGTATAGAAACAAGGCCAATTCTATTACAACATCTAAATTCTGATCTGTTCTTATGGATGGAATCACATTTGATGTGATGTCTTCTGGTTGTAAGGTATTGAGTGCGGCAATGTCCGTAAGTCTGTCACTTCGTCATTTGCCAAAACAACTTGAAAGGCTAGGCTACCTCTTTTTATAGATATCGACTCGAGGAGGAGTCACTGTGCTTATTCAAAATGCCAGCATTTCAGTGTCAAAGAACATGTATTAAGTAGTCCATGCAAACATTCAATTTGTTACTCGTGAGCGTCATAAAAAGTTTCAATCTAAATAGATGGACATTATTTCTTGTTTATTTGGAATTTGGTTCGTTCAAAATTTTACTGAGATTTCTGAATTGATATATAAATATTGTGTATATATTTAATTCCCCTTTCCTTTCTCTTGAACGTACGCAAGTGTTGCATTCATGTAGTTCTTTTAAAGATTTTTAAACATATTGTGTTCAGATTGAGCTTTCGGAACGAAAGAAATTAAAGTCAGGAGGAAACCGTAGTCACAATGCATGTTTAAATGTTTTAACATTTCAAATATGTCATAGGACAGTTATGTTTATTATTCTATTATTTTGCAAAATGCATTTTCAACATTTTCTAACAATTGGAGAAAAACTATATTTTTATGTATATTGTTTGAGATTATGATTTATATTTCATTTTGCTTAAAAATGCAAATTATTAATTCATGTTTGGTATCAAAAGTTTTCTTTTGAAATGAACTTTCTGATTTTGTGATTTATTTTCTACATTGATTTAATTCAAAACGATATTTAACGAATTTTTATAAAACTAGATTTTATATTGTAATTATTTTGTCATCTGTTATCATGTCACATTCCTTTCACACGGCGGTTGTGCCATTGTATATATTTTTGTTTGTAATCGAGATCACTGTCCAAACTTTAGGGTCAATACTTAATTGTTCGTAATTGTCCGTATAATTGACTTTTGCGACATCACTCATTCTTTAGCTTTTGATGTCTTAATCAGATTAAAAATGTAAGTGTCTCTCTGAGGACAAAGAAATTAGGGCGTGGTTTTGGTAACGGTCAATTTTGGGGTTGGTGAGAAAATTAGCCAAATTCGGGGAAACGATTTTAGGTCATTGGGGTCAAAATTCAAAATGAAGATTTTGATTGGTTAAAGCCTGAAAACGAAGCCTTGGGTTTTGGGAATAGTGGAGTGAGCCAAGTGTCGGTCACTCCATACCAAGCTTCGAACGAATAAAGATCAAAAACTTATTTTTGTATTCGGACTTTATTCCAGGTAAATAGCCATTACAATTTCTTCAATTTTCATTTCTTGATTCCAGTTTAAAGTTAATTTTTGGGTAAAAGTAATCATATTTTAAGTATAGAGTTATTTGTTCAATTTGAGCTTTCGTGACGTATTTAGGTAGTAAACTTAATGTATTCTTTGATTTTTGCTAGTTTTGAGTAGTATTATCTTTTAATAATTGTGTTCTCATTTGTATATTGTTCATGTTTGTATTATATTTAGTTTTGAATGTGATTTAGAAGTCACATATATTTTAATCACTCCATGCCAAGCTTCGAACGAATAAAGATCAAAAACTTATTTTTGTATTCGGACTTTATTCCAGCATCCAAAGAGTAGAGACTCAGAGAGCCGGCCGAAGCGGCGGCCCGGGGAAACGCGAACCCCGTGGCCCGCCATCCCCTCCTGATATGTATACAGTATTCAGAGAAAAGTTTAGCGAAAAGAGTCAATGTGGCGACACGGGATTCGATCCCACACCCTGGCTCGCCACACCCTTTTGCTTTAGAAATGGCTGCGAGCGCAAGGGAGACAACGAAGGGCGCGCTCGCAGCTCCGACATAACGTTGCACGGGAGGCGTGCAACGTTCGATCATGTCAGTACATTACTTCTTATTTCATGATTTATGCAAAATCTTTATTTATACCCTGCCTTCATCATATTGGAATTGACAATTGGGGATTTGCATGTTTAAGGATCAATTACCAAAGGGAATAAACTAGCGATTCCAATCAGTAAACGAGTTAGCCTTATTACCGAAATTGCCATCACGGGACCTTGAATTATAGAAACATAGGAGCTCTTCAATGTATTAGGAATGCCACTACCCAATAAAAGGAGCTCATCGTTACGTGTGAAGACAAATTAAGTAGAATTAGTGATTGAACCAGAACTTATATAGAACCTTTTTCAGTTTTTAGGGTAATTTTTGTAAGACATGCAAGTATGTAGTATATATCCCACAAATGCGTTGTTGAATGATGACTCCTAATCGATGCAAGTCTAGAAGCTTAAAGGGTCTCTGCCAAAGTCAATTTTCAAATCAGCAAATGGCAAAGCTCATAACGTATTATTGGTCACGATCGCCCCCTTTTTTTAAGTATTTATTTTATATTCTTAAAGGGTAGATTGACATTTTAGCCATTTGAATCCGTCTCTATGGCACTCTAATTAAACGTTAACAGAGGCATTAGGAAATGATGCTATTTCTCAGAATTCCGATATTAGTTTGATGTAAAATGCTAATAGGGACAAACATATTGTGACCGATATGATAGAATGATAGGAATAACAATTTTCAGAATTCTTTAGCAGTAAACTGTTCAAATCAGCTAAATCAAGCGAAAAAGAAGAAGAAGCAAAAACAAGGACTCTTTTCATATACCTAATATTACCACAAGGTGCACGTCCTACATTCAAAAACATTCCCCGTATTAGCGTTTCAAATAAGAATGAAGAACACATGAACATGAATACGCATTCTGGATGTATCGCAAGCAATATGTCTCCTATTGGCTGTAAAGCCTCCAAACTTCTACCAGCGATTGGTTACCTATCCTTTTAGGAGGGAACTCGACCGAGGAACCTGCATGGTAAAGCCACCAACAGGTCTCACTTGGTTAAAAGCATGTTAATCTTAATTTTGCAAATTTGAGCTCTAACCATTCAATACCAAAAAAAAAAAAAACAAACAAACAAACAAAACAACAAAAAAACAAAAACAAAAACAAAAACAAAAACAAAAGCAAAAACAAAACAAAACAAAAACAAAAAAACATGCATTGAAGTTAAGCTCAAAATCTATATCTGAAAATCAGAAAAACTGAATCGACAAATGGACAGACGTACGGACAAACCGAGACGTCATAGGCTTTGTCAATGAAGGTCAACTAATTTCTGTTGCTTAGATTTTATAAAGTATTACATATATTTACATTGAAATGGTGGAAATTCTCTCAGTATATTACGAACTTTGCAATCTTGTACCAATAATTTAAAGATTGACTAGACAAGATTTATATTTGACATTTCATTCCAACAAAATTCAGAATATATTTCAAAAGTATCTCAATTTGAAAAGAAAAACCCCGGAGATAAATGAAACATACATATTGCAGTTTAAAACACGGTTATTGGCCGACGAGTCAAATCGGTCAATTACTTTGATTATAAGCGATTGTAGGCTCGAAACGAATCTTCAAATAACTTTTGAAATATTTCCATTATTGGAAGCATTTAAAACACCGGTAAAAAAGAGACATATGATTGTTAAGGTATGTCATACGGTAAGTTAAACCTTAAAGATCACGCAAGATCATTATCATATTAAGATTATCTATGTATCCAAAAGACGGGCTCGTAATCTCAGTGTAGGTCCCATAACAACCAAGCTGGAAATAAAACCTGACCGTCAAAAATCTTATTATTGAGTATTGAATATTAAATATCGAAATGCTAACCCCTGATCTTCACGGTGATCGACTAAATTGTAAAATGATGCGATCGCATAGATCAAACGACGAAGAATTGCGTGCTCGATTGCGTTCAGAGCATCGGTGCAGACAAAAGATGATAAGGGTTTTGACGAATTTTCTCAAATTTAAAGGTAGCATCTTTTGTTGATTATAACAGTGGTCGTTTGTATACATGTACAATGATGAACAAAAATCTGCTCTAATTTGTACAAAATCATGAATTGCAACATTAATTAGGGTTATTTTGTTCTTTGTCATACATCTTAATGAGATCACCTGAAAAGCGGTCTGGATACCAACGTAGATGAGTCGTATCTTGTAGAGAAACACTGGAAAAATAAAAGATGCATTTACGAATTTTTGTACTGTTGTTGAAGAAAATTAGCTCAAAATAATCAATGTGCACAAACATGAATTTAAACATCTTAAAAAATGATCATCTCGAATTTATGACCAATGAACAAACATTGCTTCAGAAAACACAAGGCAGGGAGGGAGGAACAAATTTTGACAAAAATAATTATTTATCTCTATCTTCATTTAATCATCTTTATTTCTTTTCATTAGAAAGTCAACGACTAATATTGCGATATTGGACAGAAAATATAACTGCATATCATAATATTAGTATATGACTTCGCAATATGTTCAATTTCGTAAACAATTTTTCTATAAACTTAGAGGCTCTGAAATTTGTGTAGGGTCTTAACGAAAGATGCTTTACCAAAAGGATATACAAGTATAAGAATAACGGTGCACGAATTTTATACACCCATCCCATCAAGACATCAAAGCAATCGCCACAACTAACAGGACACGCAAACCATTAAAGTTTCATTAAAATCAATGCAGCTTTTGGAAAGACCTGATTGAACTCAGAAAATGTGTTTAATCAGAGACAGTGACGAAGAATAGATAAAATGCTTGATTGACGACGGATGCTTCAATATCATTTTTCTTTATTTTCTGGCTCACGAAATTTCAGATTGAAATGGTACCAGATGCACTTGTCAGTCTTAGGTCAATGTACAATGTCTATATTAGGCTAAAAAAAATCTCAATTATGCAGTGATATTATTCCGAAAATATCGGATTTTTCATCCTTTTTCATATAACAAGGTCAAAATTGTAGGAACGGCCTCGAAAGAAATATCTGTCATTCTTTACGTAATGTTCGTGTGTGTATAAATAACTAGTATTTCCTTTCTGAAAGCGATTAGCTACTTTGGTGCATGTAAAAAATGTGTATATTTCTGATATTCTTATCAACAACAGTAGAGTAAATCGGGAGTATGACAAGACAAGCTAAATATACAATCTTTCTCTCATACTGTACAATGAAAAGGAAGAGCAAACAAATTGACGACAGAGTAAGAATTCTTACAAGTGACACATTTATGTAGACTTGCTCAAGTCCTTATAACAAATAATCTATAATTCAATATATTTAAATCACTTTTCATTAACAGAGTGAAATCTCCTTACTAGCAAACAAAAGTTGTCTTCTCTGTTTTGTGAAGTTTTAAAAAGGGTATTTCTTTTGTATTGAAAAAATTAATTTATAAAATTGCAATTCTCTTCATATAACTTTATTTGATATGAGGACTTGATCAAGTCTAACAGTTATGAATCGCCAATTTTTTTTAAAGGGAAGGTAAAAAGTGTTTGTGGTTGTCCACATCTTATGAAATGATAAAAATAATAGACAAAACGTAGCAGTTGCAATCAATGAAATGGTGACCTTGGCCTTTAACCACACATCAATGGCTGTGTTTCCTTCCTCTTTAGTTTCCCATATATCACAATCTAGTTTTTATGTGTAAATGTTTGAGTTCACGTCTGAAATTGCCTATACTTGAAGTTTATATTTCCTAATAGTAACCTTGACCTTTGTACCCAATATCAATACACTTCCTCCCCTCTTGATAAGTAACAGGATATACATTTGGTTTAGATAGGCGAACGGATTCCTGAGCTTTCATGTATTTTTCTAACAGTGACCTTGACTCTTCACCCATCAATCATCAATACGGTTAAGTAAGTTCTTGATTTATCATCTTGAAATCACTATTTTAAGTGTGATTTAAATTCCTAACAGTGACCTTGACCTTCGACTAATTGCAGCGAAAACAAAATGGCTTATTTCCTGTCTGAAAAAGTGAAAGGGTTCTAGAACAGTATCATCTGAAAACTGAAAGTATGACGATGTATTTTACTTTTAGAACCCGTGAAAGAATATGTATGAAATTATTCTGAATAAGAATGAATTCAGATTCTGGGCAATTCAGTTTTCGCTTTGATCGAATCCAATGAATGAAACCTTGCCGAGATTTTATTCAGATATTTCAGCACAATCGATCAACCTGATTTTGTCTTTCGTGTACTAGTATGTTTTTACTTACTCTTTAAGTGTTGAGATACATCAGAGTTCTCGAGATAATTTTTTTGTCTAGGATTGCATCTTTCATAAAATATAGATTTGTTTACATGGTAGTAATGGCGCAAACATCGTAAGTCAGCGGAAGGGGATGCCAAATTGTATCCCAGAATAAGTCTGCCTCCGACAGAGAGATTCTAACATTGGCTTTCCACGCAAATCTCGTTTACATCTTCGGGTTTTATTTCGGATCCATCGTAAAGCAAATTGAGATGTGCATAAACCATATCGTGTATAGACAGGGCCTTTATAGATGGTGTTGGTCTCTATTGAGTAAGACCGCACGAAACAAGGGCATCCATTGTCTTGTCTTGTAGGATGCTTTATGACAGATTTATTTCAAATCAAAAATCAGACTATGAATTTCGGTATTATCAATCAAAGAAGGGGCGAAATGAAAGTGCCAGAGTCTGGATCTGCACTATGGAGTGAACATGAAAAAATCAACCAAATGCCGAAATTGTATATTTATGCAAGCCTCTCTAGATAGAGAAGATTGTTATGGAAAGTACACGTTTAACGAGTCCCTAATAAGTTTCTTTCTGAAAATTAATAGAAGTTGTAATGTACTATAGTATCAAAGCATGCATTACAAACAGCGAGCTATGTAATATTTACAGTATCATTATAAAACACATGGTTTATTAATGCATTAATTTTGTTCGGAGAAGAATAATTTCATTTTCTGCAGATCAAATCGGAAAGAAGACCAATCCTCTCACAACAAAGAACGAATTTTAGAAACCCATCTGTTTGCTTTTAAAAATCATGGACGGAATCACGAAGAGAAATTGAAAGATACAAGAGGTACATGTATGCATCAAAACTGCAGTTGCACTATCATGCTGACCTATGACGTTGATCTATTGACCCCAAAATGAGTAAAATTCATACTTGGTCAATCTATAACCAGTGTATGAAGTTTCATTGAAGTCAGATAATGCACGGCACGGACGCCCGGAACCCCAACCCCACGTCAACCCGGAGCGCAACTCCGCAATTCATCTAAACCCCGTACAAGAATTCTATTTCTCTTTCTGTATTAGTCATACTATTTTTCTTTAAATTGCACGAAAACTGAAAAAAAAGAAGTAATTGTAAATAAAATCAAGAAATCAAGATGCACATTTTTTTTTATGTGCTGCAAGGGAGAACATGAGGGACTTATCTTTCACAGAAGCGATAACTACTATTTATACGCTGAGAAGTACATTAATTTTCATCTTTGATAGCCGATGTTTGACTATTAATGTCTCTCCTATCTAAATGATTCATAAATAGCATAAATGACATTGAATAATCAATAACTATTTAGAAATGAAGTCGGCGGGCACGGAATCATAAAGTCCAAGTCGTAATCCCGGCTTTCGTACATATACGTTTTGATGCCATGATAATATTTATACTTGAAGTTTATATATCAGATATTAGATATATTTCCATGCAGTGTTATAGAGACTGTAGAGTGCATGCAGCTAGAATATATTTTCACTTGGGATTTGATAAACCAGTACCACATGAGCTGAAGACTTAAATAATCAGATAATAAATAAAACATTGCTCACAGAGAGGCGTTTTGTCTCTTTTCAAAGAATAAGATCACAAACGAACTCAGTTTTTAGACACTGGATAACACATTTTAATAATAGTGAAAAAAATTAAGAAGTGCTAACCTTGACCTTTGACCTAAAAGTATAAAATTGTACGCTCGGTGCATGCCCTTTGACAGCATTGTAAGACAACCAATGATATGAGAGATATGAGAGAAGTCGCCTATTTTGACTTCAAATGACATATTTGTCTCTACAATTAATTTCTCGATTTGAAATATTGGTAGGGAAACGGACTACTAACTAGTATGGCTCAGACTGAGGAAAGTACAATGTGGAACATTATCTTGAAAAGCAGTAATTCAGCAGAAATAGTTTTATGCAAAATAGTTCAAATTAAAGACTTTTTATAAAGACTATACAGATAAGCCATACCAATTTTATATATTTTATTTAAGACAGACAGTGTCTCAAAATTGAAGGTATTTGCATGTCAAAGGTCATGCATTGCCAAGGTCATATCCCCTTCTTCCACGGAACAATAGAATTCGCAAAGTATTTATCTATTTCTTTTATCTTCATCAAGATCCAAGATACATGTAGCTAAATATTACATATTTCAATACCCTTGTCATCTAAAGAGTCTTTGTGACATTGAAGAAATACATTTCTTCTCACGCCCCCAAGTCACATACAATTTTGTTGGAGGTTCACACTATATCTAAAGAAAACTCGTCGCTATGTCCCGATCCTTATCTCACCGACGGAGGAAACACAACAAACCCCATCATGTTAAATCATGTGGCAGAGTTAACAAATAGATATCATGTAAAACTCATACCCAGCTATGCTAGAAATGTTTCTTTCCTAATGATATACACGACACGAATTGACATCTATAAAACAAAGCGGCCCCAGCAGGTCTTACTACAGAAGCATTCCTACATTTATTGGCGTATTAAGACTACAAATTGATGGAAATAAAGGGAAAATGCGTACAACCCAAAAAATAAACTTTGTTCGAGAAAATTATTCGAGTCCCTCTTTTTTTAATTAATGGAGTAAAGAGATGATGCCTATAATAAAACAAGAAATATGCCCCTGTCAGCATCTTTGTCAAGCAGGTCAAGGTCACGAGGTAAAATGTTCAGTATCAATGGAAAGGTCTTGCCACAAGGGATGCATATTTGATAAATGAAAGCTATATCACTATTCAAAAGTTATGGCTAAGGTCAAAGTATTTCAGAATTAGGTCATACTCCAAGGTCAAGGTCGCAAGGTAAAGAAATTTGGTACTATTGAAGTGTTCTTGTCACAAGGAATGCCTGAAAGTCCTATCACATCACAGGTTTTTGTTACACGAGAAGTTAGTCCCTTTCTACTTTCCTAAATCGTCACCTACCCTCTAGGTATAAGGTGACAATACGATACAGGGGATTAGGGATTAAATTCTCACGTAACAAAAGCCTGTGCTTGAAATAAAGAAAAAAGATAATTTTACACCTTAATCTATCGACATTTTTAGGAAGAAAACAAGTGAACATGATTTATCGTTTTAATTTACAGAAGTTTTAAAAAATCCAACGAAGCACATGTGAAACATTAGAACTAGATGGTATTTCGAGAATTCCATATATTTTGTACAAGGTCACGGTAATGCATATTTAACGCAACTGCAAGAAAATGCACTTCAAATGAAATGAATACATAAAAATCACCTGGTATCATTTTTGAACATTCGTAAATTTGTTTTCCTCCGTCGAGGAAACCATCACTTCCTTCCCGCCCACACCTTTCCACCATATGTCTTATATTTTGACAGAATTCGGCATTTGTAAACGATCAAAAAGAGGAAAAATCTTTAATTATAAAGAACAGAATACCTGATAGGTTATTTATGGTAAAGGTGGTCAGGAAACTTGACTTCAATTAGAAAACTTCTATAAATTCTAGTGTTGTTTGTGGGGAAAATTGACGATCATTAATTTTTTTTTTGATTCTGAAATCTGCAGCTTTTACGCAAAAAAACCCCCCTCTTAGCACATCAGGTTGGTTGCATATCCAGAATCATGATTCTCGGAATCTATCATTTGTCTTTTGCATTCTACTGAAAATGAAGTGGAAAAATATACAGTTCCATGAAACCATACAGTAGGTCCAGTGTGTAATCACCTTCAAAGGTTAATAATACTTGTGGTTTACTTTGTAAGCTTGTGTTAGAAATTAAATTTTTTTCTACTATAAAAGCTGCTAATTTCAAAATCGGCTGTTAAATTTATGATCGTCAATTCCCCCCTCTACCCCAGAAATAAACCAGCATTTAGATGTTTTCTGACTAAAGAAAGTTTCCTGACCATCTTTACCATAAAGAATCTCTATCAGGTACTTTTTAAGCCACAAGAACTTTAAAGTTTTCGGCTCAGCGGAGTTCCAACCCGCCTTAAAATCCGAATTCACGGTTTCAGAACTTTTGAATTCGGGCACGCAGAAATTCATTTTTTTAAAGAAAAAAAGTACTTTCAACAGCATGTTGCATTGCCATAATCGTCATGCTTGATGGCCAAGAATTTCAACTGCGTCTCATTGGCGGATATAGGATTTTTTTCAAAAGGGGGGGGGGGGGGTGTTCCAGGGAGAGGGTCAAAGCTATTATTTTGAAGAAAAAAAATTCAGGGTACATTCAGCATTTTTGGCAAATTCTAGGGATCAGGGACACCCCCCGCCCCCGGACACGCTTCCTAGATCCGTCGTTGCATTTCGTAGGTCTGGTTTTATTTAAGCAGATCTCATGTAATTTCATGCCTTCCTAGTCGTTCATCATTTATGACTAGGCCGGGCGTTCTAATGGTTGGAATATTTTATAGAACTCTTGGCAGAGTGCATGCATCCTCTTTATGCCCCCTTTCATGCAAGTGTATGTTCCCAAAGATTGAGATAAATTGTTTTCAGTGTAATAAATAGTTTTTATCATGAAGCTGAAGTGCTTTAAGATTATTTTCACATTTTGAATAAAATGTTTATAAAGCTGCAAAATCTGGCTTAATGATTTTCTAGATTCTTCATAAGATAAATGGCAATTGCCCAAGATTTTCAGATTTTCACGACATTGCCGATCCATTGGCAATTTTTAAAAAGATTCTACGGATTGCATGAAACTTTCTTTGTAAGCAGTTTGATTAAAATCTACTTCTATTGTACAGTCGAGTTCGTTGCGCACGCTCGAAATTGAAATTAACGACCAAAACTATAGGGAAAACACGGTGAAAATCATAATCTTGACAAAAGATAGAACTGTGCTTTAATCTATACGACAGGATCCAAAATCAATGCAAATTTTACTCAATTATGATGTAAATACGATTAAAGTAATTGCCCGAAGCCGTAACATCATCGGCGCTGTGGACGAAGATCGGTTCAATATAAGACTTTCCTCGAAATTCTGTCCATGGGGTTTATTATGATGACTAATTAAGCGATCCAGTAACTTCATCGATACTTCATAAATGAAAAATCGCCAGTCACAGATAGTTGTATTATCAATCAATTATGCATATTTTCTACAATTCTTGACTATTAAGCGGAAGCTTTTGTCGATTTCTGAGAATAAAATGTCGCCTCTGTTTGCTGTTGGCTAATGGACCAAGTCACATCATTTGTGTTAAATAGAAGCTCAAGACCCGATACAAAAATCAAATATCAGAGGGAGAAAAAGATAAAAAAAAACCCCAATGTTTTCAACAGCCTTTATTCGAAGTCAGAAAGATGCTTTTACGTATAAACAGAATTCTTCACTGTCACTGTCAGAGCATTTGCTAACAGAAAGGTGCCATCTTGCTAACATACCAAAATATGTTTTCCGCAAATTATCTAAGGATGTAAGATTACTCATATACATGTAAATCACACAATTGTGGCTCTACAGTCTCGTTCTACCAAAAAATAAATAAAAATGGAATATTTTTTTTGAATACAAGATCCTTATTCTCCGATTCTGAAACGAATTTTAAGATCTATTAGGAGATTCAATGTAACTAAATATTTGTATGGAATTTGAAACGCATTGACATAGTATATCGCTTTTGCAAAAATCTTATACTAGTATTTAAAATGTTCGCTTTCTTGAGCTAGTTTATTTTCTTTTTGAGAAAAGGCGAAAACTGTGACGTACAACATATTAGCGTATTACTAATCATTATTTAGCGCACAGTAAATTTCTGGTTTTAAATGTTATTTTTCTAAGAGTTGCTGTGAATTAGCGCACTCAGTTATTTCCAATGCCTTTGAAATAATTTCTAGTAATTCGATTTTGTTGTGGTCTGAACATCTCTTGACCAACAGACAGGTTACAAGCACATTTTTGCATTAGCTAATTTCTCTTGTTGACAATGCCAATTTACGTCCTAGGCTATCAACAAATTGCATAAATCACTTGAGATTTCGAGAAAAGTTACAGGGCAAGATCGGGATCGCAATGCAAGGGTCGTTCTGGAAAGGTCACCAAATGTCTCGTGATGCAAGGAAGTAAATATTTCAATAATCTCTCTGGCTGCTACTCACTGAGTCGGTGCCAATCAATTAATAGCTTCAGAATCTGTCTATATTCTTGGGCTCTTTACTTATTGACCAATTCTAGTCGAGACGATGCACGTTTAAATTATTAATCCTCCTAATATACTGGGAGAAGGGGAAATTATCAAAGCAAAATGCAAATCACTGCGTAACTACAATCAACCAATAGACGGGCAGTACTCTCGTTTGACAGACAGTATTGGTTTTGGCTACGATTTTATTGATATTATGACATCATAAGGGGGATCTGTCAAAGTTTATGTAATACGTACAAATTCAAATAAGGTAATGGGTGATTGTAGGCCTTGGCGGGCAGAAAATCTATACACTGCACTTTGTTCAATAGTACGTCACAGAATTTTCTTCCGAACAACTTATCCAGCGCCATATATGGTAATTTTTGATTTTCTGTTTCTGAAAAATAGCGAGATTTCCCCCTATTTACTCATATTGTAGACTTGGCCAAAGAAATCCAATCATCTTTAAAGTGGGAAAAAAAATCAGAATTCAGAATCATATTCCTAAAATTTTGGAAACTGTAACCTTGACCTTTGACTTACAACTCTGTAATAAGAACTCCACTAGCTTGACACCTTGTTTCATTCGGATGTCAATCTTGATCTGGGTAGCCATAGTTTTGATCATCATGTACTGCACAAGCAGAATTTTTAGCGAGGTACATTTTTTCGCTATTTTTGGGGAGCTAATTGAAAACGCGAAAATAAGTCTTGACAAAAATTGTACCTCAAAGAATTTTGAAAGAGTGCGTCTGAACATGCTTAATGGTAACTCATTGACATTATACGTCAATTTTATAAATGTTGATACATCATTAAGGAAATGAAGAATGAGAAGAAATCAATGAAGATTGATACAAAATAAAATGCCTATCATGTTCGTACTCTTATCATCTTTTCATATCGCAAAAATTTGTACTCGCGAAAAAGGCTAAAAATTTCTTGTTTTACGGTACTTGATTTATTTAAAAAAGCCTTTATAGATCAATTGGTACATCTCATAGCTGCAGAGACTGACTTGAACAGAAAACCACGAGAAATGTTACTTCCCTTAAAAAAAGCTCGTAAAAAAGTTCCCCGCGAGGGGTTTGACAGTAAGTGTTTTGGATATTTCCCCCCGAAATGGTTGCCATAACACTTTCTATATAGACATAACCTCAGACAGTGCATGTATTTTAGATATTGTTTTCATTTTCGTGCGTAAACATCGACGGCGGGTGCGGCTAGCCAAACAGGGGATGCTTACTCCTCCCGGGAACCCTGTCACACCTCTAGCTTGCTAGGGGTCCGTCTATGCTCAATTTTGTGCTCTGTTGTGAGTGCTGTTGAGATTATCGTCAGGATCTTCTTTAATTCCCTTACGTAAAATCAAAGAGGAATCATTTCATTTCATATCGTTGTATTACGATACAATTTATTTCCATGTTCATGATCATGTACGTATACCTTTGTGTATACAAATCTTTGTTCTAAGAACTGTTTAGCAGAGAACTTTAACGTCTGCAACATTTTTGAAACTATCAATTATGCCATTAGCAAACATGGTTCCTACGAGGTCACCTGCTTCATTTGACCTTGACATGGTCATACTGTTACAGTACATTACTTTTCATACAATTTTTACGATTTTCGGGTTAAAAACAGTCACAAATCTCCCTCTTCCGGTACACATATATCATCTGCTGAACTGACGACCTTTGTTGCCCTTGAAGGACCCTTTGACTTGTTTGTAAATCTTGGTCTTGTTGTCTTGTTTTTGTCTGTGATAGCCATAAGCACCTTCCTTTCTCCTAGATCGCTTGACAGATTTGTTGGAGTGAACATCTGAGAAAGTGGTTAAGTACAATATGAAACTATCTCCAATTTCCGCTGAGGTTTGCATGATAACGAGTTTTTTTTTTTTCTTTTCTACACTTTGTAGTAGAGTATTGCAATTAGGAAATTCCTAGCAAATGTTCCCTGAGACATATGAATGCAGTCGTAAAGGTTGCGTCCTAGGTCAATGGCAGTGTGAAAACATTATGGTTTCCGTATGATTGTTCTGGATACAGCAATTTATTTTATGCCTAATGGAGAATAGCAATGTAAATGAAATGTGATGCAGAAATAAAAACCAAATTACCAAAGAGTGCAAAAGTTAATTAAAAGAATTGATCAAAATAATTCTTAAGGAGGCTAAATGTAATTACAAAATTTAAGAAAATGATCTTGAAGACATAAGTTCCAACTCCGTTGACATCGAGTGGTACTATGTTATCGGCGCCAATCAATCTATGTCCACCAGACCTCGTTAATGACAATTAACTTTAGATATTGTTTAGTATTTCATCCAAGAATTATCCGGCTTGTTTTTCGTATTTCAATTGTATTCTTAAGTGATCTCAGTATTTCCGAAATTCTCCTACTAGAAATAAGTCTGACCTAGTTTTGACCCTCCGGGTTTTTATGTCAAATGACGTCACAGTGCATGTAATCAGGATAACCACATCTTATACCGCTCATTAGTAAACATGAACAGCAGTTTACAGTCGACAGTAACTTCGAGTTTCTTATTATCTTATATGACAATATTTTAAAACATGTTTAGGAATGTTTTCGTGAAATTGCGTTGTTGCAGAAAAGGGTATACATATACATGAGATAATAATTTCTTCACAGACGGACGGACATAAATCTTCAAAAGCAAAGGATACTGAGTTCCACAAATGGCGGTACTTTGAAGCCAAATGACGTAGCAACTTTCTGTAGATCCAGGGTTTCCACGTCGTATATATTTTTGAGGCTGTGAGAGGAGTACGCCCGTACGTACGACTTGTAGGCTTCCTGGGCGGATCTGTGTAGGAAGTAGTTCTTCTCTATCAGTTTCTCTAGCTGAAAATGAAATTGAAAATTAAGTTTAATATACTGCAAATATAAATCAAATCAGATGATAAAATCTTTGACACAATCAGAGGTACATATCATTAAAGTCTTTTTTAATCAACATAAGACAGACAGACCGATAGGTAGACAGATAGGCAGGTTGACAGAAAGACAAGCAGACATACAGGCTGACAAGGACAAACAGACAGACACACAGATAGACAGACATCGCGAAAGTTTTTACAACTTATTAGACAATTCAGAATTTTTGTAGAAATTCAAACATGACACATAGAAGGACAAGCAGACAGACAGACAGACCGGCAGACATAGACAGACAAACAGATAGAAGGACAAGCGACAGACATATAGCTCTTCTTGTGTCATCATTAGCATTCATGGGCACCGCAAAAAAGACAAGCAGGCAGACAGACAGACAAGCAGACAGGCAGACAGACATACAGAAAGACAGGCGGACAGACATAGGCAGACAGACAGACAGATAGGAGGACAAACAGGCAAGCAGACAGACAGACAGAAGGACAAGAGACAGACATATAGCTCTTTTTGTGTCATCATTAGCATTCATGGGCACCACAAAAAAGAAAATTGTTTAACTACTTTAAAAATGAGTATCGAATATTTTAATGAAAAGAAAGACACGGACGGCGGTAATTGCAATTTATTAAGTGACCCAATATCACGAGTAAGGCATATCTTCCTCGCGTAATCCAGGTTAATCCATCATATAATCATAACACATAAATTTGTAGTTTCTTCACCTCAGATTAGTATCGATTAGTGTACCTACACAAGGTACATGTCAGTGCTAATTCATCTTCACGGTGATATCATATCCTAGGTAGGTGATCTCCCCCTGATACGTCATCTACAAACCACAGGGGCGGATCTAGAATTTTCTCCGGGGGTCCAAACCGTCAGGGAGGGTACAGTCGATGGTTTTAAACAAAAATATACGTAAAAACGAGAAAAATCAGCTTTGTTTTTTGTTTCATTAAATTCCAGGGGAGAGGATCCTGAACCCCCCTCCCCACTAGATCCGCGCATGAACCAGTCAACGTCAGATAGATCCGAGATTTTGGGTACACTGACTTACTCACTGAAATATCAGTCTACATTTGTATACTTGTGACTATTTCTATTCCTTGGAACACATTTTTTGAAAGAATTACATTGCCACCCATAGACAGACAAATTGTGTATCCTGAAATTCTTGTAAGTCTGTGCGATGTAGAATTTATATTGGAATGACTGGAATTGTATGATATATATTATTTCCTAGAATTGCTATAGCTTACATGTGTCCGAATTTCCGATGAATCTTCTAATTTGATCAGAATTTGATATCAGAGGGTCTTAAAAAAAAACCCCGGTTTTTTTTTTTGTATCCGTGGGTGCTTGAAACTTAAATTGTAAAGTGCACGCTCGATCATGCAAAGGCAATTTCTAATTGTACTCATTTCTACTTTCACAACAATCATAATCATTCAAAGAAACATCACATTTAGAATCTGATGACAAATTGTGAAGACAATAAATACTGTATCATTAAACAAACCAGAGGGGTTAAAATAGAAAATCATAGTTACAGACAACCCGAAAGTCACCAGATATACCAGACAAATCTGGTAACATTTGCTTCGGTCAAATAAAATATTTCATTTTTTTTTCTTAATAAACATGTTTGAATTTCTACAAAAATTCTGAATTGTCTAATAAGTTGTAAAAACTTTCGCGATGTCTGTCGTTATCGACAGGGAAAAGGATTTTGGGGTTCAATCGCCTCCCATCTTGAATAGAAAATATTCAACATCTGACTTCATCATCTGAACAAGAAAATTTTGGAAGATTTCTTTCGCAAGTATCTCCGGACATGAAAGCGAGGTAATTAACAGAAAAGCTAAATGGGTTTCAAATACAAAAGACACAAATATCCCATTATGAACGAAAAACCTCATTAACAAAAATTCAGTTAATGCCGGGGAAAGAAGGACCCATCCCCCTCTCGTTTTCTATTGGGTTCTATAAAGGACATGCGATCAAAATAGCCTCCTTCTATCCTTGGATAGAAACTTGATCGTGTATTTTTGGCAACAAATCCTTGGAAATGAATAAAACAGTAGGAACTATGTATACATAATTATTGTTTTCCAAGCTCTCAGAGAGCGTTCACCCATTGTCGGGACATATGTAAATACATTTCCTTTTGTTTTAAACCGTTCTGCTCATTAGGCAAATCTTGATGATGTAAACATGGAGTAAACAAGACAAAGAGAAAGATGTATTATTACACTATTTCTGTTCCATAATGAAGAAAACTGTACGTTATGAGTAAGACTAATACAAAATGTTTGAACGGAAGGTATTTTGGCGATGCTATGGGCAAATTTCAGTCTTCAGCGAACAGATTTTTCATGGAATAAGTCTTGCCTTTGGTAATAAGAATTTTAATATAACCGTTAACCTTGACATGACCTTGACATTCGATTAAACGTTTATCTTAACAGGATATTAACCGTCCCTGCAAACTGAATGCCGAATATTGCATGCGCCACATTACACTTAAAGTTGAAAATGTGACTATCGTACTGATAGACAGACATACGGTCGGACAAAGTGATTGCTTTATATATACTAGTACTGTTTGGATTAATTTGCGTTTCTAAAGTCATGCGTTTTAATTTTTCCCTTTCCTTTTTTCGATCTTAGTAATATTGTCAGAGATTTATAACAATACCTGGGCCTGGATGTTTGATATTTTACTCCAAGAAAACTCGTACTCGTTGAGGGGAACTTTTGCGTGTTTAAGGTACCGCAAAAATCCCAACTCCTCCGGACGTAATATAAGCAGTGCGTGTCCAATCCCTCCCTCTCCTCGGGCAGTACGCCCAACTCTGTGAATATATTCCTGAAATGGTAAATTTAATAAAATCATACAAATATTCTGTAGAAGGTAAAACATCTATAAGGACGAGCAAATAGGAAAATAGACAAGATCGACGAATGGACGGACAGACACATATTCAGGCTGGATCGACGAATGGACGGACAGACACATAGTCAGGCTAGATCGACGAATGGACGGACAGACACATAGTCAGGCGAACAGTTACAAATGTATAGAAAACGTTTAACCAAGTGATTCTAGATTTGAAGTCATGGTCCAATTTAGATAGAAGTTTGTAAATAATACATGTTCTATGTTGATAATTTCAGTGCATAATATGCACATTTTAAAAAAAATTTCTCATCAGAGATGCTCAAGGTCGAGATAGCAGAAGTCCAAATATTGAATGTTTGAAGAGCGACATTCTTAACTTCGCCCAAATTTATGTTTAAGAATTCCGGGGCACTTTACTCTTGAAACAAGTGGTTAATTTAGAATGAATCAGCACTGGAAGAACTTTCTTCACGTAACGATTGGATCAACTTCAGTTTTCAAGTTTTCTTATCGAAACGGTGGCATGTAGGTAAAAGGTGTGAACTTTCTTGTATTTCTTAACGGTAGCAAACATATTCTATATAGATACCAGATTGTAGACAGATATAAAACAGATTTTAAACCGTGAAAGATTTATGTTACACAAAGATTTGAGTTGCTTACATCCAAACCCACTCAAAGATAAGTCAGATTTTAGCATCTAAATTAAAAGCAAGTGTTCCATATTGTAATCAAAACACGAGAGCATTTACACAGACAAAAAGGGTTTTCATTAAAGCATTCGCTTATTAGCATAAAACAAGAAAACCTTTCAACAAATCTTTTGTACTCGACGAAGAAAGCAGAAAAAACAAATTCAGCGATGCCAAAGGAACGGAATAGGTTTCAATTACTAAAATCAGTCATTGAAACCTTGTTATGTCAAATACAGTATGAACAACGTCCTACATTTTGTGTTTATGCAAGTCCAAAAACAATTTTTATAAAGAGAGAAATTAGTTTTTTTTTACAATATGAAGTCCATCAGCCATCATTATAACTGTTGAATATTGCGAGATATTTACAACTCAGTCGAGAAAACTTAACTCGAATCAAAAATGATTTTACATTTATTATCAATATTTGTGAACTTGACTGTGTCGGACGAACAGACTTTCGGATGAAATTGTAAGTTCCCTCCGTCATGCGGATTGCATTTGATGAACAAAAGACGTAAATTAAGTCTACTCGCATGGCGACATATCAAAATACCATATTCTATCATTGCCAGTTGTGACCGTGACCTTTGACCCGATCGAATAATAATAAGGGTAGTCCTTTAAATATTCGATTATCTCCTTTGACGAGAATCCAAATTAGTCTTCAGTTGTACTTTTCATTATGGATTCTCTTTCATTGCTTCTGTGACATTCAGCTTTGACCCCCAGATGTTTTTTTTTTATGGAGTAGGTTCATCTGGAGTAGGTTCATCTAAACGCCACTGACAACTTACGTGCAAGTTTGATGCCCACCAATCATAATCGCTTATGATGTATGCAGTATCCAAAAGGTTTCGTTGACTTTCATGAATTGGGATATGACCCTTGACCTTGAAAATCAACAACTGTGTCCTCCAACTTTGACCAACTCAGTCTAATGCAAAGTTTAATGTCCTTCAAGTGCAATATATGTGACATCCTGGGGTGCTCATAAGGTTTTTCTACTTTTACCTACTGCGACCTTGACTTTTGATCCCTGGCCTTGAATATCTAAATGTATGGTGCCTATGGTCGTATATTGTACGCTCACTCAACATTTGCTATTCAAATCTAATCTATATGGCTCCTGGACCAAGAGTGTATAAAAAGACAAACAAACGGACAGTCGGACTCATGCACGATTGTGTAAGTTGCCGTATCCTCTTGGCAACGAAGTAGTGTTATGGGATGGTAGCAATTTCGATTACGGCCAATACGAGATCTACGTAATACAGTCTTTCGTCGCCTCTTCAAGAGAAATCACTACGGCGCTAACATGTTGCGAAAACGAGTCGACGTGTCGGAAACAAAAATCAGCTGTATTTCTTCAAATGCCTGTGTCGGGGCAATATGATATATATTTTTACCTCTGCCTTCATTATCAATGGTGTGAGAAGAAAGAAAATATAAGGACCCCGATCATCGCCACAGATGAAAGCTAGAGATAAATGTTATAGCCATTAGCAGGCCAATCATTATTACCGTTTTACTTCCAGAACACGGACTGGCAGAGATCGTTTACCCAGAACAGCTATTTTTGTGATGTGTTTATATGATTGGTTTCCAAAACGAATAAGGTCAGACATCCTATAAAGTTTGCAGTCAATTTTTTGGAAGGTATACTATTATTTTTTTCCTTCGGGGTCAATTAATTATGTTTTTAACAATTTCGATACCCATCAAAGCTTCTGCTCTCTTTTAACTGAATGTCAAGTTAGCGTAAGAAACATAAAACTCTCAATTATATTTAGGATTTTGTGTCCAGCTGTTCGCCTTTCGCACTGAAATAAGTCCACCCCCCCCCCCCAAAAAAAAAGAAACAAATACAAAAGCAAAACAAAACAATAAAACAAATAAAAACTTGGACATAACTTTTAAATAGTGTGTGATTAGGTTTTCATATTTCACATGTGAATTCCTTGTAAGAAAACCTTTGCATTGGTAGCAAGTATTTTGACCTTGTGACCTTGGCCTTTGACTTTGACCTACTGTTAAAGAAACATTTGAATAGTGTTTGATGGGACATTCATATGAAACATGTGTAGTCCTTTTGACAAGACCTTTTCATTGGTACCAAAAGATTTGACATTGTGGCCTTGACCTTGGAGTTTGACCTGCTGTTGGAAAACTGCTGTAACCTTTGACATAATCTTGATCGTAATCATAATTTCCACTTATTCCCTAGAGACTTGAAAGAATACTGAAATCTCAAGATGTATTTTGTCTTGCCGTTCTACAATGATAGGCCAAAATAGTACAATAAGTAATAATTGATTTGTGGAAAAGGAATAGAGTTATTGTAATACATACATGAAACGTAAAACATCTATCACAAAATCATTTACTTTCGAAAATGAATAGGCTCGAAGCGTTTTTCATTCAGGAATCGCATTCAGTGTTGTACTGTATGTAAAAAGTATCAATAGAATACATGTGTACATGTTTTAATCACATTTGCACAAAGAAACTAATCACGTCGTGTATTTATTATTCATGCTATTTGTTTTTGTTTTCAAAGCACCAGAAAATCTTCAAATGCCTGGTAGACCTGCAGCGTAATAAATGTTTGATCACAGAAAAAAGATTCGTGACTCGTGGAAACATACAAACTTGATTATACCGGAGCCAATGCATAAAAACCCCGTGATCATTAAAAGAAAATAATAAAAGAAATTGTTTGCAGGTCTCGTATCTTGTACGGAAATCTTCCAATCTGGGAACCCCTTGGTTTCTAAATTGTCTTTATAATCAAAGAAAGATGGTTGGTATAGGCTGCCAAGCAATGATTTCTTTAATGACTAGAAGGAGCCTGCTATTCAAAGGTAGTTACATAAAGCGTCACGTCACGAACCAGCAGGTCAATTTGTTACATTGTAAAGATGAATGAAGCAGTCTGCCTTTTGTTATTTGGTTTAAGTGGCCGAATAATTATATCATTTGTAGGTATAATTTTTAATCTTTTCTTTCTTTTTCATCCTCGCTGACTTTGGGGCACAAAGTTTACTAGTATTGAGATTTGAACTCCTTGTTAGTGAAAGAGACCCTTAAAAATACTAAGTTTATTGCAGAGGATTCCGTGCATGCAACTTGATGACAAGACTTTTGATTGAAAAAAAAGTTTTCTAGTGGATAACAAGAGGGTTCTTTGGAAAGGGGAGGGAGGGGTTGTTGAGCAACATGAGAAGAACATCATTCTCATTTTGGGATTTTTCAGTTAATGTAAAGCATGTTGTTCAATCAAAATTTCTGTGCATGTTTAAGACGTTATTATTACATTATTTGGACCAATTTTCAATTATATGATCCATTTGTTAAATTCGTATCGCAAGAAATGAAATCGTCCGAATCTTATGTAGCCAAATTACACTCATTATCATAACTTGAAATATCATACTACTCTTTGCCAAGTAAAACATGAGTTTTGTCCATATCATACTGACCTTAGGGTCATCTGGAGGGTCAAATTGCACGATCCAATCAACTTCAGGTATGTCCAATCCTCTAGCCGCTACGTCAGTACATAGTAATATGGCCTCCTTAGCATTGCAGAATTGGAAAAATGTCTGCGTTCGCTTCGTCTGCTTCTGCTTGCCCTGTAATATAAAATGTAAAAAAAATCTTGAAATTATTTTAAAAAATTGAGAATTTAAAAAAATTGAAATTATTTAAATTAAGACTTTTACAATGATAATTCCATTTTGTCAACATGTGGACAGTTTCAAGGTCACTTTCAATGTCAAGGCCACATATTTAGAGAATATCATAACGACAGATAACCTATAGAAACAAACTGCTTTCTTAATGGGAGATAGATTGGCAGCATAAAATATCCTAAAATATAGTTTCATTAATTCTCTTAAAGAACCTTTCTTTACTTTCTTAATTCATTTAAAATTGACACCAAATCTAAACATGGAGAGAAACATTTCTCAACCACAAGTAATTGAAATATCTGCGCTAATTGGCAAAATAAATGTTTCATTTATAACTGGTTTATACGAGTGGATGCGAACATTTCGTAATCCTAAAATCAATTCATGGATAGTGGAGATGCCAGCTATTCTCTTTATTTTTCATTACATAAAATCTTTGATGTTTTGATTTAATTTGAGTGTTGAAATGCATTTTGAAGTGATATAACGTTATCAATACAGATGGAAACTTCGGAGTAATTGACAACATACTTTCTTGCTTTGTTCTTTGCCGACAACCAATCAAAATACTTCAAATAAATGGCGATGCAGCCTGAATGACGGGATAGATTGGTCGATTGTATCTATATCACTATACGTTCGGAGTATGATAAGTTTCCAGTGCAAATTATCAAGCACTAACCAAGTATGATGTGATGTAATCTATGTTAATTACAAACTGGATTGAAATTGAAGATGTTATGTTTGTGTAAATTTCCTTAATTATTGTCAGGTTCCACAAATCAAAAGCAGAGGGAAAAATGATTTTATAGTATCGTACAAAACGCTTTGTATAATATCTGTTAAAGCGATTTGTTTTATTGATATATTTTCTCTAATCCTTTAAGCTAAATTGTAAATTCTGTTTTTTTTTCTAATAATTGTTTATCTTATAGCTGTTAGCTATGCCGTCATTTACTGAAAGAAACTCAAACGTCACGTTTTCCTCATCTCCCTTTCTGTGGAGATATGATAAAGGCAGATTCAATAATTCAAACGTGAAAATATTGGCGTGGGAGTAAATTTTGCGTTTCTCGCGAATCAATGGACTTCGCGAAAATTTACTCCACGCGAAAATATAACTGCTGCATTCTTACAATTAGAAAGGCATTTTTATCGCGAATATTATCCCCGTGCGTAACGTCTTGATGTTATAATTGCGAAATATTCCCCAAGCGAAATAATCACATTTACAGCAAAATTAATGGCAATAGATTATATAAATGTTCAAAGACATTTTTATTGAATATTTCCTTGTTATCTTTTGTTGCCATTAACTAGAAATAACATGAATAAGGACATACGCGGACGCAGACGCCAAACAGAAACTGGAATGACCTTAAATAACCCTTGTCTTTCATTGCAGATGACTGTAATTTCCCTGTTATCACGGTTATAGTAGGTCTTTTTCTAAAATTGACTACCGTTTAAAGCTAGAATAAAACTGCTTTGGAATTGTATAAGATAATTAAGAAACTATCTCTCGCATGAATCTGATTTAATCGTAATCCATGACTGTCAGATAGATTCTGATCCATACAATAAATCCACTAAAATCTTTAAATTAATTACTTCCTCTAGTCTAAAATCAATGAGATTTAATGAAATTACTATCGGCAGACCTACAAAACCACACAGTTACTCAGAAATAATGACTTCCTCGTGTAATCTGCCTCCAGTGTGGAGGGATCATAGCTTTATAAAACATTTCTCTAATATGATCAGAAATGTTCGTCTTTTTTTCATTTTTAAGATGGAAACAGAAACACCAATATACATGCACCTGAAACTAAGCGAAATGAAAATGTGACAGACGGACTGACAGACAGACAGACGGACAAACCCGAGAGGAAACTAAGAGTCCCCTTCGGTGTTGCCGGTAGGGGACTGATTTCCAATGACGGGCAATCTAACCCCCTACTGAAGAATCTATTGCTTTTATGGGTTTTTTTTTTGCGACAGAAACAAAAATTATTCAAACTATCAAAACTACTGATTATTTTTCTCTACAATCTTTCCATACAAACGCAACCTTTTCAACACAACTGTCAAATTACCGATACAGTTCTATAGAAACTAGTCAGCATTCAAAGGAATGTACGGATCTTCTGCGAAAATATAGGTACACATGTAAATTGCCTGCGAATCATAGAGAAACCCAACCATGGCATAAAGATAATAAACGGAAACAGAAGGATCATTTTTTGGTATGACACCTAAAGTGTGACAGACAAACGGACGGATGGTCAACGGACAAAATGATCATTCTTCGCAGGCAACACAAATCTATTGCTTTCCCTTTTCTTGCGCGTTCGATCTGTCAAGAGGTTATTGAATAGTAATACGAGGTATGATTTCAGCAAGCGCTTTTCGTCATGTTTTCATATCTTATGTCTAATTCTGAACTTACCATAACAGAAACAGAATGTTAATTAACCTGACTTAACGACGGAAAAGAAGTGTTAAAATACTGCATTTGTTAAAGTCATCATTCAGGAATTGGCGGGAAAACGAGTAATCGAACACTCTGAGAACTTTGTTCTTTGTGTACTTTAACAGCACGCATCTTTGAATTGGAAAATTACACGTGTCTCGGAATTGATATGACTCCATCCATCTTAGTTCAGGCAAGACTGACTGTCAGAGAAAGAAATGAGTTCCTATTCTAAACCATTACAGACGAGAGAACATATGTTTTGAAACGCCTAGCAAAGAGTTAGGAGAGAAAGAATCTTTTTCCTAAAACCAGCCAACCAATCATATATACTAACTTTCTGCTGGTTTGATACTGCATGACTCGGTAAAAGTACCCTGTCTAAAAAGCAGTGACAAGAGTATTACAAAAATCATATAATCTCTCTTAAAAGATCAAAGGTTCTAGATTTTGTGTAAAATTGATAGTTGAATGTATGACTGATTATATTCTAAATCAATAACAATCAGGCTTAGAGTGCTCAAGGGGAACATGATGTTTGTGTAGGCCTGAATATCTTTTGTAAGATCATTGACTTAAATACAATCGCCTCAATTACAATTGAATGTTACATTAACATTTACTGGATACTGTGCCGTGTTTCACCCATACTTCCTATCACTTTTAATATTTCTATGGCATATCGAGAGTTTTAAACCATTAATGTTTTGACTGCCAAGTGGAGTCTGACTGCCAAGTTTTACTTTTCCTAAATAAAATTTTGACTGCAAAGTGGGGCCTTACTAGGCTGTTGAAGAATAGGTATGTCCCCTGTTGAATATTTGACCTTCAGTACATGACTATGACCTTGAAAATGACCTTGACCTATGTTGGATGTTTGAGTTTTATTATGCTTGACAATCAATGCATGTTTGATGGAAGTATGATGTATTTCAAGTTTGTGAAAGTCATACACGTGAAAGTGTGACTACCGACCGGACAGACGGACATCTAGAAAGACAGATGCAAGTGATCCCTGTATGTCGCCCTTGCAATTCCCGCTACATAACAAATACGCTGTAGAAGATTGTTATGGGTCCTGTAGGGTACATCATATTCCACCAATCCTACGTCTTTCGGTACATATTTGGACAAAATAATTTTCTCAATCAATATTACATTGTTTAGATTGAGGATCACTGACGAGGGTTAAGTACCCAAAACGTGCATGCCTGGTCCATGCTGCTTTATCTGTTCTTAATTGATGCTATTGAATTTGAAGACTTTTAACAGTTGAACTACTTGGTGAGTGTCACTGCTGGTGGACCAGGAGTCCCTGAGGGCACATGTAGCCAAGTTCGATCAACTTCGATTGATCGTTTCTTCAACGCATTCGAAAATTTGTTATCAAAATTTCTTGAAATTTCTAAAACATGGGTCCTGTAGCATCTTATTCCCACCCATCCTGCTACATCTTTCGGTATGTTTTTGGACATTATAACTTTCACATTCTTTGGTCATATCACATTGTTTGAGGATCACTGACGAGGGTTAAGTACCAGAAATGTTCATGTCTGGTCCATGCCGCAAATTTATCTGTTCTTAAATAATACTATTGAATTTGAAGACTTTTAAACATTTCAGTAAACATGAAACATCAAAGGTTTTCAAAGGACACAAATTTGACAATGGCAACTAATAATCAGACTGGAAACTCAAAGATTGTCAATGTCTAAATAATTCTGCACTTGAATTTGAGTTAGAAAACTGACCTTGGCCTGTGACCTTAAGAACTTAAATTAGGGACCTTGACCTGCGAAATACTGCAAACATGTATATAATATGACAATGACCCATGACCTTAAAAACTGACATGCTGCAAAGATGTCAGCCCTATCCAATATAGTTCATGAAATATTTTAAACCAAATGTAAAGTTTGACATGCTGCAAAGATGTCAGCCCTATCCCATATAGTTCATGAAATATTTTAAACCAATTAAACCAAATGTAAAGTTTTTTCTATGCACCGAAGGTAATTCCAACAATGTCAGGGCTATGACATTAGCTCCCTGGAAATCTGTTGCGGAAAATTTCTACAGAGCAATCACATATAAAGGTAAAACCTGAGGATTGGTTACAAATAGGGACGTTAATCAGACCTGCATTCTGTTTATGCGAAAGAAATGGAATTTGAAACTATTTGTGTTGAATAACTTATGCCAGCACATGAGGCTGTGAGCCATAAAAATACTGAAATATCACATGATAACCAGAGATTGGTTACACTCAATCATCTTAGATATGCAGGTACAGGTATGTAATATCAATTATCGTATATACTAATTACATAATTCTCTGCTATATATTTCATCAACTAAAGGATTCGGCGTATGAAAAGCATATTATATAGATTACTGCTACTTTATCTATATGACGATATTTACCTGCATGAATATTGAATTAATTATTACACATTTCTAGTACACCTATACCTACATTTATTAGTTGGAGCTCTTTAGTTATAAATTTTTATGTGCGTTTGTTTTTATGTCTGAATTATAATTTAAGGGTATTTTTCAACATCGTTTGATGTACGAACCTGAATACTTGTTATGACACATTACAGATCAAGTTTAAAGTTGAAAACATTATATCACATGTTTTAAATTTAGGTATTAAATTTCACATATGATATTCTAGCATTATAAATGAATGTTAACTCTCTAACATCATTTTGCACCTTAAAACCAAGAGAGTATTTTCATTTTTATACAGAATGACACACCTTCATGTACATATAAATCTGAGCGTGCAGGTGACTATCTAGAACCACATGCACATAAAAAGTGGAAATATTAATTTTCTCATGAGGAAAAGCTACTCACAATATTTGTAAATTGGATTCAACAATGTCAAGAAATATTTTTTATTACTTCTCTTGTTCACCAAAAGAGGGATAACTCTTTTTACATGCATAAATTCAATCTACAGACGTCTATATAATTCTGCTGGCGATTTCATTTGCTATTTAATTTTTATGAATTCTATAATCTTATCTTGTGTTCTTAGGTTATTGATCGGTGATTGTTATATACACTGGATCACCTTTTAATTTGAATACTGAGGTTGACTGCATGATGCTTTGTCAAAGAAGTGACATGAGATAAGCTGACGTGATAGTGCAATGAGATAAACTGAGCTTGCTCTATAGGAATTCAGTCTTTTCGAAATACAGAGTTACTTCCCATTTGTGCAGGTATCTGACGTCAATGTATTGTGACGTCATCAAATTCTATGGATACCAGCATAAAATTCAGGGAAACTGTGTTACAAATGTGACATTTTCAAAGAAATTAAATGACGTCACATTGCTTCTTCGCCAGATACCTGCACAAATCGAACAAAGGCCTGCAAGATTGAAAAGACAGAATAAGATATCTGATTTCACTCCCTACAAAGCCGACTGTAATACACACATACATACATACATCAATGTAACACAAAAACACTGAGCCAGACCACAGAAGACACAAACTAATGCACACAACATTGCACATCAAATGAACTATTAACTAAAGAAACATTCAAATCCTTTCATACTGTAACATAATACACAAATAATAATGACAATAAAACACCGCTAAAGACGGTATGGCCGGATTGCAAAGTAAGTTTTTGTCACCAACTGGGTCAAGGTCACTAAGTCAAATATTACAGCATACATTGAGAGGTCTTGTCAGAGGCAAACTACATGTATAATATAAAGTTTCTACTGTATACAGTTCCTTAAATTTTGCTTAAACCAGGAACTTTAACCAAAGTCTTTAACTAGGTCAAAGTCCAAGGTCAAGGTCACTAGGTCCAATGTTACGGCATAAATTGAAAGGTCTCGTCATGGGCAACCTAAATGTATAATAAAAGGTTTCTACTGCATACACTTCCTTAGATTTTGCTTAAACCAGATACTTTAACCAAAATCTTAAACTAGGTCAAAGTCCAAGGTCAAGGTCACTAGGTCCAATGTTGCGGCATAAATTGAAAGGTCTCATCATGGGCAACCTAAATGTATAATATAAGGTTTCTACTGCATACAGTTCCTTAGATTTTGCTTAAACCAGAAACTTTGACCAAAATCTTTAACTAGGTCAAAGTCCAAGGTCAAGGTCACTAGGTCCAATGTTGCGGCATAAATTGAAAGGTCTTGTCATGGGAAACCTATATGTATAATATAAGGTTTCTACTGCATACAGTTCCTTAGATTTTGCTTAAACCAGGAACTTTAACCAAAATCTTTAACTAGGTCAAAGTCCAAGGTCAAGGTCACTAGGTCAAACGTTATGGCATAAATTGAAAGGTCTTGTCATGGGCAACCTTCATGTATAATATAAAGTTTCTACTGCATATAGTTCCTTAGATTTTGCCTCAACCAGAAACTTTAACCAAAATGTTGACGGCAGACGGACAGACGGACGGACGGACGGACAGACGGACGGACGGACATCGTCAATCTATAGACCGGAATTGCTTTGCAATCCGGCCAAAAAGTGAAAACAAGAAAAAGATCTGAAGCAAACATTAACTATAAGACAGCACAGTTCATCATAGTCATACCTAAATGAGTGGCCATGACCGGCAAGTCTATATAGTTGAGTAGTGATAGGCATGCATATAAGGCACAGTTCATCACTGTCACAGTTCATCATAGTCATACTTACATGAATGGCCATGCCTGGCAAGTCTATATAGTTGGGCAAGTCTATATAGTTGGTATTTGACAGACAAACATATAATACAGAAGAGTTCATCATAATCATACTTACATGAATGGCCATGACTGGCAAGTCTATATAGTTGAGTAGTTCATTGTGATATTTGACAGACATACATGAGCTGAAGAAAACCATCACTTTCTTCTTCCTATTCTTCTTCAGAAATGTGAAGAGTAAAAGGAATCGTTTATCTGACGGACAAACCACATATCCCTGAAAGAAAAGAACATAGAATTTACTTCCTTTCAGCTTTACTCAAAAGCATTTTTAAAATCAGTGACTCAGATAAAAATAGTTTCATTCTATGTCTAAAGATAATAGCTATAAATGAGAGGAAACATAATTGTCCGATCACCATCTCAAGAAAAGCAACGAATTGTGTCATCATAGAAGATAAAGTTAACATCAATGGTGACATTCCCTTACCAGCATCAAAACCATGCATTGAACTAAGCATCTTCAGATGAATCACTCAAATACAAACTAATGTAGGAAACTGGAGGTGTCCCATTTCACGGTCCATAGAATCACAGAAAACACTGGAAACAACCACATAAACACAGAAAACACTCTATAAATAACAGAAAACACCTTCCAAATTTCAAGAAACACCCATTTTTTGAAAGATATACATACTGCAGACATTTTGTCGAAGTTTCAACAAAATTGGTTCACTTTTAAGTATAATATGATAATTTTTAGTTTTATCTTTGCAGATCGTTTGTAGTGCGGCACGGCGGCCATGTTTGTTTACATTCCCAGTGATTAATATCCGTGTCATTTCACGTGATTAGTCGATTGCATTTTATATTGTATATTATTAAAAAATAAAATTGTTTTTAAAAGTGTGTTGTTTAAGTGAATTTCCTTTTTTTTTTTTTGATTTAGGTAAATTAGTTGTTGTTGTAATTTTTTCACTGACATTATATAGCAGATAATTAAAAAAAAAAAAACCCCAAATCTTTTACATGTTCGTTTATTTATCAATATATCACGGACGGCTTAGATAATTACATTATGATAAAAGCAAGTTAATTTGTTCATTAAAATAAATTAAAGAACAAAGGCATTATTTTCTTTAATCTATGAGGTTCAAAGAGTTGTGTCGTATGTGTTTTCTTTACTAAATATCACAGAGGTTTCAATGACATAATCGACTGGTATGTTATTTGAAATATAATGGTGAGAAGGTTAGAATTCTTTTAAATAATGTCCGAGCAAATTTTGATCATTATTACATTTTTCATCATGAAACTTTGTTTCCTTGTCCGTCGTGCTTCCACGAATGCGGAGACGAGACGATACAATGCTCTTCAACAACTAAAACCAGCTTTTTACTTGTATTAAATTGTATAAATCATAGTAATTTTTCTTCATTTATGTCAGTATATTGCACAATTTCTTTGTAAAGTAACATCCCATTTGACAAATCGTTGTTTTGACAAGTACACGTGTACAATCAACCGTGCAGGGTACGTGGGTGTCGATTGTACATTCATTACCTGAAAGGTGTGAAACTCATTATAGAGCGTGATATCGGCAAGCGGTGAATGAAGAATATCTTTAATAATAAATTTCAGTTTAAACGTTCGAATTCAATTTTTATAGAGCATTTAGTCTTAAAGACAATGTATAATGTATTATTTATAATTAATTAAATATGACTAATTATAATATACCTGCTTTATACAACGGTTCTCTTTGCACCTACTTTTTACTTCAGATACATAATTTCCCCCATCTGATAATATTTTGATGAATTCAGAATTTGATTAAAAGAATTTAGCAAAAAAATAAAGTAATTTAAAACTTCACGTAAAAAAATCGGGGTATCCGACAGAAAGACTGAAATAAAGGGTTTTTTAAAAGGAAGGAAAGAAAAAAGATCGTGCCTAACGTTAACGGATATAAGGATATGAACTTGGGGGAAAAAGAATGGAAAATAACAACTTTTTCATTTTTTTGAGGTAGCGGCTTTCATCATTTCTAATTAAAACTAATTTGGGGGCTTAGGATCTTAACCGTCCAAATACATGTCAATGGATGGGTTTAGGTAAGGTTTTCCTGACTACTTAATTCTAAACACATAATCACGATAATGGTTTACGATTATTTAATAATTACTGATTAATTTAACCATCTCAGAAAATAAATTTTCATCTCCGTTAGAATAAGTGAAAATGTACGTAGGACCACTTTTACCTCTAAAGATCATAATTGATTCCAACCCCACCCCTTTATCCACCCCATTTCTTTTCTCATATCGTTATCTTCGCCCCTATTATGCAATCACCATTAATTAGTGGGAGGTATGATATTGCCCGGCTAATAACGGCCAGTTACCTGTATGTTACCTAAAATAAAGAGGACTATAATTTTATTTTGTCCATTTAACCCTCTTTTCAGGATAAAAGTAAATTAAAGAATATTATTACTATCGAACAAGTATTTTCAAACTCATTCAGCAAATATCTTTTCGCAATGTGATAAAATAATAAACACCTTAAATGTAAATTATAAACTTAGAAACTCACATCAGACTAGTTAAATCTCACCCTCTATGTAATACGATAGTCAATTTATACTTTCTCTAGATTATTCCCACATGAATTTTTTTTCCGAATTTGTTAAAATCTGTCATAAATCTCCCAAACACAATTTTAAAAAAGTCCATCCCAAAATAATGTGGTGGATGGTCAAGACGAGGTCAAATCCTTAGTTTTAACATATTTATTTCAATACAAGGCAAAGCCTTTTTGTGCGAGCGGAGAGAAAATAAGTCTGATTAAAAAAAAAAAAAGAAGATATTTCTTTTTTATTTTCTTGCGTTTTATTTTAAGACTATGACGGTTTATCTTATCTTATGATATTTGTGAAACTTGCTGTTTGGTGATTGCCATTTTGGCCTTGACCGGCAGATATTAGTGGGGGAGGGCTTCCAGTCAGATTTACAGAAAACTACGAGCAATAAAAAAGTTGTCTGATTTTGAAAACTTATATCAACGATCTAGTTTCAAAGAACTCAGTAGACAGTGCTCAGCCAGACCAAGGATTTATAAACAGACCTAGTTAAAAACAGAATCGACCTAAGCTCAGATATTTCCTACATGTAATTTTTTTTTTATTTCAAGCCATTTTAATTTTTTATGGTTATACTTCTTTCATGGGCGGATCCAGGAATTTTTTTCAGAGGGGGTCCTAAAAGTCAGAATTTTTGAAGAGCAAAAAAAAAAAAAAAAAAAAAAAAAAGAAGCAAACGCAAGAAAAGTTTATATCAGTTCTGTTTCTAATTATTAAAAATAGCAATCCAAGGAATGCTTGTGTCGCCTGCGAAGCGGCCTGTTCTAGAAGGTTTAAAATTACTGGTATCACTATAAAAGTCTTGTCTAATGAAATTCATATGTGAAGTATCAGACCTCTTATTTACCAATTGAAAGATACGATCAATCTCAAATTTTCAGAAAATAGTGTCAATCAACTAAATCAAGGTCACTACCTAAATACTTTGGTAACAAAACAAAGGTCACATCATAAGAAATATATGTGTGAAGTATTAAAGCCTTATATCACTTAGCAATCAAAAGATATAGGCAATCCTTAGAAAAAAGGTCAAATATGAAGGTCAAGGTCACTAGGTAAAAAATTATGGTATGTTTAGAAAAGTCTTGTCACATAGAAAAGTCTTGTCACAAAGAATACACATGTGAAATATCAAAGACCTATCACTAACCTATCAAAAGATATAGCGAATCCCACCTTTTTGAAAAATAGGTCAAATATCTATGTCAAGGTCACAAGGTCAAAAATCATGGTATGTGCAGAAAGGTCTTGTTATAAGGAATACACAAGTGAAATTTCAAAGCTTTATCCCTTACCAATCAAAAGATATATACAATCTTAATTTTTTGTGAAAGTAGGTCAAATATATAGGTCAAGGTCACTAGGTCAAAATTATGGTGTGTGTAGAAAGGTCTTGTTACAACCAATACACATGTGAAATATCAAAGCCCTATCACTCACCATTGAAAAGATATAGCAAATTCTAACTTTTTTTGAAAAGTAGGTCAAATATCTAGGTCAAGGTCACAAGGTCAAAAATTATGGTATGTTTACAAAGGTCTAGTCACAAGGAATACATGTGTGAAATATCAAAGCCCTATCCCTTACCAATCAAAAGATATAAGCAATCTTATTATTTTTGAAAAGTAGGTCAAATATGTAGGTCAAGGTCACTAGGTCTAAAATTATGGTATGTGTAGAAAGGTTTTGTCACAAGGAATACACATGTGAAATATCAAAGCCCTATCACTTACCATTCAAAAGTTATGGGCTGTGACACCCAAAGTGTGACAGACAGACAGACGGACTGACTGACGGACGGACGGACGGACGGACGGACAGACGGACAACGGACAAAGTGATCCCTAAGTGTCGCTATGCTTCGCAGGCGACACAATAAATCAGGTAACTGGAGAGCAGTGGCGAGCAAACAGCTTAAAATCTCGAATGTTCACATCATAGTACTTGATTGTCAGTTCTAATATGTGAATACAACAAATGGCGAGCGATAGCGAGCCAGCGAATTTTTTTTTTTTTTCCGAGAATTGGAATAAAATCCACTATTCGTGTCTTTTTCAGTTTCTTTTCATTTTCTTAGTGCCCTTGTTTAAAGACCTAGCTAGGTGTAATGTATATGTGTTGTATATAGGAAAGCGCAGCATCATTTGAAAATAACGTACATGTACAAATGTATGTAATAAATTCTGGCGAGCGGAAGCTCGCCAGAGAAAATTTTTGAAGTACTGACGTCAAAATATTCTCAAAATGAAAGATTTCTAATACAAATTCGTTATCATGACAACAAAAGGGGAATTGGGACTTAATCTTATGAAATATGTTTATTAACAACAAAAATTTAGCTATGCTTCGAAAATTCCAGGGGGGATCCGGACCCCCCCGACCCCCCCTCTGGATCCGCGCTTGGGTGCAGTGTTCGTTTTTATTGATATATCAAACAAACCCTGAAGGACAATTGAATTAGATATTATTATACGGAGATGAAAACCAAAACTATTCCGAGATTAAACATATCTTCATCTGCGTACAAGATTTTAACTTAAATACTAAGAGATTTAGCACGTAAATTACTTTTTTTCTTCTAAACTTGAATTGAAGGTGAATCCATTTGCTGTTCGCCTCCTTTCCACCCCTTTCCCATCTTCATCTGACTACAACCATTCTTCTATTGATATTAATTGATCATTACCTATGATATTTTTCGTACTTTTTCCTCCAGACAAAATGTATAACATTCTTGTAATTGCAATACACGAATTATTTACTGGGAATTCGGGCAATATATATAGGCCTCCGGCCTCGGGCAGTCAGTCATTCTCAATTTTTCTGGCCACCTTTTTATGCCCCCGTAATCGAAGATTCGGGGGATATTGTTTTTGATCTGTCCGTCTGTCTGTTTGTCCGCAAAAAATTTTACCTTGGACATAACTTTTGAATGGTAAGTGACAGGACTTTCACATTTCACATGTGTATTCCTTGTGACCTTGACCTTGGAGTTTGACCTACTTTTAAAAAAACTTTAACCTTGGGCATATTACTTTCGAGATTCCGGATCGAAATTTTAGGGAAAAAAGGCCTGAGAAGTTGCCCCTCCCTCCTTTATCCAAATACATACATGTAGATGCAACTTCGTGCTTTTTACTTTTTCAGAATATGTCACAAAAGAAAATACAATTTGAACACAAGATGCCTTGAAAAAAAAAAAAAAAAAAAAAAACGAACCAAATTGAAATACATATGCAGAAGCTCACTACGATTTGTGTTCGTACGCCGAGATAGGTCTTAAGATACGAACGTTCGTATCCAGAGCAACAGAAAACACCTTCCAAATGTCCCATTTTTTGAAAGATATGCATACTGCAGACATTGATTATCTCAAGTTATCTCTGTATGATATATGATGAATTTAGATAATAAATTAATGAAACATAACATTTCTTTATGTATTTCTATTATACATACTTAAACACAATACATCAAAGGTGAAAAACATAGGTAAACAAACATGGCCGCCGCGACGCACTTCAAAACAACTTATAAGATCACCTAAAAATGGCCATAGTTCACTAAAATGTTAACCAATTTCATTGAAATTTGGACAAAATGTCTACTGTTTGTATATCTTTCAAAAAATGCGTGTTTCTTGACATTTGGAAGGTGTTTTCTGTTGTTTATAGAGTGTTTTCTGTGTTTAGTTGGTTGTTTCCAGTGTTTTCTGTGATTCTACGGACCCCCCATTTCATGGAACTTTTTATATGCGTTGAATTTATTTTTGGCCAATTCTAATTTTTTCATATACCGTAAGTATTTTTCATGATAATGATAGGGTAGATTTGAAATGCAGCCGGCCTAGCTCTTTTATTTGATATCCACTTACCTGTTCTAACCCTTCCACTGTAGCTAAATCCTGTTTATCGTCCACTCCCACATATAGTGGTTCTTTTTTCAGTGATATACGAGCTAAATCCTCTATTTTCCTTGTTTGAGTAGCCGAGAATAACATGGTCTGACGTCTTTCTGAAAAGACACATTCATGTTGGTATGGTATTTCTAAAACTCTTAAATCCATTAGAAGGTATCAGGTCTTTTCGTTCTCTTCTCATATGGGACGGTATCTGATGTAAACTGATTGCGATGTCATCAAATTCTATGGGAAGAAGCATAAAATTCAGGGAAAACATGCTTCAAATACGACGTTTCTATAGGAATTTCATTACGTCATAATGCGTTTACGTCAGATACCATCCCAAAAGGGAAGTAACTCTGTATATCGAAATGATGGGATAGCTCAAATGTAAAATACAACATGCACATGAAAATGATTTCAATTTGTAATTTTGAGTAAGTGTATGTGTAGGGAAAGTCAAACAAGTTGAATTTCCCTGAGTTGCAAACTGTTCCTGCATCTATTTTTCCTGAAATGCAAACTTTTTAATTTTTTTAATATCAATTTTTCAATTTTTTTTTTTTTTGGCAATTTTTTTGGTGAAAATTTTGATTTTCCCTCTAATGCAAACTATTTCTGCCTATATGCCATCCAAATTTTAAACTAAATGAAAACTTTTAAGACATAGAAGGATGCTTGTCCTCTAAACGTTTTTGCTGTTTTACATCCAGACCTTTTTGTTTTTGTTTTTTAATTTTCACATACTCGGTAACAATTTGATGATCTGTTTCATCTCCTCTTCAAATCCAATGTCCAGAATCCTATCTGCCTCGTCTATGATCAGACACTGTAGATTCTTAAACATAAAGTTGGCTGTATTCTGAAATATGAGAATTTCAAATAGCATGAATACATCACAGAAAATACTTCCGCTTCACGGATTATATAGTTTGTGCATCGTTTTTGTCTATACATCGATAGACAGAAAAATTATTACAGTCATTTCTTAAATAGCTAAAATATACAGTTGTATCACAGAAAATACTTATTTCATCAATATGTTGTGTAAATATATTCTGAAATATGAGAATTTCAAATAGCTAAAATATATCACATACTTTATTTTTCAAAGATGGCAAACATAGTACCTTTATTCTCTGTGGGATATTCATGATTTTCTTTATCAATATATTGTGTAAATATATAGAGAAAATTGATTAAATCAAATTAAATTTCATGATATTTTTATGTTCCATTCTAAATACATACACAAGTTCATAATACAAATCTAGTAAATAACACCTAGCCACAAAACTGAACAAATATGTGTTTACTTGCTCTATGATCAAAACTCTTTGTCTTTTAAACAATTTTCAGGTTGTCATAAAACCATCTTCTCTCTGTGAAGTAAATCTCATTTTGCAGCATTATGAATTTTGAATCCTGCTTACCTGTAAATGATCCAGTAATCTACCAGGCGTAGCTACCAATATGTTGATTCCCTTTGATAGTTTCTTAGCCTCATCCTGACGGCTAGTGCCTCCCATAATAAGTCCGTATGTGTGGAAATGGTACTTCAACAGTTCCTTCAGTACACCAAAAGTCTGCATTGAAAGCTCTCTGGTAGGGGAAATTATGATACAGCCTGTCCCTGTAGTGTAAAGGGTAAGTGTAAGGGTGATTATGATATACCGTAGCCTGTACCTGTAGTGTAAAGGGTAAGAGTAAGGGTAATTATGATACAGCCTGTCCCTGTAGTGTAAGGGTAATTATGATACAGCCAGTCTGTGTAGTGTAAAAGGTAAGTGTAAGGGTAATTATCATATAGCCTGTCCCTGTAGTGTAAGTGTTAGTGTAAGGGTAATTATGATATACTGTAGCCTGTACCTGTAGTGTAAAGGGTAAGTGTAAGGGTAATTATGATACAGTCTGTCCCTGTAGTGTAAGGGTAATTATGATAAGTCAGGTGCACAACTAGACCAGAGACCCATCATATTGTATAAAGAATTAAATCTCCATGATTCATAGTGTCAGAGGAGTTGAGAGCTCAAGATTACATAGAGTTATATAGGAGAAAATGACCACATCCATTTCTAAGACCTTGGGGGTCAGGGGCTCAAACAAAATATCAGGTGCACAACAAGACCACAGACCCATCATATTGCAAAAAGAATTGTGTCTCTATCATTTATAGTGTCAGAAGAGTTGTCCAGACAAGATTACATAGAATTTAATGACCATGCTCATTTTCTAAGACCCTGGGGGTCAGGGACTGAAACTAAATGTCAGGTGCACAACTAGACCTTGGACCAAGTAAAATGCAAAAAGAATTAACTTCCTATCTCTAACAGTTTCAGAGGAGTTGTCCGGACAAGAATTGTTTACAGACAAGACGGACAGACAGCCGGACGAAGGGTGATTGCATAAGCTCGACTGGTCTGAGACCAGTAGAGCTAAAAACATGTGTTTAAAAAACATGAATGCTCCCATCTGCATCAACAGTAAATATTGAAAAAGGTCAAGCTCAAAGGTCAAGGTAAAAAATTTTGGTATCCATGGAAAGGTCTTGTCACAAGGAATACGCATGTGAAATATCAATGCCGTATCATTTACCATTCAAAAGATAGGGCCATGGTTAAAGATTTTGTGGACAAACAGACAGACATACAGACACGCCAAAAACTATATGCCCCCAAATCTCCAATTACGGGGGCATAAAAATAGCAATATGACTTTGCATTAGTGTCAAGTTTCTCAAGTTTCACAATCAAGTATAATATCCATACAAGCTAGAGGTGCCTCACAGATGCAATGTGCCAAGTTGCAAAACTTGCACCTGAGAGTGAATATTGTCTTGCTACACTATTTTAATGCAGATTAGAGTCCCCTACATTCTTGACACTTACATTGTAGATTTAATGTTCACCATTCACTTTTTTTTCTATCAAATTCAAATTTTAATCAAGTTCACCATTTGTTTACGGTTGGCTTCTCTTTACTTTCTGTTTTATTTGTTTGTATGTTGGTTGGACTTTAGAAAACTGAGCAACAATACAAGGTTTTTCTCTTTTTAATTTATTCTGTCATTTACTTTTCTTAAACAAGTTTTGCTTAACTTATACTTTCATTATGTTCATTTTTCATAGAATATTCACGCTCTTCAATGAGAGATAAAGAAGAAAATTCATTCTATTTAACATGGGTAAATGTAAGAGTATATCCTCAGAATAACCACATTGTATCATGTCAGGTCTCCATAGACTACTCTACACTCAACACAGAGTGGAGCTGAAGTGTAGAGACCTGATTCAGATTTGCGCAGTGATTGTCATCACAAGATATTATCTTTTACTCTCTATTCAAAAAATGTTTACATAGTACAAAGATCTTCATCCTTAAAAATGAAATGATCGCTGCGCGATATAAGTCCCCTACCGGCGGCATTGATTTATGTCCTGCATCAATGTCAATCAGTTCATTATCTGCAAGAACAGCCAAGAAAAGTCTGGGTAACTGAATTCATGAAATTTGTCCAAGGGCCATATTAACTCTTGTGAAAATTAGTCAATCTAAATTGAACTCACACTTGATCTGCATCACACTATAATGTATTCCCATATAAAAAATCTGCTCATTATCTGCAATAACAGGCATGAAAAAGTCCAGGAAACTGAAAATTTCATGAAATTTGCTAAGTCCAAGACTCCAAGGGTGTTAACTCTTGTAAAAATAGGCCAATGGAAATTGCTAAGTTCAAGGGCCATAACTCTTGTAAAAATAGGTCAATCCATAGCAAACTCAAACTTGATCTGTACCACATTGCGATAAATCCACAAACCAAAAATGAGTTCAATATATGCAACAACAGCGAAAAGAAGTTCTGAAAACTGAAATTTTCATAACATTTGCTAAGTCCAAGGGCCATAACTCTTGTAAAATTAGGTCAATCAAAAGCAAACTCAAACTTGATCTGTATCACATTGAGATATATCCACATACCAAAAATGAGTTCAATATATGCAACATCGCGAAAAAAAGTTTGGAAAACTGAAAATGGGACAGACGGACAGACCAACAGACAGACAGACGGAAAGGAAACTAAGAGTCTCCTTCGGCGTTGTCGTTAGGGGACTTGTAAGCTTGATATTTGTTGACAATTTTTTGAAAAGATACTCTAGACAAATATCAAACAATGCAATGGTATACTCAAAGCACTTTATACATTCTTTATAGTTTAAATACTACACTGAAATGATACTGTAATAATTCAATAGCACAATAGATGTATGATTGTGCCTATGAGACGGGTGCTCTTATGGATTTTTCCAAATTCCCTTTTATCACATGTGACTATGACTTTAGATCTACATCTTTATCGTACCTAGGTTGTGACATTATATCTACAACAAATCAAAGGTGAAATCATATGTAATTCATCAAGATTTCATTTTTGCTTTTTATATTTTTTTTTCTTTGTTTTTTTTTTTTTTTTCATAATTAGTAGGAGATGACAAGACATATAACAGACTCGGTTGCATTTTTCTCGTTATTAAGAGGTAAGGAGAATTTTACCTCTTTTTCATAATCTATTTTTTTCCTTTTATCTAGCCGATGTTTTCTTTGCAAATTGATATACATGTGAGAAACAAGGGATAACTAAGCTAAGTATGGAATGCAGTTGGTACAATTTGCTTGATGTGTTTTTTTTTTTAATTTTCAAATAAAATTTGTTTTAGTTATGATTTCATGTTTCATAGAATATTCATGCCCTTAATGGGGGAACAAAAACATAGAAAAATCATTCCAACATGGATTAAGATATCCTCAGAATAACTGATTAATACCATACTAGACCAATATAGACTACTCAACACTCGATACAGAGTGGAGCTGTCCAGTAAAGATGTGGTCCATATAAAGGCTTTGCTAGTCATCACAGGATTCTATTTTCCATATTTTTTGTAGATAATTATGAAAATTGTTTTCCTTTTTCTATGTAAGAAATCAGTTTAAGTTACCCTTTCATTTTTTTATAGAATGTTAGCACATTTCAATGCAGGAAAAATCCAAATATTGAAGAAAATTCATTCTAATGCAATGGTGCTATAATGTCAAATTTCAACGGCTGTTTGCTCCTTAGTTACAGCTGTGAAACAAGAAAATACTTGGCTTTGACGTTGCTAACGTCACATTTTGCTGTATATTCACAAAAATATAGATTGCATTAGAATGGAAATAACTAGATATTGACGTTATGTTTGTGGACGGTAAATGCTGATTTTACGGTGCAAACATCCATTTTTCTGGCTCCACTAATGGACGCAGAGACAGTCATCACAGGACATCATCTTCCAGAAATAAAGAAATTGTTGTATTGGGCGAGGCAAAGCCTCACTTCACCACACCCATTACAACTTTTTTATCGACCAAATATATTTCTGTTTCCCCCCTGTAAAACATTGTATACCTAATTTATCCCATCGACGGCTTTTGGTCTGTGTATGTTACGTCAATGGCATTTTGTTGACGTTAATAGTTTAAAGCATCCGAAAAAAATTCATGTAACATCCTGCCATTGACCTAATACATAATAATATTTGGTTCTTCTCAGCCAATTAGATTGTAAGAAACTTGACAGAGGTGAAATAAATCTTCAGAATAACCACATTGTATCATGTCAGGTCTCCATAGACTACTCTACACTCAACACAGAGTGGAGCTGTCATATAGAGACGTGATTCAGATTTGCGCAGTGATTGTCATCACGAGATATCATCTTTCACAGTGCTATTTTTGGAAAAGATGTTATATATTTTTAAATATTTCATAATTTATATTACTCTGAAAGACATTTTATTCCCTCATCTTGCTTGAGATCTATCACTGACAATTTTTCGAAAATATACCGGTACACACGACAAAATGTTTAACAGTGAAACAGTATCTTCAAAACATTTAAGCCGAAAATCCATTAAAATTTCGTTGACATATAAAACTGAAAAAGTTTCCATGATAATTTGAAGACACAAGAAAATGTATGTAATGCATCAAGTTTAAATTTTACTACTTTAGCTTAATTTTCTGTTTGGGTAATTTTCTTTTATTTAGTTTTTATTTATCAGTTAGTAGGAAAAGACAAGATGTCAAACAGAGTTTTGTTGCATATTTCTCAACTTTACTTGGTAGGGATGTTTCACTTTTATACTTTATCTTTTCCCTTTGTTTATAAATTTATTTACCGGTATTTACATGTACAAGCATAATACGCTTTTTTATGCACTAATCATGTCACAGATAATATGCTCATATTTTGTAGAAATCCACAGACGAAGGCCATATGCAAAACTGTCTGGAAGTTAAAATTATTCTATTATCTACTGTAAACCCTCTTTTATTCGTGAGCGTTTTATATCATTTAATTTCCATTGTCATTTTCAAGAAACGAAGATTCTGATTGGCTGAGAAATTTTGTTGATACATCGATCAACACAATTTTTCACAGAAGTCTATTTATAGCACTATTTTTAGAACTGGGGGTTCCCTCAAACAAGAATGAACTCGTTGCTGAAAATTCAATTTGTTGATGTTTGCTTATCATTTCTAGGGTACCATTTCTTTTCTACTTACTCAAAAATTAACAGTGCATGTAGAATTTGCTCAAACTGGTCCTTATTCCAAAGATATCGAGAGACGTTCGTTCGCTGTTTGAATCATGGCGGCTACCATTACTTGTTTTGGCAGACGTATCACTGCAAAACCTTCCGACTTACAAAATATAGTGCGGTGATTGATTATTTTTAGATCAAAGAAAAAAGTCTGTTTTCCATAATTAAATGATAAGAAATGAATTTTATATTTTTTCTGCTGATGCAGCTATCACCTGAAAAATTGTACAGAAATGCTACACGCAATGATGCAGTTTTCTGTCCAATTTTAGGGGTGATACCTGCATCAACAGAAAAAATATAAGATTCATTTCTTAATTGCTTGATGTCCTTCAATTCGCAAATATAAAACGCCGCAAATATGTCTAAACATACATTATACAATTATTGACTTTTGATGAGGTCTACTCGTAACTATAATCACGAGTAGACCTAAATCAAAAGTCAATAACTGCTTTATATATATCAAATCATCAGGATTTTTTTAACATTTGCATTGAAATGATATGTGAAGACAAAGATCTAACACTAAAAGAATCAATGCACGTGCTGGTCAAGCATGCACTAATCCCGAACAGACCGCTTTGGAGTGTTAGCGGTCAACTCACTCTGAGGTACACTCTATCAAACAGCGTCTCCACCAATCAGAAATAAGGAAAACCGGCAATAATTCCTGATCATTAATAATTAATGTGTAGTAAGGTACGTACGTACGATGTCGCGTAAATAGAACATCACGAACCAGTCACTTCACTTGGGTTCGTGAACTTAAGACGCCGCGAATAAAAGACGATTTACAGTATCTATTATCTATTTATCTGCTTATTTATCAATCTATTTATTTACTTCTTTTGCATTTCAAAATGACTCTTTGCCTCAGATATATCAGACTGATATAAGTAAACATAGAGCTCTACTTGGACTCAACAGATAAAGCACATGGAATCCTTGTAGAGACTTCATATGAGGAAACACTTTTTCAACATCACAGGCATCATATTTATAAATAAATGAAACATACAAAGCCTTTTGAAAGAATAGACATAGACTTAATAAAGTAATATGATAACAATTTTGTTATTTAAAGATGTTCATTTAAGTGATCAAGAAGTCTCTGTACATGAATAATGTAAAAAAAATTCAAAAGTAGGTCAAAGTCCAAGGTCAAAAATTTTGGTGCAGAATGGTCTTGTTATAAGGTAAACTTGTGATAAATATAAACTTTCTATAACTTACAGTTTACGAGTTCTTGCCTGTGACAGACAGACGGACAGACAAACAGACACCAGACAAATGTCGCTATGCTTCGCAGGCGACGCAAAAATTGTCGACTGGGAGCAAAGTTCAACACTCAGTTGCTTTCTATATATGTCCATTTAATCCATTTAAATATATCACTGCATTTAAAAACATAGGTAATCACAGATTACGAAGCTCACCTCATGGAAGCAAAATTCAATTCCAACATATTTCTTAGTAAATGTATATTGGCTTTTAAATGCAAAATCATTCAAGTGGAAAAAGTAGGTCAAGGTCATTTTATGAAAGTTTGATCAAATATACATCAAATATGCAAGTTTGTTGTATGTAGCACTTATACTTTGCTCAATATTGGCTATTAAAGGCAAAATCACTCAAGCGGAAAAAGTAGGTCAAGGTCATTTTATGAAAGTTTGATCAATGATACATCTAATATGCAAGTTTGGTACATGTAGCACTTATAATATGCTCAATATTGGTTTTTAAAGGCAAAATCACTCAAGCAGAAAAAGTAGGTCAAGGTCATTTTTTGAAAGTTTGATCAAAGATACATCCAATAAACAAGTTTGGTACACGTAGCACTTATACTTTGCTCAATATTGGCTTTTAAAGCAAAATCACTCAAACCGAAAAAGTAGGTCAAGGTCATTTTTTGAAAGTTTGATCAAAGATACACCCAATAAACAAGTTTGGTACATGTAGCACTTATACTTTGCTCAATATTGGCTTTTAAAGGCAAAATCACTCAAGCGGAAAAAGTAGGTCAGATGCTGCATCCGATGCATGGGTCCATCTCGGCATCCATTGATGAATCACTTGTGCAAGTTTGATTACTGTAGCATCAGTACTTTGTCAGATACTGAGCTACCCCAAACTTCTTAACCAAGCCACTCTGAGCTACCCCAAACTTCTCAACCAAGTCACTCAAGCGGAAAATGAAGGTCAGATGCAGCATCTGATGCATGGGTTCACCTCAGCATCCAAAGATGAATTACTTGTGCAAGTTTGGTTACTGTAGCATCAGTACTTTGCCAAATACTGAGCTACCCCAAAATTCTTAACCAAGGCACTCTGAGCTATCCCAAACTTCTTAACCAAGTCACTCAAGCGGAAAATGAAGGTCAGATGCAGCATCCGATGCATGGGTTCACCTCAGCATCCAAAGATGAATCACTTGTGCAAGTTTGGTTACTGTAGTATCAGTACTTTGCCAAATACTGAGCTACCCCAAACTTCTTAATCGGACGCGGATGCGGACACGGACGCGGACGCGGACGCGCGGGGATATAGCATAAGCTCACTCAACTTCGTCGAGGTGAGCTAAAAACACCTACCTGCCATACAATACATTCAAATAGTTTATCAAATATTGGCAAACAAGATGTTAATTATGTTATGTTACTAAAACTAACCATTTCGAGGCATAAATTTGAGTTTGTACATGAGTTCTACTGCAGGTATGAGAAATGCCAGAGTTTTACCGCTGCCTGTCTTTGCTGCACCCATCAGATCTCTAAAATACATTTTTTAATAAATACCACATAATATTTCAAGTATATATCACCAATGTCACCATTGAAAAATATCTTACATCGACGATCTGATTGTGTTATTTTAATGTAAAATCACACAGCTTGTTTCATAAATACTGAATAAAATGGACTGATCAATTGAAATTCATTTTATCACATGATATATACATGTATATATACATAAATAATCTCGCAATGTAGAACAATCAGGTTTTCTATAATTTCGTGTGAAATAGATTGTTCATCACAAAAAGAGGAATGTGATGCAGTGTAAGGATGCTATACAATGTAGCTGTGAGTTTTATCCAAAAGTATAGAATAATTTCTTTTTATAAAGCTGAAAAAATGATCGGGGTGATTCATGAAGATGAAAGTGAAAGTAGAACGCCAATCGTTTTTATGCGTATTAAAACTTAATAGTCACCTTATTTTAGATATAACTCATATCTAAGACATTCTTACACTGCATCTCTTTTTTCTAATAAATGATCTATTTTGCACAAAAATATAGAAAAACGGATTGTTCTGCGTTGCGAGATTACCCACCGTGTATGGGGGCATCATGTGATATTCAAATTTGGGTATTACATAGCACAATCATTTATATTTTTCTTAGTAATCTTACCTTCCTTCTAACAAGTGGGGTATAGAATCTGCTTGTATTTTGGTCATGTTGGTAAAGCCCATGTCTGCGATGCCTTTCAGCGTTAGTTCAGACACTGAGGACTCCAGGGATTTAAACGACGTATCGGATAGGATTCCAGCTCCTAATGACGACCCCGGCACTGAAAGCAAGGACAGCATCTATTTAGAGAGTTTTCATCTAGAACTTAATGTAATTCTGGAAGAGAGTTGCTATTCTAATTACCAATTTACTCCCTCAAACTCAATATAACTCTTAAGGACAGTTACTATTCCAATTATCAATTTACTCCCCAGCTTGTTGTTGACCAATCACATTTGCAGTTTTGATTTACTGAATTATTGGAGCATGCACATCATTATTCTTTTAACTCATTGTTTTTTGGATGTTGGCTTAGGGTTCAACCCGAATAAACTTGTGCCATTATTACATGTATTTTGCTTGGACTCTAGTGACTTAAGTTGACTACGGAATCAAGAGTGAAGTTTCACATTCTAAGGGTGTAAGTATCTTGACATTGACGTGCATTTGATTGCTCAGCGAATCAGGCCCCCTACTGGCATAAGTTTAAGTCCTGTAACTCAGCCTGGAATCTTCAAATATTGGGACAAACTCAAAACTCAATACATAGCTTATAAATACATGTATGTGTTCACATACCAAATTTCAGCCCAATACCTCTGTAAAGACCAACAGATAGAAAGATGGACTGACAGACACACCTTACACAAAGAAAGAGTAACGAGATATGAATAACTACTGTGTTATTTTGAATTAAAACAATCAAATAGAATTAAAACTTTTAACCATTTGGCCTAAATCAAACGGATATAAAAATCTTTGATTCTATTACACCAAAATTAGAAGAAATTGTTTAAAATTGCTATTTCTTTAATTTTGGGAGGTGGTTAATACATATACATGCATGCACTCTTCTTCATTTTTATTCATGGACATGATCATTTAAATACAAACAACTAGCGATATAAATGTATTTCTTATGCAGCCTGTTTACACTGTGCAGTTTGATTGGTTGAGTGATTACAAAACTACAAGGAGATTCACGTTTCATTACAATTTTCCTATGGCGATGTTGCTAAAAACAGGCATTTTCTGGCTCAATATTGACCAAATAATTAGAAAAGGGTTATCATACTGATGTCTTACCAAAACTAACTGAATATTGGCAAATCCCTTGTCAGAAATATCTGTTTTACTGCTCGACTAAAGCCTAGTGGAAAAACTAAATTTCTGACGGGGTTTTGCCTATACCCTGTTTGTTTTTGTAAAACACACACATGGGATTCGTAAGTCAAATATGTGTATTACAACCAAAATATCAGGTTTTATGTTTTGATGGACATTTACACGTGAGAAGTTAAGTTTCAAGTTTTATCCATCAAAATTTTGGCTCAAAAACAGGCTAAGTTTCCATTTAGCATCTTCAAATAATTTCACAATTTTTACCTTTTTTTCAAGTAAAGCTATATATTTACAAAGGACATATGTACTTACGCTTTTGTTCTTCTCGGGAAGGAATATCTGATTCTGATGATTTTAACTTTTTTGTACCTGTATCAAACAATAAGAAATAAAATATATTCATTTTCAGGGTTTTTCCCCCCCTTATTTTAGGGTCGAATTTCGGCCCCTTCCCAATGCCAAATTTCCTCTATTTTTCCCTAAAAATCACATGAGAAAATAAGACTCAAATCCTGGAAGTCAGCACAAAATGTCCTCTTTCAAAGTACATCTTTAAGTTTTTCATTCATCCCTCGTTCAGTTCAAGCAAATCAATGAAATAACAGTATTAATAAATGATACTTTAGGGTTATGCTGTGGTGACAATTTATATAAAAATTTTCCCAATATCAGCAAAATGTCGCAAATTTTCCCAAATGGGACAGTCACACGCACCTTCCCCAAAATAAAAAAAAACCCTGATTTTTTATCTCCAGGAATGTCTGTGCTTACATTTTTATACAATCATAGAAATTGTCAACATTGAATCTTTTAAAAAATCATGAATATCATAGGAACTCATTTTAAAAGAAAGATTCCGTGAAATCATATGAGAATCCTCTATCAAACTGCATACTGGAAAGTGATCTACAGCTGTTGTGAACATGAGCCTTCAGTATAATAATAATGGAATCATGTATGCATTTTGACAAGCAGGGCTCTCAATCTGCCTGATTTGGGGCAGATATTGGGCCCCATTCCCAATGCAAAATGGTATCTTTTTTTCCCAATTTATTAACCAATTTTTTCTAATTTGAAACCTCATGAAAAATTTGGGAGAAAAATAAAAACAAGATAAAAATGCTTAATTTCAAATAAAAAAGGCTTCCAAATCTCTTTAAAATTTTTCCTAAAATGTTTAGAAAACCCCGTTATTTTTCACAGTTTCAAAGGCCTCAGTCCCAAAAATGGGTGTGAGAGCCCTGACAGGGATCTAATGCAATAGATATTATCATAATTAATAATAACAAGAAATTTTATATCACTGACCAGAGCTGCCCTCCGCAGTGTCTAGTTTCCTTTTACCCAGAGACGCACCCATCGGGCTCTCTTCCGCTTCACTATCATCATGACTAGCTGCCTCCTCTGATGAAATATCCCTGTCATCATCATCATCGTCATCATCTGACCCATCCTCATCTACAAAATTATTAAAGTGTTCATCATAGTACATAAAGGTAATACCAGTAAAGGAAAAACTGTCGAATGTATAAAACAATCTGATCTGTCCTCTGTCTTTAGCAGAAACATAGGTAATCACAGATTACGAAGCTCACCTCGTGATGAAAGTTTGATCAAAGATACATCCAATATGCAAGTTTGGTACATGTAGCAGTTATACTTTGCTCAATATTGGCTTTATAGAGCAAAATCACTCAAGCGGAAAAAGTAGGTCAAGGTCATTTTATGAAAGATTGATCAAAGATACATCCAATATGCAAGTTTGGAACATCTAGCACTTTTCTTTGCTCAATATTGGCTTTTAAAGGCAAAATCACTCAAGCGGAAAAAGTAGGTCAAGGTCATTTTATGAAAGTTTGATCAAAGATACATCCCATATGCAAGTTTGGTACATGTAGCACTTATACTTTGCTCAATATTGGCTTTTAAAAGCGAAGTCACTCAAGCGGAAAATGTAGGTCAGATGCTGCATACGATGCATGGGTTCACCTCAGCATCCAAAGATGAATCACTTGTGCAAGTTTGGTTACTGTAGAATCAGTACTTTGTCAGATACTGAGCTACCCCAAACTTCTTAACCAAGTCACTCAAGCGGAAAATGTAGGTCAGATGCTGCATCCGATGCATGGGTTCACCTCAGCATCCAAAGATGAATCACTTGTGCAAGTTTGGTTACTGTAGCATCAGTACTTTGTCAGATACTGAGCTACCCCAAACTTCTTAACCAAGTCACTCAAGCGGAAAATGTAGGTCAGATGCTGCATCCGATGTATGGGTTTACCTCAGCATCCAAAGATGAATCACTTGTGCAAGTTTGGTTACTATAGCATCAGTACTTTGTCAGATACTGAGCTACCCCAAACTTCTTAACCAAGTCACTCAAGCGGAAAATGTAGGTCAGATGCTGCATACGATGCATGGGTTCACCTCAGCATCCAAAGATGAATCACTTGTGCAAGTTTGGTTACTGTAGCATCAGTACTTTGTCAGATACTGAGCTACCCCAAACTTCTTAACCAAGTCATTCAAGCGGAAAATGTAGGTCAGATGCTGCATCTGATGCATGGGTTCACCTCAGCATCCAAAGATGAATCACTTGTGCAAGTTTGGTTACTGTAGCATTAGTACTTTGTCAGATACTGAGCTACCCCAAACTTCTTAACCGGACGCGGACGCGGACACGGACGCGGACACGGACGCGGACGCGGACGCGTGGGGTTATAGCATAAGCTCACTCAACTTCGTCGAGGTGAGCTAAAAATTGGGAAGGGAAGAGGGGAAGCATTATGACATAAATGTAACATTCCCTAATCATTGTTCATGTAGTTGTTATTCGTAGACTTCGAATCATAAAATAATTTGAATAATCAGTATGAAAGACAAGCATGGTCGATCCAATTAAGAAAATATCTGCCATTTATAAAAAAAAAATATGATGATCATGATCAAACATACTTTTCCTTGAACTTCCTAGCGATTCCACATTGAAGGCATGCTTCGTGCTATAATTAACTGTATGTAAACGTATCGCAGCAAAAATATTGATACTCCTATCGCTGGCCGATATTAATACATTGACACAGCCCTAACTTGTGCAGGTATCAAAGGATTTAAGGAATTTAATGATGTCACAATGCTTTTATGTCAGATATCTGCACAAATTGAACATAGGCCTGCAAAATTATTTGTTGTAAATGTATTTTTAAGGTATACGATGTACAATAGGGCATTTTTTCATGCCTGGTAAGGTACTATAAACTATGTATTTTCTGAAAGGTTATAATGCCCACTGCTCAAAAATAATAATTTTGGGGTCAGAAAAATAAAGGGGAAAAACTGGTGAAGCATTTAAATTGTCTATTTTCTCTATATAACCTATGCAAAATGACAAAGTTGCACAAGAGTTTTTCCCCTTTGATTTTTAAGACCTAGGAGTCTTATATCTGTACTCAGGGCATCATTACCTTTCAGAAAATATATAGTTTATAGTACCTTACCAGGCATAAAATTTACCATACTTTACAATGGAGATGAATAAAACGCTATGTAAAATGACTCTATTGTACAGCGGATACCTTAAAATCTGGAAATGCAAATTTTCACACAAATACCTTCTTTATCTTCTTGTGATTGTGCTAAATTCAACTGTGCTTCTTTCTTTTTCTTCTTTTTCTTAAATTTATCTTTGTCTAAATGAACTGAAAATACAACTGTAAACATGTGGGAAAAAAAATTGATGCAAAAATGCAATTTTTTTCGACAGTAGGTCTAAATACATTATGTGCCTAATGCAAGCTGCTGTGGGAACTACATGTACATACTGTACATCTTAAGAAATGAAATATAGAGGAGAAAATGCTAACACAAGTTGGGAAGGATTTGCACCAACATTAGTCACTTTTGGATTAAAAATTGTGCATAAAACAAAAGACTCAAAATATTAGCATGATTAGAGCTGCTACAATCACAGCAATGCATTGAAAATTGCGATTCTTACTTCTGCCGCCAATCGCAAGTCACAAAGTCAAAGAACCAATCCGAATCGAATAGTCTTATAATGCATGTAAATGTGTCCAATAATGAGAAAATTGAACATTACAAGTGCTTTAAGCCATCTACAACATTGAGTACTGTCACATGATTCATAGAAACACACTGTGGCATTCACTATTTAGTTTGTAGCAATTTTCTACTTAGTGATGTACCTTGCGATAAAGGTACAATTTTCATATTTGGTGACAAATTCAAGGAAAAATTAAACACCGCTAAAGACGGTATGGCCGGATTGCAAAGAAAGTTTTTGTTACCAACTGGGTCAAGGTCACTAGGTCAAATTTTACAGCATACATTGAGAGGTCTTGTCAGAGGCAACCTACATGTATAATATAAGGTTTCTACTGCATACAGTTCCTTAGATTTTGCTTAAACCAGGAACTTCAACCAAAATCTTTAACTAGGTCAAAGTCCAAGGTCAATAGGTCAAATGTTACGGCATAAATTGAAAGGTCTCGTCATGGGCAACATACATGTATAATATAAAGTTTCTGCTGCATACAGTTCCATAGATTTTGCTTCAACCAGGAACTTTTACCACAATCTTTAACTAGGTCAAAGTCCAAGGTCAAGGTCACTACATGTATTTCAAATGTTACGGCATAAATTGAAAGGTCTTGTCATGGGCAACCTTCATGTATAATATAAAGTTTCTACTGCATATAGTTCCTTAGATTTTGCCTCAACCAGAAACTTTAACCAAAATGTTGATGGCAGACGGACATCGTCAATCTATAGACCAGAATTGCTTTCGATCCGGCCAATGAAATAATCTTGGAGAATTCTACCGTTAATAACTCAGAATTGAAAAAAATCTTTTCGAGACTTTAAACCGAAATTGAACCGAATCGAAAAGTTCCTGACTCATTGCAGCTCTACAAAATAAGTATCACCATCAGGTCTCCATAAGTCAGCTGCATGTTCTAAACAAAGTAATAAGAGGAAAATACATAACATTTATGTATCAACTGATGATGTTAAGGCCATATAAAATTGAATCTATGTTTCTCAGACACTGCCCCGCGCTATAATTTTCCGCCGACGAGACATTCTTTATTGCAACTTCAGAAAAAAATATCCATCATGTATGATCCTCCATCGTCAATTAAAAACTAAATATCCATTAATTTCACTGAATGCCTTTAGAAGAAATAAAATTTCCTGTAAAATTGTCCAAACGGAACCCCATCAATACTTTAAGAAGTGTAATCATGACGTGTTCCATATTTCCATTACGGGTAACATGATGACTTTAGCTACGCGCGTTGTTAATCATTTCTCTAAAAAGAAACTTGTATAGATATTATGTAGAGCTATGCCGATACATCTCTAGGACACTTAGACAGTCTACTCGCATGTTTATTACATCAAGTATTAAAAGTCTGTAAATTTGACTTTATCAATCTCTACAGCAGATGTAAATGTTTATGCAGCCGAACATTGTAATATTTCTGAGTCTTTTGATAATGATGGCAGTCACGATCACGGACCGACGAACGCAAGAGAAACGTAGTTAAATCCTTACATTTATAGATAAAAGTATGTCCATTGTACCCTTGTACATAATTTTATCAGATAGAGGTTAATGTTAATCAATTTTATATAAACACTTCGTTCGATTTCTAATGATGCATTGACTTCCGAAGATATACCCTATCGGTTGAAGTTTTGACCTTATCATCGGACCGACCCGAAGAAGTCAGGGGTCACATAGCATGCATACGCCAATTGAAACACGATGATTTAATTTGAACTGGGTTTAAACAAGGTGTGAGCAAGTAATAATACATAAGCCAAGTTACGTCTCCTCGTTCTCAGAAGAGTTCAGCAATGTTATTAAAAATCAAAAGGAGAAAGCCTTACATTTCAACGTCCATGTACTATTATTTTGACTGAGGATTCAAAGATGGTTTTCTATGAGGAAAACAAGAGGGAGGTATGACTGGGCATAAGATTTTTTTTTTGCTTTACATAAATCAAATAATAGTATTCTTAATGAAAAAAAAAATAAATAAAAACCCTACCTACCTTGCCACTTTTTTAGACCCAATTATCTGAGAAAGATATAATTTATTTCACATGGCCTTATTCATTTGGTAAACATACTAATTTATATATCCTTGTTTACCATTCTCACTCTTCTTTAATTTCTTTAATTTTTCTAATTTCTTCTGCTTTTTCTGTAGCTTTGCTCTGTTTTCTGTAAAAATAACAGGTTCATGTGACTTTCGGTCACTACACAGTCTTATATTAATGTTTATACATATAAATGATATAATAAATACAGTGAACCTAACTAAATGTATGATAAAGAGCTCGATTTGGAGACTGCAATGTCAGATATTGCAACAGCTATTGAACTAACACTTAATGACATTATAATCAAATTACATGTACCCATTAAAGCATTCTTTGCCCCTATTGATAATAATAAATTCATAATGCAAAAATCCCCACAGTTGCAAAGGCAGGAATTTGTCAAATCCAGAAGCTTCAAAATTGTATACTGAATAAAACAATGACTGTTTTTTTCTTAATAGAGTTTCTCTTCCATATCCAAAAAGAAATAAATGGTTTTTTTCAACAGAAATCAACTTTAATTTTCTAAAAGAAAAAAAAATCAAAAATCATTGAGACTTGCCTTCTTTTGAATTTTCCTTCTTCCCACAACATTCTTCTTCATAATCTTCACTACTGGCTATATCTTCCTCAGCATCCTCCTGTCCCTCATCAACACTAACACTCTCTGCCTCCTCTGTAACAAAGTCAAGTTTAAACATTCCATAGTGACCGAGCATAGTAGTGAATGAAAGTCAAACCACAACCCCAAACTCAGAATCCAAAAATCACAATCGATCAGCCTTTTTCACTTAACTGCGTGCCTAGCATTTTGTTGACGGCAAGTACCGACTCTCGTTACAGTTAAAAATTGATTGTCCATGAAGTCATATTGCGGGAAAAGTACTTATTTTGCCATCCAAAACAACTGGACAGACGGCTTATACAACCCTGTACGCTACCTAGGCAAACAAATTCTTTAGAAATGTCGTATTAAGCAACTTTAATACTGATATATATGCACAGCCACTGTAATTGCCCGAGATAAAGCTTTCAGGATGATTGTTATTGATTTCCGTATAAATGACAGTGTGACGTCATAACGCCCGACATAGCAGATGAATTTGAATTGAATATCAACAAGTTATAAATCCTTTCCTATGCAATGTAGAAAGTAGGAATAACATTATATAAAAAGACGAATTCAATACTAAAATCATCCCCACTAAGTCCTTACCTCTTTCAGCAACTGTGTCTTGACGATTACAGAATACGACATCAACAACAAGCGACAGAGGCAGGCGCAGCTACAATAGCTCTCTGTCGATTGATGTCACATCCTACACTCAACAGAATATTTCAAATGAAGATATCTTGTCACATTCAACGTTGTTTGTGATAATTTCAAAATAGACCACACATAAACAGTACACAGTATAAGAAAAATCCATAAACTAACGCTGTCAACATTTCATGATTTCACCGCGCTGCAACTGACTCAAACGTATAACAGAAATGGGAATACATTCCGCAAACAAAATTAGTTCCAAACAGTCAACATCTAGAGAGTGATAAATAACTTGTTTGGTCATATTTGGTCATAAATCCATTGTTAAATTTCTAATTTGTAATACTTCATATATCACAATGCATTAATTTATGACATTTCAGTCATACTGAATAAGCGTGACGTTGCCATGGGGACACTCCTGCTGTTCCTTTCTGAAATTAACTCCCATCCACTTTGGTGGACGGATTCGCTTTTAAAAATAGAATTGGGAGCTTTTGTTGTTCTATTTTTGGCTTTGAAAGCGCATATATATAGAATAAGTGTCTTATTTTGTGTGTTTATGCAGAAATAAATTACAATGGCTGATGCATTTATTATGATATAATGCGCGTTAGCGCATTTTATCACATAAATGCATCAGCCATTGTAATTTATTTCTGCATAAACACACAAAATAAGACACTTATTCTATATAAATTGACACTTATAAATCATGTAAATCTGCTCATTCAATCAATCCAAAAATTGAAAATATGAATTTTACCATTAATGATACAGAAATAAATATTTTTTTCACAAAAATACAAGATACTTTTGCTCCTTCAATCAAACCAAAAATTTAGAATATGAATTTTATGATTCAAATGTTGCAGACAAAAAATTAACCAAAATTTGAAATTGTGAATTTCACCATTTGAATTACATTGACACAGACATAAAATTTCTTTCCAGAAATATAAGACAAATTGACTATTCAAGTTTTTGTTTATAAAACTCTTTCCACATCTATCAGATAGAAAATGTAAAGTCTAACAAAAACATAGGTAATCACAGATTACGAAGCTCACCTCGTGGCAGCAAAATTCAATTCAAACATATTTCTAATTACATGTATATTGGCTTTTAAAGGCAAAATCATTCAAGCGGAAAAAGTAGGTCAATTTCATTTTATGAAAGTTTGATCAAAGATACATCCAATATGCAAGTTTGGTACATAAAGCACTTATACTTTGCTCAATATTGGCTTTTAAAGGCAAAATTACTCAAGCGGAAAAAGTAGGTCAAGTCATTTTATGAAAGAATGATCAAAGATACATCCAATATGTAAGTTTGGTACATGTAGCACTTATACTTTGCTCAATATTTGCTTTTAAAGGCAAAATCACTCAAGCAGAAAAAGTAGGTCAAGTCCATTTTATGAAATTTTGATCAAAAATAAATCATATATGCAAGTTTGGTACATGTAGCACTTATACTTTGCTCAATATTGGCTTTTAAAGGCAAAATCACTCAAGCGGAAAAAGAAGGTCAAGGTCATTACATGAAAGTTTGATCAATGATACATCCAATAAGCAAGTTTGGTACATGTAGCACTTATACTTTGCTCAATAATGGCTTTTAAAGGCAAAATCACTCAAGCGGAAAAAGTAGGTCAAGGTCATTTTATGAAAGTTTGATCAAAGATACATCCAATATGCAAGTTTGGTACATGTAGCACTTATACTTTGCTCAATATTGGCTTTTAAAAGCAAAATCACTCAAGTGGAAAAAGTAGGTCAGATGCTGCATCCGATGCATGGATCCATCTCGGCATCCAAAGATGAATCACTTGTGCAAGTTTGGTTACTGTAGCATTACTACTTGGTCAGATACTGAGCTACCCCAAACTTCTTAACCAAGTCACTCAAGCGGAAAATGTAGGTCAGATGCTGCATCTGATGCATGGGTTCACCTCAGCATCCAAAGATGAATCACTTGTGCAAGTTTGGTTACTGTAGCATCAGTACTTTGTTAGATACTGAGCTACCCCAAACTTCTTAACCAAGTCACTCAAGCGGAAAATGTAGGTCAGATGCAGTATCAGATGCATGGGTTCACCTCAGCATCCAAAGATGAATCACTTGTGCAAGTTTGGTTACTGTAGCATCAGTACTTTGTCAGATACTGAGCTACCCCAAACTTCTTAACCAAGTCACTCAAGTGGAAAATGTAGGTCAGATGCAGCATCCGATGCATGGGTTCACCTCAGCATCCAAAGATGAATCACTTGTGCAAGTTTGGTTACTGTAGCATCAGTACTTTGCCAAATACTGAGCTACCCCAAACTTCTTAACCGGACGCAGACGCACGGGGGTATAGCATAAGCTCACTCAACTTTGTCGAGGTGAGCTAAAAACCCAGCAAGTCTTGAATGTTTATCATCCAATACCAATGTTTGGTAAGAAACGACACGTGTGTACGAGGGTGGTTCGAAAAATTCATAGACAGCTGCAATATTTAAGAAATTGTTGAAAGTAAGTGTACAATTTTCGTACCAAACATTCATGAGATTTATTGCAATCAATCTATACAATACCAAGGTAACTGAAATATTCTCATTGTCATTTAAATCATTGTCTTTAATTATGTGTCGTGACATTTAGTGGCGTAATCAGAAAATTAAGATACTTAAATTGTGTAAACGCAGATGATCCCTTTATTATTTCTAAATTAGGACGCAGAAAAAGTCAATGTATATACTTTATTGTTTTATAGTTTTTTTAAAAAAGTATTTGTACTAAAATTTGAGCTTGTTACGATACACTGGACTTTAGATATCACTTTTACAAGAAGTGCCATCAAGACGTAGGAGTGGTAAAAATGACATTTCCCTACAATTTTTAAACGACGTGGAATCATTGAACTTTAATTCAAGCTAACACTAATTCCATAAAAAGAAAGAGTAGGTCGAGGTCATTTTATGAAAGTTTGATCAAAGATACATCCAATATGCAAGTTTGGAACATCTAGCACTTATACTTTGCTCAATATTGGCTTTTAAAGGCAAAATCACTCAAGTGGAAAAAGTAGGTCAGATGCTGCATCCGATGCATGGGTCCATCTCGGCATCCAAAGATGAATCACTTGTGCAAGTTTGGTTACTGTAGCATGAGTACTTTGTCAGATACTGAGCTACCCCAAACTTCTTATCAAAATCACTCAAGCGGAAAATGTAGGTCAGATGCTGCATCCGATGCATGGGTTCACCTCAGCATCCAAAGATGAATCACTTGTGCAAGTTTGGTTACTGTAGCATTACTACTTGGTCAGATACTGAGCTACCCCAAACTTCTTTACCAAGTCACTCAAGCGGAAAATGTAGGTCAGATGCAGCATCCGATGCATGGGTTCACCTCAGCATCCAAAGATGAATCACTTGTGCAAGTTTGGTTACTGTAGCATCAGTACTTTGTCAGATACTGATTACCCCAAACTTCTTAACCAAGTCACTCAAGCGGAAAATGTAGGTCAGATGCTGCATCCGATGCATGGGTTCACCTCAGCATCCAAAGATGAATCACTTGTGCAAGTTTGGTTACTGTAGCATTAGTACTTTGTCAGATACTGAGCTACCCCAAACTTCTTAACCGGACGCGGACACGGACACGTAGGGTTATAGCATAAGCTCACTCAACTTCGTTGAGGTGAGCTAAAAATGTTTAACAATAATGATAAAAATATTATTAAACTTGTCTACGAATTTATCAAACAGCCATGGTACATATGATATATATAAGTTAAGATTTTACCTTTACCTAAATCTTCATTGTCCGTGTTTTCTCCCTGAGATGTCCGAGGTGGAAACTGGGCTTTCTTCTTCTTCTTCTTCACGTTTTCTTTTCTTGCTTGACTTCCTACATTACAAATTGAGGATACACTGGCTAAACCATAATGATATTTGAAATTCATAAAACAATGAAATCTATTGTTGATCTAAGGATCAATGATACCCCTGCCCGGCATATTTTACATATAAGCAATGTATAAAAAGTTTGAAGGTGCACAATTCAACACAAAATTGAGGTACATGACCCTTTATTTGAACTTGACCTGTATTTCTAAATGTAATGCTATATCTAAGAAATAAATATATTCCCTATTACAGTTTTCATTTAAATGTCAGGCAAGCACAAAATATTGATTTTTTTCCAAGTTTGAAGGGGCACAACTCTGCATAAAATTGAGCCATATTCAAACCTAACCTGTAGTTTTTGGTGTAATAGCTACATTCAAGAGATGAAGTTATTATCTGTAACAGTTGTTCTTCTAATGTCCAGAAACCAAAAATTTTTGAATTTTTCTAAGTTTCAAGGGGCATAACTCTGCACGTAAATGAGGGACATGATGCATGTTTGGAATTGACCTGTATTTCGTAGTGTAAAAGGCATATGCAAGGAATGAATTGATTACTTGTATCAGTTTTCCTTTAAATGTCTTGAAACCACAAAATTTTGAATTTTTCTAAGTTTCAAGGGGCATAACTCTGCACAAAATTAAGGGACATGACCCATATTCGAACTTCACCCGTATTTCTTGGTTTAAGAGCTATATACAAGAAATGAATTGATTATCTGTAAGGGTTTTCCTTCAAATGTCCGGAAACCACAAAATTTTGAATATTTCTAAGTTTCAAGGGCATAACTCTGCACAAAATTGAGGGACATGACCCATATTCGAACTTGACCTGTCTTTCTGGGTGTAAAAGCTATATGTGAGAAATGAATTGATTATCTATAACGGTTTACCTTTAAATGTACGGAAACCATAAAATTTTGAATTTTTCTAAGTTTCAAGGGGCATAACTCTGCACAAAATTGAGGGACATGACCCATATTCGAACTTGACCTGTATTTCTTGGTGTTAAAGCTATATGCAAGAAATGAATTGATTATCTGTGATAGTTTTCCTTTAAATGTCCGGAAACCACAGGTGGGACGGACGCACGGACAGACGGACTGACGCACGCATGCACGGACGGACACACGGACAGACAAGTGCATCACTATATACCCCCACCATTATATGGCGGGGGTATAATAAGGTACAGGTCCTTCTGTTATACAAAATTTCTTCATCATTTCGACGATAATGTTTGAGCATCATAACAAGCTCTATTTTTGTGAAACATAAATACCCCCAGTAGAAGCTATGAAAACATAAAACTTGTTATCCAAACAGAAGGTCAAAATCACAAGTGAAAGTCACAAGTTAAGACTTTTGATACTTTGCAAGGTAAGTCCAGAAGACATGTACATACCTGTATATATATGAAATATACCGGTAACCATTCAAAAATCAAAAGTTATGACCAAGTTTCAAGTTCGAGAAAAGTAGGTCAAAATTCAAGGTCAAGGTCAAATTGTCAGAGATCATGGTCTGAAAAGAATGGTGTTGTCATAAGTAATCTTCAAGTGAAATATTTAAACCCTACTGGTCGAGCAGATGATTCCGAACAATTTTTGCGGTTTTTCCTCAATAACTCGGCTTCTATACGTCCAATCACCATGACACTCGGAACATATAATGCTTCACCCTTTATACAAATGCCTATAAAAAAAATTTGAAAATCACCCTACAGGTATAAATGATGATTTGAGGGTATTTTATTACCCCCCCCCCTTAAACGGCCATTTTATGCAAGTTACTAAAGGTATTTCCGAACGACTTGCATTTTAGTCTCTCCTGTTGTCATGGATCAAATGTTTCAAAACTTTGTTATTTTATCTATATTGAAGAATTCTATGTCAACATATATCATAAAACTTTTACAAAATTTATTTCTAACAGCGACTTTCTGAATCATGATGTGGTACGTTTATTTCTTACTTATTTCCAATTATTTTGGTTTTCTAACACATGCAATTTATACAATTTGAATATCCTGCTCTGGGCCCCTCTCAATGCAGGTTTTCATCGATCGGAGGTCAAGATATGTTCTTAACACAATGACGCCACTTTCCCCGGCTCCCAAACACACGAAGGTTACAAACAACAGGAGAAACAAATGCTAAAAATATACTAAATTAAGTTATTTTGAGATTCCCTTTTGCATGTCGTTTATTTTTCTGAATATCTAGACGTCTGTATCACCAAAATTGTGAAAAAGTAACTCCAAGTAACCGAACTAGCAATTCGTTCGGAAATACCTTCAGTTCGGAAAAATCTGCTCGACCAGTACCTGTTATAATTCAAGAGATAAAAAAGTGAAGAAAAGTAGGACAAATGTCAAGGTGAAGGTCAAAGGTCATGGTCAAAGATGAATGGTCTTGTCATAAGTAATCTACATGTGAAATATTTAAGCCCTAGCTACCACTTATGGTTCAAGAAAAATTATAGACTACTTTAAAGTTTAAGAAAAGTAGGTCAAATTTCAAGGTGAAGGTCACACTGTCAAAAGTCATTGTCTTAGATGAATGGTCTTGTAATTAGTAATCTACAAGTGAAATATTAAGGCACTTATGGTTCAAGAGATATAGCAACATTTAAAACGTATTAGAATGAAACATTTCTCCCTAGACATGCTAGAGGGAAGGGATGATAACAAATAAAAAAAACAAACACTCAAATACATAAAATTTTTGGCCCCTTGGCCTTTAACAAGTGTAAAAAATGACGATCTATAACAATTCTAAGTAAAATCCATCCTTGCTTCTATGGCGTTCATTGCAAATTGGGATTTATTAGTTTGCATCCCCCCTTCCATTCGCCAAGATATCTTGAAAACGTGAGAAAACTACCTAAAACCCATAATATAATATATAACATTTCATATGTATCACTTATACTATCTAAAATTTGAAGGCGTTTCAGGGAGAAATATATTCTATATGAATTTTCTTTAGTATTTTCCTTAAAATTGAAAAAAGTAGGTCTAAGGACAAGGTCAAAAGGTAGAAATATTTGGTACCAAAAGATTTCCTCTCAAGATACATGTACATAAACATGCAAAATATGAAAGCCTTATATATCCTTTTATTGATAGTGGGACGGAATGACAGATGGACAGACAGACTGACCAACCGACAGACAGACGAAAGAATTGCTACATTTGTGTATGTCCCCTTGGTCATAAATGACTGGGGACATAAAATCGATATGGTAATACAGGTATTAAATGGTACAGTTTGGTCCTAGTCTTTCTGTTGTACGGAATTCCTTCATCATTGGGGATGGTACCTACCGAGCTGGTTTTCTTGTAAAGCTTTTAACTTCTGTAGTTTCTTTTGCTTCTTCAAAGCCTTTAAAGTTTTCAAGTCTGCAAGATAAAAGAAAATTAGGAACAAATCAGTAGTTAAATCAAAAGCGGTGACAATCTGAAATTAAAAGATGATCATGATGATAGATTCTTGTAACTACATGTAGTACTTCAAAAACTTGCTTGATAGAGAGCAAAAATACCGAAGTGGTGTCGACTCTGAAGCCCAGATCAGGAGAGGAACTTTGCTGATAAATGTTAGAGGCCAATTGTGCCGATAGATTCTACATTTCATAAACTCATTTACAAACACTTTTCAATAGAGTAAAAGAAAAATTGATCTGTAATTGTTTTCATCCCTAACGTTGTCTCTGTAATGCCAAGGCATAATATACAGTTAAAGTATACCATTGAGGGAGTTAGCACGATTCTGGTTCCCCGAGACCAGACCTATTTCCCGAGGCGAAGCCAAACATATCAAAACATATCTCTTAGGTTCACATGGTTCCAATGGAAATTCTTATGATTTTGCCATGCCTTCTCGACTGAATGACTGAGTAACGGAAAATATTAATTTTTGATGATAAGATAAACAGAAACATCATTTATCATACTCATACATGTTTAATTTTTGATTGTTTTATTTCATTGCGGATTAATTTATGTGCTTAGCGGATAGGAGGCGGATTACTCTGCCCGCGTATTAATAGCGTCATCCGATCAACCTTCAACAGCGCTGATTGGCTGATACTGACACACCCCAAAGAAGCTCCGCCCCATTTTGAAACTAACTCCCTAGGGAAATAGTCTTCTCAACTAATGCACCCCTTTGCAGTGAAATAGTCTTATCAGGCGATTTTCAGGGATTTAATTTACTTTAATGAGTCTCTTTTTATATAGGAAAAAATCAGTACAGGTATAATAATACAAAATGTACACCCCCTCCAAATCCTTTATCCTAAATATAATGTATATTGAATACTTTCTTTGAACTGTCAGGTATGATACTGGTACAAAAATGTACATTAACAATAATAATACATGTGGCTGCCTACTGTAAATATGTAAAGTTTATGTAAACGGAAGAGCGCATTCAAGGGCAGATCACTCACTTTTTTCCCGCCATATTTCCTTGAGTGATCTGCCCTTGAATGCGCTCTTCCTTGTGTTTACCGAGTAAAGGTGGAAAAGGACGATGCCATGATTGAAATTTAGTGAATAGAAAGATAGGTTTATTTAGTTTATGAATTATCATTGATCATTTAAAAGTTGAAAAAGTAAATTACTTTCTTGACCAATGGCAAATAGGCTATGCATTCAGCTCTGAATCATATAATTTGCATATTCGGATATAGGGATGTTCGAGTGACGAAAAAGTGACGTCACACTGCGCATGCGCATGAAAATTGGTTGGCAAAAAGTGGTTCTCTTATATAATATGTATAGCAATGTCCACTGCTATTCACGTTAATAATCTTTATCGGTACAGTTTATCGACAGATATAATTAAATTAAGATTACTTCAAAGTTGTTACAATATTAATCGATCGTTTTAATTGCTTGTGATATATTTTGTTTTAATTTAATTTTTCTCTGTTAATCACCGGTATGTATAAATAGCATTTAGTCTCTGTGGGTTGATTTAATTTCTAAAGTCGTGAATGTGAACATCTTATATCATTCATCAATTTGTCAAGTACAACCTATACAGTGTATCTCGTATACACAAGACAATGATTTGACACCTGCCATTTACCTTGATTTTTGTAGGCTGTCCAGGTAGATTTTTCACCCAGGCGCCGTGGCGGAACCAATGATCCGCAAAGGAGAGAAAGCCACTGCATGTGATCTATCCATTTCATATTTCAGTTTTTGATATTTTGACACGGATGAAACATCTAAACCATTTTTTTTTTATTTTTGGTAAATACTTACCAGTGATTTTTTTTGGCCGGATTTACCGCCGAATATCGGTGGCTTCCCCTCGTAAAAATTAGCTTTATTTTCCCAAAAATCGGCCCATATTTTCCCAATACACGGAAATCAAAATTGTTTTCAAAATTGAAATGAAAATGACTCGAAACGTGCACAAAAGTAATCCACGGCAAGGTTCTCATTAAGAGCCGGCGACCGGCGATTTCTCGCCTCCTACTTTGGGTAAAATCGCCGCCTACTTTCCGTAAAATAATGTTGTATCTCAGTTTCTTTAAGTATGAAAACTGAACGTGTACTAAAGGAAATTACGTTGTCCTTTAAAAAGCTTTCACTATACAAGCTACGTACGCGATAAATATTTCTGTAACTACAGTGAGTAAATTGATTTCAACACGGCGTGATGGGTCATTTTACGGCAACGTATATTAAAGAAGTACTATAGGACGATCAGATCTCGACTTTTCACGCATGTAAATAAGATTTTTAATTAATATGAAAATTGTATAGTTATTGACCACGCGCCTCTACGTGCCACGGACGATCAAACGCCGGTCATGATAGTGATACTCAAGTTCTTAAACTTTTTCTCCCTCGGTCTATTTTCTGTATGTAAACAATGTACTAGAAATTATTTGAACAACATCAAGAATTCATTGTTATACTGAGTCTATTGAAACATCCACAAGGTGCAAGGCTCTGCGGGGGGACAGTAACTGCTGAGTGCGCGATCCCGCTCGCAGAATTCAAAACGTCAGAGTGACACACATTCGTTAAATATCTTGCATCCGTAGACCGAAACGTTCGTCAATTTAATATGATCTATACTACAGGTACATGCTTACAACTCAATGCTCTCAAAAATTTTGAAAGGAAAATGTTTTTTGTTTTAAAAATCGAATTGTTCACACTGAGGAGAGCGCCATAAAAAAATACATCTAAATACCGATATTATAATTGATAGTTCAAAGCTTCAATAGGCGAAAAGGGGTGTACCTTTGCTTTTGCAAACTCTTTCACTTTCCTGGTAGTAATACTGATAACTTTAAGGCATTTTGAACAGGAAATTGCTGTTTTGAACCAATAATTTGAGCGTTTCTTCAAAGAAATTTTGTTTCTAGATTTTCCCAATTTGTTCCAATTATCGCATATTTTCCCAAATGAAAAGGTACAGGTGGCTTTTAAAAAAGGTAAAAAAATCACTGCTTACATTACATTTGTCTTTTAATAGAAAGAAGCAAAAAGGAAATACAACCCATTTATATATCGATCATAATCATATAAGTTGGAACAGTGGATCATTATTCAATATTTCTCATATATATCTCAAGATTTATTTATTTATTTATTTATTTATTTATTTATTTATTTCAACGGGATAATTGTTTAAATAATTCCGAAAGTTAGATAAATGGAAGTCCGAACATCTGCAAAAGATGGAAATAGAATGCTAGGATTTTATATGGTCCGAGATCCCTCTCTTTAATTCATATTAACATTTATCATTTATTTTTATTGTGTATTTCAATCTTATCTTTCATTTTAAATTCATGAATGTCTCTTTTAATTCCAACGATTTTCAATCTTAAGGGGTGCGGCTGCCCAAACTTACATGGAATTGAGAAATAAGTGCTTCTTTAAGCATTCTAAATTCTAATCTTGAGCCCCCCCCCCCCCTTTCTCTAGCAAGCAAAAAGTTAGATAAGGCATGTCAATTAAAAAAAATAATAATTTCCATGTCCAAAGTAACAAAATTACTGAAGGAATAATAAAAGAGAAAAAGAGAATTTGTGCGTGTTTTCATTGTTATTACTATGACCGGCGTTATCTATATAAATTGGAGACAGTCTTTAGAAATAACAAACAAAACAAATTAAGCTAAGAAAATTAGAACTCTTTATTTCATTAAACGTTGTCTGTGAGTTAAATTTTTTTCCGTTTTGCGTTTTCAAACAGTTCGACATTAATTTTGGTCAAACTATTTCCCTCTTTCCATCCCGCTCAAATGCTCCACCTTAATTAAATCACAACTAATATGCATGTTTGAGGGATAGGTGTGTACTTGTCAAAACAACTGGTAATTGGTCGGGTATGTTACACCTAATACAGGAGCATATAAATGGGACAATGTGAATTACACCGGCTTTTGTTTCTTTGAGAAGTAAAATTTGAAGAAAAAAAATATCGGCAGCTTATTGATTCTTGCTCCCCCCCCCCCCCCTCCAATCGAACGGCAGTCTGATATACTAACAAACTCAGCGGGATTTCTTTATTGTTGTGATTAGAATGGTCAGTGTCACAGCAGGACTTATCAATAAAATAATAATAGGAAAGTAGCGCATATTAGAGCATCAATTGTCGATTTATCCCCTGGTGTCACATATATTTCCCTTCACTGCCACCCGTTTTTGCCAACCAGCCTCGTTTTCGCGAGACCCGTGACGTCACGTCGAACATCCCTATAGAAGTTGCATGGCGTTGACGAAAATAATGTTTACAAGAGAAAACGTTGTGTTGTCCACGGAAAAGGAACTGTAACATCTATCTGCCGCTGTTATGGTAAGTAATGATTGTTGTTTTTAGAAGATGATATATCATTTTAAGTGTTGGAAGTCAGGATTCGTCCGTTGTGTCCCATGTAGACAATATATTGGTGGATTTACATGTGTGTTGGGAAAATCGAAAAAAAATCAACATGAATTTTGTTTCTTTCCTGTACATTTCATTAATTAGAATAACAGAGTCGTGAGGTAGGACAATAATTTATTTACTGAAATAGAACGACAGGTTCCTGTGGTTATATAGAGTAAATTTGATAGTGCCGAACCTGTTTCTGACAGATTTTGCACCAGAATTTGATTGAGGATCAGATATTGCATTTTATCATCAGAAATTAGTTCTTCCCTTTTCTCTTCTTGTGTACACGGAAGATCCGCAGTTGGCTCCTACATGTATGAGTCGGTCCATTGCAAATACAAAATTTTCTGCAAACTGATTTTCTATTTTCTTCGATTTTTTAAAACTTTTGTTTATCAATTTGATATTCAAATGAGTATCTGTGACGAGATATTCCCCATAATTTTAGAGTTTACCATAATCAAACCGTTCATACCTTTTATTTGCTTTAATTCTGTCATTTTACTCACAACGCGTGTTCAATTTCTCTCGAATTTCCTCTTCTACTTTGCTTTGAATCATAATCAGAAAAACGCTTTAAAAGTTCTGAAAAGTTGTTTCGATAACAAGACAATTCACATAAAAGCATTGCTAAATTCCTGGTACCGACAGCTGCCAGCCACTTCGGCCTTTTTACAATTCGGCTTATTCATTCTCAACATTTTCTTGGTCAGAATATTTATTTCCAAAAGTGCTAGCCCCCACCGATATAAAGAATCAAATGATCGTCTCTGTACATCGTGTGAATCCCCGGGGCAGATCATCGTACCTCACATAATGGCTTGTGACTCCTTAAACGAGTTAAAGAAGATCCATTACGATAATCTCAACAGCACTCACAATAGAGCACTAAATTGAGCATCGACGGACCCCTAGCAAGCTAGAGGGGGATCAGGTGCCCGGGAGGAGTAAGCATCCCCTGTTGGCTAGCCGCACCCGCCGCCGATGTTCATGCACGAAAGTAAAAACAATACATAAAATACATTCATTGCACTGTCACTTAAAGTATCACCAATTAAGGAAGTCGACCCCACAGGTGCCTGCAGATATGATCGTTTCCACCCCTTCTTTCTTTCCTAGAATCATGGCTAAAATGGCCGTGGAGTACAAAAGAAAGAAAGAGGGGGTGGATGGAAACGATCATATCTGCAGGCACCTGTGGTTGACCCATATCTAAATAATGGATAGTGCCGAAGTACCTTTTCCATCATTGTAACAAATATTGACATCAATGTGACAAAAGTTGACGACCGAGCGATTAGGGGATTCCCCAATTTTTTTTTGAAAAGGTCTATCTAAGATGGTCATTTTGAAATTTATTTCAATAAAATCGGACTTGAAACAAAAAAGTTATTAGGAAAAAGAACTTTGAAGACCAAAAAATTTAATTGTGTGAGAATTTATTTCTATGCATTATATTGGAGATTTGTAGTCGTGTTTGGTATCAAATGAATCAGAATGAATGAAATAGAAATAAGAAAATAAACAGAAAAAGAAAAGAAAGGGAAAAAAGAATAAGAGAGAAAAGGACTTTTGAAGGAGATAAATTTATGAACATCACCGATCAAAATAAAATCATATTACAGATAACGCGAATAATAATATAAAGTTGCACAAACATTGCACTTTACAAAACAAACGTGATTTCGGTTACTGCATCCACCATAACAGATCCTGTGGTGATTGGTATCAAATGAATCAGAATGAATGAAATAGAAATAAGAAAATAAACAGAAAAAGAAAAGAAAGGGAAAAAAGAATAAGAGAGAAAAGGACTTTTGAAGGAGATAAATTTATGAACATCACCGATCAAAATAAAATCATACTACAGTTAACGCGAATGATAATATAAAGTTGCACAAACATTGCACTTTACTTCGGTTACTGCATCCACCATAACAGATCCTCATTAAAAAAAAAAAACTAGACATACACAGCAAAAAACACACATGAAAAAGAGGAACATCAAATACAAATCAAAACACCATACAAAAAAGACGGCACATATACCAACAAAACCAATTGGCAACCGTTAACGTTTTAGGACAACCATATGTCAACGTTTGTAGCAAATGGTCAGGTGATCCTGATTACGCGCGGACGACGCTCCCAATTTTAAGGTTACCAAGATTTCTCGAAGAACGCACGATTTTAATTGATATATATATATTAATATAACCTCCTCAGTGTGAGTTTACCACACAAACAAGTATAAATTTTGGTATCAAAGTGATGCATGGACAAGATTCTGGTCTAGTGTCATATGCAAGTTAAAAAAGATGCATCAACAAGAAAAGTTTGGGATCTTTAACCCTGTACATATTACTCGATCAAAGAGACTTTCGATACAAAATAGGGTATACAAGCACTCTTCAAAATAGGGGAAGTCCCTTCGGATACACGTCAAAACATGGCTGCCCTCAAATTTAAAGTTGCGCAATCTGTATACTTTTTAGATCAGGAGTTGTTTCCTTTCTTACATAATAATATCTGAAGAAAGATATGGTGAAACTCAAAATAACACCATTGAAAATGATAGGGTTCAGAAGAAAAAGTATAATGAATCGATTTAATAACAAATAATAAAGCTAAGGAAATTAGTCTACGTAGCGCCATCTACAATAAATTCCGTTAAGCGAATGTGGTATTTCATCAAAGTGCTTGTTTGTGCAGTTGTTTTCATGCATTTTAGTGTTTAATTCATTTATACTTTTGATGCACAAGTGCGTTCCACTATTAACATAAAAAAGAAAATGAAAACATCATCTAAATGGAGACATACTAGCATTTATTTGGGTCACTAGGTTCTTGCTATTTATATAAAAATCTCAAACGATTCCAGATGCTTGTATCTGGTTATAACATTTAATCTACACTTATTTTGTTGTGAATGTAATTTATGTTATAGATTACATTCATTGGAAAAAATATGACGGAGACTGAATGCCTCTAACAGAATGATCACCGGTTCAGTGTGGAGGAAATTAATTGTTTTTGATAGAGCGTTTATAATAATTGACCAGGGTTATGTACATGTACAGTGTAAGCAGCGACAAAGTTTGAAATCTAAAAGCAAAATCTTAATTATATCTTTTTTTCAATACAGCTTTTGTCTTTCTCTGAAAATGAATTCTAACGTACCATTCTACTTTTGTGTATTTCATTTGTAGAATAGTCCAGAGAATAAATATAGATGAAAATGGAATGAGTGGTATTATGATATCATTGCTGAGCAGAAGTTATAAAATTTTCTCGCAGATTAGATAGCTAGGTTTTGATAATTTGTTATACGTTCAATATTTCATTGAGACCAAGGAAGAAATTACAGTAAATCAAATTATAAGGGGAAAATATGAAAATAGGACATTTTCTCATTTGCTTTTGTATTCTTTGAAAAAAAAAGTGTTGGAGACGGATTCGAACCAGCGACTTTTACCTCCTTGGTGCAAGAGTCAGCGCCTCAGACCACTGGGCCACAAAGCGCTAGTGATATGCGATCCTTATGTTTAATGTATTAGATGTATATATAATGAACGAAATCGTGTCCAAAATATTGAAATAATGTATATGAGATATTTAATATTTTTCTATGTCTTTTGATGTTTCACAAACAATTGTACTATCCTAAGGATAAAGTATTATTTGGAATAGGGTTCATTTGAGAAGTTATCTCCCACTGATGAATTTTACTTTTAAATTCAATTGTGAAAGATCTAAGCGATGAACTTGATATTTTTCAGTGAAATTTGATAAATATTATTTCACAGAATTTTTCATTCCATCCATATTTGATTCCCCAACATTTTCTTGTGAAAATGGCTGAAAACTAGTTTTCCATTGAAGTCAATGTAAACTCTGAGGTTCGATAACTCTTACAATCACCAACTTTCTTCTAAAACGAATTGGTGAACATTTTTTAATGAATTCTTACACCATAACTATATCAAAAGTTTAAAATTTCAGACTCATTAGATGAGTGAACAAATTATTCCTCCTCATTATACATTTGATGCCTCAATTTATTCTTTAACTTTTTTTAAAACAAACGTACGTACAACGTTGCACTTATCATTTCTAATGTTTGAATCCATTTTATAGTGAAAGTTATTCTATTCTTCAGTTCACACCTTCTACAAAAAAGAAGTATATTTATTATTATGAATATTTTCATCAGATAAGGAGAAGCAACTTCATGACGTACTTGATTCTAGGATAGTTTTTGAAATATTCTGTGTATCGCTTCTCTCGACACAACACAATTTATATTGGGATTTTCGGTATATAAATAGGACTTCAACTATGGAGTGTACAACAAATGAATCGAATCCTTTAGGTTCTTTTTGGCATTGGGAGGGAGGGAAAAGCAAATCTAACACAGGTCCCCACTTTCTTTCAACAAAGATTTTCCCTTACGTATCATTCGCTCCCATCTCCCCAACCTATAATCCGACACGCTATGGAGGGGCCTGTGTCGTTCCTTCTCCTCCTTTACGGGGGAAGGGGGGGGGGGGGGTAGATATAAGAAAGAGAAAAAGAAAAGAAAGGAAAAAGAATAAGAGAAAAAAAGGATTTTTGAAGGAGATGAATTTATGAATATCACCGATCTAAATAATAATATAAAGTTGCACAAACATTGCACTTTACAAAACAAACGTGATTTCTGTTACTTCATCCGTCACGACAGATCCTCATTAAAAAAAGACTAGACATACACAGCAAGAGACACACATGAAAAAGAGGAACATCAAATACAAATCAAATCACCATACACAAAAGGCGGCACATATATCAACAAAACCAATTGGCAACCGTTGCCGTTTTAGGACAACCATATGTCAACGTTTGTAGCAAATGGTCAGGTGATCCTGATTACGCGCGGACGACGCTCCCAATTTTAAGGTTACCAAGATTTCTCGAAGAACGCACGATTTTAATTGATATATATATATTAATATAACCTCCTCAGTGTGAGTTTACCACACAAACAAGTATAAATTTTGGAATCAAAGTGATGCATGGACAAGATTCTGGTCTAGTGTCATATGCAAGTTAAAAAAGATGCATCAACAAGAAAAGTTTGGGATCTTTAACCCTGTACATATTACTCGATCAAAGAGACTTTCGATACAAAATAGGGTATACAAGCACTCTTCAAAATAGGGGAAGTCCCTTCGGGTATACGTCAAAACATGGCTGCCCTCAAATTTAAAGTTGCGCAATCTGTATACTTTTTAGATCAGGAGTTGTTTCCTTTCTTACATAATAATATCTGAAGAAAGATATTGTTATGGGTCAGAATACCCCAAAACGCCAGCAAAAATCAGACAAAGACAGAATATAAATTTACAAGTTTAATTATGTACAAAATATATATATTTGAAATGATTACAACTTACAATACAATGTCCGGATCAAAGTGTCCGTTACGGTCCACAAAGTCTATCGAATGTATGGTTTCCGGTAATCACAAACGTTCTCGAAAGATCGGTGTCCAAACGTTGTTAAATGGATTAAAGTCTCAACAAATAAAGTGTTCCAGTATATCAGAATAGATGAATGAATCGTGTCTACGAATGTGTACGAATGCCCCCTCAACACAGTTCCCCCCAGGTATTTATACTTAATACCAATGAATTAACCAGAAGCTTCTAGAACAATGACTCATTAAAAATGATTAACAATAGAGTAAACTCTAGAAATCACAGTCATGTGATGATAATGATGTAACAAAGAACATACTGGAATATTCTCTAATGAAATAAACATGACATAGTAAAATCTAGAAAGAATTATTATGAAATCATTAAATATCATGACTAAGTACATGTGTACCTACACATAAAGTAAAACTAAAATAATACATGACCCACAACAATATGGTGAAACTCAAAATAACACCATTGAAAATGATAGGGTTCAGAAGAAAAAGTATAATGAATCGATTTAATAACAAATAATAAAGCTAAGGAAATTAGTCTACGTAGCGCCATCTACAATAAATTCCGTTAAGCGAATGTGGTATTTCATCAAAGTGCTTGTTTGTGCAGTTGTTTTCATGCATTTTAGTGTTTAATTCATTTATACTTTTGATGCACAAGTGCGTTCCACTATTAACATAAAAAAGAAAATGAAAACATCATCTAAATGGAGACATACTAGCATTTATTTGGGTCACTAGGTTCTTGCTATTTATATAAAAATCTCAAACGATTCCAGATGCTTGTATCTGGTTATAACATTTAATCTACACTTATTTTGTTGTGAATGTAATTTATGTTATAGATTACATTCATTGGAAAAAATATGACGGTGACTGAATGCCTCTAACAGAATGATCACCGGTTCAGTGTGGAGGAAATTAATTGTTTTTGATAGAGCGTTTATAATAATTGACCAGGGTTATGTACATGTACAGTGTAAGCAGCGACAAAGTTTGGAATCTAAAAGCAAAATCTTAATTATATCTTTTTTTCAATACAGCTTTTGTCTTTCTCTGAAAATGAATTCTAACGCACCATTCTACTTTTGTGTATTTCATTTGTAGAATAGTCCAGAGAATAAATATAGATGAAAATGGAATGAGTGGTATTATGATATCATTGCTGAGCAGAAGTTATAAAATTTTCTCGCAAATTAGATAGCTAGGTTTTGATAATTTGTTATACGTTCAATATTTCATTGAGACCAAGGAAGAAATTACAGTAAATCAAATTATAAGGGGAAAATATGAAAATAGGACATTTTCTCATTTGCTTTTGTATTCTTTGAAAAAAAAGTGTTGGAGACGGATTCGAACCAGCGACTTTTACCTCCTTGGTGCAAGAGTCAGCGCCTCAGACCACTGGGCCACAAAGCGCTAGTGATATGCGATCCTTATGTTTAATGTATTAGATGTATATATAATGAACGAAATCGTGTCCAAAATATTGAAATAATGTATATGAGATATTTAATATTTTTCTATGTCTTTTGATGTTTCACAAACAATTGTACTATCCTAAGGATAAAGGATTATTTGGAATAGGGTTCATTTGAGAAGTTATCTCCCACTGATGAATTTTACTTTTAAATTCAATTGTGAAAGATCTAAGCGATGAACTTGATATTTTTCAGTGAAATTTGATAAATATTATTTCACAGAATTTTTCATTCCATCCATATTTGATTCCCCAACATTTTCTTGTGAAAATGGCTGAAAACTAGTTTTCCATTGAAGTCAATGTAAACTCTGAGGTTCGATAACTCTTACAATCACCAACTTTCTTCTAAAACGAATTGGTGAACATTTTTTAATGAATTCTTACACCATAACTATATCAAAAGTTTAAAATTTCAGACTCATTAGATGAGTGAACAAATTATTCCTCCTCATTATGCATTTGATGCCTCAATTTATTCTTTAACTTTTTTTAAAACAAACGTACGTACAACGTTGCACTTATCATTTCTAATGTTTGAATCCATTTTATCGTGAAAGTTATTCTATTCTTCAGTTCACACCTTCTACAAAAAAGAAGTATATTTATTATTATGAATATTTTCATCAGATAAGGAGAAGCAACTTCATGACGTACTTGATTCTAGGATAGTTTTTGAAATATTCTGTGTATCGCTTCTCTCGACACAACACAATTTATATTGGGATTTTCGGTATATAAATAGGACTTCAACTATGGAGTGTACAACAAATGAATCGAATCCTTTAGGTTCTTTTTGGCATTGGGAGGGAGGGAAAAGCAAATCTAACACAGGTCCCCACTTTCTTTCAACAAAGATTTTCCCTTACGTATCATTCGCTCCCATCTCCCCAACCTATAATCCGACACGCTATGGAGGGGCCTGTGTCGTTCCTTCTCCTCCTTTACGGGGGGGGGGGAAGGGGGGGGGGTAGAAATAAGAAAGAGAAAAAGAAAAGAAAGGAAAAAGAATAAGAGAAAAAAAGGATTTTTGAAGGAGATGAATTTATGAATATCACCGATCTAAATAATAATATAAAGTTGCACAAACATTGCACTTTACAAAACAAACGTGATTTCGGTTACTGCATCCGTCACGACAGATCCTCATTAAAAAAAGACTAGACATACACAGCAAGAGACACACATGAAAAAGAGGAACATCAAATACAAATCAAATCACCATACACAAAAGGCGGCACATATATCAACAAAACCAATTGGCAACCGTTGCCGTTTTAGGACAACCATATGTCAACGTTTGTAGCAAATGGTCAGGTGATCCTGATTACGCGCGGACGACGCTCCCAATTTTAAGGTTACCAAGATTTCTCGAAGAACGCACGGTTTTAATTGATATATATATTAATATAACCTCCTCAGTGTGAGTTTACCACACAAACAAGTATAAATTTTGGTATCAAAGTGATGCATGGACAAGATTCTGGTCTAGTGTCATATGCAAGTTAAAAAAGATGCATCAACAAGAAAAGTTTGGGATCTTTAACCCTGTACATATTACTCGATCAAAGAGACTTTCGATACAAAATAGGGTATACAAGCACTCTTCAAAATAGGGGAAGTCCCTTCGGGTATACGTCAAAACATGGCTGCCCTCAAATTTAAAGTTGCGCAATCTGTATACTTTTTAGATCAGGAGTTGTTTCCTTTCTTACATAATAATATCTGAAGAAAGATATGGTGAAACTCAAAATAACACCATTGAAAATGATAGGGTTCAGAAGAAAAAGTATAATGAATCGATTTAATAACAAATAATAAAGCTAAGGAAATTAGTCTACGTAGCGCCATCTACAATAAATTCCGTTAAGCGAATGTGGTATTTCATCAAAGTGCTTGTTTGTGCAGTTGTTTTCATGCATTTTAGTGTTTAATTCATTTATACTTTTGATGCACAAGTGCGTTCCACTATTAACATAAAAAAGAAAATGAAAACATCATCTAAATGGAGACATACTAGCATTTATTTGGGTCACTAGGTTCTTGCTATTTATATAAAAATCTCAAACGATTCCAGATGCTTGTATCTGGTTATAACATTTAATCTACACTTATTTTGTTGTGAATGTAATTTATGTTATAGATTACATTCATTGGAAAAAATATGACGGTGACTGAATGCCTCTAACAGAATGATCACCGGTTCAGTGTGGAGGAAATTAATTGTTTTTGATAGAGCGTTTATAATAATTGACCAGGGTTATGTACATGTACAGTGTAAGCAGCGACAAAGTTTGAAATCTAAAAGCAAAATCTTAATTTTATCTTTTTTTCAATACAGCTTTTGTCTTTCTCTGAAAATGAATTCTAACGTACCATTCTACTTTTGTGTATTTCATTTGTAGAATAGTCCAGAGAATAAATATAGATGAAAATGGAATGAGTGGTATTATGATATCATTGCTGAGCAGAAGTTATAAAATTTTCTCGCAAATTAGATAGCTAGGTTTTGATAATTTGTTATACGTTCAATATTTCATTGAGACCAAGGAAGAAATTACAGTAAATCAAATTATAAGGGGAAAATATGAAAATAGGACATTTTCTCATTTGCTTTTGTATTCTTTGAAAAAAAAAGTGTTGGAGACGGATTCGAACCAGCGACTTTTACCTCCTTGGTGCAAGAGTCAGCGCCTCAGACCACTGGGCCACAAAGCGCTAGTGATATGCGATCCTTATGTTTAATGTATTAGATGTATATATAATGAACGAAATCGTGTCCAAAATATTGAAATAATGTATATGAGATATTTAATATTTTTCTATGTCTTTTGATGTTTCACAAACAATTGTACTATCCTAAGGATAAAGGATTATTTGGAATAGGGTTCATTTGAGAAGTTATCTCCCACTGATGAATTTTACTTTTAAATTCAATTGTGAAAGATCTAAGCGATGAACTTGATATTTTTCAGTGAAATTTGATAAATATTATTTCACAGAATTTTTCATTCCATCCATATTTGATTCCCCAACATTTTCTTGTGAAAATGGCTGAAAACTAGTTTTCCATTGAAGTCAATGTAAACTCTGAGGTTCGATAACTCTTACAATCACCAACTTTCTTCTAAAACGAATTGGTGAACATTTTTTAATGAATTCTTACACCATAACTATATCAAAAGTTTAAAATTTCAGACTCATTAGATGAGTGAACAAATTATTCCTCCTCATTATGCATTTGATGCCTCAATTTATTCTTTAACTTTTTTTAAAACAAACGTACGTACAACGTTGCACTTATCATTTCTAATGTTTGAATCCATTTTATCGTGAAAGTTATTCTATTCTTCAGTTCACACCTTCTACAAAAAAGAAGTATATTTATTATTATGAATATTTTCATCAGATAAGGAGAAGCAACTTCATGACGTACTTGATTCTAGGATAGTTTTTGAAATATTCTGTGTATCGCTTCTCTCGACACAACACAATTTATATTGGGATTTTCGGTATATAAATAGGACTTCAACTATGGAGTGTACAACAAATGAATCGAATCCTTTAGGTTCTTTTTGGCATTGGGAGGGAGGGAAAAGCAAATCTAACACAGGTCCCCACTTTCTTTCAACAAAGATTTTCCCTTACGTATCATTCGCTCCCATCTCCCCAACCTATAATCCGACACGCTATGGAGGGGCCTGTGTCGTTCCTTCTCCTCCTTTACGGGGGGGGAAGGGGGGGGGGGTAGAAATAAGAAAGAGAAAAAGAAAAGAAAGGAAAAAGAATAAGAGAAAAAAAGGATTTTTGAAGGAGATGAATTTATGAATATCACCGATCTAAATAATAATATAAAGTTGCACAAACATTGCACTTTACAAAACAAACGTGATTTCGGTTACTGCATCCGTCACGACAGATCCTCATTAAAAAAAGACTTGACATACACAGCAAGAGACACACATGAAAAAGAGGAACATCAAATACAAATCAAATCACCATACACAAAAGGCGGCACATATATCAACAAAACCAATTGGCAACCGTTGCCGTTTTAGGACAACCATATGTCAACGTTTGTAGCAAATGGTCAGGTGATCCTGATTACGCGCGGACGACGCTCCCAATTTTAAGGTAACCAAGATTTCTCGAAGAACGCACGGTTTTAATTGATATATATATTAATATAACCTCCTCAGTGTGAGTTTACCACACAAACAAGTATAAATTTTGGTATCAAAGTGATGCATGGACAAGATTCTGGTCTAGTGTCATATGCAAGTTAAAAAAGATGCATCAACAAGAAAAGTTTGGGATCTTTAACCCTGTACATATTACTCGATCAAAGAGACTTTCGATACAAAATAGGGTATACAAGCACTCTTCAAAATAGGGGAAGTCCCTTCGGGTATACGTCAAAACATGGCTGCCCTCAAATTTAAAGTTGCGCAATCTGTATACTTTTTAGATCAGGAGTTGTTTCCTTTCTTACATAATAATATCTGAAGAAAGATATGGTGAAACTCAAAATAACACCATTGAAAATGATAGGGTTCAGAAGAAAAAGTATAATGAATCGATTTAATAACAAATAATAAAGCTAAGGAAATTAGTCTACGTAGCGCCATCTACAATAAATTCCGTTAAGCGAATGTGGTATTTCATCAAAGTGCTTGTTTGTGCAGTTGTTTTCATGCATTTTAGTGTTTAATTCATTTATACTTTTGATGCACAAGTGCGTTCCACTATTAACATAAAAAAGAAAATGAAAACATCATCTAAATGGAGACATACTAGCATTTATTTGGGTCACTAGGTTCTTGCTATTTATATAAAAATCTCAAACGATTCCAGATGCTTGTATCTGGTTATAACATTTAATCTACACTTATTTTGTTGTGAATGTAATTTATGTTATAGATTACATTCATTGGAAAAAATATGACGGTGACTGAATGCCTCTAACAGAATGATCACCGGTTCAGTGTGGAGGAAATTAATTGTTTTTGATAGAGCGTTTATAATAATTGACCAGGGTTATGTACATGTACAGTGTAAGCAGCGACAAAGTTTGAAATCTAAAAGCAAAATCTTAATTATATCTTTTTTTCAATACAGCTTTTGTCTTTCTCTGAAAATGAATTCTAACGTACCATTCTACTTTTGTGTATTTCATTTGTAGAATAGTCCAGAGAATAAATATAGATGAAAATGGAATGAGTGGTATTATGATATCATTGCTGAGCAGAAGTTATAAAATTTTCTCGCAAATTAGATAGCTAGGTTTTGATAATTTGTTATACGTTCAATATTTCATTGAGACCAAGGAAGAAATTACAGTAAATCAAATTATAAGGGGAAAATATGAAAATAGGACATTTTCTCATTTGCTTTTGTATTCTTTGAAAAAAAAAGTGTTGGAGACGGATTCGAACCAGCGACTTTTACCTCCTTGGTGCAAGAGTCAGCGCCTCAGACCACTGGGCCACAAAGCGCTAGTGATATGCGATCCTTATGTTTAATGTATTAGATGTATATATAATGAACGAAATCGTGTCCAAAATATTGAAATAATGTATATGAGATATTTAATATTTTTCTATGTCTTTTGATGTTTCACAAACAATTGTACTATCCTAAGGATAAAGGATTATTTGGAATAGGGTTCATTTGAGAAGTTATCTCCCACTGATGAATTTTACTTTTAAATTCAATTGTGAAAGATCTAAGCGATGAACTTGATATTTTTCAGTGAAATTTGATAAATATTATTTCACAGAATTTTTCATTCCATCCATATTTGATTCCCCAACATTTTCTTGTGAAAATGGCTGAAAACTAGTTTTCCATTGAAGTCAATGTAAACTCTGAGGTTCGATAACTCTTACAATCACCAACTTTCTTCTAAAACGAATTGGTGAACATTTTTTAATGAATTCTTACACCATAACTATATCAAAAGTTTAAAATTTCAGACTCATTAGATGAGTGAACAAATTATTCCTCCTCATTATGCATTTGATGCCTCAATTTATTCTTTAACTTTTTTTAAAACAAACGTACGTACAACGTTGCACTTATCATTTCTAATGTTTGAATCCATTTTATCGTGAAAGTTATTCTATTCTTCAGTTCACACCTTCTACAAAAAAGAAGTATATTTATTATTATGAATATTTTCATCAGATAAGGAGAAGCAACTTCATGACGTACTTGATTCTAGGATAGTTTTTGAAATATTCTGTGTATCGCTTCTCTCGACACAACACAATTTATATTGGGATTTTCGGTATATAAATAGGACTTCAACTATGGAGTGTACAACAAATGAATCGAATCCTTTAGGTTCTTTTTGGCATTGGGAGGGAGGGAAAAGCAAATCTAACACAGGTCCCCACTTTCTTTCAACAAAGATTTTCCCTTACGTATCATTCGCTCCCATCTCCCCAACCTATAATCCGACACGCTATGGAGGGGCCTGTGTCGTTCCTTCTCCTCCTTTACGGGGGGGGGGGGAAGGGGGGGGGGGTAGAAATAAGAAAGAGAAAAAGAAAAGAAAGGAAAAAGAATAAGAGAAAAAAAGGATTTTTGAAGGAGATGAATTTATGAATATCACCGATCTAAATAATAATATAAAGTTGCACAAACATTGCACTTTACAAAACAAACGTGATTTCGGTTACTGCATCCGTCACGACAGATCCTCATTAAAAAAAGACTAGACATACACAGCAAGAGACACACATGAAAAAGAGGAACATCAAATACAAATCAAATCACCATACACAAAAGGCGGCACATATATCAACAAAACCAATTGGCAACCGTTGCCGTTTTAGGACAACCATATGTCAACGTTTGTAGCAAATGGTCAGGTGATCCTGATTACGCGCGGACGACGCTCCCAATTTTAAGGTTACCAAGATTTCTCGAAGAACGCACGGTTTTAATTGATATATATATTAATATAACCTCCTCAGTGTGAGTGTACCACACAAACAAGTATAAATTTTGGTATCAAAGTGATGCATGGACAAGATTCTGGTCTAGTGTCATATGCAAGTTAAAAAAGATGCATCAACAAGAAAAGTTTGGGATCTTTAACCCTGTACATATTACTCGATCAAAGAGACTTTCGATACAAAATAGGGTATACAAGCACTCTTCAAAATAGGGGAAGTCCCTTCGGGTATACGTCAAAACATGGCTGCCCTCAAATTTAAAGTTGCGCAATCTGTATACTTTTTAGATCAGGAGTTGTTTCCTTTCTTACATAATAATATCTGAAGAAAGATATGGTGAAACTCAAAATAACACCATTGAAAATGATAGGGTTCAGAAGAAAAAGTATAATGAATCGATTTAATAACAAATAATAAAGCTAAGGAAATTAGTCTACGTAGCGCCATCTACAATAAATTCCGTTAAGCGAATGTGGTATTTCATCAAAGTGCTTGTTTGTGCAGTTGTTTTCATGCATTTTAGTGTTTAATTCATTTATACTTTTGATGCACAAGTGCGTTCCACTATTAACATAAAAAAGAAAATGAAAACATCATCTAAATGGAGACATACTAGCATTTATTTGGGTCACTAGGTTCTTGCTATTTATATAAAAATCTCAAACGATTCCAGATGCTTGTATCTGGTTATAACATTTAATCTACACTTATTTTGTTGTGAATGTAATTTATGTTATAGATTACATTCATTGGAAAAAATATGACGGTGACTGAATGCCTCTAACAGAATGATCACCGGTTCAGTGTGGAGGAAATTAATTGTTTTTGATAGAGCGTTTATAATAATTGACCAGGGTTATGTACATGTACAGTGTAAGCAGCGACAAAGTTTGAAATCTAAAAGCAAAATCTTAATTTTATCTTTTTTTCAATACAGCTTTTGTCTTTCTCTGAAAATGAATTCTAACGTACCATTCTACTTTTGTGTATTTCATTTGTAGAATAGTCCAGAGAATAAATATAGATGAAAATGGAATGAGTGGTATTATGATATCATTGCTGAGCAGAAGTTATAAAATTTTCTCGCAAATTAGATAGCTAGGTTTTGATAATTTGTTATACGTTCAATATTTCATTGAGACCAAGGAAGAAATTACAGTAAATCAAATTATAAGGGGAAAATATGAAAATAGGACATTTTCTCATTTGCTTTTGTATTCTTTGAAAAAAAAAGTGTTGGAGACGGATTCGAACCAGCGACTTTTACCTCCTTGGTGCAAGAGTCAGCGCCTCAGACCACTGGGCCACAAAGCGCTAGTGATATGCGATCCTTATGTTTAATGTATTAGATGTATATATAATGAACGAAATCGTGTCCAAAATATTGAAATAATGTATATGAGATATTTAATATTTTTCTATGTCTTTTGATGTTTCACAAACAATTGTACTATCCTAAGGATAAAGGATTATTTGGAATAGGGTTCATTTGAGAAGTTATCTCCCACTGATGAATTTTACTTTTAAATTCAATTGTGAAAGATCTAAGCGATGAACTTGATATTTTTCAGTGAAATTTGATAAATATTATTTCACAGAATTTTTCATTCCATCCATATTTGATTCCCCAACATTTTCTTGTGAAAATGGCTGAAAACTAGTTTTCCATTGAAGTCAATGTAAACTCTGAGGTTCGATAACTCTTACAATCACCAACTTTCTTCTAAAACGAATTGGTGAACATTTTTTAATGAATTCTTACACCATAACTATATCAAAAGTTTAAAATTTCAGACTCATTAGATGAGTGAACAAATTATTCCTCCTCATTATGCATTTGATGCCTCAATTTATTCTTTAACTTTTTTTAAAACAAACGTACGTACAACGTTGCACTTATCATTTCTAATGTTTGAATCCATTTTATAGTGAAAGTTATTCTATTCTTCAGTTCACACCTTCTACAAAAAAGAAGTATATTTATTATTATGAATATTTTCATCAGATAAGGAGAAGCAACTTCATGACGTACTTGATTCTAGGATAGTTTTTGAAATATTCTGTGTATCGCTTCTCTCGACACAACACAATTTATATTGGGATTTTCGGTATATAAATAGGACTTCAACTATGGAGTGTACAACAAATGAATCGAATCCTTTAGGTTCTTTTTGGCATTGGGAGGGAGGGAAAGGCAAATCTAACACAGGTTCCCACTTTCTTTCAACAAAGATTTTCCCTTACGTATCATTCGCTCCCATCTCCCCAACCTATAATCCGACACGCTATGGAGGGGCCTGTGTCGTTCCTTCTCCTCCTTTACGGGGGGGGGGGGAGGGGGGGGTAGAAATAAGAAAGAGAAAAAGAAAAGAAAGGAAAAAGAATAAGAGAAAAAAAGGATTTTTGAAGGAGATGAATTTATGAATATCACCGATCTAAATAATAATATAAAGTTGCACAAACATTGCACTTTACAAAACAAACGTGATTTCGGTTACTGCATCCGTCACGACAGATCCTCATTAAAAAAAAGACTAGACATACACAGCAAGAGACACACATGAAAAAGAGGAACATCAAATACAAATCAAATCACCATACACAAAAGGCGGCACATATATCAACAAAACCAATTGGCAACCGTTGCCGTTTTAGGACAACCATATGTCAACGTTTGTAGCAAATGGTCAGGTGATCCTGATTACGCGCGGACGACGCTCCCAATTTTAAGGTTACCAAGATTTCTCGAAGAACGCACGATTTTAATTGATATATATATTAATATAACCTCCTCAGTGTGAGTTTACCACACAAACAAGTATAAATTTTGGTATCAAAGTGATGCATGGACAAGATTCTGGTCTAGTGTCATATGCAAGTTAAAAAAGATGCATCAACAAGAAAAGTTTGGGATCTTTAACCCTGTACATATTACTCGATCAAAGAGACTTTCGATACAAAATAGGGTATACAAGCACTCTTCAAAATAGGGAAAGTCCCTTCGGGTATACGTCAAAACATGGCTGCCCTCAAATTTAAAGTTGCGCAATCTGTATACTTTTTAGATCAGGAGTTGTTTCCTTTCTTACATAATAATATCTGAAGAAAGATATGGTGAAACTCAAAATAACACCATTGAAAATGATAGGATTCAGAAGAAAAAGTATAATGAATCGATTTAATAACAAATAATAAAGCTAAGGAAATTAGTCTACGTAGTGCCATCTACAATAAATTCCGTTAAGCGAATGTGGTATTTCATCAAAGTGCTTGTTTGTGCAGTTGTTTTCATGCATTTTAGTGTTTAATTCATTTATACTTTTGATGCACAAGTGCGTTCCACTATTAACATAAAAAAGAAAATGAAAACATCATCTAAATGGAGACATACTAGCATTTATTTGGGTCACTAGGTTCTTGCTATTTATATAAAAATCTCAAACGATTCCAGATGCTTGTATCTGGTTATAACATTTAATCTACACTTATTTTGTTGTGAATGTAATTTATGTTATAGATTACATTCATTGGAAAAAATATGACGGTGACTGAATGCCTCTAACAGAATGATCACCGGTTCAGTGTGGAGGAAATTAATTGTTTTTGATAGAGCGTTTATAATAATTGACCAGGGTTATGTACATGTACAGTGTAAGCAGCGACAAAGTTTGAAATCTAAAAGCAAAATCTTAATTTTATCTTTTTTTCAATACAGCTTTTGTCTTTCTCTGAAAATGAATTCTAACGTACCATTCTACTTTTGTGTATTTCATTTGTAGAATAGTCCAGAGAATAAATATAGATGAAAATGGAATGAGTGGTATTATGATATCATTGCTGAGCAGAAGTTATAAAATTTTCTCGCAAATTAGATAGCTAGGTTTTGATAATTTGTTATACGTTCAATATTTCATTGAGACCAAGGAAGAAATTACAGTAAATCAAATTATAAGGGGAAAATATGAAAATAGGACATTTTCTCATTTGCTTTTGTATTCTTTGAAAAAAAAAGTGTTGGAGACGGATTCGAACCAGCGACTTTTACCTCCTTGGTGCAAGAGTCAGCGCCTCAGACCACTGGGCCACAAAGCGCTAGTGATATGCGATCCTTATGTTTAATGTATTAGATGTATATATAATGAACGAAATCGTGTCCAAAATATTGAAATAATGTATATGAGATATTTAATATTTTTCTATGTCTTTTGATGTTTCACAAACAATTGTACTATCCTAAGGATAAAGGATTATTTGGAATAGGGTTCATTTGAGAAGTTATCTCCCACTGATGAATTTTACTTTTAAATTCAATTGTGAAAGATCTAAGCGATGAACTTGATATTTTTCAGTGAAATTTGATAAATATTATTTCACAGAATTTTTCATTCCATCCATATTTGATTCCCCAACATTTTCTTGTGAAAATGGCTGAAAACTAGTTTTCCATTGAAGTCAATGTAAACTCTGAGGTTCGATAACTCTTACAATCACCAACTTTCTTCTAAAACGAATTGGTGAACATTTTTTAATGAATTCTTACACCATAACTATATCAAAAGTTTAAAATTTCAGACTCATTAGATGAGTGAACAAATTATTCCTCCTCATTATGCATTTGATGCCTCAATTTATTCTTTAACTTTTTTTAAAACAAACGTACGTACAACGTTGCACTTATCATTTCTAATGTTTGAATCCATTTTATCGTGAAAGTTATTCTATTCTTCAGTTCACACCTTCTACAAAAAAGAAGTATATTTATTATTATGAATATTTTCATCAGATAAGGAGAAGCAACTTCATGACGTACTTGATTCTAGGATAGTTTTTGAAATATTCTGTGTATCGCTTCTCTCGACACAACACAATTTATATTGGGATTTTCGGTATATAAATAGGACTTCAACTATGGAGTGTACAACAAATGAATCGAATCCTTTAGGTTCTTTTTGGCATTGGGAGGGAGGGAAAAGCAAATCTAACACAGGTCCCCACTTTCTTTCAACAAAGATTTTCCCTTACGTATCATTCGCTCCCATCTCCCCAACCTATAATCCGACACGCTATGGAGGGGCCTGTGTCGTTCCTTCTCCTCCTTTACGGGGGGGGGAAGGGGGGGGGGGGTAGAAATAAGAAAGAGAAAAAGAAAAGAAAGGAAAAAGAATAAGAGAAAAAAAGGATTTTTGAAGGAGATGAATTTATGAATATCACCGATCTAAATAATAATATAAAGTTGCACAAACATTGCACTTTACAAAACAAACGTGATTTCGGTTACTGCATCCGTCACGACAGATCCTCATTAAAAAAAGACTTGACATACACAGCAAGAGACACACATGAAAAAGAGGAACATCAAATACAAATCAAATCACCATACACAAAAGGCGGCACATATATCAACAAAACCAATTGGCAACCGTTGCCGTTTTAGGACAACCATATGTCAACGTTTGTAGCAAATGGTCAGGTGATCCTGATTACGCGCGGACGACGCTCCCAATTTTAAGGTAACCAAGATTTCTCGAAGAACGCACGGTTTTAATTGATATATATATTAATATAACCTCCTCAGTGTGAGTTTACCACACAAACAAGTATAAATTTTGGTATCAAAGTGATGCATGGACAAGATTCTGGTCTAGTGTCATATGCAAGTTAAAAAAGATGCATCAACAAGAAAAGTTTGGGATCTTTAACCCTGTACATATTACTCGATCAAAGAGACTTTCGATACAAAATAGGGTATACAAGCACTCTTCAAAATAGGGGAAGTCCCTTCGGGTATACGTCAAAACATGGCTGCCCTCAAATTTAAAGTTGCGCAATCTGTATACTTTTTAGATCAGGAGTTGTTTCCTTTCTTACATAATAATATCTGAAGAAAGATATGGTGAAACTCAAAATAACACCATTGAAAATGATAGGGTTCAGAAGAAAAAGTATAATGAATCGATTTAATAACAAATAATAAAGCTAAGGAAATTAGTCTACGTAGCGCCATCTACAATAAATTCCGTTAAGCGAATGTGGTATTTCATCAAAGTGCTTGTTTGTGCAGTTGTTTTCATGCATTTTAGTGTTTAATTCATTTATACTTTTGATGCACAAGTGCGTTCCACTATTAACATAAAAAAGAAAATGAAAACATCATCTAAATGGAGACATACTAGCATTTATTTGGGTCACTAGGTTCTTGCTATTTATATAAAAATCTCAAACGATTCCAGATGCTTGTATCTGGTTATAACATTTAATCTACACTTATTTTGTTGTGAATGTAATTTATGTTATAGATTACATTCATTGGAAAAAATATGACGGTGACTGAATGACTCTAACAGAATGATCACCGGTTCAGTGTGGAGGAAATTAATTGTTTTTGATAGAGCGTTTATAATAATTGACCAGGGTTATGTACATGTACAGTGTAAGCAGCGACAAAGTTTGAAATCTAAAAGCAAAATCTTAATTATATCTTTTTTTCAATACAGCTTTTGTCTTTCTCTGAAAATGAATTCTAACGTACCATTCTACTTTTGTGTATTTCATTTGTAGAATAGTCCAGAGAATAAATATAGATGAAAATGGAATGAGTGGTATTATGATATCATTGCTGAGCAGAAGTTATAAAATTTTCTCGCAGATTAGATAGCTAGGTTTTGATAATTTGTTATACGTTCAATATTTCATTGAGACCAAGGAAGAAATTACAGTAAATCAAATTATAAGGGGAAAATATGAAAATAGGACATTTTCTCATTTGCTTTTGTATTCTTTGAAAAAAAAAGTGTTGGAGACGGATTCGAACCAGCGACTTTTACCTCCTTGGTGCAAGAGTCAGCGCCTCAGACCACTGGGCCACAAAGCGCTAGTGATATGCGATCCTTATGTTTAATGTATTAGATGTATATATAATGAACGAAATCGTGTCCAAAATATTGAAATAATGTATATGAGATATTTAATATTTTTCTATGTCTTTTGATGTTTCACAAACAATTGTACTATCCTAAGGATAAAGGATTATTTGGAATAGGGTTCATTTGAGAAGTTATCTCCCACTGATGAATTTTACTTTTAAATTCAGTTGTGAAAGATCTAAGCGATGAACTTGATATTTTTCAGTGAAATTTGATAAATATTATTTCACAGAATTTTTCATTCCATCCATATTTGATTCCCCAACATTTTCTTGTGAAAATGGCTGAAAACTAGATTTCCATTGAAGTCAATGTAAACTCTGAGGTTCGATAACTCTTACAATCACCAACTTTCTTCTAAAACGAATTGGTGAACATTTTTTAATGAATTCTTACACCATAACTATATCAAAAGTTTAAAATTTCAGACTCATTAGATGAGTGAACAAATTATTCCTCCTCATTATACATTTGATGCCTCAATTTATTCTTCAACTTTTTTTAAAACAAACGTACGTACAACGTTGCACTTATCATTTCTAATGTTTGAATCCATTTTATCGTGAAAGTTATTCTATTCTTCAGTTCACACCTTCTACAAAAAAGAAGTATATTTATTATTATGAATATTTTCATCAGATAAGGAGAAGCAACTTCATGACGTACTTGATTCTAGGATAGTTTTTGAAATATTCTGTGTATCGCTTCTCTCGACACAACACAATTTATATTGGGATTTTCGGTATATAAATAGGACTTCAACTATGGAGTGTACAACAAATGAATCGAATCCTTTAGGTTCTTTTTGGCATTGGGAGGGAGGGAAAAGCAAATCTAACACAGGTCCCCACTTTCTTTCAACAAAGATTTTCCCTTACGTATCATTCGCTCCCATCTCCCCAACCTATAATCCGACACGCTATGGAGGGGCCTGTGTCGTTCCTTCTCCTCCTTTACGGGGGGGGGGGGAAGGGGGGGGGGGGGTAGAAATAAGAAAGAGAAAAAGAAAAGAAAGGAAAAAGAATAAGAGAAAAAAAGGATTTTTGAAGGAGATGAATTTATGAATATCACCGATCTAAATAATAATATAAAGTTGCACAAACATTGCACTTTACAAAACAAACGTGATTTCGGTTATTGCATCCGTCACGACAGATCCTCATTAAAAAAAAGACTAGACATACACAGCAAGAGACACACATGAAAAAGAGGAACATCAAATACAAATCAAATCACCATACACAAAAGGCGGCACATATATCAACAAAACCAATTGGCAACCGTTGCCGTTTTAGGACAACCATATGTCAACGTTTGTAGCAAATGGTCAGGTGATCCTGATTACGCGCGGACGACGCTCCCAATTTTAAGGTTACCAAGATTTCTCGAAGAACGCACGATTTTAATTGATATATATATTAATATAACCTCCTCAGTGTGAGTTTACCACACAAACAAGTATAAATTTTGGAATCAAAGTGATGCATGGACAAGATTCTGGTCTAGTGTCATATGCAAGTTAAAAAAGATGCATCAACAAGAAAAGTTTGGGATCTTTAACCCTGTACATATTACTCGATCAAAGAGACTTTCGATACAAAATAGGGTATACAAGCACTCTTCAAAATAGGGGAAGTCCCTTCGGGTATACGTCAAAACATGGCTGCCCTCAAATTTAAAGTTGCGCAATCTGTATACTTTTTAGATCAGGAGTTGTTTCCTTTCTTACATAATAATATCTGAAGAAAGATATTGTTATGGGTCAGAATACCCCAAAACGCCAGCAAAAATCAGACAAAGACAGAATATAAATTTACAAGTTTAATTATGTACAAAATATATATATTTGAAATGATTACAACTTACAATACAATGTCCGGATCAAAGTGTCCGTTACGGTCCACAAAGTCTATCGAATGTATGGTTTCCGGTAATCACAAACGTTCTCGAAAGATCGGTGTCCAAACGTTGTTAAATGGATTAAAGTCTCAACAAATAAAGTGTTCCAGTATATCAGAATAGATGAATGAATCGTGTCTACGAATGTGTACGAATGCCCCCTCAACACAGTTCCCCCCAGGTATTTATACTTAATACCAATGAATTAACCAGAAGCTTCTAGAACAATGACTCATTAAAAATGATTAACAATAGAGTAAATTCTAGAAATCACAGTCATGTGATGATAATGATGTAACAAAGAACATACTGGAATATTCTCTAATGAAATAAACATGACATAGTAAAATCTAGAAAGAATTATTATGAAATCATTAAATAACATGACTAAGTACATGTGTACCTACACATAAAGTAAAACTAAAATAATACATGACCCACAACAATATGGTGAAACTCAAAATAACACCATTGAAAATGATAGGGTTCAGAAGAAAAAGTATAATGAATCGATTTAATAACAAATAATAAAGCTAAGGAAATTAGTCTACGTAGCGCCATCTACAATAAATTCCGTTAAGCGAATGTGGTATTTCATCAAAGTGCTTGTTTGTGCAGTTGTTTTCATGCATTTTAGTGTTTAATTCATTTATACTTTTGATGCACAAGTGCCTTCCACTATTAACATAAAAAAGAAAATGAAAACATCATCTAAATGGAGACATACTAGCATTTATTTGGGTCACTAGGTTCTTGCTATTTATATAAAAATCTCAAACGATTCCAGATGCTTGTATCTGGTTATAACATTTAATCTACACTTATTTTGTTGTGAATGTAATTTATGTTATAGATTACATTCATTGGAAAAAATATGACGGTGACTGAATGCCTCTAACAGAATGATCACCGGTTCAGTGTGGAGGAAATTAATTGTTTTTGATAGAGCGTTTATAATAATTGACCAGGGTTATGTACATGTACAGTGTAAGCAGCGACAAAGTTTGGAATCTAAAAGCAAAATCTTAATTATATCTTTTTTTCAATACAGCTTTTGTCTTTCTCTGAAAATGAATTCTAACGTACCATTCTACTTTTGTGTATTTCATTTGTAGAATAGTCCAGAGAATAAATATAGATGAAAATGGAATGAGTGGTATTATGATATCATTGCTGAGCAGAAGTTATAAAATTTTCTCGCAAATTAGATAGCTAGGTTTTGATAATTTGTTATACGTTCAATATTTCATTGAGACCAAGGAAGAAATTACAGTAAATCAAATTATAAGGGGAAAATATGAAAATAGGACATTTTCTCATTTGCTTTTGTATTCTTTGAAAAAAAAGTGTTGGAGACGGATTCGAACCAGCGACTTTTACCTCCTTGGTGCAAGAGTCAGCGCCTCAGACCACTGGGCCACAAAGCGCTAGTGATATGCGATCCTTATGTTTAATGTATTAGATGTATATATAATGAACGAAATCGTGTCCAAAATATTGAAATAATGTATATGAGATATTTAATATTTTTCTATGTCTTTTGATGTTTCACAAACAATTGTACTATCCTAAGGATAAAGGATTATTTGGAATAGGGTTCATTTGAGAAGTTATCTCCCACTGATGAATTTTACTTTTAAATTCAATTGTGAAAGATCTAAGCGATGAACTTGATATTTTTCAGTGAAATTTGATAAATATTATTTCACAGAATTTTTCATTCCATCCATATTTGATTCCCCAACATTTTCTTGTGAAAATGGCTGAAAACTAGTTTTCCATTGAAGTCAATGTAAACTCTGAGGTTCGATAACTCTTACAATCACCAACTTTCTTCTAAAACGAATTGGTGAACATTTTTTAATGAATTCTTACACCATAACTATATCAAAAGTTTAAAATTTCAGACTCATTAGATGAGTGAACAAATTATTCCTCCTCATTATACATTTGATGCCTCAATTTATTCTTTAACTTTTTTTTAAAACAAACGTACGTACAACGTTGCACTTATCATTTCTAATGTTTGAATCCATTTTATCGTGAAAGTTATTCTATTCTTCAGTTCACACCTTCTACAAAAAAGAAGTATATTTATTATTATGAATATTTTCATCAGATAAGGAGAAGCAACTTCATGACGTACTTGATTCTAGGATAGTTTTTGAAATATTCTGTGTATCGCTTCTCTCGACACAACACAATTTATATTGGGATTTTCGGTATATAAATAGGACTTCAACTATGGAGTGTACAACAAATGAATCGAATCCTTTAGGTTCTTTTTGGCATTGGGAGGGAGGGAAAAGCAAATCTAACACAGGTCCCCACTTTCTTTCAACAAAGATTTTCCCTTACGTATCATTCGCTCCCATCTCCCCAACCTATAATCCGACACGCTATGGAGGGGCCTGTGTCGTTCCTTCTCCTCCTTTACGGGGGGGAAGGGGGGGGGGGGTAGAAATAAGAAAGAGAAAAAGAAAAGAAAGGAAAAAGAATAAGAGAAAAAAAGGATTTTTGAAGGAGATGAATTTATGAATATCACCGATCTAAATAATAATATAAAGTTGCACAAACATTGCACTTTACAAAACAAACGTGATTTCGGTTACTGCATCCGTCACGACAGATCCTCATTAAAAAAAAAGACTAGACATACACAGCAAGAGACACACATGAAAAAGAGGAACATCAAATACAAATCAAATCACCATACACAAAAGGCGGCACATATATCAACAAAACCAATTGGCAACCGTTGCCGTTTTAGGACAACCATATGTCAACGTTTGTAGCAAATGGTCAGGTGATCCTGATTACGCGCGGACGACGCTCCCAATTTTAAGGTTACCAAGATTTCTCGAAGAACGCACGATTTTAATTGATATATATATTAATATAACCTCCTCAGTGTGAGTTTACCACACAAACAAGTATAAATTTTGGTATCAAAGTGATGCATGGACAAGATTCTGGTCTAGTGTCATATGCAAGTTAAAAAAGATGCATCAACAAGAAAAGTTTGGGATCTTTAACCCTGTACATATTACTCGATCAAAGAGACTTTCGATACAAAATAGGGTATACAAGCACTCTTCAAAATAGGGGAAGTCCCTTCGGGTACACGTCAAAACATGGCTGCCCTCAAATTTAAAGTTGCGCAATCTGTATACTTTTTAGATCAGGAGTTGTTTCCTTTCTTACATAATAATATCTGAAGAAAGATATGGTGAAACTCAAAATAACACCATTGAAAATGATAGAGTTCAGAAGAAAAAGTATAATGAATCGATTTAATAACAAATAATAAAGCTAAGGAAATTAGTCTACGTAGCGCCATCTACAATAAATTCCGTTAAGCGAATGTGGTATTTCATCAAAGTGCTTGTTTGTGCAGTTGTTTTCATGCATTTTAGTGTTTAATTCATTTATACTTTTGATGCACAAGTGCCTTCCACTATTAACATAAAAAAGAAAATGAAAACATCATCTAAATGGAGACATACTAGCATTTATTTGGGTCACTAGGTTCTTGCTATTTATATAAAAATCTCAAACGATTCCAGATGCTTGTATCTGGTTATAACATTTAATCTACACTTATTTTGTTGTGAATGTAATTTATGTTATAGATTACATTCATTGGAAAAAATATGACGGTGACTGAATGCCTCTAACAGAATGATCACCGGTTCAGTGTGGAGGAAATTAATTGTTTTTGATAGAGCGTTTATAATAATTGACCAGGTTTATGTACATGTACAGTGTAAGCAGCGACAAAGTTTGAAATCTAAAAGCAAAATCTTAATTATATCTTTTTTTCAATACAGCTTTTGTCTTTCTCTGAAAATGAATTCTAACGTACCATTCTACTTTTGTGTATTTCATTTGTAGAATAGTCCAGAGAATAAATATAGATGAAAATGGAATGAGTGGTATTATGATATCATTGCTGAGCAGAAGTTATAAAATTTTCTCGCAAATTAGATAGCTAGGTTTTGATAATTTGTTATACGTTCAATATTTCATTGAGACCAAGGAAGAAATTACAGTAAATCAAATTATAAGGGGAAAATATGAAAATAGGACTTTTTCTCATTTGCTTTTGTATTCTTTGAAAAAAAAAGTGTTGGAGACGGATTCGAACCAGCGACTTTTACCTCCTTGGTGCAAGAGTCAGCGCCTCAGACCACTGGGCCACAAAGCGCTAGTGATATGCGATCCTTATGTTTAATGTATTAGATGTATATATAATGAACGAAATCGTGTCCAAAATATTGAAATAATGTATATGAGATATTTAATATTTTTCTATGTCTTTTGATGTTTCACAAACAATTGTACTATCCTAAGGATAAAGGATTATTTGGAATAGGGTTCATTTGAGAAGTTATCTCCCACTGATGAATTTTACTTTTAAATTCAATTGTGAAAGATCTAAGCGATGAACTTGATATTTTTCAGTGAAATTTGATAAATATTATTTCACAGAATTTTTCATTCCATCCATATTTGATTCCCCAACATTTTCTTGTGAAAATGGCTGAAAACTAGTTTTCCATTGAAGTCAATGTAAACTCTGAGGTTCGATAACTCTTACAATCACCAACTTTCTTCTAAAACGAATTGGTGAACATTTTTTTCATGAATTCTTACACCATAACTATATCAAAAGTTTAAAATTTCAGACTCATTAGATGAGTGAGCAAATTATTCCTCCTCATTATACATTTGATGCCTCAATTTATTCTTTAACTTTTTTTAAAACAAACGTACGTACAACGTTGCACTTATCATTTCTAATGTTTGAATCCATTTTATAGTGAAAGTTATTCTATTCTTCAGTTCACACCTTCTACAAAAAAGAAGTATATTTATTATTATGAATATTTTCATCAGATAAGGAGAAGCAACTTCATGACGTACTTGATTCTAGGATAGTTTTTGAAATATTCTGTGTATCGCTTCTCTCGACACAACACAATTTATATTGGGATTTTCGGTATATAAATAGGACTTCAACTATGGAGTGTACAACAAATGAATCGAATCCTTTAGGTTCTTTTTGGCATTGGGAGGGAGGGAAAAGCAAATCTAACACAGGTCCCCACTTTCTTTCAACAAAGATTTTCCCTTACGTATCATTCGCTCCCATCTCCCCAACCTATAATCCGACACGCTATGGAGGGGCCTGTGTCGTTCCTTCTCCTCCTTTACGGGGGGGAAGGGGGGGGGGGTAGAAATAAGAAAGAGAAAAAGAAAAGAAAGGAAAAAGAATAAGAGAAAAAAAGGATTTTTGAAGGAGATGAATTTATGAATATCACCGATCTAAATAATAATATAAAGTTGCACAAACATTGCACTTTACAAAACAAACGTGATTTCGGTTACTGCATCCGTCACGACAGATCCTCATTAAAAAAAAGACTAGACATACACAGCAAGAGACACACATGAAAAAGAGGAACATCAAATACAAATCAAATCACCATACACAAAAGGCGGCACATATATCAACAAAACCAATTGGCAACCGTTGCCGTTTTAGGACAACCATATGTCAACGTTTGTAGCAAATGGTCAGGTGATCCTGATTACGCGCGGACGACGCTCCCAATTTTAAGGTTACCAAGATTTCTCGAAGAACGCACGATTTTAATTGATATATATATTAATATAACCTCCTCAGTGTGAGTTTACCACACAAACAAGTATAAATTGTGGAATCAAAGTGATGCATGGACAAGATTCTGGTCTAGTGTCATATGCAAGTTAAAAAAGATGCATCAACAAGAAAAGTTTGGGATCTTTAACCCTGTACATATTACTCGATCAAAGAGACTTTCGATACAAAATAGGGTATACAAGCACTCTTCAAAATAGGGGAAGTCCCTTCGGGTATACGTCAAAACATGGCTGCCCTCAAATTTAAAGTTGCGCAATCTGTATACTTTTTAGATCAGGAGTTGTTTCCTTTCTTACATAATAATATCTGAAGAAAGATATGGTGAAACTCAAAATAACACCATTGAAAATGATAGGGTTCAGAAGAAAAAGTATAATGAATCGATTTAATAACAAATAATAAAGCTAAGGAAATTAGTCTACGTAGCGCCATCTACAATAAATTCCGTTAAGCGAATGTGGTATTTCATCAAAGTGCTTGTTTGTGCAGTTGTTTTCATGCATTTTAGTGTTTAATTCATTTATACTTTTGATGCACAAGTGCGTTCCACTATTAACATAAAAAAGAAAATGAAAACATCATCTAAATGGAGACATACTAGCATTTATTTGGGTCACTAGGTTCTTGCTATTTATATAAAAATCTCAAACGATTCCAGATGCTTGTATCTGGTTATAACATTTAATCTACACTTATTTTGTTGTGAATGTAATTTATGTTATAGATTACATTCATTGGAAAAAATATGACGGTGACTGAATGCCTCTAACAGAATGATCACCGGTTCAGTGTGGAGGAAATTAATTGTTTTTGATAGAGCGTTTATAATAATTGACCAGGGTTATGTACATGTACAGTGTAAGCAGCGACAAAGTTTGAAATCTAAAAGCAAAATCTTAATTATATCTTTTTTCCAATACAGCTTTTGTCTTTCTCTGAAAATGAATTCTAACGTACCATTCTACTTTTGTGTATTTCATTTGTAGAATAGTCCAGAGAATAAATATAGATGAAAATGGAATGAGTGGTATTATGATATCATTGCTGAGCAGAAGTTATAAAATTTTCTCGCAAATTAGATAGCTAGGTTTTGATAATTTGTTATACGTTCAATATTTCATTGAGACCAAGGAAGAAATTACAGTAAATCAAATTATAAGGGGAAAATATGAAAATAGGACATTTTCTCATTTGCTTTTGTATTCTTTGAAAAAAAAAGTGTTGGAGACGGATTCGAACCAGCGACTTTTACCTCCTTGGTGCAAGAGTCAGCGCCTCAGACCACTGGGCCACAAAGCGCTAGTGATATGCGATCTTTATGTTTAATGTATTAGATGTATATATAATGAACGAAATCGTGTCCAAAATATTGAAATAATGTATATGAGATATTTAATATTTTTCTATGTCTTTTGATATTTCACAAACAATTGTACTATCCTAAGGATAAAGGATTATTTGGAATAGGGTTCATTTGAGAAGTTATCTCCCACTGATGAATTTTACTTTTAAATTCAATTGTGAAAGATCTAAGCGATGAACTTGATATTTTTCAGTGAAATTTGATAAATATTATTTCACAGAATTTTTCATTCCATCCATATTTGATTCCCCAACATTTTCTTGTGAAAATGGCTGAAAACTAGTTTTCCATTGAAGTCAATGTAAACTCTGAGGTTCGATAACTCTTACAATCACCAACTTTCTTCTAAAACGAATTGGTGAACATTTTTTAATGAATTCTTACACCATAACTATATCAAAAGTTTAAAATTTCAGACTCATTAGATGAGTGAACACATTATTCCTCCTCATTATACATTTGATGCCTCAATTTATTCTTTAACTTTTTTTTAAAACAAACGTACGTACAACGTTGCACTTATCATTTCTAATGTTTGAATCCATTTTATCGTGAAAGTTATTCTATTCTTCAGTTCACACCTTCTACAAAAAAGAAGTATATTTATTATTATGAATATTTTCATCAGATAAGGAGAAGCAACTTCATGACGTACTTGATTCTAGGATAGTTTTTGAAATATTCTGTGTATCGCTTCTCTCGACACAACACAATTTATATTGGGATTTTCGGTATATAAATAGGACTTCAACTATGGAGTGTACAACAAATGAATCGAATCCTTTAGGTTCTTTTTGGCATTGGGAGGGAGGGAAAAGCAAATCTAACACAGGTCCCCACTTTCTTTCAACAAAGATTTTCCCTTACGTATCATTCGCTCCCATCTCCCCAACCTATAATCCGACACGCTATGGAGGGGCCTGTGTCGTTCCTTCTCCTCCTTTACGGGGGGGAAGGGGGGGGGTAGAAATAAGAAAGAGAAAAAGAAAAGAAAGGAAAAAGAATAAGAGAAAAAAAGGATTTTTGAAGGAGATGAATTTATGAATATCACCGATCTAAATAATAATATAAAGTTGCACAAACATTGCACTTTACAAAACAAACGTGATTTCGGTTACTGCATCCGTCACGACAGATCCTCATTAAAAAAAAGACTAGACATACACAGCAAGAGACACACATGAAAAAGAGGAACATCAAATACAAATCAAATCACCATACACAAAAGGCGGCACATATATCAACAAAACCAATTGGCAACCGTTGCCGTTTTAGGACAACCATATGTCAACGTTTGTAGCAAATGGTCAGGTGATCCTGATTACGCGCGGACGACGCTCCCAATTTTAAGGTTACCAAGATTTCTCGAAGAACGCACGATTTTAATTGATATATATATTAATATAACCTCCTCAGTGTGAGTTTACCACACAAACAAGTATAAATTGTGGAATCAAAGTGATGCATGGACAAGATTCTGGTCTAGTGTCATATGCAAGTTAAAAAAGATGCATCAACAAGAAAAGTTTGGGATCTTTAACCCTGTACATATTACTCGATCAAAGAGACTTTCGATACAAAATAGGGTATACAAGCACTCTTCAAAATAGGGGAAGTCCCTTCGGGTATACGTCAAAACATGGCTGCCCTCAAATTTAAAGTTGCGCAATCTGTATACTTTTTAGATCAGGAGTTGTTTCCTTTCTTACATAATAATATCTGAAGAAAGATATGGTGAAACTCAAAATAACACCATTGAAAATGATAGGGTTCAGAAGAAAAAGTATAATGAATCGATTTAATAACAAATAATAAAGCTAAGGAAATTAGTCTACGTAGCGCCATCTACAATAAATTCCGTTAAGCGAATGTGGTATTTCATCAAAGTGCTTGTTTGTGCAGTTGTTTTCATGCATTTTAGTGTTTAATTCATTTATACTTTTGATGCACAAGTGCGTTCCACTATTAACATAAAAAAGAAAATGAAAACATCATCTAAATGGAGACATACTAGCATTTATTTGGGTCACTAGGTTCTTGCTATTTATATAAAAATCTCAAACGATTCCAGATGCTTGTATCTGGTTATAACATTTAATCTACACTTATTTTGTTGTGAATGTAATTTATGTTATAGATTACATTCATTGGAAAAAATATGACGGTGACTGAATGCCTCTAACAGAATGATCACCGGTTCAGTGTGGAGGAAATTAATTGTTTTTGATAGAGCGTTTATAATAATTGACCAGGGTTATGTACATGTACAGTGTAAGCAGCGACAAAGTTTGAAATCTAAAAGCAAAATCTTAATTATATCTTTTTTCCAATACAGCTTTTGTCTTTCTCTGAAAATGAATTCTAACGTACCATTCTACTTTTGTGTATTTCATTTGTAGAATAGTCCAGAGAATAAATATAGATGAAAATGGAATGAGTGGTATTATGATATCATTGCTGAGCAGAAGTTATAAAATTTTCTCGCAAATTAGATAGCTAGGTTTTGATAATTTGTTATACGTTCAATATTTCATTGAGACCAAGGAAGAAATTACAGTAAATCAAATTATAAGGGGAAAATATGAAAATAGGACATTTTCTCATTTGCTTTTGTATTCTTTGAAAAAAAAAGTGTTGGAGACGGATTCGAACCAGCGACTTTTACCTCCTTGGTGCAAGAGTCAGCGCCTCAGACCACTGGGCCACAAAGCGCTAGTGATATGCGATCTTTATGTTTAATGTATTAGATGTATATATAATGAACGAAATCGTGTCCAAAATATTGAAATAATGTATATGAGATATTTAATATTTTTCTATGTCTTTTGATATTTCACAAACAATTGTACTATCCTAAGGATAAAGGATTATTTGGAATAGGGTTCATTTGAGAAGTTATCTCCCACTGATGAATTTTACTTTTAAATTCAATTGTGAAAGATCTAAGCGATGAACTTGATATTTTTCAGTGAAATTTGATAAATATTATTTCACAGAATTTTTCATTCCATCCATATTTGATTCCCCAACATTTTCTTGTGAAAATGGCTGAAAACTAGTTTTCCATTGAAGTCAATGTAAACTCTGAGGTTCGATAACTCTTACAATCACCAACTTTCTTCTAAAACGAATTGGTGAACATTTTTTAATGAATTCTTACACCATAACTATATCAAAAGTTTAAAATTTCAGACTCATTAGATGAGTGAACACATTATTCCTCCTCATTATACATTTGATGCCTCAATTTATTCTTTAACTTTTTTTTTAAAACAAACGTACGTACAACGTTGCACTTATCATTTCTAATGTTTGAATCCATTTTATCGTGAAAGTTATTCTATTCTTCAGTTCACACCTTCTACAAAAAAGAAGTATATTTATTATTATGAATATTTTCATCAGATAAGGAGAAGCAACTTCATGACGTACTTGATTCTAGGATAGTTTTTGAAATATTCTGTGTATCGCTTCTCTCGACACAACACAATTTATATTGGGATTTTCGGTATATAAATAGGACTTCAACTATGGAGTGTACAACAAATGAATCGAATCCTTTAGGTTCTTTTTGGCATTGGGAGGGAGGGAAAAGCAAATCTAACACAGGTCCCCACTTTCTTTCAACAAAGATTTTCCCTTACGTATCATTCGCTCCCATCTCCCCAACCTATAATCCGACACGCTATGGAGGGGCCTGTGTCGTTCCTTCTCCTCCTTTACGGGGGGGGAAGGGGGGGGGTAGAAATAAGAAAGAGAAAAAGAAAAGAAAGGAAAAAGAATAAGAGAAAAAAAGGATTTTTGAAGGAGATGAATTTATGAATATCACCGATCTAAATAATAATATAAAGTTGCACAAACATTGCACTTTACAAAACAAACGTGATTTCGGTTATTGCATCCGTCACGACAGATCCTCATTAAAAAAAGACTAGACATACACAGCAAGAGACACACATGAAAAAGAGGAACATCAAATACAAATCAAATCACCATACACAAAAGGCGGCACATATATCAACAAAACCAATTGGCAACCGTTGCCGTTTTAGGACAACCATATGTCAACGTTTGTAGCAAATGGTCAGGTGATCCTGATTACGCGCGGACGACGCTCCCAATTTTAAGGTTACCAAGACTTCTCGAAGAACGCACGATTTTAATTGATATATATATTAATATAACCTCCTCAGTGTGAGTTTACCACACAAACAAGTATAAATTTTGGAATCAAAGTGATGCATGGACAAGATTCTGGTCTAGTGTCATATGCAAGTTAAAAAAGATGCATCAACAAGAAAAGTTTGGGATCTTTAACCCTGTACATATTACTCGATCAAAGAGACTTTCGATACAAAATAGGGTATACAAGCACTCTTCAAAATAGGGGAAGTCCCTTCGGGCACACGTCAAAACATGGCTGCCCTCAAATTTAAAGTTGCGCAATCTGTATACTTTTTAGATCAGGAGTTGTTTCCTTTCTTACATAATAATATCTGAAGAAAGATATGGTGAAACTCAAAATAACACCATTGAAAATGATAGGGTTCAGAAGAAAAAGTATAATGAATCGATTTAATAACAAATAATAAAGCTAAGGAAATTAGTCTACGTAGCGCCATCTACAATAAATTCCGTTAAGCGAATGTGGTATTTCATCAAAGTGCTTGTTTGTGCAGTTGTTTTCATGCATTTTAGTGTTTAATTCATTTATACTTTTGATGCACAAGTGCGTTCCACTATTAACATAAAAAAGAAAATGAAAACATCATCTAAATGGAGACATACTAGCATTTATTTGGGTCACTAGGTTCTTGCTATTTATATAAAAATCTCAAACGATTCCAGATGCTTGTATCTGGTTATAACATTTAATCTACACTTATTTTGTTGTGAATGTAATTTATGTTATAGATTACATTCATTGGAAAAAATATGACGGTGACTGAATGCCTCTAACAGAATGATCACCGGTTCAGTGTGGAGGAAATTAATTGTTTTTGATAGAGCGTTTATAATAATTGACCAGGGTTATGTACATGTACAGTGTAAGCAGCGACAAAGTTTGAAATCTAAAAGCAAAATCTTAATCATATCTTTTTTTCAATACAGCTTTTGTCTTTCTCTGAAAATGAATTCTAACGTACCATTCTACTTTTGTGTATTTCATTTGCAGAATAGTCCAGAGAATAAATATAGATGAAAATGGAATGAGTGGTATTATGATATCATTGCTGAGCAGAAGTTATAAAATTTTCTCGCAAATTAGATAGCTAGGTTTTGATAATTTGTTATACGTTCAATATTTCATTGAGACCAAGGAAGAAATTACAGTAAATCAAATTATAAGGGGAAAATATGAAAATAGGACATTTTCTCATTTGCTTTTGTATTCTTTGAAAAAAAAAGTGTTGGAGACGGATTCGAACCAGCGACTTTTACCTCCTTGATGCAAGAGTCAGCGCCTCAGACCACTGGGCCACAAAGCGCTAGTGATATGCGATCCTTATGTTTAATGTATTAGATGTATATATAATGAACGAAATCGTGTCCAAAATATTGAAATAATGTATATGAGATATTTAATATTTTTCTATGTCTTTTGATGTTTCACAAACAATTGTACTATCCTAAGGATAAAGGATTATTTGGAATAGGGTTCATTTGAGAAGTTATCTCCAACTGATGAATTTTACTTTTAAATTCAATTGTGAAAGATCTAAGCGATGAACTTGATATTTTTCAGTGAAATTTGATAAATATTATTTCACAGAATTTTTCATTCCATCCATATTTGATTCCCCAACATTTTCTTGTGAAAATGGCTGAAAACTAGTTTTCCATTGAAGTCAATGTAAACTCTGAGGTTCGATAACTCTTACAATCACCAACTTTCTTCTAAAACGAATTGGTGAACATTTTTTAATGAATTCTTACACCATAACTATATCAAAAGTTTAAAATTTCAGACTCATTAGATGAGTGAACAAATTATTCCTCCTCATTATACATTTGATGCCTCAATTTATTCTTTAACTTTTTTTAAAACAAACGTACGTACAACGTTGCACTTATCATTTCTAATGTTTGAATCCATTTTATCGTGAAAGTTATTCTATTCTTCAGTTCACACCTTCTACAAAAAAGAAGTATATTTATTATTATGAATATTTTCATCAGATAAGGAGAAGCAACTTCATGACGTACTTGATTCTAGGATAGTTTTTGAAATATTCTGTGTATCGCTTCTCTCGACACAACACAATTTATATTGGGATTTTCGGTATATAAATAGGACTTCAACTATGGAGTGTACAACAAATGAATCGAATCCTTTAGGTTCTTTTTGGCATTGGGAGGGAGGGAAAAGCAAATCTAACACAGGTCCCCACTTTCTTTCAACAAAGATTTTCCCTTACGTATCATTCGCTCCCATCTCCCCAACCTATAATCCGACATGCTATGGAGGGGCCTGTGTCGTTCCTTCTCCTCCTCTACGGGGGGGGGAAGGGGGGGTAGAAATAAGAAAGAGAAAAAGAAAAGAAAGGAAAGAATAAGAGAAAAAAAGAATTTTTGAAGGAGATGAATTTATGAATATCACCGATCTAAATAATAATATAAAGTTGCACAAACATTGCACTTTACAAAACAAACGTGATTTCGGTTACTGCATCCGTCACGACAGATCCTCATTAAAAAAAAAGACTAGACATACACAGCAAGAGACACACATGAAAAAGAGGAACATCAAATACAAATCAAATCACCATACACAAAAGGCGGCACATATATCAACAAAACCAATTGGCAACCGTTGCCGTTTTAGGACAACCATATGTCAACGTTTGTAGCAAATGGTCAGGTGATCCTGATTACGCGCGGACGACGCTCCCAATTTTAAGGTTACCAAGATTTCTCGAAGAACGCACGATTTTAATTGATATATATATTAATATAACCTCCTCAGTGTGAGTTTACCACACAAACAAGTATAAATTTTGGTATCAAAGTGATGCATGGATAAGATTCTGGTCTAGTGTCATATGCAAGTTAAAAAAGATGCATCAACAAGAAAAGTTTGGGATCTTTAACCCTGTACATATTACTCGATCAAAGAGACTTTCGATACAAAATAGGGTATACAAGCACTCTTCAAAATAGGGGAAGTCCCTTCGGGTATACGTCAAAACATGGCTGCCCTCAAATTTAAAGTTGCGCAATCTGTATACTTTTTAGATCAGGAGTTGTTTCCTTTCTTACATAATAATATCTGAAGAAAGATATGGTGAAACTCAAAATAACACCATTGAAAATGATAGGGTTCAGAAGAAAAAGTATAATGAATCGATTTAATAACAAATAATAAAGCTAAGGAAATTAGTCTACGTAGCGCCATCTACAATAAATTCCGTTAAGCGAATGTGGTATTTCATCAAAGTGCTTGTTTGTGCAGTTGTTTTCATGCATTTTAGTGTTTAATTCATTTATACTTTTGATGCACAAGTGCGTTCCACTATTAACATAAAAAAGAAAATGAAAACATCATCTAAATGGAGACATACTAGCATTTATTTGGGTCACTAGGTTCTTGCTATTTATATAAAAATCTCAAACGATTCCAGATGCTTGTATCTGGTTATAACATTTAATCTACACTTATTTTGTTGTGAATGTAATTTATGTTATAGATTACATTCATTGGCAAAAATATGACGGTGACTGAATGCCTCTAACAGAATGATCACCGGTTCAGTGTGGAGGAAATTAATTGTTTTTGATAGAGCGTTTATAATAATTGACCAGGGTTATGTACATGTACAGTGTAAGCAGCGACAAAGTTTGAAATCTAAAAGCAAAATCTTAATTATATCTTTTTTTCAATACAGCTTTTGTCTTTCTCTGAAAATGAATTCTAACGTACCATTCTACTTTTGTGTATTTCATTTGTAGAATAGTCCAGAGAATAAATATAGATGAAAATGGAATGAGTGGTATTATGATATCATTGCTGAGCAGAAGTTATAAAATTTTCTCGCAAATTAGATAGCTAGGTTTTGATAATTTGTTATACGTTCAATATTTCATTGAGACCAAGGAAGAAATTACAGTAAATCAAATTATAAGGGGAAAATATGAAAATAGGACATTTTCTCATTTGCTTTTGTATTCTTTGAAAAAAAAAGTGTTGGAGACGGATTCGAACCAGCGACTTTTACCTCCTTGATGCAAGAGTCAGCGCCTCAGACCACTGGGCCACAAAGCGCTAGTGATATGCGATCCTTATGTTTAATGTATTAGATGTATATATAATGAACGAAATCGTGTCCAAAATATTGAAATAATGTATATGAGATATTTAATATTTTTCTATGTCTTTTGATGTTTCACAAACAATTGTACTATCCTAAGGATAAAGGATTATTTGGAATAGGGTTCATTTGAGAAGTTATCTCCCACTGATGAATTTTACTTTTAAATTCAATTGTGAAAGATCTAAGCGATGAACTTGATATTTTTCAGTGAAATTTGATAAATATTATTTCACAGAATTTTTCATTCCATCCATATTTGATTCCCCAACATTTTCTTGTGAAAATGGCTGAAAACTAGTTTTCCATTGAAGTCAATGTAAACTCTGAGGTTCGATAACTCTTACAATCACCAACTTTCTTCTAAAACGAATTGGTGAACATTTTTTAATGAATTCTTACACCATAACTATATCAAAAGTTTAAAATTTCAGACTCATTAGATGAGTGAACAAATTATTCCTCCTCATTATACATTTGATGCCTCAATTTATTCTTTAACTTTTTTTAAAACAAACGTACGTACAACGTTGCACTTATCATTTCTAATGTTTGAATCCATTTTATCGTGAAAGTTATTCTATTCTTCAGTTCACACCTTCTACAAAAAAGAAGTATATTTATTATTATGAATATTTTCATCAGATAAGGAGAAGCAACTTCATGACGTACTTGATTCTAGGATAGTTTTTGAAATATTCTGTGTATCGCTTCTCTCGACACAACACAATTTATATTGGGATTTTCGGTATATAAATAGGACTTCAACTATGGAGTGTACAACAAATGAATCGAATCCTTTAGGTTCTTTTTGGCATTGGGAGGGAGGGAAAAGCAAATCTAACACAGGTCCCCACTTTCTTTCAACAAAGATTTTCCCTTACGTAACATTCGCTCCCATCTCCCCAACCTATAATCCGACACGCTATGGAGGGGCCTGTGTCGTTCCTTCTCCTCCTCTACGGGGGGGGGGAAGGGGGGGGGGGGTAGAAATAAGAAAGAGAAAAAGGAAAGAAAGGAAAGAATAAGAGAAAAAAAGAATTTTTGAAGGAGATGAATTTATGAATATCACCGATCTAAATAATAATATAAAGTTGCACAAACATTGCACTTTACAAAACAAACGTGATTTCGGTTACTGCATCCGTCACGACAGATCCTCATTAAAAAAAAAGACTAGACATACACAGCAAGAGACACACATGAAAAAGAGGAACATCAAATACAAATCAAATCACCATACACAAAAGGCGGCACATATATCAACAAAACCAATTGGCAACCGTTGCCGTTTTAGGACAACCATATGTCAACGTTTGTAGCAAATGGTCAGGTGATCCTGATTACGCGCGGACGACGCTCCCAATTTTAAGGTTACCAAGATTTCTCGAAGAACGCACGATTTTAATTGATATATATATTAATATAACCTCCTCAATGTGAGTTTACCACACAAACAAGTATAAATTTTGGTATCAAAGTGATGCATGGACAAGATTCTGGTCTAGTGTCATATGCAAGTTAAAAAAGATGCATCAACAAGAAAAGTTTGGGATCTTTAACCCTGTACATATTACTCGATCAAAGAGACTTTCGATACAAAATAGGGTATACAAGCACTCTTCAAAATAGGGGAAGTCCCTTCGGATACACGTCAAAACATGGCTGCCCTCAAATTTAAAGTTGCGCAATCTGTATACTTTTTAGATCAGGAGTTGTTTCCTTTCTTACATAATAATATCTGAAGAAAGATATGGTGAAACTCAAAATAACACCATTGAAAATGATAGGGTTCAGAAGAAAAAGTATAATGAATCGATTTAATAACAAATAATAAAGCTAAGGAAATTAGTCTACGTAGCGCCATCTACAATAAATTCCGTTAAGCGAATGTGGTATTTCATCAAAGTGCTTGTTTGTGCAGTTGTTTTCATGCATTTTAGTGTTTAATTCATTTATACTTTTGATGCACAAGTGCGTTCCACTATTAACATAAAAAAGAAAATGAAAACATCATCTAAATGGAGACATACTAGCATTTATTTGGGTCACTAGGTTCTTGCTATTTATATGAAAATCTCAAACGATTCCAGATGCTTGTATCTGGTTATAACATTTAATCTACACTTATTTTGTTGTGAATGTAATTTATGACAAATATGGATAATGACCATATCCCTGTATACAGCACAAAATCGATAATTCAGAAATCAGAAACCGAAGGCATACAAAATCAGGACAAAACAGGAACCAAAGCAAACAAACAAAAACCTCCACCATATGAAAAGAAGCGAACTCCCGATAGGGGAGTGAGACCAGGTGCCCAGGAAGAGTAAGCATCTCCTGCTTGCATGCAACACCCGTCGCTTCAATTCGGTAGAACTGTCACATCCGGTTACTCCCATTTTGGAAGATATAGAGTACAATCTTTGGTTGGATGGTTCAAATGGTCTATGACAGAATATCATCCACCATTCTTGAGAGTGGAACATCATAGTGTATGACGAGTTCCCCATATCGACCGTAGAACTTCCTCAGTGACGATGTTAGTCGGTCACAAACATATCCCTGACTGAGAAGCTTATCTGAAAGACGCCTAGCTCTCAGAACAAAATCCGTATATTTGGTACTTGCTCTGGCATAGCGTATCAACTGAGATATGAACACGCCATAAGCAGGCGATGAAGGGATGTTGCTACTCAGAAAAGGAAAGTTTGTAATGCTGAAATTGAAGTCGTCACGTTTGTCATAGAGTGAGGTGTTCATGTGACCATCAGTGTCGTAGGACAACATTATGTCCAAATAGGATGCTGAATTATTTGTCTCTGTGGTTTCTTTGACTTCAAGCTCCGAAGGATAGATACTGCTCAGGTAATCCGCGAATTTTGGATTATTGATGGACAACACATCGTCTATGTATCTGTAAGTGAAGTTAAAGTCAGAAGCTAAGTATCTTTTCCCTTCAGAGACCAGAAATTGAATGAATTCAGCTTCGTACGAGTAAAGGAAAATGTCGGCAAGGAGTGGGGCACAATTGGTCCCCATTGGAATTCCGATGTTATAGATTACATTCATTGGAAAAAATATGACGGTGCTGAATGCCTCTAACAGAATGATCACCGGTTCAGTGTGGAGGAAATTAATTGTTTTTGATAGAGCGTTTATAATAATTGACCAGGGTTATGTACATGTACAGTGTAAGCAGCGACAAAGTTTGAAATCTAAAAGCAAAATCTTAATTATATCTTTTTTTCAATACAGCTTTTGTCTTTCTCTGAAAATGAATTCTAACGTACCATTCTACTTTTGTGTATTTCATTTGTAGAATAGTCCAGAGAATAAATATAGATGAAAATGGAATGAGTGGTATTATGATATCATTGCTGAGCAGAAGTTATAAAAGTTTCTCGCAAATTAGATAGCTAGGTTTTGATAATTTGTTATACGTTCAATATTTCATTGAGACCAAGGAAGAAATTACAGTAAATCAAATTATAAGGGGAAAATATGAAAATAGGACATTTTCTCATTTGCTTTTGTATTCTTTGAAAAAAAAAGTGTTGGAGACGGATTCGAACCAGCGACTTTTACCTCCTTGGTGCAAGAGTCAGCGCCTCAGACCACTGGGCCACAAAGCGCTAGTGATATGCGATCCTTATGTTTAATGTATTAGATGTATATATAATGAACGAAATCGTGTCCAAAATATTGAAATAATGTATATGAGATATTTAATATTTTTCTATGTCTTTTGATGTTTCACAAACAATTGTACTATCCTAAGGATAAAGGATTATTTGGAATAGGGTTCATTTGAGAAGTTATCTCCCACTGATGAATTTTACTTTTAAATTCAATTGTGAAAGATCTAAGCGATGAACTTGATATTTTTCAGTGAAATTTGATAAATATTATTTCACAGAATTTTTCATTCCATCCATATTTGATTCCCCAACATTTTCTTGTGAAAATGGCTGAAAACTAGTTTTCCATTGAAGTCAATGTAAACTCTGAGGTTCGATAACTCTTACAATCACCAACTTTCTTCTAAAACGAATTGGTGAACATTTTTTAATGAATTCTTACACCATAACTATATCAAAAGTTTAAAATTTCAGACTCATTAGATGAGTGAACAAATTATTCCTCCTCATTATACATTTGATGCCTCAATTTATTCTTTAACTTTTTTTAAAACAAACGTACGTACAACGTTGCACTTATCATTTCTAATGTTTGAATCCATTTTATCGTGAAAGTTATTCTATTCTCCAGTTCACACCTTCTACAAAAAAGAAGTATATTTATTATTATGAATATTTTCATCAGATAAGGAGAAGCAACTTCATGACGTACTTGATTCTAGGATAGTTTTTGAAATATTCTGTGTATCGCTTCTCTCGACACAACACAATTTATATTGGGATTTTCGGTATATAAATAGGACTTCAACTATGGAGTGTACAACAAATGAATCGAATCCTTTAGGTTCTTTTTGGCATTGGGAGGGAGGGAAAAGCAAATCTAACACAGGTCCCCACTTTCTTTCAACAAAGATTTTCCCTTACGTATCATTCGCTCCCATCTCCCCAACCTATAATCCGACACGCTATGGAGGGGCCTGTGTCGTTCCTTCTCCTCCTCTACGGGGGGGGAAGGGGGGGGGGGGTAGAAATAAGAAAGAGAAAAAGAAAAGAAAGGAAAAAGAATAAGAGAAAAAAAGGATTTTTGAAGGAGATGAATTTATGAATATCACCGATCTAAATAATAATATAAAGTTGCACAAACATTGCACTTTACAAAACAAACGTTATTTCGGTTACTGCATCCGTCACGACAGATCCTCATTAAAAAAAAGACTAGACATACACAGCAAGAGACACACATGAAAAAGAGGAACATCAAATACAAATCAAATCACCATACACAAAAGGCGGCACATATATCAACAAAACCAATTGGCAACCGTTGCCGTTTTAGGACAACCATATGTCAACGTTTGTAGCAAATGGTCAGGTGATCCTGATTACGCGCGGACGACGCTCCCAATTTTAAGGTTACCAAGATTTCTCGAAGAACGCACGATTTTAATTGATATATATATTAATATAACCTCCTCAGTGTGAGTTTACCACACAAACAAGTATAAATTTTGGTATCAAAGTGATGCATGGACAAGATTCTGGTCTAGTGTCATATGCAAGTTAAAAAAGATGCATCAACAAGAAAAGTTTGGGATCTTTAACCCTGTACATATTACTCGATCAAAGAGACTTTCGATACAAAATAGGGTATACAAGCACTCTTCAAAATAGGGGAAGTCCCTTCGGGTACACGTCAAAACATGGCTGCACTCAAATTTAAAGTTGCGCAATCTGTATACTTTTTAGATCAGGAGTTGTTTCCTTTCTTACATAATAATATCTGAAGAAAGATATGGTGAAACTCAAAATAACACCATTGAAAATGATAGGGTTCAGAAGAAAAAGTATAATGAATCGATTTAATAACAAATAATAAAGCTAAGGAAATTAGTCTACGTAGCGCCATCTACAATAAATTCCGTTAAGCGAATGTGGTATTTCATCAAAGTGCTTGTTTGTGCAGTTGTTTTCATGCATTTTAGTGTTTAATTCATTTATACTTTTGATGCACAAGTGCCTTCCACTATTAACATAAAAAAGAAAATGAAAACATCATCTAAATGGAGACATACTAGCATTTATTTGGGTCACTAGGTTCTTGCTATTTATATAAAAATCTCAAACGATTCCAGATGCTTGTATCTGGTTATAACATTTAATCTACACTTATTTTGTTGTGAATGTAATTTATGTTATAGATTACATTCATTGTAAAAAATATGACGGAGACTGAATGCCTCTAACAGAATGATCACCGGTTCAGTGTGGAGGAAATTAATTGTTTTTGATAGAGCGTTTATAATAATTGACCAGGGTTATGTACATGTACAGTGTAAGCAGCGACAAAGTTTGAAATCTAAAAGCAAAATCTTAATTATATCTTTTTTTCAATACAGCTTTTGTCTTTCTCTGAAAATGAATTCTAACGTACCATTCTACTTTTGTGTATTTCATTTGTAGAATAGTCCAGAGAATAAATATAGATGAAAATGGAATGAGTGGTATTATGATATCATTGCTGAGCAGAAGTTATAAAATTTTCTCGCAAATTAGATAGCTAGGTTTTGATAATTTGTTATACGTTCAATATTTCATTGAGACCAAGGAAGAAATTACAGTAAATCAAATTATAAGGGGAAAATATGAAAATAGGACATTTTCTCATTTGCTTTTGTATTCTTTGAAAAAAAAAGTGTTGGAGACGGATTCGAACCAGCGACTTTTACCTCCTTGGTGCAAGAGTCAGCGCCTCAGACCACTGGGCCACAAAGCGCTAGTGATATGCGATCCTTATGTTTAATGTATTAGATGTATATATAATGAACGAAATCGTGTCCAAAATATTGAAATAATGTATATGAGATATTTAATATTTTTCTATGTCTTTTGATGTTTCACAAACAATTGTACTATCCTAAGGATAAAGGATTATTTGGAATATTGTTCATTTGAGAAGTTATCTCCCACTGATGAATTTTACTTTTAAATTCAATTGTGAAAGATCTAAGCGATGAACTTGATATTTTTCAGTGAAATTTGATAAATATTATTTCACAGAATTTTTCATTCCATCCATATTTGATTCCCCAACATTTTCTTGTGAAAATGGCTGAAAACTAGTTTTCCATTGAAGTCAATGTAAACTCTGAGGTTCGATAACTCTTACAATCACCAACTTTCTTCTAAAACGAATTGGTGAACATTTTTTAATGAATTCTTACACCATAACTATATCAAAAGTTTAAAATTTCAGACTCATTAGATGAGTGAACAAATTATTCCTCCTCATTATACATTTGATGCCTCAATTTATTCTTTAACTTTTTTTAAAACAAACGTACGTACAACGTTGCACTTATCATTTCTAATGTTTGAATCCATTTTATCGTGAAAGTTATTCTATTCTTCAGTTCACACCTTCTACAAAAAAGAAGTATATTTATTATTATGAATATTTTCATCAGATAAGGAGAAGCAACTTCATGACGTACTTGATTCTAGGATAGTTTTTGAAATATTCTGTGTATCGCTTCTCTCGACACGACACAATTTATATTGGGATTTTCGGTATATAAATAGGACTTCAACTATGGAGTGTACAACAAATGAATCGAATCCTTTAGGTTCTTTTTGGCATTAGGAGGGAGGGAAAAGCAAATCTAACACAGGTCCCCACTTTCTTTCAACAAAGATTTTCCCTTACGTATCATTCGCTCCCATCTCCCCAACCTATAATCCAACACGCTATGGAGGGGCCTGTGTCGTTCCTTCTCCTCCTCTACGGGGGGGGGAAGGGGGGTGTAGAAATAAGAAAGAGAAAAAGAAAAGAAAGGAAAAAGAATAAGAGAAAAAAAGGATTTTTGAAGGAGATGAATTTATGAATATCACCGATCTAAATAATAATATAAAGTTGCACAAACATTGCACTTTACAAAACAAACGTTATTTCGGTTACTGCATCCGTCACGACAGATCCTCATTAAAAAAAAGACTAGACATACACAGCAAGAGACACACATGAAAAAGAGGAACATCAAATACAAATCAAATCACCATACACAAAAGGCGGCACATATATCAACAAAACCAATTGGCACCCGTTGCCGTTTTAGGACAACCATATGTCAACGTTTGTAGCAAATGGTCAGGTGATCCTGATTACGCGCGGACGACGCTCCCAATTTTAAGGTTACCAAGATTTCTCGAAGAACGCACGATTTTAATTGATATATATATTAATATAACCTCCTCAGTGTGAGTTTACCACACAAACAAGTATAAATTTTGGTATCAAAGTGATGCATGGACAAGATTCTGGTCTAGTGTCATATGCAAGTTAAAAAAGATGCATCAACAAGAAAAGTTTGGGATCTTTAACCCTGTACATATTACTCGATCAAAGAGACTTTCGATACAAAATAGGGTATACAAGCACTCTTCAAAATAGGGGAAGTCCCTTCGGGTACACGTCAAAACATGGCTGCCCTCAAATTTAAAGTTGCGCAATCTGTATACTTTTTAGATCAGGAGTTGTTTCCTTTCTTACATAATAATATCTGAAGAAAGATATGGTGAAACTCAAAATAACACCATTGAAAATGATAGGGTTCAGAAGAAAAAGTATAATGAATCGATTTAATAACAAATAATAAAGCTAAGGAAATTAGTCTACGTAGCGCCATCTACAATAAATTCCGTTAAGCGAATGTGGTATTTCATCAAAGTGCTTGTTTGTGCAGTTGTTTTCATGCATTTTAGTGTTTAATTCATTTATACTTTTGATGCACAAGTGCGTTCCACTATTAACATAAAAAAGAAAATGAAAACATCATCTAAATGGAGACATACTAGCATTTATTTGGGTCACTAGGTTCTTGCTATTTATATAAAAATCTCAAACGATTCAAGATGCTTGTATCTGATTATAACATTTAATCTACACTTATTTGTTGTGAATGTAATTTATGTTATAGATTACATTCATTGGAAAAAATATGACGGAGACTGAATGCCTCTAACAGAATGATCACCGGTTCAGTGTGGAGGAAATTAATTGTTTTTGATAGAGCGTTTATAATAATTGACCAGGGTTATGTACATGTACAGTGTAAGCAGCGACAAAGTTTGAAATCTAAAAGTAAAATCTTAATTATATCTTTTTTTCAATACAGCTTTTGTCTTTCTCTGAAAATGAATTCTTACGTACCATTCTACTTTTGTGTATTTCATTTGTAGAATAGGCCAGAGAATAAATATAGATGAAAATGGAATGAGTGGTATTATGATATCATTGCTGAGCAGAAGTTATAAAATTTTCTCGCAAATAAGATAGCTAGGTTTTGATAATTTGTTATACGTTCAATATTTCATTGAGACCAAGGAAGAAATTACAGTAAATCAAATTATAAGGGGAAAATATGGAAATAGGACATTTTCTCATTTGCTTTTGTATTCTTTGAAAAAAAAATAGTGTTGGAGACGGATTCGAACCAGCGACTTTTACCTTCTTGGAGCAAGAGTCAGCGCCTCAGACCACTGGGCCACAAAGCGCTAGTGATATGCGAACCTTATGTTTAATGTATTAGATAAGAAAGGAGGGGATCTCCAACAACACCTAGTTGCAACATCAACAGCAACCTCCCAAAACACCCACTGTAAAACACAAAAATGACACGCACAGAAAGAGACGCAGTAGTACAATGAACGCCAAATCACAGAAAAACAAAACACAAATGACTACACATAAACCAACGAGACCAATGGGCAAACGGTGCCGACATAGGACGGCCATCTGCCTCGTCAGTAGCAGACGGTGTGGTTATCCTGCGCACAACCCTCCCACTATTCCGATTACCCAGAGGTCTCGAAGAACGTACAATTGTGGTGTAAAACAACCTCCTCACTGTCAGATGACCACACACAAACAAGACCGCAAGACGCAGGGGCCCAAGCAACACAGATGAATATGTAAATTGATATAAAAAGAGGGCATGCGTAATACGACCTGTGCTCTGCCGGCTGTAGCGAGCTAATGTATGTTATCACCCGAGGAGTCCGACTGACATTCAGAGAGGACAGGTGGTCGGGGCCCTGTCTTCTCTAAAGAGGTTTGGACAGGGCCCGTCATGGAGTCCCGTCGTCACAGTCAGTCAGCGTGCAGGTATTAAGGATGCGCTGGTACAAGGCTGTAGATTGGTCAAGTACCAAGCCTAGTGTCCGTCTGGTGACATTAGGATCATATCCACGGTATAAGAGGCGTTTGATGATTCTGAAATGTATATATAATGAACGAAATCGTGTCCAAAATATTGAAATAATGTATATGAGTTATTTGATATTTTTCTATGTCTTTTGATGTTTCACAAATAATTGAATTATCCTATGGATAAAGGATTATTTGGAATAGGGTTCATTTGAGAAGTTATCTCCCACCGATGAATTTTACTTTTAAATTCAATAGTGAAAGATCTAAGCTATGAACTTGATATTTTTCAGTGAAATTTGATAAATATTATTTCACAGAATTTTTTATTCCATCCATATTTGATTCCCCAACATTTTCTTGTAAAAATGGCTGAAAACTAGTTTTCCATTGAAGTCCATGTAAACTCTGAGGTCCGATAACTCTTACAATCACCAACTTTCTTCTAAAACGAATTGGTGAACATTTTTTAATGAATTCTTACACCATAACTATATCAAAAGTATAAAATTTCAAACTCATTAGATGGGTGAACCAATTATTCCTCCCCATTATACATCTGATGCCTCAATTTATTCTTTAACTTTGTTTATAACAAACGTACTTACAACGTTGCACTTATCATTTCTAATGTTTGAATACATTTTATCGTGAAAGTTATTCTATTCTTCAGTTCACACCTTCTACAAAAAAGAAGTATATTAATTATTATGAATGTTTTCATCAGATAAGGAGAAGCAACTTCATGACGAAATTGATTCTAGGGTATTTTTGAAATATTCTGTGTATCGCTTCTCTCGACACAACACAATTTATATTGGGATTTTCGGTATATAAATAGGACTTCAACTATGGAGTATACAACAAATGCACCAAATCCTTTAGGTTCTTTTGGGCATTGGGAGGGAGGGAAAAGCAAATTTAACTCAGGTCCTCACTTTCTCTCTACAAAGATTTTCCCTTATGTATAATTCGCTCCCCTCTCCCCAACCTATAATCCGACACGCTATGGAGGGGTCTGTGTCGTTCCTTCTCCTCCTCTACGGGGGGGAAAGGGGGGGGGGGGTAGAAAAAGAAAGAGAAAAAGAAAAGAAAGGGAAAAGAAAAAGAGAGAGAAAAGGATTTTTGAAGGAGATGAATTTATGAATATCACCGATCTAAATAAAATCTTACCACAGTTAACACGAATAATAATATAAAGTTGCACAAACATTGCACTTTACAAAACAAACGTGATTTCGGTTACTGCATCCACCACAACAGATCCTCATTAAAAAAACAAAGACTAGACATACACAGCAAGAGACACACATGAAAAAGAGGAATATCAAATACAAATCAAAACACCATACGCAAAAGACGGCACATATATCAACAAAAGCAATTGGCAACCGTTGCCGTTTTAGGACGGCCATATGCCAACGTTAGTAGCAAATGGTCAGGTGATCCTGATTACGCGCGGACGACGCTCCCAATTATACGGTTACCAAGATGTCTCGAAGAACGCACATTTATAATTGATATGTATATTAATATAACCTCCTCAGTGTGAGTTTACCACACAAACAAGTATAAATTTTGGTATCAAAGTGATGCATGGACAAGATTCTGGTCTAGTGTCATATGCAAGTTAAAAAAGATGCATCAACAAGAAAAGTTTGGGATCTTAAACACTGTACATATTACTCGATCAAAAAGACTTTCGATACAAAATAGGGTATACAAGCACTCTTCAAAATAGGGGAAGTCCCTTCGGGTACACGTCAAAACATGGCTGCCCTCAAATTTAAAGTTGCGCAATCTGTATACTTTTTAGAACAGGAGTTGTTTCCTTTCTTGCATGATAATATCTTAAGAAAGATATGGTGAAACTAAAAATAACACCATTGAAAATGATAGGGTTCCGAAGAAAAAGTATAATGAATTGATTTAATAACAGATATTAAAGCTTGGGATATTAGTTTTCGTAGCGCCATCTACAATAAATTCCGTTAAGCAAATGTGGTATTTCATCAAAGTGCTTGTTTGTGCAATTGTTTTCATGCATTTTAGTGTTTATTTAATTTATACTTTTGATGCAAATGAAAACATCATCTAAATGGAGACATTCTAGCATTTATTTTGGTCATGTGGTTCTTGCTATTTATATAAAAATCTCAAACGAATCCAGATGCTTATATCTGATTATAACATTTAATCTACACTTGTTTTGTTGTGAATGTAATTTATGTTATAGATTACATTCATTGGAAAAAATATGACGGAGACTGAATGCCTCAAACGGAATGATCACCGGTTCAGTGTTTAGGAAATTAATTGTTTTTGATAGAGCGTTTATAATAATTGACCAGGGTTATGTACATGTACAGTGTAAGCAGCGACAAAGTTTGAAATCTAAAAGCAAAATCTTAATTATATCTTTTTTTCAATACAGCTTTTGTCTTTCTCTGAAAATGAATTTTTACGTACCATTCTACTTTTGTGTATTTCATTTGTAGAATAGGCCAGAGAATAAATCTCGATGAAAATGGCATGAGTGGTATTATGATATCATTGCTGAGCAGAAGTTATAAAATTTTCTCGCAAATAAGATAGCTAGGTTTTGATAATTTGTTATACGTTCAATATTTCATTGAGACCAAGGAAGAAATTACAGTAAATCAAATTATAAGGGGAAAATATGGAAATAGGACATTTTCTCATTTGCTTTTGTATTCTTTGAAAAAAAAATAGTGTTGGAGACGGATTCGAACCAGCGACTTTTACCTTCTTGGTGCAAGAGTCAGCGCCTCAGACCACTGGGCCACAAAGCGCTAGTGATATGGGAACTTTATGTTTAATGTATTAGATGTATATATAATGAACGAAATCGTGTCCAAAATATTGAAATAATGTATATGAGTTATTTGATATTTTTCTATGTCTGTTGATGTTTCACAAATAATTGTATTATCCTATGGATAAAGGATTATTTGGAATAGGGTTCATTTGAGAAGTTATCTCCCACTGATGAATTTTACTTTTAAATTCAATAGTGAAAGATCTAAGCTATGAACTTGATATTTTTCAGTGAAATTTGATATTATTTCACAGAATTTTTTATTCCATCCATATTTGATTCCCCAACATTTTCTTGTAAAAATGGCTGAAAACTAGTTTTCCATTGAAGTCCATTTAAACTCTGAGGTCCGATAACTCTTACAATCACCAACTTTCTTCTAAAACGAATTGATGAACATTTTTTAATGAATTCTTACACCATAACTATATCAAAAGTATAAAATTTCAAACTCATTAGATGGGTGAACCAATTATTCCTCCCCATTATACATCTGATGCCTCAATTTATTCTTTAACTTTGTTTATAACAAACGTACTTACAACGTTGCACTTATCATTTCTAATGTTTGAATACATTTTATCGTGAAAGTTATTCTATTCTTCAGTTCACACCTTCTACAAAAAAGAAGTATATTAATTATTATGAATGTTTTCATCAGATAAGGAGAAGCAACTTCATGACGTACTTGATTCTAGGGTATTTTTGAAATATTCTGTGTATCGCTTCTCTCGACACAACACAATTTATATTGGGATTTTCGGTATATAAATAGGACTTCAACTATGGAGTATACAACAAATGCACCAAATCCTTTAGGTTCTTTTGGGCATTGGGAGGGAGGGAAAAGCAAATTTAACTCAGGTCCTCACTTTCTCTCTACAAAGATTTTCCCTTATGTATAATTCGCTCCCCTCTCCCCAACCTATAATCCGACACGCTATGGAGGGGTCTGTGTCGTTCCTTCTCCTCCTCTACGGGGGGGAAAGGGGGGGGGGTAGAAAAAGAAAGAGAAAAAGAAAAGAAAGGGAAAAGAAAAAGAGAGAGAAAAGGATTTTTGAAGGAGATGAATTTATGAATATCACCGATCTAAATAAAATCTTACCACAGTTAACACGAATAATAATATAAAGTTGCACAAACATTGCACTTTACAAAACAAACGTGATTTCGGTTACTGCATCCACCACAACAGATCCTCATTAAAAAAACAAAGACTAGACATACACAGCAAGAGACACACATGAAAAAGAGGAATATCAAATACAAATCAAAACACCATACGCAAAAGACGGCACATATATCAACAAAAGCAATTGGCAACCGTTGCCGTTTTAGGACGGCCATATGCCAACGTTAGTAGCAAATGGTCAGGTGATCCTGATTACGCGCGGACGACGCTCCCAATTATACGGTTACCAAGATGTCTCGAAGAACGCACATTTATAATTGATATGTATATTAATATAACCTCCTCAGTGTGAGTTTACCACACAAACAAGTATAAATTTTGGTATCAAAGTGATGCATGGACAAGATTCTGGTCTAGTGTCATATGCAAGTTAAAAAAGATGCATCAACAAGAAAAGTTTGGGATCTTAAACACTGTACATATTACTCGATCAAAAAGACTTTCGATACAAAATAGGGTATACAAGCACTCTTCAAAATAGGGGAAGTCCCTTCGGGTACACGTCAAAACATGGCTGCCCTCAAATTTAAAGTTGCGCAATCTGTATACTTTTTAGAACAGGAGTTGTTTCCTTTCTTGCATGATAATATCTTAAGAAAGATATGGTGAAACTAAAAATAACACCATTGAAAATGATAGGGTTCCGAAGAAAAAGTATAATGAATTGATTTAATAACAGATATTAAAGCTTGGGATATTAGTTTTCGTAGCGCCATCTACAATAAATTCCGTTAAGCAAATGTGGTATTTCATCAAAGTGCTTGTTTGTGCAATTGTTTTCATGCATTTTAGTGTTTATTTAATTTATACTTTTGATGCAAATGAAAACATCATCTAAATGGAGACATTCTAGCATTTATTTTGGTCATGTGGTTCTTGCTATTTATATAAAAATCTCAAACGAATCCAGATGCTTATATCTGATTATAACATTTAATCTACACTTATTTTGTTGTGAATGTAATTTATGTTATAGATCACATTCATTGGAAAAAATATGACGGAGACTGAATGCCTCAAACGGAATGATCACCGGTTCAGTGTTTAGGAAATTAATTGTTTTTGATAGAGCGTTTATAATAATTGACCAGGGTTATGTACATGTACAGTGTAAGCAGCGACAAAGTTTGAAATCTAAAAGCAAAATCTTAATTATATCTTTTTTTCAATACAGCTTTTGTCTTTCTCTGAAAATGAATTCTTACGTACCATTCTACTTTTGTGTATTTTATTTGTAGAATAGGCCAGAGAATAAATATAGATGAAAATGGAATGAGTGGTATTATGATATCATTGCTGAGCAGAAGTTATAAAATTTTCTCGCAAATAAGATAGCTAGGTTTTGATAATTTGTTATACGTTCAATATTTCATTGAGACCAAGGAAGAAATTACAGTAAATCAAATTATAAGGGGAAAATATGGAAATAGGACATTTTCTCATTTGCTTTTGTATTCTTTGAAAAAAAAATAGTGTTGGAGACGGATTCGAACCAGCGACTTTTACCTTCTTGGTGCAAGAGTCAGCGCCTCAGACCACTGGGCCACAAAGCGCTAGTGATATGGGAACTTTATGTTTAATGTATTAGATGTATATATAATGAACGAAATCGTGTCCAAAATATTGAAATAATGTATATGAGTTATTTGATATTTTTCTATGTCTGTTGATGTTTCACAAATAATTGTATTATCCTATGGATAAAGGATTATTTGGAATAGGGTTCATTTGAGAAGTTATCTCCCACTGATGAATTTTACTTTTAAATTCAATAGTGAAAGATCTAAGCTATGAACTTGATATTTTTCAGTGAAATTTGATATTATTTCACAGAATTTTTTATTCCATCCATATTTGATTCCCCAACATTTTCTTGTAAAAATGGCTGAAAACTAGTTTTCCATTGAAGTCCATGTAAACTCTGAGGTCCGATAACTCTTACAATCACCAACTTTCTTCTAAAACGAATTGATGAACATTTTTTAATGAATTCTTACACCATAACTATATCAAAAGTATAAAATTTCAAACTCATTAGATGGGTGAACCAATTATTCCTCCCCATTATACATCTGATGCCTCAATTTATTCTTTAACTTTGTTTATAACAAACGTACTTACAACGTTGCACTTATCATTTCTAATGTTTGAATACATTTTATCGTGAAAGTTATTCTATTCTTCAGTTCACACCTTCTACAAAAAAGAAGTATATTAATTATTATGAATGTTTTCATCAGATAAGGAGAAGCAACTTCATGACGTACTTGATTCTAGGGTATTTTTGAAATATTCTGTGTATCGCTTCTCTCGACACAACACAATTTATATTGGGATTTTCGGTATATAAATAGGACTTCAACTATGGAGTATACAACAAATGCACCAAATCCTTTAGGTTCTTTTGGGGCATTGGGAGGGAGGGAAAAGCAAATTTAACTCAGGTCCTCACTTTCTCTCTACAAAGATTTTCCCTTATGTATCATTCGCTCCCCTCTCCCCAACCTATAATCCGACACGCTATGGAGGGGTCTGTGTCGTTCCTTCTCCTCCTCTACGGGGGGGGGGGGGGGAAGGGGGGAAGGGGGGAAGAAAGAGAAAAAGAAAAGAAAGGGAAAAGAAAAGAGAGAGAGAAAAGGATTTTTGAAGGAGATTAATTTATGAATATCACCGATCTAAATAAAATCTTACTACAGTTAACACGAATAATAATATAAAGTTGCACAAACATTGCACTTTACAAAACAAACGTGATTTTGGTTACTGCATCCACCACAACAGATCCTCATTAAAAAAACAAAGACTAGACATACACAGCAAGAGACACACATGAAAAAGAGGAATATCAAATACAAATCAAAACACCATACGCAAAAGACGGCACATATATCAACAAAAGCAATTGGCAACCGTTGCCGTTTTAGGACGGCCATATGCCAACGTTAGTAGCAAATGGTCAGGTGATCCTGATTACGCGCGGACGACGCTCCCAATTATACGGTTACCAAGATGTCTCGAAGAACGCACATTTATAATTGATATGTATATTAATATAACCTCCTCAGTGTGAGTTTACCACACAAACAAGTATAAATTTTGGTATCAAAGTGATGCATGGACAAGATTCTGGTCTAGTGTCATATGCAAGTTAAAAAAGATGCATCAACAAGAAAAGTTTGGGATCTTAAACACTGTACATATTACTCGATCAAAAAGACTTTCGATACAAAATAGGGTATACAAGCACTCTTCAAAATAGGGGAAGTCCCTTCGGGTACACGTCAAAACATGGCTGCCCTCAAATTTAAAGTTGCGCAATCTGTATACTTTTTAGAATAGGAGTTGTTTCCTTTCTTGCATGATAATATCTTAAGAAAGATATGGTGAAACTAAAAATAACACCATTGAAAATGATAGGGTTCCGAAGAAAAAGTATAATGAATTGATTTAATAACAGATATTAAAGCTTGGGATATTAGTTTTCGTAGCGCCATCTACAATAAATTCCGTTAAGCAAATGTGGTATTTCATCAAAGTGCTTGTTTGTGCAATTGTTTTCATGCATTTTAGTGTTTATTTAATTTATACTTTTGATGCAAATGAAAACATCATCTAAATGGAGACATTCTAGCATTTATTTTGGTCATGTGGTTCTTGCTATTTATATAAAAATCTCAAACGAATCCAGATGCTTATATCTGATTATAACATTTAATCTACACTTGTTTTGTTGTGAATGTAATTTATGTTATAGATTACATTCATTGGAAAAAATATGACGGAGACTGAATGCCTCTAACAGAATGATCACCGGTTCAGTGTTTAGGAAATTAATTGTTTTTGATAGAGCGTTTATAATAATTGACCAGGGTTTTGTACATGTACAGTGTAAGCAGCGACAAAGTTTGAAATCTAAAAGCAAAATCTTAATTATATCTTTTTTTCAATACAGCTTTTGTCTTTCTCTGAAAATGAATTTTTACGTACCATTCTACTTTTGTGTATTTCATTTGTAGAATAGGCCAGAGAATAAATCTCGATGAAAATGGCATGAGTGGTATTATGATATCATTGCTGAGCAGAAGTATTAAAATTTTCTCGCAAAGTAGATAGCTAGGTTTTGATAATTTGTTATACGTTCAATATTTCATTGAGACCAAGGAAAAAATTACAGTAAATCAAATTATAAGGGGAAAATTTTCTTGTAAAAATGGCTGAAAACTAGTTTTCCATAGAAGGCAATGTAAACTCTGAGGTCCGATAACTCTTACAATCACCAACTTTCTTCTAAAACGAATTGGTGAACATTTTTTAATGAATTCTTACACCATAACTATATCAAAAGTTTAAAATTTCAAACTCATTAGAAGGTGAACCAATTATCTCTCCTCATTATACATCTGGTGCCTCAATTTATTCTTTAAACAAACGTACGTACAACTAGACCAATTGGCAAGCGTTGCCGTTTTAGGACAGTGATATGTCAACGTTAGTAGCAAATGGTCAGGGGATCCTGATTACGCGCGGGCGATGCTCCCATTTCTCCGGTTACCCTGAACGCACAATTATAATTGATATGTATAATATAACCTCCTTAATGTGAGGACGCACCCCCCCCTAATCCGTCACTGATAATATAAAACCACTCGCAATTATATATACAGGGACATGTCTAACCGCAGGAAATCATTGAAACACCCAATACACGTGTACCAGATCAATCAGATATGCCAAAGGGACAAGGTACGAAAACGGAGCACCAAACACTAGATCACCGAGATATATTCGTAAAAAAAAAGAAAAGAAAAAGAAACCAAGAAATTACCAAAAGATCTCCAAGCGCCGTTACAATTGAAAAGTTAAATAATTATGAAGCATATTTCTGTACATCGTGAGAACACACAGGGTAGATCGTACCTCACATAATGGTTTGTGAGTACTAGCTTCCTCGTGGGTTACACATGATGTTTACGGAATAATTAAAGTATCACCAGTGTATAACAATGTTACCTAACGTACAGGACAGAATATGGCAAGAAATGCAGTACGCATGGACTTGTTACGGTAGTGATGCATTGATGTATTAGGACATCCCACAAAATGTCATCGTGTGTAACCCACGGGGAAACTGGTACCTCACAAACCCAGTGGGACATTTAAATTGAAAAATCTCAGTGTGTCCTTGAATACGACGATGTCATTGGTTAGCTACGTTTTCAGCGCCAAGAAATGAGCTGAAAGCAACGCTCGTTTTAACATATTGTTACATTGATGTAACAATAGTTCACGACGTGTAATCGGGAAATTCCAGAAAAAGTGGCATCAGAATTTTTCTAGAAAACTTTGCTCACTTTGGCATATCGAAGTACATCAAATTTATAGATAGGAGATGACAGAATACTGCTGCTAAGAAAGAAAAAGTATGTTATGTTGAAATTCAAATCTGAATTCTAGAAGCTGAGATGATCAAATTTATAACCATTTACATTTTTATGTTGAACCATTTTTCTTCGTTCTAGAGTTTTTGCGAATTTAGATTTACTGCGAGAGACAAAGACATTTTTAATGAACTAAATTGGGAAAACAGATATTTTCATTTGGAATGGGGCCAAAAATCGGCCCCCAAATTAGGCCTAGTGACGAGCCTGGTCAGTCTCCAAACTTAACTTTTTCGATCGCATAGAAAAGATCTCCATCAAAATATGGTAGAAGTGAAAACAACAAAACTAAGGTGTACAAGATTAGAACAAATAACCTAGCAATCCCGTTACAGAGTTATCGATCCTTAATTTGGGTTTCCTTTTTTGGCCTAGAGCACAACTGATGAGACATAACTTGTTGAAGTGCGCATATGGTGCACTGGCGTTTTATGACAGAAGATTAATTTTGATATTGACTAATAATATTGCGGCAGCATAAGTACAGTGCTTCTGTTGCGAAAAGCAATCATCCCGTATAAAAGTTTCTTTGTTACTTATTCGATTCAAAACAAAGGTAGAAATCTTGTGCTGGATTTATACCACATTAGTTGGAACTAAAATTTGATTGAAGTTGATAAGTAGTTCAAATTTCGTTACACTTACAATAAAAATGGCGTTCCTAAGATTAGCACTCGCGCTGGTTTTAACTGGTAAGGTCTAGAGATAGTAATCTTTATTTATAAATTTTATTGAAGTATATATTTAATAGTACATCTATAGCATATGCTTTTGTTTTGATGAAAGTTAAGCTTACAGACACCTTTTGTAATATGCATTGGTGGGTGGTTATCTTCCTTTCCCCTCTTTTCTGGTCTTATGTGTATGATTGCTATAGGAATCATTGTAATATGCAGATTTCCCTCAATTTTTTGTGTTGATACCTCGATAAAAATAAAAAATAAATAAACAAAAATAAATATTACATTGATTACTTATCATTTCGTTTCGTCGCGTTTCAACGTTTATTTGCAGCTTTGAAATTGTGTGGCGAAGTTGCTAAGCGCGTACTTCCGGTTTCGGTTGATGCAGGTATCAACCAAATTTCTCGGCCAATCAGAATCTTCTTTTCTTAAGAATAACAATGGAAATCAAATGACACAGCAATCACTTTAATGCAATGACGTCATGTTGGGATTCCCCCCTTTATCTCCCCTTATTAATTTAGAAATGACAAGGCAAAATTGTTGAAGACCAATCGGCATCATAAACTAACTTGAAAAGAATTAACTTGAGTCAAATTCGCAAAATACAATACAAATACAAGCGTCGAAAATTTGAAATACTGACTTCATCCTTATCAAAAACAAATAGTCATCACTGATATTAGAATGATACAAATACTATTGAATTGTAGCCTATTGTTAATTCTTAGCTTATGATGCTGGACCAAGATCTCTATAATCTACATACTAGTATATTTCTACCAATTAACGAAATTAATTGTCATTCTTTTGATCCATTCAAATTTCTATACAAAACTTACTCTTGTCTTACACAGGTCTCGCTGATAAAGTCTTGGCTTCATTATGTCCGAAAGGATGGACAGAATTCAACGGAGACTGTCTATATTTTGGTTCCGTTAGGAAGTCGTGGGTTGGAGCTGCAGTGAGTGTTGGTTCTCTTCAAAATATAAAATTATTTCTTGAATTCTGTTCTATGATGGTATGAATAAGGTGAGAAAAATCTGTAAATATGTCTTTCTATTTCTCCGTCTACATTCAGACGTCATGTCGACATATGAATCACTCGTTCTTGGCCACAGATGACAACACGGACAAACATAATTTCATCAAGCAGATAGCGGAAGTCTTCTATTGTGAGTGTTCGTCATATGATATTGGTTTAAAATACACGTACTCCTTACAAAAGGGAGTATTATTTTTCGGTAAATCGGATAACTTAGATCTATATATTTACAATCTAAGCCAATGTATATGTATGCTCGTTACGGGTTGTCAAAAGTCGATCATCAAAAACGGAAGAGCTGAATATATGTAAAACGAGCTAAATCTTCTTTACTACATGTATGATCTAACTCAAAATGAAGGGTTTAATGAACTCTTATGAAAATGTTACAATTTCTTTCACTGTTTCTTTAGCTATGGGAAACTTTAAGATAAACTTCTGGATCGGAGGAAGTGACTTCGGAACGGAAGGAGAGTGGCGGTGGCTGGAAACCGGAAGACCTGTAGGACCTGTAAAACAATGGGCACCGGGTTCACCCGACGGGAACAACACTCAGAACTGTCTTGTTGCTGGCTTTGTCAACGATACTTTTTACTGGAAAGATTCCAACTGCCAATCGAATCATTATTATGTTTGCGAAAAACCGTAAGATATCAAATAATAATTGGTCTGAGTACACGGTAGTAATATCATGCATTCACGATAGAAAAATATGGGTAAATCGTGAAACAAGAAGACGGTCCCCAACATGACACGAATTGCAAGTTGTTTTTTTTTTTTTGTCCAAAAAGACAATTCTCATGCTATTAAAAGGCACATGTCTTAAAGGTACGGTGTCCCTGAAAATTAATTAATTTAACAAAATCTTATAATGCAAAATCTTTCTTTTCATACGAAATTTGACATTCTCATTTGTATAAATTCACATTTTCAGGCGAATCTAACGCATATATTCGCAGATATTGCCGTTTGAAAACGTCATTTTAAATTTGGGGTGCGCAGCTCTTATTCATTTTACTGGCGCTACCCTACCTACAATGTATTGCATTTTTACAATAGAGGTATATGGAGATTTAATTACTAGTATACAAATTCGACAATATTATGGTCGTCACTGCATATTTTCAAATAAAACTTTTTATGAGTCCTTTTTTCCTCAATCTAGACCCTTCGAAATGAATTTTACGTTTTAAATAAAGATTTATTTTTAGGGGCACTGTATCTTTAAGGTGTGAAAACATGTGTTCTTTTACGTAATTATAAAGTTTGAAAATCAGCCAAAAAATATGTAAAACAACGATTACAAATCATGTCTGCCACTTTAACTATAATATGATATTGCCAGTAGTCACTTTATTTATTTGAACCAAAAAATTATACAGAAATGTTCCAACTCTTTTCTTGAAGAAATTGTTAAACCAATTTCAATGCACCAGACACGTGTTTCGGATAGTAAATTCTCATCAGTGGTACTTATTAAATGCAGAAGTGATGTTCAGGGCCCGGCACCATAAACTAAGAATTGACTATAGTCAAATTCTCAAAATACGATATATAATAAATCAGAGAAAATTTGAAATATTGATTTCATCCATTCTATTCTACTCTGAAAAGAGAAAATTGTTTAAATTATTCCAAGTAATGACTAATATCAAAAGGAGACAAAAGGATATTGGAATTTAGACTTAAGTCAATTCTTAGTATATGGTGCCGGGCCCAGATTTACATATATTTTAGTAGCGGCCTCTAGTTTCATTTTTTGAAATACACCGATCAAATGATGTATATATATATATATAGGATCTCAAATGATTTTCTATTTCATACAGTATTTATGAAACGAGTTGTGTGAATTAAAATAACACAACGAGTTTCAGAAATACTGTATGGAATAGAAGCATCATTTGAGATTCTTTTTATTATATGAAATATGACGTAATTGATCAAAATAACGTCAAAATGTTACAATTTTGACTTCATTTCTTGCAAATAACGCACCAACGTTGCCGTTTTTATTGTGACGTCACAAAGAATCTGGAGTACTTCATCCAATGACCACGCTCCCAAGTGATTTGTAACGTGCTATCATAACATTTATTTATGAAATGGCTTTATCATATCCCATCCATCCTGCTACATCTTTCGGTACATTTTAGGCATTATAACCCTCACTTTCTTTGGCCATATTACATTGTTTAGATTGAGGATCACTGACGAGGGTTAAGTACCCGAAACGTGTATGTTTGGTCCATGCTGCAATTTTCTTCTGTTTATAAATGATGCTATTGAATTTGAAGACGTTTATCATTTTTGTAACTGAATATTATAAAGGGTGTATCGTGTGATAAAACTATGTATAAAACGTTATGTTTTTCAGAGCTTTTATCCCAGGCGTGGTAATTGGCTAGAGACCATATTTGAGCTATCTTTAAAAGTGTTTTGAAGTCAGCTAAATTGGAATTAAATAAAACTTTAGTGGAGTCGGTTGTTGTTTTTGTTTTTAAACATTACGCAAGAAGGACAAAACCATGCATAAAAACGCACATACAAGTTAATACTATTATCATAAATACGAAAGAGCAATATTTGTTAAAGTGAAAATTAGAAATCTGTAGTAGAGGGAAATGTATCTCCAATACAGAAATGCCTCTATAACGTACTTTTCCCATCTTCTTGTACGTAAAACGTTACTCCCCTTGTCGGATGTCATACAAAATAAAATGCGTCTCCGCGAGTTTCGATCGAGGAGTCTACATTACATGATACTGTCATATAACAGTAAAATCACGCATTAAAAAGGATTTTTTGGTCTGGTAAGATTCCGAATGAAACTCGCCAAAGAAACTGCTTTGTGTTTGACTTCCGACATTGGGAGCAATGATGACAAATATGGAAAATGACCATATCCGTATATACAGCACAAAATTGATAATTTAAAAAAAATCATAAACCGAAGGCATACAAAATCAGGATAAAACAGGAACCAAAGTAAAACAAACAAAAATCTCCACCACATGAAAAGAAGCGAACTCCCGATATGGGAGTGAGACCAAGTGCCCAGGAAGAGTCAGCATCTCCAGCTTGCATGCTTTAATTCGGTAGAATTGTCGCATCCGGTTACTTCCATTTCGGAAGAAAAAGAGTATAATCATTGGTTGGATGGTTCAAATGGTCTATGACAGAATATCACCCACCATTCTGGAGAGTGGGTCATCATAGTGTATGACGAGTTCCCCATATCGACCGTAGAACTTCCTCAGTTACGATGTTAGTCGGTCACAAACGTATCCCCGACTAAGAAACTTATCTGAAAGACGCCTAGCTTTAAAATAAAATCTTTATATTTGGAAGTTGCTATGGCATAGCGAATCAACTGAGATATGAAAAGGTATAACGTACACTTGTCTTTAGAAGATGTGACCAGATCTTACAGAATCATATCTTGCTTTCACAGAATACCTATCGCTTCAGTAAGATGAAGCTTTTCTCAATCATATTCTCCGTATCGACGATATAATTGTCACAATTGAAACGTATGTTCTTCGGTAACTACGGGGATGTAATAGAAGCGTATGATATCCCCTTTTCCAGAAGTATCAGTGACATTTTACATTGTGATTGAATGGCTGTCATCATCACCAAACAAGACAAACTTACCTGATATGTACATCAAAATGTACATCGAGACAATCACCGAATTTGACAGGTTTCCATGGAGCTGTTGCGACGGGTGTTGCATGCAATCAGGAGACGCTGACTCTCCCCGGGCACCTGGTCTCACTTCGGAATTTTGTTTATTTCGAGGATCGCAACCGTTTCTATGGAAATTCTTATGGTTTTGCCTTGCCTTCTCGACTTTGAGACTGAATAATTGATGGGTAATTCTGTAATGTTTATTCTATTGTAAATTTCACTGCGTCATATGCGCATTTCAAACAGTCATGTATCATCAGTGATACTTGAGACGGAAAAAAGAGGAAATTCAAATGATATGAAATTATGAAGAGCAAAAATATAAACGTGTCCTAAAAATTCCTTAATATTTTCAAATATAACGTCAATCAATGTAAATCTGGACGAGGAGACTATCTGAAAACGGGTTTCTCTGACACAAGGCATCTGTGTGTGAATCTGAAGATTAATGAAACCTAAAATAGCGTTTTCCGCATAGGTCAACTATACCTAGGAGTAGATATAAATCTACGAGAAGTGGAACAAATTTGCTTCTCCGTGAATGCCAAGACTCTATTTGAAACAGTTCTTCCAAATATGAAAGAATACATGAATTACCAGTAACGACAGTTATGACATCGATATTTTGCTTTGAGTGCTATATCCTGGTACTGTCGGAGACCTTTCATGTATACATACAAGAGTGGTAATTGTTAAGCTATTTTTTCTTAATTAAATGCAAACATTGAGAGAACCAGTTCATGGTTCACATTCACTTACGTAAAAGAAAAAGAAATGGAGAATTTCGAGGAATAAAAAAAGTCATAACTCATTCACAGATCACAGGATTAATATGAATGCATTGATGTAGCATGTGAAAAAAAATATCTCAAGCAATAACGACTTTGAGATGACTACAGCGGAACACATCCTCATGATTATAGTTCTGCCGGGTAGAAGCGGCGGGTGTTGCATGCAAGCAGGAGATGCTTACTCTTCCTGGGCACCTGGTCTCACTCGCATATCGGGAGTCCGCTTCTTTTCATGTGGTGGAGATTTTTGTTTGTTTGCTTTGGTTTCTGTTTTATCCTGAATTTGTATGCCTTCGGTTTATGATTTTTTGAATTATCGATTTTGTGCTGTATACAGGGATATGGTCATTATCCATATTTGTCATACAATAAACTGATATGATGAAAGAATTCCTTGAGGTAGCTCGTACATCTGATCGAGAGAGCTTGTATTCTCCCTATGATAACTTTTTAAAAGAATTTTCGTGTTTATCATATTTGAACCTTTTACAAAAACTTTTCAGAGAGACCCTAAATTGTAGGGATATCTTTATCGTCTATAAATTCGAATTTTTCCAACTTTAACATTACACCTCATGGAAAATCCAAAATTTAACATTTTTTTCATTGTAATAATATTTTTAACCAAAAATATATTTGAAACCTGTATTAGCTTTACCCAATGGTAAAATACTGGGTGTGGTATTTGTCCTGATTTCAGTATTTACGATAAAAATTAATATAGTTATTTTGTTGAATCTTAAAAGTTTAGATACACTTTTCACAAAAAGTGCAATTAATTGTTGAATTCTTGATTAAATATTATGTGTTCATATTGTTTTGAATACAAATCTTACGATTCGTTATATAATATAACAAATAAGGATTGGCTGCGGCCATTATAATTACATCGACCAAGTCCATATATGTATAGTATTAGTCGTGTTATTAAATTGTGAAAGTTGTGAACTTCCAGGTAATAAAGCCCGCGAGATTACCTTCACGTAGAGAAGATGAACTCTTATCACAAAAGTTACTTATAACCCACAAGCTGTAGTTTGTACTCTTATGTTTGGTTTGAATATTCACGTACCTGTACATTACAAGATTTTCAAAACACATCGTAATATTTGAATACTAGTTAACCGCATGAAATAATTCGTTTCGTATTATCGCATGTCTTTGAGTTAACTAAAATCTGAAAATTATGACGACAAAGCAATCCACAGAAACAAACATTATTTGCCCTTTCAAGACGCGAATAATCTCAATTTTTGGACATGTTTTAAAGTTACAAATAAGATCTAATTGAAACATTACTTCATTGATAATTCATATCTTTAGTGAGATATTTTCAGAAGTATAAAACACAAGTAGTGATTTTGATTTTTCGATTGATTAATTCTCAATATACGATTTATACACTGTTAGATTGTCATATTTGTCCTTTCGTTAGAGAGTAGAAAAGTACATTGTAGAAAGTCATGCCTAGTCCATTTGCTTATCAGTAACAGAGTGTTCTGTGAACTTGGTCTATATCAGCACAGTTATTGTCCCTTAGAACAACCTGGCATTGTCACAAGACACCGACATTGATTCAACAAGATGGCCTCTAAATTCTGTATCAGCATTTGTCTTTTTGCACTAGGTAAAACATTCTCTTCAATATAGTTTAACATTTTGTTGAAAAATTACTACATCGAAACGACTATACTCTTTAGTCTATACGTACTTAGAATGATTCAGGATCTGGTCTCAGATGGTCCTTGTGTTTATATTTAATATACATAATGTGGAAATCACTGGTACAAGCAGTGTATGATTTGACAAGTAGTAATGTATCATCTGCATACCGTCATTGCCTTTTCGTTTCAGCCCTTACTCTAATAGACTGTGAATGTCCAATAGACTGGGCTGGCTTCAAAGATATGTGCTATTGGTTTAGCAGGGACATCCAAACATACACGGATGCACTCGTAAGTAGCACTTTTAAAAACATCAGAACTTTAGTTTCTTTGAAATCTAAGAATTGTATCCATCATGTAAGACGAAACCATTTAAGCATGTCATTCTGTAAGAGACCCACAAATAAGATGCAAGTCACAATAAAACTCCACTCCACTTGACGGATCAATTGACAAATGCATACATACCAAAAATTACATATCGAAACAAACAACATCATGAACTCATAACAATAATAAGCTTTCGCTGATTCTATATATATGTATATATAGATACAAGTATAATTGGTTATCGGGCAGATCAATTAAATTCTAATTCAAGATGGTCTTGTTAACACCCTTGCAATATCTCCCAATTTCGTTTCGCCTCAATTAGTTAGCCACCCATTTCAATATTGTAGATCAATTACCCCTTTTTAAACCGGTATTATGTCTAGATATACCACTTACAACAAATCCGAAGCATATTGCACCGAGTGATTAATCGTTATCTATTGATGAACAAAATTCCTTTTTCATCGGGACAAAGGGGGTTGAACAGTTATTTGTGATACATAAATCCTCGTTGACCTATTCCACCCAATGATGATTTGCATTTTCTTTTATCTCCAGACTGCTTGTCGAAATATGGGGGCTCATTTGGTAACAGATGATAGTGCGGAAAAGCACAATTTCCTCCGAGAGTTTCTCAGTGTATTCAGCAGTAAGTCTCTCTCTCTCTCTCTCTCTCTCTCTCTCTCTCTCTCTCTCTCTCTCTCTCTCCTTATTTGAAATTCGAAAATGCTTGAAATACTAGATGAGCACCTCTGTATTAAAGGTATGAAGATAAAGTCCTTTTGGACTGGAGCAAGTGATTTTGCTAAGGAGGGCACTTGGGTATGGATTGGGAACGGCGCTGAAGTCGGCCCATATTTAAACTGGGGTCCGGGACAACCCGATGGAAACAATACTGCTAATTGTATGGTTCTAACATGGTACAACTCAACACTGGCATGGGCTGATGCACAATGTAATCCACACTCACATCACCACAAAGCCTCTGGAAGTCATTACATATGCGAGAAAAGGTACAGATGTACAATTTAACACAGTTGGTATAGTGCATAAAGAAGTCTAAAACAGCATGCTTTAAATAAAGGTGCTCAAAAAATTTTCTATTTCATACGGTTTTTCTGAAACGGTTTGTGTGATTCTTACATCGCAAGTCTTAGTGAGGGGTTGAAATCACAACAATACCGTATGAAATAGAAACATCATTTGATATTCTTTTTATCACATTTCACTTTTAAATTATATAACACAAAATACAATGTTTTTCACCAAAATAACATCGACATGTTATAGTTTCAACTTCATTTCTTAAAAATAACGCAACAACATTGTCGTGTCTATTGTGACTTCAAAACGGCCTTGAGTGCTTCATCCAATGATAATGCACCCAAAGTGATATGATATCACAATGAAAAATGTTGCCAAATGATGTGATGTCTGATGTCTATGTGTATAAAACCTGTATTGAGAACGGTCACAACTTTTACTTTGGAAATGGAATTTATAATAAACATTTACGCAGGTAATAGAAATTTCCGAAGATGTGTTGAATTATTTGTATTTCATTTAACTTTCTCTTGTGCATGTTGTCTAAGCAATGCTTTTATAATTCAAATTTTATTTGTTTTCCAGCTTGAGTTCTTTTGTAACACCGTGATTTGCTACTGCTAGCGTAGGTAAATAAAATAGTTATGTCAACACTTAGTTTGTCCTTTGTATCCATCGAAAAAAGTGATGAGATGAGAAAATTCCATCATATTGTATTAAGCAGGACCCGATGTTCTAAAATTTTGCCTTCGCACGAGCAATTTGATACATGAATTCGTCAGGATTATCATCAGGATATTCTTTAACTCATTTATGTCACACTCATGCCCTTTGTCGTGTGGAGCTCGTAAAAAAAAAATACCTGCGAGGGGTTTGACAGTACGCGATTTTTGGATATTTCCCCCTGACATTGTCGCCATAGCACTTTCTATATAGACGTTACCTCAGACAGTCCATGTATTTTATATATTGTTTTCATTTTTCGAGCATGAACATCGACGGCGGGTGCGGCTAGCCAACAGGGGATGCTTACTCCTCCCCTGCACCTGATCCCACCTCTGGTTTGCTAGCTGTCCATCGATGCTCAATTTGGTGCTCTATTGTTAGTGCTGTTGAGATTATAGTCAGGATCTTCTTTAACTCATGAAGTTAATGCTCAGAACATAAGAAGAAGGTGTACATGCATATGATGGTGATAACATTGCAATGTCCTAGTTCGCGATTGCCTTATTTATGGAGACTTACACAATTGATCCATATTCCATAGTCAATTGTCGAAAAAACATTTCATCGTTGTTTAATGCATCTAAATCAAGCATATGAGCAGGGGTTAGGGGCATAGTTTTAACTGACAGAAGTCTGCCATTTAACTTATCTTATTCACAACGCTGTCGAGACATTTTCCCGTTTGTGATTGCTGAATCATTTTAAATAAAGAAGTAACACTAACTGATGCGAAAACATTTTAAATAATACGGAAGTGTTCCAATTCTCTACCTTCCGGAAGACATTTTTCACCAGGGCAGACATAATTCGTTCATTTCCATTCAACAAGCCTATGTTCGATTTTGCAGGTATATGACATAGAAGTATTGTGACGTCATCAAATTCCTTTGAAAACAGACATATTGGACATTTTTCAAGTTGACGTACTTCGGACTTCGATCTCCGGACTGCGCACTTTAGGGGTCTTGTAAAAGATATCAAGTGCGATTAAAAAAGTAAAATCTGAACACACAATGGATGAAAGTACATCGGAAAGCTTTAATTATATATTTCACGCAAGAAAACGCATAAATTCTTCACACAAAATATTCTATGTTCATTGGAATTGAATCAACATTTTGCCTTTGTGACAGTCCCTTTGAAGTGCGGTGTCCGAAGTGCGAAATCTACAAACATGAAAAATGTCCACCTCTATTTACCGGAATTTTAATCTGGTTTTCATAGAATTTGATGACGTCATAATACCTTGACGTCAGATACTTGAACAAATAGGAAGAAACTCTGTATCTTGAAAAAGACCTAACTAGACTCGAATCCGGTGATCACAGTGTGATGTATCGATATACTTTTTATTCTGACGGATTGTGGAAGGCTTCAGTCAATGAATCCTCCTCAATGGTACTTCAAATGTTCAATGTCTTCAAGTTCAATAGCATCATTTAAGAACAGATGAATTTGCAGCATGGACCAGACATGCACGTTACGGGTACTTAACCCTCGTCAAGCTACATTAATACAGAAAAGCCAAAACAGTATATACTGATGACCTTTCATTTAAAAATTGCATTATATTACCGTAGAAAATAAACACTGTGGCGAATCACGTAATATGTAAATGATCTCTTACAGGGTAATCCCCTTCGATTAAACAAAATAGTGGCTAAATCAACCTTATATTGATTTATTTTAGGCCTACGAGCATCAATTTAAATTAAACGATGGTAATCTATCCTGGTCAAGAATAGAGGTATTTCAAGAGAACGCTTAAACAGAAAATGTTGTTTATTGACGTGCAACATATCATAATTTGTAAACACAATAGAAAATTTTCTCTTTAAGTGTTCTCTTAATATTTCTCTATTCTTTACTTGAAAAGATTACCATAATTTAAATGATAATGATGTTCATTTGATAGGCCTTAAAGAAATTCATGTGAAGTAGATTTAGACAGTATTTACCTTGTTTAATCGAAGGGGATTCCCGTGCCAGAGATTATTTGCATATCACGTGGTTTGCTACAGTGAATTTAGATAGCAGTATTTAATTCGAGCGAGTGGAATTCATGTTAAGTATCACTGTGTACAATCCACGACGGGTACGGTTGTTTCGCTTCATTTTCCGGTTTCACTTTGAAACGGAGATTTTAAGTACTAGGTCTAAAAATCTCATTTTATGATGGTTTCCCCAAAACATAGGTTGGAATTTTTTGTATGTATGGTACCAGGAGAGATGTAAGTTTGTTTTACAACAACATGTCAGATAAGATCCATTTAATTATTAAAGCTAAACACATAACTTTGACGCAGAATGTATCCCAAGGCACATTTAACGTGCAATTTTCCAGATAATTTTGCATTAATCTCGGTCAAATTGCTAACATTGATATCAAAATAAGATTTTTAATATTAAGAAATAACAGCAAAGTCATTGCATTAGCAAATCATTTTTAAAATACCTCAAAATTAGCAGCAAAAATGGATATGTTGGTTTTTTTACTGTACGTGTTTGTTAAATGTTATATTATATGTTCTGTACGGTTTATATTTAGTCGTTTTATTTCATAAAAGCAAATATTCATTTTCTATAAGAAATAGCACCTCCAGATTACAGATCACAATTAATTTTGAATGTTCGTTGACCACGCAAATAGTTCCTGATTATTTCAATCCCTCGTCTTCTTACATTTAATTTCTACGACTCTTTTTACACTAGATGATTCGTTTTTTACGTCAATGAGTCGCAGATGAGTTGAAAAAAAATATTCTAGCATGTTGATTGATACTGCATCATCCTAATCGCGGAATGCCAGTTGTGTTATGAGGCTCTAGAATTGATAAATTGTAGAACATTAGAGCCACAGATACCCCCTTTCGGGTTTAAAAAGATATTAAAAGTCTACTAAGCGACAGATTTTTGCATGAATCCATTTCTGAGCTTATTTTGATACTATCTAGCAGATATAAAAATTTCAAGCAAAAAATGGTGGTGCGATTCGAGTATTTAATGGTCATATTAGTATAATTTACAAAGGAATATATAGGAAAAAATAATTGGGGTCTGATACCTATAAGCGCGCGTAGTGATATCACGTGTGTAACTAAATAGAGACCAGACGAGGGGAAAAGGAGAAAATATGATACATGTAGGATGAAAATATCATTTTCACGATACTGCTAGATGCCAATTCTTGTGTTATCAAGGCTGACCTGGCGAAAATCGGGGGGGGGGGATTCGGGGCGAGCGAACAGACATGGGAAAGGAGGTCGAGGTAAGGACATAGTGTGATTTTTTTTTTCATTACTGCGACATGCTTGCATTAGCTGTGTGTCATGTTGTTACTTTTACCATAAATATATTTGATCTCATCCAATAGCTAAGCATTGCGTGGCTCCACCCCCCCCCCCCCCCGCCTAAAAATAGGAAATCGGGAAGGGGGGGGGGGGCGCTCCGTTTTTCGATCTCCGCTCGTAGTTCACATGTACAGCTGAACTTCATTTGCTGGAATAATGTTTTTATATGACATCTCATGCGTTCTGCACTGAAAATATAATTGAAATCGTAAAAGAATAAGTTTTCTGATGTTTTAAACGTTAATTTTTAATTTTTTGTCGATACACTAAGAGGGCCTAAAGAAAATTGATATGAATTCGAAAACGGTACATATGCAGTTTTTAGCACCATAAATTATGAGAATTCAGCCATTTGAAAGAGTCACATTTCATTTTTTATACATATCTGTAATATTGTGGAAATAACAGAAATTTGAAAATAGCGTAATTGAAAATAATTCTTATCAAAAACTTGATTTTGGGGACATCAATAGACTACCTGTAAAATGCTACTATTTGAATAATGATGAAAGTATTGAGCTGAATCTTGATAGATAGCATCAGAAGATACCAAGGAAGGGTTCTGAAGCAAAAGTATGACTTTCAATTAAAAATTTTGAGAGTTTTAGATTACAGATCACAATTAATTTTGAATGTTCGTTGACCACGCAAATAGTTCCTGATTATTTCAATCCCTCGTCTTCTTACATTTAATTTCTACGACTCTTTTTACACTAGATGATTCGTTTTTTACGTCAATGAGTCGCAGATGAGTTGAAAAAAAATATTCTAGCATGTTGATTGATACTGCATCATCCTAATCGCGGAATGCCAGTTGTGTTATGAGGCTCTAGAATTGATAAATTGTAGAACATTAGAGCCACAGATACCCCCTTTCGGGTTTAAAAAGATATTAAAAGTCTACTAAGCGACAGATTTTTGCATGAATCCATTTCTGAGCTTATTTTGATACTATCTAGCAGATATAAAAGTTTCAAGCAAAAAATGGTGGTGCGATTCGAGTATTTAATGGTCATATTAGTATAATTTACAAAGGAATATATAGGAAAAAATAATTGGGGTCTGATACCTCCAGTGACGTATATGTATGTATCATATAAGTCGAGAGCAATGTTATTTTCAACAGGTTACTAGTTATCTTCGATTTTCAGTGCAGAGGAACATCCTCTGTACAGCAAAATGAAACAAATTTAAATAAAAACACAAACACTAGAATACACAAAATTTCGGCCCTTTGCCTTAATGGTTTATAAAGTGTCAGAGACTGATATCGCTATAGTGTGTATGATAATTACGATGAAGGCAAGTTTTAAGGTATCATTAGAGTCTGTAAGATTTGTAAGATTTGTAAGATTGTAAGATTCTGTAAGATTTTCAAGGGTTCTATTTTTGGATATGCGTATAAGTATCAAACTGGAAAGAGTCGCAACGTAGGGGTGATTTCTGGCGAGGGGCTCAGAATGGGGACTTGTTGAATTCGGTTCTTCGTGGTGTATTGTGGATTTCTCAAAAAATGATCGGCGAAACCGTAAATAAATTTCATATACATGTATTATTAAGACAGATATGGCCTTCAAAGCAGAATGATTTTAATGTTAAGAAATTTTCTGGAACAATGGTCCAAATGGGACCAAAGTCCATCTGAATGACATGTCAAAATTTCTCATTTTTCACTTTAACTTTCGTTTTCGGAGTGAAGGTATAATATTATATCATTTAGTACCAATGAAATCTACAGGAAATGATCTTTCTTTTGATAAATCTATTTCTATATAAGCCATTCATTTTTAGCTCACCTGAGCGAAGTTCAAGTGAGCTATTGTCATAGCGCGCCGTCCGTCGTCCGTCCATACATCGTCCGTCCGGCGTAAACTTTTTACATTTTCGACATCTCCTCTCAACCGCTGCACAGAATTTCATGAAACCTTACAGGAAGCAAGTACTCAAGGTCCTTTAGCAAGTTTGTGTTTTTTGTGCCGATTGGTCAACAAACATGGCCGCCGAGGGCTCTGTTTGGCAGACGCATTTTCGACTTCTCCTCTGCAACCGCTGCTCAGAATTTCACGAAACCTATTAGGAAGCAAGTACTCAAGGTCCTCTACCAAGGTTGTGTTTTTCGTGCTGATCGGTCAACAAATATGGCCGCCGAGGCGTCCTTACTGACCTAACTTTCTCGTTTATTTCCTACAGGTCCTAACGGTTAAATGTTTGATCGGAACACACTCGGAATAGATTTTTACATGATACTATAGGGAAAAAATGTAATTTTAATTTATTCTACCGCTCTAAAGACTGATTCTAAAATATTCATCCATCCCCTTTTTGTGTCGCCTGCGAAGCATAGCGACACTTAGGGACCACTTTGTCCGTTGTCCGTCCGTCCGTCCGTCAGTCAGTCTGTCACACATTGGGTGTCACAGCCCATAACTTTTGAATGGTTAGGGATGGGAATTTGATATTTCACATGTGCATTCCTTGTGACAAGACCTTTTTACACATACCATATTTTTTGACCTAGTGACCTTGACCTAGTGACCTTAACCTACTTTAAAAAAAAAATTAAGATTGCTGATATCTTTTGATTGGTAAGGGATAGGGCTTTAATATTTCACACATGTATTCCTTGTGACTAGACCTTTGTACACATACCGTAATTTTTAACCTTGTGACTTTGACCTAGATATTTGACCTTTTTTCAAAAAAATTAAATTTTCTACATCTTTTGAATGGTTAGTGATAGGGCTTTGATATTTCACATGTGAATTCCTTGTAACAAGACCTTTATACACATACCATAATTTTTGACCTAGTGACCTTTACCTAGATATTTGACCTTTTTTCTAAAAAATGTGTATATCCTTTGATTGGTAAGTGATAGGGCTTTAATATTTCACACATATATTTCTTATGATGTGACCTTTGTTTTGTTACCAAAATATCTTCATAGTCAACTTGACCTAGATAATTGACACTATTTTCTGAAAATTTGAGATTGATCATATCTTTCAATTGGTAAGTAAGAGGTCTGATATTTCACATATGAATTTCATTAGACAAGACTTTCTTAGTGATACATGTTCCAGTAATTTTGAACCATGTGATCCACCTCCTAGAATAAACCGCTTCGCAGGCGTCACAAGCATTCCTTGGATTGCTTTTTTTTTTCGTTTTTCGCCTGTGGGACATTGCCCCCCCCCCCCCCTCGGTTCAGACCCCACTTGGCCAGAAAATGTGTTTTATTGATATACACCTTTGGTGAAAGTGGCATTCTGAACCGACCGGGGGGGGACAATGTTATAGAAAAAACTTTTCCGTTTTCCATTGATTTTTATGGCAAAAACGCTTATTTTGACCCCAAAATCGGTCATCTTTTGAATAATTTATCCAACATGACAGAAGATTCATATCCGGAACAAGTTATTTCTTATTTTTACCGAAAAAAATTCTCAGTTTTTGCGTTTTGAAATTTCGACTTTTCAGGGCAGATTTTACGCCTTATCTTAAACAGCTCATTTGAACCATAGTTTCATTTTGTTGTACAGAGGATGTTACTCTGCACTGAAAATCGAAGATAACTAGTAACCTGTTGAAAATAACATTGCTCTCGACTTATATGATGCATGTATATACGTCACTGGTGGTGCTATTCCTTCTAGAAAATGAATATTTAATGCAAATTCGCTTTTATGAAATAAAACGACAAAGTATAAACCGTACAGTACGTATTTTACAAACACGTACAGTCAAAAAACCAACATATCCATTTTCGCTGCTAATTTTGGAGTATTTCACAAATAATTTGCTAATACAATGACTTTGCTGTCATTTCTAAATATTAAAAATCTTATTTTGATATCAATGTTTGTAATTTGACTGAGATTAATGCAAAATTATCTGGAAAATTGCATGATCAATTTGACTTGGGACACATTCTGCGTCAAAGCTATGTGTTTAGGTTTCATAATTAAATGGATCTTATCTGACATGTTGTTGTAAAACAAACTTACATCTCTCCTGGTACCAAACATACAAAAAATTCCAACCTATGTTTTGGGGAAATCAATTAAAATGAGATTTTTAGACCTGAATACTTAAAATCTCCGTTTCAAAGTGAAACCGGAAAATGAAGCGAAACAACCGTACCCGTCGTGGATTGTACACAGTGAGTATTGCTGCGACATGTGTCACTATCATGTTGCAAATCTTTTTACTTCCTGTATACACTACGGTCATTGTCACGTGTTGATGTAGGTCTGATCATATATTGTAGCTTTACAATGGGCAACCTTATAATTCCAAATGTATCAAATTTTGATAGCCGATATCGAGTAACATTAACCCTTTGACAATGAAGTAATCTAAATGTAGCTCCAAATGTACAAATAAAGAGGAAAACAAATTAAAGCAAATACAGCGAATTGGATACTTTATTACAATTTAATGTTGTTAGTGATACATTTTACATCAACCGATTACTGGGTTCGACGGTGATCTGAAGAAAAAATATATATATATATATAAAAGAACTCAAACAGTTCTCATCAATTTCGGTATGTTGTTTCGTGTACTGATTATCAAGAAATAATAACTCATTTTTGTATTCAAATAGTTTCTTATAATACATACGGGGTTTCACATATGTAGTAGCTCTTGCTATTACAGTTATAGTCCACCCATTGTGGTGTATTTCCTATGTACTTCATAAGTAGACAGTTGTGTGTTCTATTGCCGTCAGGGAATCCTGTTGCCCAGTTTGTGTATCCAGTAAATCCAGTTCCGGTTTCTACCCAACGCCATGATCCTTCTATGGCAAAATCACTTGAACCAAGCCAAAACGTAGTCTCACGGAAGTCTGAAAGTATTATTATATATATGACTACATAATGTTTTAATATAGCTTTGCTTGCTCTGTTATGAGAAGGTCGAAAACTCCTATTTTGTATCATGACGTAAACTTCTTCATTCCTGCAAGAGTTGATGAAATTCTATCCAGCGGCAGTTTCAGTTGGTTTTGCTGTGGATCCCCTCCTTTCTTTCAGGGGAAGTCGCAGATCAATCGTTTTAGGCCATCTTTGTTATAAGACCTCAGATGGGGTAGAACACAAAAATAAGATGCTTATGTCTTTGTTATGTTTGGACTAAGTAAAGTTATCATAAGGTATACCGATAGCTCTAGGTCATCAAGGGTTTCGAAAGACCGGATCGAAGAAGACAATTTCGGCATTTGGCCTGTAAATTTCACTGAAATATCCTAAAGGTGCTTTCATGTGATATACGTAGATATATCATGTGATATACGGGAATATATCATGTGATGCTCATGTGATATACGGGGATATATCATGTGATATTCATGTGATATACGGAGATAGATGTGCCACGCATTTTGACAACGCCACCTCCAATTGGTTCTGCAGTTCCTGCCGCATTTACACTGGAGATGATTCGTTAGGTGATCTGTCCTTCATGCTTCTGTGGAGCTTGTGTCATTGTCTCCGTCTGTTTGTCATATTTTCTTTTCGCGTGAGGAGGTGTATTTTTTTCCAAAATTCGTAGGCCTTTGGATTGTGGATTTTGGAATCTGGCTTCAGCTTTTGTGTTTGATTTTCATTCTCTGATTTCAAACTGAATACATATTCTAACCTCAACCAGTTGTGTTGAGTTGATATTACCAAGTTCGATCAACTTTGGTTGATCGTCTGTGTCTTCAAATGCGACGCATTTGAAATTTTCTGTTTCAAAATTTCTTGACATTTCTAAAATGTGGGTCCTGTAGCATTATATTCCACCCATTCTGCTACGTCTTTTGGTACTTTTTGGACATAGTAATTTTCATACTTTTTGGCCATATTACATTGTTTAGACTGAGGATCACTAACGAGGGTTTGGTACCCGAAACGTGCATGTCTGGTCCATGCTGTAAATTTATCAGGTTTTAAATGATGCCATTGAAGTTAAAGACGTTTAACATTTAAAATCTGGTAACCAGGGTATTGAAAGGATATTTTTATCGGGGATCCCTGATACACCAATATATCTTGAAGTTTACTGAAACACCATGAGCATATTTTCTACATTCATTACCTATTCTAACTTCATCCTGTTTGATAGGAAAAAAAGTTTCCTGAGAACAAGAAAATTGAAAGAATATTGCCTAAGTGGTCAAGATACATTAAGATATCTTGTCCAAAAGGAATACTGTTAAAGGAAAAAACATATTAAATAAAACATGAAATCATTATAACTTACGATGAAGGACGCTTGCAAACGTGTTGATGTAGGCCTGTTTGTCACTGGTGTCCACGGTGGCAAGATATCCCATATTGTGCTTATTTCTGCAACTAGCCTAAAGAATAATGGTTAGAATGTTAAACGTCTTCAAATTCAATAGTATCATTTGAGAACAGATGAATTTGCAGGATGAACCAGCCATGCACGTTTCGGGTACTTAACCCGAATAGAATAAGACTTCTTACTGCTGTATAAGTCATCTTATCATCTAATTTCTTTATAAATGAGTCTTTGAATCATTGATTAAACGTTCTTTGTTTTCATTCGATCATAGCATTTATAATATTGGGAAAATAACAAACGTCGAATTATGATATATAGAGTATATCAATTTTGCAAATAAGAAAAATTGTCATGTGAGATTTTTTTGAAGTGACAATGTTTACCCTTCCACAAACTTCGACAATCGTTATTTCTAAAATATAGCAAACACCCTATTGGGACGTCAATGCAAACCATAAAGTAACGTAAGTTGTCGTAGGTTTTGTCTTTTAGTCTTGTGTACAACATGCTTTCGAAGTAAAAAAAACAGCATATACCTCTGCGTCTGTCCATGATTTTTTGTCGTTGCTAAAGTACAGGCATTCCCCCTTGTACTCTGTCCAGCCGAGTGGGCAAGTGGTCAGGACCACGCATAAAACTAGAAGTATAAATGATATCACAACTATTCAACTTGAAGTAAATTACACAGCTTATATAGAGGATGGACTGACTTTGCCTTGCAAACGTGCAGTGGATTACTAACTCATTGGAAACATAATGACAACCCAAATTTGCTGTCATCGAAAGGTATTGATTGGATACACCTGATTCAAATGAAATTAACTTTCCATGCATTATATCTTCTTGCCACAATGTTTGTAAAGGTAAGAGACTCTTGCAAAAGTTACGATTTGATTAGCTCCACGTAGTGAAGATCATATTATCAAAGATGTTTCCGATGACAAAAATGGATACAGAAACAAATAAAATACTTACCAGAAGAGAAAATACAGACTACCAGAAGCTTGGCCATTTTCGGAGTTTGCACCTTATATCTTATCTACTGTGTACTTCTTAGACCTTATCTTATAACAGATCACGTTTCTTCGTACAGGAATATGTGAAGTTGACCCAAGGAAATTGGAACAGCCATGCTATGTGAATATATAGTACATTATTGATAAGGCATATATACATGTATCATGAACAGAATTTGACCTTTGATTGAATAATCTGATATCGGGTTAATTCATATTACAAAATTAAAAGATACAAAAAGAAATCTGACAATAAGACATAATATGAAATTGAAAAAGCGAACACCATACTGTAAACTGCAGCCGTTCATGAAAGATTAGAATGTTAAAGTTGTTACTAAATCTATTAACCGAAGAACATTATACAATAATTTACTTTTATCACATGATACACCCGTTATGCAGTTTCATAAAGCCATTTCATAAATATAAGATATGATAACACGTTACATATCGCTCTGCTTGAATGCGATTGGTCAAGTTTGGAACCTAATCACATAAATCTTGACAAATGCGACCTTTCAAATATCGGTCAACTGTTTAATTCAGATCCAGAGTCAATATCAATGATTAAAATTGTTGCTGTTGAATTAATTCTTGCATTAAAATACTATTCAAAATGGAAATACTTTTCTCTTACGCACAGAATATCTATGCGATGGGGACACTTCTCATGGCGTAAGCAGACTACTTCTAATCACGGCGTGGTTCGCCTCTGTAGTTCTCGGAAACGTTGATTTCACGTTAGAAATACACATTTTAGGCAATATCATGTGATAAAAAGAATCTCAAATGAATTTTCATTTCATACGATGTATTATGAAACTCGTTGTGCGTTTTATATCCCCTCGCCAAGGCTCGGGGATATTAAAACACACATCTCGTTTCATAATACATCGTATGAAATGAAAATTCATTTGAGATCCTATATTTATCGATGTAAATTCAATGGTTTATTCACCTAGATTGTATAATCTAGTCTATTGGCTGTCTTTTCGTAAAGTCCGAAGGGCAAGATGAATATCATTTTTCCAGGGGGGCTAACCCATTGTATCTACCGAGGTAAAAATGAAATAATTATTTTATTAAATGAAGTTTCAAAATTATCTATTTAAACCATTCAAACATAACTTTCAGGTCATAAAAGCCCTCTTATCTATTTTTAGCACAGGACGAGCTTTTGGAATATTATATCTACCCGGGATGACGTCATCCTGGGTAGACATAACGTTTGGGCGTTTCACCCAGCGGCTGTTATAGCCAATAAGAAAAGGGTGAAATTCCTATTCATGTAATAATATATACCCAACAAAAAAAGAAACGCACCACTTAATCTTCATTCTATAAAATGAATTATGTAATCTGCAGGTATTCTATTCTTTTCCATCATAAATCGTAGGTATACGAGTGACTTATTCTGTCAAACGCCAAACAAATCCGTCTTCATGATCAGACACTGCACAATGATAAAGACACTTTGTTCAAAACGCAATGTCACAAAATGGTTTTTAAGAATTCCGTTCACTTTTTAGAAATAATAAAAGCTGTTTAACCTATCCAAACTGATATATCAGGCATTGGGATTTGTATTTTAAATGATGATAAACAATTTTCCATTAATACAAATTCATTTAATTGCTTCAAATGACGTCATCAAAGAGAAAAGCTTAATTAGAGAAAAACATCACAGACATCAACTCTTTTCAAAATGAAATCCGTGGTGTGATATTTTTCGCCCTTAAATGTGTCGCAAAGCACAAATCTACCCTACTACAGCTAGAATCTGATTTTTTTTTTCGCAAGAACAGGTTTAGAAACAATACCTCGATCTTAACAGGTCATTTTTACGTGCATTTTCAATGGTTTTGGACGTTAGTTTTAAGCTTTTCTGGTATTTCATTTGATTATTTCAATGCGATGTTAAAGATAAATCTGCAACAGATAAATAAGAATGACGGAAGACAAAATTAGTGTTCATTTGGTATCAGAATTGCCAAATGTTGATATCCTTTATTGTATAACATACCCCAATATACGGATATTTCCACTAAGACATTTAATTTTCAGATTTATTGGCATATTTTGACTACATTTGAATGGAGAAAGCAGTATTCATCTATATGTTTACTGAAAATTTGCTGAAAGTGGTCAAACAACAAAATTTCAGAAGGATACCAAACCTGCGGCCATGCAACAGGAACTAGAAACAACGCGCTTAATTCAGCACTATCATTGTGATATGTTGCGAAAAAAATGATTGAAACGAGTTTGTTCCTCGGTAATTCGAGTGCTGGAAAAAGAAAACTATAATCAAATGTCTAACTAAATTTTTATGATCAATTGAAAAAAATCACTATATAATATGATGTGCGTTTCTTTTTTTGTCGGGTATACAAACATTGACTGGGAATGAGGGCAATATATGATTTGTTGGACCTGAAGACAAAATATTGCCTAAGGCCGAGGGCTATATTTTGTCCGAACGTCCGACAAATCATATGTTGCCTGAATTCCGAGACAATAATTGTTTCGTTACACCTTACTTCAATACAGCAGCAACGAACCCTTTGGCGCGGCACGTTAACATTCATTTCCGTCTTTTCAAAAGAGAAAGAGCGGAAAGAAATAGGTAGAGTTTTCAACGTCATCAATGACGTAACGTCACAAACAATGTGACGTTTACCGGTTAATAGTATTTGAACTATTGCGCTGGGGTCAATATTGGTGTAACAATTGACCGCCTGGTCAAATATTCGAATTCATAGGGGTTTTTCCTACGGAGATTTTTTTTATAGAGATACTGATAAGGGTATAACAATACAAATGATATAACTCTTTTTTGCTTTCTATGGGGTAATATGGCTACATGTACTTGTAAGGCATGGCGTATAGATTAGTCAATGTTCTTATCATTATATATTCAGAACATTGTCGACGTACAGATAAGGCTTCTAAAAATTTCAGACACCGCTCTAGATCTAACAAGATGGCCTCAAAATTCTGCCTTGGCATCTGTCTTATAGCTATAGGTAAGTATTCCTTTCATTTTCTATATTCTATACCTAAAGGTAAAAATTACAAATTGAATAATTCTTGTTTATTTTTCATCGCTACGCTTGGAATTTCAGAAGCTAAAATTTGTGTGTGCCTTCACATTGCCTATGTAATATCTGTTACAGCATATTATAGTGTAGGATAGAATTAATTCCAGCATGCATAACGAACTAATATTCGATTATTTCAGCTCTCACCCTAATAGACTGTGATTGCCCGATTGACTGGGCTCCCTTTGAGAGTAACTGTTACTGGTTTAGTAGTGACATCCAATCGTTCACGGATGCAGCTGTAAGTAAACCATTAAGATAAAGGTCATTGAATGGAGTTATATAAAGCGCCAGATTTTCATGTTCTGTATGAAATAGGGAAACAATGTATTTGATCAATGATGTATAATAATTTATGATCATTTATGATCTTTTCAATCTAATGACGTATGTTTCTTCTGTGATTATATCTGACGTAAAACATCGTGATGTCATACAAATATCATACTTATATGTATTTGTATCAAGGGTCCCCGAAATTTACGCTGATCTATGTGTAATTCGATGACGACATTGTTAGTAGACGTCGTCACATATCTGCAAAAATTTGAAGTTAATCTAATTTATAAAAGACAGAATACCTCTTTTATTTGCAAATTAATTTTAACATTGTTTCGTATTAAAGCATAAAATTCGATTCTGATTATAATAATGAGGTATCTGGACGGAGAGCTTTCTGACAAATTTATAAGAGAGATGGTTAGAAATTGTTAATATAAAAGATTGCCCTTATCGAACCACAAGGAAATAATCTTAATAGTCCAAACCAACTCCCCTTATAAATCGTGTAGTCCTCTTTCCTCCAGGGTAACAAATGAGAATCGGAATGGGTCAGCTTCATGTCTGGTCCATATTGTTAATTTATCAGGTTTTAAATGATGCTATTGAATTTAAAGACGTGTAACATTTGAACTGTATTTTCAACTGTTACTGGGGCCTGTTAACAATTAATAAAGCACCGATGTCCAGTCTTTTCATTTTACTACAAAACAAAAAGGACTGTATACGACCACAAACGAAATTTAAATCAGGACAGTTTGTGGAAAACTTGCCTGCTGATCACTACTCCGACCACTATGAATCGCTGCATAGCTTACAGACAGCTTGCCTGCTGATCACTACTCCGACCACTATGAATCACTGTAGAGCTTACAGACAACTTGCCTGCTGATCACTAGTCCGACCACTATGAATCGCTGTAGAGCTTGTCCCCGAGGGCACATGTAGCCAAGTTCGATCAATTTCGGTTGATCGTTTCTTCAACGCATTCTAAAATTTCTGTTACCAAAATTTCTTGAAATTTCTAAAACATGGGTCCTGTAGCATCATATCCCACCCATTCTGCTACGTCTTTCGGTACGCTTTTTCGACATAGTCACTTTCATACTTTTTGGTATATTACATTGTTTAGATTTGAGGATCACTGACGAGGGTTAAATACCCGAAACGTGCATGTCTGGTCCATGTTGCCAATTTATATGTTCTTAAATGATGCTATTCAATTTGAAGACGTTTACATTTATACCACTTGGTGAGTGTCACTGCTGGTGGACCAAGAGTCCCCGAGGGCACATGTAGCCAAGTTCGATCAATTTCGGTTGATCGTTTCTTCAACGCATTCTAAAATTTCTGTTACCAAAATTTCTTGAAATTTCTAAAACATGGGTCCTGTAGCATCATATCCCACCCATTCTGCTACGTCTTTCGGTACGCTTTTTCGACATAGTCACTTTCATACTTTTTGGTATATTACATTGTTTAGATTTGAGGATCACTGACGAGGGTTAAGTACCCGAAACGTACATGTCTGGTCCATGTTGCCAATTTATATGTTCTTAAATGATGCTATTCAATTTGAAGACGTTTACATTTATACCACTTGGTGAGTGTCACTGCTGGTGGACCAAGAGTCCCCGAGGGCACATGTAGCCAAGTTCGATCAGTTTCGGTTGATCGTTTCTTCAACGCATTCTAAAATTTCTGTTACCAAAATTTCTTGAAATTTCTAAAACATGGGTCCTGTAGCATCATATCCCACCCATTCTGCTACGTCTTTCGGTACGCTTTTTCGACATAGTCACTTTCATACTTTTTGGTATATTACATTGTTTAGATTTGAGGATCACTGACGAGGGTTAAGTACCCGAAACGTGCATGTCTGGTCCATGTTGCCAATTTATATGTTCTTAAATGATGCTATTCAATTTGAAGACGTTTACATTACAGACAACTTGCCTGCTAATCACTACTCCGACCACTATGAATATAGCTTACAGACAACTACTCCGACCACTATGAATCACTGTAGAGCTTATAAGCAACTTGCCTGCTGATCTTTACTCCGACGACTATGAATCGCTATAGAGCTTACAGACAACTTGCCTCCTGATCACTACTCCGATCACTATGAATCGCTATAGAGCTTACAGACAACTCGCCTGCTGATCACTACTCCGACCACTATGGATCGCTGTAGAGTTTCCATTTCCACACGAACAGGCAAGTTGTCTGCGAGGTTGCATTTGCGTTTGTAGTCGTATATGTTCGGTGACTTTTGTCCTTCTGCTAGTATTTTATTTTCAGTTGACTAGCCCCACGAAATGTTGAGAATACTGTTTCAAGCTGACCCATTCTGACTCTCATCTCATACGTAAAGGAAAATAGGATGATGAAAAACGACGTGGGCATAAAAGGCGTCTGTGATCTTGTATCACTCTCTCAGTTCTTATCGTCGCAACCTCGAGAAAACGTTTAAAGCCCGCGGCGAAAATGCAGTCGAAATAAATCACCTCGGAAGAAAATTGCTCATGATCAACGGTTATCATTATGTTGTCAATTTTTTCTTGCCCAACCGGATTCAAATATTCGATAATTTTCTCTCAATGTAGCTATCTATACACATTTTGTCTATTATATTCAGTCGTCTTATTTTCTGTTGACTAGCCAGCCCTACAAAATGTTGAGAAGTCTGCTCCAGGCTGGCCCATTCTTACTCTCATTTCATACGTTAGTTGAAATAAGATGTTAATGTTTGACGAGGGTGACTTCTCACATAACAAACTGTGGTCCAATTTTGGAACATGGAAATGAAATATAAGTAAACTAAATCTTGCTTCACCCTATCGAGTCTTTTCATCGCAACCTCGAGAAATAGTTTTGAGCCTGTGACGGAAAGGCAGTCGAAATAAATCACATCGGAAGAGAACTTGCTCATGAGCAACGGTTCATGTTGTCAATTTTTCCTCTCCCAACCAGATTCAAATATTCGATAATTTTCTCTCAATGTAGTTATATATACTTATTTTGTTGATAATACACAATTGTCTTTATTTTCTGTTGACTAGCCCCACAAAATGTCGAAAATACTGTTTCAGGCGAACCCATTCTGACTCTCATTTGATACTTTAGGGGAAAGAGGATCTTAAAGATTTCCAAGTATATGCATGTATACAAATCACTTTTATATCATCTATTCTTTCCATATGTATATTTATATCCATTTAGACTGTTTGTCGAGGTAAAGGAGCACATTTGGTGTCTGATGATGGTGCAGACAAACACAATTTCCTGAAAGAATTTTTGAGCGTTTTCTATAGTAAGTTCATGTACATAATATGTTAAACGTCTTCAAATTCAATAGCGTCATTTAAGAACAGATCAATTTTCAGTATTGACCAGACATGCAAGTTTCGGGTACTTAACCCTCACCGGTGATCCTCAATGAAAACAATGTAATATGGTCAAAGAGTGTGAAAATTAGTATGTCCAAAATGTACTGACAAACGTAGCAGGATAGGTGGGATATAATGCTATGTATATATACTTATTTCTCTCATGACAAACTTTCCGTAGTTCACCGTAGATTCCAGATGCAACATCAGTGAGGTAAACAATACTAAGATAGAAGTATGAAGGGTTTATATGGTATTTGCGATCATTTTCTTCTACTGATTCCATCCTCGAAAAAAACTAGGAAAATTATATGTTTTAAAAAGATTAATAAAGCAAACTATAATTCCCCACTGAATCCATCTCTGGTACTCTATTTAGATAGATACGTTTTAAAATGGAAGGACAAAAGTTTTATAAACATCCATAAGATAGATGTTTATTATATTCTGTTTTCTATATTGACATCTCGTGAATACTATTTCACTGAGTTATAATTTTAAATTCAATATCCGGTTAACTTGAAGAAGTCCAGGAGCTTCTAAGTTAGACTTCTAAAGTTGAGGTAATTATTTTGTTAAAAATGGTTGTCATCAACTTTTGTAGTGGGCATATTCAGAAGTGTAATTAAATAAAAAATGTTCAAGGGGATCATCCTCATTTATTTTGATGATAATTTCGAATTTATAACTAATATAATTTGCAACGTTTCCAAACATAAAGTTGAATTCATTTGTCGGCAACGAAAATACGTATTCCCTCTGGTAACAGTAAAAGGTAAAAGTAAGTGCGTCGTAACTAAAATAAACTCGCACGCTTTAAAGGCCCCTTCACATATAGACGAATCCATAGAACGAAGCCTTGCGAATGAGTAAAATTTGTCAAACTTGACGAATTATGAAGGAAAACGGTGTTGAAAAATATGATCATAACGAAATGCAAACGCAATGGAACTGCTTATTGCGAATAAGAAACGAAGCGCTGCGAATTGTCACCACTTCGCGCTATGATACGTTAGAATGAGCATTGTGTATTTGTTTTTTCATTTGCGATTAAGAGCACAAATATGCGAAAGATTACGCAGCGTTGCGCATTGATACGAACGCTTCCGAAGCTAGCCGCACCTGCGTTAAACAGTCAATACATTTTCTGTAGACTAACAGACGTTAGTACAATTATGCCAAGAGGAAAGGGGAGAGGTACGTGTAGAGGCTCGGGAAGGAAGCAGCCAGAATATCGGCCTAGTAGTCCTAATCCATAAAAACTCTGTGGCTGTTTTTGTAATATACACTAAACGTGAAAATAAAATTCATGAACTATTTTTTCAAAGCAAATTATTGATGTTTTTATGATCACCGATAAAAGCTGGTCTTTGAGTGCATCATTTAGTCCACCTCCCTATCTGTCCGTCTGAGCTCATACATGTACATCCTTATATAATATGTATATACATGTTCATCATAATTTGATTTTTTTCAGAAGTTTGTTCATTTGGATAACGCCACTTTGGGTCAAAGGTCACTTAATGTCAAGGTTACTTTATAGCTAAATTATAGCATTTACTTCATATAATATTTCAAACATTCATTAAAATGTATTTCTTTCCCAAATATTATAAAAGAATATATAAACAATGTTAGAAAAATACATCTATGTGTTCAATAATTATATAAGAGTTATAATTATATCAAGGGGGATTATACTCAACTTCTTATGTATCTATAGGGTGTTCATATTAACATCATACATCGACAAATTGTTTTTGATTGTGAGCTTTTGGACATGTCACTAAAATGGATAATTTCTTAAAGATCAAGGTCATTTGTTAACCAATATTAATATAGGATATGAAAATACTAATTCAGCAGACTTCACAAAATGTTTTGCATGATCTGAGCTTTCCCTCAAAGGTAATTTTAGGATTAAAGGTCAAGGTTATAGATATGAACTTGTCTTTTCAGGTTATTAATATGAAAAAGAAATTAACAAACATGTGAAATTCTTATTAATCTCTTAAAGGTCAAGGCCACTCAGAAAACAGAAGTTCATTAAGATTGAATTGTTTTGGGGCTATAGTTTTCTTTATCAATTCTATTTTTTTTATTTTGGTTCAGAAGCAGTGATATGCAGACAAAAAGTCCAATTTCTTGAAGGTTCTAGGATTTTCTCTCCTGAGCTCAACCATGAGTTGATCATTCATTCCAAATTGGCGCCACATGTCGTAATGCAGCCATTGTCTTCTCAAGATACGACCTGCTCTGGCTTCCCTTCTCCATCTGATACGGCGTCTGATATACTGATAGATGTTGAGTTGTTGCCGTAGCACTTCCTAATAGGCTATTGCAGTCGTACATTGAAGAACCAGACGTTTTGTATCTTCCATTTGAACAAGTAATTTCCAGGATAATTCCCTTTTCAAAATAAAAATAAATAAATTTTTAAGATGTTTGAAAAGCTTTCGTTGCTATTCGTATGCAGTGGTAACCCTTCGAAATGATTATTACTAAAACGTTTTCTTTTCGTTTCGTATCGTCAACCTATCGCAATAATTCGTTTTTATTCGACGATTGAATTATTTACGCATCGTCGCTATTCGTTTCAGGTCGCACCAATAAGTAAAATATCGCAAAGGTGCGCTTTCAGTCGCCTGAAATGCAAATACGTTGTGTAATATGCAAAATAGTAGGTCACATTCTAGTCCCTTGCGAACGTCGACGAACATATAACAAATGCATACCGAATGATTAACGTATTATAACGAATATTTACGAATGATGGACGAAAATTTTATTCGCCGAGAAATTTTGAACATGTTCAAAATTTAACGACGAACAGAACTAACCGGAACGAATCAAGACGCTCACAAACGAATCCGCGCGAAGTCGACAACGAAGTATAACGTTGATATGCAAACGGAAACGAAAACCCTATTCGCTAGTTTGCGCAAGTTGACGTCGGAGGGCTTTCGTCAATATGTGAAGGGGCCTTAAACACAAGGTCCTGGGACTTCCTTTTCACACATTTGGCAAGCAATTCGCGTGGCACAGTGCTTTGATAAGGCGCTTGACATTATTTTTCTGTATAGGGGAAAGCCAATATTTGTCGTATATCGAACCACACTCGGTTCAAAATCATTTTGTTTTGGTGGGGGTTGCAACTTTCTTTGACACCAAAGACAAAAAAAATAACCCCTTTCATTATTTCTCTTCTATTGGTATCTTCAGATATTTTTAGGACACGCTTACGATGCAGAGGCAGTCCTTTTTCAAGCTTAAAACGCATATAATGTTCTTCTTCTTTACTTATTTTCAGGTATGAGAATTAGGTCGTTCTGGACAGGAGGTAGTGATTTTGCTGTCGAGGGCTCATGGCGATGGATCGAGACGGGCGGTGTAGTTGGACCCTACGTAAACTGGGGTCCCGGACAGCCCGATGGGAACGACACTGCCAACTGTATGGTTCTTACATGGTTTAACTCGACACTGGGGTGGGCTGATGCCCAGTGTAGTCCAAGATCACACCATGGCCATCATTCTGGAAATCATTATATTTGCGAAAAGAGGTACATATATTGATTTCTTTCGGAAAAAATACTTCTAACAATTTGAAAGTTCTAACATTAAAATGCAATTGTATAAACTTCAGATTCATATTTTAATCCTTTTCATAAGTTTTGTAAATGCTACCAGGTTTACAGAGTATTCATGTTAAATAATATCCTACATTGCTTTTCAGTGCCAGTTCATTCGTTACACCTTGAGACCTTTGTTCATGTAAATCTAAACTACGAACAATAAAGAAGAGTTTTCAAATGAGAAAATGATGTTTTCTTTGTCGTTTGAAGAGTGGTGACAAAATGATTCAATTATTATAGAATACGTTCAGCTGTGGTCACTGTACCTCCAGCATGTTTCTCTTGATTTGCAATTGTCCATCTTTCTCGTGATTTCCAATTACCGATCTTTCTCTTGATTTTCAATCGCCTATCCTTCTCCTGATTTTCAATTGCTCTTCTTTCTCTTGGTTTTCAATTGCCCATCTTTCACTTGATTTTAAATCGCACAGCTTTCTCTTGATTTTCGATTGCCCATCTTTATCTTAATTTTCAATTGCAAGGGCACAAGCAAATGTGAGAAATCAGATATACGAATAGAAAGCAAGTGGGAAACACTTCATCTGTTTTATGGTATTTGATGAAAAGGATGATAGTCCAAGATTGTTTTAACCCCCCTCCCCCCTTTTTTTTTTTCTTAGAAACACATTATCTATTTTGCCACTTAAACATGTATGTATAAGGTTAAGCGTAAAAAACATGATAAAATCATTTTTATGGAAAAAAGGGATAAAACGGTACTTTTCCAGCTGTATCGATCGTTGGAGCCAGACGGCTTGCAAGTAAGCTACTCGTCATCAATGAGGAAATTCTTCGGTCGCTACGGGGATCTTATCAAGGCATATGAGATCCCCCTATCCAGAATAATCAGTGACATTCTGGATTGCGATCAACATCATCAAACAATCAGTGAATGTAATTGTTAAACGTCTTTCAATTCAATAGCATCATTTAAAACCTGATAAATTTACAGCATTGACCAGACATGCACGTTTCGGGTACTAAACCCTCGTCAGTGATCCTCAGTCTAAACAATGTAATATGGTCAAAAAGTATGAAAATTATTATGTCCAAAAATGTACCAAAAGACGTAGCGGAATCGGTGGGATATGATGCTACAGGACCCACGTTTTAGAAATTTCAAGAAATTTTGTAACAGAAAACTTAAAATGCGTTGAAAAGACAGACGATCAACCGAAGTTGATCGAACTTGGCTACATGTGCCCTCGGGGACTCCTGGTCCACCAGCAGTGACACTCACCAAGTAGTTCAAATGTTAAACGTCTTTAAATTCAATAGCATCATTCAAAACCTGATAAATTTACAGCATGGACCAGACATGCACGTTTCGGGTACTAAACCCTCGTCAGTTATCCTAAGTCTAAACAATGTAATATGGTCAAAAAGTATGAAAAATATTATGTCCAAAAATGTACCAAAAGACGTAGCAGAATGGGTGGGATATGATGCTACAGGACTCACGTTTTAGAAATTTCAAGAAATTTTGTAACAGAAAACTTAAAATGCAAGTCAAACACGAAAGCCGAAACCATATTTCAAAAACCACAATCGAAAGGCTAACAAATTTTGGGAAAAAAATACAAAAAAGAACTTCGCAACGCGAAGAGAAATTAGGACAAACAGACGGAGACAACGACACAGCTCCATAGAAATAAACACTAAGGATAACATATCCAATAAACAATATCAGTGCAAGTGCGGAGGGCATTGTAGAATGTATTGTACAAAATGTAGGTGGCGCCGTAAAAATGCGTCGTGCAAGTATAGTATTTAAGGAAGAAGGACCAAAGAGGAGGCACAAAGTCCATCCCAAGGCATCTTTACCTGATATGTACATCAATATATACATCGAGACAATCACCGAATTTGACAAGTTTTCGTGAAACTGTTGCTATGGGTAATGCATCCAAATAGGAGACGCTGTCAGACTCTCCCCAGGCACCCGGTCTCATTTCGGAATGTTGTTTAATCCGGGGAATACAAATGAGTTAAAGAAGATCCTGACGATAATCTCAACAGCACTCACAACAGAGCACAAAATTTAGCATCGACGGACCCCTAGCAAGCTAGAGGTGGGACCAGGTGCCCGGGAGGAGTGAGCATCCCCTGTTGGCTAGCCGCACCCGCCGTCGATGTTAAAGTACGAAAATGAAAACAATATATAAAATTCATGCACTATCTGACGTTATGTCTATGTAGAAAGTGCTATGGCGACAATGTCAGGGAAATATATTCAAAACACTTACTGTCAAACCCCTCGCGGGGAACTTTTTTACGAGCTCCACACGGCAAAGGGCATAAGTGTGACACAAATGAGTTAAAGAAGATCCTGACGATAATCTCAACAGCACTCACAATAGAGCACAAAATTTAGCATCGACGGACCCCTAGCAAGCTAGAGGTGGGACCAGGTGCCCGGGAGGAGTGAGCATCCCCTGATCAAATAGAAATTCTCATGAATTTGCCTATTAACCTTCTCGACTTTGAGAAGGAAATAACTGATGGGAACTTCTCCAATGTTTATTATTATTATTTCATTTTGTTAATTTAACACACACAATGATATAAATGTTGGTGTTATACGTGTAATAAACATAAAAGAAGTAAACATCGGTTATTCATTCTTGTGATGTTAAACGTCGTCAAATTCAATAGCATCATTTAAGAACAGATAAATTTGCAGCATGGACCAGACATGCACGTTTCGGGTACTTAACCTCAATCTAATCAGTGTAATATATATATATTAGTTTGAAAGTTATTATGTTAAAGAACACTGTTGGTGAAACTACGAACACAAAATGGAGACATCTACCGTTCGTTTTGGGGAAAGAAAACAGGTACTGTGATGATTGTGTTGATTCAATTCTATCTTTTCATAGCCGATGTCTTTGTAAAAGGTGATATTTTGATGATTCTTTGTTTGTCAATCAAGAAACCATTGTAGTTTTTACAAACATTCTGACAACGTGGTCCAAATATGTTAAACACGATGTTGTGGTGGTTTCCACGAAAATATCTACACCTTTTGTCACAATGTTCGTAAAAACAGCGGCATTTTACTTACTAACGATTCCATGATAGTAAAAGTATCATTTTAAACAAGGAAAATATATAGGCCATGAAAAGATAACATTTTATCAAAGCAATTATTGGAGTTCCTGTTTTCTTTCCTCCAACTGAGCTTTTTATTTATTCGTGGTTTCACAAACTAAAGTCACGTGATGCTACACAATGAAGAATGTAACGAAAGACGTAGCAGGATGGGTGGGATATGATGCTTTGGAAGTTTCAAGAAATGTTGATATAGAAGTGTTCGAATGCGTTAAAGAGACAGACGATGTTTTATAAAATTATGATCGCTGAGCGGTATAAGTCCCCTACCGGCATAAATATATGGCTTGCATCTTTAATCTATTATACTCTCTCAACTCCCCTGTGGAGGGGATATAGCATTGCTTCTGTCCGTGTGTGAGGGTGTGTGTTTTCGAATTTTCTTGTTAACTGCATAGAAGACAAAGCAATCATCATAGAAACAACAAATCTTCAACAAATGTTTACCTTGGGGAGAATATTTATCCGATTGATTTTAAGGCCATCATAAATCATCATAAAAGCAAATTTTACTTGAATATTTTTATGTGTTGCAGACGAAAGGTCCGGAAAACTGGATTTTGAAGTCATCGAGGGACATAAATCCTCGAAAAATAGGTCAAATGTGACAAAAGTCGAACTCACTCTATAAATATCCAAGACCAAGCTGTGTATCAATATTCACTTGAATATATGTATGTGTTGCAGAACTGAATATTTGAAGTCATCAAGGGGCATAACTCCTCGAAAATAGGTCAAGCGTAACGAAAGTCGAACCTGCTTTGTTACTATCCAAGATTAAGTTGTGTGTCAAATTTCACTTGAATATCTGCACGTGTTGCAGAGAAAAGTCCGGAAAACTGAATTTTTTGAAGTCTTTAAGGGGCATAACTCCTTGAAAAATAGGTTAAGCGTGACAAAATCCGAACGTGTGCTGTTACTATCCAAGAAAAGGATCTGTGTCATCTGTATGTGTTGCAGAAAAAAGTCCGGAAACTGAAAATTGGACAGCCGTACTAACGGACAGACCGAGAGGAAACTGAAATTAGGCCCCCTTCGGCGTTGCCTGTAGAGGAATAAAATGACTTGAATTTGTTGTCATTGATTTACAGTAGCAAAAATAGCTTACCATTTGTTAAATTCATTGGTTGTATATGTGTGTATTGCTTGTAATGTATTGCTACATGTTGTGTATTCGTCGCGCGATCTCACTTCGTGTTAACACTCGTTACTACGTGCTTTAATTTTTTAGGTTAAAGCACGTAGTAATTTGAATTTTTAATCACTTTTTGTAAAACTTATAGAGATTTATTATTATATTATAGAAGTATATTGACTTTTTGTGATTAGTGATTAGGAAAAACTTAGTAATAATCGGGCGTAGGAACGCATTCCAGCAAAGGTAATTCTCACGTATCTGATTGGCTGTCGAGTTTCGCTGTAAAGGTTAACGCGCTGTGATTGGTGTACGTGCTAGCGTCGTAGATATTACGTCAATACATAAAAGGAGATTACTTCGAGTAGCAGTATTGCGTTCTAGTAAAGTTACGTTCGGTTTCGGGGGCGTTTAGACTTGAGTTTATTTGGCGATCTAGGTATATACATGTATGATTCTTTGATCACATATTCAGTTTTATTTATTTACTGAGTGATCTTCTGAATTTGTTTACTATTTTCAGCCTAAATTAGAGTTTTATTCCGTTTCACAACGTAGGGACAGTCGGTCGTATACTTGATCATTTATCGACTGACCGACTGGTAAAGTCGGGCTTCCACTGTCGCGAATGTAGAGGAGAATGAGCTACGATCAGAGGCGAATGAACAATCGTGTCACATTCTTGTCTATTCTCAAGAATTATATCTTGGCGCGATAGGCACACGATAGCGCCGCGAATGCAACAAGAATATGCTACGCGTCCGCCACGATAGTGAGGCGAGAGTGATAAGAATAGAAAAGAATGCGACACGAATGTGCCACGATAAAAAGACACTGAGGCGAATGAGAGGCGAATGAGAGGCGAATGCAGGAGATTGAGACACGACTTTAACCCGATAGCGCTGCGATGCAGGAGATTGAGACACGACTTTAACCCGATAGCGCTGCGATCATAACAAGAATGTGACATGAGAAAAATCAAAATCATTTAACATATCCAGGAGCATCAATACCCTTTGTTGACTTTGACCTCTTTCTAGGTTATTTTCTCTTGAAAGACATTGTCAAAGTTTTCAAAATATTGATCCGCACACTTTTACAACAACTCTGAGATAATTATTATTGTCATTGTCGTGTATGTATGTAGTACTATCGTGGCAATATCGTGTCAAGATCGTGGATGATTCGCGTTGATTTTTTTCATTCGCGTCACATTCTCGGCGCATTCGCATCACTATCGTGTCAGATTCTTTCTTGTCGGGGCTCTATCGTGGCTCTTTCGTGGCTAATTCTCCTCCACCTTGGGAACAAGAATGCACGCGAATGTGAGGAGAACGCGCTGCGAATGGAAGAGAATGCAATACGAATGCGCTGCGCATGTGCCGCGAGTGTGAGGCGAATAAGAATTCAGACGCGAATGTTTTAAACAGTTTGAAGCATTCGCGTCGGTGCCGCGAACATAGGAGAATGCAGGAGAACATGACACGATAGTGACACGATGAGACGAGAATGCCCGCGATTGAGAGGAGAATGCGCTACGATTAAACAAAATCGCCTAATCGTAGCTCTATCGCCTCTGCATTCGCGACAGTGGAAGCCCGGCTTGAGGTTGAGAAGTAGTTAGGAGATAGAATAGAAGAGATTTTTTAGGAATATGTTTAGAGTTTAATTAGAGTGACCAGCTGGGTCGGGGTTTGTTTGTGTGATACTGTTCGTTTTGTTTATTATTGTTGTTGGTTTAATATGAGTTTGTGATAGTTAAGAATCCTGAGTGTTGAATAGATTAAGAAACTGATTCTTAGTGGTCTTTTGTCTCTTTTATTAGAAAGTTTCTGGCATCTCCGTATACTTTAGTAGTCTTACAGTGGGTGAGCCAAGGTGTTGACCAACGTATAGTCGAGTCGAGAGTCTATCGTGTGTCAAAAGTCGTCAGAGTGTGTCGTTCGTCGTCACCATCACTTTACACATAATAGCTGTGTTACAGTTTGGTATCCAATTAGAATGTTGGATCCAGTGGTCGAGCACAGAAAAGAAGAGAAAAACTGAGACATTCTATAAAAGTTTATTTTGATTTTACGATACGTAATTGTCGAGGACCAGTGGCCACCTATCTTTCAGGGTTTTTTTTTTTTTTTTTTTTTTTTTTTTTTTTTTTTTTTGCCAATAGAATATGAAATGTATACAATATTTAATTGAAACTTTAGATGAACAATAAATGTACCCTTATCACGCTGAATTATGAATTATTTTCTCTGAAAAATGAATTATTTTGTTTGTATAGTGTCTTAAATTGAGACGGATATTGGATATTAGACTGCAGTGCCAGTTACCGCCTATTTGGCTCGTATATCTGTAAACTGAAATATTTTGTTCCGGTGCTTTATCTCAGCAATGAAAATAATCTTCACATAATAGTTTGGTGTCTTTTTCTATTTTTTATTTATTTATTTATTTATTTATTTATCATTTTTAGCTCTACTGGTCTCTGACCAGTCGAGCTTATGTCATCACCCTTCGTCCGGCGTCCGTCCGTCCATCCGTCAACAATTCTTGTGCTCTCAACTCCTCTGAAACTATAGAAGATAGAAAGTTAATTCTTTTTGCATTCTACTTGCTATGTGGTCTAGTTGTGCACCTGACATTTGGTTTCCTCCCTTGACCCCCAGGGTCTTAGAAAATCGGTGTGGTCATTTTGTCCTATATAAGTCTATGTAATCTTGTGCTCGCAACTCCTCTGACACTATAAATGATGGAGACTTAATTCTTTTTGCAATATGATGGTTCTATAGTCTAGTTGTGCAACTGATATTTTGTTTGAGCCCCTGACCCCCAGGGTCTTAGAAAATGGGTGTGGCCTTTTTGTCTTATATAAGGCTGTGTATACTTGTGCTCGCAACTCCTCTGACACTTTTAATGATGGAGACTTAATTCTTTTTGCAATATGATGGTTCTATATTCTAGTTGTGCAACTGATATTTTGTTTGAGCCCCTGACCCCCAGGGTCTTAGAAAATGGGTGTGGCCTTTTTGTCTTATATAAGTCTGTGTATACTTGTGCTCGCAACTCCTCTGACACTATAAATGATGGAGACTTAATTCTTTTTGCAATATGATGGTTCTGTGGTTTAGTTGTGCACCTGATATTTTGTTTGAGCCCCTGACCCCCAGGGTCTTAGAAAATGGGTGTGGTCATTTTGTCCTATATAAGTCTTATGTAATCTTGTGCTCGCAACTCCTCTGACACTATAAATGATGGAGACTTAGTATTTTTGCAATATGATGGGTCTTAGGTCTAGTTGTGCACCTGATATTTTGTTTGAACCCCTGACCCCCAGGGTCTTAGAAAATGGGTGAGGTCATTTTGTCCTATATAAGTCTATGTAATCTTGTGCTCGCAACTCCTCTAACACTATTCATGATGGAGACTTAATTCTTTTTGCAATATAATGGTTCTTTGGTCTAGTTGTGCAACTGATATTTTGTTTGAGCCCCTGACTCCCAGGGTCTTAGAAAATGGGTGTGGTCATTTTGTCCTATATAAGTCTATGTATTCTTGTGCTCGCAACTCCTCTGACACTATAAATGATGGAGACTTAATTCTTTTTGCAATATGATGGGTCTGTGGTTTAGTTGTGCACCTGATATTTTTGTTTGAGCCCTTGACCCCCAGGGTCTTAGAAAATGGGTGTGGTCATTTTGTCCTATATAAGTCTTATGTAATCTTGTGCTCGCAACTCCTCTGACATTTTAAATGATGGAGACTTAGTATTTTTGCAATATGATGGGTCTTTGGTCTAGTTGTGCACCTGATCTTTTGTTTGAGCCCCTGACCCCCAGGGTAATAGAAAATAGGTGTGGTCATTTTATCCTATATAAGTCTATGTAATCTTGTGCTTACAACTCCTCTGACACTATAAATGATGGAGACTTAATTCTTTTTGCAATATGATGGGTCTGTTGTCTAGTTGTGCACCTGATATTTTGTTTGAGCCCCTGATCCCCAGGGTCATAGAAAATAGGTGTGGTCATTTTATCCTATATAAGTCTATGTTATCTTGTGCTTGCAACTCCTCTGACACTATAAATGATGGAGACTTAATTCTTTTTGCAATATGATGGGTCTGTGGTCTAGTCGTGCTCCTGATATTTTGTTTGAGCCCCTGACCCCAGGGTCTTAGAAAATGTATGTGGTCATTTTATCCTACAAATGACTATATAATCTTGTGCTTACAACTCCTCTGACACTATAAATGATGGAGACTTAATTCTTTTTGCAATATGATGGGTTTGTGGTCTAGTTGTGAACCTGATATTTTGTTTGAGCCCCTGACCCCAGGGTCTTAGAAAATGGGTGTGATCATTTTGTCCTATATAAGTCTATGTTATCTTGTGCTCTCAACTTCTCTGACACTATAAATGATGGACACTTAATTCTTTTTGCAATATGATGGATCTGTGGTCTAGTTGTGCACCTGATATTTTGTTTGAACCCCTGACCCCCAGGGTCTTAGAAAATGGGTGTGGTCATTTTGTCCTATATAAGTCTATGTTATCTTGTGCTCGCAACTCCTCTGACACTATAAATGATTGAGACTTTTAAAATTCTTTTTTGCAATATGATGGGTCTTTGGTCTGGTTATGCACCTGATATTTTGTTTGATCCCCTGAACCCCCAGAATCTTAGAAAATGGTTGACACAAGTGGTCATTTTGTCCTATTTAAGTCTATGTAATCTTGTGCTCTCAACTCCTCTGACACTATAAATGATTGAGACTAATTCTTTTTGCAATATGATGGGTCTCTGGTCTAGTTGTGCACCTGATATTTTGTTTGAGCCCTCACCCCTTTGAAAATGGGTGTGGTCATTTTCTTCGAAATAACATTTATATGTTAGTAATGTTTTGCCCGCAACTCCTTTGACACTATAAATGATTGAGACTTAATTCTTCTTGCAAGGTGATTGGCTTTTGGTCTAGTTGTGCACCTGATATTTTGTTTGAGCCCCTGACCCACAGGGTCTTAGAAAATGGGTGTGGTAATTTTTGCCTATATAATTGTACTCTCAACTCCTCTAAAGCTATTAGAAGAGGGAGAGTTAATTCTTTATGCAATATAATGGCTATGTAGTCTTGTTGCGTCATTGATAGTTCATTTGAGCTAGTAGACTCAGGCACTTGGAGGATCTTGGGAAATGGGTGTTGCATTCTTTTTTGAAATACTATATCTCGGATATTATGAATTTAATGAGTAATATTTTAGTTGCAGTCTTACGGATATGTTGTTTTGTTGTGATACTTATACTTTGTTAGAGCGCCTGCTCCCTATGGTCTTTGGTTTAAAAAAAATGGAAATTGATATTTATGTGTATGTATCTTATATTTATTGACTTGTTTCTGAGTGAAGAAAACAAAACAACCAGGAGAGCTACAGTCTCGTCAGAGACTTCTGGTTTTTGTTTTGTTTTGTTTTGTTTTGTTTTGTTTTGTTTTTTTTGGTTTCTGGGTTTTTTTTTGGGGGGGGGGTATCTTTTTTTTTGTCATTTTGTTTGTTTGTTTGTTTTTAGAAAATCCCGGTTGCAAACGACCATATTGATATTCATACCCTCTCCCCAACCCAAAAATTCATATCAACATACTCTAATTGTTATTTTATGAAATCTGTAGCGACCGAATAAGACTTCTGACAAATTTTTATGTTAAATTTTTTCAACCCTAAGTTCCTCTTAAATGCAGTAGGCGGTATAACTTGTCATGGGTGGCCCCTTGTCCTCGACCAGAAGGAAGCATCTCTATAGGAAGGTCAGTCCTTAGTCGTGATATTGATAAACAGGGTTCAAACTCTGACGTAGGTAGCTCTTTTTCAGACGACCCATGAAAAGATACATTTTTATAAGTTTGAATTGAATAAACGTACACTCAAAACATGTCACCTAAACTTGAAAGCGTGGATCTAGAGTGCGATGGGTCGGGGAGGGGCTAGAGAAAATGTCGGTCCGGGATTTAAACTTAGATGTTGTTGAATTCAGATGACGTTGAAGTGTATGAAAAGTTTACACTTCGGGCCTCTCGTATGCACGCGATCACCACCTTAACCCGAGGACTATAGATCTTATTCTATGTTTTTGTAGGATAAACGAAAATAATGTGCAAATTTTGAGTGTAACGAAATAGCCATTTATTCATCGTCAGATACCCCCGGTCTCCTATGATACTTATAAACAATAACAAGTACTCTTGTTATAGTTTTCAAAATTCAAGGTTATATTACACAACACCACTTTAAATTGCGTCTGAAATAAATAATTATTGTAAAAAAATGTATAATGTGTGTGGTAATACATAATACATATTAAATTAAATTTTTTTTATACGATTTTAAATCTGTTTAAAAAGTGAGAATAAAAAGTATTTAATATTTATATATTTCATAAACTTATCAAATTATTTTGTAAATAAAACACTTATTTTTAAAACATTTGAAAATAACACTCAATAAGCAATATGATAAGTACACGGGCATCAACTCTTACAATTTTAAAAACATATGCATATCAAACAAGGGAGTAACAACCTGTACGAATGCGATTTAGGTAACTAGAGATATCGAATTTTAAGAAATAAACCTTTAGATCCAGTTTTGATAAACTCATTTTTCAACTTTAGTTAAAAAAAAAAAAAAAAAGGTGGCCAGAAAAATTGAGAGTGACTGTAAATTGACTTCTCCCCAAGCAAGTCAAAGGTCCCGGACCGAAAACCGAAATAGAATATGATTCGAATTATATCACTCATTATAATAGTGATATCACTTTAAATTACTATTAATTATCTACTATTTAGGAAATGACGGTTAATTAGGAAAACTGAGTTTTTCTGGTGACGCGTATTTGCACCGTTAAATCAGCATTTACCGTCAAACATAATGTCATAAACTAGTTATTCCCATTCTAAAGCGAATATAAAGCTAAATGTGACGTTATCAACGTCAAAGCCAAGTATGTTCTCGTTTTACAGCCATAACTAATTAGGAGCAAACAACCAATGAAAATTGACGTTATAGCGACGTTGCATTAGAATGCTGATTTTACAGTCGCAAACTGAGTTTTTCTGGCGACGCGTTAGCGGAGGCAAAAAAAAAAAAAAAACTGATGTTTGAACCGTAAATTGATTTTCAATAGACCTTCTTCATATTACCGTTAGACTTGCATTTTAGACGCTCCAAGACCCGACATCACTACTTTTTATGTTATTTCTAATTGTGACGCCATAATGCAGATACGACGTCACAGTTAAAAGTTACGTCAAATGTTGTCATGTCGGGTCTTAGGATGTGTAAAATACAAGTCAACTGCGGTAATATGAAAATCGTCTATTGCCCATCTTTCTCTTGATTTTCAGTTGTCCATCTTTCTCTTGACTTTCATTTGCCTATCTTTCTCTTGCTTTTCAATTGCCCATCTTTCTATTGATTTTCTATTGTCCATCTTCCTCTTGATTTTCAATTGCCCACCTTTTTCTCTAACTTGATTTTCAATTGCCCATCATTCTATTGATTTTTATTTGCCCATCTTTCTCTTGATTTTCAGTTGCCCATGTTTCTCTTGATTTTCAATCGCCCATCTTTCTCTTGATTTTCATTTGCCAATCTTTCTCTTGGTTTTCAATTGCCCATCTTCCTATTGATTTTCAATTGCCAATCTTTCTTTTGGTTTTCAATTGCACATCTTTCTCTTGGTTCTCAATTGTCCATCTGTCTCTTGATTTTCAGTTGCCCATCTTTCTCTTGTTTTTCAATCGCCCATCTTTCTCTTGATTTTTATTTGCCAATCTTTCTTTTGATTTTCAATTGCACATTTTTCTCTTGATTTTTAATTGCCCATCTGTCCCTTGATTTTCAATTTCCTATCTTTCCCTTGATTTTCAATTGCCCATCTTTCCCTTGATTTTCAATTGCCCATCTTTCTTTTCATTTTCAATTGCCAATCTTTCCCTTCATTTTCAATTGCCCATCTGTCCCTTGATTTTCAATTTCCCATCTGTCCCTTGATTTTCAATTTCCCATCTTTCCCTTGATTTTCAATTTCCAATCTTTCCCTTGATTTTCAATTGCCAATCTTTCCCTTGATCTTTCATTGCCCATCTTTACCTTGATTTTCAATTGTCCATCTTTCTTTTGATTTTCAATTTTCCATCTTTCTCTTGATTTTCAATTGTCCATCTTTCTTTTGATTTTCAATTGCACATCTTTCTCTTGATTTTCAATCGCCAATCTTCCTCTTGATTTTCATTTGCCAATCTTTCTCTTGGTTCTCAATTGTCCATCTATCTCTTGATTTTCAATTGTCCATCTTCCTCTTGATTTTCATTTGCCCATCTTTCTTTTGATTTTCAATTGCCCATCTTTCTTTCGATTTTCAATCGCCCATCTTTCTCTTGATTTTCATTTGCCAATCTTTCTCTTGGTTTTCAATTGTCCATCTTTCTCTTGATTTTCAATTGTCCATCTTCCTCTTGATTTTCAATTGCCAATCTTTATTTTGATTTTCATTTGCAAATGTTTCTCTTGGTTCTCAATTGCCCATCTTTCTCTTGATTTACAATTGTTCATCTTCTTCTTGATTTTCATTTGCCCATCTTTCTCTTGATTTTCAATTGCCCATCTTTCTCTTAATTTTCAATCGCCCATCTTTCTCTTGATTTTCATTTGCCAATCTTTCTCTTGAATTTCAATTGTCCATCTTTCTCTTAATTTTCAATCGCCCATCTTCCTCTTGATTTTCAATTGCCCATCTTTCTCTTGGTTCTCAATTGCCCATCTTTCTCTTGATTTTCAATTGTCCATCTTCTTCTTGATTTTCATTTGCCCATGTTTCTTTTGATTTTCAATTGCTCTTCTTTCTTTTGATTTTCAATAGCCCATCTTTCTTTTGATTTTCATTTGCCAATCTTTCTCTTGATTTTCAATTGCCCATCTTTCTCTTGATTTTCAATAGTCCATCTTCCTATTGATTTTCAATTGCCAATCTTTCTTTTGATTTTCAATTGCCATCGTTCTATTGATTTTCATTTGCCCGTTTTTCTCTTCATTTTCAATTGTCCATCTTCCTCTTGATTTTCAATCGCCCATCTTTCTCTTGATTTTCATTTGCAAATCTTTCTCTTGATTTTCAATTGCCCATTTTTCTCTTGATATTCAATTGTCCATCTTCCTCTTGATTTTCAATTACCCATCTTTCTTTTGATTTTCAATTGCACATGTTTCTCTTAATTTTTAATTGCCCATCTTTCTTTTGATTTTCAATATCCCATCTTTCCCTTGATTTTCAATCGCCCACCTTCCTCTTCATTTTCAATTGCCCATCTTTCTTTTGATTTTCAATTGTCCATCTTTCTTTTGATTTTCAATTAAACATCTTTCTCTTGATTTTCAATCGCCCATCTTCCTCTTGATTTTCATTTGCCAATCTTTCTCTTGGTTCTCAATTGCGCATCTTTCTCTTGATTTACAATTGTCCATCTTCCTCTTGATTTTCAATCGCCCATCTTTCTTTTGATTTTCAATTGCCAATCTTTCTTTTGATTTTCAATCGCCCATCTTTCTCTTGATTTTATTTGCCAATCTTTCTCTTGGTTTTCAATTGCCCATCTTTCTCTTGATTTTCAATTGTCCATCTTCCAATTGATTTTCAATTGCCAATGTTTCTTTTGATTTTCAATTGTACATCTTTCTCTTGATTTTCATTTGCCTATCTTTCTTTTCATTTTCAGTTGCCCATCTTTCTCTTGATTTTCAATCGCCCATCTTTCTCTTGATTTTCATTTGCCAATCTTTATCTTGGTTTTCAATTGCCCATCTTTCTCTTGATTTTCAATTGTCATCTTCCTTTTGATTTTCAATTACCCATCTTTCTTTTGATTTTAAATTGCAAAACTTTCCCTTGATTTTCAATTTTCCATCTTCCTCTTGATTTTCGATTGCCCATCTTTCTTTTGATTTTAAACTGTCCATCTTTCTTTTGATTTTCAATTGCACATCTTTCTCTTGATTTTCAATCGCCCATCTTCCTCTTGATTTTCATTTGCCAATCTTTCTCTTGTTTCTCGATTGCCCATCTTTCTCATGATTTTCAATTGTCCATCTCCCTCTTGATTTTCAATTGCCCATCCTTCTTTTGATTTTCAATTGTCCATCTTTCTTTTGATTTTCAATTGCACATCTATCTCTTGATTTTCAATCGCCCATCTTTCTTTTGATTTTCATTTGCCTATCTTTCTCTTGGTTCTCAATTGCCCATCTATCTCTTGATTTTCAATTGTCCATCTTCCTCTTGATTTTCAATTGCCCATCTTTCTTTTGATTTTCAATTGCCCATCTTTCTTTCGATTTTCAATCGCCCATCTTTCTCTTGATTTTCATTTGCCGATCTTTCTCTTGGTTTTCAATTGCCCATCTTTCTCTTGATTTTCAATTGTCAATCTTCCTCTTGATTTTCAATTGCCCATCTTTCTTTTCATTTTTAATTGCCCATCTTTTTTTTGATTTTCTAATCGCCCATCTTTCTCTTGATTTTCATTTGCCAATCTTTCTCTTGGTTTTCAATCGCCCATCTTTCTCTTGATTTTTAATTGTCCATCTTTCTCTTGATTTTCAATCCCCAATCTTCCTCTTGATTTCCATTTGCAAATCTTTCTCTTGGTTTTCAATTGCCCATCTTTCTCTTGATTTTCAATTGTCCATCTTCCTCTTGATTTTCAATTGTCCATCTTCCTCTTGATTTTCAATTGCCCATCTTTCTTTTCATTTTCAATTGCACATCTTTCTCTTGATTTTTAATTGCCGATCTTTCTCTTGATTTTCAATTTCCCATCTTTCCCTTCATTTTCAATTGCCAATCTTTCCCTTGATCTTCCATTGTTCATCTTTCCCTTGATTTTCAATTGTCCATCTTTCTTTTGATTTTCATTTGCCAATCTTTCTCTTGATTTTCAATCGCCAATTTTACTCTTGATTTTCATTTGCCAATCTTTCTCTTTGTTCTCAATTGCCCATCTTTCTCTTGATTTTCAATTGTCCATCTTCCTCTTGATTTTCAATTGCCCATCTTTCTTTTCATTTTCAATTGCCCATCTTTCTTTTGATTTTCAATCGCCCATCTTTCTCTTGATTTTCATTTGCCAATCTTTCTCTTGGTTTTCAATTGCCCATCTTTCTCTTGATTTTCAATTGTCCATCTTCCTCTTGATTTTCAATTGCCAATCTTTCTTTTGATTTTCAATTGCACATCTTTCTCTTGATTTTTATTTGCCTATCTTTATCTTGATTTTCAGTTGCCCATTTATCTCTTGATTTGGAATCGCCCATCTTTCATTTTATTTTAATTGCCCATCTTTCTCTTGATTTTCAATTGTCCATCTTACTCTTGATTTTCAATTGCCCATCTTTCTTTTGATTTTCAATTGCCCATCTTTCTTTTGATTTTCAATCGCCCATCTTTCTCTTGATTTTCATTTGCCAATCTTTCTCTTGGTTTTCAATTGCCCATCTTTCTCTTGATTTTCAATTCTCCATCTTTCTCTTGATTTTCAATTGTCCATCTTCCTTTTGATTTTCAATTGTCCATCTTTCTTTTGATTTTCAATTTCCCATCTTTCTTTTGATTTTCAATTGCCAATCTTTGCCTTGATCTTCCATTGCTCATCTTTCCCTTGATTTTCAATTGTCCATCTTCCTCTTGATTTTCAATTGCCCATCTTTCTTTTGATTTTCAATTGTCCATCTTTCTTTTGATTTTCAATTGCATATCTTTCTTTTGATTTTCAATTGTCCATCTTTCTTTTGATTTTCAATTGCACATCTTTCTCTTGATTTTCAATCACCCATCTTCCTCTTGATTTTCATTTGCCAATCTTTCTCTTGTTTCTCAATTGCCCATCCTTCTCTTGATTTTCAATTGTCCATCTTCCTCTTGATTTTCAATTGTCTATCTTACTTCTGATTTTCAATTGTCCATCTTTCTTTAGATTTTCAATTGCACATCTTTCTTTTGATTTTCAATTGTCCATCTTTCTTTTGATTTCAATTGCACATCTTTCTCTTGATTTTCAATCACCCATCTTCCTCTTGATTTTCATTTTCCAATCTTTCTCTTGGTTCTCAATTGCCCTTCTTTCTCTTGGTTTTCAATTGTCCATCTTCCTCTTGATTTTCAATTGCCCATCTGTCTTTTGATTTTCAATTGTCCATCTTTCTTTTGATTTTCAATTGCACATCTTTCTTTTGATTTTCAATCACCCATCTTCCTCTTGATTTTAATTTGCCAATTTTTCTCTTGGTTCTTAATTGCCCATCTTTCTCTTGATTTTCAATTGTCCATCTTCCTCTTGATTTTCAATCGCCCATCTTTCTCTTGATTTTTATTTGCCAATCTTTCTTTTGATTTTCAATTGCACATTTTTCTCTTGATTTTTAATTGCCCATCTGTCCCTTGATTTTCAATTTCCTATCTTTCCCTTGATTTTCAATCGCCCATCTTTCCCTTGATTTTCAATTGCCCATCTTTCTTTTCATTTTCAATTGCCAATCTTTCCCTTCATTTTCAATTGCCCATCTGTCCCTTGATTTTCAATTTCCCATCTGTCCCTTGATTTTCAATTTCCCATCTTTCCCTTGATTTTCAATTTCCAATCTTTCCCTTGATTTTCAATTGCCAATCTTTCCCTTGATCTTTCATTGCCCATCTTTACCTTGATTTTCAATTGTCCATCTTTCTTTTGATTTTCAATTTTCCATCTTTCTCTTGATTTTCAATTGTCCATCTTTCTTTTGATTTTCAATTGCACATCTTTCTCTTGATTTTCAATCGCCAATCTTCCTCTTGATTTTCATTTGCCAATCTTTCTCTTGGTTCTCAATTGTCCATCTATCTCTTGATTTTCAATTGTCCATCTTCCTCTTGATTTTCATTTGCCCATCTTTCTTTTGATTTTCAATTGCCCATCTTTCTTTCGATTTTCAATCGCCCATCTTTCTCTTGATTTTCATTTGCCAATCTTTCTCTTGGTTTTCAATTGTCCATCTTTCTCTTGATTTTCAATTGTCCATCTTCCTCTTGATTTTCAATTGCCAATCTTTATTTTGATTTTCATTTGCAAATGTTTCTCTTGGTTCTCAATTGCCCATCTTTCTCTTGATTTACAATTGTTCATCTTCTTCTTGATTTTCATTTGCCCATCTTTCTCTTGATTTTCAATTGCCCATCTTTCTCTTAATTTTCAATCGCCCATCTTTCTCTTGATTTTCATTTGCCAATCTTTCTCTTGAATTTCAATTGTCCATCTTTCTCTTAATTTTCAATCGCCCATCTTCCTCTTGATTTTCAATTGCCCATCTTTCTCTTGGTTCTCAATTGCCCATCTTTCTCTTGATTTTCAATTGTCCATCTTCTTCTTGATTTTCATTTGCCCATGTTTCTTTTGATTTTCAATTGCTCTTCTTTCTTTTGATTTTCAATAGCCCATCTTTCTTTTGATTTTCATTTGCCAATCTTTCTCTTGATTTTCAATTGCCCATCTTTCTCTTGATTTTCAATAGTCCATCTTCCTATTGATTTTCAATTGCCAATCTTTCTTTTGATTTTCAATTGCCATCGTTCTATTGATTTTCATTTGCCCGTTTTTCTCTTCATTTTCAATTGTCCATCTTCCTCTTGATTTTCAATCGCCCATCTTTCCCTTGATTTTCATTTGCAAATCTTTCTCTTGATTTTCGATTGCCCATTTTTCTCTTGATATTCAATTGTCCATCTTCCTCTTGATTTTCAATTACCCATCTTTCTTTTGATTTTCAATTGCACATGTTTCTCTTAATTTTTAATTGCCCATCTTTCTTTTGATTTTCAATATCCCATCTTTCCCTTGATTTTCAATCGCCCACCTTCCTCTTCATTTTCAATTGCCCATCTTTCTTTTGATTTTCAATTGTCCATCTTTCTTTTGATTTTCAATTAAACATCTTTCTCTTGATTTTCAATCGCCCATCTTCCTCTTGATTTTCATTTGCCAATCTTTCTCTTGGTTCTCAATTGCGCATCTTTCTCTTGATTTACAATTGTCCATCTTCCTCTTGATTTTCAATCGCACATCTTTCTTTTGATTTTCAATTGCCAATCTTTCTTTTGATTTTCAATCGCCCATCTTTCTCTTGATTTTATTTGCCAATCTTTCTCTTGGTTTTCAATTGCCCATCTTTCTCTTGATTTTCAATTGTCCATCTTCCAATTGATTTTCAATTGCCAATGTTTCTTTTGATTTTCAATTGTACATCTTTCTCTTGATTTTCATTTGCCTATCTTTCTTTTCATTTTCAGTTGCCCATCTTTCTCTTGATTTTCAATCGCCCATCTTTCTCTTGATTTTCATTTGCCAATCTTTCTCTTGGTTTTCAATTGCCCATCTTTCTCTTGATTTTCAATTGTCATCTTCCTTTTGATTTTCAATTACCCATCTTTCTTTTGATTTTAAATTGCAAAACTTTCCCTTGATTTTCAATTTTCCATCTTCCTCTTGATTTTCGATTGCCCATCTTTCTTTTGATTTTAAACTGTCCATCTTTCTTTTGATTTTCAATTGCACATCTTTCTCTTGATTTTCAATCGCCCATCTTCCTCTTGATTTTCATTTGCCAATCTTTCTCTTGTTTCTCGATTGCCCATCTTTCTCATGATTTTCAATTGTCCATCTCCCTCTTGATTTTCAATTGCCCATCCTTCTTTTGATTTTCAATTGTCCATCTTTCTTTTGATTTTCAATTGCACATCTATCTCTTGATTTTCAATCGCCCATCTTTCTTTTGATTTTCATTTGCCTATCTTTCTCTTGGTTCTCAATTGCCCATCTATCTCTTGATTTTCAATTGTCCATCTTCCTCTTGATTTTCAATTGCCCATCTTTCTTTTGATTTTCAATTGCCCATCTTTCTTTCGATTTTCAATCGCCCATCTTTCTCTTGATTTTCATTTGCCAATCTTTCTCTTGGTTTTCAATTGCCCATCTTTCTCTTGATTTTCAATTGTCAATCTTCCTCTTGATTTTCAATTGCCCATCTTTCTTTTCATTTTTAATTGCCCATCTTTTTTTTTGATTTTCTAATCGCCCATCTTTCTCTTGATTTTCATTTGCCAATCTTTCTCTTGGTTTTCAATCGCCCATCTTTCTCTTGATTTTTAATTGTCCATCTTTCTCTTGATTTTCAATCCCCAATCTTCCTCTTGATTTCCATTTGCAAATCTTTCTCTTGGTTTTCAATTGCCCATCTTTCTCTTGATTTTCAATTGTCCATCTTCCTCTTGATTTTCAATTGTCCATCTTCCTCTTGATTTTCAATTGCCCATCTTTCTTTTCATTTTCAATTGCACATCTTTCTCTTGATTTTTAATTGCCGATCTTTCTCTTGATTTTCAATTTCCCATCTTTCCCTTCATTTTCAATTGCCAATCTTTCCCTTGATCTTCCATTGTTCATCTTTCCCTTGATTTTCAATTGTCCATCTTTCTTTTGATTTTCATTTGCCAATCTTTCTCTTGATTTTCAATCGCCAATTTTACTCTTGATTTTCATTTGCCAATCTTTCTCTTTGTTCTCAATTGCCCATCTTTCTCTTGATTTTCAATTGTCCATCTTCCTCTTGATTTTCAATTGCCCATCTTTCTTTTGATTTTCAATTGCCCATCTTTCTTTTGATTTTCAATCGCCCATCTTTCTCTTGATTTTCATTTGCCAATCTTTCTCTTGGTTTTCAATTGCCCATCTTTCTCTTGATTTTCAATTGTCCATCTTCCTCTTGATTTTCAATTGCCAATCTTTCTTTTGATTTTCAATTGCACATCTTTCTCTTGATTTTTATTTGCCTATCTTTATCTTGATTTTCAGTTGCCCATTTATCTCTTGATTTGGAATCGCCCATCTTTCATTTTATTTTAATTGCCCATCTTTCTCTTGATTTTCAATTGTCCATCTTACTCTTGATTTTCAATTGCCCATCTTTCTTTTGATTTTCAATTGCCCATCTTTCTTTTGATTTTCAATCGCCCATCTTTCTCTTGATTTTCATTTGCCAATCTTTCTCTTGGTTTTCAATTGCCCATCTTTCTCTTGATTTTCAATTCTCCATCTTTCTCTTGATTTTCAATTGTCCATCTTCCTTTTGATTTTCAATTGTCCATCTTTCTTTTGATTTTCAATTTCCCATCTTTCTTTTGATTTTCAATTGCCAATCTTTGCCTTGATCTTCCATTGCTCATCTTTCCCTTGATTTTCAATTGTCCATCTTCCTCTTGATTTTCAATTGCCCATCTTTCTTTTGATTTTCAATTGTCCATCTTTCTTTTGATTTTCAATTGCATATCTTTCTTTTGATTTTCAATTGTCCATCTTTCTTTTGATTTTCAATTGCACATCTTTCTCTTGATTTTCAATCACCCATCTTCCTCTTGATTTTCATTTGCCAATCTTTCTCTTGTTTCTCAATTGCCCATCCTTCTCTTGATTTTCAATTGTCCATCTTCCTCTTGATTTTCAATTGTCTATCTTACTTCTGATTTTCAATTGTCCATCTTTCTTTAGATTTTCAATTGCACATCTTTCTTTTGATTTTCAATTGTCCATCTTTCTTTTGATTTCAACTGCACATCTTTCTCTTGATTTTCAATCACCCATCTTCCTCTTGATTTTCATTTTCCAATCTTTCTCTTGGTTCTCAATTGCCCTTCTTTCTCTTGGTTTTCAATTGTCCATCTTCCTCTTGATTTTCAATTGCCCATCTGTCTTTTGATTTTCAATTGTCCATCTTTCTTTTGATTTTCAATTGCACATCTTTCTTTTGATTTTCAATCACCCATCTTCCTCTTGATTTTAATTTGCCAATTTTTCTCTTGGTTCTCAATTGCCCATCTTTCTCTTGATTTTCAATTGTCCATCTTCCTCTTGATTTTCAATTGCCCATCTTTCTTTTGATTTTCAATCGCCCATCTTTTGCTTGATTTTCATTTGCCAATCTTTCTATTGGTTTTAAATTGCCCATCTTTCTCTTGATTTTCAATTGTCCATCTTCCTCTTGATTTTCAATTGGCCATCTTTCTTCTGATTTTCAATTGCTCACATCTCTTGATTTTCAACTGCCCATCTTTCCCTTGATTTTCAATTGTCCATCTTCCTCTTGATTTTCAATTGCCCATCTTGCCTTTGGTTTTTAATTGCCCATCTTTCTTTTGATTTTCAATCGCCCATCTTTCTCTTGATTTTCATTTGCCTATCTTTCTCTTGGTTTTCAATTGTCCATCTTCCTCTTGATTTTCAATTGTCCATCTCCCTATTGATTTTCAATTGCCAATCTTTCTTTTGATTTTCAATTGCACATCTTTCTCTTGATTTTCATTTGCCCATCTTTCTCTTGATTTTCAGTTGCCCATCTTTCCCTTGATTTTCAATCGCCCATCTTTCTCTTGATTTTCAGTTGCCCATCTTTCCCTTGATTTTCAATTGTCCATCTTTCTCTTGATTTTCATTTGCCAATCTTTCTCTTGATTTTCAATTTCCCATCTTTCCCTTGATTTTCAATTCCCAATCTTTCCCTTGATCTTCCATTGCTCAACTTTCCCTTGATTTTCAATTGTCCATCTTCCTCTTTATTTTCAATTGCACATCTTTCTCTTGATTTTCAATTGCCCATCTTTCTTTTGATTTCCAATTGTCCATCTTTCTTTTGATTTCAATAGCACATCTTTCTCTTGATTTTCAATCATCCATCTTCCTCTTGATTTTCATTTGCCAATTTTTCTCTTGGTTCTCAATTGCCCATCTTTCTCTTGATTTTTAATTGTCCATCTTCCTCTTGATTTACAATTGCCCATCTTTCTTTTGATTTTCAATTGCCCATCTTTCTTCTGATTTTCAATCGCCCATCTTTCTCTTGATTTTCATTTGCTAATCTTTCTCTTAGTTTTCAATTGCCCATCTTTCTCTTGATTTTCAATTGTCCATCTTTCTCTTGATTTTCAATTGTCCATCATCCTATTGAATTTCAATTGTCCATCTTTCTTTTGATTTTCAATTGCCAATCTTTGCCTTGATCTTCCATTACTCATCTTTCCCTTGATTTTCAATTGTCCATCTTCCTCTTGATTTTCAATTGCCCATCTTTCTTTTGATTTTCAATTGTCCATCTTTCTTTTGATTTTCAATTGCACATCTTTCTTTTGATTTTAAATTGTCCATCTTTCTTTTGATTTTCAATTGCACATCTTTCTCTTGATTTTTAATCACCAATCTTCCTCTTGATTTTCATTTGCCAATCTTTCTTTTGGTTCTCAACTGCCCATCTTTCTCTTGGTTTTCAATTGTCCATCTTCCTCTTGATTTACAATTGCCCATCTTTCTTTTGATTTTCAATTGCACATCTTTCTTTTGATTTTCAATCACCCATCTTCCTCTTGATTTTCATATGCCAATCTTTCTCTTGGTTCTCAATTGCCCATCTTTCTCTTGATTTTCAATTGTCCATCTTCCTCTTGATTTTCAATTGCCCATCTTTCTTTTGATTTTCAATCGCCCATCTTTCTCTTGATTTTCAATCGCCCATCTTTCTCTTTATTTTCATTTGTCAATCTTTCTCTTGGTTTTAAATTGCCCATCTTTCTCTTGATTTTCAATTGTCCATCTTTCTCTTGATTTTCAATTGTCCATCTTCCTCTTGATTTTCAATTGCCCATCTTTCTTCTGATTTTCAATTGCTCACATCTCTTGATTTTCAACTGCCCATCTTCCTCTTGATTTTCAATTTTCCATCTTTCCCTTGATTTTCAATTGCCAATCTTTCCCTTGATCTTCCATTGCTCATCTTTCCCTTGATTTTCAATTGCCCATCTTTCTCTTGATTTTCAATTTCCCATCTTTCCCTTGATTTTCAATTGTCCATCTTTCCCTTGGTTTTCAATTGCCCATCTTCCTCTTGATTTTCAATTTTCCATCTTTCCTTTGATTTTCAGTTGCCGATCTTTCCCTTGATCTTCCATTGCTCATCTTTCCCTTGATTTTCAATTGTCCATCTTCCTCTTGATTTTCAATTGCTATTCTTTCTTTTGACTTTCAATTGTCCATCTTTCTTTTGATTTTCAATTGCACATCTTTCTCTTGATTTTCAATCACCCATCTTCCTCTTGATTTTCATTTGCCAATTTTTCTCTTGGTTCTCAATTGCCCATCTTTCTCTTGATTTTTAATTGTCCATCTTCCTCTTGATTTACAATTGCCCATCTTTCTTTTGATTTTCAATTGCCCATCTTTCTTTTGATTTTCAATCGCCCATCTTTCTCTTGATTTTCATTTGCTAATCTTTCTCTTAGTTTTCAATTGCCCATCTTTCTCTTGATTTTCAATTGTCCATCTTTCTCTTGATTTTCAATTGTCCATCATCCTATTGAATTTCAATTGTCCATCTTTCTTTTGATTTTCAATTGCCAATCTTTGCCTTGATCTTCCATTGCTCATCTTTCCCTTGATTTTCAATTGTCCATCTTCCTCTTGATTTTCAATTGCCCATCTTTCTTTTCATTTTCAATTGTCCATCTTTCTTTTGATTTTCAATTGCACATCTTTCTTTTGATTTTCAATTGTCCATCTTTCTTTTGATTTTCAATTGCACATCTTTCTCTTGATTTTCATTTGCCAATCTTTCTTTTGGTTCTCAACTGCCCATCTTTCTTTTGATTTTCAATTGCACATCTTTCTTTTGATTTTCAATCACCCATCTTCCTCTTGATTTTCATATGCCAATCTTTCTCTTGGTTCTCAATTGCCCATCTTTCTCTTGATTTTCAATTGTCCATCTTCGTCTTGATTTTCAATTGCCCATCTTTCTTTTGATTTTCAATCGCCCATCTTTCTCTTGATTTTCATTTGCCAATCTTTCTCTTGGTTTTAAATTGCCCATCTTTCTCTTGATTTTCAATTGTCCATCTTTCTCTTGATTTTCAATTGTCCATCTTCCTCTTGATTTTCAATTGCCCATCTTTCTTCTGATTTTCAATTGCTCACATCTCTTGATTTTCAATTGTCCATCTTCCTCTTGATTTTCAATTTCCCATCTTTCCCTTGATTTTCAATTGCCAATCTTTCCCTTGATCTTCCATTGCTCATTTTTCCCTTGATTTTCAATTGCCCATCTTTCTCTTGATTTTCAATTTCCCATCTTTCCCTTGATTTTCAATTGTCCATCTTTCCCTTGGTTTTCAATTGCCCATCTTCCTCTTGATTTTCAATTTTCCATCTTTCCTTTGATTTTCAGTTGCCGATCTTTCCCTTGATCTTCCATTGCTCATCTTTCCCTTGATTTTCAATTGTCCATCTTCCTCTTGATTTTCAATTGCTATTCTTTCTTTTGACTTTCAATTGTCCATCTTTCTTTTGATTTTCAATTGCACATCTTTCTCTTGATTTTCATTTGCCAATCTTTCTTTTGGTTCTCAACTGCCCATCTTTCTTTTGATTTTCAATTGCACATCTTTCTTTTGATTTTCGATCACCCATCTTCCTCTTGATTTTCATATGCCAATCTTTCTCTTGGTTCTCAATTGCCCATCTTTCTCTTGATTTTCAATTGTCCATCTTCCTCTTGATTTTCAATTGCCCATCTTTCTTTTGATTTTCAATCGCCCATCTTTCTCTTGATTTTCATTTGCCAATCTTTCTCTTGGTTTTAAATTGCCCATCTTTCTCTTGATTTTCAATTGTCCATCTTTCTCTTGATTTTCAATTGTCCATCTTCCTCTTGATTTTCAATTGCCCATCTTTCTTCTGATTTTCAATTGCTCACATCTCTTGATTTTCAATTGTCCATCTTCCTCTTGATTTTCAATTTCCCATCTTTCCCTTGATTTTCAATTGCCAATCTTTCCCTTGATCTTCCATTGCTCATTTTTCCCTTGATTTTCAATTGCCCATCTTTCTCTTGATTTTCAATTTCCCATCTTTCCCTTCATTTTCAATTGTAAATCTTTCCCTTGGTTTTCAATTGCCCATCTTCCTCTTGATTTTCAATTTCCCATCTTTCCCTTGATTTTCAATTGCCGATCTTTCCCTTGATCTTCCATTGCTCATCTTACCCTTGATTTTAAATTGTCCATCTTCCTCTTGATTTTCAATTGCCCATCTTTCTTTTGATTTTCAATTGTCCATCTTTCTTTTGATTTTCAATTGCACATCTTTCTCTTGATTTTCAATCATCCATCTTCCTCTTGATTTTAAGTTGCCAATCTTTCTCTTGGTTCTCAATTGCCCATCTTTCTCTTGATTTTCAATTGTCCATCTTCCTCTTGATTTTCAATTCCCATCTTTCTTTTGATTTTCAATCACCCATCTTCCTCTTGATTTTCATTTGCCAATCTTTCTCTTGGTTCTCAATTGCCCATCCTTCTCTTGATTTTCAATTTTCCATCTTCTTCTTGATTTTCAATTGTCCATCTATCTTTTGATTTTCAATTGTCCATCTTTCTTTTGATTTTCAATTGCACATCTTTCTTTTGATTTTCAATTGTCTATCTTTCTTTTGATTTTCAATTGCACATCTTTCTCTTGATTTTCAATCACTCATCTTCCTCTTGATTTTCATTTGCCAATCTTTCTCTTGGTTTTCAATTGCCCATCTTTCTCTTGATTTTCAATTGTCCATCATTCTCTTGATTTTCAATCATCCATCTTCCTCTTGATTTTTAATTGCCCATCATTCTTCTGATTTTCAATTGCCCATCTTTCCCTTGATTTTCAATTGTCCATCTTCCTCTTTATTTTCAATTGCCCTCTTTCTTTTGATTTTCAATTGCCCATCTTTCTTTTGATTTTCAATCGCCAATCTTTCTCATGATTTTCATTTGCCTATCTTTTTCTTGGTTTTCAATTATCCATCTTCCTCTTGATTTTCAATTGTCCATCTCCCTATTGATTATCAATTGCCAATCTTTCTATTGATTTTCAATTGCACATCTTTCTCTTGATTTTCATTTGCCCATCTTTCTCTAGATTTTCAGTTGCCCATCTTTCTCTTGATTTTCAATCGCACATCTTTCTCTTGATTTTCAGTTGCCCATCTTTCCCTTGATTTTCAATTGTCCATCTTTCTCTTGATTTTCATTTGCCAATCTTTCTCTTGATTTTCAATTTTGCATCATTCCCTTGATTTTCAATTGCCAATCTTTCCCTTGATCTTCCATTGCTCATCTTTCCCTTGATTTTCAATTGTCCATCTTCCTCTTTATTTTCAATTGCACATCTTTCTCTTGATTTTCAATTGCCCATCTTTCTTTTGATTTTCAATTGCCCATCTTTCTTTTGATTTTCAATTGCCCATCTTTTTCTTGATTTTTAATTGCCAATCTTTCCCTTGATTTTCAATTGCCCATCTTTCCCTTGATCTTCTATTGCCCATCTTTCTCTTGATTTTCAATTGTCCATCTTCCTCTTGATTTTCAATTGTCCATCTTTCTCTTGATTTTCAATCACCCATCTTCCTCTTGATTTTCATTTGCCAATCTTTCTCTTGGTTCTCAATTGCCCATCTTTCTCTTGGTTTTTAATTGTCCATCTTCCTCTTGATTTTCAATTGCCCATCTTTCTTTTGATTTTCAATTGTCCATCCTTCTTTTGATTTTCAATTGCACATCTTTCTTTTGATTTTCATTTGCCCATCTTTCTCTTGATTTTCATTTGCCAATCTTTCTCTTGGTTCTCAATTGCCCATCTTTCTCTTGATTTTCAATTGTCCATCTTCCTCTTGATTTTCAATTGCCCATCTTTCTTTTGATTTTCAATCGCCCATCTTTCTCTTGATTTTCATTTGCCAATCTTTCTCTTGGTTTTAAATTGCCCATCTTTCTCTTGATTTTCAATTGTCCATCTTTCTCTTGATTTTCAATTGTCCATCTTCCACTTGATTTTCGATTGCCCATCTTTCTTCTGATTTTCAATTGCTCACATCTCTTGATTTTCAATTGTCCATCTTCCTCTTGATTTTCAATTGCCCATCTTTCTTTTGATTTTCAATTGTCCATCTTTCTTTTGATTTTCAATTGCACATCTTTCTCTTGATTTTCAATCATCCATCTTCCTCTTGATTTTAAGTTGCCAATCTTTCTCTTGGTTCTCAATTGCCCATCTTTCTCTTGATTTTCAATTGTCCATCTTCCTCTTGATTTTCAATTCCCATCTTTCTTTTGATTTTCAATCACCCATCTTCCTCTTGATTTTCATTTGCCAATCTTTCTCTTGGTTCTCAATTGCCCATCCTTCTCTTGATTTTCAATTTTCCATCTTCTTCTTGATTTTCAATTGTCCATCTATCTTTTGATTTTCAATTGTCCATCTTTCTTTTGATTTTCAATTGCACATCTTTCTTTTGATTTTCAATTGTCTATCTTTCTTTTGATTTTCAATTGCACATCTTTCTCTTGATTTTCAATCACTCATCTTCCTCTTGATTTTCATTTGCCAATCTTTCTCTTGGTTTTCAATTGCCCATCTTTCTCTTGATTTTCAATTGTCCATCATTCTCTTGATTTTCAATCATCCATCTTCCTCTTGATTTTTAATTGCCCATCATTCTTCTGATTTTCAATTGCCCATCTTTCCCTTGATTTTCAATTGTCCATCTTCCTCTTTATTTTCAATTGCCCTCTTTCTTTTGATTTTCAATTGCCCATCTTTCTTTTGATTTTCAATCGCCAATCTTTCTCATGATTTTCATTTGCCTATCTTTTTCTTGGTTTTCAATTATCCATCTTCCTCTTGATTTTCAATTGTCCATCTCCCTATTGATTATCAATTGCCAATCTTTCTATTGATTTTCAATTGCACATCTTTCTCTTGATTTTCATTTGCCCATCTTTCTCTAGATTTTCAGTTGCCCATCTTTCTCTTGATTTTCAATCGCACATCTTTCTCTTGATTTTCAGTTGCCCATCTTTCCCTTGATTTTCAATTGTCCATCTTTCTCTTGATTTTCATTTGCCAATCTTTCTCTTGATTTTCAATTTTGCATCATTCCCTTGATTTTCAATTGCCAATCTTTCCCTTGATCTTCCATTGCTCATCTTTCCCTTGATTTTCAATTGTCCATCTTCCTCTTTATTTTCAATTGCACATCTTTCTCTTGATTTTCAATTGCCCATCTTTCTTTTGATTTTCAATTGCCCATCTTTCTTTTGATTTTCAATTGCCCATCTTTTTCTTGATTTTTAATTGCCAATCTTTCCCTTGATTTTCAATTGCCCATCTTTCCCTTGATCTTCTATTGCCCATCTTTCTCTTGATTTTCAATTGTCCATCTTCCTCTTGATTTTCAATTGTCCATCTTTCTCTTGATTTTCAATCACCCATCTTCCTCTTGATTTTCATTTGCCAATCTTTCTCTTGGTTCTCAATTGCCCATCTTTCTCTTGGTTTTTAATTGTCCATCTTCCTCTTGATTTTCAATTGCCCATCTTTCTTTTGATTTTCAATTGTCCATCCTTCTTTTGATTTTCAATTGCACATCTTTCTTTTGATTTTCATTTGCCCATCTTTCTCTTGATTTTCATTTGCCAATCTTTCTCTTGGTTCTCAATTGCCCATCTTTCTCTTGATTTTCAATTGTCCATCTTCCTCTTGATTTTCAATTGCCCATCTTTCTTTTGATTTTCAATCGCCCATCTTTCTCTTGATTTTCATTTGCCAATCTTTCTCTTGGTTTTAAATTGCCCATCTTTCTCTTGACTTTCAATTGTCCATCTTTCTCTTGATTTTCAATTGTCCATCTTCCACTTGATTTTCGATTGCCCATCTTTCTTCTGATTTTCAATTGCTCACATCTCTTGATTTTCAATTGTCCATCTTCCTCTTGATTTTCAATTTCCCATCTTTCCCTTGATTTTCAATTGCCAATCTTTCCCTTGATCTTCCATTGCTCATCTTTCCCTTGATTTTCAATTGCCCATCTTCCTATTGATTTTCAATTTCCCATCTTTCCCTTGATTTTCAATTGTCCATCTTTCCCTTGGTTTTCAATTGCCCATCTTCTTCTTGATTTTCAATCTCCCATCTTTCCCTTGATTTTCAATTGCCGATCTTTCCCTTGATCTTCCATTGCTCATCTTTCCCTTGATTTTCAATTGTCCATCTTCCTCTTGATTTTCAATTGCCATTCTTTCTTTTGTTTTTCAATTGTCCATCTTTCTTTTGATTTTCAATTGCACATCTTTCTCTTGATTTTCAATCACCCATCTTCCTCTTGATTTTCATTTGCCAATCTTTCTCTTGGTTTTCAATTGCCCATCTTTCTCTTGATTTTCAATTGTCCATCATTCTCTTAATTTTCAATTGTCCATCTTCCTCTTGATTTTTAATTGCCCATCTTTCTTCTGATTTTCAATTCCCATCTTTCCCTTGATTTTCAATTGTCCATCTTCCTCTTTATTTTCAATTGCCCATCTTTATTTTGATTTTTAATTGCCCATCTTTCTTTTGATTTTCAATCGCCCATCTTTGTCTTGATTTTCCTTTGCCTATCTTTCTCTTGGTTTTCAATTATCCATCTTCCTCTTGATTTTCAATTGTCCATCTCCCTATTGATTTTCAATTGCCAATCTTTCTTTTGATTTTCAATTGCACATCTTTCTCTTGATTTTCATTTGCCCATCTTTCTCTTGATTTTCAGTTGCCCATCTTTCTCTTGATTTTCAATCGCACATCTTTCTCTTGATTTTCAGTTGCCCATCTTTCCCTTGATTTTCAATTGTCCATCTTTCTCTTGATTTTCATTTGCCAATCTTTCTCTTGATTTTCAATTTCCCATCTTTCCCTTGATTTTCAATTGCCAATCTTTCCCTTGATCTTCCATTGCTCATCTTTCCCTTGATTTTCAATTGTCCATCTTCCTCTTTATTTTCAATTGCACATCTTTCTCTTGATTTTCAATTGCACATCTTTCTTTTGATTTTCAATTGCCCATCTTTCTTTTGATTTTCAATTGCCCATCTTTTTCTTGATTTTTAATTGCCAATCTTTCCCTTGATTTTCAATTGCCCCATCTTTCCCTTGATCTTCCATTGCCCATCTTTCTCTTGATTTTCAATTGTCCATCTTCCTCTTGATTTTCAATTGTCCATATTTCTCTTGATTTTCAATCACCCATCTTCCTCTTGATTTTCATTTGCCAATCTTTCTCTTGGTTCTCAATTGCCCATCTTTCTCTTGGTTTTCAATTGTCCATCTTCCTCTTGATTTTCAATTGCCCATCTTTCTTTTGATTTTCAATTGTCCATTTTTCTTGTGATTTTCAATTGCACATCTTTCTTTTGATTTTCAATCACCCATCTTCCTCTTGATTTTCATTTGCCAATCTTTCTCTTGGTTCTCAATTGCCCATCTTTCTCTTGATTTTCAATTGTCCATCTTCCTCTTGATTTTCAATTGCCCATCTTTCTTTTGATTTTCAATCGCCCATCTTTCTCTTGATTTTCATTTGCCAATCTTTCTCTTGGTTTTAAATTGCCCATCTTTCTCTTGATTTTCAATTGTCCATCTTTCTCTTGATTTTCAATTGTCCATCTTCCACTTGATTTTCGATTGCCCATCTTTCTTCTGATTTTCAATTGCTCACATCTCTTGATTTTCAATTGTCCATCTTCCTCTTGATTTTCAATTTCCCATCTTTCCCTTGATTTTCAATTGCCAATCTTTCCCTTGATCTTCGATTGCTCATCTTTCCCTTGATTTTCAATTGCCTATCTTCCTATTGATTTTCAATTTCCAATCTTTCCCTTGATTTTCAATTGTCCATCTTTCCCTTGGTTTTCAATTGCCCATCTTCCTCTTGATTTTCAATCTCCCATCTTTCCCTTGATTTTCAATTGCCGATCTTTCCCTTGATCTTCCATTGCTCATCTTTCCCTTGATGTTCAATTGTCCATCTTCCTCTTGATTTTCAATTGCCATTCTTTCTTTTGATTTTCAATTGTCCATCTTTCTTTTGATTTTCAATCGCCCATCTTTCTCTTGATTTTCATTTGCCAATCTTTCTCTTGGTTTTTAATTGCCCATCTTTCTCTTGATTTTCAATTGTCCATCTTTCTCTTGATTTTCAATTGTCCATCTTCCACTTGATTTTCGATTGCCCATCTTTCTTCTGATTTTCAATTGCTCACATCTCTTGATTTTCAATTGTCCATCTTCCTCTTGATTTTCAATTTCCCATCTTTCCCTTGATTTTCAATTGCCAATCTTTCCCTTGATCTTCCATTGCTCATCTTTCCCTTGATTTTCAATTGCCCATCTTCCTATTGATTTTCAATTTCCCATCTTTCCCTTGATTTTCAATTGTCCATCTTTCCCTTGGTTTTCAATTGCCCATCTTCTTCTTGATTTTCAATCTCCCATCTTTCCCTTGATTTTCAATTGCCGATCTTTCCCTTGATCTTCCATTGCTCATCTTTCCCCTGATTTTCAATTGTCCATCTTCCTCTTGATTTTCAATTGCCATTCTTTCTTTTGTTTTTCAATTGTCCATCTTTCTTTTGATTTTCAATTGCACATCTTTTTCTTGATTTTCAATCACCCATATTCCTCTTGATTTTCATTTGCCAATCTTTCTCTTGGTTTTCAATTGCCCATCTTTCTCTTGATTTTCAATTGTCCATCATTCTCTTAATTTTCAATTGTCCATCTTCCTCTTGATTTTTAATTGCCCATCTTTCTTCTGATTTTCAATTCCCATCTTTCCCTTGATTTTCAATTGTCCATCTTCCTCTTTATTTTCAATTGCCCATCTTTCTTTTGATTTTCAATTGCCCATCTTTCTTTTGATTTTCAATCGCCCATCTTTGTTTTGATTTTCCTTTGCCTATCTTTCTCTTGGTTTTCAATTATCCATCTTCCTCTTGATTTTCAATTGTCCATCTCCCTATTGATTTTCAATTGCCAATCTTTCTTTTGATTTTCAATTGCACATCTTTCTCTTGATTTTCATTTGCCCATCTTTCTCTTGATTTTCAGTTGCCCATCTTTCTCTTGATTTTCAATCGCACATCTTTCTCTTGATTTTCAGTTGCCCATCTTTCCCTTGATTTTCAATTGTCCATCTTTCTCTTGATTTTCATTTGCCAATCTTTCTCTTGATTTTCAATTTCCCATCTTTCCCTTGATTTTCAATTGCCAATCTTTCCCTTGATCTTCCATTGCTCATCTTTCCCTTGATTTTCAATTGTCCATCTTCCTCTTTATTTTCAATTGCACATCTTTCTCTTGATTTTCAATTGCACATCTTTCTTTTGATTTTCAATTGCCCATCTTTCTTTTGATTTTCAATTGCCCATCTTTTTCTTGATTTTTAATTGCCAATCTTTCCCTTGATTTTCAATTGCCCCATCTTTCCCTTGATCTTCCATTGCCCATCTTTCTCTTGATTTTCAATTGTCCATCTTCCTCTTGATTTTCAATTGTCCATCTTTCTCTTGATTTTCAATCACCCATCTTCCTCTTGACTTTCATTTGCCAATCTTTCTCTTGGTTCTCAATTGCCCATCTTTCTCTTGGTTTTCAATTGTCCATCTTCCTCTTGATTTTCAATTGCCCATCTTTCTTTTCATTTTCAATTGTCCATTTTTCTTGTGATTTTCAATTGCACATCTTTCTTTTGATTTTCAATCACCCATCTTCCTCTTGATTTTCATTTGCCAATCTTTCTCTTGGTTCTCAATTGCCCATCTTTCTCTTGGTTTTCAATTGTCCATCTTCCTCTTGATTTTCAATTGCCCATCTTTCTTTTGATTTTCAATCGCCCATCTTTCTCTTGATTTTCATTTGCCAATCTTTCTCTTGGTTTTAAATTGCCCATCTTTCTCTTGATTTTCAATTGTCCATCTTTCTCTTGATTTTCAATTGTCCATCTTCCACTTGATTTTCGATTGCCCATCTTTCTTCTGATTTTCAATTGCTCACATCTCTTGATTTTCAATTGTCCATCTTCCTCTTGATTTTCAATTTCCCATCTTTCCCTTGATTTTCAATTGCCAATCTTTCCCTTGATCTTCCATTGCTCATCTTTCCCTTGATTTTCAATTGCCTATCTTCCTATTGATTTTCAATTTCCAATCTTTCCCTTGATTTTCAATTGTCCATCTTTCCCTTGGTTTTCAATTGCCCATCTTCCTCTTGATTTTCAATCTCCCATCTTTCCCTTGATTTTCAATTGCCGATCTTTCCCTTGATCTTTCCCTTGATGTTCAATTGTCCATCTTCCTCTTTATTTTCAATTGCCATTCTTTCTTTTGATTTTCAATTGTCCATCTTTCTTTTGATTTTCAATTGCACATCTTTCTCTTGATTTTCAATCACTCATCTTCCTCTTGATTTTCATTTGCCAATCTTTCTCTTGGTTTTCAATTGCCCATCTTTCTCTTGATTTTCAATTGTCCATCATTCTCTTGATTTTCAATTGTCCATCTTCCTCTTGATTTTTAATTGCCCATCTTTCTTCTGATTTTCAATTGCCCATCTTTCCCTTGATTTTCAATTGTCCATCTTCCTCTTTATTTTCAATTGCCCATCTTTCTTTTGATTTTCAATCGCCCATCTTTGTCTTGATTTTCATTTGCCTATCTTTCTCTTGGTTTTCAATTATCCATCTTCCTCTTGATTTTCAATTGTCCATATCCCTATTGATTTTCAATTGCCAATCTTTCTTTTGATTTTCAATTGCACATCTTTCTCTTGAATTTCATTTGCCCATCTTTCTCTTGATTTTCAGTTGCCAATCTTTCTCTTGATTTTCAATCGCACATCTTTCTCTTGATTTTCAATTGCCCATCTTTCTTTTGATTTTCAATTGTCCATCTTTCTCTTGATTTTCATTTGCCAATCTTTCTCTTGATTTTCAATTTCCCATCTTTCCCTTGATTTTCAATTGCCAATCTTTACCTTGTTCTTCCATTGCTCATCTTTCCCTTGATTTTCAATTGTCCATCTTCCTCTTTATTTTCAATTGCACATCTTTCTCTTGATTTTCAATTGCCCATCTTTCTTTTGATTTTCAATTGCCCATCTTTCTTTTGATTTTCAATTGCCCATCTTTTTCTTGATATTTAATTGCCCCATCTTTTTCTTGATTTTTAATTGCCCCATCTTTCCCTTGATTGTCAATTGCCCCATCCTTCCCTTGATCTTCAATTGCGCATCTTTCTCTTTGTTTTCAATTGCAAGGGTACAATAGAATGCAGAGAAATTAGATATATGAAATAAAAAGTAAGTATGCAACTTCATTTCGTTTTAGAGTAGTTACGGAGAAGGATTAAATGAATACATTGGTCCACGATTGCTTTTACTTTCCCCCATTTTATGACTCATGTTATTTATCACTTAAACGTGTATGAATACGGTTAAGCATAAAAACATGGCAAAAACCATTTTATGAAAAAGGGGTAAAACAGTACTTTTCCAGCTGTATCAATCGTTAGAACCAGACGGCTTCTAAGTAAGCTACTCGTTCAGGGTTATATAATACAACGGCTAAAATCATCATTGAGGAAGTTATTCGGTCGTTATCGGGATCTTATAAAGGTATATGAGATCTCACTTTCCAGAATGATTAGTGACATACATTCTCGAATGCGATTGAATGGCTTTCAACATCGACAAATAATCAGTGAATGAATGTAAAACACAAAAGCCGAGACCATATTCCGAAAACCAGAATCGAAAGGCTTACGAATATTGGAAAAACATCACCACACGAAACGAAAATTTGACAAACAGACGGAGACAACGACACAAGCCCCACAGAAACACGAGTCGCTGTTAAAACGTGTCGTGCATATTATTTCCATAAATCACATGAATCATGTAACATATCTAATGCAAATAAGGAAGCCCGAAGCCCATCCCAAGACATATTTACCTGAAATGTACATCAATCACCGAATTTGACAAGTTTTCATGGAGATGTTGCGACGGGTGTTGCATGCAATCAGGAGACGCTGACTCTCCCCGGGTACCTGGTCTCACTTCGGAATGTTGTTTATTCCGGGGAATGCAACTGTACCAATAGAAATTCTAATAATTTTGCCTGGCCTTCTCGACTTTGAGACTGAATAACTTGGTTTTTTCTCTCTCTCTCTCCTTGTTTATTTGGCACAAGCAATAATATAAATGTGGGTGTTTTAAAATTTAATAAGCATCAAAGAAATTCACATCAGTTATTCAGTATCAAAGTCGAGAAGGTAAGACAAAATCATAAGATCTAATTTGAATTCATTAATTTACGCCACGTATTAACTTTTGATTCGGATTAAGTCTTTCTAACAGAAAAAAAGTTAAGATGACATCATGCAGTTCGAATACCAATTGTATAAAAAGAAATTTAAAATGTCATCGTTATGACGACGGGCGGCGACACCACCATTTTTGAAAAAAAAAACAGCTGATTATCACAAGGGATTCAATGTTAAGACGATAGGTTGAAGAACCAAGTAGGTGTGTTTATTTCATGTCCACGGATAGACTTTGTCACTAATGGAAAATGGCACGATGTAGCTCGAAATGAGAGAGAGGAGAGGCAAAATATAGGTAATCACAGATAACACAGCTTATCTCTCGGCAGCAAAATTCAATTTAAACATATCTCCAAGTACATGTATATTGGCTTTCAAGTATAATCACCCAAGCGGAAAAAGTAGGTCAAAGTCATTTCATGAAAGCTTGATCACAAATACATCTAATATGCAAGTTTGAAACATGTATCACTTATACTTTGCTCAATATAGTTTTTGAAAGCAGAATCACTCAATCGCAAAAATCACATGTTTGTCAATAGTTAAACGTCTTCAAATTCAATAGCATCATTTAAGAGTGAATAAATTTGCAGCATGAACCAGACATGCACGTTTCGGGTACTTAACCCTCGTCAGTGATCTTCAATCTAAACAATGAAATATGGCCAAAGAGTGTGCAAAAACATTATGTCCAAAAATGTATCGAAATGTCATTTTACAAAAATTTGACAAAAATGCATCCTATATGCAAATTTGGAACACACAGCACATATACTTTGCTCAATATTAGCTTTTAAAAGATAACTGATAAATTTGCAGCATGGACCATACATGCACGTTTCGGGTACTCAGTGATTCTCAATCCAAACATTGTAATATAGCAAAAGAGTGTAAAAGTTATTAAGTCCAAAATATACAGAAAGACGTAGTGAGATTGATGCCAACGTTTTAGAAATTTCAAGACATTTTGATAACAGAAATCATGTGTTGAAAAACGATCAATCACAGTTTATCGAACTTGGCTACATCTTCCATCGAGGGCTCCTGGTGGACACTCACCAAGTGGTACAAATGTAAAATGTCTTCAAATTCAATAGCATCATTTAAGAACAACAGATAAATTTGCTGCATGGACCTGACATGCACATATCCAACATGCAAGTTTGATATATGTAGCACTTATACTTTGCTCAATATTGGCTTTTAAAGGTTAAATCACTCAAGGGGATAAATAAGGTGAAGGTCATTTTATGAAAGTGTGACCAAAGATACATCTAATATTCAAGTTTGGTACAATAGTTGCACTTATACTTTGCTCAACATTGGCTTTTAAAAGTAAAATCACTTATGCGGAAAAAAGGAGGTCATTTGCTTCACCCGATGCATGGATCCATATCTCAGCAACCCAAGAAGAATCGCTTGTGCAAACATCAGTATTTTGCAAGATACTGAGCTACCCAAAACTTCTTAACCGAGTCACTCGCGGAAAATGTAGGTCAGATGCTGCAATGAATGCATGGATTCGCCTCAGCATCCAAAAATGATTTACCTATGCAAGTGTGATTACTGTAACATCAGTACTAATGTAAACGTCTTCAAATTGAATAGCATCATTTAAGAATAGATAAATTGGCAACATGGACCAGACATGCACGTTTCGGGTACTCAACCCTCGTCAGTGATCCTCAAATCTAAACAATGTAATATGCCAAAAAAGTGTGAAAGTTACTATGTCGAAAAAGCGTACCGAAAGGCGTAGCAGGATGGGTGGGATATGATGCTGCAGGACCCACGTTTTAGAAATTTCAGGAAATTTTGATAACAGAAATTTTAGAATACGTTGAAGAAACGATCAGCCGAAATTGATCGAACTTGGCTACATGTGCCCTCGGGGACTCCTGGTCCACCAGCAGTGACACTCACCAAGTGGTATAAATGTAAACGTCTTCAAATTGAATAGCATCATTTAAGAACAGATAAATTGGCAACATGGACCAGACATGCACGTTTCGGGTACTCAACCCTCGTCAGTGATCCTCAAATCTAAACAATGTAATATGCCAAAAAAGTGTGAAAGTTACTATGTCGAAAAAGCGTACCGAAAGGCGTAGCAGGATGGGTGGGATATGACGCTGCAGGACCCACGTTTTAGAAATTTCAGGAAATTTTGATAACAGAAATTTTAGAATACGTTGAAGAAACGATCAGCCGAAATTGATCAAACTTGGCTAAATGTGCCCTCGGGGACTCCTGGTCCACCAGCAGTGACACTCACCAAGTGGTATAAATGTAAACGTCTTCAAATTGAATAGCATCATTTAAGAACAGATAAGTTAGTTAAGTCAGTTACTGAGATACCCCAATCTTCTTAACCAAGTCACACTGAGCTTCCCCGAACTGTTTAACCAAGTCAATTGAGCGGAAATTGTATGTCAAATTCAGCATCTGATGCATGGGTTCACCTCAGCATCCCTAGATAAGTCTTTTGTGCAAGTTTGGTTACCGTAGCATCAGTACTTTTCACTGAGCTACTCAGGATTTACAATTGTTCATCTTCTTCTTGATTTTCATTTGCCCATCTTTCTCTTGATTTTCAATTGCCCATCTTTCTCTTAATTTTCAATCGCCCATCTTTCTCTTGATTTTCATTTGCCAATCTTTCTCTTGAATTTCAATTGTCCATCTTTCTCTTAATTTTCAATCGCCCATCTTCCTCTTGATTTTCAATTGCCCATCTTTCTCTTGGTTCTCAATTGCCCATCTTTCTCTTGATTTTCAATTGTCCATCTTCTTCTTGATTTTCATTTGCCCATGTTTCTTTTGATTTTCAATTGCTCTTCTTTCTTTTGATTTTCAATAGCCCATCTTTCTTTTGATTTTCATTTGCCAATCTTTCTCTTGATTTTCAATTGCCCATCTTTCTCTTGATTTTCAATAGTCCATCTTCCTATTGATTTTCAATTGCCAATCTTTCTTTTGATTTTCAATTGCCATCGTTCTATTGATTTTCATTTGCCCGTCTTTCTCTTCATTTTCAATTGTCCATCTTCCTCTTGATTTTCAATCGCCCATCTTTCTCTTGATTTTCATTTGCAAATCTTTCTCTTGATTTTCAATTGCCCATTTTTCTCTTGATATTCAATTGTCCATCTTCCTCTTGATTTTCAATTACCCATCTTTCTTTTGATTTTCAATTGCACATGTTTCTCTTAATTTTTAATTGCCCATCTTTCTTTTGATTTTCAATATCCCATCTTTCCCTTGATTTTCAATCGCCCACCTTCCTCTTCATTTTCAATTGCCCATCTTTCTTTTGATTTTCAATTGTCCATCTTTCTTTTGATTTTCAATTAAACATCTTTCTCTTGATTTTCAATCGCCCATCTTCCTCTTGATTTTCATTTGCCAATCTTTCTCTTGGTTCTCAATTGCGCATCTTTCTCTTGATTTACAATTGTCCATCTTCCTCTTGATTTTCAATCGCCCATCTTTCTTTTGATTTTCAATTGCCAATCTTTCTTTTGATTTTCAATTGCACATCTTTCTCTTGATTTTATTTGCCAATCTTTCTCTTGGTTTTCAATTGCCCATCTTTCTCTTGATTTTCAATTGTCCATCTTCCAATTGATTTTCAATTGCCAATGTTTCTTTTGATTTTCAATTGTACATCTTTCTCTTGATTTTCATTTGCCTATCTTTCTTTTCATTTTCACTTGCCCATCTTTCTCTTGATTTTCAATCGCCCATCTTTCTCTTGATTTTCATTTGCCAATCTTTCTCTTGGTTTTCAATTGCCCATCTTTCTCTTGATTTTCAATTGTCATCTTCCTTTTGATTTTCAATTACCCATCTTTCTTTTGATTTTAAATTGCAAAACTTTCCCTTGATTTTCAATTTTCCATCTTCCTCTTGATTTTCGATTGCCCATCTTTCTTTTGATTTTAAATTGTCCATCTTTCTTTTGATTTTCAATTGCACATCTTTCTCTTGATTTTCAATCGCCCATCTTCCTCTTGATTTTCATTTGCCAATCTTTCTCTTGTTTCTCGATTGCCCATCTTTCTCTTGATTTTCATTTGCCAATCTTTCTCTTGGTTTTCAATTGCCCATCTTTCTCTTGATTTTCAATTGTCAATCTTCCTCTTGATTTTCAATTGCCCATCTTTCTTTTCATTTTTAATTGCCCATCTTTTTTTTGATTTTCTAATCGCCCATCTTTCTCTTGACTTTCATTTGCCAATCTTTCTCTTGGTTTTCAATCGCCCATCTTTCTCTTGATTTTTAATTGTCCATCTTTCTCTTGATTTTCAATCACCAATCTTCCTCTTGATTTCCATTTGCAAATCTTTCTCTTGGTTTTCAATTGCCAATCTTTCTCTTGATTTTCAATTGTCCATCTTCCTCTTGATTTTCAATTGTCCATCTTCCTCTTGATTTTCAATTGCCCATCTTTCTTTTCATTTTCAATTGCACATCTTTCTCTTGATTTTTAATTGCCGATCTTTCTCTTGATTTTCAATTTCCCATCTTTCCCTTCATTTTCAATTGCCAATCTTTCCCTTGATCTTCCATTGTTCATCTTTCCCTTGATTTTCAATTGTCCATCTTTCTTTTGATTTTCATTTGCCAATCTTTCTCTTGATTTTCAATCGCCAATTTTACTCTTGATTTTCATTTGCCAATCTTTCTCTTTGTTCTCAATTGCCCATCTTTCTCTTGATTTTCAATTGTCCATCTTCCTCTTGATTTTCAATTGCCCATCTTTCTTTTGATTTTCAATTGCCCATCTTTCTTTTGATTTTCAATCGCCCATCTTTCTCTTGATTTTCATTTGCCAATCTTTCTCTTGGTTTTCAATTGCCCATCTTTCTCTTGATTTTCAATTGTCCATCTTCCTCTTGATTTTCAATTGCCAATCTTTCTTTTGATTTTCAATTGCACATCTTTCTCTTGATTTTTATTTGCCTATCTTTATCTTGATTTTCAGTTGCCCATTTATCTCTTGATTTGGAATCGCCCATCTTTCATTTTATTTTAATTGCCCATCTTTCTCTTGATTTTCAATTGTCCATCTTACTCTTGATTTTCAATTGCCCATCTTTCTTTTGATTTTCAATTGCCCATCTTTCTTTTGATTTTCAATCGCCCATCTTTCTCTTGATTTTCATTTGCCAATCTTTCTCTTGGTTTTCAATTGCCCATCTTTCTCTTGATTTTCAATTCTCCATCTTTCTCTTGATTTTCAATTGTCCATCTTCCTTTTGATTTTCAATTGTCCATCTTTCTTTTGATTTTCAATTGTCCATCTTTCTTTTGATTTTCAATTGCCAATCTTTGCCTTGATCTTCCATTGCTCATCTTTCCCTTGATTTTCAATTGTCCATCTTCCTCTTGATTTTCAATTGCCCATCTTTCTTTTGATTTTCAATTGTCCATCTTTCTTTTGATTTTCAATTGCATATCTTTCTTTTGATTTTCAATTGTCCATCTTTCTTTTGATTTTCAATTGCACATCTTTCTCTTGATTTTCAATCACCCATCTTCCTCTTGATTTTCATTTGCCAATCTTTCTCTTGTTTCTCAATTGCCCATCCTTCTCTTGATTTTCAATTGTCCATCTTCCTCTTGATTTTCAATTGTCTATCTTACTTCTGATTTTCAATTGTCCATCTTTCTTTAGATTTTCAATTGCACATCTTTCTTTTGATTTTCAATTGTCCATCTTTCTTTTGATTTCAATTGCACATCTTTCTCTTGATTTTCAATCACCCATCTTCCTCTTGATTTTCATTTTCCAATCTTTCTCTTGGTTCTCAATTGCCCTTCTTTCTCTTGGTTTTCAATTGTCCATCTTCCTCTTGATTTTCAATTGCCCATCTGTCTTTTGATTTTCAATTGTCCATCTTTCTTTTGATTTTCAATTGCACATCTTTCTTTTGATTTTCAATCACCCATCTTCCTCTTGATTTTAATTTGCCAATTTTTCTCTTGGTTCTCAATTGCCCATCTTTCTCTTGATTTTCAATTGTCCATCTTCCTCTTGATTTTCAATTGCCCATCTTTCTTTTGATTTTCAATCGCCCATCTTTTGCTTGATTTTCATTTGCCAATCTTTCTATTGGTTTTAAATTGCCCATCTTTCTCTTGATTTTCAATTGTCCATCTTCCTCTTGATTTTCAATTGGCCATCTTTCTTCTGATTTTCAATTGCTCACATCTCTTGATTTTCAACTGCCCATCTTTCCCTTGATTTTCAATTGTCCATCTTCCTCTTGATTTTCAATTGCCCATCTTGCCCTTGGTTTTTAATTGCCCATCTTTCTTTTGATTTTCAATCGCCCATCTTTCTCTTGATTTTCATTTGCCTATCTTTCTCTTGGTTTTCAATTGTCCATCTTCCTCTTGATTTTCAATTGTCCATCTCCCTATTGATTTTCAATTGCCAATCTTTCTTTTGATTTTCAATTACACATCTTTCTCTTGATTTTCATTTGCCCATCTTTCTCTTGATTTTCCGTTGCCCATCTTTCCCTTGATTTTCAATCGCCCATCTTTCTCTTGATTCTCAGTTGCCCATCTTTCCCTTGATTTTCAATTGTCCATCTTTCTCTTGATTTTCATTTGCCAATCTTTCTCTTGATTTTCAATTTCCCATCTTTCCCTTGATTTTCAATTGCCAATCTTTCCCTTGATCTTCCATTGCTCAACTTTCCCTTGATTTTCAATTGTCCATCTTCCTCTTTATTTTCAATTGCACATCTTTCTCTTGATTTTCAATTGCCCATCTTTCTTTTGATTTCCAATTGTCCATCTTTCTTTTGATTTCAATAGCACATCTTTCTCTTGATTTTCAATCATCCATCTTCCTCTTGATTTTCATTTGCCAATTTTTCTCTTGGTTCTCAATTGCCCATCTTTCTCTTGATTTTTAATTGTCCATCTTCCTCTTGATTTACAATTGCCCATCTTTCTTTTGATTTTCAATTGCCCATCTTTCTTCTGATTTTCAATCGCCCATCTTTCTCTTGATTTTCATTTGCTAATCTTTCTCTTAGTTTTCAATTGCCCATCTTTCTCTTGATTTTCAATTGTCCATCTTTCTCTTGATTTTCAATTGTCCATCATCCTATTGAATTTCAATTGTCCATCTTTCTTTTGATTTTCAATTGCCAATCTTTGCATTGATCTTCCATTACTCATCTTTCCCTTGATTTTCAATTGTCCATCTTCCTCTTGATTTTCAATTGCCCATCTTTCTTTTGATTTTCAATTGTCCATCTTTCTTTTGATTTTCAATTGCACATCTTTCTTTTGATTTTAAATTGTCCATCTTTCTTTTGATTTTCAATTGCACATCTTTCTCTTGATTTTTAATCACCAATCTTCCTCTTGATTTTCATTTGCCAATCTTTCTTTTGGTTCTCAACTGCCCATCTTTCTCTTGGTTTTCAATTGTCCATCTTCCTCTTGATTTACAATTGCCCATCTTTCTTTTGATTTTCAATTGCACATCTTTCTTTTGATTTTCAATCACCCATCTTCCTCTTGATTTTCATATGCCAATCTTTCTCTTGGTTCTCAATTGCCCATCTTTCTCTTGATTTTCAATTGTCCATCTTCCTCTTGATTTTCAATTGCCCATCTTTCTTTTGATTTTCAATCGCCCATCTTTCTCTTGATTTTCAATCGCCCATCTTTCTCTTGATTTTCATTTGCCAATCTTTCTCTTGGTTTTAAATTGCCCATCTTTCTCTTGATTTTCAATTGTCCATCTTTCTCTTGATTTTCAATTGTCCATCTTCCTCTTGATTTTCAATTGCCCATCTTTCTCTTGATTTTCAATTTCCCATCTTTCCCTTGATTTTCAATTGTCCATCTTTCCCTTGGTTTTCAATTGCCCATCTTCCTCTTGATTTTCAATTTTCCATCTTTCCTTTGATTTTCAGTTGCCGATCTTTCCCTTGATCTTCCATTGCTCATCTTTCCCTTGATTTTCAATTGTCCATCTTCCTCTTGATTTTCAATTGCTATTCTTTTTTTTGACTTTCAATTGTCCATCTTTCTTTTGATTTTCAATTGCACATCTTTCTCTTGATTTTCAATCACCCATCTTCCTCTTGATTTTCATTTGCCAATTTTTCTCTTGGTTCTCAATTGCCCATCTTTCTCTTGATTTTTAATTGTCCATCTTCCTCTTGATTTACAATTGCCCATCTTTCTTTTGATTTTCAATTGCCCATCTTTCTTTTGATTTTCAATCGCTCATCTTTCTCTTGATTTTCATTTGCTAATCTTTCTCTTAGTTTTCAATTGCCCATCTTTCTCTTGATTTTCAATTGTCCATCTTTCTCTTGATTTTCAATTGTCCATCATCCTATTGAATTTCAATTGTCCATCTTTCTTTTGATTTTCAATTGCCAATCTTTGCCTTGATCTTCCATTGCTCATCTTTCCCTTGATTTTCAATTGTCCATCTTCCTCTTGATTTTCAATTGCCCATCTTTCTTTTGATTTTCAATTGTCCATCTTTCTTTTGATTTTCAATTGCACATCTTTCTTTTGATTTTCAATTGTCCATCTTTCTTTTGATTTTCAATTGCACATCTTTCTCTTGATTTTCAATCACCAATCTTCCTCTTGATTTTCATTTGCCAATCTTTCTTTTGGTTCTCAACTGCCCATCTTTCTTTTGATTTTCAATTGCACATCTTTCTTTTGATTTTCAATCACCCATCTTCCTCTTGATTTTCATATGCCAATCTTTCTCTTGGTTCTCAATTGCCCATCTTTCTCTTGATTTTCAATTGTCCATCTTCCTCTTGATTTTCAATTGCCCATCTTTCTTTTGATTTTCAATCGCCCATCTTTCTCTTGATTTTCATTTGCCAATCTTTCTCTTGGTTTTAAATTGCCCATCTTTCTCTTGATTTTCAATTGTCCATCTTTCTCTTGATTTTCAATTGTCCATCTTCCTCTTGATTTTCAATTGCCCATCTTTCTTCTGATTTTCAATTGCTCACATCTCTTGATTTTCAATTGTCCATCTTCCTCTTGATTTTCAATTTCCCATCTTTCCCTTGATTTTCAATTGCCAATCTTTCCCTTGATCTTCCATTGCTCATTTTTCCCTTGATTTTCAATTGCCCATCTTTCTCTTGATTTTCAATTTCCCATCTTTCCCTTCATTTTCAATTGTAAATCTTTCCCTTGGTTTTCAATTGCCCATCTTCCTCTTGATTTTCAATTTCCCATCTTTCCCTTGATTTTCAATTGCCGATCTTTCCCTTGATCTTCCATTGCTCATCTTACCCTTGATTTTAAATTGTCCATCTTCCTCTTGATTTTCAATTGCCCATCTTTCTTTTGATTTTCAATTGTCCATCTTTCTTTTGATTTTCAATTGCACATCTTTCTCTTGATTTTCAATCATCCATCTTCCTCTTGATTTTAAGTTGCCAATCTTTCTCTTGGTTCTCAATTGCCCATCTTTCTCTTGATTTTCAATTGTCCATCTTCCTCTTGATTTTCAATTCCCATCTTTCTTTTGATTTTCAATCACCCATCTTCCTCTTGATTTTCATTTGCCAATCTTTCTCTTGGTTCTCAATTGCCCATCCTTCTCTTGATTTTCAATTTTCCATCTTCTTCTTGATTTTCAATTGTCCATCTATCTTTTGATTTTCAATTGTCCATCTTTCTTTTGATTTTCAATTGCACATCTTTCTTTTGATTTTCAATTGTCTATCTTTCTTTTGATTTTCAATTGGACATCTTTCTCTTGATTTTCAATCACCCATCTTCCTCTTGATTTTCATTTGCCAATCTTTCTCTTGGTTCTCAATTGCCCATCTTTCTCTTGATTTTCAATTGTCCATCATTCTCTTGATTTTCAATTGTCCATCTTCCTCTTGATTTTTAATTGCCCATCTTTCTTCTGATTTTCAATTGCCCATCTTTCCCTTGATTTTCAATTGTCCATCTTCCTCTTTATTTTCAATTGCCCTCTTTCTTTTGATTTTCAATTGTCCATCTTTCTTTTGATTTTCAATTGCACATCTTTCTCTTGATTTTCAATCACCCATCTTCCTCTTGATTTTCATTTGCCAATCTTTCTCTTGGTTCTCAATTGCCCATCTTTCTCTTGGTTTTAAATTGCCCATCTTTCTCTTGATTTTCAATTGCTCATCTTTCTTTTGATTTTCAATTGCACATCTTTCTCTTGATTTTCAATCACTCATCTTCCTCTTGATTTTCATTTGCCAATCTTTCTCTTGGTTTTCAATTGCCCATCTTTCTCTTGATTTTCAATTGTCCATCATTCTCTTGATTTTCAATCATCCATCTTCCTCTTGATTTTTAATTGCCCATCATTTTTCTGATTTTCAATTGCCCATCTTTCCCTTGATTTTCAATTGTCCATCTTCCTCTTTATTTTCAATTGCCCTCTTTCTTTTGATTTTCAATTGCCCATCTTTCTTTTGATTTTCAATCGCCAATCTTTCTCATGATTTTCATTTGCCTATCTTTTTCTTGGTTTTCAATTATTCATCTTCCTCTTGATTTTCAATTGTCCATCTCCCTATTGATTATCAATTGCCAATCTTTCTATTGATTTTCAATTGCACATCTTTCTCTTGATTTTCATTTGCCCATCTTTCTCTAGATTTTCAGTTGCCCATCTTTCTCTTGATTTTCAATCGCACATCTTTCTCTTGATTTTCAGTTGCCCATCTTTCCCTTGATTTTCAATTGTCCATCTTTCTCTTGATTTTCATTTGCCAATCTTTCTCTTGATTTTCAATTTTGCATCATTCCCTTGATTTTCAATTGCCAATCTTTCCCTTGATCTTCCATTGCTCATCTTTCCCTTGATTTTCAATTGTCCATCTTCCTCTTTATTTTCAATTGCACATCTTTCTCTTGATTTTCAATTGCCCATCTTTCTTTTGATTTTCAATTGCCCATCTTTCTTTTGATTTTCAATTGCCCATCTTTTTCTTGATTTTTAATTGCCAATCTTTCCCTTGATTTTCAATTGCCCATCTTTCCCTTGATCTTCTATTGCCCATCTTTCTCTTGATTTTCAATTGTCCATCTTCCTCTTGATTTTCAATTGTCCATCTTTCTCTTGATTTTCAATCACCCATCTTCCTCTTGATTTTCATTTGCCAATCTTTCTCTTGGTTCTCAATTGCCCATCTTTCTCTTGGTTTTTAATTGTCCATCTTCCTCTTGATTTTCAATTGCCCATCTTTCTTTTGATTTTCAATTGTCCATCCTTCTTTTGATTTTCAATTGCACATCTTTCTTTTGATTTTCATTTGCCCATCTTTCTCTTGATTTTCATTTGCCAATCTTTCTCTTGGTTCTCAATTGCCCATCTTTCTCTTGATTTTCAATTGTCCATCTTCCTCTTGATTTTCAATTGCCCATCTTTCTTTTGATTTTCAATCGCCCATCTTTCTCTTGATTTTCATTTGCCAATCTTTCTCTTGGTTTTAAATTGCCCATCTTTCTCTTGATTTTCAATTGTCCATCTTTCTCTTGATTTTCAATTGTCCATCTTCCACTTGATTTTCGATTGCCCATCTTTCTTCTGATTTTCAATTGCTCACATCTCTTGATTTTCAATTGTCCATCTTCCTCTTGATTTTCAATTTCCCATCTTTCCCTTGATTTTCAATTGCCAATCTTTCCCTTGATCTTCCATTGCTCATCTTTCCCTTGATTTTCAATTGCCCATCTTCCTATTGATTTTCAATTTCCCATCTTTCCCTTGATTTTCAATTGTCCATCTTTCCCTTGGTTTTCAATTGCCCATCTTCTTCTTGATTTTCAATCTCCCATCTTTCCCTTGATTTTCAATTGCCGATCTTTCCCTTGATCTTCCATTGCTCATCTTTCCCTTGATTTTCAATTGTCCATCTTCCTCTTGATTTTCAATTGCCATTCTTTCTTTTGTTTTTCAATTGTCCATCTTTCTTTTGATTTTCAATTGCACATCTTTCTCTTGATTTTCAATCACCCATCTTCCTCTTGATTTTCATTTGCCAATCTTTCTCTTGGTTTTCAATTGCCCATCTTTCTCTTGATTTTCAATTGTCCATCATTCTCTTAATTTTCAATTGTCCATCTTCCTCTTGATTTTTAATTGCCCATCTTTCTTCTGATTTTCAATTCCCATCTTTCCCTTGATTTTCAATTGTCCATCTTCCTCTTTATTTTCAATTGCCCATCTTTATTTTGATTTTTAATTGCCCATCTTTCTTTTGATTTTCAATCGCCAATCTTTGTCTTGATTTTCCTTTGCGTATCTTTCTCTTGGTTTTCAATTATCCATCTTCCTCTTGATTTTCAATTGTCCATCTCCCTATTGATTTTCAATTGCCAATCTTTCTTTTGATTTTCAATTGCACATCTTTCTCTTGATTTTCATTTGCCCATCTTTCTCTTGATTTTCAGTTGCCCATCTTTCTCTTGATTTTCAATCGCACATCTTTCTCTTGATTTTCAGTTGCCCATCTTTCCCTTGATTTTCAATTGTCCATCTTTCTCTTGATTTTCATTTGCCAATCTTTCTCTTGATTTTCAATTTCCCATCTTTCCCTTGATTTTCAATTGCCAATCTTTCCCTTGATCTTCCATTGCTCATCTTTCCCTTGATTTTCAATTGTCCATCTTCCTCTTTATTTTCAATTGCACATCTTTCTCTTGATTTTCAATTGCACATCTTTCTTTTGATTTTCAATTGCCCATCTTTCTTTTGATTTTCAATTGCCCATCTTTTTCTTGATTTTTAATTGCCAATCTTTCCCTTGATTTTCAATTGCCCCATCTTTCCCTTGATCTTCCATTGCCCATCTTTCTCTTGATTTTCAATTGTCCATCTTCCTCTTGATTTTCAATTGTCCATATTTCTCTTGATTTTCAATCACCCATCTTCCTCTTGATTTTCATTTGCCAATCTTTCTCTTGGTTCTCAATTGCCCATCTTTCTCTTGGTTTTCAATTGTCCATCTTCCTCTTGATTTTCAATTGCCCATCTTTCTTTTGATTTTCAATCGCCCATCTTTCTCTTGATTTTTATTTGCCAATCTTTCTCTTGGTTTTAAATTGCCCATCTTTCTCTTGATTTTCAATTGTCCATCTTTCTCTTGATTTTCAATTGTCCATTTTTCTTGTGATTTTCAATTGCACATCTTTCTTTTGATTTTCAATCACCCATCTTCCTCTTGATTTTCATTTGCCAATCTTTCTCTTGGTTCTCAATTGCCCATCTTTCTCTTGATTTTCAATTGTCCATCTTCCTCTTGATTTTCAATTGCCCATCTTTCTTTTGATTTTCAATCGCCCATCTTTCTCTTGATTTTCATTTGCCAATCTTTCTCTTGGTTTTAAATTGCCCATCTTTCTCTTGATTTTCAATTGTCCATCTTTCTCTTGATTTTCAATTGTCCATCTTCCACTTGATTTTCGATTGCCCATCTTTCTTCTGATTTTCAATTGCTCACATCTCTTGATTTTCAATTGTCCATCTTCCTCTTGATTTTCAATTTCCCATCTTTCCCTTGATTTTCAATTGCCAATCTTTCCCTTGATCTTCCATTGCTCATCTTTCCCTTGATTTTCAATTGCCTATCTTCCTATTGATTTTCAATTTCCAATCTTTCCCTTGATTTTCAATTGTCCATCTTTCCCTTGGTTTTCAATTGCCCATCTTCCTCTTGATTTTCAATCTCCCATCTTTCCCTTGATTTTCAATTGCCGATCTTTCCCTTGATCTTCCATTGCTCATCTTTCCCTTGATGTTCAATTGTCCATCTTCCTCTTGATTTTCAATTGCCATTCTTTCTTTTGATTTTCAATTGTCCATCTTTCTTTTGATTTTCAATCGCCCATCTTTCTCTTGATTTTCATTTGCCAATCTTTCTCTTGGTTTTTAATTGCCCATCTTTCTCTTGATTTTCAATTGTCCATCTTTCTCTTGATTTTCAATTGTCCATCTTCCACTTGATTTTCGATTGCCCATCTTTCTTCTGATTTTCAATTGCTCACATCTCTTGATTTTCAATTGTCCATCTTCCTCTTGATTTTCAATTTCCCATCTTTCCCTTGATTTTCAATTGCCAATCTTTCCCTTGATCTTCCATTGCTCATCTTTCCCTTGATTTTCAATTGCCCATCTTCCTATTGATTTTCAATTTCCCATCTTTCCCTTGATTTTCAATTGTCCATCTTTCCCTTGGTTTTCAATTGCCCATCTTCTTCTTGATTTTCAATCTCCCATCTTTCCCTTGATTTTCAATTGCCGATCTTTCCCTTGATCTTCCATTGCTCATCTTTCCCCTGATTTTCAATTGTCCATCTTCCTCTTGATTTTCAATTGCCATTCTTTCTTTTGTTTTTCAATTGTCCATCTTTCTTTTGATTTTCAATTGCACATCTTTTTCTTGATTTTCAATCACCCATATTCCTCTTGATTTTCATTTGCCAATCTTTCTCTTGGTTTTCAATTGCCCATCTTTCTCTTGATTTTCAATTGTCCATCATTCTCTTAATTTTCAATTGTCCATCTTCCTCTTGATTTTTAATTGCCCATCTTTCTTCTGATTTTCAATTCCCATCTTTCCCTTGATTTTCAATTGTCCATCTTCCTCTTTATTTTCAATTGCCCATCTTTCTTTTGATTTTCAATTGCCCATCTTTCTTTTGATTTCCAATCGCCCATCTTTGTTTTGATTTTCCTTTGCCTATCTTTCTCTTGGTTTTCAATTATCCATCTTCCTCTTGATTTTCAATTTTCCATCTCCCTATTGATTTTCAATTGCCAATCTTTCTTTTGATTTTCAATTGCACATCTTTCTCTTGATTTTCATTTGCCCATCTTTCTCTTGATTTTCAGTTGCCCATCTTTCTCTTGATTTTCAATCGCACATCTTTCTCTTGATTTTCAGTTGCCCATCTTTCCCTTGATTTTCAATTGTCCATCTTTCTCTTGATTTTCATTTGCCAATCTTTCTCTTGATTTTCAATTTCCCATCTTTCCCTTGATTTTCAATTGCCAATCTTTCCCTTGATCTTCCATTGCTCATCTTTCCCTTGATTTTCAATTGTCCATCTTCCTCTTTATTTTCAATTGCACATCTTTCTCTTGATTTTCAATTGCACATCTTTCTTTTGATTTTCAATTGCCCATCTTTCTTTTGATTTTCAATTGCCCATCTTTTTCTTGATTTTTAATTGCCAATCTTTCCCTTGATTTTCAATTGCCCCATCTTTCCCTTGATCTTCCATTGCCCATCTTTCTCTTGATTTTCAATTGTCCATCTTCCTCTTGATTTTCAATTGTCCATCTTTCTCTTGATTTTCAATCACCCATCTTCCTCTTGACTTTCATTTCCCAATCTTTCTCTTGGTTCTCAATTGCCCATCTTTCTCTTGGTTTTCAATTGTCCATCTTCCTCTTGATTTTCAATTGCCCATCTTTCTTTTGATTTTCAATTGTCCATTTTTCTTGTGATTTTCAATTGCACATCTTTCTTTTGATTTTCAATCACCCATCTTCCTCTTGATTTTCATTTGCCAATCTTTCTCTTGGTTCTCAATTGCCCATCTTTCTCTTGGTTTTCAATTGTCCATCTTCCTCTTGATTTTCAATTGCCCATCTTTCTTTTGATTTTCAATCGCCCATCTTTCTCTTGATTTTCATTTGCCAATCTTTCTCTTGGTTTTAAATTGCCCATCTTTCTCTTGATTTTCAATTGTCCATCTTTCTCTTGATTTTCAATTGTCCATCTTCCACTTGATTTTCGATTGCCCATCTTTCTTCTGATTTTCAATTGCTCACATCTCTTGATTTTCAATTGTCCATCTTCCTCTTGATTTTCAATTTCCCATCTTTCCCTTGATTTTCAATTGCCAATCTTTCCCTTGATCTTCCATTGCTCATCTTTCCCTTGATTTTCAATTGCCTATCTTCCTATTGATTTTCAATTTCCAATCTTTCCCTTGATTTTCAATTGTCCATCTTTCCCTTGGTTTTCAATTGCCCATCTTCCTCTTGATTTTCAATCTCCCATCTTTCCCTTGATTTTCAATTGCCGATCTTTCCCTTGATCTTTCCCTTGATGTTCAATTGTCCATCTTCCTCTTTATTTTCAATTGCCATTCTTTCTTTTGATTTTCAATTGTCCATCTTTCTTTTGATTTTCAATTGCACATCTTTCTCTTGATTTTCAATCACTCATCTTCCTCTTGATTTTCATTTGCCAATCTTTCTCTTGGTTTTCAATTGCCCATCTTTCTCTTGATTTTCAATTGTCCATCATTCTCTTGATTTTCAATTGTCCATCTTCCTCTTGATTTTTAATTGCCCATCTTTCTTCTGATTTTCAATTGCCCATCTTTCCCTTGATTTTCAATTGTCCATCTTCCTCTTTATTTTCAATTGCCCATCTTTCTTTTGATTTTCAATCGCCCATCTTTGTCTTGATTTTCATTTGCCTATCTTTCTCTTGGTTTTCAATTATCCATCTTCCTCTTGATTTTCAATTGTCCATATCCCTATTGATTTTCAATTGCCAATCTTTCTTTTGATTTTCAATTGCACATCTTTCTCTTGAATTTCATTTGCCCATCTTTCTCTTGATTTTCAGTTGCCAATCTTTCTCTTGATTTTCAATCGCACATCTTTCTCTTGATTTTCAATTGCCCATCTTTCTTTTGATTTTCAATTGTCCATCTTTCTCTTGATTTTCATTTGCCAATCTTTCTCTTGATTTTCAATTTCCCATCTTTCCCTTGATTTTCAATTGCCAATCTTTACCTTGTTCTTCCATTGCTCATCTTTCCCTTGATTTTCAATTGTCCATCTTCCTCTTTATTTTCAATTGCACATCTTTCTCTTGATTTTCAATTGCCCATCTTTCTTTTGATTTTCAATTGCCCATCTTTCTTTTGATTTTCAATTGCCCATCTTTTTCTTGATATTTAATTGCCCCATCTTTTTCTTGATTTTTAATTGCCCCATCTTTCCCTTGATTGTCAATTGCCCCATCCTTCCCTTGATCTTCAATTGCGCATCTTTCTCTTTGTTTTCAATTGCAAGGGTACAATAGAATGCAGAGAAATTAGATATATGAAATAAAAAGTAAGTATGCAACTTCATTTCGTTTTAGAGTAGTTACGGAGAAGGATTAAATGAATACATTGGTCCACGATTGCTTTTACTTTCCCCCATTTTATGACTCATGTTATTTATCACTTAAACGTGTATGAATACGGTTAAGCATAAAAACATGGCAAAAACCATTTTATGAAAAAGGGGTAAAACAGTACTTTTCCAGCTGTATCAATCGTTAGAACCAGACGGCTTCTAAGTAAGCTACTCGTTCAGGGTTATATAATACAACGGCTAAAATCATCATTGAGGAAGTTATTCGGTCGTTATCGGGATCTTATAAAGGTATATGAGATCTCACTTTCCAGAATGATTAGTGACATACATTCTCGAATGCGATTGAATGGCTTTCAACATCGACAAATAATCAGTGAATGAATGTAAAACACAAAAGCCGAGACCATATTCCGAAAACCAGAATCGAAAGGCTTACGAATATTGGAAAAACATCACCACACGAAACGAAAATTTGACAAACAGACGGAGACAACGACACAAGCCCCACAGAAACACGAGTCGCTGTTAAAACGTGTCGTGCATATTATTTCCATAAATCACATGAATCATGTAACATATCTAATGCAAATAAGGAAGCCCGAAGCCCATCCAAAGACATATTTACCTGAAATGTACATCAATCACCGAATTTGACAAGTTTTCATGGAGATGTTGCGACGGGTGTTGCATGCAATCAGGAGACGCTGACTCTCCCCGGGTACCTGGTCTCACTTCGGAATGTTGTTTATTCCGGGGAATGCAACTGTACCAATAGAAATTCTAATAATTTTGCCTGGCCTTCTCGACTTTGAGACTGAATAACTTGGTTTTTTTTCTCTCTCTCTCCTTGTTTATTTGGCACAAGCAATAATATAAATGTGGGTGTTTTAAAATTTAATAAGCATCAAAGAAATTCACATCAGTTATTCAGTATCAAAGTCGAGAAGGTAAGACAAAATCATAAGATCTAATTTGAATTCATTAATTTACGCCACGTATTAACTTTTGATTCGGATTAAGTCTTTCTAACAGAAAAAAAGTTAAGATGACATCATGCAGTTCGAATACCAATTGTATAAAAAGAAATTTAAAATGTCATCGTTATGACGACGGGCGGCGACACCACCATTTTTGAAAAAAAAAACAGCTGATTATCACAAGGGATTCAATGTTAAGACGATAGGTTGAAGAACCAAGTAGGTGTGTTTATTTCATGTCCACGGATAGACTTTGTCACTAATGGAAAATGGCACGATGTAGCTCGAAATGAGAGAGAGGAGAGGCAAAATATAGGTAATCACAGATAACACAGCTTATCTCTCGGCAGCAAAATTCAATTTAAACATATCTCCAAGTACATGTATATTGGCTTTCAAGTATAATCACCCAAGCGGAAAAAGTAGGTCAAAGTCATTTCATGAAAGCTTGATCACAAATACATCTAATATGCAAGTTTGAAACATGTATCACTTATACTTTGCTCAATATAGTTTTTGAAAGCAGAATCACTCAATCGCAAAAATCACATGTTTGTCAATAGTTAAACGTCTTCAAATTCAATAGCATCATTTAAGAGTGAATAAATTTGCAGCATGAACCAGACATGCACGTTTCGGGTACTTAACCCTCGTCAGTGATCTTCAATCTAAACAATGAAATATGGCCAAAGAGTGTGCAAAAACATTATGTCCAAAAATGTATCGAAATGTCATTTTACAAAAATTTGACAAAAATGCATCCTATATGCAAATTTGGAACACACAGCACATATACTTTGCTCAATATTAGCTTTTAAAAGATAACTGATAAATTTGCAGCATGGACCATACATGCACGTTTCGGGTACTCAGTGATTCTCAATCCAAACATTGTAATATAGCAAAAGAGTGTAAAAGTTATTAAGTCCAAAATATACAGAAAGACGTAGTGAGATTGATGCCAACGTTTTAGAAATTTCAAGACATTTTGATAACAGAAATCATGTGTTGAAAAACGATCAATCACAGTTTATCGAACTTGGCTACATCTTCCATCGAGGGCTCCTGGTGGACACTCACCAAGTGGTACATATGTAAAATGTCTTCAAATTCAATAGCATCATTTAAGAACAACAGATAAATTTGCTGCATGGACCTGACATGCACATATCCAACATGCAAGTTTGATATATGTAGCACTTATACTTTGCTCAATATTGGCTTTTAAAGGTTAAATCACTCAAGGGGATAAATAAGGTGAAGGTCATTTTATGAAAGTGTGACCAAAGATACATCCAATATTCAAGTTTGGTACAATAGTTGCACTTATACTTTGCTCAACATTGGCTTTTAAAAGTAAAATCACTTATGCGGAAAAAAGGAGGTCATTTGCTTCACCCGATGCATGGATCCATATCTCAGCAACCCAAGAAGAATCGCTTGTGCAAACATCAGTATTTTGCAAGATACTGAGCTACCCAAAACTTCTTAACCGAGTCACTCGCGGAAAATGTAGGTCAGATGCTGCAATGAATGCATGGATTCGCCTCAGCATCCAAAAATGATTTACCTATGCAAGTGTGATTACTGTAACATCAGTACTAATGTAAACGTCTTCAAATTGAATAGCATCATTTAAGAATAGATAAATTGGCAACATGGACCAGACATGCACGTTTCGGGTACTCAACCCTCGTCAGTGATCCTACAATCTAAACAATGTAATATGCCAAAAAAGTGTGAAAGTTACTATGTCGAAAAAGCGTACCGAAAGGCGTAGCAGGATGGGTGGGATATGATGCTGCAGGACCCACGTTTTAGAAATTTCAGGAAATTTTGATAACAGAAATTTTAGAATACGTTGAAGAAACGATCAGCCGAAATTGATCGAACTTGGCTACATGTGCCCTCGGGGACTCCTGGTCCACCAGCAGTGACACTCACCAAGTGGTATAAATGTAAACGTCTTCAAATTGAATAGCATCATTTAAGAACAGATAAATTGGCAACATGGACCAGACATGCACGTTTCGGGTACTCAACCCTCGTCAGTGATCCTCAAATCTAAACAATGTAATATGCCAAAAAAGTGTGAAAGTTACTATGTCGAAAAAGCGTACCGAAAGGCGTAGCAGGATGGGTGGGATATGACGCTGCAGGACCCACGTTTTAGAAATTTCAGGAAATTTTGATAACAGAAATTTTAGAATACGTTGAAGAAACGATCAGCCGAAATTGATCGAACTTGGCTACATGTGCCCTCGGGGACTCCTGGTCCACCAGCAGTGACACTCACCAAGTGGTATAAATGTAAATGTCTTCAAATTGAATAGCATCATTTAAGAACAGATAAATTGGCAACATGGACCAGACATGCACGTTTCGGGTACTCAACCCTCGTCAGTGATCCTCAAATCTAAACAATGTAGTATGCCAAAAAAGTGTGAAAGTTACTATGTCGAAAAAGCGTACCGAAAGGCGTAGCAGGATGGGGGGGATATGATGCTGCAGGACCCACGTTTTAGAAATTTCAGGAAATTTTGATAACAGAAATTTTAGAATACGTTGAAGAAACGATCAGCCGAAATTGATCAAACTTGGCTAAATGTGCCCTCGGGGACTCCTGGTCCACCAGCAGTGACACTCACCAAGTGGTATAAATGTAAACGTCTTCAAATTGAATAGCATCATTTAAGAACAGATAAGTTAGTTAAGTCAGTTACTGAGATACCCAAATCTTCTTAACCAAGTCACACTGAGCTTCCCCGAACTGTTTAACCAAGTCAATTGAGCGGAAATTGTATGTCAAATTCAGCATCTGATGCATGGGTTCACCTCAGCATCCCTAGATAAGTCTTTTGTGCAAGTTTGGTTACCGTAGCATCAGTACTTTTCACTGAGCTACTCAGGATGCGGATGCACGAGGGTATAGCATATGTCGAGCTGAGCAAAATGAAATGAATACTACAATATAAGTACTTTATTACAATTAAGGTTGATGGATGTACATTTCACTTCAACCAATGATAACGTTTGACGTAGACCTAAAAATGAAAAAAAAAACAAAACAATAAAGCAAATATGATTTTCAATAAATTTACAAGTTGTTATGTTTTCAAATCTCTTCAATTGTTTTCAAGAGTGATTCGTGTACCTAAGATTTTATTGAATACTTTGACAAATAAATATTTTCTTTCTTTTTCATTGGATGTTGAATAGTTAAACCCTATTGATATAGAATTGTTACGCTCGTATACCCTTTGAATCTCCAAGTTTGTTTGTGCAAACTTTCTACATGATATGTTTTGTATCAAAGTTAAGTAAGATTTTTTTTTACTTTGAAATAAAGGGGTTGCAACGCCATCATATTTCGTTGAGGTCATAAAATTGAAATATGACATAATTTCCTAGAATGACTCAAGTTGGGTATATTTTTCAAAATTTATCAGATGAGTGTATGAGTGTATAAAACTATTTCAGGTCAATAAGACTGTATTTCTCTACGTCTGAACAAAAAATCATGCCGCTGTCATGTTAATTTTCATTTCCTCTTGTAATAGGTGAAATAATAGTAATCTATTGAGATACATACGGGGTTTCACATATGTAGTAGCTCTTGCTGTTACAGTTATAGTCCACCCATTGTGGTGTATTTCCTATGTACTTCATAAGTAGACAGTTGTGTGTTCTATTGCCGTCAGGGAATCCTGTTGCCCAGTTTGTGTATCCTGTAAATCCAGTTCCGGTTTCTACCCAACGCCATGATCCTTCTATGGCAAAATCACTTGAACCAAGCCAAAACGTAGTCTCATGAAAGTCTGAAAATATTTGCATGCATGTCTGGTCCATGCTGTAAATTTATCAGGTCTTAAATGATGCTATTGAAATTGAAGACGTTTAAGATTTGAACTATTTGGTGAGTGTCCCTGCTGGTGGACCAAGAGTTCCCGAGGGCACATGTAGCCAAGTTCGATCAACTTCGGTTGATCGTCTGTCTCTTCAACGCATTTGAAATTTTCTGTTACAAAATTTCTTGAAATTTCTGAAATGTGAGTCCTGTAGCATCATATCCCACCCATTCTGCTACGTCTTTTGGTACATTTTTGGACATACTAATTTTCATACTGTTTGGCCATTTTACATTGTTTAGACTGAGGATCAATGACGAGGGTTTAGTACCCGGAACGTGCATGTCTGATCCATGCTGTAAATGTATCAGGTCTTAAATGATGCTATTGAAATTGAAGACGTTAAACATTAGAATGCACGGAGCACATATTACTTAATGTTTTCGTCATAAATGAGTTGTTGAAAACAGTGAAATTGTTCTAGATTGTTTTCATTGGCTCGAAATGAGCCTGTCAAATGTTAAACGTCTTCAAATTCAATAGCATCATTTAAGAACATATGAATTTGCAGCATTAACCAGAAATGCACGTTTCGGGTACTTAACCCTCGTCAGTGATCCTCAATCTAAACAATATAACACGGCCAAAGAGTGTAGAAAATATGTCCAAAAATGTACCGAAAAACGTAGCAGGATGGATGAGATATGATGCTACAGGACCCATGTTTTAGAAATTTCAAGATTGGTTTGATAATAGAAATTTGCGAATGCGTTGAAGAGATAGACGACCAACCAAAGTTGATAGAGCTTGACTACATTAGCCCTCAGGGACTCCTGGTCCACCATCAGTGACACTCATCAAGTGGTTCAAATGTTTAACGTCTTCAAATCCTGCAGCATGGACCAGACATGCACGTTTCGGGTACTTACTACAGCATGGAAAGTTGACAGAATAAGTTAGATATGAAAATTCTGGTAGACGATCTTGAAGTTTTTCTCGAAATTCTATACAGTGATTCTGGGTGTGTGAGTGTGACTTTGAGTCACCCGATTAGAACCAACATCTTAAAACTGACGAAAATGGTAAAACGTATCTTGTGAACATTGAAAACTTGCTTCCAGTTATGTTTGTTAAAAGTACAAAAGAAGTTGTGTGAGTGACTTTGAACATCATCAGCCAATCAAAGCCCTTGGCTGCTAACATGACTTTGAAACAAAGGAGGGTATCTTCACCAACACCAGGCCGGAGCACCCACAGCAAAACACTTAAACACCCAATGCAAAAACGCAGAGCAGACAAGCATAGGAAGAGACGCAAACGGGACAAGGAACGCCAACGCACAACACAGAAACATCAAACACAAAGGACTACACATAGACCAACAAAAGCAATGGACAACCGGTGTCGACTTAGGACGGTCATCTGCCACGGAAATGACAGAAGGTGTGGTTATCCTGGATTTACGGATGGGTCACACAATTTTAATCCAAAATTAGAAGTTCTTGCGTCCTGGTAGATTTAACGATACTAGTATTCTGAAACAAAGGAAGGGATCTCCAACAATACTAGGTTGCAGCACTCACAAAAAACTCCAAAACACCCAATGCAAAAAGATAGAGCAGACACGCACAGAAAGGGACGCAAAGGGACAAGGAACACCAATTCACACCATAGAAACACAAAATACCATACATGAACCAACGAGACCAATAGGCAACCGGAGCCATGAAGTCAAAGTTACTGCAAATTAAGGCAGAATACATCATGTGTGAAAGGATGCAGATGGTGGGCAAAAAGGAAGAAGGGGATCCCAATAGGACTCGATTTCAGCACCCACAGCAAATACAAAGATACATCCACAACAAGAGACACCAAAGGGACAAGGAAGACCAAACACCAAAGACGACACGAAACGTTATACATGTACAAATGTACACAAAAGATTTCACATAAACCAACAAAACAAATGGGCAATCGGTGCTGACGTTGGACGGTCATCTGCCACGTTACTAGTAAATTGTGTAGTTGTCAGGATAACGCGATCACAGCCATCCCACTTGTGCAGTTTCCCTGTGATTTCGAAGAACGCCCACTTGTGTAATAGCCTTTTTTTACCGTAAGATGAGGATACAAACAAGACAGCAAAAAGCAGGAGCCTACGTAACAAAGATTAACATGTAAATTGATATCAAAAGCATAATACCACAAAAACGTCTGGGTCAGTATTTTGTGGGAATCTTCATCGAAGGATTGGGTAAAAATGCCATGACCGTGAGACCTTGCTCCCTCGATAATTCTTCCTGAAATAATGTGCATTGTTTGCAAACGAATACTTGAACATTAATCAATGGTTCAGAATCCTCACCTTTTCGAGATGTTAGATAAGGTCATCGGTCAATGTTAAAGGCCGACGGGGGACTATATAAGGGGACAGGTAAATTTTCTGTCATTTCCTCACTGGCCGCTATAGGGTTAACATCTCTTATTGGTATCTGATTGGTTCCCTTTAATCCTTTTACCCCTATCAATTTTTGATTGACAGCTAAAACAGATGAGACTCGTGTAACTCATTAGCATAATAAAGGATTACCCGTCGGCTTGTCTTTGATGTAACACGCCGCAAACAGACGGCGTTGTCTTCAAAGACGGTATGCCACGCCTATCAAGCTTATGTCACTCAGGTATACCTGAGTAACGACCGGGTGGTTCCCAACGTCGGCCTTTAAAGGTAAACGACATTACTGTCCTGTTCACTAATTCCAGAGCACCCTGTTTACCCGGTTTTCTTTAAAATATGATAATTTCATCTTTCAAAAAGATATCAATTTTATAGTACTCCTTTAGTCGCAACAGAAAATACAATTGTGATGGCTGTACGTCCATTTAGTTAGAAATAGGTCGGAAAATAAAAAGTCTACGGGGATTTTCTATAGTAAAATCGCTGAAAATATGTGACGTCGGAAGCTTTGACGTCACTGTTTACTATTGTTGACACGGGAACAATATGGTGGCGGTTTGAAGTTAACATGGGAATTTCCCGTAGACAATTTTTTTTTTTTCATATTGCAGTTTGAAGGCAGCTGATAGGGTAAGTTGAAGTTAATTTCCAGTTAAGACTAAAGGAGGTCAATTCTCAGATACAATAATTTATAGCAAAATTCTTCAGACGACAGAATAAATCACCAAAACAGAGTGCTCTGGATTTAGTGAACAGGACAGTAAGTTCCAAATTGCCTCTTAAAAGAATTGACTAGATCAGTAAATGAAAGTCAAACACGAAAACCGAAATCATATTCCAAAAATTACATTAGAAATGATTATACCAATTCTTAAAAAGAATATAAAACAGAACGTTCTCATGGGAATAGACGGAGACAAAGACTTATCTCCATAGAAACACGATGGCCAACTACTTCCTGAGTCCAGTACAAGTGCGGAATGGACTGTAGGTGGCGATGTCAAAACGCGACGTGCTAATTAGCATTAGATTAAACATATTCAGATATCACATGAAGCATGTTGTACATGTCTGAGACTAAATATAAGAAAGGAGGGGATCTCCAACAAAACTCGGATGCAGCACCTACAGCAAAAATCCAAAACACCCAATGCAAAAACACAGAGCGGACACTCACAGAAAGAGACGCAAAACGGACAAGGAACACCATCTTATACATGAAACATAGAAACATGAAACACAAATACCACACATAAACCAACGAGACCAATGGGCAACCGGTGCAGACTTTGGACGGTCATCTGCCACGCAAGTAGCAGACGGTGTGGTTATCAGGATTACGTGTGTACAGCCTTCTCACTTTTCCGATCACCCAGAGGCAAACGGAATACAGTTTGTGTTCAGACGGCTGTAGCGAGCTCATGCATGTGATCACCTGAGGAGTCCGACTGACATTTATCTGAAGAGGATAGGTGGTCGGGGTCCTGACTTAGGACGGTCATCTGTCACGTCAGTAGCAGACGGTGTGGTTATTCTGGATTACGTGCGCACAAACCTCCCACTCTTCCGATTAACTAGAGGTCTCGAAGAACTTACAATAAGTAAGTATAGTATCTAACTAAGTAGGATAAAAAGGAAGCTTAGTTTAATTTCTCTCTTTTATTTATTTAAAAACAAGGGGAACGTTTCGCTAATTGGCCCTTGTATGAGATCCTAGAACATAATTACATTTGATAAAATTTTTAACTTACCAAGTTGTATGAAGATTTACAGTGGATTAATATCAAAATGATATTGATGGAATGTTAAACTCTTCAAATTCAATAGCATCATTTGAGAGACATGCAAGTCTCGTTTACTTTCTAACCCTCGCCAGTGGACCTCAATCTAAACAATGTAATATGGCCAAAGAGTGTGATAGTAATTTTATCCAAAAATGTACCGGAAACGTAGCAGGACGGGTGAGTTATTATGCTGCAGGACCAACGTTTTAGAAATTTCAAAATATTTTGATAACAGAAATTTTCGAATGCGTTAAAGAAATGATCAAAGGAAGTTGATCGAACTTGGCTACGGGTGTCCTCGGGGACTCCTGGTCCACCAGTAGTGACATTCGCCAAGTGGTACAAATGTTAAACGTCGTCAAATTCAATAGCATCATTTAAAACCAGATAAGATTGATAGCATGGACAAGACATGCACGTTTCGGGTAGTTAACCCTCCTTAGGATATTTGTTCTTGATATTCTTTTCATTGTTACCATATCTTGTCTTATTTCTCTCTCGAGAGTTCTATTGATTCGTCTTCCTTCGCAACCTCATAGGTTCCTTCCACTACTTTCCACTCTCAATAGAGAGGTTGAGATTTCCTACGTGTAACTTGTACGGGTACGTCTAGTGTACAAGTTGAATTACACGTAACTGTTGACACGTTGACGTTATGCTGTTGAGCAGATGTAACAACGCGTACTGGTACGTTAAAATCGTACATCCGTTTTTGTGACGTGATTTATCTTTTGTTTATAACTGCGTATTCGTCAAGAACTTGGCGTCTAGATTCTAAAGGTAAGGGGCATAAAGCAAAGACGGTGAATTAATTTTTCTATTCCAAGTAATCGGATGTATATAACATAAAAATTAAACTTCAAGAAAAAAAATGCGGACAACTTTGAGAGTTCTTCTTTAAGATATGATACATTTTATTTGCAATTTCTTCTAATATTCAGAAAGTACAAACGTTCCCGAATAAATTGAATATAGGTTTTCATAAGTTATCTGCATTCAGTTGCTTATAAAATCTACAAGTAATCATAAACGTGTACTTACCGCTTTACACGTTTTACCGAACGTGTAACGTGTAACACAGGTGCGTGGAACGCAAAATATGATGACGTCATAAACAACTTTATGACGTACGCGTACACGTACACGTACAAGTTCGGTTTGCTCAACCTCTCTATTTCTTTTCAAAGACCACTACGCGTACTTGTAAAATCTTAGTGAACTTGAGTTGACTTTTGGGCAGTATAAATTCAACAGGAACTTATTAGAATCGATTAAATCTATATTGATATAGAAACTTGAAATCATTATAAATTGAATGCCATACTTTTTATACTATTTGATAGAATAAAGGGGATGAAATATCTTGAAGTAAAGACCTACGTGTATCTCGCACTTTACACGTTCACTGGCGACGTGTAACTTGTAAAGCAAATAACGTCAAACGCAATAAATGATGACGTCACAATAGCCGACCAGAACAAAAGTACACGTACAAGTTAAACGTAGGAAATCTCAACCTCTCTACTATTTTGCGATGACGTCTCGCGGAGTGCGATGAAATCCTATTGATTGTGATGTCTGGATTCTGATTTTGGATTTTGTGTTTGAATTTGATTCACTGCTTTCTTAAACTCCCCTTCAATGAAAACCCCAGATGATTTACCACGCCTCGTACTAATTTCAGCCAATGACGTCGCAGTATTACGGTCACGTGGTGTCCTACCTTGACGCCGGAGGTAGGTCACTAAATTTTCAAATGTCAAAAATTACACAGAAAACGTTACGAAATGGTTCTCGGCATGATAAATTCGTTATAGGGGTTATTTCTGTCATGCTTCCTACTCAAAGTAGATGTGTACATATATTTACACCTACTTTGAGTAGGAAGTATGAAAGGAACAGACCCTATAACTAATAAAAGAACAACTTCTAGTAACTTACGATGAAGGACGCTTGCAAACATGTTGATGTAGGTCTGTTTATCACTGGTGTCCACGGTGGCAAGATATCCCATATTGTGCTTATTTCTGCAACTTGCCTATCGAAAATGGAACGACTTTTGGTTTCTACTGTCGAAAATCTATCTTTTTAAGGATATGAATCGTGAACACAACTTTAGAAAATATTTATTAAAATGACGTATTTAGCATAACTTAATTGCTAATAAAAATCTTGTTATCAATGTTGTTATCAATATTACCTCAGCGTCTGTCCATGGAAGTCTGTCGTGGCTGAAGTACAGACATTCCCCTTTGAACTCTGTCCAACCCAAAGGGCAAGTTGTCAGGACCACACATAAAACTTAGATAAAAATGATATTCAAAAGAAGTAAATGACAATGTGCTTACAGACGCTGGATAACGTTGCATTTGCAAAAAAACAAAATGTTGTGAAATGACATGTTATGTTTTATTAGATAGTAGCATCGACACCCACAATTCGCCGTCAGTTGACTTTGGTGGTTAGATACTTCTTTGACAAGAAAAAGGTCTTCTTGTTGAGGATCTCCAGTTATGTCTTCATGAATCCAGATTTTTAATTTTATAAACTTGCAAAGTTCCTGGTAGTGATTATGCTTCTGAAGTTTCAAGAAGTAATATCTGTTGAAATAACCGATAACGAACCTATATAAAACAATAGAAAATTTAAAATATTTACCAGAAGAGAAAATACAAACTACCAGAAGTTTGGCCATTTTCAGTGGTGTTTGCTCCTTATCTACCGTGTACTTCTGTAGATCTTATCTTGTTATAGATCACGTTTATCTGTACAGGCGTGCATGTATGTCGAGAAAAACGAAGTTTGCAACTCTGCTACCAAATAATTAATAAGAGTATATTTAAGGTGTACCAGAAATGCATTTTACGGACAATGAAGAAATAGAGTCACAACCCGCCGTACGTGTAAGTACGTGCTGTCTACGTGCAAAAACGTAGGCAAACTTTGGGGATCCGCACGATGTCCATGCGTTATCAGTACGTGGTCCGTACGGCCTCCGTACGGATTTGGGAACACGCAGACAGGACGTAGAAATTTCAGTGCGTCAGAAATTTCGTACGTTGTAAGTACTCTTTACGTGCAATACACTTGTCGCGAAAGGGAGTGAGGGACCCATGCGTTAGCAGTGCGTGTAAGACATGTACAACACCTGTACGATAACGCGGAAGACGTACTGAGATAGTACGTAGTAAGCAAGTTGCACGAACGTTGTCTGCACGTACGACGTTGTTGTCACGTGCGCTGCATATGATGCATGTAATCACTTCATATAACCTTACATGGGTAGACGTACTCCTTTCGTACTCTTGCCACTTCCTTCCTTGCGTCTTCAGAAAAAACGTAGCCTCTCCAAACACCACTTCCAAAAACACGCACGGCGGGTTGTGACCAGGGCTTATATACATGTATGCGAATGTATTTTTTACAGTACTTGAAATTTCGTTGATGAAACTGATACCTGATCCATTTTACAATACTAAAGCATACAAAATTAAGTTGAAAATGTGAATCCCCTTGTAACTAGAGAGATAAAGAGGCAAAAAAGGACTAAAGTTTGCTCGTATTGAAAAAATGCTGGTAAGATGAAAAAGGTACTTTACGATTTAATTTCCTTGACATTTTGAATTAAATCTGGAGTGATGCATCAAATATTACTTCTTTTTTATAATGATGTCGTCTCTTATGGAGTATTTCTACAGTTTTGTTTTAATGGGGATAGGAGGGACGGGATAATAATGTCGTCTCTTAGCTGTACATGTAAATAAGGCATAACATATATGGTCAACCATTTACTTATTTAATGGCATATCAATGGTATTCAATGACAACCAATCCTGCGCAAGCCGATTCTAGTATTTTGGTGTGGTTAAAGTTACCAACGCGCGTAAAATGCAGGGAGCATATATTTTCATTATTTTTTTTATTTTTATGTGAGAAATGAAAGGGGAGGGATTATAATCATACATATTCGACATCTTCTCCAGAACCACTGAAGGGATTTGGAAACATGGTAGAAATGAAGTACTCATGGTCCCCTACAAGTGTTGTTGTTTTTCGTCCGGTTCCGTTATTAGGTTGCGCCACTACAGGCAAAAGTAGGTAACGGGGGTACCCTCCTATGACAAACTTCTTCTTCAGAGTCGAGGCACATATCGACAAACCGTAAGCGTCATGATGACCTAGAAGGGTGTCTTAACAAGAGTTATTGATTTTTGTTTCAGCCTGAAGTCAAGTTTTTGACGTTGTCAGAAATGCTCATTTTTGAATTGTTTCTTTGACTAACTCTATAAATGTGAGGTTCTGTGCCCTCGTTAAGAGCATGTTTGTCATATTTAAGTCACTATTTGCTACATTATGCTATAATCTTCTTTTTTTTTTGTTGGAATTTTTATGAATATTTTAAAATATGAATAGATATTTTTACTGTGTACATGAGCCCAAGGGTTGTTGGTTTAAGTCCCGGCAACGGCACTGCAATTTTTTTTTTTTCCCCTTTTTTCACTTTTTCTATTTTGTCAGCTTCTATGCACTTTTAAATCATCTGAATACCTTTAATATTAATTTTGAACCCCCCCCCCCCCAATTTTTTTCTCTTCCATATTCATTTTTTTTATTCGTTTTGCACACTTATTCATTTTGAATATGTCATATTTAAGTCTCGCGATATATATACTTTATGCCTAAATTTTATATTTTGGAACTTTTTGAATTTTTAGAAAAATGATTTATTTGCATACACCGGTAGACCAAGGGTTGTGGATTCAAATTCTGGCACTCACACTATCATAATGCGATGTCTGGGTATCAGGTGAGCGTTGTACCCCCTGGGGCTCTTGTTACGTACGAGTGATGATGTGCTACTGTAATCGGAGGTTGGGAGGCAAACAGTTTTGCCCTGTCCGTTTGGCTGTAGGTTCAGGATGTCTGCATTATAAACTTTTCTCTTTACCAAAACTCGTGTTATACACATTTTGTTCACCTCGAGATCTTGACCTTGGAGTATGATCTTCTTTGAAAAACTCTAACCTTAACCATAACTTGTAAGTGGTAAGTGAAAGGACTTTCGGAAGACTTAGCCAAAAAGAAGAATTCGATTCCATTTTCTAACCCATCCCCCTCCCCTTGAATAATTCCGGTCCGAAAAGCTAACATTCGCTGTAGATTGAAAAAAAAGATAATAATTCGACCCGGAAGGCCCCGAAAGAATTTCCTGGCTTTGAAAAAAATCCGAAGAATTATTCCGCTTGGCAAAACCAAACAAAGGGTTAGATGTATAAAGAATAAACTTTTAAAGATATTTCGATACGAAAATGAAAATTAATACATTTTGTACGGTCATGATGACAAATAAAACAAGTATTAGCTTTTACAAAAAGCTTGCCGGCAGTTAGCTGACATTAAATGTTGTAAAATTCTAGTAAGAAAGAAATGGAATAAACGATTTTTATTCTTGTTAGACCATTCGCACATTTCCGGGCTTTTCCGTTTTTATTTCCGATTCAAGCTACGGAAATTTCCGAGGATCTGTGATTTGTTGTAGGACGTATCGGTACAAAGACTTTTCGATGCATCTTTCGGAAGAAAATGCACTGATACGATATGACTTTCATTTGTCAAGTCATCTAGACTCTTCAGCGGACTTGATGGAAGCATCTTACGTACAGATTCAGAATAACCTTGACGAATATTTGCATATTTTGTAGTTGTCCACCAATCATATTGCCAAGAGTCATTTTATCCGTGCAAGTATGTCACGATTGATTACAGTATACCGGCAGTCATGACTGCCGGTAAAAATACAAACTAAGACATAACCATAGATTATATAATTCACACTCAACTTTTCCTTATCCGACGTCCATGAAAATCTCTTTCCTGAAAATTTATTTTCGTTATCAGTACTTTTTGACAGCCTTACTTTACGTCTATACTTACGCAGAGCCGTTCATTCGAATGAAATGTCTTATACGTGTGACGTTTACCATACCGGGAAAGGGGGGGGGTAATTGCTTTGCTGTGTTGTCGGTCTCTCGCGGGTTCTGTTTTTAATCTCTACAAGGGGAGTGCATGATGAAATGAATTTTGGAATACAAATACATGTTGTACATTTACTGAATCACATTATAAATCCTAGGAAATTCATTGGTTGAGCAGTCGGCTACTATGAGAGAATACGGCGACCGGGTACTAGACCATCCAGTCTAATACTATCGCTGTTTGCTTTACAGAGTTGCGTCGCTTAGAGAGTAACGCATTGTAGGTGTCGCCACTTCCTTGTAAAAAGAATTCGGTGATACATTCAACCTTACAATGTACTTTCAACTACAGGTAAAGGCAACACGATGAGAGAATAGTACCCACACAATCTGGTATTTATAGGTAAATTTACTATAAAATACTATTTAAAAATTCGAAGTCAAATTCAATTATGGGTTTACGTCGGGACAAGATTTATTTTTCGCCTTGAACCGGGGCAAAAAAAAGTTTTTTTTCAGGCAAAGTTGGAGCAAGATTTTTTTTTTTTTTTTTTTTTTGTCTTTGTGTACATAATGTCTGTATGTTATCAATTAAATTACAGAAGTACTTTATTTGTACTCAAAACTGTAAGTATTTCTTATTTTTATGTCAGTTTAGTTTTAATCGGTTATAAAAGATTTTTACAATACAAATCTGTAAATAAAATAAAATTCATATAACAGTGTAAGGTACATGGAAAGAGTTAGGGGCTTCAATTAATTGATACAAAACTTTTTGAAGATTGTACTCTATATTAGAACATTATGACTATACTGATTATTTGAGCCTTTGTGAAAGCCACGTAATATACATATATAAACATTTACAAAACTATTTGATATTTCAAATGTGAACTTCACAATGAAAGAAATGATGTTTAGATAAAGCACTATTTTGAGCGAAGCGAGCCAGAAAATTGAGACAAATTGAATGTAGCGGCGAGCGAATCGAGCCGAAAATAAAACAGGAATATATAAAGCTGAATTTTGAGATAATTCTTCAAATTCAGATCATGTGCACCACGGAATCATAAGAGCAAGATTTTTTTTTTTCTGTCACACTAAATGCAAATTTATTTTTTCAGCAAAATTCATAGCAATATTATTTTTTTTTTCCGAAAAAAAGAGCCCCCCCCCCCCCCCGAATATCAAATGGACCGTCGTGCCTTAGTAAAATACCAATATTATCGATATCTCTACAATTGATGCACAAGATGAAATGAAATTTGATATACGGCTACATTACAAACAGTTCAAGTTCATATTTTGGTCGTTCGAATAGTTTCATAGAGTTAGACTTCGTATGCTACATCAAGATGTACATATTGAAATATTGCTGCTGTGAAAATTGTGCGGGAAAAGGCAGTGTAACTGCTTAACAAATATTTTTTCCTTCGTTTACTTACTTATTTTATTTCATTTTATTTTTTGAAAATTTAGTTCACTTTATGATTTATACGGCTTTTCCTTCATTGACCGACGCATTTTACAGTAAGCGCTCAAAATTATCCCAAGCTTGAACATTTGCAAGGTAATTCAGTTCATACTTTACACTATATCATGTATATATACGATAATATCGGAGACAGAAATTAAGAATTCAATACTTCAAAACAACATTGAATTAAAAGAAAATACACCTCGAAACAGACGATTCATTTGGCGCGTTACATGAACATTTTTGTTGCCTTGCCTAGTCGACGTCATTCAACTGTGACGTCATTGATACACATAACAACACAATCATTAGGTCCGCTGATTCTTGTTGAAGCCACTTGGATTTGTTTTGGCCGTCAGAATAGTATACCCGAGGCAAACATGACACAACCATTGTGTGAACTATGGAAGAAACTGAATGAAGCAACAGATTGTTCATCACTTTTAAAGAAATATCTTACGCCAGAATGTTACGATAAATTGAAGGACCGCAAAACAAGCCTCGGTGGTACATTGGCAGATTGCATTCAGTCTGGTAAGTACAATATGATTATGTAAGATAAGATAGGACTTGCATTATAACCATTATAACAATACCCACAAAGGCATTTATCCTAAAAAAAATGGATCATATTGCTGTTTGAAAGAAGATTTGGAATCTGACATGTTTTCGATAAGTTTACGCGATTTCGATCACTTTATGCAAAAAAATTACTGTCCGCGCAGCTCACTTCATAAATCGGAAAATTTAAGTTTTTTTTACTTTATCGGCATATTTTTCAATTAAAATCCGTATATGGGGTAGCTTACAGTGAAAGAAAATTGTTTTAGATAGGGAGTTATCTATGTTAATTTTAGCGCGACGTCGCCGATGTTTAACACGGAGTCTCTGGAGAACGTCGACGACGTCACGCTAAAATTAAATATCAAATTATGTCAAATTCATTTAAATTTCTGCATAATAAAGTACTAAAATCGCGTTTACCCTGTTTCCAAAGTGAATGATTTTAAACTGTAATAATTTGCAATGATTCGTTCTTCCACGGGGTTTTACACAGTTTGTGATGCGACAAACCAAATTCATACTGTGCTGAACATTCAATTTTTTTATAGTAAATAAGTCTGCGTCCATTGCACAGACTACAGTCATGGTGTCCGACGCCACGCATTTTAGTCATTTTTACTATAGAAATAAGAAAATCCCCGTAGATATTTTTTTCGTCACGTAGCATTTTTGAACCACTAGTAGGCTACGCATAACCAAAATGGGGGGGGGGGTCTGTTACTACTACGAGAGTTCTATAGACTCGACAATGGACATCAATTTATATTATAAGATATTAACAGATTATTACGGAGAAAATCACCAAAAAAACAGGGTACTCTGAATTTAGTGAACAGGACAGTAAATATATTATGACTTCTTTGTTTTTTTTTCAGGATGTCTCAACCTCAAGAGCAATGTCGGAATCTATGCATGTGATCCTGAAGGATACGAAGTATTTGCTGATGTACTAGACCCAGTCATCAAAGATTATCACAAAGTCTCTGAAATCAACCATCCAGCTCCGGACTTTGGTGACCTAGATAACCTTGGTTTCGGTGACTTGGATCCCGAGGGAAATTTCATAGTCTCCACCCGAGTCCGAGTAGGCCGTAGTCATGCCAAGTTCGCATTTCCACCCGTTGCCACTTTGGAGGTATACAATTTTGTATGATTCCAATCTGTTCTTCAATATTTCAGACATATTTGTCCCGAAAATTGCATGAAGGTCAAATGATTTTAGCGCAATTGAGCCAAAGACTCAAAGTGACCTAATGCCATCGCGCTTTACCGGCGTCTCTCCTTTAATAAATTCGTCTTACCCTCTGCAACTGCCAATAAAATTAAACGCAAAGTTCTGTGAAAATTCAATCAAAATTATGGTATTGACATATGCATTGCAACCTTGATTTTTTCCCATGACCGTTATTTGATGTCTTTATACATCACTGTGCCATAGGCAACAGATCTGTCTGTCAGAATTACTGCGCTAAATAGGAAATTAATGCACTCCGTTCGTAACGCGCATTCGGCCTGGGGATTCAATTCAGTTTTTGCCATGATGTCATGCGTTCCTATGGCGACGTCGTTAAAAAAAGACATTTTCTAGCTCCTTAATGACTAAAGCATTACAATAGGTTACCATACTGATGTTTTACAAAAGTTGACAGGGTATCTGTTTCACCTCTCGGCTGACTCCTCGCAGTAAATCTCATTTTCTGACAGGGGATTCGCCGATATCCTGTCAGTTTGTATGGTGACCCCTGAATATTGCCTCATAATAGCAATATCAAAGGACATGATACAATGCATCTTCTGCCAAAGTTTGAAAGAAGTCGTTTTGCGAGGGTTGAAAAAAACCAACCAAATTTCGCCCCTACATTATGTATCTCAATACAGAAAACGGCAACTTTGTGGCGAGATTTGTTTACATATATTCCATGATTCTGCCCGTTTCGTTATTATCAAGTAGGTATTTCAAAGATAATACATACTCCATTATTTTCAGTAACATTTTGATGTCTTAATGACACCATATAGCGGTGGTCACAACCAGCCGTACGTGCAAGTACGTGCTGTCTACGTGCAAAAACGTAGGCAAACTCTGGAGATCTGCACGGTGTCTGTGCGTTATCAGTACGGATTTGGAAACATGCAGACAGGACGTAGCAATTTTAGTGCATGCAGAACTTTCGCTTCGTCCTGTCTACGGATTCATCGAGAAGTACGATACGCACGTTGTGAGTACGTCGTAAGTACGTGCAACGCATTTGTCGCGTAAGGGAGTGAAGAACCTGTGCGTCAGCAGTACGTGTAAGTACAACACCGTAGATTCGGAGATTCGGGGGCAAATATTTTTTGGCGTTTTCATTTGTCTATTTGTTTGTCCGCAAAAACTTTAACCTTGGCAATATCTTTTGAATGGTAAGTGACAGGGCTTTCATATTTCACATGTGCATTCCTTGTGACAAGGCCTTTCCATGGATACCAAACTTTTTTACCTTGGAGATTGACCTACTTTGAAAAGCTTTAACCTTGGCCATGACTTTTGAATGGTAAGTGATAGGGCTTTCATATTTCACATGTGTATTACTTGTGACAAAACCTTTTCATGGATACCAATCTTTCTGATCTTGTGACCTTGACCTCGGAGTATGAAATAGTTTTTTCATTACAACTGTTTTACTATCAAAGATTCCAAAGGGGGCAATCGTGTTTCACAAACACATGTTGTTGTTTGTTTTGTTTTTGTTTTTTGGTTAACTGTCAGATCGGGGTATCAACACCAAAAATTGAGGAAAAACTGAATCGGCGCACGATACAGTTTTCCTTCATTTTTTGGTGTTGATACGTCTATCAACCAAAAATGAATTACAATGATTTCCGAATTACATAAATGTACATGTACCTAAACTATAACGTTGACAGACAAACAGACATGCGGACGAGCGAATAGATACGAAAGCTAATGATTTAAGGTTGCATGAATATTATAAACCAATGTTGATATACAATATATTACAGCATCGTGAAGAAATGGAGAAAGCTTGTAAAGAGGCGTTAGAGCAGCTGGATGGTGAACTCAAAGGAACGTACCATCCGTTGACTGGAATGCCAGCAGATGTAAACCAACAACTAATCAACGACCACTTCATGTTTAAGAATGACGACAAGTATGACACATTTGATTAAGGTTACGGCTCGGGATTCTGAACAAAATATTTTCCGACACTGAAAAAGGCCAAAAAAATTCGGCCATGCAGCCAAGGTATTCCCTTTCCAGCTTTGTCAAATGCCTAAAAAAAGAGAAAGTCTTCCTTACCAAACTCCCTTCCCCCTAAAATTCAAATAGATGCTCCCTTAGAGAGATTGGAATTTCCTTGCGTAACCTTAACGGGTTACGTCTAAAGTACAAGTTGAACAACACGTTAGTATTTTTGAGATTTCTTTTCAATGACGAATACATGCAAATGTAAAAACAAAAAACCCTTGAATTTGAATTGACCTTTGAACGGATAAGATTTAAAAGTTCGGTAAAGTCTATATTGAAATGGAAACTTGAAGGCATTTTGAGCTGATTGTCCTCATTTTATATTACTGTTATTTCCCACTTTGGACGGTATCTGACGTAAAAGCATTATGACGTAATGAAATTCCTATAGAAACGTCGTATTTGAGGCATGTTTTCCTGGAATTTTATGCTTGATGTCACAATCAATCAAGTATTGTCAGAAAAATGAGAAGGGAACGAAAAAAGACGAAAATACAAGTTTAGCGTCGTACGTACATTCCTCTCTTCACAAACTCCTGCCATGATCGCAGAAATGACCAACGACACTTCCTGGGTTTGACGTTTACTCACTTCGGCGTCAATACTGCGACGTCATTGGCTAAAATTAGTTCGAGGCTCGATAATATTAGAACAACCCAGATATTAGATAAATATTAAACTTGTTCCCTTGACAACATAATCTTTTTGTGTGTTTGAATTCCGACCACTTCATTTTTTTTTTAAATTTTATTCGTACAGGTGCTTGAATGATGCATTGGGTTACAAAGACTGGCCAACTGGCAGAGGTATATTCTTTAATCCAAAGAAAAACTTCCTTGTTTGGGTAAATGAAGAGGACCATCTTAGAATTATATCCATGCAACAAGGAGGAAACCTCGCCGAAGTCTATAAACGTCTCGTTACTGTGAGTTACTTATGAAAGCAAATATAATGTAATGACGGGTTTAGCTCGCATTTTTTTTTTCAAAATCCGGTATGTTCTTCCGGACGCACATGTGCACTCAAAACGTTAATACGTCATTTTCCTTTTGAGACGAAATTAGATACCGTAGTTTGCAGCACAGGCGGAAAGATCGTCTGGATATGCGTATGCGCGCTTCTAAAAAATCTTTTTAGAAGCGCGTAAGCATATCCAGACGATCTTTCCGCCTGTGGTTTGCAGTTATGAAGGTACATAAAGGGGGTAAATAAGTGGTTTTCTTATATTTTTCCTTTCTGGAGACATTGAAATCAATCTATGAGTTTGGAAGCGAACGAATATAGAGGTTTGCGCAGAGGAAAGGGTATACGAGTAAGCTATGATACCTCGTCTCTGTGAAGAACATGTTTCTATTTGAATTGTTTGCACTGTATAATATAGCAAGTTCAAAGACCTAATTTACTTTGAACTGAAGTTCCTACGTTTATCTTAACGGTCGCTCTCGAGAACTTGAAAATGGATTAAATTGTGTCTATGGGGCTTTTCTATGGTAAAATGCGTGACATCGGACGCTACGACGTCACGGTATACTATTACCGTAATATGGTGGGAGTATGAAATTCTCTTCCCATGCTAAAAAAATTGGGTAGAGGAATACAGTGATGCACGCAAATATCCGTCCGTGTGTGCGTGCTTCCCTCCATTCGTCCAGCTTGCAGTTTCTGGACATTGAAAGGAAATTAAACCGTTTCTAAGAATCATTTCTTTCCTTGGATATAGAAACTTGAAAAAATTCTTTTTTTAGGGGAGGGGTCCGAATATTTAAAGGAAACCCATCAAAAGCATCATTTTTTGGATACTGAGCTATACAGATTGAATTTGGATTATGTCGCCCAATTATACTTTAAAGCATGCCCTTGAAAACTTCCTTACACATACTGTATTCGCTATTTTCGAAAACCAGAGTTACTTCCCATTTGAGACGGTATATAACGTAGACTGGTTGTGACGTCATCAAATTCTATGGAAACAGTCGTAAAAATCTGGGAAATGACGGTGTAAAATCGACGTTACCATACCATTTTCATGACGTCACAATGGTTTTACGTCAGATACCGTCTGTAAGGGGAAATAACTCTGTATTCCGCAAAGACTCAATATAAAGGCATGCTTTCATTTAAAAAATGGGTTTTTCCGTTTAGCAAGTTAAAATAAGTCATTCAGTGTGAATTTCCTGTTACGATTATCAAAGAAGGACAATCTTCCAGTTTGAAGAAATTGATGACAATAACTTAAAACAGTAGAGAATGAATCTCCATTTGAAGCAAGGTGTTCTTGATTTATTGAACAGGACAGTAAGCACTAAGCTCGTTTCAAGCGCAATCGTCATTATTTTTTTTCTCTAATAGGCCATTAAAACACTGGAGACGAAGAACCTTCAGTTTGCCCACTCACCTAGACTTGGGTACCTGACATTCTGTCCAACAAATCTTGGAACCACCATGAGAGCAAGTGTTCATATCAAAATCCCAAAGCTGTCAAAATCGCCAGAATTCAACGCATTTTGTGATCAATACCATTTGCAAGCAAGAGGTAATTTAATCGGATTTGTTTCTGTTTTAGTAACCTTGCATCTCCAAAATTTGTATTACAGCACCTATTTTGGTCGGATTGCAAAAAAATTGTCAATTCGTCATGTTTTCTATAACAATTTAGATAAAAGACCAAAATAGTTCTAAATCATGGTCTGTAGTAAATGAAGTAATTTATTAGATTATTTAGTATGCTTTTTATGCCCCCTTAATAGGAAATTTGGGGGTACATTGTACATGTATATATAGTTTTAGGCGGGTCGGTTTGTTCGTCTGAATGTTTGTCCGCAAAAAACTTTAACCTTGGTCATAACTTTTGAGCGGTAAGTGATATGACTTTGATATTTCAATATTTCACATGTGTTCCTTTTGACAAGACCTTTCCATGGATACTAAAAATTTTGACCTTGTGACATTGACCTTGGAGATTGACATTTTTTTACAATTTTTACTGTTTTACTGACAGGCATTCGTGTTTCACATACACATTTTTTTTTTACTTCAAGAAACATAAAAAACGTTTACTTTATATTCCCAAATTTTCAAAATTCAAAAAGTGTGCTTTTTGCTTGATTTAAGAAATTTCAATCTTTGTCAGGAATTCATGGAGAGCACACAGAAAGTGTAGGAGGGGTGTATGATATCTCCAACAAGCGTCGCCTTGGATTGACCGAATTCCAAGCAGTTACTGAAATGGCCAACGGAATTAGAGAGATGATCAAGAAGGAAAAGTCGCTCTAGTGAACCAAATCATGCTGTTACCAACATACACGTATTATCTGAACAATACCACCAAAGTGTAGTTAAATTTTCATAAAAAAAACTTTACCATCTCCACCATTTCCTTGTTTAAAAAAATATCAAAATAAAGAAAACAAAGCATAATCATATTATTATTTCTTCTCTCTTATTTTTCAGGTATTCATTTTAATATTGATGTTTGAGACAAAGCCTTGTATAGTATTCAGTCTTTTCGATTTTACTTGCCTACGTTCGATTTGTGCAGGTATATGAATATGACGTAAAAGCACTGTGACGTCATTAAATTCCTATGAAAGCGTCATATTTTTAACCCTGTTTCCCTGAATTTCAGGCTGGTTTCCATTAAAACTGATGACGTTACAATGCACCTGCACAAATGGGAAGTAACTCTGTATTTCGAAAATACCGAATTATCATCTGCTAAATGTTCTGAACCCAATTCATTGATGATGAAGCTTGTTTAGGTTATGAAGAAGTCATCCTTCACCCAAACTCCGCCATTTTGTTGTTTGAAAAAAGAAAACAAAGCCTTTCAGAACTCTTATTGATGTTTGATACATTTACAAAGCCTTGTGTTTTGAAATACATATTGTATTTTTTAGCTCACCTGAGCGAAGCTCAGGTGAGCTATTGTCATAGCACGCTGTCCGTCCGTTCGTCCGGCGTAATTTTTTTAACATTTTCGACATCTCCTCCTCCTCGGAATTTCATAAAACCTTACTGGAAGCAAGTACTCAAGGTCTTCTACCATGTTTGTGTTCTTCGTGCCGATCGGTCAACAAATAATTGCCGTAGATGGCTCTGATTGGCCGACACATTTTTGACACCTCCTCTGCAACCGCTGGACAGAATTTCATGAAACCTTACAGGAAGCAAGTACTCAAGGTCCTCTACCAAGTTTGTGTTTTTCGTGCCGATCGTTTAACAAATATGGCCGCCGAGGGCTCTGATTGGCTGACACATTATGGAATTCTCCTCTGCAACAGCTGCACAGAATTTCATAAAACCTTACAGGAAGCAAGTACTCGAGGTCCTCTACCAAGTTTGTGTTTTTTCATGCCGACTTGTCAAAAATTATGGCCGCCCAGGGCTCTGATTGGATGAAGCATTTTCTCCTCTGAAACTGCTACACAGAATTTAACGAAACCTTTCATGGAAACAAGTACTCAAGGTCCTCTGCCAAATTGTCCACTATCATTCATTTGTTTGCAACTCAGGTGAGCGATGTGGCCCCCTTGGGCCTCTTTTTTCACCATCTACAATCTGTTAATTTTTCTGAATCTAATATATAGATGACGAAGCTTAGATACGATGTAATAAACGATGCAAAAAAGAAGTAAAAAATTGAACGGTTAGGTGAAAATTTAGAGTTATCATTCTTTGACTACTTTATCACGCCTCGTACTAATTTCAGCCAATAACGTCGTATAGTATGTAGGTCATAAATTTTCAAACGTCAAAAATACACAGAAAATGTTAAGAAATGGTTCTCGGCGTAATAAATTCGTTATAGGGTTTATTCCTGTCATACGTTCTACTCAAAGTAGGTGTGAAAATGTGTAGGGGGTTCGGCCTTCGGCCTCAACCCCACAAATTTACACACCTACTTTGAGTAGGAAGTATGATAGGAACAAACCCTATAACTAATAGTATCACGCCTCGCACTAATTTAAGCCAATGACGTCGCAGTACCTTGACTCCGAGGTAGGTCAATAATTTTTCAAACGTCAAAAATTACAAATAAAACGTTACAAAATGGTTCTCGGCGTGATAAATTCGTTATAGGGTTATGACCCGTTTTGTAAGGCGCCGTTTTACTATTTATTCCCTATTTTTTGATATCACAAATTTATTTTTTGATATCAGAAATTAATTTGTGATATCAAAAATTCGATAAGATTTTGTGATATCAAAAAATACAATTTTTGATATCACAAAATTGATTTTTTGATATCAAATAATCGAATTTGTGATATCACAAATTCTAATTTGTGATATCAAAAAATCGATTTTGTGATATCACAAAATAGAATTTGTGATATCAAAAATTCGATTTTGTGATATCACAAAATAAGAAGGAATTTGTGATATCAAAAAATCAATTTTGTGATATCACAAATTCTATTTTTAGATATCAAATAATGGATTTTTTGATATCAGAAAATCAATTTGTACTAGCCGTTTTACTATTTATTCCCCATTTTTTTATATCAAAAAATTGAATTTGTGATATCACAAATTCGATTTTTTGATATCACAACTTCGATTTTTTGATGTCACAAATTCCGTCATATTTTGTGATATCAAAAATCGATTTTTTTGATATCACAAATTCCATTTTGTGATATCACAAAATTGAATTTGTGATATCACAAATTCGAATTTGTGATATCAAAAATTCGATTATTTGATTGATGTTACAAAATATGACGGAATTTCTTATATCAAAAAATAGAATTTGTGATATCAGAAATTCGAATTTGTGATATCAAAAAATAGGGAATAAATAGTAAAACGGCGCCTCATGCCGTTACACTTACGGCTCCTACGGCCTCACCCCCCCCCCGCACATTTACACACCTATTTAGCGGGGCAGGGGTACCTCTCTCCCCCCTCCCACCCCTTTCCCTCCTCCCTACCCTGTCCACCCCCTCTATTAGTTATAGGGTTCCTTTAGCATTATATTACAGTCTAGAAGTGATCACGTGATCGCATTTATTCCGGAAAAAGTTCCACGTGGTACATGAGAATTCGATATATCAACTTTAGATAGATGAATTGATTATGATTTTAGACTAGATCTATTTCTCACATGGCCTACATTACAATCTGCATGACAAAGAAAATATTTGGCGTTTCTTCTTCTAAAAATAAAACCAGAGGGCGCTAATGAAATGAATTTGGGCGGCTTATGAAAAGCACTTTGGCTGGAAGCATCACTGATGAGAATATAAAATTTAATATTCGAAACACGTGGTTTTGGCTGGAAGCATCACTGATGCGAATTTAGAATATTAAAATATTCGAAACACGTGTTTAGTGCATGAAAATTGGTTTGAAATTTCCTTCAAGAAGGTATAGAGTTTGAACACTATTCATATCGGAAATTGGAAAGATGGAGATTAGCTCTTTTGAGAAATGATTTAGTTTCTTAATTTCCGCATCATTCTAGCTTCAACTCCAACACGTACATGTATGTATTTTTGAGGATAGCTATCAGGGTGTGAAATTGACTTTTGAAGTCTTACAGACATTCGGTCTACAGTGATTTCAGTTCCTACAGACCACAACAATTTCTTGTAAACAAAAATACCCTGCATCCCCCACAATCTAATATAATTTTTATCTGTCAATTCACATTCAAATCCTACCAAGCCTTTGACTTTTTATTGGTCCATGATGAATAAAAAGTGGGCGGAGCATTAGCGAAGATGAAACTTCACCCAAGCAGGTATCTAGAGATGACGCGGGGCTGGACCCTCTCCCCTCTTGATGAACTGAACCCACGAGAAACAAATTCCTAGACTTTTTATTACATAAGGAGGGGTCCTATTTGCATGGCAGGTAAAAAATTAAAACAGGACTTCCGCATCATCAATTGTTTCTCTACACTGATTTAAATTTCTCGCAGTAATGTTCAGTCCTTGATGAAAAGAGGAGCTCTGCTTGTTTTGGGGCCGAAAGTCTATTTTGTTTAACTGTGCTTGTATACAAATGGCATTTCAAACCGCAGCCCGAGTAATACTTTTAATTCTAACATGACATGAGATTTTCTCCCTATATGTACTGTAGAACTCGCCTGGTGTATTCCTGTTCGCTAAGCTCCGCCCATTGTCGTCCGCAGAACAATATAATCTCATAGAAATAAAACAACTTGCTAGCTGTGATTTGTTGTAACAGTTCAGTAATTCCCCTCGTCGCATGAACGAATCAAAATTTGATTGGTTCTTGCGACTCCTGGAATTACCGGACAACAAACCATGGCTAGCTATAAAGTTGTTATTTCTTAAACCTACAGAGAAGGAACCCCACAGTTACATTGCCGAGCCAGGTTGCCTATATTGATGGGGTCAAAACTATTATCAAGGTCACCCTTGGTATCAATCTGGACAATAACCAAAAATAGTATTACCGTAACGTTTCTGAGGTATGACGTCTTTCACATACTTTTCTCAGTCATTGAGGAATGACATCTTTCACATACGTTTCTCAGCCATTCAGGTATGACATCTTTCACATACATTTCTCAGCCATTCAGGTATGACATCTTTCACATACATTTCTCAGCCATTCAGGTATGACATCTTTCACATACCTTTCTCAGCCATTCAGGTATGACATCTTTCACATATATTTCTCAGTCATTGAGGTATGACATCTTTCACATACGTTTCTCAGCCATTCAGGTATGACATCTTTCAGATACATTTCTCAGCCATTCAGGTATGACATCTTTCACATACATTTCTCAGCCATTAAGGTATGACATCTTTCACATACCTTTCTCAGCCATTCAGGTATGACATCTTTCACAGACCTTTCTCAGCCATTCAGGTATGACATCTTTCACATACCTTTCTCAGCCATTCAGGTATGACATCTTTCACAGACCTTTCTCAGCCATTCAGGTATGACATCTTTCACATACATTTCTCAGCCATTCAGGTATGACATCTTTCACAAACATTTCTCAGCCATTCAGGTATGACATCTTTCACATACATTTCTCAGCCATTCAGGTATGACATCTTTCAAATACGTTTCTCAGCCATTCAGGTATGACATCTTTCACATACATTTCTCAGCCATTCAGGTATGACATCTTTCACATACGTTTCTCAGCCATTCAGGTATGACATCTTTCATATACATTTCTCAGCCATTCAGTTATGACATCTTTCAGATACATATCTCAGCCATTCAGGTATGACATCTTTCAGATACGTTTCTCAGCCATTCAGGTATGACATCTTTCACATACGTTTCTCAGCAATTCAGGTATGCCGTCTTTCATATACATTTCTTCTTCAGTTTTGCTCGTACCCTGTGAGACAGCCTATGTGAGACACATATGTTGTCTCAAAGGCTCCAATTGACCAATGATAGAAGAGAATCACAATAAGTCAGAAAACATGGCGTGAAACGTTGTTTGAATTCACTTTTTCTTATGTTTCACGGACGGTCGTGACGGAAATTTTTCATCTTTTTCCTCGTCGACCCGCTACGCTCAACTCGGTAAAAGATAATAGGTTCTATCACGATCTACTGAGTGAGACAGAAATATTTACACGAGTGACGGAAATTTCGTCTTTTCCCGAGTGGAGCGTAGCGGAACGAGGGAAAAGATGAAAAATTTTCGTCACGAGTGTAAATTTTTATGTCTCACTCAGTAGAAAGTGAAAGAATCTATTTCTTCTTCATTTCTGAGTAGCTACGATCTTGTCGTTACTCCTTGACAACCGTTACTACGCATTGTAGAGACAAAATGCTAACCATTAGAGAACAGCGGTGGACTAGATAACAATCGTGCTTTTCTTACTGATAAGTGGAATTTCACAATAGTTTGTCCCACGTCTGCAAAATCACATGATAGCCCTCTGACGTCAAACTCAACCTTCGTCAACATTTCATTGCCATTTACCGGAAGTACTTTCAAAAGCCGCACGCGTCTTTAGTACGATATCTCTGATTGGTCGTTTGGAAAAGCTGATTGGTATATTGCGTTTAACGTAGCTCGCGGGGAAGCTTTCATCACAATCAAATGTGTACGCAGATTTCACCCTCGAATTTTTTTATGTGCACATCTACGCTATGACGTCATAAACCTTACTTGTTCGTAACGTCACGTTACGTTGCGCGACATATATCGTTAGGGCGCAAATAATGGCTTTTTTTTAAATACTTATATTTTCTAGTAAGCGTAGCGAGCCGAAATTTTTAAACATAAACTTTACATTGTGTCTAAATTCAGTCAATGTATTTAGACACGCTTGCAATGAGAACTGGAAACTTTGAGGGATGTTTGGTTATATTTTGACTATTTCTAGGGAATGATATATGAATGCAATTTTTTCTTCAAACATTACGTTGGAAATTAATGTTCTTTCATCCATCCTCCTCCATCCTTATCTAATTTCTTTCTTGTACCATATAGACGGACGGAGAAGGCTTTACTTTTTTATTGTTTTTATTCACCACAACTTGTATGCTGACATAAAAAAATGCACATATCTTCTATAGATAATGATAACATAATATTGCATATACATGTAAGACATTGCATGAAATGTACAAGGTTAAACGGTATTGTATATAATTTGGTTTCATCTCAGGATTATACAAGAGTATAATTATCCTTAATATTTCTATCGTGATAAAAAATTATTGAAATTCAAAAGCTGTCGGGATTAGTTTTCAAAAATCAAATTTAAAGTTTCCCATCTGCTTTTAATTCGTTTTCTCTTTTGTTCTGACACAAGGTACAATGAATATAATTCCAAATTTCTATAGGATCTGGTGAAGGCTTTACTTTTGATCAGTCTTTTTCTCGCTTTCCTTCTTGCTTGTTTCTCATTGTGCACAATCGGGGAAAGCGGGGGTGGGGGGTTTGTCCGACAGAAAAGGAGGAGGGGCTGCCTTATAAAATGAAATTAATCTTCTCAATACTTTTTAAATTATATGCAAAGCGGTGATTTACTTTAAGAATTTAGGAATACATAGTGTCTGAAAGTTCGATTATGACGTAAGACAAAGATTTGTATATATATCAGAAAGCAGAGCGAACCGGAATTGTTTTGTAAGGGGACGACCAATTTGATCCTGAGGGGGGAGGGGGGCTGGCAAATTTTTTTCGGATCAGATTATTTATTTTCAAAGCACGGCCGACCGGAATGTTTATTTTCCAGTAACTAAAGATCAGAATATTTATTTTTAACCTGTAACAATCCTGACAAGCAAAAAAAAAAAAAAGGTCAGTGTTAAAAATTTGCCAAAGAGACTACATACATGTATGTGCAAGTTGTTTGTTTGTTTGGATTTTCATTTTATTTATTTATTCATTTCTTTATTAATTAATTTTTTTTTTGTTATCGGAAAAAAAAGATACCGTAGTGCCTTCTTGAGGAATTCCTGAGCTCGGAGAAATGGAAATTTCATTTTAATAATATATATCACGACAATCGAGGCGGCTGAACGTAATGATAGAAAACGAGCATGAAATGAAAATCACAATGTATATCTTATATGGACCGCCCCTCCCCAACCCTTATCCGATATTATAAAGTATATGTACATATAAACAAGATGGATTTTTTTGTATACCCCGCCTAAAGATATCGGATTAAATAGGAATGAGCATGTCCGTCCGTATGTTCCGTATGATGTTTTCAAATATTTGAAGAAAAAAATGTTATGTACGGAGAATTTTATTTTTACATTAAGATAAAAGGTCTAGTTCGAATACAGCCCATGTAATTGTTGATTAATTATCTTTAAAAAAACAAAGGTTTCTGGATGTTTTAAAGAAGACCGTTACAGAGAATCAAATATTCCGCATACTCCTTGACGTCATGTTGACATATGCGATCTGAACACGCTGTGACTTTGACGTTGCGAGTAAAATTGACGCCGAAGCCACGCAAAACAAATTTTCAATCTTAAATTGCAAAAAATCTGCCGAGAAGACCTATCCATGTTTTTATATATTCGAATTCAGCTCATTCTCTACTTTTAGGTGTAAGAAGGGCTTTAAGGGCCTCCACCACTTAATGGAGAAAATGATAATGAAGCAAGCCGTGTTTTGCCTTTTGAATGAGTGCGGATTTTTGAATAATAAGTTGCAAAATGGCGGTAAAAATTGCAAATTTCCCCTTAGAGACACAATAATCCGTAGAAATACAATACTCAACATGGCAACAATATTTTTGATCTCCCTTTTCACCCTCCTTGGTCAATTTTCTAGATTAAAATTATTTTAGTTCAGAAAATGCATATTTTCGAATTAGAACGTCAATGCCGTCTTTGAGGCCTAAAATCTCGAAAAACTTCGTGAAATAGTTACATGAAAATTATATCAAAGATTGATCAAATCTTATATTTCATGTAGACAAATTTTCAGGCTATGTCTTCTCGCAAAATTTTCCGTGCCGTAACGCCGCGATGTACCTTAATGAATGGATGATGCAGCCTTTGAGACAACTTATGTTTCTCACATAGGCTGTCTCACAGGGTACAAGCAAAGCTGAAGAAGAATGAAATTTCCGTCATTCGTGTAAATTTTTATGTCTCACTCAGTAGATCGTGATAGAACCTATTATTCTAAGTCATTGAGGTATGACATCTTTCAGATACATTACTCTTGACTCAATTAAGGCATGATGTCTTTTAGGTACGTTTCTCAGTCAAACAAAGGAAAGATAACCACAATGACATCTATAATGTTGAATGTGTTTAGTTTTCGATACTTGGAACATTACATTTAAATTACTGGACCGACATTTTCCCTTGCTGGAATTTACTTTTTTTTGCCTGTAGAATATAATAGAATGAAATAATGGGTGTTATATGAAGGCAGACTATGCATACTCTTTCAGGGCACGTAATCCAGTCTTGACAAGTCACATTATGATTCCTTGCTATACTGCAAGTTTTTTATTGTTTGCAAGTCTGTTTGTTGGTTGTCTTCTTTTTTTTTGGGGGGGGGGGGGGGGGGGGGGCGGTGTTTGTACATGTGTGTGTTTTGTATCTTGATTTGTAAGCTCTCCTGTATGTGACTTTTTATTTATTATTTCCTACTTTTCCCCATAGTAAGGTGTATGTATCTTAAGATGAATGTGACAGACCTAGATATTTAAAGGTGTCAATAATTGTGGAAATAACTATTTTTCTAAAAAACAAAACTATAAAAATAAATAACCAAGTCAATATTTCAGTTTTTATTTCTGATTTTTTTTTTCAACTTCAAATATTTTGGTAAAGTGGTATTGTCAAACAACTATGTACATCAGGAAAATGACTAAGGAAAACAATTGTCAATAAATTATGGTGGAATTTGAACATACAAAGGACGGGGGCTTTGCCATTGAACAGCTTGCTATTTTGTATTTCAGAATCGTCTATTTCATCATCTCTGAGGTAGAGATAATATTTTCTTCTGGACTCTAGCTTTACAAAGCAATCATATCCTATCTCAACTTTTGAAATTCAAGAATTAAGATTTGGCACAATGGATAACATTCATTCTTCGTAATTTGTAGATCTTTGAAGCAGAAAGTCTTTTAATTTTCTCTTTTTTCCTTTAAAAATATGACTTAATACGTATGAGGTCTGGATTTGTACTGATGACATCTGAAAGATTAAATCACAATACAAATGCTGCTGTAACGTACACTAGCCCAGTGTATATCTATGGTCACACGCACACACAGAACGGTCGTTCAAGGAATGAAGGAGATCCAATAATAATATGAACTCTATGCAGCGGCTTTTTCTGCTTTGATAATTTCTTCGATTCCTTTCCTCATTTCTGTGATGGCTTCAAATTCAGACAGACCCAGACGGCGCTTGTTAGAAATGTCATACACTCCACCCACTGACTCCGTATGCTCACCGTGAATACCTAAAGAGAGATTGAAATTTTTCGATCTTTTACACAAGTTTTAATCATTTTACGTGAAATTTATTATTTTTAAATAAATCATTGTATTTGAAGTCTTCACAAAAACGAAAATATAAGGTTGAGAGGAATCAATTACAGAAGAGGAATTAATTACAAAAAAAGTCAGTTTTTAAAATATGATAGAATGGCTAGCTTAATAAACGAAAAATTCAAAAGAAAAAAAATTACCTCTTGGTTGCAAATTGAGCTTGGCACAAAGACCATTGAATTTTTCCATATCTTTGGCTAAATTTGGAACCTTAATATGTACGCTAGCCCTCATTGTTGTTCCCAAGTTTGTGGGACAGAACGTTAAGTAACCATGTCTGTCTGTCTTGGCAAATGTAAGTTTCTTCTCTAATGCATGAATGGCCTGGATAAAGGAGCGAAAATAGAGAAAAATTAAATCAAATATAATTTATTATAAAAGTTCTTAAATTATTTTGTTTCTACATATTAAGCTTGAATTCCTTGTTGAAAGAACCTAAAAAAAATCATCGACTTGTGTCGATCTATTCATAATCGGTTATATGAATGAATTTTCTTTTTAAACAGAGGAGTGTATATTTTAAACTGAATGTTTCTTGTTCTTCATCACTTTGTAATTACTGACGTCCGTCAAAAGTTTTTACCCTACTCAACATCCCTTCCATATTACACCGGAACACCCCCCCCCCCCCCTCTTAAATTGAAGAATTTTCAAAACCAATAATTCTATTAACAGTAGATCTAAAATATCAGTACCTTAACAAGCCTTTTGTAGACCTCAGCCAAGTTTCCTCCTTTCTGCATAGAAATAAACCTGAGATGGTCTTCCTCGTTTATCCATACTAAGAACTTCTTGTCCGCACTGAAGAAGATACCACGACCGGTCGGCCAGTCGTTGTAGCCTCCTGCGTCCCTCAACATTCTGGGGAAAAATCAAGTTTTTAAATTACATCAACTGAGGGTGCATAATCTGCCTGAGTCTCCAATGAGTAAATGGTAATTTTCAAAAGACACCAATTAAAAATATGCAAAAATCAACATGTACATGTATGCGTATCGGACATGCGTATGGAATGCGTAAAAGGCGTATCGGAACTCGTGTCTAATTATGGTAGCGTCACACGTTACAGGATAGCGCGAACGGATGGAAAAACTGCCAAAATCCTCAGCCCGTTGGTCGTCCGTTTGTAAAAATTCAACGCTGCCACTGCTCGAGGCTCTCGCAACTAGTTTGGAACGGATACGTACCGTACGAGCACCGGATATCTACCGGAAAAGTAACGGAACTGTAACGGACTTCACCGTACGAGTAACGGAAAAGCAACGGATAAAGCGGAAATGCAAGGTATAAGAACCGAACAAAACTGACATCCATTACTCGTCCGTTGGCCTCCGGAAGCTGTCCTTTACATCTCCGTTTTATCCGTTTCACGTCCGGTAGATGTCCGTTCGTGACTCAAGTCTACCGGCCATCAACGGACACATAACGGATATCAACGGACACCTACAATGTACCAGAGATGTAACGGACGAGTGACGGACAAAACAGATACCAACGGACACGTAACTTGTAGGTAACGGACGCCTTAGTCTGTTATGTCCGGCAGCAAGTTTTGAGCATGCTCAAAACTTGCAGAACGGAAACCAACGGACATCGCCGGACGAGTAACGCATAAAAAGGAGATTTGATGCGAACGGACACCAACGGATTGAACATTTTGTGATCCGTTACTCGTCCGTTCGTCTTATCCGGCTAGGTGTGACTGAGGTATAAGAGAATAACGACAATATAGCAACGCATACATGTAGCTAGTACTCCTTAAATCTATGCCGCTTTGTATTTTCTTTAGCTGTTATCACAGAAAGGCAAATAATACATTGAACGCCGTTTATACAAGTAGTTTGTTTATGAGGAAAGACCTGTATTTTCACCAATAGAGAAGATCTTAATTGATCTTAATTGTAACTACATGTACGTCGTCAAGCCTTCCTATACAGGATTACACACTGATTAACTGTACTGTCAAGACTCCATAGTGTGTTAAACTGGCATGTAAAAAGTACTGTGTAAGTTGACAGTCACAGCATTGCACATATTCGTCTTTCATCATATATTACTCGCGACAATGTCGAAAATGGGATCCTAGACAATTTTCATATCTGTCGGTAGATTTTGTATGTGAATTGACAGATAAAATGCATAACTAGATGGTGATGGGGGGGGGGGGGGGGGGGGGATCACAGGAGCTCGATGCCACGATCCGCAAGATTATCCGCTTTGACTATAGAGAGATGTGAAGGGACGGCTGTCATTGAGGGTTGTTGGCATCGAGCTTTTGTGGTCGGTATTAAGCAATGCGGTGCAGCAGTTGCAAACAAGACGACAACTTCTCACGATGGGTGAACATTAGCTAAGGGTTTTTTTTTCACAAAGGGGAACAGTTGAAAAACGATCGGCGTGATTCGTGTAGATGAAAGTGAAAGTAGAACGCCGATTGCGCTTGTGCGTTTATTAAACAAGCTAATACTCCCCTTATTTTTCATTAAAACTCATTCTTACACTGCAAATACATTCCCCTTGTTGTTATAAATGATATATTTCACACAAAAAAGGTAGAAAAAGCGATTGTTCCGCGTTACGAGACTACCCACCGTGACACGATAGAAATGCATAGAACGTCAGTTGTACGTCTTGGTGTCCCTAATACGTATAATCATTCATTCATTCATTCGCCTAAAATATCGCATTAACGCAAAAATAATGCACAAACGCCACATGAACGAACGGACGCCTAAGTATAAAGCTCACATTAAGAAGTTGACTAAAGGTATAAGTAATTATATGATACAGATAAGAGTAAAACTTACGGATCGTCATCTTTAAAAAGGAAGTGGTCCTCCACCAACTGTTTTTCTTCCTCCTTTGTCATTGAGCCAAGGCTGGTGTATTTACCCTTTAGTTCACCTTCTAGTGTATTTAAAGCTTCCACTGTGATTTTTTCCATCTCTACCCTTTGCTAAAAATATATTTTCTGCAGAGTAATATACTAGTAAATGTAAGAAAGTTATCTGCTTACTTATTGAGATTCACATGCGTCTATTTTTATAAGTTATTTTAATTTCTTTAAGAATAATGTCGGGTCACAAAATTTTCTTACCTCCGTGTAGTAGCGATGTCCAGTGACCACTATTGTTATCGAGAGAGATCATTACTCAAAGTTTCAAACAAAATGTATCAGAAAATTGGTACTTGTATAGACTGCCCTTATAATAAAATCTACTAGCATTTCAAGCTATTGGTTGATACAGGATTTTAACATTACCAGTTTTATTTGTATTTTATTTCATTATTTATATGTTCACTTCTGGTACTTTTGTCACACCCACCTCTTTCGTTGCACAAGGAGGGAAGGGGAATCCGGAATGACTTCTGCCCACACGGACACGGGTGGATACGATCATTTCGCCGGATGGATCCAAGTCCCCGAATCCCAGATTGTCCATATCACCAAAGCTAGGCTTGGGATGTTTGACCTCAGGGACTTTGTGGTAATCCTTGATGACGGCATCGAGAAGATCACTGAATACTTCATATCCCTCTGGGTCGCAAGCGTACACACCCACTCCGCTGTTGAGATGTTTGCATCCTGAAAAAAAAATGGTATTCATAATCATCAGTTCCTAAATTCATGATATTTATGAAAATTTAATATTAAATATATTTCCGAGAGAATGATACAAAAGCACCAAAAATTCCGAAAGTTTTTAAATGTGATTTTTTTTCAGAATATAAAGATTCAACTCAACCTCAAATATCAGGGTCATCAGGTCACGACCAATTGTTCCAATAGAAAGACACGGGTGAGGTTTAAAAGTATTGAAAGCACTATCATTTATAATGAGGGAGGGCAGGAAAATTTTTCCCTATAACTCGATCAGGAATTTTTTTTTTTGAAAAGTCTTCCTGCCCCCCCCCCCCCCCCCCCTTCCCCCTAAAAATCAAATGGTTGCTCCCTAACCAGTAAGAAAACTTTTTTAATTGGTGGACCAATATTAGTCAGACCAAAAGAAACCGGTGCCGATGTTGAAAAAAAAATCGTTTTTATACAATATTATTTATTTTATGTATTTATTCATTAATTTTCATATTTTTTATTTTGATGGGGGGGGGGGTTCTTTTTTTTTGTGTGTGTTTACGATCTTTAAAGGTGGTTTTTCGAGGAATCTGTCTAAATTCTAGTCTTTTGTGTTATTTGGACGACGTTGGGCCACACAGAAATGACACCACATTTTAGCTCGACCCCTGCATTGTTCGGACAGATGAATTTTTAACTTTTAAAACGGCTAATAAAATGAAAATAGGTCGACGTATTGAACGTGGGTCATGCTTAAAGCACCCAATTTTATCAACAATCCGTCGTGCTTAGACAAATATTTGCCGTAATAAATCATTATTTTAACAGAGATCATTTAGTATGTATACCATCAATAACACTTTATACGCGACAAAGTGGCATCATTTCCCGTGATAGATCGATCGACTCTAGCGATGGAATTGACCATTCCGGCTAGCCTGTCGTTCGTTGCCTTAGATTGGACAATATCCATGAAACACAAGCAAGATATCAGATTTTTCAAAGCAGTTAGCGTGAGACAAACAAGAAAATGCAAAGCGTGATTCCCTTTATGAGGTTTAAGTCTTTGTTTCATGACCATGCACTTTGACCTATAGATGACCTTGAAATCAGCAAATTTGTCCTCAAGGTCATTGGTCACAAACAAGTAAAATATGAGACATACACTTGTCAAAGTTTCTAACTGAATACCTGAGTTGATATACTCCTTTGTATTAACATTAGATTGAAAGAAACGTTTGTTTGCCATACTGAATTCTTTACAGATCTTGTGCTTTTTCAAAAATTAATCTTTTTTTTGTTACTTTGCGATTCCCGATAATTCAAGTCATCGATATGACAAAGTGTTCGGTTAGAATACAAGACTGCCTCCCGGTCGATCCCCCTACAATATCGTTGTGAGGTAGTAGTACCGGTATTTATTAGTAAAGAGATAGGACAAGGGAGGGAAGGAGTAGGGACGGAGGATGGTAGGGCACACGTCTCATGATATGTACTTCAGGTGCAGAAAGGGGACACAAAAGTAAATTTGTGTCCCTCGATTCATACTCTTGTTTAAAATGAAGAGAGCTGGTAAAATCGTCTTCTAATCATCCCGGATCCGCCAGCCAATGAATATTGAAATGGGAAAATATTCAGGGTAGAACAGTACTTGATGGTGTGTAAATATAACAGGATGGGTCCAGTTTATCTCTGTGGTTTGATTTGAGGCACCTAACTAACCTTAGGTCATGAGTTTTGATTGAAAATATTTAGGTCATCGTACAATCCCCTCTTAGGGATTAACCAATAGATCGAAATATAATGGAAAGGGGATGTGGGAATTTTCTGTATTTCGTAATTTTAGAAGTTTCAGAAATAAATCCATTGCATTATAATGGAGTGGGAAGGGGTCTACAGGACGGTCAAAATCATAGTCTGGACATAGCCGGTTCATTTCATAACTTATCTCTTATTTGCCCACTAAAATACACTGCCATCCATAAATTAGTATAATTTTTCTGTTCATGCTGCTGGTTTACAGTTTCGAATCCATTACTGTTATATAAAAATGACAATTTTTGAAAGAAAACTGTGTTGATGAAAAAAAAGTTTCTAGTATATGCATTTTTGTAATCACAATTCAGAATTTTTGATATTAAATGTGAAGCCAATTATTATGGATTCGTGGAAAAATTAATATAAAATTAGAATGATGTACTTGTTTGTATCGTTATTTATGGATAGCAGTGTACATGTATCCTGCGCATGTGTTTTGATTATTTCAAAATGTTCTAAAACAATAGCACATGAAAACTGAAAGCTGTCAGCTCGATTTAATTTATAAAGGTCATAATGTTCACCACTGTATTTATTTGGATAAGGTATTAAAGCAGTCGGTGCCCTTCCATGCTGTATTTCCCATTAAAGTTGACCGATTTTTTGAAAAGGACAAAATTATAACGACCGTATTGCGTCTACGTAACTGATAATCATACTCCAGTATCTAAGTTCAGGTAGACGAGGACGTGGTCTTCTCAACGTGCACTTCTAATCAGACACCCATGGGCGGATGTAGCCTGATATTTTTTCCAAAAAGGGGGGGGGGAACCTTTGAATTTGTGAATTTCTAAAGAAATATACGTAAAAACATGAAAAATAAGGATTTTTGCCAAATTCCAAGGGGAGGTCCTGACCCCACCCCCTACCCTCTCTAAATATCTAAATCCGCGCTTGACGCCTGACGTCTCGGGTATATATTGATTTTCCATGCACAAGTCTGTCCCAAGTCCAAACAAAACTGAAGGTCACCTTCGTTTATCGCCGCAGTTCCGTAATCCTAGCAGGTATGTCCACGTCGATGTAAGTCTTACGAAACTTTTCTCTCTGTGTAAACTTATAATGAGTAATCCGGCCTTAGTTCACCTCTAATCGGATTTGTATATCCACCCAGTAAAGTCTGAAACGCTAAATTAAATGTTTAAAAAAAATCTAATCTAAACGAAGTCCAAAAACCGTAACAATACTACCACATTCGGACATTCTTTTTTTATCTATTTTATTTTTTAAAGAATAAATTAAGTGCCCCTCCCCCCCCCCCCTCCACCTACACCTTCTGTCGCTTCCGGAATAGCTACATTTGATTTCAGTTTTCAATGAATCAATCAATGAATAATTACAACAAAAGCAAGAAGGATGACACATTGCACATCCTGATCGCATTCTTCCCTGAAATATTTCCTAAACACATCTGCAATGTTTGGATGATAGTGAAGCGCCAAAATTGTTTTTGCAGATGTTGACGGTAACAGTGCCTGGGGATGGAGCGGTAGAATATAGGCATGTAAACCTAGGTATTATAATTTTTGGATTGGAGATTGGCAAGACTCCCATGCTGGCATTGAATTCCTTGGTATATAGAAAGTGACGTCAAAATGCGCACGTCGGTAAAGACCTTCATACAAGGTTAAGAAATTTTGCAGACTTCGCAAGGTACACCAGGAACAGCGAAAAAAGCGCTGACAACTTAACATTGTTACATAATAAAACTGATACTTTTATTTATTATTTCAGATTTCAAATATATCTTGATTTCTTTACAATTTCACGAAGGGTCTTTATTAATTTATTTATTTTTTTTATTTTTACAACTTTTACCCTAATTTATTTATTTTTTTATTTTTTTTTGTATTTTTTTTTTTTTTTTTTTTTGCAATTTCACGAAATTTACCTTATAAAAGAATGACACGTACACATAGCTGTTTTACCCATTTTTCAATGGACATTTCAAAAATCCAATTAATTTCTCCGATAACCATGATAACCTTGAATCCCGTTACAAGGACGCTATACACAGGCCATGCACGTACATCTACGTTACACGATAAATTCAGCAATTTGAACGGATAAATTTAGCTCATCTTCATTATCTTTTTCATTCAATTGAATTTATTCTTGTTTATCCTTCTTTGTTTCTTTCCTGCCATCAAGGAAATCGTATCATTCCATCAGACAGATAAACGGAGAAAGAAAAAAGGGAAATATCGATCTTATCTTTCGGCGATGATCCTGATAAATTAGATTGTATAGTGCACTACCAGAAAGCCAGTCGATCTTTGTGTGTAAAACCGTCTTTATAGAGACAGATTTCAGTGTAATAAGATCTCGACCTTCTTGTTTCTTAAACATGCAAAAATATGTGTGCTTTTCATGAATTTCAGTGACCAAAAATCTTGAAATTCAAATCATGGGCTACATCATGTAAAAAATAAAATAAAAAATAGCACTCATAGTAAAGATTTTGTTTCATTGTCACACTCATATAAGCGTTTTCCTATTAAAAAATGACAGAGGTCATAATCGATCAGAGAACAAGATAAAATTCCAATATGCCTACCTGATCTAATGCAGTCTGCGAGAGTTCCACCTAAAGATGTTTTCTTATCCTTTGCTGCTTCATAACGTTCTTTGGTCAAATGCTTTTTGAGCAAAGATTTGCTCTCGTTTTCTGATATTTTTTTCCAGAGGTCTTGTAAGTCAGACATGTTTTCTGTTCCTTGGTTTGCTTGCGACTGAAGATCTTTGCAGTAATTTTGATACATAGCTCTTGGCTCCTACACTAGCTTTCGTTGCCGTGGTAGTGACCGCATGTAAGGCTTTCGCTGATTGGTCAATAACTGCGCGTGTGTATACTTGTGACATGTCCATTCACACTGATGAAAGAAATTCATTTGATTTATGTGTATAGTATCGGTAAATACTGTTTACAAGAGTTCAGGTGTAATCTTGTGTACTTCTAATCTTTAAAAAGACGGTTCCTTGACCTCCGGGGAGACCGATTCACAATGAACATGAATAAACGTAGATAAGTAGTAAATGTAGAAATTCTTCATAGAAAAAACTTGTTTTTTAATAAAAAGTACGAATGGAAAAAAGAGGGATAAAATACATTCCAAATTATATGAAAATCGCTCTATATTACAGCGAATATAAGTGTAAAGGCGATCCACACTTACGTGCGCATGCGCACAGGTGCTCATTGAGTAGGTTTGACGCGAAGTTTTACCGAAAATGCGATTTTTAAAAATAAATATGATTTTAACAATCACGTTAATATTTTTTTGAAGTAATAACAGAATAGTCAGAGAACAGAAGATTTATAGAAATTTTCAAAACAGTTTGACAAAATTAAATTTTGAATAATTAAATTAAAAAAGAATTAGCTCTCAAATGACCTTGACCTTTGACCCCTGACCTTGAAAATTGAGAGGACTTTTATTTACATGTTTCTAGCTCTATATTTTACGAGGTGACAGACGAACATCGTTATACCATAATACGTCCTGTCTAAAGACAGGCAATTAGAATACAACGTACAAGCCACGGAAATGACCGATGTCTTTCCGAATACAATTATTACATGTACACATCAACATCCGAATGGTGCAATTTCGTCGTAAATTACATGTTAGTTGTTACATATATCACCGTAATTGATTCTTCAGTTGTTCTTCGACTACTTGAGGCAAAATTAATTCTGCATTGATTCTCCCGTTGACTATAGCCATGCCTCATGGATATCATTTATTAATAAACTGTATTAATTGGATGAAATTAACTATTTATTTGGCATAAGATATTGATAGTGAGATATTGGTTTGATTAATAATATAATGGTTCCCTCTTGTAGGCATCTTCTCGAGACAAGTGTACTTGATATCCCTTCGTGGGATGTCAAACGTATTATTCGTGATCATAAATTCGCCAATTTCATTGGCTCCGTAGTAAGGACCACCGGACCAATGAAAATCGATCTAAGGTGTCCTGGTTAGCATACGAAGCGAAGGTTTGAAAACAATATGGCTGCGCCCATAGAAATCTTTCGAATGAGCCGGTGTAAATTAAATTAGAACTGACTTAATATAAAGTGGGCGAATTACATGTATACGCGGGACTTTTAACGGAACCATTTATGACGCAACGTTCAATTGTTCAAACTGAAATTCTCATCTGGGATTGATTGCTTAGATATGAAAATTTAGTACTTAGTATGTTTTCAGAACTTATGAAATTCATTACTTCTTACATAGGCCCAAAGTTAAGGTCAAGGTCAAAAGTCATCAAACCAAATTGTAGTACTACATGTATATATGTGGTAAATATGTCTATGAAATATGAAAGGCCTATCATTGATAGTATAAATGAAAGAAATCAGCTTTCAAATCTTCTTAACCTAACTTGCAACATAAGCCCAAAGTCAAGGTCACAAGGTCAAAAGTCATGATCCCAAAATGTAGTTCTCTTTATGGTGAATGTGTGTATGAAATGTGAGAGGCCTACCATCAATAGTATAAAAGAAACCTGCTTTCAAAACTTCTTAACCGGACGGACGGACAGGATGATTCCTATATACATGTACATTTGTAACCCTAAACTTCGTTTGTGGGATATAATAAGAGGGACAGGCGTATAATTTTCAGCAATACATTTCTCGTGTTTTAAGGCACGGTCCATTTGATATTCGGGGGGGGGGGGGGCCCTTGGGGTTTTTAATAATCTTGCTCTTGCAAGTAATCTGAATTTGAAAAAATAACCTCAAAATTCGCTCGCCATAGTGTTTCACTTTATATAAAAATTTTCTTCTTGAATGGCAAGTTCATACTAAAAACATCAAAAGTATACATGCGACTGAGAATAAGGGGCTTCCTTCAATGCTTAAATAAATTATCAATATCATTTATACTATTAATAGATACAATTGTACATGTATCACCATAGAGTCTAAAATTTATATACAATCTTGGAAGGAGAATTTAATTAAGTTTTTCACTAGTTTACATTTCTAAATCTAAAAGTTTCTCTAGAAGACCCTCCTCTCAGGCTCTTACATGTTACATGACCTTATGTACATTTTGTGTACTGAAAATTATATCATACATTTTATTATAAAAATCCTTTATCTCTATTAGTTTAGAAGTAAATACAAGTTTTACATAAAAATTTAGTAATGTTTAGAGCAATTTAAGTAAAAATAAAAATAAAAAATCCGTTGAAAAACGCAAACATTTTTAATATACACATTAATATGGTAGAAAAAAAATTCCTTGCTCCAACTTTGTAAGAAAAAAATAATTTTGCATCGGTCCGGGGCGAAAAAAAAAATCTTGCTCCAACAAAAAAACCCAAGCCCCCCCCCCCCTCCTTAGAATACCAAATGGATCATGCCTAAAGATATATAAGGTACTTGATTTTGTACAAAAATCGACATATGTGTGCTTATTGATGACGAACTCTCAAGGGACATAAATGTTGAATGCTCACTATAGGCGGTGCTCAGAAAATCGTGGGACATGTGAAAATTCTAAAGAGCTGTTAAGATAAGGGCTTGATTTAGCCCTGAAATCACTCGATTATTTCTCGTGTGCTGTCCTTCTTTTTCAGGAGAAATATGGTCGAGATTAATATATAAAGTATTGGAAGATTCCTAGTATGTATTTCATTTAAATAGATGTGGCATAAGATGTTAAAATTACGGGTTGAAGAGGTAGGGGGTACTGATGAGAGAAAACGTCAAATATCGAGCGAAAATTCACCGAAAAATGCATTACTTTAAACAAATATGATGTTTATAATACTTCTGTATCTTTAAATGTCAAAATTTGATAAAAGAAATTAACCTTGACGTTATTTTATCGATATAATCGGCAAAATCTGCAATCCGGAAACTGAAAAACGGTTATATTTCGTATTTATCGGCCACATTTGTACATGTAGCTTTCAGGCGCGAAAGGAATACATGTACGCACAGTGTAGAAATAGACAACTTTCTCGTTTATTTCCTTATTTGATCGGAACATTCTATGAATAGATTGTTACATGATACTAAAAGAAAAAAAAATAAATTTATTTTACCGCTCTAAAGACCGATTCTAAAATAGTCATCCATCCTCCCTTTTTTCGTTTTTTTGCCTGTGGGAAATTGTTCCCCCCTCGGTTCAGAACCCCACTTGGCCAGAAAATTTGTTTTATTGATATTCACCTTTGGTGAAAGTGGCATTCTGGACCGAGGGGGGGGGGCAATGTTGTAGAAAAACTGTTCCAATTCCATTTATTTCATGGGAAAACGCTTATTTTGACCCCCAAATCGGTCTTATTTTGAATATTTTTTTCTTAACCTGACAGAAGATTCATATCTGGACCAAGTAACTTCTTATTTCTACCGAAATTTTTTCTCAATTTTGCATTTTGAAATTTCGTCTTTGCAGGGCAGATTTTACGCCTTATCTTAACAGCTCCATTGAAATCCGATAAGATGGAGTAAGGTATTTCGTACACTTGTCCCAAGAAGATGTCTTGTAAGCGGCAGTACTACATGTACAATGATAGGACGCCAATCTTAATTAATTGGAAGGAGGAAGGGAGGGGGCTATAAAGAAAATTATATAAGCCGAAGACAAACCGACAGGTAATCCTTTATTATGCTAATGAGATACCCGAGTCTCATCCGTTTTTAAGCTGTCAATCAAAAATTGATAGTGGTAAAAGGATTAAAGGGAACCAATCAAATACCAATAAGAGATGTTAACCCTATAGCGGTCAGTGAGGAAATGACAGAAAATTTACCTGTCCCCTTATATAGTCCCCCTTCGGCCTTCAAATATGCCCAATGTTCAGAATTGGATAATATTTGTCCTTAACTTTATTAATCACAGAATTTCAGAAAACATATAAGTGGCAACGATACATCCAGGATATTGAAACAAGTCACCCCATGTACATTTTGCTTCTTGTACCACTTGCACTTTGACTGACCAATCCTTTTTTAATAGAGAAGACAGGGCCCGACCACCTGTCTTCTCTCAATGTTGATCGGGTGATAACATGCATTCATGAGCTCGATACAGACTGCAGAATCATGTATATCCATGTGTTGCTTGGGCCACAGGAGCGCGAGCTCGATCTCCTTCTCTTATTTCTATTTGAAGGAAAGTGAAAGTTCTACAGAGATGGGGCGTATATAATTGAGGGTTATTGACGCCGAGCTCCTGTGACTTGGTGCCCTGCGTTTTGCTGTCTTAATTGTTTATGTCGTTATCTTACAATCAGGAGGTTATTTTAAAACACTAATTATGCGTTCTTCACTCTTCAGGGCCTTAGGGTAACCGGGAAAGTAGGAGGGTTGTACGCGAGTAATCTGGATAACAACACCATTTGCTATTTGCTTAGCAGATGGTCGTCCAAAGTCGGCACCGATTACCCATTTCTCTCGTCTCTTGCTGTTCTTCTCTACTTAAGAAATAACAACTAGCTAGCCGTTGTTTATTGTCCAGTAATTCCACAAGTCGCATGAACCAATCAAATTATCACCGAAGCGGCGAGGTGATAAGGAGCTGATAAGATAAGACGTAAAATCTGCCCTAAAATGTCGAATTTTGAAAATGGAAATTTTAAGAAAAATCGTTCGTGAATTTAATACAAATGCAGTATCCCATCAAACTCTGAAGTTATTTTAGATCTATCATGCATAATATTGCTAATATTTGGGTCAAAACTTGTCTTTTTCCCATAGAAATCAATAGAAAACGGAAAAGTTTTTTTGAACACTGTTCCCCCCGGAGATACAGAACTCCACTTATACTGGAGGTGTATATCCATGATACAAATTTTCTGGAAAAGTGGGGTTCTGTATCTCCGGGGGGAACACTACCCCAGAGACGAAAAACCAAAAAAGGAAGGGGGTGCATTTGTTAAAGAATCGATCTTTAAGATCATTAAATATGGAAAATTTGGCTATTTTTTCTCCATAATCCATCAAAAAATGTGTTCTAAATACGATCGATTGAAATGTACAACAACTAGGAAGGAAATAAGCAGGAGCGATGTGGATTTCTCCGCTAATGTGGATTTCGCGCTAAAAAGCTTCTATTTTAGCCATTGCATACAAAATAAGACGGTATTTTGAGTTCCGGATTTCATTATTTACCAATTAGAGGAAATAGAACTTTCGAAATGTATTTCTGATATACAATGTAGATGTATTTGATGTCTTTTAGTTAATATTTATCCATTTCAGGCAAAATATTCTATAATTTCTACGTTTTTGGTCGATATTATCAGTTTTATTACTCGGGTATCCCCTACCTTTTGGGCCATCATTTTAGAATCTTATGAGTATTTCATCGAAAAGTAAAACATACAAGAAGTCTTCAAATACATTTTATTTCAATAATGACTATCTTTTGTCTGCATATGTACCGTCATGTGGAAGAAATATGGCACGAGATTTAGGGCTAAAAACGGCCCTTATCTTATCAGCTCCTTTGATTGGTTCATGTGAAAATAGTGGAATTAATGGACAATGAATAACGGCTAGCTATAGTTGTTATAATTTCTGTTCTAATATAGCACGTGAATGGGCGGAGCTTAGCGCAATGGAAGTTTGTTGGAGATTTTACACCGGGCGAGTTCTATGGTACATATATGGAGAAAATTCAAAGTCATATTAGAATCTGTATAATTATTCGCATCGGGTGTTGTGAAGCTTTCTTGTGGGTGCGGCAGCCGAGTCTGGTTGGAGATCCCCTCCTTCCTTTTACTTACCTAGCTACCTTTAAAGTTTTGCTTACATGTGAAGAAATGGTATGAAATATTATAAATTGGTTTGAACTTTCCTTCAAGATAAAGAGTTGGAATACTTCCGTATATAACACTTACAACGTATTTTGTGTTGCAGTGTGGAGAAGTTAACTCGTTCCCCGTGACATGGGTGTTTTAAGTGTATCAATTACTTCTTACCAGCTCTGTCGCATGAAAGAAGCTTTTTTTTTTTTTTGGCACTTTATCAATTTGACATCGTAGATATTATTTTGCTATTTCGGAAAATTGTCATTTCATTCACAAATATAATCAAAATTAAAGGAGGTCAACATCTTAGCACCATCTCTCCAATGCTTTTTATTTGGATATGCTACTGAATCGACCCTACAGGAAATTTGAAGCTGCGCACTCTCTGCAAAGTAAAATTTGAAGCCCCGCACTCTCTGTACAGTAAATGCACAAAGGAGCTGATAAGATAGGGGCTGTATTTAGCCCTGAATCTCATCATGTATTTCTTCTACACTATGATCTATACGCAAGAAAAAACTTGATAATTACTAAAATGCTATGTGTTTAGAGATTCTTCATACAACTTCTATTTTGGTAAGCTTATTTTTAGATACTTAAATTACAGTCCAAAGAGTAGGGGCTAGCCATGTTGAAAAGAAGCTAATATAGATCAAGAAACATTAAAAATTAAAAACTTTCTGGCTAATATTGATATCTATAAACTTTAAAACATACATGTGGTTATAGTCTAAACAAGATACTACAGACTGGTCTAGACTTTATCTATAAATTTTAAAATCTTGAATCTGAAAAAACGGTTGTATTTCATATTAATTGGCTATAAATTATGCATTTTACCGCGAAATACACACTGTGTAGAAATAAACAGCACGCTCTTGTTTATTTCATTCCAAAATCTTGTGCATTTCATGTGAACATGTTTAGAATAAATAAATGAATGACTTTAAAGGGGAAAAAATTAAACTTTGCTTATATTATGGCATAAAACACAGATTCGTAAAAAGCCCCCACCCTCCCTTTTTCAGTTTTTCGTATCTGGGGTATCGTCCCCCCTAGCTACAGAATCCCACTTTGTCAAAAGATGTGTATTTGTGATATACACCTTCTGTAAAAGTGGCTTTCTGTAGCTAGGGGAAGGGGGGGGGGGGTGTTTACAACAAAAAGATTCCATTGATTTCTATAGAAAAAAAGACCATTCTGCCCCAAAATTTAGGAAACGATGCATGATAAGTCTTATCCAATTGCTGATTATGATGAAACCAAGAACTGGCATCAATTTTGTGAAAGAATTTTCTTGAAGTTCCCATTCTGAAAATTCCACTTTTTTTCAGGGCAGATTTTACGCCTTATCTTATCAGCTCCTTTAATTTTAAAGAATATAACCATGCAGAGGGCGCTACTAAAATGAATTGTGGCTGTGTATAAGAATCACTTAGGCTGGAAGCAACACGTGTCTGCTGCATAGTAAATTGGTTGAAATTTTGTTCAAGAAGGTATAGAGTTGGAACCCTTCTGTATTATATGCAGCAGATTATTACGATAACCAGTGACCCGTGACTTGACCTATTGCCGAAAAATCAATAGATTCAATTTTTGTCAATTGCTTAAACGTTTGATCGACTGCGATCAAATTGTACGTATGAAGCACATGTATAATCTTTCGAAGGCAATTTACATGCATCAGTTGTTTCAAACTACGGAGTGTGTGGATTAGTAACAAACATAGCTAATTTGTAATAAGTTAAGCTTCTTACGAGGGATAATCATTTATGTTGTTTTATTTCTCATATATGGATTATTTCCCTGTATTACACTGAATTTATTCCATAGTATAACCTACATACACATGTAGTAAATTATTGAATCATATCACAACATAAAATCTTTATAATACCGTTAACGTTAAGAGTTTAGTCTGTCTGTCGGACTTGTCTGTCTGTCTTTTGCCTTTCTGTTTGTCTGCCTTGCTTGTCTGCCTTGTCCGTCTGTCTGCCTTGCTTGTATGTCTGCCTTGTCCGTCTGTCTGCCTGCCTTGTCTATCTGACTTGTCTGTCTGCCTTGCCTGTCTGTCTGCCTTGTCTGTCTGCCGTGTCTGTCTATCTGCCTTGCCTGTATGTCTGCCTTGTCCGTCTGTATGTCTATGGGACAAATCTTCTCCAACAAATCAAAATCCCATTCACGTCTCTTTGATTCTTTTTATTTTCACAATGTGAAAAAAGTGCACTGATCCTTATATATATATTTTATCAGAAATCATCACAAGGTCTGTTTTTACAGCGATTTCAAAATTTCCAGAAAGCTGCATTGCCAATTCAATCAAAATCATAAAACAATTAACACATATAATCTTCAGCATTTTTAATGAGTATCATTTTGTTTTCTGTAAAGTACTAATAAACAACTTTGTTATAAATATCTACTATCTGTTAGACATAACATCACAGTATCAAAATTTGAAAGTAAATAAATATATCTATAAAAAAAAGGTGGAATAGCTTTAACAATGCACGCTTTTCAAATCAACTACTTCTACTTTTGGCATCCCATAATACGGGCACGGAGCAACCGCCAACACCTTTTATATAGTTCATAAAAAGTTAAAGCTGATGTATGTTATTATGCATAAGTACAGTATAGTTTCTATCACAACAAAAAACAATATCCTATACATAGATTATTTCAAAGAGAGAAAAAATTCACAATTTCTTGATAATATTCACACTTCACATCTAGTAAATATGGCCGCCGAAAAAAGTTTCCTGGAAACAAAATTTTGAAGACAGAAACAGACAATGTATTGTATAATGAGAGTAAAGTTCAATGCTGGTCATCGCAAATGTAAACAATTCAGGAATGGGAGGATTTTATTTCTTTGTCTGTCCAGATGCTGCAGCTTTCTCTGCTTTCATAACTTCTTCGATTCCTTTCCTCATTTCTGTGATGGCTTCAAATTCAGACAGACCCAGACGGCGCTTGTTAGAAATGTCATACACTCCACCCACTGACTCTGTATGCTCACCGTGAATACCTAAAGAAAAGGAAATTTTTACAATCCTAAGTCATGACATTAATTATTGCGAAAGCGGATTTTTGCGTTAATATCGTGAACCTTATGTGTAATATTGCAAACCGTACGCTTAAGGTTAGGGTTGCGACTACAGGGAGATAACTCTATTTTCATATGGTGAATATTTGAAAGCGACATGGACGATAAATGGTATAAGCTCAGGTTGTTGCATTATTTCAGAAAAAAATAACACTCCTTGAAATTTTCATTGCTGAATTGGTATTTTTGGGAAAAAAATGCATATTTTTCAATAAAAATCGCCGAAAATAGGAAAAAAATTGTCATTTTTGCAGGAGCTCAGCTTCTAAAGATTCAAACATCATAATATAAAATATTCATTATACTCTTTATAAATGAGAGAATTAGAAATTCGAACTTCGAGTAAATCTCTATGTTTTTGGGTCAAAATGTTGATTTTTTGCGCATATTATTGTGCTATTTATAGAAACAGTCATTTTGCTCAAAAACGAATTCGGGTACATATTGGTTTGACTGCTTTAGGATAAAGCAATACCATAGCTCTATACATAGAAAAAAAAAATTGTATACCTGGCGACCTTCTAGCTATTAATAAAAATAACGAGTTGTTGCCATGGTAACCAACAAAAACGTATTTATAAGAAAATACACTCCTTAGAACTGTTTATTTTATCAGAATTTTTCAAAATAGGATTTAATTCATACACAAGCTGTAAGAATCCAGAAAAATAAGAGTATATATGAGTTTTTGAAATTTCACGCTTTGCAGAGGTAAGTAAAGTTATGATGTGGTATTCTCGAAAATGTTAAAATAGGCCAAAAATGGACTTTTATAGCCAAAAAACAAGACGGGCAAATTTTAATTTTTTGGTCTGAATAGTTCGAGGAGATGTTCCTCTACATGTGGACATATCCATCTTTCTTCTACCTCATTTCTATTAAAAGTCGCCACCCTGACCTTAATATTGCGAACTTATGCTTAAGAATGCGAAATAAACACAACAAATAGGGAAACTAACTTAATTTATATTATATTAAAGCAGAACTTAAGCACTGATACCAAATTTAACTGTTAAGACTTTGTTATGTTTAATGACTTATGTTGCGTTATGTGATGTTTAGTGATTTATGTTGCAGTATTTGTTATGTTGTAGTTTGTATTGTGGGGATTCTTTGTTGAAGTATTTGTTATGTTGTAGTTTGCATTGTGGGGATTTTGTGTTGCAGTATGTGTTATGTTGTAGTTTGCATTGTGGGGACATTTTGTTGCAGTATGTATTATGTTGTAGTCTGTATTGTGGGGATTTTGTGTTGCAGTATTTGTTATGTTTTTGTCTGTATTGTGGGGATTTTGTGTTGCAGTGTTTGTTATGTTGTAGTTTGTATTGTGGGGAATTTGTGTTGAAGTATGTATTGTGTTGTAGTTTGTATTGAGGTGAATTTGTTTTGCAGTATGTGTTATGTTGTAGTTTGCATTGTGGGGATTTTGTGTTGCAGTATTTGCCATGTTGTACTTTGCATTGTGGGAATTTTGTGTTGAAGTATTTGTTATGATGTAGTTTGCATTGAGGGGATTTTGTGTTGCAGTAGTTGTTATGTTGTAGTTTGTATAGTGGGGAATTTGTGTTGCAGTATTTGTTATGTTGTTGTCTGTATTGTGGGAAATTTGTGTTTCAGTATGTATTATGTTGTAGTCTCTATTGTGGGGAATTTGTGTTGCAGTATGTGTTTTGTTGTAGAGTGTATTGTTGGGATTTTGTGTTGCAGTATGTGCAGAATGTGTTTTGTTGTAGAGTGTATTGTTGGGATTTTGTGTTGCAGTATGTGTTATGTTGTAGAGTGTATTGTGGGGGATTTGTGTTGTAGTATGTGTTGTGTTATGGTTTCTGTTGCAAAATGAGATGTGTTGTGGCTTGCGTTTGTGTTGCACTTTGTCTTTAACTTTGATTTGTGTTGTGACATGTGATGCTGTATGTGTTGTGGTTTTATTCTCAGGATGTAATTAATGCACTGTGGCGTATCACATGATACACAAATGATATGTTCCACGGGAATCCCCTTTAATTAAACAAAGTAAATACTGTCTAAATCTACTTTATATGAATTTATTTTAGGCCCATCATATGGCTATTATTATTGATTATATGATAATAATTTATTCTGGTCAAGAATAGACGTATATTTGGAGAACACTTAATTTTGTAATTTTGTATCTGTCCGTGCACCATATCTTAACATGTGGTGAGTAATGGAAAGTTTCTGTTTAAGTGTTCTCCGAATACACGTCTATTCTTGACTAGAATAGATAACCATCATATCATTGATGATAATGACCATATGATGGGCCTAAAGTAAAATCATATAAAGAAGATTTTAACAGTATTTACTTGATTTAATCAAAGGGGATTCCCGTGGAACATATCATTTGTGTATCATGTGATACGCCACAGTGTAATGCCTGTGTAAACTTTGTTATTTATTCACTTACTTGTCAATTTAAGAAAATCCAAAAATAATTACCTCTTGGCTGCAAATTGTGTTTGGCACAAATTTCGTTCAATTTCCCACTTTTAGCCAGATTTGGAACTTTGATATGTACGCTAGCCCTCATTGTTGTTCCCAAGTTTGTAGGACAGAACGTTAAGTAACCATGTCTGTCTGTCTTGGCAAATGTCAGTTTCTTCTCTAAAGTCTGTATTGCCTAAAAAGACAAAAATGTAATATTTTAAGTGTTAACTCAAAAAGTTCATCATTCAACAAATAAATTACAATGGGAAATAAGGTCAGTTTTGCGTCTTTTTATATAATTTTATATGTTAATCACTCGGCTCGACTTCTTTATAGTACAGGAAAAATGTATACCTTAACCAGCCTTTTGTAGACTTCAGCCAAGTTTCCTCCTTTCTGCATAGAAATAAATCTGAGATGGTCTTCCTCGTTAATCCATACCAAGAACTTTTTGTCCGCACTGAAGAAGATACCACGGCCGTATGGCCAATCGTCATAGCCTCCTGCGTCCCTCAACATCCTGAAGAGAGGTCAAAAGTTAAATACAAATATAAAATTTACAATTCTAAAATTCATTTCTCGTTAGCACATTGTATTGAAAAAAAGAACTGCAAAGGTATCCACATAATTATGTCCGTCTCAAATTATCATAGAACTGTGACCTTGACTGTTGACCTTCTGAAGATCCTATGACAAAAAAATTCAGTCTGCATCCTGCATATAAAATTTCAAGTGCTTCATCGCTTGTGACCTCGACCTTTGAACTCCCACCTGGAAAATCCATGAAGGGTGGTGATTCTTTTTGATATGTAGTAGAGGTGAAACGATAAGACAAAAGTAAATATATTACGACATTGCGATATTTTATCAGCTGTATTGCGATATACTGTTTCTTTTCATTTCTATCATTTTTTAATGAAAAATCCTGACAGGTCCCTCTTTGTATGTTTGTCCAAATTCTTCATATTTTCTTATTGAATTTTACATTGTCGATGGCATTCCCTTGAAAGAAGCTCACACTAGTTATTAAATCATTTTCATAGATTTTGCAATGATTTATTTCAATTTTGAACGATGTGGACCTAGGGTCGCTTGTTTACAATAATAAACTGATTATAATCGAAGTGATACAATGAACTCTAAAAAGGGCGATATATTGCGATACGCATTTAGTATCGCGATACCATACGAATTTTTAAAATATCGCAATGTATCGATATATCGTTACGCTTCTAGATGTAGTTACATTAATGTACAGCTGCATAAATTACGATATTTTATTGAACCTCGAACTGGACTGCGTAAGTCACGTAACGTGACAGCCTCCAATGAGGCGGCCTGGTTTGAGGCATGAAACACAAGATGGTTATATTTACCGAATTTCTTAACGCAAAATAATACAACCAATGGTTCAATTCTCATCGTAAAACGTTTGTAACATTTTTAAAGAGTACGACGTTCTTACGACTAATGATTTTATATGTGCCCCTTTCACAAGGATACTACCGGTATAAGACACGGACGGATAAACGAACGAAAGACTCCACAAAATAATCCGCCATTTGTTGTTCAATTCCGTAGCAATGCTGGGTCAAATTAAGGATATTTAAGTAATGACTGTCTTACTTTGGGTGTTCATGGTAGTATAATTCTGGTTGGTCACGTGCAAATTCCGTGAATCGCGAAGCGATTCTCGGAAAATTTGCACGTGTCCAACCAGAATTATACTACCATGAACACCTAAAGTAAGACAGTCATTACTTATATTTCCATTTGTACTAAATATCAGACTACCCGTTTAGCATTAATAATGAGCCCATTGCATGTTATAACGTTAAAAGTATCTGAACGTTGGTAAATTCTCCGTACTTTCAAAACTAAAGCGTGACGTCATAGTAGGCAACCAGAATTATAGTTTATAAATCCGTTTGCCTAACGGACGCTTAACATGGGGATTCCTCTGTAATGGAAATATTAGAGAATAATGGATAGACAGACAGACAGACGGGGATGTTGGGGTGGGGAGAGTTTAGCGGCGGGGGATATACATGTCTGCATGTACCTTTTTACATTCCCGTCGGATATATATTTGCACATGATATTTCAATTTTCCAAGTTCAAAATTTTGAATCTAACTCTTCTTTTCGGACGTTCATGAACATATATTACAGTGCTCAAAGTTGCGACTAAATTGGTCGCTTTTGCGACTGAAAATTTGGTTTTGTGACCGTAATTTAAATGAACTTTATTCATTTTCATCACTGAATTTAAAGGACCTGTAACGATAAGGCGTAAAATCTGCCCAAAAATAATGAAATTTTTAAGTACTTCATTTCTTTAATCAAGTTGGTAAAATACTTTAAAAGATAAAACCCCTTCAAAATCTGAAGAATTTTTTTCATAAAATTGCTCTAATAGAGAGATATTTGAGTATAAATGTGCTTATTTTGTATAGAAATCAATGAAAATCGGAAAAGTTTTCATAAAATATCGTTCCCCCCCTTGGAACACAATACCACTTCTATCTAAGATGTAATTTCATAATATAAATTTTCTGTAAAAGCGGAGTTGTGTTCCAAAGGGGGGAACAATAGTCAATTTACGAAAATGCGATTGGGCGGGTAGGGGTGAAGGAAAGATGTGAAATTAACAGAGAATTAGTAATTGGCATTTGATTAACTTCTGGCATAAAATTAACTTCTTTATTAATAGCTCTGAATTAATCAATTTTCAACAAAAAATATTCGTTGTTATTTACCTTTTCACTAACAAACCCCTTTATTTTAATTTTGGGCATTGATTCAACAGCCCCTCGCAATAAAAGTTAACAATTAGCGTTGACGACTGATGTACAAGTCAATCTTGGGAAAATGTTCAAAACATCCTCGGTAACATTCACAAAGTATTTAGAAAATTTAATTATGGTAAATGTAACAGAAATATGATTTTATATACTGAAAAAAAGCTTATTCAAACTAATTTTATAACGGCGGCGTTGTTAATTGTACAATATAAGTGAGAGTGAGTGTTCGATTATATATCTCTGGCCATGTGTTTACGGTCTGATAAATCCGGAATATAGTATTCGGAGAAAATCATGTTTTAGCACGTTACTTCTTATTGAATCTTCTCATTGTAATTCATTTTGACATTTTGATCAACAAAAACGACCGATTGTTAGAAAATTTCCGACATTTCACTCGCATTATTTATATCATAAAAAAGACCCCCACCCTCACTTATACGTAAAAATATAGGTTATTTATCATAATTATGTCAATAAAACTACTATATTTGATTAAAGATACTTGAATTGAAATAATTTCACGTACAGGACACATTTTAAATAATTCTGGTTGAGCTGGTATTGCAAGTAAAATTTGGGCAGATTACGGCTCTTAACGTTACAGGTCCTTATAACCCCAATTGATACACTGTGAACAATGTAAAAAAGACTTTCTTCACTCATAATTTTCTTTATTTGTTAAAGAACTTCTTTTACCATACGTAACAGCATGTCAAAGTGTTTTCTAGTCATACGAACACTAACAGCGACAAAATTTTGCTCATGGCAACCAAATTTTTGAATGGTCGACCAAAATCTAAGCAAGGTCGCATTTTGGCAACCAAATCTTGAATGCTACTTAGAGCACTAGCTGTCTAAGCCATTTTGAAACTTGTTTTGTGGGTATGTCTTACTATATTATGATCTTAAAGCGTCAGTCTTGTATTGCAGAATTTTTCCTTGTAATAGCGATTTTGCACTTCTTAAATTCTATTCGTAAAGTCCTTAATTCATAATTACTTACGGATCGTCATCTTTAAAGAGGAAGTGGTCCTCCACCAGCTGTTTTTCTTCCTCCTTTGTCATTGATTTTAGGCTGGTGTATTTACCCGCTAATTCGCCTTCTAGTGTATTGAGAGCTTGGACGGTCCTTTTCTCCATGTCTAATCTTTGCTGTAAAACAAGCATATGCATTGGTGGATGATCAATAAATGTGCAGCAAGGTCAATAAATGTGCAGCAAGGAAGAGAAGGGGAGAAGGGGCTGGTTCTGGGGCGACAGTAACCCTCCCCTCTCTTTGAAACTTGTCAAAAAAGAAAAACTTTCCCATTTTATGTATGTTTTTCTTAAAGCAATACGCTGGACCCCCCCCCCCCCTTTTCCCTTTATTTCTTTTTTAGATCAACCCGTGTGCATATACGATTTACTACCCAGGGAAGATTCGTGGCTTTCACTAGGTGGGTGTGACGGAAATGTCTAAAAATTGTGACAATTTGACATCGAAGATTATTTCTTTTACCTCATAGGGTGTTGTGGTTTGTCATATTGACCACATAGGGACTACTGAACATGTCTTGTATCCAAATTTATAGCGATATTTGTAATAGTACGGATACGAAACAGACGTATAGACAGACGGACAAACTAAGCTTTCTCTTATAATTATCACCACCAACACAACTTTTTAACCAGATCATAAAAGACACATTGTTGTCGCAGGCACGACCGTCAGCATCACAAGATCCACCAAAGTAATGGAAAAAGTTCTTGGGTGCCATCTTGAATCCTTGACTAGAGCGGAATTATTACAAAATTATATTTATTTTTTTATTCAGCAATACATTTTATAAAGCATGCGCAGTGTATAAATCTACCTGTAAAGTCGCAGCTGGCGGGAACGGGAATCCCTCGTGACTTCTGCCCACGCGCACACGAGTTGAGACGATCATCTCACCGGCTGGGTCAAGATCCGAGAATCCCAGATTGGCCATATCACCAAACTCTGGTTTGGGATGTTTGACTTCAGGGACTTTGTGGTAATCCTTGATAACGGCATCAAGGAGATCACTGAATGTCCCATAGCCTTCTGGGTCGCAGGCGTACACACCCACTCCGCTATTATGATGCAGTAATCCTGAAATATAAAATATTTTATTATCATGCAAACTAACATGATTTGTGTAAGTTTATGGTCATTTCTGGAAAATCTCGTGGTTATGGATGCAATAGATGCTAAAATATGATTAAGTATCAGAGTCCTCTGATCTTGACCTTTGACCATTTGACACCAAAATTACATGTATTATAGGATTCATCTTTGACTCATAGGAAACATTTCTGGCAAGTTTCATGATTACTAGTGTAAATGCAATACATGTTCAAAATGATCCGAAAACCATTTTAATCAGAGTTTTATGACCTTGACCTTTGACTTTTTATCCCAAAATTGATAGGGGTCATCCTGACCCATGGGAAACATTTCTGGCAAGTTTCATGATAATAGGTGCAATTCACACTCTAATTATTAATAATATGATCCGGACGCCATTTCAAATCACCAGTCTTGTGACCTTGACCTTTGACAATATGACAACAAAATCGATGGAGGTCATCCTTGACTCATGGGAAACTTCAAGACGAAAATTGCAATATGAGCCCTTATATGATCCGGAAACCTTTTTAATTATCAGTCTCATGACCTTTGATTTTTTCCGTTTTACCCCAAAAGCAACAAAGAAAAGGGGACATCATTGACTTATGGTTAATAAATGTGTGATATGAAGTTTCATTGCACTAGCACTTTTCCTAGTTGAAATATAATCCGTAAACCAATTGTTAATGCCCGCCCGCCTGTCTCAATGTTAATAAACCTACCATTATCATATTTTACGATCCAAACCATTGAATAGTTTACAAATTTCATGCTTCTAAACCACAATGCAAGTTGAGATTCGTGTGGAAAATAATAGAAAACATGAAAAAAAAAAACCCACTCAAATACACATTGAAAACGAGGAAACTTTCAACTTTGGCAAATATAACAGGGCCGGGGTTCTGATCCCTCAACTCCCCCCCTCCCCTCTTGATCCGTGCTTAAAACGTATTTTGGGATTTTTTTATAACTCGCTGGTATTGTGCGTGTTAGGCACATGTAGTATTAATCACAGGAGTATGACACATTCTCCGTAAACCCACCTGAGTCAAATAACGTTATATGGGTGTTTGACTCTCGGGGGGATATTTGACTCAGGGGGGTTTACGGAGAATGTGTCATACTCCTGTGGTATTAATCTTGCTCATAGGCGTAAATTCAGCTTCTTTTCCTTTGTAACCCCCCCCCCTTTCCAAAAAAAAAAAAGAATATATATCTTGAAAATGACATACCTGACTTTGCACAGTCCAGCAGATCGCCTCCTAGACTCGTCTTTTTGTCCTTGAGTTTATTGAATAAATCTTGTGTTAAGTGTACTTTAAGAAGGGACTTGCTATTCGACTTGTTCAGTTTTGTGAACTCTTCGTCCAAGACTGAAAGAAAATACCCTATACTGAAATACAGTGCTAGCGGTAGAGGTAAATAGGAGTGGATTAGGGAATCTAGAATTCATATGGTAATCAAAGATATACATAGCTTGCCGTAGCAGGTTAAATAACTTTTAAAATCAAAAGTACATGCATCTCATGTTAGTCCTATCCCTTCAAGAGCTATTCTTTGAAAGAGCAAAATTAAAAGTAGTTAATAGCCATTCTCTGTAAGGACCAAAATCGTTCGGCACGGCATGTCATGGATTTTGATGATTTTCGGTATAATGGGTATATATTGAGTACTGACCATGAAAATAACACTTTTCATCCAATGTGACCTCTGGTTGCCATGGTAACGAGGTCATTCTATTTATAGCACTTTTGGGACCATGAAATAAGCCAGCTCCGGAGACTTCGTTGCTATGGATACCACTGTAACAGCTTGTTCATCTTTATATAATCTATTCTTCCTTACTTCCATTCTTACTTAGTACACTTAGTTATGTGATATTTATTACAGGAAGCTTATTGTATTAAGCCAAACTAAGTCAAAATGAAGCGAAAAATAGAGGTGAAAATAAGGGCCAATTAGTGTGTTTTTGACCATTTTCAATCTTAGATATCACAAAAGGCACCAATAGGAGACTAGTGATTTTCAACAATGGAAATGTGTGTTTATTGACAAATAAAATGAACGAAAAATTGGAGTGGGTATTTAAGAATTTTACCTAAATTCTGTCGTCAAAGACCGTTGCCATGGCAACATTAGACCTTTTTGCTCGTTTCATATTATCTTTGAAATTGATTTTATTCCTCTTTAGAGTTACATAAGATTGTCAAAATGTATGCATGTATAGATATGACTTGTATCTTTTACATAAGAACAATTAAAATGTTCAAGGTCATTGGCTTGATGTTCAAGGTCATTTATACTTTGAGACTCAAATTTTGCATAAAATATTGATTTTTTAATTTTTTTGTTACCGATTTTAGTGATTTTTTTATTTATATATTTTCATAGGTCATATATATTATGAAAGCACATGAATATAAGAAAGACAAATCTTAGAATTTATTGAATTGTAGCTATTCAATAGGAAAATATTTTTCCGTCAAAAAACAATAAAAATACAGATATCGTCCCTTTTTTATCAACATACTCACCAAATATTTAGATATTCGAAGATGTGAAGAAACGTAATCAATAGTTCTAAGAAATAAGTGATACATTTATCATTTTATGGCAAATAACTGTTAAGTTCAATATTTCAAGGTTTCTAAAATATTGACACCTTCATTTTATGAAAAATCAGGATTTTTCGTCAAATCTGGTCAATTAAAGTTTAATGACCTTGAAAATTCAGTGGGTGACCTTGAAATATTTTCAAGGTCATTTTTATATCAAAACGCCTTTGATAGATGTATACATGAACTTCTGTTCCAATATCATGCGTAGATAGTTTGATAGAGGTTGTGTTTAAATTCATCGTATTGAAACCTTTCAGACGATTGTTGCCATAGCAACTAAATTTGATGCTGCTTTGCATATAAAAGGACAAATTAGCCCAATTAATTTTTTATATTCATGTAGAGTTCAAAGATGATACTAATTGGATAACTACAATTTGGACTTCAAAAATTGGTGCTTTTATGAAATTTTCAACCTTGTAAAACAGTAAAAACATGCAAAAAAAGGTCTTTGAGTGCCCAAAACAAAGCCTTTTGATACCCTGTTTAGGCCCAATTTTTCATCTTGTATACATAAGGCATCCGAGATGAATGTAAAAAACTTTACAAATATGCGTAATAATAAGGATTAAAAGAAAATAATCAAAGCAATTTAATATTTAAAATGAACCTGTTTCCATGGTAACGAAGCCTACAAATATGCCTTGTCCTATAGATTTTCCCGATTTTTGAAACTTCAGACACGGTTACCATGGCAACGACAACCTTTTTGAAAAAAAACTGGGGTTGATTTACATACTAGTACTTCATATTGAACTTCCATACCAAAAATCTCAAAAATCCATGACATGCCGTGCCAAAATGTTTTGAAATTCTTTGGTTCTTACAGAGAATTGCTGTTAAAAAGTTGAGGTCAATGTCACTACGTTAAAAGTTATTGCCTCAAATGAAAGGTCTTAGTAATAAGATATGCATGAAATATAAAGTTCCTTTCCCCTATAGTTAAAGAGATGAAGGCCAAACTAATTTTGTAAAAGTCAGAGTTTAAGGTCAATGTCATTTGGTCAAATGAAAACTCTCATCACAAGGTATCTACATGTGAAATATATCAAAACCCTACCTCTTATAGTAGAAGTGATGTAGCTCAGGTTAAAAAAATTGAAAAGTAGGTCAAAGTCCAAGGTCATTTGGTCAAAGAATTGAAAGGATATAGTCTCAAATGAAAGGTCTCGTCACAAGGTATTATCATGTGAAATATCAAAGCCCTGCCTCTTATAGTTCAAGAGATATAGGCCAGATTAAAGTTTTTGAAAAGTGGATCAAAGTCCATGGTCAAGGCCACAAGGTCAAAGGATATTCTAGTAGTAAAGGTCTCATCACAAGGTATCTACATACATGTGAAATATCAAAGCCCCCCTTACAGCTTAAGAGATATAGCCAAGGTTAAAGTTTTTAAAAAGTAGGTCAAAATCCAAGTTCTAGGTCACTAGGTCAAAGGACACGGTCTCAAATGAAAGGATTATCACACGGAATCTACATGTAAAATATCAAATCCCTAACCCTTATAGTTCAAGAGATGTAGCCCAAGTGTTTGAAAAGTAGGTCAAAGTCCAAGGTCACTAGGCCAAAGGTCATGGTCTCAAATAAAAGGTCTCGTAACAAGGTATCTACTTGTGAAATATCAAAACCCTACCAATTATAGTTCAATAGATAAAGCCCAGGTTAAAGTTTTGTCTACGGACGACGACGACGACAACGACGCCGAGGGTATGACATTTGCTCTCTAGACTTTTTCGTCCCGGCGGGCTTAAGAGTTGACTTCCATTTAATAATCGTACAACAAGTTTGTGAGAAACTTTTTGCTATGTGTGCGGGATTTTTGGGTGTTTTTTTTTTGCATTTTGTTTTGGATGCTATACTAGATTCTTTCCTGATCTTCAACATGAGTTTGAAAATTCTATGGTAATAATCATGCAAATTCCTGAAACATTTTATGAAAATTAAATGAGAATATACTTTGAATAAATTCTAATAATTTTTCACAAAGAAGATATAATAAAGAAAATCTTACATTTCTTTCTTGCTTCCTTCTCTAATTTTATAATTTCTTCGATTCCTTTCCTCATTTCTGTGATGGCTTCAAATTCAGTCAGTCCCAGACGACGCTTGTTAGAAATGTCATACACTCCACCCACTGACTCCGTATGCTCACCGTGAATACCTGGATAGAAGGACAATTTCAAGCTTAAATTCTAAATAATTTACATCATATATATTTCTAGTAATTACTACTTTTAAAGAATTAAATAATACTTCAAGTCTTCACAAAAAAAGGCGAACAAAAAAAAAACAAACAAACAAACAAACAAACAAACAAACAAACCGAATTACATGACTGTATAATGCGTATAAAAAGGTAATCCAAATCTTTAATAAAAAGTCGTATACAGTTTTTATAAATATTTATTTAATTTAAATCTGAGATGAAATTATACCTCTTGGTTGTAGATTGAACTTGGCACACTCTTCGTTAAGTTTTCCACTCCTGGCTAAATATGGAACCTTAATATGCACACTAGCCCTCATTGTTGTTCCCAAGTTTGTAGGACAGAACGTTAAGTAACCATGTCTGTCTGTCTTGGCAAATTTCAGTTTCTTTTCTAGTTCTTGAATGGCCTAAAACAAATCAGATTGGAACTATCAGTAATCGTTGGCGGATCTATGATTAAAACGAATGGCCAAAGGGGGCCACATCGCTTACCTGAATTGCAAACGAAAGAATGATTTTAGGACAATTTGGTGGAAGCCTTTAAGTATTCCTTTAAGGTTTCATGAAATTATGTGCATCAGTTCTTGAGATGTCAGAAATGTGTCAGCCAATCAGAGCCCTCGGTGGCCATATTTGTTGACAAGTTGGCATGAAAAACACAAACTTGGAAGATGACCTTGAGTACTTGCTTCCTGTAAGGTGTCTTGAAATTCCGTGCAGGGTTTGCAGAGGAGAAATCGAAAATGCGTCAGCAAATCGTAGCCCTGGGTCGCCATATCTGTTGACCGATTGGCACGAAAAACACAAACTTGGTAGAGGACCTCGAGTACTTGCTTCCTGTAAGGTTTCGTGAAATTCTGTGCAGCGGTTGCAGAGGAGAAGTCGAAAATGTAAAATGTTTACGCCGGAAGGACGGCGCGCTATGACTATAGCTCACTTGAGCTACGCTCAGGTGAGCTAAAAATAGCAATCAAAGGAATGCTTCTGTCGCCTGCGAAGCGGTTGGATCAAATTTGGAGGTCTAGGTCACTTGGTTCAAAATTATTAGCACAGTAGGAAAATAAGCCTTTTCAAATGAATTTCACATGTGAAATATCAGACCTCTTACTCATCAATTAAAAGATATGGTCAATCTCAAATTTTCAGAGAAGAGGGTCAAACATTTAGGTCAAGGTCACTACATAAAAAGTTTGGTAGCAAAAAAAAGGTCTCATCATAAGAAATACATGTTTGAAATACCAAAGCACTATCACTTACCAATCAAATAAAACACCACAAAAGACGGTATGGCCGGATTGCAAAGTACGTTTTTGTCACTAACTGGGTCAAGGTCAATAGGTCAAATAATACAGCATAAATTGAAAGGTTTTGTCAGAGGCAACCTACATGTATAAAATAAAGTTTCTACTGCATACAGTTCCATAGATTTTGCTTAAACCAGAAATTTTAACCAAAATCTTTGAGAAGGTAAAAGTCCAAGGTCAAGGTCACTAGGTCAAATGTAACGGCATAAATTGAAAGGTCTTGTGATGGACAAGCTTCATGTATAATATAAAGTTTCTACTGCATATAGTTCCATAGATTTTGCCTCAACCAGAAACTTTAACCAAAATCTTGACGGCAGACGGACAGACGGACGGAGGACGGATATCGTCAATCTATAGGCGGGAATTGCTGTGCAATCCGGCCAAAAATTAAGCCAGTCTAAATTTCTTTAAAAAGTAGGTCAAATATCTAAATTCAGGTCACAAGGTAAAAATTATGGTACGTTTAGAAAGGTCTTTTTACAAGGAAAACACATGTGAAATATCAAAGACTTACCAATAAAAAGATATAATCAATCTTTTTTTTTGAAAAGTAGGTCAAATATTTAGGTCAAGGTAACAAGGTAAAAAATTTAAACTATAATTATAACGGTATGTTTAGAATGGTCTTGTTACAAGGAATACACAAGTGAAATATCAAAGCCCTATCACTTAACATTAATTTTGTGCAATAACGAAAACCCAGAATCACAACACAAAACACTTCAATTTCCTATTTTCGAAAACCAGAGTTACTTTCCATTTGAGACGGTATCTGACGTAGACTGATTATGACGCAATCAATTTCTATGGTAACAGTCCTAAAAATCTGGGAGATGACGGTATAAAATGGACGTTGCCATACCATTTTCATGACGTCACAATGGTTTTACGTCAGATACGGTCTGTAAGGGGAAAAACTCTGTATTCCGCAAAGACTCAATACCTAGTAGTCGTTCTTATACATGTAGGTATTCTATTCACATAAGATCCAATTACGACAGATGAACATACCTTAACCAGTCTTTTGTAGACCTCAGCCAAGTTTCCTCCTTTCTGCATAGAAATAAACCTGAGATGGTCTTCCTCGTTAATCCATACCAAGAACTTTTTGTCCGCACTGAAGAAGATACCACGTCCAGTCGGCCAGTCGTTGTAGCCTCCTGCATCCCTCAACATTCTGTTGGACAGACGATGAAAACGCCAGTTAGAATTTGATAGTCCGTTTACCAATTTTAAAAAGAATGAACAGGTAAATTTGACCAGTACACATTATACTGTCTTTATTTAACAATGGGATGTGGTTCACGTTAGGCACGGTCCATTTGATATTCTGGGGGAGGCTTGGGTTTTTTTTCGAAAAAGAATAATTTTGCTCTCAATTTTAATGAAAAAAATTAATTTGCTTACGGTGTGACAGAAAAAAATAATCTTGCTCTTACAAATAATCCGAATTTGAAGAATTACCATAAAATTTCGCTAAAATTCTTGAAAATTTTTCGGCTCGCTTCGCTCGCCGCAGTTTTCAAATTGTATCAAACATTTTTGGCTCGCTTCGCTCGCCATACTTTTCTATCAAAACATTATTTACTAATAGCATTTTAAGTTCAGATATTTGAAGATATCAAAAGTTATACATGTATGTGAATGAAAAAGGGCTTCCTTAAAAGCTTAAATATATTACCAAATTATCAATATTTATGTATTGCTGTTAATACATGTTGCATGTATCCCATAGAGTCATGTTCTTGTAAGCTTGGAAGGAGAACTTCAGTAATTCACCAATTTACAATTCTTAGTCACATTTAAAAAATTGTCTAGGAGACCTTCCCCTCAGACCCTCTTATACATGTTATATACATATACCTTATATAAAATATTGAGAATTGTATTGTAAAAATCTTTTATCTCTCTGTTTAAAAGTGAATTGAATACTTGCATAAAAATAAACTAATTTATTAATATTTAGAGTTTTGAGTAAAAATATAAATAATATCTATTGATAAAACACAAACATTCTTAATATGCGCATCACTTTGTTAAAAAAAAATTTCCTTGCTCCAACTTTGCCGGAAAAAATAATTTTGCCCCGGTCCGGGGCGAAAAAAATAATCTTGCTCCGACAAAAAACCCAAGCCCCCCCCCCCCCTCCCCCCGAATATTAAATGGACCATGCCTTAGGCATCTTTGTATGAGAATGAAAGTACTTCATGCATCTTTGTATGAAAATGTAAGTACTTTAGGCATCTTTGTATGAAAATGAAAGGAGTTTAGGCATCTTTGTACGAAAATGAAAGTACTATCCCTCATGTACTATCACTCATGGTTACGGGATACGATAAATTTCTGAAACACAATAGCAGACTTCAATTGTAAAAAATGTTCATCATTGAAATCGTTCTATTGTTTTTTTTTTTTTTGGTAAGATGTGACTGTGAAACACTAATTACCCGTCAGCAGCAATCTTTTGTGTATAGACATTGTGAATATTCATGGTCAAGATCACAAGGTCAAATTTCGATACCAAAAGAAAGTTCTTGTAAAATGTACAAACTCTCAACTCAAACTCAAATCAATTCAAAAGCTATGTGCAAGGTTAAACACTGTAGGCAATCAAGAAAGATTGTTTCGACTGGGGTTAGATTTTCGGGGAGTTCGAAGAAGGGGTCTGGAGCCAAGCGCATAAAGCTATAGCTAGCTTGCTGGGGAGGCACTGTTCAAGTGAATAATGTAAGCTCGGTTTCCGTTACAAAGGCTCAAATCATAGGAGCTCGATGCCAACAACCTTCAATGACACCCGCCCTTTCACGTTCTCTATAGTCAAAGGAAAGTACAGGCAGATATACTTGAAGTTGTGGATCGTTGGCATCGAGCTCCTGTGGATCAAATAGAGTCTCGGAGACACGTGAGAAAATCTGGTCAAGAACTTTGTTGCTTAATCACATATATTTGAATCGTGCAATCTGAAGCTAAAGTAAGGTTTACACATAGACACTATGCCCCAAGATATCCACAATTGGGCAAAATAGTATAGTTCCGTGCTTTTTAAATACGTTCCATTGCGATCACATCGACGAGCTATCACGCTTTGTCGCGCTCGATCACGCTTCTCAAGGTCTCTCATGATCCTCACAACTAGACATCACGCTGTCTCGTGTTCTGTACGATTCAATCGAATCGTAGAATCGCGACTAAGTGTTAACCGAGCAAGGAATGTGCTTTTCAAGAATTTTCTATTATTTATGACTACATGTACCTAGATAGTTATACTGGAATAATAATTTTACTTACGGATCGTCGTCTTTAAAGAGGAAGTGGTCCTCCACCAGCTGTTTTTCTTCCTCCTTCGTCATTGAGCTAAGGCTGGTGTATTTACCCGCCAAATCACCACTCAGTGTCTTCAATGCATCACATGTGATTCTCTCCATCTCTATCCTTTGCTGTAAACATACAAGTTAATTTACCTTATTTTGTAAAGCCTATTGATAATAAGTAATGACCATTTATAATAAACTTAGGATCCAAAACTTTATATATGCAGCCAAAATCTATTTGCCTCCGAAAAAGCCCATGATGGGGCATAAAATTGATATGATTTACTCAAGATTGTTCAGTGAGGATCGAGATTTCCAGAATTTGGATAGGAGAATACTGTAAAAAAGTTACCCGACTTTCAACGCAATTATTCATTGACAAACTCTCCATTACGATCCCCCTCGTTGAATCCCCCCCTCTCTCTCTCTCTCTTTGAGACCCATTACACCTCACATACTAGCTTCACCACTATATAAGTGTTCTCCAAATATACGTCTATTCTTGACCAGAATAAATTACCATCATATAATTTACAATAATGACCATATGATAGGCTTAAAATAAATTCATATAAAGTAGATTTAGACAGTATTTACTTGGTTCAATCAAAGGGGATTCCCGTGGAACATATCATTTGTGTATCACGTGATACCCCACGATGATATCTACAATTTACATGATCCAAAAAGGTGACTTTTCCTCACCTGTTTCGATGCGACTGGAGGGAAGGGAAAGTTTTCGTGACTTCTGCCCACGCGGACTCGTGTAGAAATGATCATCTTTCCTTCAGGATCGAGGTCTCCAAATCCCAGATTGTCCATGTCACCAAAGCTAGGTTTGGGATGTTTGACCTCAGAGACTTTGTGGTAATCCTTGATGACGGCGTCCAGGAGATCCTTGAATACTTCATATCCCTCTGGGTCACAGGCGTACACACCCACTCCACTGTTATGGTGCAGTAATCCTGCAAAAAAGTAAGTTCATACGTTAGACGATCTTGTCGAAGGAGGAATTTGAATATCTTGGAGTACACTGCTCACAATTTGACCTTGACCTAATGATCCTGACCTTAAATGGTCTGATCCCATGTAATAGACCACGGCCCTAAGTTGGGCTTACTGACCTGAGACAGTGTTTAATTTTAAGGGGAAGGGATCGACGAATGTTAGATGTTGTACACATCTGTCTGTAGACATTCACGTGCATAAGATTTGACCTTCACCTCTGAACCCCAAATTCCCTGCATTTTGGCTTTCCTGTATGAAAGGTCTAGATCATGATTACATATCCACATACGAATAGCGTTCATCTAACTATCCGATTAGGTACAAATGTATACTGGAAGGGCCCGGATCTCGAACAAGACTCGCTTGCAGCAGTACAGACCCACATACGAACAGCGTTTAAGGTTCCAGACTCAAACACTGAAAGCGTTTAACGTTCCAGATCCACATATGAACAGTGCCCAAGGATTCAGACCCACATATGAACAGCACTCAAAGTTCAAGAACCACTTATGAACAGTGCCCAAGGATTCAGACCCACTTATGAACAGCGCTCAAGGTTCCAGACCCACATTTTAACAGCGCTTAAGGTTCTAGGCCCACATATTAACAGCGCTCAAGGTTCTAGACCCACATATTAACAGTGCTTAAGGTTCTAGACCCACATATTAACAGCGCTTAAGGTTCTAGACCCACATATTAACAGCGCTCAAGGCTCTAGACCCAAATATTAACAGCGCTCAAGGTTCCAAGCCAACATATGAACAGTGCTCAAGGTTCAAGACCCACTTATGAACAGCGCTCAAGGTTCTAGACCCACTTATGAACAGCGCTCAAGGTTCCAGACCCAAATATGAACAGCGCTCAAGGTTCTGGGCCCATATATGAACAGGGTTCAAGGGTCTAGACCCACATATTAACAGCACTCAATGTTCCAGATCCAAATATGAACAGCGCTCAAAGTTCTAGACCCACTAATAAACAGTGCTCAAGGTTCTAGACCCACTTATGAATAGCGCTCAAGGTTCCAAACCCACTTATGAACAGTGCTCAAGGTTCCAGACCCACTTATGAACAGCGCTCAAGGTTCTGGGCTCACATATGAATAGGGCTCAAGGTTCTAGACCAACATATTAACAGCGCTCAAGGTTCAAGGGTCTAGACCCACATATTAACAGCACTCAATGTTCAAGATCCACATATGAACAGCGCTCAACGTTCTAGATCCACATATTAACAGCGCTCAAGGTTCTAGACCCACATATTAACAGCGCACAAGGTTCCAACCCAACATACGAACAGCACTTAAGGTTCTAGACCCACATATGAACAGCACTCAAGGTTCCAGGCCCACATATGAACAGCGCTCAAGGTTCTAGACCCACATATTAATAGTGCTCAAGGTTCCAACCAAACATACGAACAGCGCTCAAGATTCCAGGCCCACATACAAACAGCGCTCAAGGTTCTAGACGCACATATTAATAGTGCTCAAGGTTTGAACCAAACATACGAACAGCGCTCAAGGTTCTAGACGCACATATTAATAGTGCTCAAGGTTCCAACCAAACATACGAACAGCGCTCAAGATTCCAGGTCCACATACAAACAGCGCTCAAGGTTCTAGACGCACATATTAATAGCGCTCAAGGTTCAAACCAAACATACGAACAGCACTCAAGGTTCCAGGCCCACATACGAACAGCGCTGAAGGTTCAAGACCAACATACGAACAGCACTCAAGGTTCAAGGCCAACATACGAACAGCGCTCAAGGTTCTAGACCCACATATTAACAGTGCTCAAGGATCAAGACCAACATACGAACAGCGCTCAAGGTTCCAGACCAACATACAAACAGCGCCCAAGGTTCTAGACCCAAATATTAACAGTGTTCAAGGTTCCAGGCCCACATATAAACAGCGCTCAAGGTTCCAGACCAACATACGAACAGCACTCAAGGTTCTAGACCAACATATGAACATGCAACGCTCAAAATTTGAAAACCATATACAAACAGATTATATATCAACATACGAACATACAAACAGTATTCAAGAATCAAGATATCTGACCCATATTTGAACAGCGTTTAAGATTATAGAGCCACATAAGAACTTGATCGTCAAAAAAATGTGCTGAAATTCGGCCCCATTTCCCAACATTAAGAATATGGTTTTCTGTAAAATGTGTGAAAAATCCCCTCTCTCATTATACCAACAAACATATAGACAGCATTCAAGGTACGAACATAACCTACCTGACATTGCACAGTCTAGAAGATCTCCCTTAAGCTTGGTTTTCTTGTCTTTGAGTGCCTCAAATACCTTTGGTGTTAGGTGTTTTTTCAGGAGGGACTTGCTGTTTGAACTTTGTAGTGCCTTGACTTTCCTTTCCAAAACTGCAATGCAATTATTACAATTGTTATAATACTCTTCCAAAAGCAAAGTTTTGCAACCGAATATGGCATTGAAACAAGATGTGCTTCTGACACACAAATGCCCCCATTGTCATTTTTATTAATTTAAAAGCATAATACTGAACGTATTATTATCTTACATTTAGGTCTTTCGATAATTTCTTCTTCCATAATTTTCTTTATTCCTTCACTCATTCCACTGATGGCTTCGAATTCAGTCAGTCCCAGACGGCGCTTGTTAGAAATGTCATACACTCCACCCACAGACTCCGTATGCTCACCGTGAATACCTGGACAAGGAAAGAGAAAAGAAATAAATTTGTACTCAGAATAAACATAATTTACATTTGTTTCATGGTTAAATGGACAATAATACATTTCTATTTATCATTAAGGGTAGTCGTCGTCGTTTGACGATGGAACAGACATGCTTTGAATCGATGCAATTGCCGACTTGGCATTTTACGAGGAATTTCTAAAGTCACGTGATGGGCTATTGCGTTTATCGAGTGACAGTTGGTTTGGTACATTCACTTGAGGGAAACGAAGATGGAATGTAAATAAATTATATATATATAATTTTATTACTATAGCTTTATTATATATATGAGGTACAGTGGACAAATTTATTATTTATTAATAAAACTGGCTAAGCTAAGCAATTGTACCTCTTGGCTGCAGTTGGTATTTATCACACACTTCCTTCAGTCTGCCAGCGTCCGCCAAAAAGGGAACTTTGATATGTACGCTAGCCCTCATTGTTGTTCCCAAGTTTGTGGGACAGAACGTTAAGTAACCATGTCTGTCTGTCTTGGCAAATGTCAGTTTCTTCTCTAGTTCGTGTATGGCCTAAAAAATAACAGTCGATTGTTTTTTTCTGATATAGAATAAGGACACCAATGGATTCAGTATTATAGTGTCCTTTGACATTTGAAATATTGAAATATTCAAATTTACTAGACATAGGACAATAGCATTTGTACAATGTTATCAAATTAAATATGTTCTCTCGATGCCCAGGTCAAACCTCTAGATGTTGAAATCAAGAAATTAATCTTCATGCACCCCTTCAAGCCCTTGTGATTTTTTACTACTGACTAGAGCTCTGCAACTTCGCCAAATTGTTGACACAAATGGACAGATTGACAGACGGACGAATGGACGGACGGACAACATCACTTATTCAGCAAGGTGAGCATTTTTAAATGCGCAAGTCAATCATGCTTGTTCGCAATTAAAGCACTTCCGGTCGTCGGTCGATCTCTTAAGTCTTTTCGTCGTATGAAGTCGAGAACATGGAAAATATAATCGTCGAAAATAATAAGTTCATGTACCTTAACTAGTCTTTTGTAGACCTCGGCCAAGTCACCTCCTTTCTGCATAGAAATAAACCTGAGATGGTCTTCCTCGTTAATCCATACCAAGAATTTTTTGTCTTTACTGAAGAAGATACCACGGCCAATCGGCCAGTCGTTGTAGCCTCCTGCGTCCCTCAACATCCTACAGGAGATAAAAAAAAAAATTCATGAGCTGTCCAAAACACAGAAAAACTATACCATCGCAACTAACAATATTCTGTAATCATATTCAAGCTAAAATATCCCTCAAAAATTGTCAAAAATAAATTGTACGTGTTGTTATACAAAAATTCCAATAAATACTCAGACCGACTGATCAAATGGTTTTTAAACAATTCAGACTTACAAAGAGGCATAATGTTGCTTTTTTTAAAATTCTATTACATTCTTTTGAGACATGCGGAATGGAAAATGGAACCGGTCCAGGAATCGAACCCGAGACATCCTGCTTTCTTGGCAGACGGGTACGAGTAACGATGTACGGACCGTCACACTTCGAGGTGTGTAGAAAATAAAACAAAAAGAAGTCGTTGGAGAAAAAGCCTGTGTTTGCGAAACACGAATGCCCTGGGGCCCGGTGGCATCTTTGTTAGAATAAACACCATTTTCTGTTAAGTACATATATGTGAAAGGTCAAGGTCAGGGTCACTTGGTGAAAATCTTTTGGTATCGATGAAAAAATCTTGTGACAAGGAATACAAGTGTGAAATACATGTATGAAAGCCCTATCACTTACCATTCAAAAGTTATGCTCAATGTTAAAGTTTTTGAAAAGTAGATCAAAGGTCAATTGCAAGGTCACAAGGTCAAAAATGTTGGTATCAATGGAAAGGTCTTGTCACAAGAAATACACATGTGAAATATGAAACCCCTATCACTTACCATTCAAAAGTTATGCCAAATGTAAAAGTTTTTGAAAAGTAGGTCAAAGGTCAAGGTCATGATGTCAAAAATTTTGGTATCATTGGAAAAGTCATGTCACAAGGAATACACATGTAAAATATGAAATCCCTATCACTTACCATTCAAAAGTTATGCCCAATGTTAAAGTTTTTGAAAAGTAGGTCAAAGGTCAAGGTCATGATGTCAAAAATTTTGGTATCAATGGAAAGGTCTTGTCACAAGGAATACACATGTAAAATATGAAAGCTGTATTATCTTCCATTCAAAAGTTATGCCCAATGTTAAAGTTTTTCGGACAAACAGACAGACAAACAGGCCAATAACTATATGCCCCCGAATCTTTGATTCCGGGGGCATAAAAAAGCAGAAAACGTGTCTCTGGAAATATTTTCCTGACAATTATGCCTCATATCGAAAGAGGATATAACGAATCTCCACTTATTTTTTAGCAGATACTAGTATCTCAAAAATAGCATGTACTTTTCAAGAACAGTAATGTCGCTCGTTGGGTACATATTGCCCGTCTTTGCAAGTTTGAGGATATGAAAGTATGACCACAAGACAAACGGACGGATACCGGATAGTGATCGCTAAATGCCGCTCTTGTGTTGCAGACGACATTAAAAAAAGTCACAGAGCTTCACGATCCGTCTATCGTTCCAATGAATCAGTTACGTTTGATACTTACGGATCGTCATCTTTGAACAGGAAGTGGTCCTCCACCAACTGTTTTTCTTCCTCCTTTGTCATTTTGCCGAGGCTGGTGTATTTACCCGCCAGTTCGCCAGTCAGTGTGTTCAAAGCTTCGCACGTTATTCTTTCCATCTCTATTCTTTGCTGAAAAAGAAAACCCTTCGTATCAATTATAACTAGACGTGTCACATTAATTAACGTACAATGTATTTCTACAGTTTCGAGTGGCTTTTCAATCTCGAGAAAATAACTGAAAACTTTATCTGTGGCCAGGCAAGCTAAAAAATTCGCAAATGAAGGTTATCGATGAAGGAAATATAACTTCTGAAATGACACATTACAGTTAGCCTTACATAGCATTATATACATATATAAAATGTAAAATTGCAATTATCGCACCCCCACCCATTTTATCAATAACATTAATCCATGACCTTTGGTCTCAAAATAAGATTAGTGGTCAAATTCGGCCCATATGCTATGCTCAGTCAGTGTGTGCTGTTCGATGATTAAGCCCGGAAGGTATTTTACTATCAACCATGACCTTCACCTTTGACCTACTGACCTCAAAAGCAATATTTAACATGTTGCTGTCATCTTCAAATGGGCTTTTAGTGCTTTTTGAAGTTTGGTGGGTATCAGTTTAAATAAAATAAAGATATGAAGGTAACTGAGCCTTGACCTTCACCTTTGACCTACTGACCTCAAAATGAACTTAGCGGCCATATTCAGACAAAGTGCTATCAGTGCAATTTGAATTTCGATGGGTGCATATGGGTTTGAAAACAAAAAGTATACAGCACGGTAAGCATTCTTTTTTTTTTTTTTTTTTGGTCCAATTGGATATCGTATGAAATTTCATGGCTTAAGAATCAGGTTTGTGGGAACAAACACCATCCCCCCCCCGCACACAATCATCCTTTGACTACAAGCCATCCAACATCTTTTCACTGACCTCTTTAGTAGCAACGGGAGGGAAGGGAAATTTTGCATGGCTTCTGCCCACTCGGACACGAGTGGACACAATCATCTTTCCCTCTGGATCGAGGTCAGAAAATCCCAGTTTGCCCATATCACCAAAGTTAGGTTTGGGATGCTTGATTTCATTGGTAGCATGGTACTCCTTGATAACGGGGTCCAGAAGATCCTTGAATACTTCATATCCCTCTGGGTCACAGGCGTACACACCCACTCCGCTGTTTAAATGCAAACATCCTTGAAAGAGAAAGAAAAATTAAAGTTGAAGATGCCTAAATATGACTTGTCAGATAACAAAATCGCTCGTCATGTAGGTGGGGGATAGGACTTATAGATATTTCACATGTTGACAACCTCATGAACATACCTAAGCTTACATACATGTATAAGTCCCAGGCTTTCTACTCTACCTTGATGAAAAAGTAGGAAAAAAGTAGGAGTAGTTAATGAAAAAAGTAGGAGAAAAATAGGAAAAAGTAGGAATTAATAGGGGAAAAATAGGAAATTTTCCATCACTTTTGGCGACAATTTTCAGTTAGTTTGACACAAAAATCACAGTAAGCAATGATTGTAGACTGGTTATGTTCATCTTTGAGGAAATCACAGAAAGAAGTAAGGTCAGATTGATTTTTCATGTAAAATATACAGAATGGGCGAGCGAAGCGAGCCCGAAATGTTTTAATAACTTTGAATCAGATGTTGATGACAAATGAAGCAAGTAATTTTTTACTTTTGAGATGAAAAAGTAGGAATAGTAGGAGGTTTTGAAGAAAGAGTAGGAAAAAATAGGATCAAAATAAAAAAAGTAGGAAAAGTAGGAAATAGTAGGAAAAAGTAGGAACAATAGAAAGCCTGATTAATCCTTGACTGAGGACCTACAGTACATGTAGCGACCCTCGAGTCAAATTGCCATTTTACCACTTATAAGATAAAGACAAGATAAACGGTTTTTTTTAACTTGACTCTAAGATCAAGGTCCTTAGGTTAAAAAAATCAGCGCGTTGAAAGGTCTGCTTAAAAATGCCCCAGATGAATTTCTTGTCATGAAGAATCCATGTGTGAAATATCAAAGCCCTATTCTATATGTCAGGAAATGAGGCCCAGGATATTTTTTCAAAGGCGGCCAGACTTTTGGGTCAAATTGATCAGGTCAAAGGTCAAGAATTTTACGCAGATACAAGTCTGGTCGGAGCATCTTCAAACCAAGTTTAAATTATTTAAACTAGCAATAAGATTTTCACGACATTTTTGTCTAAAGTGAAAAAAGCGAGAAAACTTCTTGGAAAACAATGACACTTTAAGACAATGTAGCAATAGAGTTTAGCAAAATGAGAATTCGATTGATATCTCAGCTGCTACATACTGACTTTTACATACATTGACTTTTATCAATTGACCCCCCCCCTCAACTAACCCCGTAGACTATCGGTATGGTATGGGCGACGGCAACTTTTTTTTTGGGGGGGGGGGGCTTAGATAAACTTACTTTTATTTTAGTTTCGGACTTCGGTCCCTTACAGACCATAAAAATTCTGAACAAAGCGTCTTCAAGCGATCGGTTACCTAAATTCCTCTCAGAAGGTAGATAGACCAGAGAATTTGGAATCTGTCTATATCAAATGATAATGGGCCTAGTAATCCGACAAGTTGATCCAAGATGATTTTTTGTTATTAGAGCTGCAACGATTCACCGCGGTGCACCGAGAATCGCGATTCTTAGCTCCGACCGGCGACTTTTACCGCATTTCAACAAGTGCTACCCCAAATTGAAATGCCTTTTTTTAAGTATTTTACCTATTCACTTCTTTATGCAAACTAGTTAATTATCATGTATCTTTTGTAAACAATATCGAATTTATATCCCCAGAAGGCCTTTCTGTGGAGGTTGGGGGGGGGGGGGGGGTTGCACGGTGTTGCCTTTTGAATAAGATTTCCACATGATACATAAACATATATATCTTTCATATGAACTGGTTTTTTATGCATTTTTAAAAAAAAATTAAATCAGATTTTCAATCAAATTTTCAAATAAAAGGAATAAAATAAAATATCCATCGAAAATTAACTCGAACCGAAAAAAACCGAATCGAGACATAAAAATCGAAATCGCACGGTGTTGCCTTTTGAATAAGATTTCCACATGATACATAAACATATATATCTTTCACATGAACTGGTTTTTTATGCATTTTAAAAAAAAATTAGATCAGATTTTCAATCAAATTTTCAAATAAAAGGAATAAAATAAAATATCCATCGAAAATTAACTCGAACCGAAAAAAACCGAATCGAGACATAAAAATCGAAATCGAACCGAGAAGTTCCCGACTCGTTGCAGCTCTATTTGTTATACTGTTGTGTATCATTTTGGGTCAGACAGTGATGCATAGGCAAAAGTTGAGAAAATGGAATAATTATTCCAAAATTTTCTTGGTGATGCATATTTGTTCATTGCTTCAACTTACATTGAAATATTAGACCATACATTTAATCTCAACTTTTGTCTATGCATCACTGTCATATCCAAATTGGGTTAGTCCTGCGTACAAGCGTCTCGCAGCGAGGATATATGTTATAGAACAACACTTGGGTATGGCGAGTACTATGGGTCTAGGCGAGCGATAGAGCTCTCATGGACCTCTTGTTCGCGTTAAATGATGGTGTATGGATTGTATTTGAGCACGATAGCTGTGGATGTAATGTTTGGTCCACTACCGAAAGAGGATCTGGGGTCAAACACGCAGATGAAAGACAATCAATTGTTCGTTACTAATAGATATGACCTCATGACCCGTCTTTATATATGTGGTTCTTCGACTCCGCGAAGGAAAGCAAGAAAAATTGTTTTACAAATTGCATGCCTTTATTAAATAAAACAAAAACACTGGCTTTTTCAGTCCGCTTTCGTATCGGGCAGTCGGGGCACAGGGCCTCTCGTACATTGCGAACATGTTCAGGAGAGAGATGTTCTCTCAAGCACAATTTTATGTCTAAGAGGCCCTGTGAACAAAAGGTGAACAATGCAATTCACAAACACCAAATATAAGATAAAGACGCTCAGGCGAGCTAAAAACCGAATCCTTACCTGATCTAATGCAATCTGCAAGCGTTCCCCCTAGTGAAGTCCTTTTCGCCTTCAAATTGTTAAATACTTGCGTTGTTAAATGCTTTTTAAGTAGAGATTGGTGAATTAATTTTTTGTAAAGATCCTCCGTTTCTCTTTGCTTAGCATCCATATTTGCCGATGGACCCTGCTGGCCGGTAAGGGATTCACAGTAACTCCTATACATGGTAGCGGTAAGGAAGGCCGAGCTTGCGTTTCCGTGACAATACGTGACAGTCTTAAATCTGATTGGACACAATATTTTTGTGTATTACCTGGCTCGGCGTGCGATCGTTATTATCAGATAGGTGTCTCACACGAGTATTGTTCTTTGGAACTTCATTTAAATTGATCGACAATATGCCAATAGTATTTTTAATATTCGTAAAGTATATCCAAATCTACAACTAAAATATTGAATTGTCGGTGATTTGATAATGAGTTAAATTCAGGACTCTGCCTTTCTCACTTCAGCCCTTGATCTTCTAAGGGTATTTTTTTCAACGAATATACCCGAGAAATTTAATACTATTGACCTTCGATTTTAGTTCCAATTTTGTCCCTATTACACTACAAGACTTGAAGTCTTTGGATATCAGCCAATCAATATAATCACAATAGGCATTCGACCAGTATTCCTTAATTTCAAAATAACGCTGTGTCTCTAGTGTTTATTATATATATATTATTTTTAAGAATCCTGCTCAAATATCAAAAAACTTGAATATATAAATTCACAATCGATCGCTTGAACAATATTCGAATTTCCAATATTTCCAATATTTTTTCAAAAAAAAATTCCTCTTCTTTATATTTTCACCTTTTTAAACTCCTTTAGGTCAGATTCGCACCAAGAAAAATCGCGTCAGAACAAGTTTTTTGAATAGGTGGACAGGGCGATATACATGTATATGGACAGGAAAATTTAAATCCTCAGAACTTATTGTGAAATCCACTTGATATAAAGATACATTGTGAAGCATTTGAGACCATTAATCTTTTTTCAATACATTTAAACCATACTCTTTTATTTTCTTAAATATTAAAATTGATCTACCATTTACGTAAGACGAAATTATTGATTAGCATTTGAATATTACATAATTTGCTTATAATAATGAACTAACATGTAAATTGCGTGCTCATTTTTCGGGGTTTTTTTTTTTTTCTTTTTTTTTGCAAAGACTCAAAGAGCTACCATTTTTCAACCTGGGAAAAATGTTGATAAAAGGGCAAATAAAATATTGTTTAAATCAAATTGTTTATAATTGTTATCATATTCTTAGTAACAAACAAATTTTTATATCAGTTATACGTTGTTCTTTCTTGTGAGTGTACTATAGTAATCTAAAATGCAGTCTGATTCAAAACAGCCCCCCTCTCCTTTCTTCGTCGTCAGGGACCCTGATGACGAGGGAGAAGGAGTAGGGGCTGGTTTTAGACTGTCTAAATTGCACAACAAATTTCAAAACCTTTCAACAGTGTGACGTCATTGGTAATTCATATTTGTTGAATTGATCTATTGATTTCTTAAAAGCTGTCTGGCAATTTCGGTTCAAAGTTATGCTATAAGGGAATAACATTGTCCAAAGCAGTGAGATAATATCAAACGATAATTATACTTCGTTCTCAAAAAAGCCACTTTTGTAGACCAAGGGAAGAAAAAATATGATTGAAAGGAAAAAGATAAATAAAAGATGGTTTCATCAATGCACAAGATTTACTTATCACAAATGCGACATGCTGTGAATGGAAAACAATAAGGCCACACCAAGCTTTTTCTTTGTTAAGCGTCAGCGGGTGGGTAGGTTCTCAGCGTATTGTTTGCTAAAAAACAAAAAACAAACAGTCGATTTCCATATTTTCCCATCACTTTTCGCTATTTTCAAAACAAAAGTGCAGTCTCAACAATTTACAGTGGGTATTTGTCTTACAAGGGTTAGCTAACCTAAAAGGGATTATTTTTCTTTGCATCCTTAACAAGAGATCCTTGCGTCTGATTATCTTCAGACATTCACGTCTTTCTGTTGTTTGAATTTTAACGGATAGGTAGACAGGACTCTAACTCTATAACAATGTTGGCCTAATGTTAGAAAAATCATATAACAGATTAGGGAGGAGGAAATTGTATATCAGCAGATATCTTTTTTTGTGTGTATGTTTCCATTCATTTGCTTGATTTTCCTCAGTTTTGTTTTGCTTATTTTCTTCTGATTTTTTTCTGTAAATATCATGTTTAATTTGTTTTAATATTTAAATTTGTTTCTATCTCGATAAGAAGTTCAAGGAGAAACTTACGTGTATATTAGTCTATTGATATGAATCTAATATGAATGTTTGCACATTCCACCGATATATTGTGAGTAACACGAGAAAGGGGATCTACTTAGATCGATTTCCCCATGATGAAATGAAAGACCAAAGTAGACAGCGTTTCCTCATTATAACTCGGATCAACCTTATTCATGTATGTATTGATTTTGGTCGGGGGAATAGTGTAAGATTGACGATTATATACGAAACCAACGAAGAAAGTACCTTATGTCGCTCACCAACTTCACTTGGAATGAATAAATCTAATCTGTACCTATAGCTCACCTGGCAAGATAAAAATCTAGTAGAGAAATCATAGTTATCCACTTGAGGTATTACAATTACATAGATAAGATATTCTTCGAAGATCTTTTTCATTTTCAATTTCTATGACAACAACAAACCGGAAGTGTGTAATCTCAGTTCTTGACCCTTAAAGTGGTATTATTTCGAATCTTAAAAAAAATCAAAACACATCATATCACCATGATCACCAGCAAGTCTTAAAGCTACATCCTTTTTATCAATATCATGGGCAGATTTAGAAAAAATTTCCGGGGATGGGGGTTCCAGGCCCGGGAGGGAGGGGGTGTCAGGACTATGATTTTGAAAAAGAATTATACGTCGTAAAGTAAAACTAGAGAAATGGCTTTTGTATGTCAATTTTTTATATCATTTTATTTATTTACTTTTTTAATTATTTTTGTTTTGCTGATGTTCTCCAGTTTATTTTTTCTTCAACTATCATTCGTTTCCATGCATAAACATTTTTGGCTAATTCCAGAAAGGGGGTTCAGATCAAGAATCCGGGGAGAATAAGCATCGCCTGCTTGTTTTAAAACACCAGTACTGTAACTTTAGCAGTAGGATAGAACCAAGTAAAATTTTAAAAGTCTGTGTTTTTGGATCATTGTTCAAGCTTAAAACATTTTCAACATGGACAAAAGACAGAGAGGTTATGGTGCTTCAGACATATTCCAACTGGTACTGTATCGTTAAGAACATCAACATGATGGATAAAATGGTCAATTGACAATTACAACTACTGACAGGTACTCGTGTACTGTACGGTACTGTATGTACTACAGAATAGTCTGATTTTGGATGGTCTTTCACTTTGTAAATTCACTTTATAGATACTGCTGTTCGATTCTTGTTTTGCTTCCAGAACTTTAAAAAAATTTCTGAAAATATCGATTGCTCGGCATGTCTGGTTTAAAGAGGAACTAGGCTATCGATGACTAAGATCGAAGTATCAAACCAAAATCGATATAAAAGATTCCGGAATTCGAAATTTCTGGGATAGAATCCGGACTGCCTTTATTGTTCTTGGGAATTTTAAAAACTATTTTTCTTGAAAGTGACTTGACCTCTCGACCCAATCAATAATGTGATCTCTCACTACTGTTAGATAAGTTTGATAAGTCCTTGAGATCATTTCATATGGTTTATTCAGTTTTAAATATGTCATTTGGAAAAAATCAAATCATTACCTTGACCTATTTATCAATCATGGAAAAAACCTTTGACCTTTAACCCTAAAATCAATAGGCGTATATCAGAATTAGGTTTGAAACTATATCGGATGGACGGAATGACGGACAAAGCGAACTATTTCATGCCTTCGGTACTTTATATCATATTCAATAGAGATCATAATAGTGCACTGCATGGGGAGGTATAAAGTAATCAACATAGTAATACGACGGCCGGGAGGAGGAGGGAGCTGAATTAGTGCCTCCCGACATTTGTTTCATTGTCATATTATGTGGGTGGATAAATAGTCTGTTGATAAATTATGATCTTTATTACACTTCGGATTAATTAATTAACAACCATCCACACCATCGTGACAAATGTGAAAGCATTTCTATTACGAATTCATTTACTCAACACTCACTTTTTTTTTTAGATTAAATGCTTATCAGTGATGATTTTTTTTATAACAGTTCATGTTAACTTGTTAATGCATACCGGTTCATGTAAATAACCATTATATTATGTAAGAATCGATAAAAAATTAGTTTGCTCAAGCTGTGCTGCAAAAAATAATTACGAGTCTGTCGGTTGACATATGCTTTTCCTCTAGATTCTGTTTACTATCTTCTTCAGCAAATCTCACAGAATGAAAAGCGGCGTACCTGCAAAAATCCCGTAGGTAACACGATTCCGATTTGTTTTCTACCGAGCTCAAAGGTAGGGCCAAGTTTGGTTACTCCTTGACTACACAGACAGAAATAGCAGGTGAAATCTGCTGCTATTCAGTGCGAAGGTATTATAAATCAATTTTGATTTAGCAGTCAGGAGCGGATTCAGAAATTTTGGTCACAGGAAGGGAGTCCTAAGGCGCAGCCCGGCCCACCTTAGGCCAAATAGTATTTTTTCTCTGAAAATAATTTTTAAAGAGGATTCTTTGTCCTATAGGTAAAATTAAAAATGTTACGCGAGTTTCAGAAAAAAAAATTGAGAGGGCAATTTTATGGACGACCTTGGTAGGTTTCTGATCCTTAGGTAACCTTCCTCCCTCTTTGGATTCGCTCATGAAATCGAAAAAGCATGTTATTTACAATTGTTTACAAGTCTGGATCCGTTATAAATCTTGCTCCGTATAGCCGTTTCCTTCAGAATAAACACGTCAGTTTCCACTCGTCTATCTGTCCTTCTGTCATACTATATCAGTGATTCCCTCTGTAATCTTTACAGATGAAGAGATAAATTGCAGCGTCAGTTCTATCAATGATCTATCGATTCGTTAGCATTCATTCAAACAAATGGTTAAGGAGCTTTTCGTGCAATATTTGGTGTTTGCCAAACAATTATTGACAGAAATTTCGAAATAAAAAATGCAAGTCTTGTTGTTTTTCGTTTCAACACTTATCAGAATAATGTTGATTGATTGAAGATTAATAGATACCGGCGTACTTGGTTTTTAATAGAACTCTAATTCAACGCCAAATAATTTAAATTATTTGTAGAGATTTTTGGAAAATCGTCAGAAAAGCAGAAGTCGTCTGCTTCAACCTTGGAAACTGACAATGACTTCAACTTCTGTTATTATGGTGTTACACTCATTTATGTTATTCTTTAGGACATTACCCCCAATATCACCTCGACACTTTGGATCGTACAAGCAAGACCTACACGTATTTCTCTTGCATCCTTGCCCATCTTTAATTATACTCTGATTACGAGGTGTATAGTCTATTGTAGTTGGTTGATTACTGCCACGTGCTGTTATGTATGTACCTGTTTATTGTCAGGATGAATCGAATATTAGTATTGTTACGAAGCTTCCGGGTCAGACAAAGGCTTCCGCCTCCGTACCGGCGGCCTGGAAGTCAGTCAGTGGTCATGCATATACCGACGTTCTGGAAGTCAGTTAGTGGTCATTACATACAGTATATTAGATACTAACAGGTAGTTACCTACTGCGTCCAATCGTTTACATCGTTAGTGTGTCTCCGTTCATTTGTTTCATGTAGTTTCGTCAGGGTAACAAGGTTGTTTTATATGCCGAAATATAATTGGAAAAATCTCTGAAAACAAATGCGGTTATTTTTTTACATAGTTTCTACCACAACAGCCTGTCTTATTTTTTAATTGGTATCTAAAAGTTGAAATGCGTTCAAGGGTGATGAAAATTGCGCTCCGCCTCGCTCCAGTCAGAAGAGCGCTAGCTGACTGTCTACAAACATTTTTCTCGTCTTAGTTTGCGCATACAATGTTGTTGTTGTTTTTTTTAATATGGGTCATATATCTGATTTGCTTGCTTATCACATTTAAATGAAGCATTTTTAAAATGCATATCATTATATCCGGATAACAACACCATTAATGATACAGGTAAATGGTATTCATTGAATCATAATTTTAGACATCTGTATTAATTTTCATGCTTCGCGAATCAAATGGATTGCAGGTAATTATTTATCCTAGATTTAGTTACAGCAACACCCCCCCCCCACCTCACCCCTCACACATTTTCTGTGTACACTAAAATATTCTACAAGATGATCTCGATTTTGGCCATTAAATCTGTAAGACACCCCCCCCCCCCCCTTTTCAATGACCTTTACAAGGGGATTATGGGATCTTATATGCAATACTTTGAGGAAACGGTTTTAAACTACATTGTACGTAGATCTACCATACGTAGTATCGAATAGCAGTACGTCATAGACACTATTAATTCTAATCATTATTATCTATATACATTGCCAATATAATACATGGAACAATACATATTAAATTGCCTTTATTTCAACAACCAGATTTAATTTACAATTTCGACATGCAGTTTTAAACAAACTCTGTTGATTCCTGTATAGCGACTGACTTAATAAGATTACATGTAGAATATTTAACTTGTAAAAACATTCCTAAGATTTGGAACTTAGGTTATAAGGAGTCTAGGGCTAATACCTTATGTAAATCTTCTCCATACTTTTGAAGATTCAAAGCCAATCATGTATTTGGGTTGGGGTTTTTTAAAGGGGGGGGGGGGGGTTAGGTAGATACATCTGTGCCCCGAAAATTAACCAGATCCGCGTGTATCGCGAAAATTTATAATAATAATTTTTTAATAACAAATTTTTTTTGAAAAGTTATCACTTTGTCCGATTTGCTATTATTACTATTATAATAGTTTTATTTATTTATCTATTTTTAATCCAGTGTGAAAATATTTTTTCCTGCATGGTCTTGGTCGTGTAAATCTTTGAATATACAGAGCGAGAGACCGGCAGAGTAAATTGAATTGATTCTGTTCAGATTTATTTTAGGTTCCATGGCCCTATTCTCCTATAATCAATTACTTTTAAAAGGCAGGGTTGAAATATCAGGAAAGTCTTTTACAAAATGCTGGTCATTAAGAACATTTCAATACCTCTAACCTTTCAATAATCGATTCGAAATATTTAGTGCACTTACATGTACAGCTAATATAGACTAGGCTATGCTAGAATTTAAGAAATTCTTGATTCATTTTAAAACAATCTTGTAAAATGTCGCAAAGTATAACTTGAACTAGATTCTATATGCTCTTTCAACAGTAAATGATACTTTTGAGAGAAAAAAAAATATGTATGCAAAAGAGAAACTTTGTGTCTTGACCTTAAATCAACTGAGCCCATCTTCTCTCAACATTTTATAGTGTTCATTTTGTATCATTCGTGTTCCACCCCTTTCGTCTACAGACTCTACAATATGTTTGACCTTGGCCTTTGATATTGAAATTTGTAAAGCTCTAAATATCACTTATACTTATTGCATAGATTTGATGGCTCTTAGTTTATCTCTTCTATAACAGTTTTCCCATATGTTCTCACAAATATGCACCGAAACAGAAAGACGAACGAACGAACGAACGAACAAGAACGTGTAACAGATCGAAATACAATATTTGTTTCGTGATCACACACAAAATCATAGGAACAATTCACAAAGCTTATAACGTCAACGATAGAGGGAATCTCCCACAGAACTCGGTGGCAGCACCCACAGGAACACACCCAAACACACGCCTATACGAACACACGGAGTAAACAAGTACATGTACAACAAGAGACGCTAAAGGAAAAAGGACAAGAAACACAAAACATTAAAACTCTGAACACCAATGACTACACATAAACCAAATGGCAATCGGTGTCGACCTATGGTGACAATCTGCCACGTTAGGAGCAAATACTTGTTTAGTTATCCGGATCACATGCGCAACCCTCCCCCATTTTCCCGTTAATATTTAGAAGAACACACAATAGATGTGTATAATAAACTCCTCATTGTTAGATGACCAAACAAAACAACGAATCCACTTGATGCTTCATATGGATAAAGTCTCCACATGAATGACAGAGTCCACAAACCTCATCCACCTCATCCACAACACTTTTGGCTCGCATTTAGGTTGCAAGTTATACATATAGAAGAGCCTTGGAGGGGAAAATGTTGACTGTCATATCTAAAACTATCTTTGGTCTAAAATGTCACCTTGGCTTTGACCTGTTCGTTTTTGGACCCCTTCTTATTATATAAACTTAAATTATATGTCATCAAAGTACAACTTCACGAAGTCGTTTACTAGACATACTTAACGTAGGACAGACACGGTCAAGACAGACAGGTTTATAACTACATGCTGGTAAAGCCTCGTTTTGCCAGAGAAAAATAAAGCCTGTGTTTGTGAAACACGAATGCCCCCGGTGGCATCTTTGTTAGTATAAACTTCATTTTCTGTTAAGTATGTGAAAGGTCAAGTTCAACAATTTTGGTATCAATGGAAAGGTCTTGTCACAAGGAATACACATGTGAAATATGACAGTCCTATCACTTACCATTCAAAAGTTATGCCCAATGTTAAAGTTTTTGAAAATTAGGTCAAAGGTCAAGGTCAAGGACACAAGGTCAAAACTTTTGGTATCAATGGAAAGGTCTTGTTGCAAGGAACACAGATGTGAAATATGAAAGCCATATCACTCACCATTCAAAAGTTATGCCCAATGTTAAAGTTTTTGAAAAGTAGGTCAAAGGTCAAGGTGAAGGTCACGAGGTCAAAACTTTTGGTATCAATGGAAAGGTCTTGTTGCAAGGAACACAGATGTGAAATATGAAAGCCCTATCACTTACCATTCAAAAGTTATGCCAAATGTTAAAGTTTTTGACAAGTAGGTCAAAGGTCAAGGTCATGAGGTCAAAAATGTTGGTATCAATGGAAAGGTCTTGTCACAAGGAACACACATGTGAAATATGAAAGCGATATCACTTACCATTCAAAAGTTATGCCCAATGTTAAAGTTTTTGAAAAGTAGGTCAAAGGTCAAGGTGAAGGTAACAAGGTCAAAAATTTTGGTATCAATGGAAAGGTCTTGTCACAAGGAATACACATGTGAAATATGAAAGCTCTATCACCTTCCATTCAAAAGTTATGCCCAATGTTAAAGTTTTTTCGGACAAACAGACAAACAGACAGACAAACAGACGGACAGGCCAAAAACTATATGCCTCCGAATCTGTGATTCCGGGGGCATAAAAAAGCGAACTCACAATAATTTGAATTCGAATTTGCCATGCATATGTTTGTCATGAAAACTTTTGATACAAGAAATTCCGTTGAAGTAAATAATTCAGATGCTCATTAAAAGCTTTGAATCAAAGTCTGCTAGCATTCCATGGTTTTCTGTTACCAAAGTACAGTGATATTTATCGATTCTTTGGCAGGGATTCCAAGAATAAATGGCAGAATTTTTGTAAAGAAGGTAAATTAGATAGAGACGTGAGCGCAATGTATATACATGTATCATATTGAACAAAGGTACATCCGTTCTATTCTGACATTTCCGATAAAATGTCTGAAAAAAAAAATCAGATTTTTGTATTTCGAAATGCGAAATAGACTTAATTATATCATTAATACGAGACTCTTATGCAAACTTGACAAGAAGGGAATCGAATTTTATTTCTTGTTAACGCAATAAAAAATATCATATCATGTAACATAAATAAAAAATGCAAATTTCTAACATTATTTTCATATCTAGATTTTTAAAATTTGCAAATAAAGCTATTTTTAGCCTGAAAATGACCCCGACTTTTGAAGGATGACCTAAAGTTACCTTTATTCCGTAGGTCCTCTCCTAATGAACAATTGTGTTAAGTATGATCAAATCCTGATCAAGGGTTATGGAGATACGAGCTCGGCCGGACGGAGGGACACATGGAGGGATACGATAGCGACCGTAATTGTATGCTCCCCCAGAAAATAGTTTTGTATATAAGAGTCAAACAAAATGACAATACCAAAGTTTATTATGTACCCGATTGAACATTATAAAATCGCATTCGTCGTGTGGATGGTTCCATTAACCATTTTCGTGTGGATCGTCCCATTTTCGTGTGGATGGTTCCGTTTACCAGTACTTGATTTGAACCATATAATAACGAACAGATCTGATTGGAGATCATAATTCTATAGCAGAATGTATCTGAATAATCGACATATAACAACTGGCCTATATATAAGCCCTTGCATGTGACCTTGAGTACCTGATATTTGCCAAATTTGATCTAAATCTCTTCAGTACGCATTGTCCGCTAAAGAAGCGACTTAGATAACGCTAGACTTTTCTAACGAGTCAATGATTTTAGAACTACAAGTATAAAATACTAATATATAACAAAATTTGAAAACAACAAATATAGTTTACTAAAAAATAAAGAACAAAAAGATCACAGATCTACAAAAAGAATAGCTATATTGTCTAAAAATCGTTTTGCTTTAAAAAAAAATCTTATTTCAATGTATACATTTCTCAATACTAGTAATAATGCAGAACTAATCGTTCGAGGCATTCGATTTTCTATTTCAAAATCTACAAATTCAGATTTTGTAGTTTGGACAATATTCTAATGCAGTGCAAGGGGGACGTACAAAATGTGTATTGATTCTGTATAAGCCCTATTCAAACTGCTTGAATTGATTTCACAAAACAAATTTTAAAGCCTCAACTTTAAAGTTCTAAACGGTTATTGTATTTCTTTCGTGCGATTTGACTCGTTCTTACGACTTAGCATATTTGTTAAATGGGATGAATAGATAAGATTGAATAAAACGTTCAGTCGACCACAATATATTACTTTGCACATTCAGCAATTTAGACAATGTCATGACCTTGAAGGATCGAACTTTTAAGTTTAGACCATAGTAATTAAATAGTTGTTTTACGTCACCATGATTTTCTGAAAGGTACCCTCCTACCAGGGAAGAACACACACACTCATGTATCATCATTTGATCTTTTTCCGACAAGAGACTGCAAAAGGGGTAAAAATTGGATTTTTTTTCCAAGCGAGCTTGACATTGCTAAAAAAAATTCACAAGCACAATATGTTGCGATGGGTTCATAAAATTCTGTTCTTAAAGGTACGCTAAAAGGATTTGGTTTGATTTATGATATTTTTTTGATATCCTAAATGAAATGGATAGTGCGTGTGGGTTTTTTTTTTTTAAATAATTCTCCAAAAATGTTCCCTCCAGGGAACAAGAAACAAAATATTGACCTACTATGGCCTTACTATTGCCTCTACGTCTGGAACTAATGTGTTATATTTTCTACAGTTTGTACCACGTAGAAGGGAATAATTGGGCATAATTTTTCCTCCATGGCACTAGCTTTGTCAGCTACCACAAAGGCTGTTTCTTGTCAGCTACCACAAAGGCTGTTTCTTGTCAGCTACCAAAAAGGCTGTTTCTTGAACATGCCTTTCCAATGAGAATTGTCAGCTTCGTTCAGACGTTTGTTCAGAAATCCAAGCTTTTTGTCCAGGTCATTCATTTCCTGAAATAAGAAAATATGAATATTTCAATACAATTCGATTCATACATTCAATAGAAAAAAAAGTCGAAAATAGGTCTTCACCGTTTAAGATTTTATTTTGCACAATATATTATTAGATTTCCATTATATCACTGCAATATGACATGTGGTATATTCAATAGACTGCATTGTGCGTTGCAAAAGGAACACATCGCTAAATAATAAATACTTAACCATCCGTTTTTTCAACGTCGGAACTCCGAAGTTCAATCTCTAAATGCAGGGGTTTGCTGTACAGTAAGCCAATATGGATCAAGCGTTGCATACCTTGCCTAAATGCATGAAGACTTACAAAATGTATTTTCATTGGTTACGGTAAATAGATGTACGATTACATGTAGTTAGCCAATGACTTGTAAATGCAATGCGATTGGCTGTGGACTTTCAAAAATGTCTATTTGGCCATCATAGCTATATCATGATTATATTTTTGGTGAATCAAAAATGCCAAATGTTATCATGATAACTGTATAAAGAACGCACTCAGCAAGGGGTGGGGGTGTCAGAGTCCACTGGATTGACCGAAACTGGTTCCTAACCTTACCGGGTTTTTTTCTTTCTTTTTTTTTTCCTTTTTTCCGAAAGCCAGTGGTTGTCCCATCCCTTCCTCAAGACAATTATAAGAGTCCAAAAACAAGACAAGCGTCCAACTATCTGTCAAATTCTCAGTCTTGTTATGCGTTGACCCACAAGTACGGATGAAGGTTGATTGTATTGATACAAGATTAAAAGTTCGATTTTATGGCTCGATTTGATGCCCGAACCCAAACAGTAGCATTGATAAATACAGCTATCGCTCTACGTTTTATTTCAGTTTTGACACTCAAGTGTTTTATTGGTTTTCTTTATGGAACGCGTAAGCCGTTTTTTCTTTTTTTTGTGTGTGTATGTGAAAACTGAACAAATAAAATGCACGTACGAATTTAAAAAAAAAAATAAAAATACATGTTCATGGATCCACCAGAAGCGAGAGACGTTCAAAAGACGATCTTTATTTTGTGAGATCAATCAATGTAATATTGATGAGTTTATCAACATTACGAACAATAAATACACTCTCGATCTGGCAGCAAGACCCAGTCTTTTTGTCATTAATAACGTATAGTCATGAATCCCCATACTTCTGTATCGAGCAAACCTTGGTATTTAGTGGTCGTAGGGTCAGTCATTACATAAAACATCTACTTAAGGGTGTCTGCAAACAACTCTGGATACGTGGAGAAAAGAGTGGCATAAAACCTGAATCACTTGAATATAAAATGACTCATGTTGGCCTGTAGCACTCGCCTGTACAAATTTTGTCTACATAAAGGGCGGTCGGTTCTAAAATGACCTTGAAAATTCTTCCGCTTCTCCTATGCTCTTGACATTGGATGTAATGGCCTTTCAGTTCGAGAAACCAATGACATTGTCCTTAGTGTGCAACAAATTGGATAAGCATGTTGATGCATATCAAAGATTACAGTTAAGTATTTTGATAAGTTGTATACGAAGCTGTTCAAATTTCATGTTATCGCGGATCCGATATACATGTACCTTCTAACCGTCCTCGGATCCGCGATTTATGGAGATGAGGGGGTGGAAAGGGTGAAAGGGAGGTAAAGGGAGGGGGGACAGAGAGGACAGGAGGAGAGGGAAGGGCAAAAGGGAAGGGGAGGAAGGACTGGGACGTAAGATTCCGAAGATGCATGTACCGGAATATAAATGCATTCATCACGGTCATTGCATCAACAGTTGAAAGTGGAAACACGAAATTTTGATTATATCTTGCTTCTTGTGTGTTTTTCTTTTATTCTTAGTAGAGTTCGATAAGATGAAGGGTGGGGGATCAAATGTTATAAAGATATATGAAGAATAATTCTGAAATCATAATATTGTCAGCTTATTACTCTCTTTCTACACCAAATACCAATAGAAATAAGATAATTTTTCTAACTTACAGATCTAATTTTTTCCAGACGTCTTTGGTTGAGTTCAGGTACATCTGATTCGAGGCTGTCAGTCTGAAAAACATAAAATACATTGTTTACAGCATAGGCGGATCTAGGGGTGTCCAGTCGTTCAAGGGTGTGTATGTGTGGCGGGGGTTGAGTATCCGCCCTATAATTTGGATCAAATATGTAGGGCAAGGCCACTTGGTTCAGATTTATTTGTACATTATGTAAAAGTAGGAAAGTCTTGTCAAATGAAATTCACATGTGAAATATTAAACCTCTTACTTACCAATAAATAAATATGGTCAATCTCAAATTTTCAAAAAGAAGGTCAATCATCTAGGTCAAGGTCACTAGGTAAAGATTTTTGTTAACAAAAAGAAAGGACTCATAATAAGAGATACACGTGTGAAATGTTCAAGCCGTATCACTTACCAATCAAAAGATTAAGCCAATCTGAATTTTTTTTTAAAGGTAACTTTAGGTAAGTCAGATATCTACATGTAGGTCAAGGTCACTTAGTCAAAAAGTATGATATGTGTAGAAAGGCATTGTCACAAGGATTGCACATGTAAAATATCAAATCCCTATCACTTGCCAATCAACAGTTATGGTGTGTGACTCCCAAAAAGTGACAGACAGACGGACAACGGACATTATTATTAAATGATCAGGAATTATTGCCGATTTTGCTTACTTCTGATTGGTGGAGACGCTGTTTGATAGAGTGTACCTCAGAGTGAGTTGACCGCTAACGCTCCAAAGCGGGATTATTTTTTGTAGTGTTAGATCTTTGACTTCGCGTATCATTATGTGTACAATGCAAATGTTAATAAAATCCTGATAATTTAATAAAGTAGTTATTGACTTTTGATCTACGGCCTCGGTCAACCAATACCTGACCAGGTCTGTATAGTCACAAGTAGACCTCATCAAAAGTCAATAATTGTATAAAGTGATCCCTAAGTGTCGTTATGCTTCGCAGTCGACACAAAAACATACTAGAACCAGAAGTCTCTGACGAGACTGTAGCTCTCCTGGTTGTTTTTTCTAAAACATCAATTTCCTTTCTTTTTTTTTAAACCAAGACCATAGGGAGCAGGCACTCTAACAAATTATAAGTAGCATGACAAAACTACATACCCATTATACTGCAACTATAATAGCACTCATATAATTCATAATATCCGAGATAAAGTATTTCTAAAAAGAATGTCACACCCATTTTCCAAGATCCTAGGGGCCAAGGACTGCTAGCTCAAATGAACTACCAATGACACATCAAGACTTGGATAAAGAATTAACTCCCCATCATAAATAGCTTTAAACGAGAAGAGAGCACAACTATATAGGAAAAATTACCACACCCATTTTCAAAGACCCTGGGGGTATAAGGCTAAAACAAAATATCAGGTGCACATCTATGCCACAGACCAATCATTGCAAAAAGAATTAATTCTACATCATTTATAGTGTCAGAGGAGTTGCAAGCACAAGATTACATTTACTTATATAGGAAAAAATGACCACACCCATTTCTAAGACCCTGGGGGTAAGGGGCTCAAACAAAATATCAGGTGCACAACAAGACCACAGACCCATCATATTGCAAAAAGAATTAAGTCTCCATCATTTATAGTGTCAGAGGAGTTGCGAGCACAAGATTACATAGAGTTATATAGGAAAAAATGACCACACCAATTTTCTAAGACCCTGGGGGTCAGGGGCTCAAACAAAATATCAGGTGCACAACAAGACCACAGACCCATCATATTGCAAAAAGAATTAAGTCTCCATCATTTATAGTGTCAGAGGAGTTGCGAGCACAAGATTATATAGAATTTAATGACCACGCCCATTTTATAAGACCCTGGGGGGTCAGGGACTGAAACTAAATGTCAGGTGCACAACTAGATCATGGACTAAGTAAAATGCAAAAAGAATTAACTTTCTATCTCTAACAGTTTCAGAGGAGTTGTCCGGACAAGATTACATAGAATTTAATGACCACACCCATTTTCCAAGACCCTGGGGGTCAGGGACTGAAACTAAATGTCAGGTGCACAACTAGACCATGGTCCAAGTAAAATGCAAAAAGAATTAACTTTCTATCTCTTACAGTTTCAGAGGAGTTGTCCGGACAAGAATTGTTTACGGACAGACGGACAGACAGACAGACGGACAGACGGACGGACGCCGGACAAAGGGTGATCGCATAAGCTCGACTGGTCTGAGACCAGTAGAGCTAAAAACGGGATAAATCAGAATTTTGCTAAATTACAAAGGGTGGCTGACTCCCTTTGCTCCCACCCATATCCGCGCTTGTACAGTAAATGTGGAGCCTACTTCGTCCTTGAATAAGTAGAGACAGCTATTACTGGATTCATGTGGTTCCATTCAAGAAAACGACTTGTAGGTATGACAAGTATGGACGGGTTGGATGATGACATAGGTATAAAACAATTCTTTCTTATTTAAAATTCCATATCTTCCTAGAATATCAAGCATTTATACGTATATACAAGGCGCTCAGAATAAATTTGGTACAAACAATGTGCATTACAGTGATTTAAGTGGTCGGGATAAAGGATCAAGAGAGGGGAAGGAGGTGGGGTTATCAGGACCCTCTCTCCCCATTTGAATTTGCCCCTAGAAAAAATCGATTAATCCCGCTTTTACGTTTTTTTTAACCATAGGCTCGACCCCCCCCCCCCCCCCCACTCTTTTACCTCCCTGACGTCTTGGACCTTCCATGGGAAAAAATTCTCGATCGGCCCACGGTATATTGGTAAATGATAGCAGATGAGATAATACAGAATGCCAGGGAGGTATATGCTTACATAAAATGCAATTTGACCTAAACAGTGTTTAGACATAAAACTGATAAAAATTTATCAGCCTGTACATTATGTGTATTGAAATTCCTCATTTCATTGGCAAGAATTCTTGTTTTAGAAGTAATTGTTTATGTACATTGATAATACACTGTAATCCATTTGCTGTTTTGCATACTGCACATACCATGAAAGCAAGGTACAGATAATTCTAACTACAAGGTACAGAAAATTCTAACTACAAGGTACAGATAATTCTAACTATTTTTAGTTCCACTTGTACATGTATCTCCTTGACCAAATACCCATGCAAAAGATGTGTTGTCAAAGCATCAACTCTAAGCTTTCTCATTTGAGGGATGCAATTTTGGAAAATTCATTCAAAAGCAAAATGAGGAAAATTTCAGATTAAAAGTCATGATTGAATAGGTTTCAGTATACTAGTATGAAATGAATGTCACTGAAAAAACCAGATGTTTGAGAGCAAACATCAGGTCTGACCTCTCTGCTATCCACTGCACTGAACTCTCAATATTTTTGGTTGATAAAAAATAATTTTCTAATCTTACAACATCAGTTTTGTGATTCTATATATGAAACTATTAAGTTTCCACTGTTAAAAGACAGCAAGTGTGTTGGTGAGTTGTTTTCTCTTGATAACTTCATTTGGTATTTTGAACTTTCCTTCTCAACATTGGTAAGGTGCTAAGAATATCACATTTTGCTTCGACAACAGGATATTTGAAGTTCAACAAGGACTGATTAACCATTATTTCAAGTTGGCTAATCATGTCAACTTTAACAAATCATGAGCCTCCTCAATTTACCAACAACAAAACCTTCTAAAATGAAGTTATCAACCACAAAAAGCAACTAACCAAATACAGCTGTTCACATTTTCTGTCTTTTGCCAATAAGTGCACCAAGGTTGAAATGAAAGAGACTCATAACCTTTGGTTTGCCAAGGTCCAGATGAAATACAAAGAAACAAAATCTTACCCTTGTCATTAGTTCTTGAAGCTTCTTCATGGCAGCTTGCATATGACTGGCTAATTTAACAGATCGAGGTTTGGGTGTAACTGAAAACGAAATAGAATCATAAAAAGGTACAATCTTTGAAAATCATGAAAAGAAATAGACTGATGGCAGAATTTTGCTCTTGACTATGAAAAGTTGATTTGCACAATATTAAGTCAGGGGAGCAATAAAGAACAACCAAGGCAGATATTTTTTCCCCATTTGTTCAAACTTGTAACAAAAGAGAGATAACTCCAAGTAAATTTATTGCCTACTTACTATTTTGGTGGAACCTCAGGATTTCAAGTTGATATGGGCTTGAAAAATAGAAAATTTTTCATGAATACTGATGTAAATTACATTTTGTATAACCATGGAATTATTCACTTACTTCATGAATATTAATTTAAAACATGTTAACCTATAGTGAAATAAACAGTGTTATCAGCCTGTAACTTTCATGTACTGTATGTACTAGTACCATTGCTGTAGTTTTTACTTCTCTTTTATACTCAACAGATTATCAAGTGGGTCAAACTCAAATATCTGATGTATCTTATATAGTGCAAAGTTGGCATTACAAAAATTTTAAAATGGTATGGGGATCCATGAGATAAACCTAAAATAATATGAGATGAATGTTTCTGAATCTATATTATTCTCTCTCTCTCCTCTCTAAAAATGAAAATAGTAAATAAAAAAAAAAACACTTACACAGATTTAGAATTTGAGGGAATGCTTCCTTTGATTGGAATAAGTGACCCTCTGTGATTCCTGAGCTGCAGTAGAACAATTCATATTCAATAAATGTACATGTATATGGAAAAATATGAAACTGCAGGGTATTCAAACATACTCAAAAACATATTATACAGGAAAGAGGAAATAAGTGCATGAAACCTTTCTTTTATTGAGTTATGAAAATGCAGTTAGGGAAATGTCACATTTCTGACTAAGTCCAAAAAGAAATCAAAATGTGTCAAAAATTTCACTTGGAATGGAGCTAAATATTTTACACATCTTCACATATCCCTCTATATAAGTCTAATGCCTTCAGTTTGCCTTGGTTCTGAAAACATAGTTTGTCAACGGAGGGATAAAGGCCAAGGAGCCGAAAATTTCAGTGTTTGTGTTTTTAGTTGTATCATCCCTTCCCTCTGGAAGAAATATTTCAATTAACTGCAATTCTATGTATTCCATGATCTCAAAAAAAAAAAAAAAAAAAAAATAGGGATAGGCAGTCCTCCTTTAAAAAAAATAGGGATAGGCAGTCCTCCTTTACTAAAAATGTTGAAAATTTACTAGTAAATGCTATATTTCTGCTATCAAAATACTAAAACTATTTCAAAGCCTCAAAATAATTACATATACCCGGTATATTGAAAACTTCATGAAAGCTCATTGAAATTTGTGTACATTTGTAGGCTACAGTCTTTACATTTTAATAGATACATTGTACAGGTATTTCACAAATGAAACTAGGAAATTGTGAAATTCCACGACTTTCCATAACCATTCCCAAAGATCTAATGACTTTTCAAGATCTAAAACTAAATACATGTATCGTATATCATCGTTTTGTCATGATCCTTTGCGAAAAATCCAAAAGCGATCTATAATATTGTACCAGTATGAATTATAAATAATTACATACAAAGTGGTATATACATTGTACAAATGTACATGTACCTTGAACACTAGATCTGTATCATTCAGGTGAAAACACTGACAAAGTCTGGATTTAACTTCTTTTATTCCATCATCTTCATGGATTTCTACACAGGCAATTTTACCCTTTGCTAGGACTTCATCTACAATGAAAAAAAAAACAACCTGTGTTTGTGAAACATGAATTCCTTCGTTGGCATCTTTGACAGTAAAAGTGAGTAAACAAGAGGCCCAAGGGGGCCACATCGCTCACCTGAGGAGACTGTATGTATGTTTTCAATCAAAGTCAAGACCTGAAGGAAATCGCTTTTAGTGAAGCTTTGAGAAGGACAAGGTGTACAAGTTACTTTCTGTAAAGTTCAGTGACATTCTGTGCAGTAGTTTAAGAGGATAAGTCAAAAATGTGTCATTCAAATAGAGCCTATAGAGGACATCTTGGATTTCCAATCGGCTCGAAAAACACAAACTAAGTAGAGGGCAATTAGTACTTGCGTCCTGTGAAGTTTCAAGAAATTCTGTGAAGCAGTTTTAGAGGAGAAGTTGAAAATGTGTCAGCCAATCAGAGCCTGTGGCGGCCATCTTCAATTTCCGATAGGCTCCAAAAACGCAAACTTGATAGAGGGTATGAGTACTTGCATCCTGTGAAGTTTCATGAAATTCTGCGCAGCGGTTTCAGAGGAGAAGTCGAAAATTTGTCAGCCAATCAGAGCCTGTGGCGGCCATCTTGGATTTCTGATCAGCTCGAAAAACACAAACTTGGTAGAGAGCAATCAGTACTTGCTTCCTGTGAAGGTTTGTGAAATTCTATGCAGCCGTTTGAGAGGAGAAGTCGAAAATGTGTCAGTCAATCAGAGTCTGTGGCAGCCATCTTGGATTTCCGATTGGCTCGAAAAACACAAACTTAGTAGAGGGCATTGAGTACTTGCTTCCTGTGAAGTTTCATGATATTCTGTGCAGTGGTTATAGAAGAGAAGTTGAAAATGTGTCAGCCAATCAGAGCCTGTGGCAGCCATCTTGGATTTCCGATTGGCTTGAAAAACACAATTTGGTAGAGGGCATTGAGTAGTTGCTTCCCGTGAAATTTCATGAAATTCTGTGCAGCGGTTTCAGAGGAGAAGTCGAGAATGTGTCAGCCAATTAGAGCCTGTGGCGGCCATCTTGGATTTCCAATTGGCTCCAAAAACACAAACTTGGTAGAAGGCATTGAGTACTTGCTTCCTGTGAAGTTTCATGAAATTCTGTGCAGCAGTTTCGGAGGAGAAGTCAAAAATGTGTCAGCCAATCAGAGCCTGTGGCGGCCATTTTGGATTTCCAATCGGCTCAAAAAACACAAACTTGGTAGAGGGCATTGAGTACTTGCTTCCTGTGAAGTTTCAAGAAATTCTGTGACGCAGTTTCAGAAGAGAAGTCAAAAATGTGTCAGCCAATCAGAGCCTGTGGCGGCCATCTTGGATTTCCGATCGGCTTGAAAAACATAAATTTGATAGAGGGCATTGAGTACTTGCTTCCTGTGAAATTTCGTGAAATTCTGTGCAGCGGTTGCCGAAAAGATATCGAAAATGTTTAAAGTTTACGTCGGCCGGACGACGCGCTATGACAATAGCTCACTTGAGCTTCGCTCAGGTGAGCTAAAAACAACAATACTTGTAGGGGACCATGATTTCTTCTTTCCTACCAAGTTTAACGAAAATCTGTTCAGTGGTTCTGGAGAAGAAGTTGAATATGTATGAAAATCATCCCCCCTTCTTCTTGAGTAATCTAAGTAACCCAAGAGAGATAGTTATACAGAAGCTAAAGCAAAATAACAGACCCCCTCCCCATCCTTTCACTGTGTTATTGATAACATTGATCTGTTCTTACATTAATATTTTGAGCTGCTCTCAATATTGTAATTTCATAGTTGTATATCTAAGTCTTCACAAGATAAATTTGAAAATACTTATTCATCTTTTTAAAATAATTTAGTTTCCTTTTCCATACCTATTTAATAATTCAAAATATATAACATTCAAATGAATCGATAATCCAAAAATTTAAACCTCAAAAACATAAATCTATATTAAAGAAAGACAACTCTTGCATACATGAACATGTACCAACTTATACGAAACTAAAGTTACCAGGGTACCAGAACTTGAACTTACAAGCCTTGGGTCCATGTTCACAGTAAACATATCTATTCATGATTGAAAAAATACTCATAAAAATCTGTTCAGCAGTTCTGGAGAAGAAGTTGAATATGTATGAAAATCACCCCCCCCCCCCCCTTTCCTTTTCACATAAGAAAATAATTCATAAAAAATCAAAAAATTAAAATTTCAGTATGAAATACATATCAAAGCATTAAGAAACTTAAATGTGATGAATCTGTAGTAAATGAATGTGTAAAACCATACACATATTGAGTTATTTAAAGAAATAGTGCAAAAATGTGCATTTCCGACAGAGTCCGAAAAGACGTCAAAAACGCGTCAAAAATTTGACTTCCGAGTGGAACCAAAAACAACAACACTTCTTAAGACATCTCTCTAGATCATTCTGATGCTTTCAGTTTGTCGATACGTGCTTTCGTTCTGAAGAAGAAGTTTGTCAAAGGAGGGTACCCCCTGTGACCTACTTTTGCCTCTGGTGGCGCCACCTGTTGATGGATCTGGACGAAAAACAACATCACTTGTAGGGGACCATGAGTACTTCATTCCTACCAAGTTTCATGAAAATCTTTTCAGTGGTTCTGGAGAAGAAGTTGAATATGTATGAAAATCAACCCCCCCCCCTTCCTTTTCACATAAGAAAAAAATTAATAAAAAATCAAAAAATCTAAATTTTAGAATAAAATACTTATCAAAGCATTTAGTAACTTAAATATGATACATATGCAGTAAATGAATGTGTAAAATCATACACTTATTGAGTTATTTAAAGAAATAGTGCAAAAATGTGCATTTCTGACGAAGTCCGAAAAGACGTCAAAAACGCGTCAAAAATTTGACTTCCGAGTGGAACCAAAAATAACAACACTTCTTAAGACATCTCTCTAGTTCATCCTGATGCTTTTGGTTTGTCGATACGTGCCTCCGTTCTGAAGAAGAAGTTTGTCAAAGGAGGGTACCCCCTGTGACCTACTTTTGCCTCTGGTGGCGCCACCTGTTGATGGATCCGGACGAAAAACAACAACACTTGTAGGGGACCATGAGTACTTCATTCCTACCAAGTTTCATGAAAATCTTTTCAGTGGTTCTGGAGAAGAAGTCGAAAATGTTGAAAAGTTTACGACGGACGACGACGGACGACGACGGACGACGGACGCCACGCTATGACAATAGCTCACTTTGAGCCTATGGCTCAGGTGAGCTAAAAAGCTGAAAAGTAGCTTCACATTTTGAGGTCAAGGTCACATGGTCAAATTTGGTATCTATGGAAAAGTTTTTCCATATGGAATTCATATGTGAAATAAGAAAGCCATATCACTTAAGGTACCATAAAAGTTATGGCTTAAGTTTAGATTTTGGAAATTAGGTCGAATTCCAAGGTCAAGGTCGAGAGGTAAATGATTTTGGTATCCATTGAAAGATCTTGTCACAAGAAATACACATGTGAAATTGGAAAGCCCTATCACTTACCATTCAGAAGTGATGGCCAAGATTAAAGTCTTTCAAGTACATGTAGGTAAAACTCCAAGGTCACAAGGTACTAGTAATAAAAAAATGGCATCCATGGTAAGGTCTTGTCACAAGGAATGTACATGTGAAATAAGAAAGCCCTATCACTTACCAATCAAAAGTTTGGGCCAAGATTAAAGTTTTTTAAATGTAGGTCATACTCCAAGGTCAAGGTCACAAGGTCAAAAATTTTGGTATCCATTGAAAGGTCTTGTCACAAGGAATACACATGTGAAATATGAAAGCCCTATCATTTGTCATTCAGAAGTTATGGCCAAGGTTATAGTTTTCCAAAAGTAGGTCAAACTCCAAGGTCAAGGTCACAATGTGAAAAATTTTGGTATCCATTCAAACTTCTTAATTACACATGTGAAATATGAAAGCCCTATCACTTACCATTCAGAAGTGAAGGCCAAGATTAATATTTTTCAAAAGTAGGTCAAACTCCAAGGTCAAGGTCAGTGACCGTCACAAGGTCAAAATTTTTGGTATCCATGGAAAGGTCTTGTCACAAGGAATGAACACGTGAAATATGGAAGCCATATCACTTACCATTCAAAAGTTTATGGCCAAGGTTAAAGTTTTTGCAGACAAACAGACAGACAGACAGACGTACAGACCAAAAACTGTAAGCCCCCGAATCTCTGATTACAGCATAATAAAATAGGGATGTCAAATTCCTGGTGCTTAACTTAAATCCACTGCAATGCATTCTTTGCTACACATGGAATGTCTACCTTTTCAAAGATGGACAGAAGACGGATTTTGTAATATCAAAAAATAGATTTGATGATAATCACAAATTGTATTTTTTTATATCAAATAATGGATTTTTTTATATCAAAAAATCAATTTGTATTAGCTGTTTTACTATTTATTCCCTATATTTTGATATCAAAAAATTGAATTTGTGATATCAAAAAATAGGGAATGAATAGTAAAATGGCGCCTCATACATATTATTGCCACTTCATTTATATCTCTGCATATTGTTGATGAAGGGATTTAATTTCTTCACCATACATGTAATTACATCTTTGAAACATGAAACGGTATGCAAAATTTCAAATAATTTCATAATCTTCAAATACTGAATTTAATGATAGAAAGTTGGTAAATCTAAATGTACTTCCCCCACCCCTCTGGGGAAAAGGTAGGTAACTTTACCTTCCTATATCTCTTTGGTTTTCAAAATTTTTTGTATGAATTTTTTCACAGACAAGAGAAGAAAGTTCAAAGATTCAAATAATGTCAATTTTGTTGAAAAAGTGTCAGAATTTCAGTTAGAACAGGTGAAGGTGGTGATAATGTACCCTCCCTTCTTTCAAACTTGGCCAAACCCATTCACACTTAAGAAATGCCTGTCTTACTTTTGGTGTTCATGGGTGTATAATTCTGGTTGGTCACGTGCAAATTCCATGAATTGCGAAGCGTTTCTCGGAAAATTTGCACGTGTCCAACCAGAATTACACCGGTATACACCCATGAACACCAAAAGTAAGACAGTCATTACTTATGTTTACATTTATTCTAATTATCTGTCATTTTTCTTTGCATGCATATTGCACGTTTTGCCTGTAATAGCGTCAAATATAATTTAACATTGGTAAATTTTCCCTACATGCAAAATTAGAACGTGACGTCACAATAGCAACCCAAGTTATTGGAATATAATTCTACTGTCCACGCGGCTCACTTCGGAAACTGGATAAACGAGATTTTGATAATTTTGTCATGCAATAATTAATATAAAATCTATATCATTGAATAGATCTCGCTAAGTCGTAAATTTTGGTATATCATTCAAAATCAGTTAAGTTGCGCCAATTTCAACTTCAAAACGGCCGCAAACTTTAAGATCAGGAATATTTCAAAACCATGTCGATTTTTAAGCTTGATATATATGTGTTTTGGAAAAGGCTATAGAAAAATTTTTCACCAGCATTTTAGCCAGAAATTTGATTAGATGTAGAGTGATGTGTTATTGTATGTGAATTACGTTACATATGAGGGCATATGTTAATAATAAAATTTTCTGACAACGAAAGACGTCAGAAGTGTAAAATAGTTTGCTTTATTGGTAACTGTAGTCATAATGGTGGTCAACGAATGCATTTAGTATAGATTTTCATATATTCGTGAAGGAGAGCAGCTAATTTATAGTACCTAAAACCTGTTCATGCAAATTAATCACGAAATTTAAGTTATTGATGTTTTTCAATTATGATCGTTTGATTTTAAGGGAGAACAGAGTAAAACAGATTCCCCAGATTTTGCTTTTAGTTGATAGTGAAAACATATAAACTGCAAAATCTACAATAACTCGGAGGGAATGGCTATAAGATAAAGACATACATTGAAAGTACCTCGTAACGTAATTCACGAATCGAGAAATTCCGTCACCTTTTAAGCAAGATTAACTTGTTTTATAATCGCTGATAGCATTGTATATCAAGAGGACACGATCATAGAACAGTAAATCGTACTTGAAGAAATAAAGAATATGAATATTACAGCCAAATGGCATCAAATATTGTCATGCAATGTTTTATGATTAAGAGTATTCACATGTATTTAGCTTTTCAAATTCGTTTAACACAGACATATTTTTACAAGCACCATCCCAATTCATTTTAAATTATGATTTGAATTGATATAATACAAACTTTAACAGAAGACCCCAAAATTATCATGTTTAGTTTCCAAATTTCAGAGTTTTCATACCCCAAAGTGCCGTAACGTAATTCACAAAAATTCTTTTAAAGTTTTATTGTCCATGAAATAATAATGTTTAACTTTATAATTCCTTGCCGATCCATTGCTCTGTAGACCTTCAAACAGGATGAATCTATGCTAGATCAAAATACATCACAAACTTGAATCATCTTGCATGTTTTAACATACTTGAAATAGAACATCTTACAGACAAGAAAAGCAAAGTGTTTTTGTACATATAAATACTTTATATTAGTGTATTTCTTTCTTATTTTTAAGCTGATTCTATCTTCCATATCATCTTTTGTATACATCTGTGTGATTCAGTATTACTCTGTGCAATCATTGTCCTGTGTAATCAATAAACTTTTTTTTTTTTAAGATACACAAAAGTGAATTACGTTACACAACGTGAATTACGTTATGGCATGAATTCTCGCCTGTTTTGGAAACATCAGCATAATCTGATGACTATTTTTCTCAATACACATACGTATGAGATACATTCAAATGTTTCAAATACAAACTTTATCAAATAACCTGCAAAATTAAGAATATTGTGATTAAAAAGAATGCCTACTAGCTAAAACATGGTAAATTGTATATATTTGACGTCTTAAATAGTGTTTCTGCCCACAAACTAGGTATTATCACTAGCTAGCAAGTCTGAAAGAAAAATAATTACGAAAAATCTCATCTAGACCAATCAGGAAGTGATATTTCTCTGAATTTAGTATATACTACGTAACGTAATTCACCGTCACGTAATTCACGGTTATGTTTTTTTTTCTGTGTTTATTATCTGTCTCTCCATACGCAAGGGAGCTTTAATCAAATTGTGATTGTCTTTATATAAAGGCATAAACACCCGATTACAACATAACCAAAGTACTGCACTCTGCGATTCTTTTCAAAGTAAAAGCTGCGTAACGTAATTCACAAAATGAGTGAATATTTCTGAAAATAAGAAATGAAAGGATTTTTTTCCTAAAATGAAACGTATGTAAAACATACAATGAAAACCTATTAAAGTTTGGTCTATTACAAGTTAGAAAAGTATTGTTATGATATCATATCGTTCTAATTTTAACTCATCCTAGATCTCCAAAGATGGTTACGTAATTCACCGTAAATCTTGTGACAATCGAGTTTAGTATAATTCAGAGTAAAATACTATAAAGCGTATGAACTGAACTCTATTTTTTTAAATACTGATATTACTTTTATTAAAATATGTGCTACATATTTTGAATTTAATACATTATCGTGTCACTGAGAACCCATTTTATCATACACCTCAGTTTGTGACATGCATTTTTCGACAAATACGACCCTTATATGATAGAAAAATCCACATATATCGAGTTCTAAGGTAACTATAAGGCATATGGGGGAATAGCAACTAATGCAAGTAAAAAGTAAAAGCAAAAAAATCTTTCCATGATTCAATGTTTCTTTCAAAAATGTATTGTGACACAGTTTTTGCGTATTGGCGCAACTTAACTGATTTTGAATGATATGTTACATGGTCGAGGGTTAATGCAATCATATTATACAGACAAAATATGTTTTAGATAGCAGGTTTTCAATGTTAAATTTTAATGTGATGTCACCAAGTTTAACATTGAGCCTATGAAGAGCGTCAAGACATCATCGGAAAAATTAGCATGGGAAATGGCCCATATGAAACTTGTTTTGTCTATATAGTTTGATTGGGTGTACTCACTATCATATAACATATACCAAAATTTATGACTAAGAGAGATACATTGAATGGACTATCAAGTTCATTCAAAATTTTGCATCATAAAGTAGTCAAAATCGTGAAACGGGAAATTGTTGTTCAGTTACATTGTTACTGTAAACTACCTGAAACACACACATTATATGTAATGTGTGATGGGTGCGATGGCTACTTCCATCCTCAATGTCTTGGTATGACAGACGACCAAGCAACCGCCATGGACAATGTTTATTGCCATGAATGCAGTATCAAATATAAATAAATCCATCATGATACAACATAAAACAAACAACAGCACATGTCTTCTTTTATTTAATTAGTTAGTTTTCAAAACACGGAACAACTTGCGGAACATTCCGTATGCATGTATTCCGTATTTTAGTCTGTTCCGTCATTCCGTCTTTTAGTAATTGCCGTTTCCAAAGTGAGCTGTGCGGGAAGTAGTTGCCTAACGGGCGTTTAACATGGGGAATCTACTAGTTATGTAAATATATCTCGATAAACAGGAACAGATCATCACATTTTCATGAAAATTAGATGATATGTGTATCGAGGGTTCTTCTTCCATCTGTGCAAATTTCATCACATTTAATAAAGAAATACAAATTTTAGAGCAAAAAATATTGAAAAAAGTGGCGATAACCTCTATGTGCCCGACCAGTACACAAGTTATACAGTACTGGTCGGGTACATATTATCGCCGGGCACATATTATCGCCACTTCATTTTTATCTCCGCATATTATTGATGTAGAAATTTAATTTTTTTCACCATAATTACATCTTTGAAACATGAAATGGTATGCAAAATTTCAAATAATTTCATAACCTGCAAATACTGAATTTCATGATAGAAAATCGGTAAATCTGAATGTATTTTCCCCGTCTCTCCGGGGAAAGGGTAGGTCACTTCGTCTTCCTATATCTCTTTGGTTTTTGAATTTTTTGTATGAATTTTTCACAGTCGAAAAGAACAAAGTTCAAAGATACAAATAATATCAATTTTGTTGAAAAAGTGTAAGATTTTCAGTAAGAGCAGATAGATGTGGCGATAATATGTACCCTTCCTTTGTTCAAACTTAGCTAAACTCTGACATTCACAAATCACCGATAAACAAGAACAGATAATCAGATTTTCATGAAAATCACATGAAATGTGTATCGAGAGCTCTCCTTCCTTCTGTGAAAATTTCATCGAATTTCAAGAGGAAATAAAGATTTCAGAGCAAAAAATGTTGAAATTGAAAAAAGTGGCGATAATATGTGCCCGACCAGTATTGGGTCCACCAGTCGGACTACTGGCATGAAACATGTATGTAATGCAGTGGTGAAAAACCCTTCATTTCACAACTTTTTTTTCAAATATGCAATCAGCTACCTTCAAGATCTAGGCGGTTTATTTCAACCCATATTTTCTTGACTTCTCCTCCCGACATTGTTGTTTACACTCAGGGTTTCAAAGACGCTTCATTGTCGAGACGTGTCGAAATAACTCGCTCGATCTTAAATTGCTATTTCGATCCGATTTCCGACGCCCAGCTGATTTTGATAGATTTTGATCATTCACTTGTCTTCAGCATAATAAACTCACCTATTAAAAAAGTATATTAGCTTTACTTAATGTGCAATATTAAATATGAAAAGAAAATATGAGGTATCCATGCATTTGAATTTCCCCCGATTTTATCTATCTATTGGTACTGTACGCCCTCAAAGTTGAGTACTCTGAACATAAACTCACCTATTAATAAAGTATATTAGCTTTACTTAATGTGCAATATTAAATATGAAAAGAAAATATGGGGTATCCATGCATTTGAATCCCCCCCCCCCCCCCCCCGATTTTATCTATCTATTGGTACTGTACGCCCTCAAAGTTGAGTACTCTGAACATAAACTCACCTATTAATAATGTATATTAGCTTTACTTAATGTGCAATATTAAATATGAAAAGAAAATATGGGGTATCCATGCATTTGAATCCCCCCCCCCCCCCCCCCCGCCGATTTTATCTATCTATTGGTACTCAGTGGCGGATCCAGAGTGGCAAGCGGGGGGGTTTTGAATCGACCCAAAGGGTCGATACGAGGCACGAAGTGCCGAGCGGGGGAGGGTACGGGAGGGGGTTGCCCCCTCCTGTAGGTGGGGGTCCGGGGGGCCTCCCCCGGAAAAATTTTGAAAAAATGGAATATAATGGTTCATTCTGGTGCACATTTTCTCCTTACCTTCTCGAATATTCAGACAATTTTTTCCACTCAATTTATGTGGTTAATAAAGATTTCTAAATAAAATAATTTCTCCTTTACTGCTGGCAGGGGCGTAGCCAGGGTGTTTTTGATGTGGACGTCTTATAAAGAAGGGTTGGACCAAGAACTTCAGCTGTCCGGGGGCACAGACACTTTTTGGGGGGATGATTTGCGAGGCCCGAAGGGTCGAGTGGGGACACTATGGAAATATGTTACCCATCCCCTTGAAGGGGGTCCCTCGTGAAAATTTTGAAAAAAAAAAAATGAAGCAAATTGCAGACCTCTGGAGCGTATTTGAGCTGAATTTAGATGAGATAACGTGTATGATTCGATGTCAGCAGACGATGAACCGTATCTGAGATGAAGAAAACTTGAGATGTGAACATGACATTCCCGAAATACTTATATATGTACGTCCACATAAAGTCTTTCCAATGGACCGCTCACACTTTGTTAGCGATCGTTGTATCATGCGCAGATACAGGATTTTTTGTCAGAGGGGGTCCAAAATTTAAGGAAGTCTACCTATCATGTAGGTACATATATATCGGTGCACATGATGGGGAGGGGGCAATTTTGTTAGCTTTCCTTTCACGTTTATTTTCATGAAGAATTGGCGAGCGTATCGAGCCAGAAATTTTTTTAGATATGAAATATTAATTTGTCTTGATTCGATCGAGATGATTAATATTTAAACATTGAATATTTCACTCTTTATATCGGCGAGCGGAGCGAATTTCATGAGAATAAATAGATAAGAGATGTGTCATTTTCCAAACAATTTGACATCTTAAAATCACAAAACCTTGAAAAAGATGAAGGAGGTTACATCCTATAGCTATGAAGTAATGGACTCTTCAATATATGAGTTCCAAGACAATTATATAAAATTACTTAGTATGAACAATTGATAATAATTAAGGAATTGTGCAGAAAAATAGTTTTGTATTTTTAAATGGCGAGTGAAGCGAGCCGAAATTTTAGGTTTCAAAGCCCTTTCATGCATTTTAGACCCATTTCAATTAGAAATGGGCCAAAGCTGGACCCCACCGAAAATCTCAGGGGGGGGGGGGGGTCCATACCCCCGGTCCCCCCTCTGGATCCGTGCACGGTTGTATTGAGTTCTAATGAAACACGAGAAAATTACGAAAAATGCATTCAAATCGGTGGTTTCTGGAGTGTCTTTCTGATCAGTAGTTTGCTTTTAAAAATACTATATTTCAAAAGACCCTCCCCCTTCTTTTTGGCAACTGGGGGAGGCGCTCTCCTTTTTTTTCGCGAGACTATGTGGACGTTTTTGCGTACAAATGAAGGCTTGGCTTGGCCCCTGGCTTGTTGATTTGTCCTTGCTGTAACATGTACTTAGAATATTGGTACGATATCGAGTAAAAAATGTTGAGTATCATTGGGTTTTGGCTTTGAAAAATTGAATGCTTAATTATAGGCCCCCGGAGCATATTCGAGCTATATACAATGTTAAATATTTGCCCATTTTTCCGGTTATTTCAAAGTATGTTTTTAACAAAATTTGTAGATGACAAAAATACTCAAACCGGGTATTTGAGGACATAAACGTGTAGGTTTCGATCCCCGTACCATTTACATTGATTGTTTGACACACGTACATGTTTTGCAAATTATTTGAACATGTTCATATTATAGTATTTGTTAATGTTAATTTTCGGGAATAAAATAAACAGAAAACCCCCTCTGCGACGTACATTACAAAAACTTCGCGATTGTCTGTACGAATCCACAAATACGCCAATTGCTACGGTATCGAATCGATATGCGATAGAATGTATCAGAAAATTTTTGTAAATTTTGTTTCAAAATAGTGAATTCTGGTGGACATTAAGCAATTTTTTTTATTACTCAGTTTGCAGGGTTTTTGCCGAGTGCTAATGTTACCAAAAAAAAAAAAATTGGGAATAGTATTCATAATCCAAAGATAATAGCAAGTGGCTACGGTCTGAAGTGGTACAGCTTGCTTTTGAAAGTGAGACAACACTGCATAGATTGAAAGTGAGGAGTTTTTAAAGATTTAGAACTAGCTTTTCTCAAAATATAGATATTACGATTATGAAAATCTTAATCGATTATCATAATCGGAATGGTCTAGCGGCTACATGACGCCGGCCCGACGTCGGCTATACTGGTAATCGGCACAACACTAACACGGCTCCGAACCTTATTATGCAAATTATATGCATAAAATCGGAAGAATCTCGAGTCAAGATTTTACCTTACACACGACGGAAAAGAAAGTCCGTTCCTATTCTAATTTTATAGTAGTCTCGTCTAAAACATTCTCTCGTGGACTTCCGTTCGAAATTTGAACACGTAGAAATGCTTCTTTCATGCAAGTAAACCAACTGTTCAAGAGTACAGACACATGGCTCATCTTAAGGTATGTTTTTAAATTGATTTATGTATCACGTGGAACACATATGATGGGATTTTAAATTCTTCTTCTTATCAGAAATACTCGACCAGGGAGTGCTCCATGTTTTCGAGTGAATGAGTTTCATGATTAATTATCGCTGTAATCGAATATCTCACAAATATTTGTTCTTTAAAGCCATTTCTGTCTTTCATTACATCTTCATGAACTTCTAAATTTATGTGCACACCATGAATTTGAATAAATTTGATGTCAGTGTTAGTTATAATCAGTATCAAATATCAGTTCTGTAGCCTAGCTAGTGTTGTAGTCACTAGTGTTGGTGAAAAAGTATTTGAATGGGTTTAAAATTATTTAAAGGGGATGAATTTCAAATCAATTGAATATTTTATTTATTCTTTACAGTAACATAACCTTAACTGCCAGACAGAAGAAGGAATATACTCGGAGAAAGTCTTCATGCGCATGTGTGCATCAGATCCAATGAAAGAAAGTGCATAAGAATAGTGGAATGCTTATAGTGCTACTAGTACTGACTTGTAAAGTTGAAGAAATACTGTGGAATATGATATTGCAATTGTACTACCATATATGATGTTGGCCACCATGGTGTGAAAATAATTCACTTGTGAAAGGAGAATGAAGAAAATTGTTCAAGTGCATATTTCTACATGTACATGAAAAACATATTCAATGTGTACATCGACCACATATTCCTTGTGAAACTGTGATCCAGTATGAAATGAGAATTTGTGTTATAATGTAGAGGAATTCATCATCAATAGAAGAATTGTGAGATCGACAGATGGAACTGTATTACAGCCTCTTGCAGTAAACATGCTGATATAGCACTGAAGGGTAAGTTGTACATATACATGTATACAAATATACATGTTATGATAATTTTATAAATCTGATAATACAAGTACAAATGACATTGTATTTATTTCATATTTTACATGTGTATCCCTTGTGATTCACCTTAAATGGATAATACTATTTAATGGTAAGTTACATGCTTTCATATTTCATGTGTACATGTATTGTTTGAAACAAGACCTTCTCATGCATACCAAAATTTGTGTCCTGGTGACCTTGACCTTGGAAAAATGACCTACTTTTTAAAATCTTACACCACATGGCCATAACTTTTGAATGTTGAGTGAAATATAGACCTGTGCTTTCCTCGTGACAATTTCCAATGATGCCAAATTGTTGTCTTTGTGACCTTGAACTTGGAGATTGACCTACTTCACTATTATTTTTCTAAAGTAATATTATGCTTTTAAGTGATAGGGCTTTGTATTCCTTTTGATAAGGTCTTCCTATTAATACCAAAATTTTGACCTTGTGACCTTGACCTTGGATACTGATCAATTTTTGAATAACTTTAACCATGTTAACCTTGCCCTTGGTCATAACATAAATTACAAGTGATAGGGCTATCATATTTTACATGTGTATCCCTTGTGGTAAGGCCTTCACATCAATACCTGAATTTTTACCTTGAGTCCGTGACCTTGGAGTATGAAATACTTTTCTACATTATATCTGACAATAAGGGGATTCATGTTCCACAAAAAAACATGGGTTTAATTTTTCTTAGTCCTAAGCCTTGACATAAACATGATAAAGTAGGGCTCTTACACGTGAAACACATTTTTAGCTCGAGATACTGGTCATACTCATAGTCGAGCTTATGCGGTACCCCCTTGTCCGGCGTCTGTCCGTAAACAATTCTTGTGCTTGCAACTCCTCTGAAATTATAAGAGACAGAAATGTAACTCTTTTTGCATGAGACTTGGTCAGTGGTCTAGTTGTGCAGTGTGCACCTGACATTTTGTTTGAGCCCCTGACCCCCAGGGTCCTAGAAAATGGATGTGGTCATTTTCTCCTGTATGATCCTATGTAATCTTGTATTCGCAACTTCTCTGACACTATAAATGATGGAGACTTGATTCTTTTTGCAATACAATGAGTCTGTGTTCAAGAAGTGCACCTGATATTTTGTTTGAGTTCCTGGCCCCCAGTGACTAAGAAAATGGATGTGGCCATATTAGAATTCACTTGTCATTAAGCATGTTAAGTGAATTAAAAAACAACCAGGAGAGCTACAGTCTCGTCAGAGACTTCTGGTTTGGATTGGATTAGACCTTTCATATTGGGAAAATTGGCAATATTTTCTTCAAAATTGAATATGATAGATTTGGATGCCTTTTCATTTTAAATTTAGCATTTTTTACTTTCTTTTTTTTTTTAAAGAATTTTCTATGAGGTAAAATTGGTCAATAAATAGGGAAAATTATACTGTTTTGCATAATTTGAGAATGACCGATTGAAAGCCCTGTAATTATATTTGTATGTTTTTACTATTACAGAAACTTTACATGTCATGTAATTTTATATACATGTACATCATAATGATAAATGTATGCAAAATTCATTCATTTTAGAGCTTATTTAATATCAAAATGAAGATATTAATTCATTACATCTTTTACTTTCAGAGTGAGACTGACAGCATCTTCTGTACATACATGATGGCTCATTTCTCATTCCTCATTTCTTGGTATCAGATTGAACATCTACCTCGTCCTTAAGTTTTACTATAGACACTAGAGAAATCACTGTTTGATGTCTAGAACATTTGAATTTTGAACATGTTTTGTGTTTACTTTCATGTGCTTACCGGTACATGTACATGTATGTACTAGGTTATAAATGCATTGAAAACTTTTTACTTGCGAATAGACCTGCACCTGTTGAATGGGGATATTTTTTTTTATTTATTTCATTATTTTCATAGCAACAATTTATGACTTTAAATTCTAGGTACATACCAGTATAGACAGGGATGTACATTGTATATAAAGTTAAATACTTCCCTGATATAGACTAGACATGTAAACTCATATAAAATATTAATTTCGAAAAGAAATACTATGATAAATTATAGAGAAAGAAAAATATCCTTTCACAAGTACAAAAACATTATGTTGTAAATTGATGATACCGGTACTATTACATTTATATATATATTGCAGTTATAATGATTCTTCTTTCAGAGTTTGAATAAAATTTACATTTAAACTTAATAAATCTTATAACTGATACTTATATTCTTCTTGAGACTAGAACACAAATATTCTTAGAACACTGTGATGAAGAAATCTAGTGAGAACATTGTCATATATGAAATAATGAATTTTCTCTTGTTAAGCATAGCAAACTTGGTTGATCATCCTTTCATCAATACTGTTTAGAGTGTCTTACCCCATACTGGTAATCATGAATAAAAACATTGATACTTTAAGTTCATTACTCTGCTACACAGTATACATTTGTGTAAGAATATCTAGTAGCCTTGACCTACATGTTCATGTATACAATTGACCTACTTTCCTAATACTTTGGATTTGCTACAACACTGGTCTGGCAAATGATAGATAGATGATATGGTATATACATGTATGTGCATTGTCAGATTGTGTCAAGAAATTACTCAAGATAGATTTTGATTCAATATGTGACCTTGAACTACACGTTTGACCTTCTTTTCGTTGAATTAAAGAATCTGAACTTGGAGAGTGATGTATATATATATTGAAGAATTTGAAACATGAAGTATCAGAGAATCCTGACAAAACTGAATCATTGGCAGTTGTGAAATGTCTGAGATAGTCTATTTTCACGTCTAATGCTTAAGGTGCTGGAGAAAGACGTTTTTCCTTTCATTCCTCAGAAAATGCTAGATTTTTCTGCCGGTCATGCTGAAGAATATTTTTGCAAAATATTCCGAGCTGGATTTACAAAAAAAACCCTCCCTAAAAACCAAATGGTTGCACATGTTTACAAGAATGGAAAAGAGAGAGAAAACCATGCGCATAACCAGGCGTACCGTTAGAACGCAGTTGCTTCCACGTCGTTTTGCAAAAAAAAAAAGAATGAAAGAAACATTGACGTAGAATACTGCCCTGTAAATGAGCAAAATTCATTAGATTCTGATACTTTGCCCCTTGAATATCCACAAGGGCTTCTACCTAGACCCACTTGAGGCTGCTTACACTTGAAAAGTACTCTAGCTAAGCGCCTGAAGATGAATGCATATACATAAAATGTATACACTTCGTATGAGTGAGAGGGAAAAAATTTCCGTTATTGTACATGCATGTATTTGTTAAAACGGTCAGAATCTAATGAAATTACATTTATTTATATAAAGTATCGTGATTCTATGAGATGAAAAAAATATGTTAGTTTGCTGTGGTTGGGGGATTCATTTAATATATTGAAATTCATCAAAATTTTGGAAAAATTCAGAATATCATTCCTTTTGGTCGAGACAATTTTGTAGATTACCGGATTTGAGTTTAGAGGGGGCGTGGCCGGAATACCTCAAAGTCCTGTAGCAGATTCTTTGGGGAACCCCACTCCCCAGCGGAAAATTATCTCACATGATATGTAATGTATATAGTGAGCCAGCGAATTTTTTTCAATTATCAATTACTTTAATATATATCAGAAACAGACCGGTAAAATAAAAATAAAAATAAAGGTTGAGTCGTGGTGTTTGAGCCGAAGTAATTCCTTATTTTGACGACTTTAGTGGAGAGGGGAGGGGGGGGGGGGGCATGCCAGAGGATTGGTAGGCAAAAATCAGGATAGAAACAGTAAACTTTTTAGAGAATTTTAGATGTAGGTGCCGCCGTGTGCACCCTCCCCCCTCTCCCCGCGCTATTGAATCGGATGGAGGCTAATGTATTAGAAATTATCAGTGTTTTCCTGCTGTTATCGAGAAATATAAAATTTAAATCTTATGGGTACAAATGTATGCAAAATTGATAATGTATAGAATCGCTCAGTATTCAATCGAAGCGGGGTAAACGAACCGCAACGATAAACTTTGAAACGAACTATAAAAAGTGAAATTCGTGATTCTTCAGTGCAGTAACGAATTATCCATGGCTTGAATATTTAAATAGCAAAGTTCAAAAAAATTTAAATGACAATAACATTGGGAGCCGTGACTAAAGAGGGAGTATATCCCGTAAGGTAGGGTAATTAATATAGTCTAGGTTTTGAAAAAAAATACGCTCAAAAATCCCGGGCAAAATATTTATCTCGTTTTGACAAATTTTCAAAGTGAGAGCAGCTGACTATACATCGAACACTCCCTCTTTCCTGAATCCGTGCATTCACCTTGAAAATAAAGACTTAATTAGTTATGTTTCTATACATCGATTCCATCTTATTGGGACATCAAAGTTAGTGATAGTAACTTGTCTCTCGACTTTAATGATACTCATACATTATTAAAAAGTCTTATTAATATTGGACACGGTATCAAACAAAAGCTTTTAAATGATGAAATAAAGCATCGAAAAGTTCATTCTAAATCTGACACATTGGGAATCAAATCATGAAATATTCACCAAGTTGTCTAGCTATTGCTTTCAAACAATGCGGCATTAAACATGCGCGGACATAGATTTTTTTCGATGAAAAGGGGGGGGGGGGGCAGGGGGTTTCAAGTACTACCGGGGGCAAAGGACTAGGAGAATGCTGTTCATTTGATGATTTTTACAGGTACCTTGATTTCTGAAGAATACCTGAGTTGTACATAGGGATTGCAATAAACAATATAGACAAAATCAAACAAAACCATACCTTACCCCCCTTTCTAGATCCACACTTGGTACAAATTCTATTATATAGACCAGAACTTTTTAATTTGTACGATCGTGATCATCGGATACTAATTGCATACTTACTATGATTTTATTTGACTTCAATTCCTTATGGACATTTTGATACGATGGTAAACTTATGAGGATTTTTGATTAATTAAAAAAGCAATCTACATGCTCTATCTAAATCAATTTCTATTATGATAACCAAATCCAAAGGCTTACCTAGGATACACCAATCTCAGGCGATTGAATCAAGAACAGGCGGGCCGGCTAGTAAAGGCTCGCGTTCAAAATATGGGAAAATGAGCAGTAAAGAGGTAAGCTGTATTGTTTTTAACCTATCTTGTAAACGTCAAAGTCACAAAAGAAAGAAAGATTTTTTTTAACAGAATTGATTTTGAGCCGGCACAACATTTATTTCTTAGAAAAAAAAGTAAATTGAAAACTTGTGTTAAGACTTAAAGAACGGTTAAACGGTTAAGCATGGTACTAATTAATCTAGAGGACATTATTAATTATTTTGACTAGTAGTAGACATACGGAGTTTCCACTATGGGTGTTGTTGGCAAGCAGGAGATGCTCACTCCCCTTGTATGGATTCAATGAGAGTAAGACTGAGGAATAGGTTGGTGTTTGGTTGAAATAATTGATACCTTTAGGGTTAGGGTAGAGATTGTGGACGGGATTACGTCCAGATTTGGTGTTTAGATAGGATAATCATAATGGTCGGGGCTAAACAATTTCTAACCCTGGCCCTAACGCTTAAACTTCAACTTTAGGCTTTCCCTAGACTATGGTCCAGATTCTTGTATTTGCACAAGACTTTTCCCTGACATCATATGATTTATACTAGTACATATTTTTTTTCTCTACTGAACAGTTTATAATCTTTACGAGCAGAATTCGAAAGATTTTTGTAAGCTGTACTGGTCCCTCGCACCTTCCTACTTCAAAGTGTGTGTGTTTTTTTTTTTTTTTTTTGTTTTGTTTTGTTTTTTTTTTGTTTTTGTTTTTGTTTTTTTTTTGCTATTTAATAGCAATTCTCTGTAACCATTTAAACAATTTCGGCACGCATGGTCTCCGATTTTCATGAAATTTCACACATAAGTAGGGATTAATGAAAAAAAGGAAAATTTGACAAAAAAATTAATTGTATGTCATCTGGTTACCATGGCAACGGCCTTTAAAGTTGAAAAATTGGCAAAATTGAGCTAATTTGAAGTTCTATAATTTGGTCTATATGTGACATCAATGGAAGATTTTTTTTATGCAACCTAAGGATTAGGACATAAAATTTTAAATAAGCTCACTAGTAGTGTCTGATATTGTAAAAAAGGCTGGTTACCATGACAACATAATTAGCTAATTTTGATATATTGATTTCAAAATGCTGTTTGTATTTTCTAATTTTTCTTCTCTCTTGATGGGTATATAATAAGGAAATAGGATTTATTTTATAAAATGAGCAAATTCAAGATAAACCCATTTGTTGCTAGTTACATAAGTTACCTTGGCACCGGTAACTATGGTCTTTAATATTACTTATTTTGCAACTTCAGAGTCATTTAAAAAAAAACTGCATCATGATGAACAGATAAATATTGTTGGGAAATATCCAACACAAAGAGCTCTTTCAAAAACCGTGAAAAAGCTATGGGAAACATATGTTACCATGGCAACCATTTTTTAGTATTTTCATAAAACAGTAATTATTAATCCCAGGATGTTCAAATTTAATAACAATAAAGATCAAGTAAGCCTCTATCAAAATATAATAAAAAAGTTTCAAATAATTCATGGTTGCTATAGTAATTTGGCCATGCATTATAAAAATAAGCATTTTTTGTTGATTTTCGAAGCCTTTTCCTCAAAAAACGAAACAGGCTTACACAACCTTTTTTACATATACGATAAAGCAAAGTCTAAACTTTATTTTAGATTTTAAAAAATTTAGATTACTTAACTCTTGATGCCCGTATCCAAGGACTCAAAGTGGGCCTATGTGCAATTTTACACAGTCGTTCCCATAGCAATTGGCTATTTCCTGAATGTTTTTAAAAATTTCCTTTCGTGTAATTAAAGATCTACTTGTATGCATTAATTAATTTTCATCACTTTGAATTAAAATTCAATGATCTAGTAAAAAAAGGACTCTAAATATTGTCCAAAATTGCTTTCATTTTTGCGATTTGAGGTCATGTTGCCATAGCAACGAACAGAAACTTTGTCCCAATATTTAATGTAAATGCTTATGGTTTATTTGCATAAAAAACCCCAAAATGTAAGTAATTTATTATTGAATTTTGAAAAAATGCCAAAAATATTATTTTGATAGGGTACCTGTGTTGTTGCTATGGAAACATATAGATAAGACCATAAACCCAACAGTATTATAACTTAACTTGAAAGAGCAATGAAAGGGTACTGATAATTCATTAGTGTTTGTTTTAGATTATGCCGCATAAATTATGTATGTGAAAATGCATCTTTTCAATATTCAAAGTCCGTTTCCATGGCAACCGGATGTGATATTAAGAAAATTTATAACAAATTTTTACTTTTGGGTCAGACCCAACCTAATGTACAAATTTGATTAAAATCTGAGACATGTCGTGCCATGCGGCCTTCATAAAAGTGCAAATGCTTACAGAGAATAGCTATTAAATATTTGGTTGTTTAAAAAAATTACATTTCATAACATTTAATCTATTTTTCAGAGGACTTCTTTCGCACCGGCAAAAGATCTCCTTCATTATATTCGTCAGTCAAGGAAATATAAAGATGAGTATTCACAAAATCTGGACTTCGAAGATGCGGACATGAAAAGGCTAATTTTCTGCTCGGAAAATCAGGTAACTCTCTCAATATATTGCAATACTGTGATTGCAACTAATATGAACAAAAATAAATAAATAAATAAAGAAATAAATAAAAAATAAAAATAGAAAAATAAAATAATAACGCATAAAATGAAGCGATCAATTTATGTTTGAATTAGACTTTGGATGATAACTTCCAACGTGGATTGTTACAATTATATGTTATTATCCGGAATACATGCAGGTACAAATGTTATCCTTGCTTGTACAGTAGTGTTAGACCGACTTTTTGCGCTAAAGGCATTCCATGCGATGTTTGTCAATTGTGCGGCGAACTAAACATAAAACTATAATATTGAACGGAGATTCCGAGTAATCCAAAAACGGATATAAATCGCAAAAGGGTTATTCTTGTTTGGGTTAACTGAGCTACTTCTAACGACGTAGGGTATATTTATTCTACATAATTTATCAAAATATGTATACCTGCCTTGTTTATTAAGTAGATTTATTGCTGCGGTTGAAGTCCGACAATGTACAATGTACATGAAAACTAAGTAAAATCCATCCTTTGCTTCTCTGGCGTTCATTGCCAATTTCATAATATTATACATTGTCGTTTTTACACTGGATAAAGGCCAAGGTGCCGAAAATTTGAGTGTTTGTGTTTTTATTCAAATTTTGTAGATTTTCAATTCTTTGTTCTTTTACTTATACAAATGTATTTCAGCCCCAACGTCGCGTAAGGGACGACAAGTTACACAAAGAGAACGAGGACAAGAAACATCAAGAAAGTGAAGACCGGAAACACCAAGAGAGGTTCCTACCAGATATTGTGGTTTCAACCAGGAGAGTGTCACACGAGAGAGTTATTCCTAATCATGAACTCTACTTGACAAACACAGACGACTCGCCACGTAAGACTCGCTCTAGGAAAAAGGATATCCAACGTCCTGGTAACCACCACATTTCACCAAAACTTAGTCCTCGTCAGCACGTTAGAGTAAACTTTCCATTGCCTACTACTCCAAGGAGAGGGCGAGTTGACCATATTTGGCCGGAGGGACACAAGTATCACGTGAGACTTAGACCCTCTGACAAGCAAGACCTTGGCGATTACAACAAGTGAACAACTATTAATGTCAGGAGGAGCATATGAACATATAATTTTATCTTGATGTTTTTTTTCATGTTTTTATTCATTGTAGTATTATATAGTGCATGAACATGTAGAATTGGATATAAAATTTTACAGGAATTAGTTTGTTTTCTTTTAGAAATTTGGCATCTACATTAAATTTTTGTAAAGCATCTTTTCCAGCAATGTAGACGGAGAAACGGTGAGAACGGAACTCCATGACGGGTGCTGTGCGAACGTCGACAGAGAAGATTTGCACTGATCCCTCGTCCTATCTGAAAATTGGTTGGACTTCCATACCAAAACTACACAAATCTCCTTACAAATTTCGATACATTGATAATTCTAGCCACTGCTCAACTGCAGTTTCGTCTAGAAATCCGACGTCAGCACTCACGCGATAAAGGAACACGGAGCAGAATATTGTGAAACTGTTCTAAACAGGAATAACGTAAACTTATTTTGATCTATTAAAAATTCAAGGGATGTGATGACAAAATGAAATATAGAAATTTTCAAGCCAATACGATTTCTCCATACGAGTTTTCAAATATGTACACCACACTTCCTCGCGACAAAATTAATGATCGATTGTCCAAACTCATTAAATGGTGCTCTGATCGAGAGGGTAAAACTTATATTTGTACATCTGAATCAAAGGGTTTCTTTTCCGTTAAAGAATACAAATCATACAAATCATGGACATGTAGTGACCTGTGTATTGCGTTGTCCTTCCTGTTGGACAACATTTATGTAAAATTTGGTGAGAATCTCTACAAGCACGTTGTAGGGATCCCTATGGGTACTAATTGTGCGCCTCTTGTTGCAGATTTATTTCTATACATGTATGAAAAAGAATTTATCCAAAATCATCAAGAAAACATGATGATTTGAAATGTTTCATTAGTACTTCGAGTAACCAGGATGATAGTCTTACTATCGACAATCCTGTTTTTGAAAAGTATAAAAATGTTATTTATCCATAAGAATTGACTCTAAACAATGCAAACGCTTCAAACACAAAAACACAATTTATGGACCTAAACATCAAAATTGTTAATGGTGAGTTTTATACGAGTGTGTATGACAATATAGATATTTGATGCAATATAGTAAATTTTCCCTGACCTGACGGTGATGTTCCTAGATTACCGTCATACGGTATCTACATTTCACAGCTCATCCGGTATGCTAGAGCATGTACTGATGTTTTGGATTTTCATAATAGAAATTTACATATTACCAAGAAACTTTTAGGCCAAGGTTCTCGCTTTCATTAATTAGTGGAGACTTTTTGGAAATTTTACAAAAATTATTGTCAACTTCTTTTAAAATTCGGACCCATACAAGCAACAGAGTACATATATTACTTTGGGTATTTCACAACCTGCATTTTATGGTGACTAATTAACAAAATAAAAAGGATCAAAGGTAGACAGAATTACCATCGAAATTGTGTTAGAATTATCCAACACTTTTTATACCGTGGATATAATCCTTCTGTCACCAGACGGATACTTGGCTTGGTGGACCAGTCTACAGCCTTGTACCAGCGCATTCTGACTGACTGTGACGACAGGACTCCATAACGGGCGCTGTCCAAACCTCTTTAAAGAAGATAGGGCCCCGATCACTTGTCCTCTCTGAATCTCAGTCGGACTCCTCGGATGATAATATGCATGAACTCGTACGCTGGAGCCGACAGAGTACGGACTGTATTTTGTACGCCATCTGTTTTTATATCCATTTATATATCCATCTGTGTGTTTCTTAGGCCCCTGCGTCATGCTGTCTGTTTGTATGGTCATCTTACCTGAATGTTATTTTACGCCACAATTGTGCATTCTTCCATACATCTGGGTAATAGTAAAAGTGGGAGGGTTGTGCGCACGTAATCCGGACAACCACATCGTCTGCTACTGGCTTGGCAGATGGTCGTCCTAAATGTACGAGGGCTGATTGATAAGTTGTGAGCCGCGTATTGATGGATTTGAATTTTATGATCCCCTTCAGTATCTATACACTTTTGCTAGTAATTACTACCGGTGTTTAAGGGCCTCAATACCTCTTTCAAAGAACTCCTTATCTTGACTGGTCAGAAAGCCATCCACTGCAAGAATGTACCACCCACTTTCATCTTCGGACTGATAGTGGGTGGTGCAGAAATAGCTGCATTCAGTTTCTGATGAAGCAAGATCAGATGAATAAGGCGGATGCTCTAGACAATCAAATTAAAGCCACAATCATGAATGTCAGCCACGACAGTGACAGACTTGTGAACATGAGCATTGTCCTGATGGAACAGCACACCATTAACTAATGAGCTTTCCGCGGCGCTTAAGTTTAATATTTTCCCGTAACTGTGTCAGAAATGAAGCATAGTACGTACCATCGATTGTTTGTCCTTCTTTGGAGATAATCTTTCTGCAGAATACCTTCTGCATCTCAGAAAAATCGAGGCTCTCAACATATCAATCAGCCCTCGTAAGTCGGCTCCGTTTGCCCATTGGTCTCGTTGGTTTATGTGTAGTCATTTGTGTTTGGCGTTTCCGTGTGATCTGTAGTAACTGTTCCTTGTACCTTTTGCGTGTCTTTCTGTGCGTGTCTGCTATGTGTTTTGTTTTAGGGTTTTGCTGTGGGTGCTGCAACCGGGTGTTGTTGGAGATCCCCTCCTTTCTCATGTACTACTGTGATCATTAGTTCCCTAAACTTGATTCAATAAAATGGATTTTTGACCACTTAACACATCTCATACTTCAAGGTTTGAAAACAAGAACTGCGATTGCACCATTTCACTTTGTCAAGTGTACATATCGTGTGTCTTGGTAAGAGGATACTTTGATTGTGCAATATAAGTGTGAACAAAATCGCAGCTACAAAGTAAGATAATAATTAATGATGAAATGAAGTCATTATACGATTACATAAAAAAGAGTAAACGATTATTATATTGAGATACATGATCTATCGCAATAATTTTATGCACCATAAGCGCCTTTTAAACATCAATGTTTCATCAGTGATGCTCAAAGACCGAAAGTGTGGAATCCAAATGGTGAATATATATGAAGAGGGGAATTCTAAACATAACCTAAAATGTACTCACAAGAGACAGGTAAAGACAGATCTATGCCATGAGGGAGATGCTACTTAATTTCAGAATAATTATCAAATCTAGTATCAGAATTTACAATACAGTCATTTATATTTCAAGTCAATGTAGATTCAGATTCAGATTCTTTATTCACTTTATGCCATCAGGCACATCAGCATGTTAACTATATGTACAATACATGAATGTATAAACATAATACAATATAAGCGTTTAATATAATAAAATTATATAACATGAATGAGTAGATATAATCAATAATACTTTATAACCAAAAATTGCGGATGTTTTAAGTACAAATAGGAATCGTATGGTATGAGTATTAAGTACAGTCTATACCCGTAAAGTAACCGAGTCAGGAATCAAGATTAAACATATATTATGTATATATTATGCACATATGATATCAGAGAATCAAGATTAAACTTAATATGCAAATATGACAACATAGAATACAGGATATATATTTATAAGTAGCTATGATAGGTGATATAGCGCAGAGAGTGAATTTATTTGACCATCAATGATATTGTTACGTGCCACGTCTTTTACTAGCTTTCGTTAGAAATTGACCTAATTTGTTCAATTCCTTTATATTTTGAACGCTAAGAAGTTTAACTAATTTGAAAACGGAAGGTTTCTTGTAATAGTAAGGTTTAATATAAGTTTTCCTCAGATCGTCGTAGTACGGACATTTAAGGATAAAATGAAATTCATCTTCCAAATCGTTAAGACTGCACTTATCACATTTCCTGTCAGGTCTATTTATATTTTGATAACGACCTCTTTCAATATTCAAATTATGAGCGGATAATCTGTATTTAGCAATGTATTTTTGACTTATACGATTTACTGGCTTACTTAGATAATATTGCAAACATACATTATCAATAAGATGTTGATATAAATGACCTCGAGATGAATTTCCTATTTCTGCCATCAACTCTTGTTTAAAAACATCAAAAATTCGTTGTTTAATTATACTCATTACATGATCATCATTTACATACATATTGTTCCATAAGTGGGCTAATCCTAACCTATTTAATTCTGTTTTTATGTTTAATATCCATTCATCGTTATTTCGTTCTCTCTCTTCAAAACATGATTTTAATATAATGTTTTCAGATTTTCTTATTTTCAACCAGTATTTAAATATCCTCAGTTTTCTTGTCAAATGTAGAGGTAATCGACCTAGCTCGCAATACAGTAGGTTATTGTTTGTATTTTTCTTGACATTTAATGTGCGTTTCAAAAATGAAATATGAATTTTTTCGACATCTTTACCTTTATGAAATCCCCAGACTTCCGATCCATATGATAAGATACTATTTATATATGTGTCAAAAACTGCACATTGCGTTTCAACATTAAAATCATGATTTTTTAATTTCGATTTTATAGCAAACAAGGCTTTTCTTGCCCTATCTGCAACATGTTTTTGAGTTTTGAAAAATTTCCCGTTGAAATTAAATAAGATACCTAAATAATTAAATTGATCCACAATTTCCAAAGAATTGCCTTTATATGTCCATTTTTCATTTCTTTTAATTACTCCCCCGTTCCTGAATACCATTATTTTGGTTTTATCTGTATTAAGTGTTAGTTTCCACTTGTCATTATAAGTACTAAGTGCATCAAGCATTTTTTGCAAAGATTCCGGAGAAATAGCTAGTAAAACCATGTCATCTGCGTACATAAGAAGGAATAAGTTTATCATTTCAATTTCTATAGATGGACAATTTTCTTGTAAAAAGTGCATTTCACAATCGTTTACATAAAGACTGTACAAAATCGGTGACAACACCTCACCTTGAAAAAGACCGATCATGCTATTGAAATAATCTGACAACAAACCATTACTTTTTACACATAATTTAACATTTTCATATAAAGATTTTATAACTCTCAACATTTTACCTCTAATACCTTGTTTTATTAATTTACACCAAAGGCTACTCCTATCAATAAAGTCGAACGCTTTTTGGTAATCTATAAAGCAACAGTATAATCTACCCCCTCGTTTTTTTAAAGTCCTATTAATCAAAGATTGTAAAATGTATATAGCGTCTATTGTGGAATGTCCAGGCCTAAATCCATATTGAGCATCAGTAATAATGTTATTTTCCTTGTCCCATTGTAATAACCTACGATTCAAAATAGAAGTGAACAATTTTCCCAGACAACTAATTAAAGTTATACCACGATAATTATTAGGGTTATCTATATCACCTTTTTTATGTATTGGCACAATACATCCAGTAGACCAAGAAATTGGGAAAAAACCTGAACTAAAAATAGAGTTGAATAATTTGATTATACATGGCAAAATTTGTTGTTTACAATCTATTAGAAACTCATTCAAAATCATATCTTCAGCACTACTCTTGTTGCGTTTTAGGTCAGATATTGCTTTATCTACCTCTTCTTCTAAAATTAGACTATCTAATTCATCAAACACGCATTCATCATCGTCATTAATGTCATTATCAAGTAAATCCCCCTCAAAGTCATTCCCCTGTCCCATAAGGTTTTCAAAATGGTCCTTAAATTTTTTCAAAGTTGTGTTGTTTCTAACATGCTTCTTATTTCTTGCGAAATATTTATGAAACTCCCTAGGATTCTTTTTTCTCAGAAATTCTATCATATTTCCCTCGTGTCTTTGGTAAATCCTCTTTACGCGGGTTTCACAAATTTTGTATGCACGTTTTTTATCTATAAGATTGTAATGATTTTCCCTTGATTTATGACAATTAAACTCTTTAAGTGCATCTATGTATTCTTTGTGTTTTTCTCTACATGCGGAGTCGAACCAAGGCTTGTCCTCAGTTTTACCTTTTCTTCGCGATTTTTGTTCAGACCTTAATGAACTGGTACTTATGTAATTAAGTTCACAATATGGCAGTACAATTTCATTTATTATACCACAGAATTCGTTAACACACAAGTCCACATCATCTTGCGTTGAAACCGATCTATTTACAATATGCATTAATTGACCGATTCGATCAGATACGTGACCGATAATTTCACCTTTGTACTCGTCTTTCCACTTAACCGATTTCCATATTTCTCTATAATACTCAGATACCGGGTAAGACCCTTCATGTGTATCGGGTAACATAGATCGAAGAGAAAAATTTACAGGTGAATGATCTGACCACTGATTAAATTCTCCCGTTTTAAAATAACATATATTGTCAAAGCTCTTATCTTGAACTAATAAGTAATCTATCAGGCTCGTGCCGTTATGATTGAAAAATGTAAAATTACCAATACCATCACCCTTATGTCTTCCATTTACAATGTGAAAACCAGTGTTCTTACATAATTCGATTAACTTTCTACCGTAATTATTAACATGCAAATCCATATTTTTCCTAATACAGTTAAACTGGGCGAACGATATCCCCGGGGACGAAAGATACAAACCTAGTGATTCAAATTACCATATTGAAATATATGTTCTTTAAGGTGCGTCATTGGTCACGATTTAGGACCATGCTTGCGCATCTCCTGTTTTAGCACTCATTGAGCTTGAATTATATATATATTTCAATTTATTATAGCCAATGTATCATTTCTGACTCTTTTAAAGACTTTAATTCATTACATACCTAAAAGAGGGTAAGTTTGAAAATTTGATCTAATTTGAATGAAGTATCCGCAAGAAAACTTCCCGGTAATTTCTATAAAAGATTAGCTGGAGGTACTCTTTTTTACAGTTCAGATTTCTCTAACGTCAGTTATAACCCATAAATTTCGTTTTACGTATGGAATATTGTTGACTGTTTTACAAGTTAGAGTTAATTGATACAGAGAGATTGTAAATTGTTTAAATCCCACCTAAATTAAGGTAAATTTTACAGTGCTGACACTTTTTCAAGAAAACCACAAAATGGCCGGTACTGTTCTTGAGCGTTTGTACTCTCATATTTCAACAGGGACATATACTTGTTCTTCAATATTTTGAAAAATCTTTCTCAGGAGCACATTTTACTGTGTGTTTGAAAAAAATCGTTGATATTCAGTATCTCTGATATTTTGACCTAAACTAAGATGATTTTCGCAATTTTTGTGTAAAATCGAGAAAATTTTAAATGATCTGTAAATTTGGTACCTAGGGTGAAACTTTATCAAGATCAAGTTTTATTTAAAGTTTCTAACCTTTTTTGTTGTACACATTTTTATTTTTACAAAGAAAACTAAATGACTGCACTTTTTGTATTTTCTTTGCAAATGTGCTATTTTTAGCAACAAATTTCCAGCATTTTTAACCCTGTTTTCCAAATAAGCATATGTCTTGACTGTTAATTTTTATTTATAAAATTATTAATTGACATGAATCCTGTGATTTTATAAGGTTTTCATAAAATTGTTGAAATTCCTTTGTACAGAAATGACTTGCCTTAAGTGCACTATTTGCGCATTTCAACCATTAATTTATCATCAGGTATACTTTAAGGCCGAAAAAGATGAATTCAAATAGTGAATGTATGAGGAGCGAAATTCTAAACATGATCTAAAATGTAAACAGAAGAGCCAGCTAATGACGGAGCTATGCCATGAAGGAGATCATCCTTTTTTCAGAATAATTATCAAATTTAGTATAAGAAAATTTACAAATACACTTGAAGTAAGTGCAGAAGCACAGTTAAACTAGGCAAACGATTTTCTCGGGGCTTAAGAGTCCAGCAGCAGAAATAATCTTATGGTTGAAATTATCATATTGAAATATATATTCAATGGCCATAAGTTAGTGCACTACATGTATTTGGGAGTTTCATGGTCGTACAAGGTCATGAAAAGGGAAAAGCTGTGATTCGTTCAGAGTGAAAAGCGTTCCCTTCAGAAACGCATCAGTCCGATCATGTAAAGTTCTGTCAAGGACGAAGCTAAATAGACTAAATAATCCAGTCTCTCCGCTGCCGCTAACAGAGACTGAACCCCACTATGGTTGTTATAGAACGAAGTCGGACGAAACTGTTGCCCAACGATTTTTCCATGTATAGACCGTTAATATTTATTTTCTTGCAGGTGACATTGAAGTAAACATTAAACTAACTATCTCTACCCACCTCGCGTTTTTTTTTTCTCGCTTCGTTGAACATTGCATTTTTGCCAATTTTGCCTTGCCTATTTAGTTTGGTAGGGAGTTAAAATTGGCAAAAAATGCAACAACGAAGCGAGAAAAAAACGCGAGGTGGGTATAGATAGTTAGTTTAATGTTTACTTAAGTGTCACCTGCAAGAAAATCAATATTAAAGGTCTGTAATTTGGAAAAATCGTTGGGCAACAGTTTCGTCCGACTTCGTTCTGTAACAACCATAGTGGGGTTCAGTCTCTGTTAGCGGCAGCGGAGAGACTTGATTATTTAGTCTAGAAGCTAAAATACACGGTATACATTCCAATTATACTATCCAGTTTGAGATATTGATTTCTTAGTCCACTGTAGGTTAGATGACATTGCAGTCCAAGTTGCGACCGTTTCAAAGTAACAAAAAGGAAAAATCTACAAGAAGATAATATTTAACATTTTGAACAAAAAGCTATAACGTTAATATCAGAAAGTTCCATGATTAGAGAATCTCTATGGAAATGTTGCTATCTAACAGGAGAGTGTTGTTGAAGATATTTTCCTTATGAATACAATCATTGGGCATCTGATTTCACTCTGAAGGGGGTTCCTGTAAAATTCGAAACGAAAAGAAACGAAATAAGCCATTTTCTCTTCGTTTGTTGCATTTTACAGGTAACCCTGTGGAGGTTCACAAAATGAATTAACGAATGATTACTAAAATGACATGACAGTTTCTAATAAATGGAAGGAATAGGAAGATGGAAGTGTTTGTTAACTTTTGGTTGAACATGATTTCAAACCAGACAAATGTTTCGCATAGTAAATCCTCATCAGGGGTACTTTAAGTCAGTGATTTTCAGAAACAGCCACAATTATTTTTGTAGCGCCCCTATTTTGATTTTTTGTCTTTGTGTATCTAATTTGCAAAGAGCGCGTGGCTCCAAATTCCCGGTAGGGTCGATTTAGTAGAAAAGTAACGTAAAATCTATGACTAAAATAGCATCGGAGGTATGGTGCTAGGATGTTAACCGCCTTTGATTTTTATGATATTTTAGGATGAAACGACAAGTTTCCAAAAATAGAAAATTAATAAATGATGTCAATTTGATAAAGTGTAGGGCTAAACAAGATAAAGCAAGCCTCTTCAGACGACAGAGCTTGAAAGTAAGTAATTGATACACTTTAAACATTCAATCGCGGGAGCGTGTTTAACTTCTCAACACTGCACTGTGTTGTAAATAAGGAGATGGAAGTATTCAAACTCGCAACCTTCTTGAACAAGATTTCAAACCAGTTTTAAAGCACCAGACACGTGTAAAGAGTAAACTCCCATCAGTGGTACTTCAAACCAAAGTAGTTTTAGACACAGCTAAATTTATCTTTGTAGCGCCCTCTAGTTTGCAGCGCCTTCTATTTTTGAAGCGCCATCTAAGAATCTCTTAATTAAGGAAAGAAACATCATTATGTCGCGCGATAGGAAGATGAAAGATAGTTTTGAGAGTTACTTTTCTTTGTCTCCCGAAAGCAGCATAGAGTAGATTCCTGCGACATTATTGATTTTTACTACTATATATTCCCATTACTTTGGAATTTGACAAACAATTTGTTTGTATATTCTGAACATATGTTGAACCTTAACATGTCTTTTTTATTCATTCTGTTACCATTTACATGTAATTACAAACAAGTTGATGGACAATCATCAGAATCCTGTACAAGAACGGGAATTATTGTAGGTGGCGCTGTTAAAATGCGACACTGTATTAAGTAGTTATGTTTAAACATATTCAAATACACCATAGGCAGAGAATGAAGGGGTGCTATGTACAATGTCTTACTGTTTGAGTCTTTTCTTCGATATTAATATCAAAATCTAACTGCTTTTTTAAAAAGATTTCTAGGAGCATTGAAAGAAGTAGCATGTTAATTAGTTTTAATCTTGAACAATAAATATCTCTATGCAACGAAACCACAATACAATATCGAACACTCAGTCTTATGGTGTTCTAACTTCATTTTTGTCAAAATTGAGTTAAGCATATCATTGGTACCGTCAGGACTTGTTCTATCTCCTAAACTTACCTTACTCAAAATGTGAGGCGTCAAAGCCATCGAAGTTTTAACTTTTTCATTTTGGATCAGTAACAAAGTGTTCTATGTCAATTGTTTCTTTGAAATGAAAATGTTATCTAAAAGCTTGATGGAAGAATGTTCTATTTCCAAAATATATCAAAGGAAACCGACAGAGCTTTGTTCTATCTCCAACAAAATTGTACGAAATTCACGCAAGTTGTCAGTAAGAAGTGTTCTAACTCCATTTTTGGCCATCTCGATTGAAGAAGATACAAAGTTTTGAGGACTAAAAGTTTGTGTGTCATTATATATTACAAAAATATTGCTTTCCTCAAATTTTCATGGTTGTACGATTAGTATGAATATAATTTCCAGGCACCTAAAACTTCAATGTCGATTTTCTCGAAGTCTCAAATGGTAGTTAGAACACTTTAAGACCGAGTGAGCGAAATGTATCAAAACATCGAAGCAAACAACAAATTCTACTAAAAAAAAGAGAACATCGTCCGTAAGACATTAAGAAATAAAAATCAACGAAAGAAGGCACACGAAGACACAATTCGAACACGAAGGAAACACTTTTTTTAATTAAGGATAGATATTCAAATGACTTAATTGTTTCATCCCTTCATCGCCTTCTTATGGCGAGTTCATATCTCAATTGATACGTTATACCAGAGCAAGTATCTACTAAATTCTGTTCTGAGAGAGCTCTAGGTGTCTTTCAGATATGCTTCTCATTCAGGGATACGTCTGTGATCGACTAACATCGTCACTTAGGAATTCTACCTTCGATACGGAAAACTCGTCGAACACTGTGATGTCCCATTGTCCAGAATGGTGGATGATATTATGTCTTAGATCATTGAACCATCCAGCCACAGAATATACTTGTATCTTCCGAAGTGGAAGTAACCGGATGTGATTTTTCTGCCGAATTGAAGCGACGGGTGTTGCATACAAGCAGAAATTGCTGACTTTTCCTGGGCATCTGGTCTCACTCCCATATTCGCATCTCTTCATGTGGTGGAGGTTTCTGTTTGTTTGCTTTGGTTCCTGTTTTATCCTGATTTTGTATGCCTTCGGTTTATGATTTTCTGAATTATCGATTTTGTACTGTGTATTGGGATATGGTCATTCTCCATATTTGTTATTCTAGAATCCATTTCATCCTAAAATTCAACGCGTTGATTTTTCAAAATCATTTTGCTGAAATGGGTCCCATATGAGCCCCTTAGATGGCAACAGTTGAGCTAAGCCAATCACAGGCTCTCATTTGTGAAGAAATCGTCTTCGTGGTTGTGATTGATCCTGCATCCTACAAAAGCTGAACAGCATACACTTGAAAAATATGCTCTCCGGACTGGCTATCACCACGGCAATCTAAGTCGGTTAGAAAGCGATTTGAAATTTCTACATGAATAAGAAGTGGCTTCGCTGACGCTCCGCCCACTTCTTATTCATGTAGAAACTTCTAATAGTACCTTTTAACCTATACGTATACAGCAGTTTTTAGCCCACAGGGGCAATAATGCTATGTAATTTTCAATTTTATTAAATTCTGGATTTTCATTTACAAATTCTTCTAGTATTGCTTTCAAATATCATGAGTATTTTGTCCACACATAATTTGTACACGATTGACAATATTTATATAGAAATGTCTACTTTGAATCAAAAGTGTTTTAGAAAATATGTATTAAATTCCTTGATTCACAGAGGAATAAACAAATATAGTGTATTTAGATCAAAACATTTACTTAATGTTTAAAGTCATTTACAAATTGTATTTATCAAATTCAGATTGAATGTTATTATTGTAGACCTACAGAAGTAGGCTTACAAGGTGGATCATTAAATGATATCTGTCTTCCAATTCCAAAATAAAAGATACTTATCCCGTAGGTAACTACATATGGGTTTGTCCATATATTGCCCAAATGGGACCTATATATACACTGGATTCAGGACCCGTATGTTACTCATAAATGATCCACTTAGAACCATATGGGTACGTCCACATGGGACGCTTATACTTCGATGTCGAAATTCCAGCTCACCCCCATATGGGCTGCCCATATATAAACTCACATGGGACCAATATTGGTCAAATATATTTTTGCTTTTTTTGTTTGTTGAAACTGTCAATATTGAAATTTATCACATGATACACCCGTTATGCAGTTTCATAAAGACATTTCATAAATATATGATACGATCACACGTTACACATCGCTCTGCTTGAATGCGATTGGTCAAGTTTGGAAACTAATCACAAACCTTGACAAATGTGACCTTTCAAATATAGCTCAACTGTTAAATTCAGACCCGGAGTCAATATCAACGATTAAAATTGTTGTAGTCGAATTAATTCTAGCATTAAAATACTATTCAAAATTGAAATACTGTTAAAGAATTCGAAGGAACTTTTAGAACATCTGAAATCCACTCATTTTTGTAGAGTCCATTCGATCAAAGCCTTTGATTTTTCGACACTTTACACTACTATCCCACATTCTTAATTGAAAGAGACTCGCAAAAATTGTAAGTAATGCGTTTACAAGTAAGAACGGCAATCGCAAGTACAAATTTATTGTTGTTAACTTTGACAAAACCTGCTACGTAAAACAAAAGTCCGATTTTGAAAATAAGGACACTGAAACAGATATTATTCAGATGTTAAACTTTCTGATCGACAACATTTTTGTGGCGTTTGGAGGAAAGGTCTTCCAGCAAATTGTCGGAATTCCAATAGGGACAAATTGTGCCCCACTCCTTGCCGACATTTGTCAATACTCTTACGAAGCTGAATTCATTCAATCTTTGGTCTCTGAAGGGAAAAGATACTTAGCTTCTGACTTCAACTTCACTTACAGATAGACGATGTGTTGTCCATCAATAATCCAAAATTCGCGGATTACCTCAACAGTATCTATCCTTCGGACCTTGAAGTCAAAGAAACTACAGAGACAAATAATTCAGCATCCTATTTGGACATAATGTTGTCCTACGACACTGATGGTCACATGAACACCTCACTCTATGACAAACGCGACGACTTCAATTTCAGCATTACAATCTTTCCTTTTCTGAGTAGCAACATCCCTTCATCGCCTGCTTATGGCGTGTTCATATCTCAGTTGATACGCTATGCCAGAGCAAGTACCAAATATACGGATTTTGTTCCAAGAGCCAGGCGTCTTTCAGATAATCTTCTCAGTCAGGGATATGTTTGTGACCGACTAACATCGTCACTGAGGAAGTTCTACGGTCGATATGGGGAACTCGTCATACACTATGATGTCCCACTCTCCAGAATGGTGGATGATATTCTGTCACAGACCATTTGGACCATCTAACCAAAGATTGTACTCTATGTCTTCCGAAATGGAAGTAACCGGATGTGACAGTTCTACCGAATTGAAGCGGCGGGTGTTACATGCAAGCAGGAGATGCTTACACTTCCTGGGCACCTGGCCTCACTCCCATACCGGGAGTTCGCTTCTCTTCATATGGTGGAGGTTTTTGTTTGTTTGCTTTGGTTCCTGTTTCATCCTGATTTTGTATGCCTTCGGTTTCTGATTTTCTGAATCATCGATTTTGTGCTGTATACAGGGATATGGTCATTATCCATATTTGTCATTTCTCTTACGCACAGAATATCTATCAGATGGGGACACTACTTCTCATGGCGTAGCAGACGACTTCTAGATCACGGCGTGGTTCGCCTCTATAGTTCTCGGAACGTTGATTTCAAGTTTGAAATACACATTTTTAGGCAATATCATGTGATAAAAAGAACCGCAAATGAATTTTCATTTCATACGATGTATTATGAAACTCGTTGTCCGTTTTATATCCCCTCGCCAAGGTTCGGGATATAAAACACACAACTCGTTTCATAATAAATGATAATTCATTTGAGATCCTTTATATGTTCTACTATAAAAGTTCAGTGCACCATACGCACATTTCAATAAGTTATGTCTCATCAGTGATGCTCGAAGCATCCAAGAGGAAGAAGAGGAATCCAAATAATACGAAATTATGAGGAGCAAGAATCTAAATTTGACCTAGAATTTCTGCCAAAGAATCTGTAAAGAACAGAATTTTGCCATCAGAACAATACTCCTTTTACGTGCGCACAACCCTCCCACTTATCCGGATATACAGAGGTCTCCATAGACACACATTTGTTGTTTAAGGTGGCTCCCTACTCGAACCGTTATAGGTTTTTCCTTATATGCAGCAGTCTGCGTATAACGTTTTACAATGGCTGGTGAGGGACGAGCCAGCGCATTTAAAAACACAGACAGAAGATCTTTTAAAAATCACGGGCAGGAACACGTTACGTCGCCTTAAAGTACCGTTGTCAGACGTATTTAAAGTTCTGCACTTAAAACCGTCCGTTGACATTATGCCACAGGTGAGGATATGCTGGAAACCATCCGTTGTCATGAAAATCATCGACAAAAATTCAGTAAAATCCCTAATAACTCAATAGTTCACCGATAATTTCTTTTGAAAAGCAAATGGGGGGTAGCCACATGCTTCAGTAATGTATTATTACCATGGAATGAAATAAACTCCTCTTATGTTATGAGGAGATCTGATTGGCGATGACCTACTGTCAGCAACGAAAACGGAAATTTGAAAAGGAAAACTATCCTGTCTCTTAATTATTTGATTTTATATACCAATTTTATGTAGAAAATTATCGACAACATTATCTAAACAATATATGTGAATGGTAGTCTTTTACATTGTATATCTATTGTATACTTTGATTATTTGATAAAGTATGTCCGTTGTTATGACAAGACAAGAAGATATGGTCCGTTGCCATGACTCTTAACGGTATTTGGGCATGAATGGAGAATTGAATCTTTATTTCGAATTAAAGGCTGAGCAATTAAATTGGCTTAGTCAATTCTAAAAGCATTCAGCTCTTTTTTTTTCGGTAAAGCAGGATATCATATTATTTTCAGGTTACGTGAACATAGCACGTATAGAAAAGGTTTAAAATTGAAAATATGATTCATAAATTTGAAGAGGGATAGAATGAGTTCATGAATATATACATCGATCAATTAAACAATGATCGTTAAAGGGATTTTGAAGTCATATATAGCGTTAAAAACAGAAACATAAGTTATCGGTCATGGAAGACATGTTGATAGCCTCAGCTTTTATCACATAATTGTTCCGAACGTTCTTTACACGAAATCGCTCTTAGAGCCAAAGAAAATTTTTGAAAACTGACCGAAAAATTGTAGATTTATGTTACAAAATGTTGGCCTAGTCTGATTTTCCGTAATAAGATTAAATAAATGTTGATATTGACCAAGCTTTTTTTCGAAAGCTAATACTTGCACACTTATAAAGTAAGATACTGTATGTAGTCAACTTTTCGCCTCCATTTATATCTTACCCTTTTCGCCCACAGCCCAGAAGATGAATTTAAGACGGGACGGATAAAATTGAATGTTAAGGATATCTTAATAAAACGGATGATTCGGCGAATTCAATTCTGGACAAATCAGTCTTCATTCTAAATTGGTTGAGAATTAAATTGTGCGTTTTGATAGCTGTTTACAGTATATCATGTATGATGGATTTTAATTATTAGTACCGGTATCATAGTATCATTCTTTCCATTAAAATATCAAAGCAGACAACGGACAGAATTTTCGCAACATCGATTGACAACGGACCAATTTTAGAAAAGTCCAAAAAAACAGTCCAAAATTGCATTCGTGATCATGACACTACCATAGGAGCATGATATAGATTTGATATTTATCATGAGTATATTTCTGGAATAAGATAACCTGAATATTCATAGATTTCAAGAAAAAGGAAGAATAACACATGTGCAAAACGAACTGATCAAAGGACGCCAACTCGATCTCCTCTTTTCAAACTGTATATCAGTACCAGAAAAGCATATAAACCAATAGCTTAGTGTTATGACTACCCCCCATTGAACTTTCGGGTGTATTACTTCTAAAATTTCAACGTTTATACGAAGATCATACTTTCCACACATGCTCACTGTCACGACAACGGATGGTTTCCTTCATATCCTCACCTGTGGCATAATGTCAACGGACGGTTTTAAGTGCAGAACTTTAAATACGTCTGACAACGGTACTGTAAGGCGACGTAACGTGTTCCTGCCCGTGAAAATGCAAAAAGAAGCAAAAGATGGTGCAATCTATCAATGTCCACACCAATCATATTGTATAATTTCTTAGTTGAAAATGTGATGAAATTATAAGGGGGTACCCATATGTTTGTAGCCATATCTTGATCATTTATAAAATTGTATACCTGTATGCGATTTTTTCACCATCTATATACATTATCTTATAAAATGATCCAATTTGAAGAAATTCCATCTGTTGTTTTTGCACAAAAATGCTAATTATATACTATATATCATTTGTCGAAAATATGATAACATTATAAAGGGGAACCCCTATGTTTGGAGCCATACCTTGATCATTTCAAAAACTGTGTACCTGTATGTGATTTTTTCTTCATCTACATACACAATTTTATGAAATATTACAAAATGAAAAAAAATCATCTGTTTTTTAATGCAAAAAGTTGGATTTAGTACATATTCTTGGTCAAAAATGTTATAAAATTATAGGGAGGTACCCTAATGTTTGGAGATATATCATACTTAGATTTGTATTACAATATCATTTTATGTGTTGTATTTCTTCTATATGACTTGTTATCATAAAATAAAACAAAACAAACAAACATATTCGTATCATCACTGAATTTGGAGGGTTCAAAAGCATATGATGGATATTTGATATTTCTCAATTTTTAAGTGTTAGGCTACCTTTCTTTAATGTACTGTATCTTTAATGAAAACAAAATTACCTATCTATGTCTGTGTTCATTATGTCGTTTTGACTATTATGTATAGAAAATAACCTTAAAATACAAAATTCATCTGTTAAATTCACGAATAGGGACCCACCTTAAACATAAACTTCTCACTGTAAGGTGACATCACAAACAAGATAGTTAAACGCAGCGGCCTCTTGTAACACAGATTCTATGAAAAAGATGAATCCAAATGATAAGAAATTATGAGGAGCAAAAATCTAAATTTGACCTAAAATTTTTACCGAAGAATTTGTAAAGAACAGAACTTTGCCATCAATCAGAGCAATACTCTTGAGTTTTAGAAAATTTTCATTGAATTCTGTAACGTAGAATTAAGAAAAATATATTTCAAGAAAAGGGGATGATATACAGCATGACCACCCTGCACTAACCCAGGGAAACAAACTCACAAGAAAGTGATACGTAAATGACATCAGACAAAACTACAAACCACAAAAAAGACATGGCAATATTCAGTAGAACATCATACAAGACAATCGAACTGACATACAGAAACATCAAACGTTAATGACAACACATAAAAGACAGGATACCAATGTGCACCCGGCGCCGACTTTGGACGGACATCTGCTGTTAGGAAATGGTAAAGCTTCAGGTTTTAACAGCATAAACCCTATAGCCTCGAAGCTAATTTGGCCCCTGTCCATTTTCTTTATATAAAGAGTCGGAGTCAGAGACAGATATCGCTATAGTGTATATGATAATTAAAATGAAGGCAAGTTTTAAGGTATCATAAATAAAGATTTTTGTAAGATTTTCGTGGGTTCTATTTTTGGATATGCATATAAAAATCAAACTGGATGGAGTCACAATGTAGAGGTGATTTCCAGCGAGGGGCTCAGAGTGGGGACTTGTGCAATTCGGTTCTTCGTGATGTATTGTTGATTTCTCAAAAAAAAAAAAAAAAAAAAAAAAAAACGGAGCGGCGAATCCCTAAATAAATTTCACAAATTATTTAGACAGATATTGCCTTCAAATCAGCATAATTTTTATTTTAAGAAATATTCTGGAACAATGGTCAAAATGGGACCAAAGTCCATCCGAATGACATGTCAAAATTTCCCTATTCTCAATTTCACTTTCGTTTTCAGAGTGACTATGGTATTAGGAAAGGTATATATCATTCAGAACCAATGAAATCTACAGGAAATGATTTTTATTTTGATGTATCACTTTCTATATAAGTCATTTATTTTCAGTCAGTAAATGACGTCAGCTTTGGGGTGTATCTAACACTAGTTATTGAGGTAAAACATTTATGCTATTGTAACCTCATGTCAAGCTCCACTGTGAACCTAGGTGAACGATACTCTCGGAGACTAAATAATCCACCAGCAGTGAAGTTGTTCAAGGTATTGTTTATAACAATCCTGTGGGTGTATTCCGCTGTGGTAAGTACATGATAGTTCCGCTGGTATAAGTACAATGTACATGGAAGCAATCCGGATAACAACACCAATTGCTAATAGAAGATGGCTGTCCAAAGTCGGTGCAGGCTGCACATTGGTCTCCTTCCTTTTATGTATTGTCATTAATGTTTGATGTTTCTGTACGTCTGTTTCTATTGCATTGTATGGTGCTCTAGTGAATATTGCGTCTTTTTGTGGTTTGAAGTTTTGTCTGATGTCATTTATGTGTCACTTTCTTGTGGGTTTGTTTCGTTGGGTGAGTGCATAATGGAGATCCTTCCCTTTTCTGTTTTTGCTTGAGATCTCTTCCATATCCTTTGACTTTGGGGTGCTTCTTCTTCTTCATCATCATCATCATCATTATCATCATCATCATCATCATCATCTTCTTCTTCTTCTTCTTCTTCTTCTTCTTCTTCTTCTTCTTCTTCTTCTTCTTCCAAATGAGTGCAAAACCGCACATGGCGTATTTTAGCACTTCCTGGCAAAAATTTTAAACATCCCCAACCCTTTAAATCAAGCTACATTTGCAGCTTAACCAAGTGTATACATGAAGTAATCTAGCTTCATATGAAGTGAATCGATTTGTGCAAAACTGTAATTGCACAAATTTATAATTAACATTTTGCCTACTGACTTAGTTATTTGATACTTTCCTCTGCAATCGAAATAATTTTATGAATAGTATTTTCGTTCTTGTCACGATGTTTTTCTTTTGAACATTGTGAATGATGAACGAGTAGACACAAATTTCTTCCTCTAACTTTATTAAAGCGTTTGATCATGCAAACTCTCTTTGAATGTTAAACGTCTTCAAATTCAATAACATCATTTAAGAACAGATGAATTTGCAACATGGACCCGTTTTAAAACCCGTCTTACCATTACTTTTGAGTTTTGAATATCTTCAACGATTGAATTGAAGGGAAGTTATTCATAGAAATTCTTTCATTGTCGATCGATTGCGAAATTCCTCTACTGTAAATTTCTTCTTCGCTGCTTTTTATATTTTTGATATTGATCCATCGTGCAACCGGGATTTCACACTGCATTGGTCAGGACATAAATTTTCTTACAAGAAAAGACTAGTCTAGTTTCGCAAAGGTAAAATGCAGCATATTATTTTTGGTAGAAAAGCATGGTAGATGTCATTTTTGACAAATTCTAATGGATGGCGCACATACATTTATACACATATATATTATTGCCTCTTTATTTCGCCCACGCATGTCTTCCATGTTAGAAATTCGTTTTTTTTTCATAAATTTAAAGCAACCATCCAAACTTTATAAAGATATTTTCAAAACAATAAACATTGAAATTCTAAAAAGTAGAAAGCATTTCCGCTTAATTTTAAGACGCAGACCAGTGGAGACGTACATATTGAATTGCATTCCCCTTTTGGATATATGCATCCATGAGATGGCACGATCCGTATAAAGATGAAAAGGCGGCAGTAAATCCATCGAAGTCTATCATACACAGGAATAACTTTTTCCCATTTCATCACGTACCTCATAAACTGTATCTCTCAACAAAGCATATCTGTAGAAAATGATATCCATTAACATTTTATGAGTTTGATCTTTTTTGTTCGAGGCATACTTGCGTCATTTTCATTTTAAAAGATCATGTTTCACAAGTATTTCTAGCAAAATTTTACCAAAACTATAGTTGTGCAACGTCAAACGCGAACATTTGAAGATGCGTCGAAATCGTATTCTAGCCGGAAACAGGAAGAATGTGTTTTATAAACACGAAGAAAAGCGTTTTACTGACACATTCCAGATCCCAAATGAGGATAAAAGGGCGCACAAAGAGGTAACTTTTCTTTGGCTTTCAAATGAGGATAAAGGACGCACAGAGGTGACTTGTTCTTTGGCTTTCAATTGAGGATAAAGGACGCACAGAGGTGACTTGTTCTTTGGCTTTCAAACTGAGGATTAAGGACAAACACAGAGTTCACTTTCTATTTGGTTTTCAAATTAAGGACAAAAAGATACATACAAGAGGTAACTTTATCTTTGGTTTTGAAGATTTAGGACGCATACAGAGGTAACTTTCTCTTTGGTTTTCAAATTGAGATTAAAAGGACGCTCATAGAGACGACTTCTTTTTTTGTTTTGAAATTGAGCATAAAAGACACATACAGAGGTAACTTTCTCTTTGCTTTTCAAATTGAGATTAAAAAGACGCTCATAGAGATGACTTCTTCGTTTGTTTTGAAATTGAGCATAAAAGACGCATACAGAGGTAACTTTTTATTTGGTTTTCAAATTAAGAATAAAAGGACGCACGAGGTGATATCGACTTGTTCTTTGGTTTTCAGATTGAGCATAAAAGACGCATACATAGGTCTTCGGCGTCAACTTAAGTGGAAGTGAGGTCAGGTGTCCAGGAAGAGTAAGCACTTTTTACCGGTATACGGCATTTAATAATAAGCAAGTGTTCCAGCTCTTTACCCTCTTGAAGAAAATTTCAAACAAATTCTAATACAGAAAATACGTGTTTCGGATGATAAATCCTCTTCAGTGGTACTTATTATGCTGAAGTGATTTTCTGACACAGTCAAATGTATATCAGTCGCGTCCTCTAATTTTATTTTTTGATTTAAAATGTTTGCATTTACATTGCAGAGAGTGCGAGGCTCCAACTTTTGTGTAGGGTCGGAAACGATTCAGTAACATAGTTAAATGAAATGTATGACCAAAATAGCATTGGAGAGATGGGTTTTTTTTTTTTTTTGTCTAAACATATTTTATTTTTCATTAAATGCAAAAATGGGAATTGGGCAAAAGTTGTCCAACATTACATGTGTCCTTTCCCTAGAGATGGTGTTTGATATCGATTATACATTAACACCTCTTTAAAACTAAACTTTTATAAGCTTTTATAAGTAGATCTGAAACTTTAGGATACTGATGAAGTGGTCACATGTGCACTGAATTCGGTAATTTTTTTTTATTGAAACTGCTCTCTGAAATCAACAGTAGCAGCAATTGTAATTTGTTTGATCTATCATCGAGAGCAAGAATTTTAACCGTATCCTTGTCTGTGTCCATAATAGTTGTTTTATTTTTTTTTATCTTATCCTTTAACTTTCATCGGACAGTATTAGATACATGTATACTCTCCTTTTAAAATTACAATATTTTTTCACCTAGATGTGGAAAAGTCACAAAAATACATAAAATTAATGAAAATAAATTGGGAAACTTCAAACTCGAAAAAAATAAGTAAAGATCAACAAGATCACGTTTCAGCGATCACAACTTACAAATTTGTCTATTCATTTATTATTGAAGAAGAAAGCGAAATATGACCAACAAGAAAAAGAGGGATCCATTTTTTTTTCTGAGAAATTTAACCTATTTTAAGAAATAAAATTTTGCAAAATTTGGCTTCTGCATCCTGAGTTTCCAAAGAAAATGCTCGAAAAATGAGAGGAAATATGGTAGCTTTCTCTCAGTGAATGTTTTATTAAAAAACTTTGTTTGAAAACTTAAAACCCTTTGGGATTTTTTACGCCAAAGAAAACTTTTGGAAGAAACGATATCGATCTATTCAATAAAAGGAACTTGTTTTGATGATAAATTCACTTTCTTGTCAAACTCCCTCCAAATTCAGATTTCAAATGATCAATTCTAACATGATTGTTTCAAATAGATATTAGGAACAAATCAAGTATACTACAAAACTACAAAACGTCTTACTTGCATTTTGAACGGTGAAAAAAAAAAGTAAAGAAAATACAAAGAATGGATGATTTAAAAGTGTACATGAAGTCTAAAAAAGAAATTCATGGACCGATCAATGTGAGAGGATATTACGGTACAGAGTACTAGTATTATAGGAATATTTTTAAAGTCAGTCAAGAATATTGAACTTACTATGCAGTCAAATGGCAGCCTTCGGGACAAAAATCCCAAATAAAGAGCACTAGACATGCATGTTTTGGATATTTAATCCTCATCGTTCTTACTTCTGGCCAAATGATTCAGTGGTCCCTATGATAACAAATTTCTAGCTAAGGTAATTTCAAAAATCGGAATTTTAATGAAATTGTCATGGTTATGGAAAAAAGAGGGAGGTATCAATAACCAAACATTGTAACATCCACATTAACTAGTGCTATGCGATAAAACCATTGCAATATTTTCATCCCCAATACGTATCGCGATACTTTTCCACAAAGCACCGGTTCAAGTCTGTTGATAAGCCTATTTCGGACATTTGAGTAATTTAAACTAAGAAAAATATTAAACAGCACTATTGCTCTTTGCAATCATTGTAGTGAGGAGGTTGAATAGTCAATACTACGATAGCACCAAACTCATGTCGCATATGACGACATCACAGAAATATTTTTTGTGAGTTCTTGCTCAGACATATAGCACAGTTTTGTCTTTGAATTTTGTTTTATTTGTGAAATATTATATCCTAAAGTTTTGCAATAAACCGTGATTCAAATTTGGCATACTAGTATTGCAATACGGTTTTCAGCTGCGATACCCAGCACTTCCAGCAACACATGCAAAAGAAAAAAAGACACATAAGAAAACATTTGACTGGAAAACTACCTCCTCAATTACATCACTTATGAAACAAATTGAGGGCAGGTGCCGACTTAATAAGCAAGCATTTGAATCAATGTTAGCATACTTCTGCCTCTTACATGCGAGATATTTTCTGTAGATTATGTCGTCATGTGACTTATTTATGTCAACATGCAAGATAATTATGTCGACATGCAAGATAATTATATTGACATGCAAGATAATTATGTTTACATTCAAGATAATTATGTTTACATGCAAGATAAATAAGTTGCATGTTGAAATAAATAAGTTGCATGTTGACATAATTAAGTTGCATATCGACATATTCTAAAGAAAAATATCTCGCTTGTATCCCTTTAAAACATGTTTAGGAATTTAAGGTCAAGTTTAGACTTCTGCTCTTTATTATTTCACATTACAAAATGTATTTGGATTTCCTCTTTTTCGGGATGAAATACAACTTGTCGAAATGCGCATATGGTGCACTTATATTTTAAGATAGAACATATTTCAATATTGACAATGTCATACATTTAATTTTTTTTTTTAATTTTAGATCTTTTTTCAATCTTGAACGATTTTAATTTGTTAAATAAAAGACGATGTAAAATTTATATTTGGCTCAAAGAATCAGCAAAGAAGACTCCATTTCATAAACTTTTTTTTTCTTCTGCTATATATTTTGTTAATCGCGGTGGTTATGAGGGTAGATATCGCGTCAAATAAAAGGTCAAACACAGTCTGTCAACTATTTAATGTTAATGACTAAATTATTTGATAATTTATCATTTTCTTCACAGAGAACGCCAGCACAGGAAGTTTTGAGGTGTATAAGACGTAAAAAACCTGAACCGGATCAGACAAGTGCTGAGCCAACAAACACGGAACCGAAGCATCTAAAGCCAAGAGTAGTCTTCAATTCAGACTGTGATGTATGAACGAACCTTTGACCTTTTTTGCATTCTTTTGTAACGAAAACAATTCATGGATTCCATGATGTGGTGCTAGTACCGATCTAAGCTGTTTCAAGTCAGAGTTCGCTGCTCCCTAAAAGAATTGATCGTTGATTGGGAAGAATAATCACACGCTTTTATCTCTATTGAAACATATGATTGAAACTTTTCATCTTACATAAAATTAAATCTGGTAACATAGCAAAGTTCGAACAACAATCGAGTACATTAAGATAACAAAGAGAGGTGGAGAGAGCTTAAAATGAAAAATCTAGAAATTAAACGGACTTAACATATAAATTTGTTCATTGATTTAAACTTATCAGCCAGGTCTTTCCTTAACTTTCTGGGTAACAAGATACCACATTATATATGAAACTAGAAAGGTTTCTTGTTGCGGTTGCAACAAGAGTGTCTTCCTCCTATACAATTTTTGGTTTGGAAATATGAAGGACGTCACATTACATGTATTTATATTATATATTTAAGTTTTCAAATAGCAGTAACATTAAATTTTCAAACCGATAATTGTTGGTGAGCAACCATTTGATTTGGGGGGGGGGGGGGGGGGGGGGGGGGCAGGGATTCTATTGCCAGCCGGTAAAATTTTTTCAGCAATGTTCTGAGCAGGCCATTTTTTTCAGCCATTACCAGAGTCGGAGAAAAATTTTCGCCGGTTCTTCGGACCGGATTTAAACAAATTGTCAAATGTTGTGAATGTCTGAGTGTGTAAGTTAAACTCCCCGCTGTTACAGAGTATGAGTTAATAACCGTTCCTTCAGATGTCTCTTTGCAATTAGCGAATTTCAGACAGATTGTATGATGTTTAAATAGAACCTTTTCTAGATTTTTGTGCCTATGCGTATTAGGTCTCTGGTAGATACAGCTATGTGAACAGTTTGTATTTATATTAATTAATTTTTTGACTTTAAATTGTCTGGCACAAAGGGCCAGCAAAAATTTCCATATCATGCAATGTATCCTTACTTTTGCATGGTCCGGGAAAAAAAAATTGCCGGCCCTTTGGGCCGGAATATTTTTTTCAGCATTTTTCAGAGCCGGGATTTTTTTTTTTGCAAATTCTTCCTGCCCCCTTCCCCATAAAAAAGGCGAGCTCGTAGCTGTAGAACCAATTTTCTTGAGAAGAGAAATGGTAATAACAAGTTACGTTCAATATATATATATAAATACCATGAGGTTCTCGCTGTGCAGGTTCAAATTTGGAGCCCCCCTTCCCTTTTTTCAAAGTTTATTTTGAATTTCCATCATGGCGACATCGTTCAATATAAACAGAACTGTTTTCGAAAAACGAGGGGAGGGAAGAATGTTGGAGAAATTGTTCATCAATTTGTAAATAAACCAACCGAAAATTATGTTCGAACGTTTGCTAGAATTAGAAATTAAACTTGATGTTAAAAATATAGTTATTGAAGTGTAGAAACAGGTTTGTAGGTTAGAAATCGGAATCAAACTACCACTTTTTGTGTGTAAATTCTGGTTTGTAGCTGATCTCTTCTAAATTAATCAACTGTTTTAAAATCAAATTGTGTATATCGAAATGTATTTATGAAATGCATATTCATCATTGCCGTGAAATCGGAATTTGAAAATCTCAACACTGCTTTTCTCGGGTCGGACTCGGACTACCAATTTTAGTGTGCGCCCGATCTGTTGGCGTGAAGGTGTATCGAAATACCCAACTCAAAATTTCGATGCTCATATCTTTTCTACAGTAAGAGATAGGAAAAATCAGAAAGACTAAATAAGACAGATATATGGATAAAAAGTAATAATATTGAAATTTTTAGGAAACTTCATAAGCTTAATTTTTGTTTACTATTATAAGCAAAAAAGTGTCTTCCTCCTATGAACTTCTGAATTTGGAAATATGAAGGACGGTGAAGGACGTCATCGTAATAAATCGTTACAGTGTGCATCTAGCATTTCATATCTTGCATGGCTGTCGACTTTCAAAAAGAATGGAAATTGTAGATAGCTTAAGCTTACAAATAGCAAAACATGAAATTTTCGGTCCTTTTGAGTAATTCGACGCTCCCGTCAAATATTTGAATCTACTAAAAACATGATAAAAAAAATAACAGAGACCAAAAATAAAAAAGACCAATCTAGCTTTTACTCCAAACGTAACGTTGGAGAACTTTCATTGTCCTAGCTTACAGGGTTCTTGAGAAATCGCTGATCCAATTTTCCACGGTTACGAAAACAATAGGTCTTCCGACGGAAGTCGGAAGACCTAATGAGTTCGCTAGGTACTAATAGGTATACAATGCATGCTAAAAGATCAACCCATCCGCTCTTAAAAGACGTCGTGCAGAATTCAATCCATAAACTTTTGAACAATATCCTAGGGAATTCTATATGCAGACTCTATGTTCATAACGGAACTTAGGGGATCGATTCTAAAAGCCTACATTTCGATTCCTGAAGGGAGCTTTTATTCTTTCGTCTGAAACAATTAAAACAGACAGAAAAGAGTCAGAGCGTTCACTTTTCACATGAAAAAATATTCTTTTGTAAACTAAATTTTTACTTATTTGACCGCAGAGTTTCAACTTTTTTTCTCTTCAGAAATAATTACATTTCATATGTCTAATGAATCTTAAAACAAGACAAGAGTTTATAGAAGAAAGGAGGGTGTCTCCAACAAGACTCGGTTGCAGCACCAACAGCAACACACCAAACACCCCAAGTTTAAACACAGAGAAGACACACACAGCAAGAGACAAGGAACAGCAAACGAGACATCAAACATCGAACATAAAAGTCAACACATAAATCAACGAGACCCATGGGCAATCGGTGACGACTTAGGACGGCCATCAGTCACGTGTTAGTAACAGATGGTGTGGTTATCCTGTATTACGCGCACACCCCCCCCCCCCCCCCCCAAAAAAAAACACACACTTTTCCGGTTACCCAAAGGTCTCGAAGAACGCACAATTGTTGTGTAAAATAACCTCACTGTAAGATGACCATCATGACAGACAGCTTGCATATTGATTATTTTGAAATCCTCATAATCACGTCTGACGGGCGTTCACAAAGCATTACTACAGATAAAATCTGATTTCTTTTAAACATCAAATGGCATATTTTTCAAAACTTTGAAGAACATCTCTAAATGTCAATTTTCATTATTACAGGCAAATGCATTCAAAGTAATGCTAGAAGATGATGAATTTCAATCCAAATATTCCAAAGATGATAAAAGCAGTGTAAAAGAAGAACAATCTGAGATAAATGATTGATGGAACTTGAAAGAAGAACATATTTCGTCTGTGTGTAACTTTCTCACTTTTTTCTTATACATGTAGTCAGAATATTTTTGATTTGAAATCTATTTATCAGCTTTTCTGTACATTTGTTTAAGTTTTCATTGTAAGTGATTTCCTCAGGGTTACAGAGAAACCTAGGGTTAGGGCCCTAACCCTAGCCCTAACCCTATTATCAACCCTAACCCTAACATCAACCCTAAAGTTGCTGAAAGTGAGAGAAGGAAACATCCCTGGTCACTGTAGGTCAAACAATCGAACCGTCAATGTAGAAGGCAGGGTCACAGACCTTATATATGCTTACATGAATACGTTTTCCATTTAAGACCACGAAGGTAGACATGCAACAAACTGAAATAAGATTGTAATGGAATGTGCAGACCTTTGCCTTGGATGTAGAGATTTGAAAGGTTACAAACAATTTATATCTGGTATATAAACAGAAAAACCGCTCTGAAATATCCTCTACTAGAGAGGTCTCACATTAAACAACGATAGAAGAGGGAATTAGATAGCGCTATTCTGCTGGATATGAACGAAACAAGAACTCAGATGTTGAGCAAAGTAACCTCCTTTGCATGAGTCAAGTGAAACTAGCTATTGTGAACTTCTGGTTTTAACAATTCAAAACTGTATGTCACTTGTATAAATCCTATGATATTGATTAAGATTTTTCAATATACATTTTGTGAGTACTTATCCTGGCTGCAAACATTACCAATCACATCATTATGATGATGTATAGATATTGTGATCCAAATACATAGATAAAATCCAAATAATTAAACAATGTAGTTTGTCACGTTTGCTACTGTACTCATTTATCCGTGATTGTATGAAAATCAATCTGACTGAGTTTGACAAGCTATTTTATCATTGGAAATTACACTGTTATAATGCTCTGTCAAAATTTTGTTACACAAGATGCCAATATTTATTGAAAAGACATCTTTTTATTGCATTATCATGTCATAAGAACTTGCTCTCTGCTGGTGACAGTAAAATACTTTTGACTTAGAATAAATCAGAAAATGAACGAATCTTATATTGTCTTACAAGTGGCCATTATGCTTAAAGGTTTTGGATAAGGAAAGATATCTGAAAAGGATGAGTTATGATTCAGAGCAAGATATATATAAAAAGAAAATGAGTTGATCTCAAACAGGACTCTATTGTAAGAATCTGTGTAGATACACATACATTTCCACAAAAAGCAATAAACATATTGTACATTTCTAAAAACAACCAGAGTCAAGAGGCACAAAGTAGCTATATAAACAACATTGATATAATCAATATTAAACGTCTTCAAATACAAAAGCATCATTTATGAACACATAAATTTACAGCATGGACCAGACATGCACGTTTCGGGTACTTAACCCTCGTCCCCTTGATCCTCAATCTAAACAATGTCATATGGCCAAAGAGTGTGAAAATTATTATGTCCAAAAATGTACCTAAAGACGTAGCAGGATGTGTGGATATAATGCTACAGGACCCACGATAAATTTCAAGAAATTTGGTAACAGAAATTTTCGAATGTGTTGAAGATACTACTTATGAATCGACCCTACAGGAAATTTGGAGCCGCGCGCTCTATGTAATGTAAATGTAAAAATCTAACTTCAAAAAATTAAAGAGGGCGCTACTGAAACTATTTATGGTGGCACCGAAAGCATCACTGATGAGAATTTAATATTCGAAACACGTGTGTGGTGCATGTAAATTGATTTGGAATTTTCCTCAAGAAGGTAGAGAGTTGGAACCCTTCGACATTATTATGAACTACATGTATTTAACATAGGCCGATGAACCTATAACAACCGTTACAGGGTTTGGGCTGTCATGATACGTTGATTGATAATACGGTAATTTGGTAATCCGGTTTACATAAATATAATCTTCTGAGTAATTCAATTACATAGATATTATTATAATTTGACCATGTTGACAATAGAGTGACAGAGATTATATATAGTATTGTATTTCAAATTCACCTTCTTATGTACAACTGATCAATCAAATTTTGCGATTTCATGGTAAAATAGGGTGTCTTTATTTTCGCGAGTACAATTTTTCGCGATTCCGAAATTACAAATAAATATGTACATATGACCTCACTGTTTTGTACCTTCCATTATTGAAGTTTCAGTTATTTCTATCTTAAGAAAATACTCTATTTACTTCGCTTTATATTTAGGCGGGATATGTGAAGAATGTCACATGTACAGTAAAACCGAAATGGCACTAATATATCAATTGATTTTATACCTCATCAAACACAATTTTTCGCGAGGATATTTTTTCGCGATTCCAAATCACTCGCGAATATGGCGAAAATTAGTATCTCGCGAAATTTTCTGGTTATACGGTAGTTCCACTAGTAATGTTGATTGTTTACTTAATTCTCCTAATAATTATTTAAAGAACGTAGAAATTTATCAAATTACTGTTGTCTGTTTTGTGCATCGTTGACCACCCATCTGCCCTCTCTGAGTGTTGGTCAGACTCCTCGGGTGATTGCATGGCACTAATATATCAATTGATTTTATACCTCATCAAACACAATTTTTCGCGAGGATATTTTTTCGCGATTCCAAATCACTCGCGAATATGGCGAAAATTAGTATCTCGCGAAATTTTCTGGTTATACATTAGTTCCACTAGTAATGTTGATTGTTTACTTAATTCTCCTAATAATTATTTGAAGAACGTAGAAATATATCAAATTACTGTTGTCTGTTTTGTGCATCGTTGACCATCCATCTGCCCTCTCTGAGTGTTGGTCAGACTCCTCGGGTGATTGCATGCATGAGCTCGCTCAAACCGACAGATCATCGACAGTTTTTTTTTATCCATTTACATATCCATATGTGTGTTTCTTGGGTCCTTGCGACTTTCTGTCTTGGTTGGTTGGTAATGTTACCTTAAGGACGCAACAAAATTCATTCGTTCTTCGAGATTGCTGGGTGACCGGATTAATAGGAAGGTCATGCGCAGGTAAACAGGAAAACAGCTCTATTAGCTACCAATGAAGCAGATGGTTGTTCTTAGTTGGTACCGATTTCCTATTGCTCTCCTTAGTTTATGTGTAGTCTTTTATGTTTAGTCTTTTGATGTCGTATTTGGTTCCCCTTGTCCCTTTTGTCTCTCTTTTTGTGCTTGTCTACTGTATGGTTTCACCTAGAGGTGTTTCGATGTTTTGCTGGAAGTACTGTAACCAAGTTTGATCACTGACGAGGGTTAAGTACCCGAAACGTGCATGTCTGGTCCATGCTGCCTATTTAGCTGTTCTCAAATGATGCTATTCAATCTGAAGACGTTTAACATTTATACCACTTGGTGAGCGTCACTGCTGGTGGACCACGAGGGCACATGTAGCAAAGTTCGATCAATTTCGTTTGATCGTTTCTTCAACGTATTCTAAAACTTCTGTTATCAAAATATTTCAAAAGTATTTAAAGAATATTTTGAAAGTTCCAAAACGTGGGTCATGTAGCATCATATCCCACCCATCCTGCTACGTCTTTCGGTACGCTTTTTCGACATAGTAACCTGCATACTTTTTGGCATATTACATTGTTTAAAGGGGTAGGGCCACGAAGCCCGATATTGGCCCTAATTTTGATGAATTTTGAACATTGAACTTCATAGAATTTTTAAGTGTTATTTGACATTTTGAAACGTTCCCTACTGAATCACGAATCTACTTTTTGTAAACATTTCTTTTATCAACTCCTTTTAGCCCTTTGAAAACACCAAAATAGGTCATATTCGGCGAAATTGATGCAAAAACTCAATATTTCTATTAAATTAGCAATGACCGCATGCATTAACTATGATGGAAAATTTATATGTGAAAGATTATCATTATATCCTCTTGTCATAAAAGTTTTATCTCAGTTAACGCATGCGGCCACATTGAATTCTACGACAAAAGACAAAATTCCTAGCAATTTTTGCCATATTTTGTCAATAACGTCAAAATGACGTCACTTTATGACGTCATTACAGTTAAATGGTACATTGTTTGGTGATATCATTCTTGTCACGAAAAGCAGTAAACATTCGTGTATTTTCATGAGAGATATCAAGTATTCCTCATGAAATTTATTTTAAGAGAAAAATCAAGGGCCGATTTAGGGGTCTCGTGGCCCTACCCCTTTGATGATCACTGACGTAAGTACCCGAAATGTGCATGTCTGGTCCATGCTGCCAATTTATCTGTTCTTAAATGATGCTATTCAATTTGAAGACGTATAACATTTCTTATAGATGTCCTAGCTCCTTTGTTTAGTAGTAGAAAGACAACATTCTGGTTTTTTCCTGTTTCTTACATTTTACATAGGAAAAGGAATGTAGGATTGGTAGAGCGGTTCTCTATTACCATGACAGCAATAAATACATTTTACTTATTAATAGATGTTTGCACTTTGGGAACAGTGTATTTGGTTTATTAGATATTTCATTGAAATCAGAAAGAAAAATACGACAAATTGAGAAAAAAATATTACTCTGTTGATTTTACTAAACGTTGAAATTTTTACGTAGCACCACTGAATTGTTAAAAAAATATCTATGGATGTTCACTCTTTCTGGTTTCCTGGTCGGTCTACTGTTTTAGGGATTCCCCTTTAGTTCACGAGGTTGTCGGCATTGTTTGTTACCCAGATTTTTCCATTCTGTCTGGTCTTATATAATTGTCGATTCACGATTTTTAGGATTAGCGATTTGGAATGCAATTTTGTTGCACAGATTTATTTATAATCTGAACTTACCACAAAGGACGTCATGTTTACCGAAAAGGGCATTGACTGACTAAAAAGAATGGATAAATAAAGAAAGTGATATATTAAAAGAAAGATCATTTTCTATAGATATCATTCGAAATGAATGATCTATGCCTTTTCCATGCCATCTTTCACTCTGAAAACGAACGTGAAAGTGAAAGTATAGATATTTTGACATGTCATTCAAATGAAAATTAGACCTATTTTTAAAATTTAACTATTGTTCTAGAAAATTTCTTAACATTGAAAATATGCCTATTTGTAGGCCATCAATGTCCCAATTATATATGAAATCTATTTAGGGTTTTGCCGATTCGTTTTTTGAGAAATTCATATTTACATTATGAAGTACTGATATTCACAAATCCCCATTCCGAGTCCCTCACTGGAAATTACCTCTACTTTGTGACTTCTTCCTAGATCATCCCCTTTTTTTCCTGTTTGATACTTATATGCATATGCCCCCAAAAAATCCCTAAAAATCTTACAAAAATCTCACAGAATTTAAACTTGCCTTCATTTTAATTATCATACACACCATTGCAATATCAGTCTCTACCACATTATATAAAGAAAACTGACCGGGCCAAAATAGCTTAGATGCTAAAGGGTTGACACTATTGAAACCTTAGAAACTTGATAACATGACACCAAGAACAACACTGGTTAAAATTGTTAATGGAGAGATTCATACAAGTGTGTATGACAAAAGAGATGATTTTGCGTTCAACATAGTGATATTCCTCTGTCTTGACGGTGATGTTCCTAGATTACTGTCATTCGGTATTTACATTTCACAGATCATCCGGTAGTCGCTAGAGCATGTACTGATGTTTTGGATTTTCATGGTAGAAATTTACAAATTACCAAGAAGCTTTTAGGTTAAAATTTTCGCTTTTACAACTTTAATAGTAAAGACTTGTTTATTTTACAAAAAAAAAATAAATCAGCTTCTTTTTGCTTTGGGTATTTTGCAACTTGCCTTTTATGGTGACATGATAACCAAAATAAGAAGGATCAAAGGTAGAAGAAGAGAATTACAATCGAAATTGAGTTAGAATCATCAAACACATTTTGTACGTTGAATATGATCCTGCTGTCACTAAACGGACACTTGGCTTGGTGCTTGACCAATCTACAGCCTTGTACAAGCTCATTCTAAGGAATTGCACTCTGACGGACTGTGACGACAGGATTCCATGACGGACCCTGTCCAAACCTCTTTTGAGAAGACAGGGCCCCGATCACATGTCCTGTCTGAATCTCAGCCGGACTCCTCGGGTGATAAGATGCATGAGCTTTCTACAGCCGGCAGAGCATGGACTGTATTTTGACGCCTTTTGTTTTTTATATCCTTTTACATATCCATCTGTGTGTTTCTTGGTCCCCTGCGTCTGTGTCATGCTGTCTGTTTGTATGGTCATCGTACAGTGAGGAGGTTATTTTACACCACAATTGTGCGTTCTTCGAGACCTCTGGGTGATCGGGAAAGTGGGAGGGTTGTGCCCACGTAATCCGGAAAACCACACCATCTGCTACTGGCGTGGCAGATAGCCGTCCTAAGTCGGGACCGATTGCCCATTGGTCTCGTTGCTTTGTGTGTAGTCATTTGTGTTTAATGTTTCTATGTGAATTGGTGTTCCTTGTCCTCTTTTCGTCTCTTTCTGTGAGTGTCTGCTCTGTGTTTTTGCATTGGGTTTAAAGAATTTTGCTGTGAGTGCTGCAACCGAGTGTTGTTGGAAATCCCCTCATTTCGCTTACCAAAATGACCAGTAAGCGCAAAAACAATACATGTGGATGCAACTTGCGAAAAAAAGTTTTGCTTTTGTTAAACAAATGACATCCTTTGAAATGAAAATGGAAAACCATGTTCTATTAGGCAAGCCTGATATGTATGGAATCATTGAATGATATGAGAGCAATTCACAAGTAATACCACGTTGAAATGAGCGCATAGTTAGCTTATTCTGAATGAAAGGAGAAAGATAAATACATAACATGTTTTCTCCCAAGACAACAATTCCGATTCACGCTTTAGGTCGTATAAAATGTCTACTTATTCATATAAATTATTGTTTCTTTCTCTTTGCAAATATTCTGATCTCCATCTGATGAATGCACCGAACGTGAAGTCTTGCAAATATGATTCAGTTGTATGGAACATTTTTATATCTAACATCCCACACTAGTTATGCCATTCAGATCAATATTGCTCAGTAACCTTGAAGATGTTTAGCTTTGGGGGCTCTAGTATTGATTTTCATTAATATATATCATTCATGTTTTGCTCATGATAAATTATCATTTATATAACGTCTTTGGAAGAGCCATATAATTGTCTTTTTGGTAAGTGCATCAGTGAGGTTAAGGTACATTGCGGCGTTACGGCACGCAAAACTTTGCGAGAAGACATAACCTGAAAATTTGTCTACATGAAATTTAAGATTTGATCAATCTTTGATATAATTTTCATGTAATTATTCCACGAAGTTTTTCGAGATTTTCAGCTTCAAAGGCGGCATTGACGTTCTAATTCGAAAATATGCATTTTCTGAACAAAAATAATTTTAATCTAGAAAATTGACCAAGGAGGGTGAAAAGAGAGACCGAAAATATTGTTGCCATGTTGGGTATTGTATTTCTACTGATTATTATGTATCTTTGGGGAAATTTGCAATTTTTATCGCCATTTTGCAACTTATTATTCAAAAATACGCACACATTCAAAAGGCAAAACACGGCTTGCTTCATTTCCACTTTCTCCATTAAGTTGTGGAGATCATTAGAGCCCTTCTTACACGTAAAAGTAGAGAATTAGCTGAATTCGAAAATATAAAAACATCGATAGGTCTTCTCGGCAGATTTTTTGCAATTTAAGATTGAAAATTTGTTTTGAGTGTCTTCGGCGTCAATTTTACTCGCAACGTCAAGTCACAGCGTTCTCAGATCGCAAGTGTCAACATGACGTCAAGGAGTATGCGGAATATTTCATTCTCTGTAACGGTCTTCTTTGAAACATCCAGAAACCCAATTTTATTTTATTTTTTAGATTTTAAAGCAACAATTACATGGGCCGTATTCGAACTAGACCTTTTATCTTAATGTAAAAAAAAAATTATTCTCCGTACACACCATTATTTGAAAACATCATACGGAACAGACGGACGGACATGTTCATTACTATTTAATCCGATATGTTTTAGCGGGGTATGCAAAAAGAAATTCCCTCTTGTTTATATGTACACTTACTTTATAATATCGGAAAAGGGCTGGGGATGGGCGGGCTATGTAAAATATACATTGTGATTTTCATTTCATGCTCGTTTTCTATCATTACGTTCATCCGCCTCGAATGACGATTGTTGTTATATATACATGTATAATCAAAATGAAATTTCCGTTTCAATCTCGGAGTTCAGGACTTCTTCAAGAAGGCAATACGGTAAAAAAAAATCCAAATAAACAACTTGTACATATGTAGTCTCTTTGGCAAGACCTTGCGTGGATCAAAAATTTTTAACACTGTGACCTTGACTCTGGAGTATGACCTATTTGTGAAAAATCTTTGATTTTCCATATATTCATATCAGGTTGCGAAGCAAAATGCGGTCTATGAAATGGCGAAGTCCGCGTCTTTCTGTCCGTCCGTCGGTCCGTCGGCCCTCCGTCTGACTTTTGTGCTTCAACATTTTTAAGGAAGCTGTTAAGTTATATGAGGGGGTGGACAGGGTGAAAGGGAAGGAGGGCGAGAGGAGGGAGAGAGGGGGAAGGGGGAGAAAGGGAATGGAGGGGAAGGGGGCGGGAGGAGGAGGTAAAAGAGGGGCGAAAAAGGAGGGGGAGGTAAGGGGGTGGGAGGGGGAGAGATGTACCCCCTGTCCGCATCCCCCCTTTATATTCTGCTGAATGAAAACTGATCGGATCTTCTTTATAAAACAGACCATACTAAGACAAATCTAACGCATCAATATGATTGACCTTGAGATAGAAAAGACATTTGTGTTTTAGTCAACAGCGGGAGAAAAAATACAAGGAACAATGAAAAGTAACTGTAATAGGAGATAAACAATGGCGGAATGGACTCTTTGTGCTAATATTTTTTGTCCCATCTTTGAACTTGTGACCTTGACATTAGAGTTCTTTCAAACCTTGCATCTTCATTTAATTTGTTGGTGGGATATGGGTTATACATTTCTCACCGGAATTCCATGTGACATAATCTTTCAATGAAAACCTGGACCTTTGACCTTGTCTCATAGACCTTGAAGTTTGACCTTTTCAAAATCTTTAAACTTTGATACATCTTCAATATTTCACCTTTAGATTCGTTATGACAAGAGTGGGGGGATTAGATGTGGTGTTTTGTTACCCATCAAAAACAAAACAAAAACAAATAACCAAACGATATCAAAAGATTCTTATTCTACATATAAAAACAATTCCGGTTCGCTCTGCTTGCTGATATACATTGTATATAAAAAAATCTTTGTCTTACGCCATAATCGAACTTCCACCGCTTTGCATATCATTTAAAAAGTAAAGAGAATATTAATTCTATTTTATAAGGCAGTCCCTCCTCCTTCTCTGTCGCACACGCCCCCTCCCCCCCCCCTTTTCCCCAATTGTGCACAGAAACAAGCAACAAGGAGAGCGACAAAAAGAGTATTCAAAAGTAATACCTCCTCCATCCGTCTATGTAGTACAATAAAGAAATTAGATAAGGATGGAGGAGGGTGGATGAAAGAACATTAATTTCCAACGTAATATTTGAAAAAAAAATTGCATTCATATAGCATTCAATAGTCAAAATATAACCATACATCCTTAAAGTTTCCGGTTCTCATCGCAAGCGTGTTTAAATTTATACATTGAATTAAGACAAAATGAAAACTTTATGTTTAAAATTTCGGCTCACTACGCTCACTAGAAAATTCAAAAATGCTATATAAGCACTAAAAATCGCCATTATTTGCGCCCTATCGATAAATGTCGCGCAACGTAACGTGACGTTACGATCAAGTAAGGTTTATGACGTCATAGCGTAGATGTGCACATAAAAAAATTCGAGGGTGAAACCTGCGTACACATTTGATTGTGATGAAAGCTTCCCCGCGAGCTACGTTAAATACGCTATGAATTATTGTTAAAAGAATTACATTTGGATGTTTACAGGATTATAAATAATCCAATTCAAACCCCATTTATTTGTTTATGTTTTATTGAGGTAGGGTTTCTCCAATCAAATGCGGAAGTTATATTGTTTATACAAACATTAATAATAAGAAAATATGAATTTCTACCCAACACAATTAAGAAGGAATTGTTCTCGGCAACTCGTTTTCTTCTAGAAGAAAATTTCAAACCAATTTGATGCATCAGACACATGTTTCGGCTAGTGAATCCTTATCAGTAGGAACTAGTACTAATACTAATTTTATTTTAGAAGCGTCCTCTATTTTGATTTTTTGAATTTTGAAGAGTGTGCGGCACAAATTTCCTTTAGAGTAAATTCAGTTGCATAGCTGAATTAAATCGATTGCCAAAATGGCATTGAAGGAATGGTGCTACGTAGTTAACCTCCTTTAATTATAAAATAAAAAAATAAAATAATTATATTTTTGAACGTAATGTCAAGCTTCCGAAATTACGAAATAATTGAGTTAAAGAAGATCCTGACAATAATCTCAACGGCACTCACAATAGAGCAGCACTATGTAGAGCATCGACGGACCCCTAGCAAGCTAAAGGTGGGATCAGGTGCCCGGGAGGAGTAAGCATCCCCTGTTGGCTAGCCGCACCCGCCGTCGATGTTAATGCACGATTAAGAACACAGTATATAAAATGCATGCACTGTCTGACGTTATGTCTATATAGAAAGTGCTATGGCGACCATGTCAGGGAAATATATTCAAAACACTTACTGTCAAACCCCTCGCGGGGAACTTTTTTACGAGCTCCACACGGCAAAGGGCATAAGTGTGACACAAATGAGTTAAAGAATGTATGATGTCAAATTGATAAAGGGCCAAATCAAGGCTTCTTCCAGGCGATAAGAGTTAGACCTTGTCTCACTCATGCTTCCCAATGTCCATCTTGCTCAAGGATGAAAAACTTCACTTTTTTCATAAGACACTGCTTCTGTTGTTGAAGTTGTTGTTGATAGAACAAAAATTTGATACGTAGCTTTATAAGTTTATTATGGAATAGATATACTGCTAAAATGTTCAGAACCACGGCGGCTAATTTGCATCCGAGACAAATTATTGATTTATACTATACTATTTATATCTATGCGACCAGGTAAGAAAACTCTCATGGAAAACATATAAGAAATGAAAAAAAAATATTTTGAAAAAGTTCCTTATTTTGTATTTTCAACGATCCCTTTTAGCGGTTAACCAAACGGGCTCAAAAGAAGGACACATTTGTACTAAAATAATTAGGCAATCAAGGTATTTTCTGTCAATGAAAGGCTCATTTTCGAAAATTTTGAAAATTACTAAAATTTCAGAAAGGAAATTAAAGTCAAGTTGATTCATGATCAATATTTATAGGCTAAGTTATGTTTTGGCTTTGCCTTGTAAGACGTGAAATTATCATAATCTGCCAAAAATTCTTAAGAGGCGAGTGAGAAATGCGTACCTGATGACTAGATGTGAGTTCTATACGTTTTTATGTACTATCAATATTGCCCTTCATGTATAATGAATTAAAGGACACGAAATAAAACATTCAAAACAATGAAATTTCTGATATCGGTGTTGTTATGAAAGAGAGTCCCTTGAGAATTTGGCGTACTCCGATAACTGAAGCCATAGGTATACAGCTAAGTTGTATTCATTGATTCAGAACAGCTTCAGTCAAACGATGAAACATTTCCAAGATGACATCGTAAAACGAATGTTGTGTGACAATGGTGTCATTTTGATGTATAATGGACAGTAAAGTACCGATATTCATCATTATGCTCACTAAAAAAGTATATCATTTTTCCTCCCTGCTGTCTATAAAACGAAAATATTTGAACAGATCATTAGATAAAGGGACTTTAAGTACTAGTAACATCGAATGGTACCATATCAATGTTTCGATCATTCATGTCATTTTAACGGTGCTTAAGTGTGTAGTTATCGGCCATTCTCCGAACAGAGTTGTCTCCTCCTTACAGTCAGACAATCTCTACCACAGACTTCAAGAAATGGCAAGAATCCTGCCCTAAACTAAGTATGACGACAAAGCAGCGTTACGTAAAGATATGCTTTATGGCGGCAAGTCTGTGGCAGTGACGTTGTAGAGTAGGGTAACAGAACATAATATATTCAGGAATTATCCATTTGATTTTTTATGAAGGGGAGAAAGACTTTACAGAAGCAAATTTCAAGCACCAGATTTTGACAAAAAAAATCATAATACAGCGGTCCCCCTTTATGACACGACCCGCAATGCAGTGGATTTGGGGCATTATTATGGAGGATTTAAGAGAATTTGAACATAATCAACAAAGCATATCTAACGAGTATAGACTAACATCTATTTATTCCTCTTTACATTTATTAGAATAAATATCTACTTTTAGCTGCAGGTTGACCAGGAGTCCCCGAGGGCACAAGTAGCCAACTTCGGTCAACTTCGGTTCATTGTCTGTCTCTTCCACGCATTAGAAAATTTCTGTTATCAAAAAATAAAAAAAATCTTGAAATATCTAAAACGTGGGTCCTGTAGCATCATATCCCACCCATCCTGCTACGTTTTTCGGTACATTTTTCGGGATATAATATTTTTCACACTCTTTGGCCATATTACATTGTTTAGATTGAGGATCACTGACGGGGTTAAGTACCCGAAACGTGCATGTTTGGTCCATGCTGTAAATTTATCTGTACTTAAATGATGCTATCGAATTTGAAGGCGTTTAACAATTGCATATACTGATATCATGGTTGAATCAATTGTTTGACATCAACTGTTGCACATGGAATTCAGAATGAAGAAATTAGAAAGATATTTGTCGAGGTCTAGATATTGTTTCTGAAAGCTGTGCTCGCGAAATAGGCCAGATGTTAGCTGTATTAAGATTATTTTGTGCTCTGTGACGTATCTAAAAAGAAGGGAGGAGATCTCCAACAAGACTCCGTTGCAGCATCAACAGTAAAACACCAAAACACCCGATGCAAAAACACAAAAGACGAGTACAGCACGAGACGGAAAAAAGACACACGACATGTAAACATCAAACACAAAAGACTACACATAAACCGACGAGACCAATGGGTAACCGGTGCCGACTTTGGACGGCCATTTGTCACGCAAGTAGCAAATGGTGTGGTTATCCTGGATTACGTGCGCACAACCCTCTCACTTCTCCAATTACCCAGAGGTCTCGAAGAACGTACAGTTGTGGTGTAAAACAACCTCCTCATTGTAAGATGACATCATACAAACACGACCGCGAAAAGCAGACGCCCCAGAGACACAGATGAATATGTAAATGGATATAAAAAGAGGGCATGCTTAATACAGTCCGTGCTCTGCCGGCTGTAGCGAGCTCATGTATGTAATCACCCGAGGAGTCCGACTGACATTCAGAGAGGACAGGTGGTCGGGGCCCTGTCTTCTCTAAAGAGGTTTAGACAGGGCCCGTCATGGAGTCCCGTCGTCACAGTCAGTCAGAGTGCAAGTCTCAAGGATGCGCTTGTACAAGACTGTAGATTGGTCAAGTACCAAGCCTAGTGTCCGTCTGGTGACATTAGGATCATATCCACGGTATAAAAGGCGTTTGATGATTCTGACGCATTTTCGATGGTTATGCTGCCTACCTTTGATCCTTTTTATTTTGTTTATCATATCACCATAAAAGACAGGTTGTGTAATACCCATAGTAATGTACTCTGTTGCATGTATAGATCCGAATTTTAAAAGAAGTTGACTGTAATTTTTGTAAAATTTCCAGAAAGTCTTAACTAGTTTATGAAAGCGGAAACCTTGACCTAAAAGTTTTTTGGTAATTTGTAAATTTCTACTGTGAAAATCCAAAATATCAGTACATGCTCTAGCGTACCGGATGAGCTGTGATATGTAAATGCCGTATGACGGTAATCTTGGAACATCACCGTCAAGCCAGGGGAAATTTACTATGTTGAATCCAAAATCATCCCTTTTGTCATATACACTTGTATGAATCTTTCCGTTTACAATTTTGATATTTAGGTCCAAAAAGGGTGTTTCTGTATTTGAAAGGTTTGCCTTGTTAAGGGTTAATTCTTGTGGATAAATTTCATTCTTATATAATTCAAAAGCAGGATTGTCAATGGTTAGAATATCATCCAGATACCTAGAAGTATTATTGAAACATTTCAGCTCATCAAATTTTCTTTGCTTTTGAAGATTTTGGATAAATTCTTTTTCATAAGTGTATAAAAATAAATCTGCAACAAGAGGCGCACAGTTAGTACCCATAGGAATTCCTACAACCTGCTTGTATAGATCCTCACCAAATCTAACATAAATATTGTCCAAGAGGAAGGACAAGGCATTACACAGGTCACTACATGTCCATGATTTGTATGATTTGTAGTCTGTCGAGGAAAAGAAACCCTTCGATTCAGATGTACAAATGTAAGGTTTTCGCTCTCGATCAAAACACCATTTAATGAGATTAGATAATCGATCATTAATTTTGTCATGAGGAAGTGTGGTGTACATATTAGAAAGGTCGTATGAAGAAATCGTATTGGCTTGGAAATTTCCAGATTTCATTTTTTCAATCACATCCTGTTGTAGTTTTTGCTACTAATAATAAAGGTACTACAGAACCTATGTGGGCATATAGTTTATTTACAATATGTACATGTTCACAGTAAGACAATACGATTACAGCTGCCTAATACATAGGTGGGGCAAGGTGGTATTTACTCATTACATTGTTTCACATAACTCTTATCATAGAGAGTAACTGGTAAATGTCAGTAGGCTGAGAGGCACGGCTCCAGCGGATATTGTTGTCACATTTAATTATCAGAGAGTTAACCTTAAGTTCAACCAATATCATTACACCTTCCCCTTAAGATTAAATTCCATTTATCAAAGAAACAATTAAACATTACCAAAGATTACAATTTTCATTTTACAGCATGCGAGGTCAGAGGTTCAAGCACATGACCTTCCGTTGGAGTTTCGCCTTCACCGCAAACTCGTACAAAACAATACATTGATATATGACATAAAGATTAAATGCATATACATGTTACAGTTTATTTCAAATCAAAGTCATCATACTTCATTGGAGCTTTGATTACTCGTCCACTGCGCGTTCGCGTAGCTGCATTATCGTCATTATGCTCGTCTTGACTGATAACGGCGGAATCTTGTGTCTCAGGCGCGGTACCAGGTGTTTCTCCGTTTTTATTTAAATGTATTCTGTTTCTTCGATACTGCGTTCCATCGGACTCTACGATGTACGATCTTGGTTCTGCGCACTTTTGAACCACTTTGCCTTCCCTCCACGGTCTGTCACCGGTTTGAATACTGACTTTATCTCCTGTTTTTAATTCCTCGAGTTCTCTTGCATTCCTATCGTAATATGCCTTTTGCTGATTTTGTCTCTCTTTCAATTTTGGACGAACGTTTTTCAATTTTTTCGGTGAGAGTAACTCCTCATGAATAGGCAAGATAGATTTTGTTCGGCGTCCAAATAACAGCTGTGTCGGAGTACCTATTCCATCGATCGGGGTATTTCGTAATTCGAGAAAGGCAAGATTTGGGTCTGTTTTCGACTCTCGACATTTTCTCATCAGATTCTTCACTGTTTGCACGGTACGTTCTGCCATTCCGTTGCTCTGCGCATACAATGGTGAGGATGTTGTATGAATAAATCCATAGTCAGTCGCAAATTTATGAAATTCCTCACTCACGAGATTCGGCGCATTGTCGGTGATAAGTTCATCAGGTATCCCATGTCGTGCAAACATTGGTCTTAATTTGTTAATTATTGCTCTTGACGTAGTCGTTTGCAATTCGTTGATTTCAAAGAATTTTGAGAAGTAATCAACCACAACTAAATACGTTTTCTTATTTAGTTCAAAAAGGTCAAGACCAAGTTTCTGCCACGGTCGATCGGGTACAGGGTGTGGTTTAAGCGGTTGTTTTGTTTGCTTCCGCTTGTATTTATTGCAAACTCTGCACTCGGCGACTTTCTTGTCGATATCTGCATTTATGCCAGGCCAAAAGATCAATTCTCTGGCTCTGCCTTTGATTTTCTCAGTCCCTGTATGTCCACAATGCAACTGGTCAAGAATTTCCTCGCGAAGACTCTCGGGTACAATAAGTCTACGTCCCTTCGTCGCGATTCCTTTGTATATGCTTAGTTCCTCTCGGAAATTCCAGTATTTCTTGACGTTTTCGCTACACTGCGAAATATGATCCGGCCATCCGTTCGCAATTACACCTTGCAGTTCGCTCATTTCGTCGTCTTCGGCCGATTCTCTTGCTAATGCCTTCAATGTCCTGTCCGTAACTGACAAGTATTGAGTTGCGAATATTTCGAATTCATCCTTTTCACTTGTATTTGGCTCGGATACAACAGCACGGCTCAATGTGTCGGCTATGTACAGGTATTTTCCAGGTTTATACCTGACATCAAGGCGATACGGCTCCACTTTAATCATCATTCTCTGAATGCGCGGAGGCGCCGACGACAGCGATTTCTTGAATAGACTTTCAAGAGGTTTGTGATCGGTTTCTACGTGCGTATCCTGTCCATATATGTAATCGTGAAATTTTCGGCATCCGAATACAACGGCGAGAAGCTCCTTCTCTATCTGAGCGTAATTCTTCTCGGATTTGTTCAACGATCTTGAAGCGTATGCGACGGGCTGTCCGTTCTGTAGGATGCACGCTCCTAATCCAGACGATGATGCGTCTACCGAGAGTGTAAGTTCCTCTTTTGGATCGAAATATTTAAGCACCGGGGCGCTTACCAGTGCCGCTTTGAGCATTTTGAAACTTTGCTCATGTCTCTCATTCCAGTGCCAAGCCACTCCTTTCTCAAGAAGCTCCCTCAACGGCTCCGTGATAGAGGCTTGATTTTGTATGAATTTTCCAACGTAATTCACCATTCCTAGGAATCTCTGTAATTCCTTTACGCTTTTAGGTTCCGGAAATTCATCTATCGCTTTGATCCTATCATCACAGGTTTTAATTCCATATTCGCCAAATATGTGCCCCATATATTTGACTTCACTCATTTGAATTTTGCACTTACTACGGTTTAATCTTATTCTCTCTCTGCGCACTGCTTCCAAGACTTTCGCTAGTCTCTCATTGTGCTCTTGTACCGTAGTTCCCCAAATAAGTATGTCATCCATTATGACATCGCATCCTTCGATATTTTCGAAGATTTGTGACATTTTCTTCTGAAATACTTCCGGCGCGGAGCAAATTCCAAACGGCATCCGTTTGTAACGATATCTCCCGAATGGAGTATTAAATGTAGTGAGCCTCGTGCTCTCCTTATCCAGCACAATACCCCAGAATCCATTTGAGGCGTCCAAAGTGCTGAAAATCTTTGCTCCCGCTAGTTGATGCGAAATATCGTCGACTGTTTTCATCGGGTAGTGTTCCCGTTGAATAGCTCTATTTAGGTCACGGGGATCAAGGCAAATTCGGACTTTGTGTGGTTTCTCGACGACAACCAACGAACTGACCCATTCAGAGGGTTCATTGACCTTTTCTTTTACGTTTAGCGACTCCATTCTCGTTAATTCATCTTTCAATTTGTCTCGCATTTTGAAAGGTACTTTTCTGGGCGGGTGAACGACGGGCGGTACATTTCTATCCACATGAATATGGTGTGTTCCCTTCATGCGTCCGACTCCCTCGAAAACATCTGCATATTTTCGTAGAATTCGATCGGTTTGCTGGTCTGTACACACAAGATCTACGAGTTTTAAAATGTTGAGCTCTTCACAAGACGGCAGTCCAAGTATCGGGTCAACATTACCGGGTACAACGTAAAATTGTATTGCGTAGTATCTGCTTTTGTGCTGAACAGAACAGTTAATTTTCCCAAGTACATGTAACCTGTGTCCTATGTACGACACTAATTTCGCTTTCGATCTCTGTGGTCGCTTTATGCCGATCTTGTTGCAAATGTGCTTCGGAATTATGTTGCACTGCGCACCAGTATCAATCTTGAATTTCACCGACGACTGTTCAAGTGTGAGATTAACAGTCCATCCTGATTTACTTTTTTGAGTACTTACGGCTCCTACGTTTAATTCATCATCATTAGAGCTTGAATCGTGATCTACGCCATAAACTTTTTTCTTTTTCTTTTTAGCGACTTTACATGTATTTGCAAAATGATCAGGCTTACCGCATTTATGACAAATTTGTCCGTATGCTGGGCATCTATTCCAGACATGCGTCCGTCCACACTGTTTACAATTAATTTCCTTCGGTCTTGTCCCAGAATTCGACTTCGGCTTTGGCTCTGACTTTCTACCGCCTTTCCTCACTGCATCCACTTGTTGATCGGGTTTAGTTTCTACGAAACTTTTCATTTGCGAGTCCGATGTCTCGGCTGCTCGGCAAATTTCCATGGCCTTTTCTAGTGTCAAATCGCTTTCTCTCAGTAGTCTCCTTCGAACAGAGTCACTAGAAATACCACCAACAATTCTGTCGCGAACTAACGAATCGTGAAGTTCTCCAAATTCGCACGATTTCGCTAAAATGCGTAACTCCGTGGCGTACGCATCTATCTTTTCACCAGGATTCTGACTCCTTTTGTTGAAAATGTGTCTTTCATACGCGACATTCTTCTTTGGATTGCAGTATGAAGCAAATTTCTCCACAATTTTGCTCAGTTTCTTTTCGTCACCTTCATTTTCCCACGTAAAGGTGTTGTATATTTCCAAGGCATCCGGTCCGATTACATGAAGAAATGTACTCGACTTCACGTCTTCATTTTTCCCTTTAATTTGAGTCGCTGACAAATAAATTTCAAACTGTTGTTGAAAACGTCTCCAATTTTCTTTTAAATTCCCTTGTAAATTTAACGGACTCGGAGGTAGAAGTCGATCAGCCATTGTCCTTAATTAATGTAGTTAATTAAGTTTCACTTCTGACACCATGTTGTAGTTTTTGCTACTAATAATAAAGGTACTACAGAACCTATGTGGGCATATAGTTTATTTACAATATGTACATGTTCACAGTAAGACAATACGATTACAGCTGCCTAATACATAGGTGGGGCAAGGTGGTATTTACTCATTACATTGTTTCACATAACTCTTATCATAGAGAGTAACTGGTAAATGTCAGTAGGCTGAGAGGCACGGCTCCAGCGGATATTGTTGTCACATTTAATTATCAGAGAGTTAACCTTAAGTTCAACCAATATCATTACACATCCCCTGAATTCTTAATAGACCAAAATAGATTTACATCGCTCCTGTTTAGAACCGTTTCACAATATCTAGTTATGTGTTCTTTAATAGCAGTAAGTGCTGACGTCAGATTTCTAGACAAAATTGTAGTGGAGCAGTTACTAGAATTAGCAATAAATCGAAATTTGTAAGGAGACTTGTGCAGTTTCGGTATGCAATATAGTGTTGGGAGATCCAATTTAGAAATAGAGATATTGAATGAAGACAGTTCACTGTTATGCTTGCCTAAAATGTTAGATGCACTTTCATTGCTTTTGATATATGTATTAGTAGACGAAAGTTCCGAAATCAAAGTTGATATGTAGTAACGTTTTCAAATGATAATGGTGTTGTTGGCTGCTTTATCAGCTGGTGCAAAGACATATTTTTCATGTAATTCACTTAGTTTGGATTTGAAATATCTTTCTGATTTGGAACGTGGATTTTGAAAAAGATGAGGGTTTTTATGGAAGTTATCTATTCGAATATCCGTTATATCTAAAATAAGGTTTTTCCAGTCATTCAGAGCATGCGGTTCGACTCCTTCTAATTTACACCATCTTTTCGTATAATTATCTAAGGCTTCCGTAAGCACTTCACGGCATTTGACAAAATCTATCTTGGATGGGATTCTATACTTAGGTCCTTTTTTAAGAAGACCACGGAGCTGTCTGTCTTGGATGATTGAAAAGTCACCTGTAACAACATGGCCAGCTGGTTTGTAGAGATATTTAGAAGTTGCACATTCTCAAGAAGCAGGACACGATTCAAGTATGTCAGGATCCGTTGTAACTTTATTATAGTTAAAAACAAAGTTTCGAATAGGTTTCTTGTACTTATAACAAATAAGAGGTGGCTCTAAATTTTCAAAATATTGAGGAATGGTACTTTGTACGCGATGATCCCGAAAAATATTAGAGATGTTTAGAAGATCAAAACCTTTGTTAATAAACGGGATTTTGATGAATCGTCTTTTAGGTGAGGTGTTTTTCACAATAGGATAAAGTTTATACTGTGCAAATGAGACAATGATATTAAGTCTGAATCAGTCAGTGTTTCTTAAGAATGCAACCTCTGCTTCATCCAAGATAGATTTCAAGTGCATAACTGGGATTGACGACAGAGCATGTAACAGCTCATGTCTTCCGCCATTGCGTGCTATAGTAAGTAAATCGTTGAGAGAGCGGTGTATTCTGAATCGTTTTCTTTTTTGTCTGTTTCGTCTTTTCCCGTGCGACCTGTATTTCCTTTTAGTATTTGGGCGAATTGAAAAGATGTTAATATTGGTAGAAGCTGAGGAAATGTTTCCTTGTCCATAAATTTGATCGTTTAAACCAAGAGGGTACGCAGTCTGAAGTTTGGTGATCCAGGCAAGTTCAGCTTGTAGTCGGCGTTTTTTAATTTCGGTCTTACTTTCATTTTTACGTTTTGGGAAAGTCTGAACTGGGGTAATGGTGATATCCGAAATAGAATGGTTATATTTAACAAAGTGATTATAAAGAAAGTTTCTGTGTTTTTGTTGACGTGAGCTTCTGATCTTGTAAGAATGGTTCCTAAAACGAGATTTTAAAGGTTGGCCTGTCTCACCTACATATTGTGCGCCACATCCCCTGGCATTTCAAGTCATTACGTAAATAAGATCTTGAGACGATCAATCGATGTCTTGGTCTACCTCGATTTTGAATTTCTGCCCATTTACACTAGATGTTATTATGGTGTCGCAGTTGATGAGGTGACACAACGAGCATCTTTTACTTTTGCACTTAGAAATAATTGAGAACCCTCTGTGTCTGTTGTTGAATGTAGAGCCTGCAGATGGAGTAGTGCGTAAAATACGACTGTGGGGTCTAAATTTGAGAGGTGATAAGAGTACTCTTGGTGAGGAAAAAAGTTTTTTGCTGTTGAATGTCGATGATGGTAAAGTAACTGTAGTGACAGAGGGCAATCTCAAGGGGGTTTGTTTGATACGAGGCGACCTTAAAAATGCCATAATGCGATAATGGAAGAAAAGTGAATTAGAGTCTTACGTAGAAGACACTACAACAAAGCCAAGTTAGAGAACACAATGAAATTAAAACACTTCAAACATCGGGTCGCGGGGAATTGCTTTACCAACTCCACACTGCAACACGAAATAAGTGTAGATATAAAAAGGAGGGAGGAGATCTCCAACAAGACTCCGTTGCAGCATCAACAGTAAAACACCAAAACACCCGATGCAAAAACACAAAAGACGAGTACAGCACGAGACGGAAAAAAGACACACGACATGTAAACATCAAACACAAAAGACTACACATAAACCGACGAGACCAATGGGTAACCGGTGCCGACTTTGGACGGCCATTTGTCACGCAAGTAGCAAATGGTGCGGTTATCCTGGATTACGTGCGCACAACCCTCTCACTTCTCCAATTACCCAGAGGTCTCGAAGAACGTACAGTTGTGGTGTAAAACAACCTCCTCATTGTAAGATGACATCATACAAACACGACCGCGAAAAGCAGAGGCCCCAGAGACACAGATGAATATGTAAATGGATATAAAAAGAGGGCATGCTTAATACAGTCCGTGCTCTGCCGGCTGTAGCGAGCTCATGTATGTAATCACCCGAGGAATCCGACTGACATTCAGAGAGGACAGGTGGTCGGGGCCCTGTCTTCTCTAAAGAGGTTTAGACAGGGCCCGTCATGGAGTCCCGTCGTCACAGTCAGTCAGAGTGCAAGTCTCAAGGATGCGCTTGTACAAGACTGTAGATTGGTCAAGTACCAAGCCTAGTGTCCGTCTGGTGACATTAGGATCATATCCACGGTATAAAAGGCGTTTGATGATTCTGACGCATTTTCGATGGTTATGCTGCCTACCTTTGATCCTTTTTATTTTGTTTATCATATCACCATAAAAGACAGGTTGTGTAATACCCATAGTAATGTACTCTGTTGCATGTATAGATCCGAATTTTAAAAGAAGTTGACTGTAATTTTTGTAAAATTTCCAGAAAGTCTTAACTAGTTTATGAAAGCGGAAACCTTGACCTAAAAGTTTTCTAAGTACCACAGACTCAAATTTTAAAAGAGTTGATGTTTGGGATTTTCTGCTTAATGACGTCATTTGAAGGAATTTGATTAATTCAAATTGAGAGAAATTGTAAATTATTACTGAAAAAAGAAATTGCAATCATGCCTTATAGATGTATCTGGATTTTTTCAATAGCCTTTATCGTTTACAAAATATTGAATGGAATTCTTAAAGGCCATTTTGAGACAAAGCGTATATCATATATCTCTGTGTATGACCATGACGAAATATTTGTCTAGCGTTTGACAGATTTACTTGAGATTTTTATGTAAGGGAAAAGAATAACTATATAATACATTTCATAGGATGAATAAAAAGTGTTGCGGATTTTCTTTTTTTTTTGGATTTAAATAGATTTGGGATTTAAAAAAAAAACGGTGTTAGGTTGGATTAGGGGATTGATCTCTTATAGGGGATATGTTAAAGGTCTTCAAATTCAATTGCATCATTTAGGAACAGATAAATTTTCAGACATGCACGTTTCGGGTACTTAACCCTCGTCAGTTATCCTCAATCAAAACGATGTAATAAGGCCAAACAGCGTGAAAGTTATTATGTCCAAAAATGTACCAAAAGACTTAGCAGGATTGATGGGATATGATGCTACAGGACCCACGTTTCAGAAATTTCAAGAATTTTTTGATAACAGAAATTTTCGAATGCATTGGCGAAACAATCAACCGAAGTTGATGGTACTTGGCTAAATGTACCCGCGGAGACTCCTGGTCCACCAGCAGTGACACTCACTAAATGATACAAACGTTTAACGTCTTCAAATTCAATAGCATCATTAAGGAACAGATAAATTTGCAGCATGGACCAGACATTCACGTTTCGGGTACTTAACCCTCGCCAGTGATCCTCAATCCAAACAATGTTATATGGTCAAAGAGTGTGAAAGTTATTATGTCCAAAACTGTACCAAAAGTCGTGGCAGGATGGGTGGGATATGATACTAAAAGGCTAACGTTTTAGAAACTTCAAGAAATTTTGATAACAAAATATTTCGAATGCGTTGAAGAAACAATCAACCGAAGTTGGTGGAACTTGGCTCCATGTGCCCTCGGGGAGTCCTAGTCCATCAGCAGTGACATTCACCAAGAGATACAAAGTTAAACGTCTTCAAATTAAATAGCATCATTTAGGAATAGATAGATTTGCAGCATGGACCAGGCATGCACGTTTTGGGTACTTAACCCTCGTCAGTGATTTTAACATTAAAAAATGCCAATGCCAAAGAATCATGGTCGTATAATGGAAATTATACCCCAATAAACCTTTCTGCCTCTGAAATAATAGATAACCACAAATCAGCTCTTGCTTCCTTTGGCTTCGACACTAACAATTTAGAGTTAGATTTACCATACTTATACTGCATACCTTAAATGAATAAGAATCCGTACAAACAACGTTTCATCGCTGGTTCCTCAGAATGTTCTACGAAATCAGTATCGATCTTACTCGCCAAAGTTGTATCTAAAATCAAATCTGTTCAACAGTATATTCTCGCAACGGTATCAACCAGATGTGGATTTTAAAGAATTCGAAGGAACTTTTAGAACATCTGAAATCCACTCATTTTAGTAGAGTCCATTCGATCAAAGACTGATTTTTCCACACTTCACACTACAATCCCACATTCTAAATTGAAAGAAAGACTCGCAAAAATTATAAGTAATGTGTTTACAATTAAGATCGGCAATCGCAAATACAAATTTATTGTTGTTAACTTTGGCAAAACCTACTTTGTAAAAGAAAGTCCGATTCTGAAAATAAGGACACTGAAACAGATATTATTCAGATGTTAAACTTTCTGATCGACAACATTTTTGTGGTGTTTGGATGAAAGGTCTTCCAGCAAATTGTCGGAATTCCAATGAGGACCAATTGTGCCACATTCCTTGCCGACATTTTCCTTTACTCGTACGAAGCTGAATTCATTCAATCTTTGGTCTCTGAAGGGAAAAGATACTTAGCTTCTGTCTTCAACTTCACTTACAGATACATACATGTAGACGATGTATTGTCCATCAATAATCAAAAATTCGCGGATTACCTGAGCAGTATCTATCCTTCGCAGCTTGAAGTCAAAGAAACTACAGAGACAAATAATTCAGCATCCTATTTAGACATGATATTGTCCTGCGACACTAATGGTCACATGAACACCTCACTCTGTGACAAACGTGACGACTTCAATTTCAGCATTACAAACTTTCCTTTTCTGAGTAGCAACATCCCTTCATCGCCTGCTTATGGCGTGTTCATATCTCAGTTGATACGCTATGCAAGAGCAAGTACCAAATATTTATTTACTGAAGTTGATCTAACTTAGCTATATGTGCAACCAGCAGTGGCACTCACCAAGTGGTACAAATGTTAAACCTCTTCAAATTCAATAGCATCATTTAAGAACAATTTAAGTTGCAGTTTATTTGATCAGGAATGTTGGACTTCATAGGTTAGCGATTTTTTGTTATCTTGTTGCTGTCTAAGTGCAGAGAATGGACATCTAATTACATGAGGCATCGCCGGATGTCCCCGCCCAGTTGCATAGCGTTTACTTCCGATCTCTTACAACGTCTGAATATTGACTTGAATGCATAACAAAAATCAAATGTAATAATCAAAAAAGAAATAATAAAAGTATGAAAAGATCATGTATTGGAAATCGCACAATAGCAAGCATATGAAAATATTGGACTCGGATCAGAAGCATTCCCTGATGGCTAGTACAGAGACCATTTGTAGTACTCCATGTGCCTGGAATTCGTTTGATATTCTTTTTCGTATATTTGTCAATTTCATATCTTGAAACATGCGTCAAATTGCCATGTGCATAATATCGCTTACTTACGGGACTTTTGTTAAAGTAGCAGGGTTTTGCATAAGAAATCTGAAAATTATTAATTTCAATAAAATTTATGAGTCCCTGGGCCAAGGAGGTTGGTAGTACATACTACGCGACCAGTTAGAAGCGTCATAGGCAACGTCGTAAGCAATGCGAATTTTAAAGAAAAACCAAGTGTCCAACTATTGCAAAGCTAAGAAAACTGTGAAATAGAAATGGTTTTTCTGAGGTATAAATGGATTTTTGTTGTTGATGGAAACACTTAAAATGTAGTAAAAATCATAAAGAATACGCATACATGTAACGCTGGTTTTCTCCGCTTTTTGTGTTGATATCTTTGTCAAACAAACAGCATTTACCATGGGTCCTTAAATTAAGACTATTTTAAAGTTTTGTATAAATGGTCGTCCTACATCAGAATCAACCATCTATAATTGTCCCTTCGGTTTATATTTCATCTATATATCTTGCAAAGTTACAAAAAAACACCACACACACTTAAAGTTGGATCATCTTGATCTCCAAGGCGCGCATCCCATTCTGCTAGACATTTCATTACAGTGTTGAGAGTGTAACGAAGTGGAGTGAACCTATGACGTTGTGATACAAGACAGTTGGAAGGTTTTATATTGTCCAGGTATAAATGTAGCATATGGTCGTCCAAAGTCACCTCTGGGTGTACATTGGTCTCCCTCCTTTCATATGTTTCTACTCATGTTTCAATTATATTTTGCTTGACTTGTTTCTGTGATGGTTCTCTAGCCTGGCTCTTTTTGAATTTTTGATTTTTTAATCTTGAATTTTTTAATCATTTAACTTAAATTGTTCTGATTGGCCGAGCAATTTTTTTTATACCTGTATCAACAGAAACGGGAAGTACGCGCTTGGCAATCTCATCAGCAACGTCCTTAGCAACACAATTTCAAAGCTTCAAATAAACGTTGATAAGCGACGAAATGAAAGGATAAGTAATCAATGTAATATTTTTTTGGTTAATAGAGGTATCAACACCAAAAATTGAGGGCAAACTTATGCATCTTGCGCAATTCATTCACTAATTGGCTCGAGTATTCCAATTTGTCACCTTATCTCTGGATGTCAGTTGACAAAATTGCTACGCGTGACATAAATTGTTTGCTTCATTTCGGTCTTTTTTTAATGTGCGTTTCGTCGTAGCTGCTGTCACGGGGTATTTTGAGAGATTTTTTTCTTGTTCTTGCTTTGTAATTACGATAAAAAGTTTTCAAGGGAAGATGGTATGCTTTGACAAGGCTTCATATATATCACTACAATTTGTAATAGAAACAGGTGAATTCAAATTTTGTCATATATACAATGCATTATATAGAGTTTTATTCTGCATTATGTGAATTTGTTTGTCATGGAAATTGGTCATATCAAATAATACTTTGATACGTGTCTGGTACATGTAAATTGGTTTGGAATTTTCTTCAAGAAGGTAGAGAGTCGGAACCCTTCGGCATGATTTGAAAATTCTCTTGCTTTTGTACTGTTTCATTTTTGTCGTCTATTACACTTTCCTTTCCTTATTCTTTTTTTTTTTCGTTTCTTCTTTTTTATGTGTTTTAGAATGTAGTTTTGTTAGTTTATTATATGTGATTATTTTAAGGCTTATTTGGGTATGTTTTATTTATTCACATATATTTATTATAGTTTCGTTATTATTGATACATGAAGATTTCTATATGCGCGTGCAAATATCAAGCAACGACTCAACTGCGAATTAATTTATCATGCGTATATATTTGATAACTTTAAATGGGTATTTGCTTATACCAATCGACGTCATTTATTGTCTGATTATAGACGAATTTATCATATAGTAATTTGCACAATAAAAGTATTTATGTCCTCTTCCTTGCGTTGGTAAAGTCAAGACTTGGTATTTGAATTGGCGATTAATTAAACCCGCCCCTTCTTTTCAAATTCTGAGCTGTGTCGGCACCAGAGCTTTTTTTTTTAATTTTCACTTTGTATTTTTGTACTTCAGCTATTAGATAGAGGTTAAGAAATGACTACATGGTTTTTCCGTTAATTTGACAAACTCAGATGTCCTATGCTTAAGCTTAAAAGAGCAATATCACGCTTTTAATCCAAAAAGATAACAAGAGGTCCAATAGGGCCCCTATCTCTCACATGAGAAGCAAGTTTACATTTGTAATTTTTTCCAAATCTACATTCTAGTATACGAATGAAAATATTTATAGCTAACCTCAGGAATCGTGCATCAATTGATGTAAGAAAGAAAACTCTTGAATACATTATGAATTAAAGAATTACCTATCACTTAATCAGTCTCGAAGTCGAGAAGGCAAGGCAAAATTATTAGAATTCCCATAGGAATGGTTGCGAACCTCGGAATGAATAACATTCCGAATTGAGACCAGGTGCCCGGGGAGAGCCAGCGTCTTCATTCGTCGCAACAGCTCCATGGAAACTTTATCGTCAATTCCGTGATTGTCTCGATGTACATATTGATGTACACATCAGGTAAGTATTTCTTGTTTGGTGATAATGACAGGCATCCAATCACAATCCAGAATGTCACTGATCATTCTGGAAAGGAAATATACATATATGCTTTTATTATATCCCCGTAGCGACCGAAGAACTTCCTTACTGATGCTCTCAGTCGTTTTGCAATTTAACTCTGAACAAGTAGCTTATTTGCAAGCCATATGGCTCTAACGATGAAATCTTCATATTTTGAATATGCCTTGGCGTACCGTATCAGCTGAGAAAAAAAAAAACGCCATAAGCAGGAGAAGACGGAATGTTGCTACTCATTGAAGTTAAGGGAAGTTATTTATGTGGAAGCTAAAATCATCACGCTTGTCATACAGCGAGGTGTTCAAATTGCCGTTTGCGTCGAAAGATAGAAGCGAATCTGTCGCTCTCGGTTGTTTCCTTGATCTCTAGTTCATGAGGATAGATTTCATGTAGATGATCCTCAAAGTTCGCATTATTGATTGACACACGTCATCTATGTATATGAAGGTAAAATTGAACCGAGATGCGAGGTGCTTTCGCCAAGTCGAGATCAAGGTCTGAATGAAGTCAGCTTAGTATAGATATAAAAAAATATATTTATCCTCTATAGATCCTTCGTTTGAAAGTCTGAGAAAAAAGAATTGAGCAATTCACTGCATAAAATCAAACACTTATACAGTTTTATTTAAATCCCTTCTATTGTTCTGGAGAAGAAGTCCAATATGTATGAAAATACCACCTTCTTTTTTACATGAGTAAATTAGATCATAAAAATCAGAAAGACAAAATTTCAACAAAAATCGATTAAAACAATTGAATGTATTCAATGTGACCAATGAGTTATTTAGATAAGATAGCACAAAAAATTAGCATATCTAACAAAGCGCGAAAGGACGTGAAAAAAAGCGTCAAAAATTTGAACTCAGAGTGGAAACAAACATAACAAAACTTCTTAAGACATCCTTCTAGATCATCCCGATGCCTCCGGTTTGGTCATAGGCACTTCGGTTCTGAAGAAGATTTTTTTCAAAGGAGGATACCCCCTGTGTCCCACTTTTACCTATGGTGGTATCATGCATTGACAGATGCTGATAAATACAACAACAGCACTTGTAGGGGACCATGAGTACTTCATTCCCCACAAAGTTTCGTTATAACCAATACACATTTTTAAAAAATGATCTTCATAAAACAGTACACATTTCTGCCAAAGTCAGAAAAGATGTGATAAAAAACGCGTCAAAAAAATATTTCGGAGTGGAACCAAAAATGGCAATACTTTTTAAAACATCCATCTAGATCATCGTGATGGCTCTGATTTAGCCAAAGATGCTTCAGTTCCGGAGAAGTTTGTCAAATGTGGATACACCAAGTGATCTAGTTTTGCCTGTGGTGATCGGATTTTCATGAAAAACATTTATAATTGTAGGGGATCAAGGTTCATAAAATCCCTTCACAATAATTAAAGTCTTCAAATTGAAAAGCAGAAGAATCGATAAATTTGCAGCGTAGACCAGACTTGCACGTTTCGGGTACTGAACCCTTGTCGGTGATCCTTAATCTAAACATTGCTATATGGAGTGAGAAAGTTATTTTGCCCAGAAAGGTACCGAAAGACGTAGCAGAATGGATGTGATGTGAAACTACAGGACCCACGTTTTAGAAATTCCGAGAAAATGTTTAAATGCGTTTGCTAAATGTACCCTCTGCGACTCCTGGTCCACCAGCAGTGACACTTACCGAGAGATACAGATGTTAAATGTTAAACGTCTTTAAATTCAATAGCATCATTTAAGACCAGGGCCCAAGGTTATAAAGCTGTTTTGAGAACGTTCTCCGTGCTCAAACTCTGTTAGCGTGCTCAAATATGAGATCGTCTCTAAAATTCGAGGTTATAAACGTCTAAAGTTTGAGAACGTGCTCAAACTCTGTTAGCGTGCTCAAATATGAGATTGTCTCTAAATTTAGAGGCTATAAAACTTGAGAACATGCTCAATAGAGAACGCCACTTGAGATTATGTCTGGTAGAGGTTATAAAATATTTTGAGCATGTTCTCTATTGAGTTTGGTAGGGCGTTAATTGAGAACGCCATTTACCTTTCTCTCTGACACATTACTAAGGGAACATCAGGGTTGTGAGTTCGAATCCCGCTTCAAGTTACCCAGTCTTTTTCATTTTCCTTATTTTTTCAGGTGTTTATGCATTTGAAAAATATTTGGATAGTAATTTTCATTTGATTTTTGATGTATTATACATTCTTGTTTTTGCACTTTGTCACTTTTATTTAAGTTGACATATTTCCTGTCATTTTTACTCAAGTTGACATATTTCCCGTCTTTTCGCCGAAGTTATTATAGATATATTCTCAGCTACTTTTGTGTATTTTAGGTAGATTCTTGTTTTTATAAATAAACAAGTTTGTGAACGAATTTTGATAGAATTTTAAATAATTCTTTCACTTTGCTTGTAAGAAGATGAAGGGAATTTTTTTCTTCAAATTTTCAGCAAATTTATTAGAATAGACCTGTACTCATATTTGGGAAAAAATCAAAAGATTGGAAGGGGATCTCCCAGACTCGGTATCAGCATCCACAGCAAAACACGTGATGCGAAAACAGTGTAGACAAGCATATAAGGGATATATAAGGTCGTGAGTGGTACTTACGACCTTTTTCATGTTTTTTTTTTAATTATATATATTATACCCATGCCGCATCTTCTGGTGTAAAAAGTATCTATTTTACAATATAATTAATTAACATAGTCTGGGCGACAACTGCAAAATTTTTGTATAATATATAATGTCGTAACTACCACTTACAGCCTTAAGCCCCCTTCACACTTTCACGGATCGGGGCACGGATAGCTACGGATCGAGAAAAAATTTACATCCGTAGCAATCCGTAGCTTGATCCGGCACAAGTCGTAGCTATCCTTGGCAATCCGTAGCTATCCGGGATGACAGAAATTTTTTGAACATGTTCAAAATTTTCTACGGCTCCACTACGGATAAATATGTTGTAGCGGAGTCGAAGGTGAGTCGTAGAAATCCGAAGTGGAGTCATAGTTATCCGTGGGGGACTCGTTACTACCCGTAGTGCATCCGTAGCAATCCGGGATAATTTTTGTGATAAAAATAGCCATACGACTCGCCTACGGATTGCTACGACTCGCCTACGGATAGCCACGGATTCGAAAATGATAGGCAATGGATAACAACGAATTGTGTCTTATATTAACTTCAAAACTATCAGTATTCTGTGCGTTTTTCGGTCAATATACGAGTTAAATCTTCATTCAATTTTAGGTAATGATATAAAGACATGTATAAAACCTAAATACTGTTATAAAACATGTGAGACCGTCTCAACAGGGTGTTTTAATAAATAATGATATAAAAAACACATAGGAAATTCAAGCCAGTTCTATCAATCCGTACTGAAGTCGTAGCTATCCTTGTGCGAATCGTGGCTATCCGTACGCGAGTCATGGTAATCCTTAGCAATCCTTACCGATCCGTATCTTATCCGTACGTGGGTCGTAGCAATCCCTATCTATCCGCACGCTTATCGTAGTAATCCGTAGCAATGTCGGGACGATATCCTTAACAATCCTTAGCTATTAGTACTCGATTCGTATCAACCCGTAGCAATCCGTACTGGAGTCGTAGGTTTATGGTTCATCGAACATTTTGCGTCCCAACTCGCCACGGATAAAGCATTTTTGGAGTCGTAGCGGAGTCGTGGCTCGATCCGTGGAAGTGTGAAGGGGGCTTTATATACTCAAACATGATGATTGTCCCATTTATAAATGAAAAAACATCGTATCTACCATTTCCAAGGAAAGGTTACCACGCATTTCCTATGGTTTAAACATATTGTATGACTGTTCTTTGTATTTGACGTAGGAGTAGGAGTCTTTCCCCACAACTTCAATTTTTTTCAAGTTTTTGTCAATGCAGATTCTCGTACATCTAGCTGCTATCTCAATTTTCATAATAAATATAATCTATTGCATGTGGTTTGAAAGACTTTCCTTTGTGTTGCATACCCGTATCAAAACACATAGACTTTTTTTGTGTCGAATTCGAAGCATAGGGATTACTTTGTCTCGCGTCCATCCGTCTGTACGCGCCCGTCTGTCTGGTTGTCACACTTTCACATATATGTTCATAGCTATCTTGATATGCATGATTAACCATGATGAGACTCAACACCCCATGAGGGTCGTGGTCAGATTCAAGGTCAAGGTCACATATTTAGGACCAAAGTCCCATGTTCATGGCTTATACTTGATATAATTTGTTGCTCTCAAACAACTTCATAACTTCCATAAGTAAAATATTTCAAAACTTTAAATGTAAAAAGATTGACCTTGAACATATTTGTGATGATGTTAGAAATTGATGAAAAGCTGTCCTCCTCTAGTTTGGAAATAAATTGAGTTGCAAAAATGACTATACATGAGAAAATATTTAATTTTTCACTAAATTGATATATAATATAAAGTTGTGTATGCCTGACAGAGATTTAATAATCATGATGTTACCATTTTTACCAATAATTCATTAAATATGCATAGTCCGCAAGAAATAATATGATGATTAAATTATTTGTCTTTTTTTCTATTTGGTTTGCCCCCGATGTCACTTTTGCAAATGAGAGTTTAATCTTAGCAAATTACATTCAATTTGGTTGTACATATATGTACAATACGTTCTATACAAATGATATACAATGAAAATGCATTTTGCCCTTCTATAAGTACACATGTGTATGTGACGTTTTGAAACTCGGGTAGGGGAACAATGTTAAAAAGAAATATTCCCGTTTTCTATTGATTTATGTGAAAAAGAAACATTTCCCCCCAAAATATTAAGTCGTAATATGCAGTGATGATCTATTCTAGCAGGGGCAAACACATTTTACTTCATATAAAGCATTTTCACAAACCCTTTTTGGTAAAAAGATGCTACTCACAGTCCACAACACTCTTGAAAATGTATTGGGAATCTGGGAAATATCTTGTTTAAACATTTATTTATTACAAATATTAGATAGATATATGTTAAATGATCTAACCATCTCTATAAAAAGATAATAATATTTAACGAATGATCTATATCATTATCAAAAATTGTATACTATTCATTCGCAATAGTAACGAGCCGAATTCTTGAGAAAAACTAGTCGATTAAATATGCAAGTTTCGGACCCCCCCGGGAAATCTAAAAGGGAGGGATACGGACTCAATTTATCCACATAGTCCAGTTGGAAAATAGACTGGTCTCTCAAGACTAGTGAATGACTAGCCTTCTGTCGTTTTCGCGAATGTCTTACCACGGCAAACGGACATGGGTAGTCATTGAGCACGGGTTTGAGCAAGGTTCCTACCAATCTTAAAAATGTTTGAGCACATGCTCAATTTTGAGCACATTCTCACACTTAAGAAGTTTTATAACCTCGAATATTAGAGACGATCTCATATTTGAGCACGCTAGCAGAGTTTGAGCACGGAGAACGTTCTCAAAACAGTTTTATAACCTTGGACCTAATCTCAAGTCGCGTTCTCAAGTGAGCACGATCTCAAAGTTTGAGCATGATATTTGAGTTGAGCACGATAAAAGTTTTATAACCTTGGGGCCAGATAAATTTACAGCATGGACCAGACATGCACGTTTCGGGTACTTAACCCTCTTCAGTGATCCTCAGTCTAAATAATGTAATATGGTCAAAAAGTGTGAAATTAATATGTCCAAAAATGTACCGAAAGATGTAGCCGAATGGGTGGGATATGATGCTACAGGAACCACGTTTTAGGAATTTCAAGAAATTTTGTAACAGAAAATTTCAAATGCGTTGAAGAGACAGACGATCAACCGAAGTTGATCGAACTTGGCTACATGTGCCCTCGGGTACTCTTGGTCCACCAGCAGTGACACTCACCAAGTAGTTCAAATGTTAAACGTCTTTAAATTCAATAGCATCATTTAAGACCACATAAATTTACAGCATGGACCAGACATGCACGTTTCGGGTACTTAACCCTCGTCAGTGATCTTAAAATTCAATAGCATCATTTAAAAACATAAATTTGCTGCATGGACAAGACATATTGAAACTATGGAAATTATAATGTTGAAGACGACAACATACAACGGACACAACTTATGAAAATAACTCATTTTAGCCTTTGGCACAGGTAAAAAGCATGCGCGGATCCAGAGGGGGACCGGGGGTCTGGAACCCCCCTGAGATTTTCGGAGGTGGGGTCCAGCTTTGCCCCATTTCTAATTGAAATGGGTCTAAAAATGCATGAAAGGGCTTTGAAACCTAAAATTTCGGCTCGCTTCGCTCGCCATTTACAAATACAAAACTATTATTTCTGCAAAATTCCTTAATTATTTTCAATTGTTCACACTAAGTAATTTTATATAATTGTCTTTGGTCTCAGGAACTCATATTTTCAACAGTCCCTTTCTTCATAGGATGTAACCTCCTTCATCTTTTTCAATGTTTTGTCATTTTAAGATGTCTGATTATTTGGGAAAAATTACACATCTCTTATCTATCTATTCTCATGAAATATAGACAAAATGTGAATTAATCAAAAATTAATCGCGGCTCCCTCCGCTCGTCGATATAAGGAGTAAAATATTCAATGTTATAAATAATCAGCTCGATCAAATCAAGACAAATTAATATTTCATATCTAAAAAAAATTCAGGCTCGTTACGCTCGCCAATTATTCATAAAAATGAACGTGAAAGGAAAGCTAACAATACCCCTCCCCCCTCAGAATTGCCCCCTCCCCATAATGTGCACCGATATATATGAATATACATGATAGGTAGACTTCCTAAAATTGTGGACCCCCTCTGACCACAAATGCTGGATCCGCGCATGAAAAAAATTATTACACATGACCCCAGGCTTGCCATGGTATATAGAAGGCACCACTTAAATATATGTGGTTGTGTCTAAAAACACTTTGGCTTAAAGAAACACGTGGTTGGTACATAAGATTTGTTTGAATTTTTTTCAAGAAGGTAACGAGTTGAATCACCTCAATTTTCTTTGCATATTCGAAATGAAAAAGTATTCAAAGAAGATTATATTTTATATTTACTACAAATTTTGACTTTAAATTGAGAAGGTAATTTTCATGTGTTTTGACAAAGAACAAATAAGAAAATGCATATCATCATTATATATTGTCAATGCGATGAAACGTAAAATGAGCAAAATTCCTGTTCCTAAACAGAAGACTTTTTAAAAACGATAACGAATGGAAATCGTTTTCATGTCAAGACGAGGCCGCACATTACCCAGAATCCATTACTGTCTGAAGTTTATCTCATCGTCTTTGTCTTTATTTCAGAATCATATTCTTCATGTTTAATAAGACTCATGGGTTCAATATAAACCAACAAAGATTTTTAAAATATCTGAATATATCTGTTTTCATATAAATCTCCACTAGTCATCTTCGAAGTCGAATTCATTTTCCTCCGATTTTATACACAACCGCGTAAAATCAAGCACAAACAATGATCCAAAAACAAGGCACAATATTACAATTCCTACGTATCCAGCGGCCTGTGCTGACGGTCGTTCGTCATCAGCTGACGTCAGTGTTCGTATATGAGCGTTCGTTGTTTTCGTATCTATTTCCAACTCTTTCGTTATATTATCCACCTTTTCCTGTAAGACAGGGTCGTTTTTCAACCCAGCGTCCAAATTGTAACATGAGCAGTTGCATGTTTTAGCCGCATCTTCAAAATGAGTTTGCAATACTGAAATTTTTTAAATAACAGAACCATGATTCTATGAAAAAATATTCTTATTTTAAGGAATAATAATAGCAAATGTTCTTAATTTTGGAGTGAATGAAATATGCAAATCTTGTCATGATATGGATAATTCATTCAGTACATAGATTTATGAAATCAGAAAAAAGACAGGATTTCACCAAAAAAAAGTCTGATTCGTTCGAATAAATTTAAGGAGTACAGAGGGACTAAAAGATTATTACTTACACAAAATGATGGTTATCAAGTACAAAATCGTGGTCCAAAATTCTGCCATTATAGGATATCATAAATACCATGGAGTCCTCATTATTGGCGCGTATCTGTCCATTGAAAACATTTAGCGTTGTGTTTTAAAACGATATTAAGAAAAAAGATAAATACATGTAGCTCCTAATCAATCCATTATAAACACTACCCAGATACCATATGTCGCTTTTCATTATTGAAACAGTGAAAAGGTAAATAAAGTTATAGATTCATGTTACGGTTCGTATAGCCTCCTTTGTCTTTTCCTCTTTAATCAACATACTTGATAGGTAAAGCATTAAAAATCAATTGGTTCCATTCATAGCTAGGCGTCCTAAATACGGGTCTACGAACCGATGTTAGAAAAGACTTCAAAATTGTTTTAAACAAATAAAAACCTTTTGAAAAAGCCCATAGTATATACAAACATTTTACGTTTTGATACAGGTAAATGTACAAAAGTTTTGATATACTGACCGCTTTCTTCTGAATCTTCGTTCTTGTAATGAAAGAAATTGTATGAAACTAGACAAAATTTAAATGTAATATACCGGCAGTAGTGTACACTGCATGATAAACTGGAAATTGAGAAAATATTGCACAGTCAATGTAATGCACATGGACATTTCTATCGCAAAACAATAAAACGAACCTGTTTGTTTGCTTGTTACTTGAAAATATAAATCATTTGTCCAAAATTAAAAAAAAAACATTTCTTAGCCGTCTATACATTCAAAATGAAGGCATATTCAATATGAAATTGGAAAAAAAATTGGAAAACGGGAAAGAGGGATCTCATATGCTCATAGGATCCCCGTAGCGACCGAAGAACTGTCTCAATGATTATTTCAGTCGTTGTATTATATAACCCTGAACGAGTAGCTTACTTGCAAACTGGTTTTAAGGATAAAATAGTCGTATTTAAAACATGCCCTGGCGTAGCCAATTAGCTGAGAAACAAAATAAAAACGCCATAAGCAGGAGAAGACGAAATGTTGCTGAGGTAAGTCATATGGAAGATGAAATCATGACGCTTATCATACAGTGAGGTGTTCAGATGGACATTTGTGTCGAAAGATGTCGTACTTGACAAATATGGATAATGACCATATCCCTATATACAGCACAAAATCGATAATTCAGAAAATCAGAAACCGAAGGCATACAAAATCAGGATAAAACAGGAACCAAAGCAAACAAACAAAAACCTCCACCACATGAAAAGAAGCGAACTCCCGATATGGGAGTGAGACCAGGTGCCCAGGAAGAGTCAGCATCTCCTGCTTGCATGCAACACCCATCGATTCAATTCGGTAGAATTGTCACGTCCTTCCTTTTGGAAGATATAAAGTAGTATATTTAGTTTGATGGTACAAATGGTCTATGACAGAATATCATCCACCATTGAGAGTGGGGCATCATAGTGTATGACGAGTTCCCCATATCGACCGTAGAACTTCCTCAGTGACGATGTTAGTCGGCCACAAACGTATCCCTGACTGAAAGACACCTAGCTCTCAGAATAAAATCTGTATATTTGGTACTTGATCTGGCATAGCGTATCAACTGAGATATGAACACGCCATAAGCAGTCGATGAAGGGATGTTTCTACCCAGAAAAGGAAAGTTTGTGATGTTGAATTGAAGTAAGGCACATTGGTCATAGAGTGAGGTGTTCATGTGACAATCTGTGTCGTAGGACAACATTATGTTCAAATAGGATGCTGAATTATTTGCCTCTGTAGTTACTTTGACTTCAAGCTCCGAAGGATAGATTCTGCTGAGGTAATCCGCGAATTTTGGATTATTGATGGACAACACATCGTCAATGTATCTGTAAGTGAAGTTGAAGTTAGAAGCTGAGTATATCGTTTCCTTTCAGAGACCAATGATTGAATGAGTATCCAAGTAGAAGGGGATATGTCGCTCTCGGTTGTTTCCATGATATCTAGTTCATGAGGATAGATTTCATGTAGGTGGTCCTTAAAGCTCGGAATATTGATGGACAGCACGTCATCTATTTTTCTGTAGGTAGAATTGAACTGTGATACGACGTGCTTTCAATCAGTTGAGAGCATGGTCTGAATGAAGTCAGCTTCGTATGAATTTAAAAATATGTCCGCAAACAGTGAAATGAAGCATTTATAAATGAGAGGGAGGACACATAAAATCTCAAGAATGAAAGGTAGAAAGAAAGAAAGACAGAAAGAAGAAGATGTGATCAAGCTAACAATAATCATTCATTTAGCAAAACACAATTTACAAATGTAAAGCAAACAAAACAGAATGAAACTCTGAAAATAACAGGGAATAGTGAGCAGAGACAAAATTCAAGAGGCAAAAAAATAGGAAATAATAAGTTAAAGAAGATCCTGACGAAAATCCCAACAGCACTCACAAACTGGGTATCGATGGACCCCCAGCAAGTTAGAGGTGGGACCAGGTGTATAACAATATATATATTTACATTACATATTTGGCATTCTCAGTCATTAATAAATTTTGCTAAGGAAGAATATTGAATTAAGTAGATATTTCAGTACTGACACTTCCTTAAGTGTTGTGCAATCAATTTTATCAGTGATACATGAAATGTAGGTCAATCCTACACGAGTAATCCAAGCAGGTGTATATAAACAAAAACAGGGACGATTAAATGTATATATATGTAAACTCTAAAGAGGATGTCTGAGGGTGACAGAAAAGTGACACTTGGACCACGAGAAGTCAACTTCCCCTCTGACTACTTACAGCAGCTTGAGGACTGTAATTATGCAATAGATCAACCTGATCTTCTCAGACAGATCCTGGATCAAAAAGGGTAAGCTCCATATCTCATCAATCACTAATAAGACAGGATGCATTTATCGTAATTCTGATTGGCCTAGAACCGAAAACTTAGAATGTAAATTGAAAAACTTAGAGTTCCTTCGGCGATGCCGGTAGGGGACTAATAACTATCAAAGATATTCATATCTTTAATAGCCATCGGATTTCAATTACGCTTTTTGGTTCTTGGTTTTTGGCTGCAGACTTGAGAAAGTTGGAAATCTCCATTGTGACTCGGTTGTCGCACCATCGCAAAACAATTAAACATTGCATTGCTGACTTGAATTTTAACGATGCATTATCTACGTCATAACATTTAGTATCAGAACGTATTCTAAAACTTTTACTAAAACTTGTACTACTATATATTTTTTATCTCACTTTAGTAAGTATTTTATAGTTTTGTATTCATGTCTTCAGATATCTGTTCATACGAGGTTTACACGACAGAGAGGAGGTTCTGAACGCCCGTAGGGCTGTCCTACAGTACGTCGACACAAACGCTACAATCCGGCTTCTGTCCGCGGACACCGGGCATCTGGATGCTAGGTGTGGTAGAGGGTGCATACCCTTCATGGAGGTGAGGTACAGAGAAAATATGTCTGAAGACTCTGGGCATATAACGATAGAACATATGTTTCAACATTAATGAAATCGGCCACTCTGCTGGTGGTCTTATAGTCCTTGAGGTACCGTTTGCCTAGTTTCACTGTGCTTATGCACTGACATGAAATATATTTATAAATTTTCTTATCCTTATTTCGATAAATTATTCTGAAACTAAAGGGTATCTAATTGCGTAGTCCTGTCCTTAGCTGGCTTTTTGGTCATGTTTAAAATGTTGCTCTTTATATATTCACTATATATATTTTCTCTATTTTGGACTCGAGCATCACTGATGGAACATTCTTTGCTGAAATACGCATATGGTGCATTAGGTTATTACAAGAGATAATTAGAAGAGATTATTTTCAATATTATGATTCTAGATACTAAAGGTTCTAATGATTTTATACTTCACATCTGGCATTAGGCTGATTCTTCCTCTTTTTTTAGTATGGAACATAATTTTGTGATTCTTCTTTCCAGCTCTGTCGCCTGAAAGAAGCTTTGTTTTAGTATTTTATGAATTTGAAATCATATATTTCGAAAACTTGCCATTTCATAAAAAAAAATTATCGAAAGTAAAGGAGGTTAACATCTAAATTAGCACCATCCCCCCAATGCAATTTTGAACATAGATTTTATTTGGATATGCTACTGAATCGACCCTACAGGAAATTTGGAGCCGTGCACTCTCTGTAAAGTAAATACACAAATTTAGATTTAAAAAATAATACAAAGGGGCGCTACAGAAATGAATTTCGGCGGTTCCTTCAAAATCACTTTGGCTGAAAGCATCACTAAGGAGAATTTAATATTCGAAACACGTGTCTGGTGCATTAACATTGGTTTGAAATTTTCTTCAAGAAGGTATAGAGTTGGAACACTTCCGTATTATTTAGCATAGATTTCAATATTGACAATTGAAAACGAAAGTGTCCTATTCATCATAATTATATTTCTACCTTAGTTTCTGATCTCCTCTCTATGAAGAAAACAAATTGTCTCATCTCTGCATCCAGAGAAAGGAACCTTCTTTTCCAAATCCACCTGACATGTATGTTTCTGACAATGAATCCTAATCAGTGGTATTATAGTCTAAAATGATTCAAAATAGGCCGAATGACTCAGAGTTGTACCCCGTTGTATTATTTCTAAATAAGAGTGAGCAGTGTAACAAATTTTATCCTACCTCTTGCTTCGCTCAGGTGATATAAAGCAAAGGAGGGAATCTCCAACAACACTAGGATGCAGCACCCATAACAAAACCCCAAAACACCCTATGCTAAACAAAAAAAACACAGAGCAGACACGCACAGAAAGAGACGCAAAAGTTACGAGGAACGCCAAATCACATAGAAACATTACATGTAAATGGAGACACAAAAACCAACGAGACCAATCTGCCAACTAGTAGCATACGGTGTAGTAATCCGAATTACGTGCGCACATTCCTCCCACTTTTCCGATTACCCAGAGGTTTCGAAGAACGTACAATTGTTGGGTAAAATAACCTTCTCACTGTAAGATGACCATACAAACAGACAACATGACACAGGGACCCGAGAAAATTAATATGGAGCCCCGGCCTCCTTCTGCTTTTTTTTTATTCCAATAGGTTCTATTAAGAAGCTTTAGAAAATTAAGATTGAAGCCAACAACCATTGGATGGATGGCGCAAGGGTGAAAGACTTCAAGAAAACCTATTCTTTTTTCAGCTTAGATACACTCTTGAAATGTAATTTTTCTTGATTACATGTATCTCTAAGGGTAAAAACAACATCACGCATTCGGATGCCGTATTAAAAGTATTGGAGGGAACTCGTCGTAAGTAAGCATATAGTTTTTCATATTGAGTTGCATCAATTTGAATCGACTTCTATTTCAATAACATATAAGAATCATCTCTATGGTGTTAATTGCAGAGATTATGTAAATATGTGGAATAAATGATTGACTTAGTCCTAAATATTTTATTCAGCAAAGGAATTCTTTCGGAAATTGTTTGGTAGCAGAGATGTCAGATCCTTTGATTTCAAATGGTTGAGGTGAGCACCTTGATTTATATTTAAAAAAAAACTTTTATCAAAAAGATGGGGGTATATCTCGGCTCGATTCTTACAGAAATGGCAACACATAGAAAAATAATGTTCAATATTGAGTTAGATTTCGGACGGTCGCTCACTATGAAAATGTGAATGACCAATATGGATGATATCCGGATTACATGTCCGCTGTAATATTTACCATTACATCGGACCTGAGCTCTTATCGAATATACATTAATTTTAGTGGTTTTAGATATGACCATGACCTCACAAATCAATGCTTAGGAGCACTAATTTCTGTGAAAAGCAAGTTGGGGTTTCAAAGAACATGTGATGCTCTTTTGACTGAAGTAATGACTAAATCAACTTAGAGAATGAACATTTCAAGTATTCAAAACCGCGTCTTCCATTTTATGTTTGGATATTGTCCATAATGGATTCAAAAGAAACAATAAGTGGATGAAAGTCAAACGCGATTTAAGCTGAAATCAACTAGATTCCAAAAATTACAATCGAAAGACTTACAGATTCAAACTTACAAAGAGAGATATTTCTCGAGCGAAAACGAACTGGACAAACAGACGGAGACAATGACACAGCTACATAGAAACACGAGGGACAACTCATCTAATGAGCAATCTTCAGAGTCCAATGCAAGTGCGGATTGCATTGTAGGTGACACAGTGCTGTTAAAAAGTGCCTTGCTTACTTGCAAAGAAAATCATATTCATACATCACATGTAACTGCATGTCTGGTCCATGCGGCTAATTTACCTGTTCTTAAATAATGCTATTGAATTTGAAGAAGTTTAACATTGTTTCATATCTACTGCAAGTAGAGTATCAAAGAATGTAGAACCAAAAGGAAAGCCCAAGGTCTGTTGAGTGTTACTAAAAAAAAAACAAGAGGTTTTTCGATCATTTGTCACGGTATGTCAATTAAGAACAAGAAAATTACCAAAATTGATTGAAAGTAGTGCCTCCCTGAATAAGTCCGATGAAGAAATTAGATTTACACTACAATTGAAAATGCAATTTCGATTATCCCACAGCCTGCCAAACACAATACTTTATCATAAACAAAAGCTTATTTTAACAAATGGAATATATCCTTCCTTTGATGCAAAAAAGTAAGATGCAAACTTTTGCACCCAGGGAAGATTGTCGGAAAAGATGTGTTTGAATATGTTGATAAAAAGGGCATGATGTCCTAAGATAAATACCAGTCCTGGGCTTAGCCCATGCAATTGTAGCGCCAAAAGCGAACAGCCCTAAAATCAAAATAGTAAATAATACGGAAGTGATCCAACTCCATACCTTCTTGAGGAACATTTCTAACCAATGTATTATGCTTTAGACACGTGTTTCGGATATTAAATCTTCATCAGTGATGCTTCCAGCCAAAGTGATTTTCAGGAGCCACCAAAATCCATTTCGATAGCGCTCTCTGGTTTTATTCTTTTAATTTAGATTTGCGCATTTACTTTACACAGAGTGCACGGCTCCAAATTTCCTGTAAGGTCGATTCAGTAGCATATCCAAATAAAATCTATGTTCAAAAAAGCATTGGAGGGATGGTGCTAAGATGTCAACCTCCCTCCATCTCCATGATGTCTTTGGATGAAATGATTTTCCGAAATAGCAATAAAATAAACGATCCTCCGAGAAACCTATGAAATATCGAATCTGACATACAAATAACATATTGAAAATCTTAACAGGTTTCCTTCATATGAATTTTTCAGAGGTATCAACAGTAAGCAGTTTACTGGCGCTCACGTGGATAACGTTTACATGGGAAGAGGGACACAGAATCTGTACACAATGTGGACACCGTTTGGAGATACTACTGTAGAAATGGGAACGCTAGCTGTGTGTGAAGGATCTAATCAACTACCAGGGTAAGATTTTACAAATGTGACTACTTTAAATACAGACATTGAGCAAAGCACTAAGAAATCAAGTATCAATCTGTTCTACATTGACTTTATATTTGAAAATGTTCGGATTCTAAATTCCAAATTCTAACACATATAATACGGAAGTGTTCCAACTCTATACCATCTTGAAGAAAATTTCAAACCAATTTTTCTGCACCAGACACGTGTTTCGAATGTTAATTTCTCACCAGTGATGCTTCCATCGGAGCCGCCATAATTCATTTTAGAAGCGCCCTCTTCTTTCATTTTTGGGGGCATTTCTCTGATGGCATAGCCCTGTCCTTATATGGCTCTTTGGCAAATATGTTAGGTCATTGTTTGAATTTCGCTGTTCATATATTCACTCATTGGATTCCCTCTCTTTGGCATCCATCATAACTTATTAAACATTATTTCTTGATATGCACATATGGTGCACTAACGTATTACAATAGAGCATATATTTCAATATTGACAATACAGACATAGAACAAAGCATAGAAAATCAAAATCCATCCATTCAAACATGCATCCCCTGATTAATGCAATCGGCAATCTAAGTTTCATTATTAGACATAATATGTAAAATGTCTTCAAATTCAATAGCATCGTTTAAGAACAGATCAATTTTCAGCATGGACCAGATATGCACGTTTCGTGTACTTAACCCTCGTCAGTGATCCTCCATCTAAACAATGAAATATGACCAAAGAGCGTGAAAATTATTATGTCCAAAGATGTACCGAAAACGTAGAAGGGTGGGTGGGATATGATGCTACAGGATCCACGTTTTTTTCGCAATTATTACGTAAAATTCAGATGATTTCTTCAACGTTCGAGTATTAACTTGATTTCACAATAGCCAAATGACTTTACTGATGAGAATTTAATATTCGAAACACGTGTCTGGTGCATGGAAATTGGTTTGGAATTTTCTTCAAGAAGGTATAGAGTTTGAACCCTTCGACATTATTAACAAAATTATATGGACCATATTAATTCGAAAATTCCCATTCGAAAATATTCTATTTTGAAGATAAAGTTCACTGAGTTTATTTTTTCATTATAACCCTATTTTTATAACAGCTTACATTTAAAAATTATCGTGTAATTTTATTTTGCCAATACAGCTTCCGTCGATTCCAGGAAACTTATGGAGAACTTGATATCGAAAAAGAAGACATGGAAGGTATTCTTCATTATCATTTATATTACTGGTAACTAGATATAACTTGATCATGTTGGTCATGCTTTCGAAATACCGATAAGCACACTGAACTTCGAGAAGAAACATATTAGGGAATTGCTCGATCATTCGTCACTGTGGGAGTATGGGTAGTTTTCCACTTTCTCCAAAAAGTGAAACATTTCACAATTTGTAAATATTTCTATATTTCTCATTAAGGCACAGGATGGTTTACAGAAGACCCGTTTGAAATCACTTCTAAATTCGGAGGACAATGGAAAACTTCTGATTTTAAAGCCGGAGACGTACTTATATTTACAATGAGGTACAAGCATCTATCTTTCCATATTTTTCATATTTGATAAGGATGTAAATGCCTTCGCTAAAATACGAAAAAGCATTGCATTTGAAGGAAAGGATACTTTTACGCCAAGACACTAATGAATTGTTATATATATTTCTTTCCTTTGATCATCTTTCAGGACAGTTCACATGTCAACCACTAACATAACCAACTTCCTACGTATAAGCTGTGATACAAGGTAGGATTTCATTGAATGATTCAGATTTCCAAGATTAATCATTTTAAATAGCATAATAATGAAACAAACTCAAGGTAGAATATAGCTAAACAGTAGCATACATGGAGCGAGCCAAAAGCTGGTTTGGATCCTTCAAATGTTACGTCTTCAAATGTTCATAGCATCATTTAATAGCAGATAAATTTGCAGTATAGACCAGACATGCACGTTTCGTGTACTTAACACTCGTAATTTAAGTTACCCCCATCCAAACCACTGATTTTTGTGAATGTGCCATTTTTCATGATTTTCTAAAAATTCAATGGGCCATTTCTTAAAAAAGCACAAAGTTTTCAATGGGTCATTTTGTACAGTAATGGGACTATGGTGCATGTCCCCTGTCCTTCTAATCACTGCCAAATGAAATACTGCAATTGAATGTGAAGTTAATCAAAAAAATACCAAAAGACGCATCAGGATGGCCAGTGGGATATGCTACATGTACGGGACCCATTTTTTTTAGAAATTTCGAGAAAATATTGTGGACAGAATTTCAAAAGCATTTGAAGAAACAATCAACCGAAGTTAATCAGACTTGGCTATATGTGCCCTTGGGGACACATGGTCCACCAGCAGTGACACTCACAAATGTTAGATACATTTGCATCATGGACCAGACATGCACGTTTCGGATAAATAACCCTCGTCAGTGATGTTCAGGATAAATCATATTATATAGGTAATGCCAAACAAACAATTAAGTGTTGTTTTCTAATTTGTTTCACTAAAGTCTTGTAATGGCTAATCTATTACTAGTAATCCCTAACTAAAACCTTGACACAAGATTTTAAAAATATTAAATTCTACCGATCGATATATCATCCAATGGTTAACACATATATTCTGCAGATGGCAACCAGCAGATGAGGTGGCAGATACACGATATGTAGGTGATGTTGGAGTAACAAAACCAAAGTATGGACTCTTTGGAAAAGAAACATTGGCAAAGAAACTCACTATAGAGGATTTCAAAGAGAAATGGAAACTATAGAATTATGTGTTAAGACTTTTAAGTATTTTATGAGTGCATCAGCAATTCACATACTGCAAAATGTTTGCTTATTTCAACAAGAAATAGCTACAAATGTTTACATCTAAATATCCAGAGCTCCAGATCAAGTTCATAGAATTAGACAAATAATAAACTTCAGTGTGTAAATCAAACTCAAGTCATGATGTGTTCAGCTATTGGTATACAATGTATATGTAATTGAATAAAATCATAGTGATCAAGGTAAATGTTTTGCTTTTATGGTGATTCTGCCAAGATTGAGATAAAAGATCAATAAACCAAAATCTTGGCTGACAAATACGGTGCTCTTATCACGTAGCTGAAATTGAAAAGTGTCAGCCAATCAGAGGCTATGGCTAATTGTACTTGCCAGTAAGAAAATTCTGCACACAGGTCAATTCATGAAAGCTTGTACAAAATACCAGCAATGATAACAAAATATCCGACATTGCTTCTCTTGGTCCGACTTCTGCATTTTGATTTTATAGTCAAATGGCCTGCTAAAACATTTTTATGCAAAAGACCTGGCAATTCATCCACTAGGGTTTAACAGCTTGAAAATTTACTTTTAAATTTGCCAAATTTTGTTATGCATTCATTGACAACTGAAAAAGCAGTAAAAGGCAGACAAGTGACGGTCAGCCAAAATAATACATAAAATGTAGGTCACTTTTGTGAATTTGAAAAATTGTGATGCAATGCTTATGATGTTATGATGACCTTTAAAGATTTCATATCTTTGATTTCAAACAATATTTTCAACAAGATCAAAGGCCAAGGACAAGGTCAAAAATTCCTTACAAAAAGATTTGACATCTCAAGATACATACATACATGTATGTAAAATATGAAAGCCCTACCAGAACTACTTATAATTTTATAACCTTTTATTGAATGCAAATCACTTTATGCCCCCTTAGTCAAATGACCAGGGGGCATGAAAATTAAAGAAAATTCTTTACAAATGACATCTGCTTTATTGAATAGACAATATGGCATGTATCAATCACACAGATTGCATTTAAGCAAATCATCTCAACAAAAAGTACCATTCATTCAAAACATACAAAATATATAATTCACTCATCACTCATCTAACTTTTGATCATCTAACCATAAAATATGCAAAAACAATTTGTTCTGTTAATATATTCACAAGTATTCACATTAATTCGCATGTATTCACGTATTCACATGTCATGAAGAAAAGTTTTGCAATGGGAATGGATCTGATTCAATAGGTTGGCTGTATCACATTTTCTGTATTGTCAATGATATTCTACTTAGTTGAATTTACACTTTGAAAAATCCATCTCTGGATGTTGTTTCATAAATCTGAAATGAAAGATGAAATACAAGGTATAGTTTACATGTAAGACTTGCAGCCTGTTTCACAAAACATCTTACAAAAATTTTAGGAATTTTTGTAACTTTTTATTTTTTTGTTTTGTTATGGATTTTTTTATTATTAGGAAGAAATGATGTTAGGCAACATAATACAAAATAAATCGAAACACTTTTAAACTTTTTATACAATGTCTAAAGTTTCAAACATTCCTGAGGTTTTTTGTGAGAATTTTTGTGAAACTATGCACAGAGCAACAAAATTAATACAAAGATTAGTTGGTAGAATTTTTTTTGTGAATCAAGGTTAAAAAGCATGTATATGAAATTGGCTTGTATCTTTTCCATGTACACAATCAATACAATTTGATCATTCAAAATTGCCAAATATGTAGAGGTTGCACTTAGATAAAGTAAAACAAGATTTTGATGAATCTCTATTTATAAAATGGGATCTGTTGATGAACACATTCTGATGATAAATATAATTCAAGATATCAGTAATTGCATTTACACCTAATATTGTCAAGGGAAATTTGTATGAATGATTCTGTGTAATGAAATCATATCAGGATAACCAGAGTACACTTCTCAGGTATCAGATTAAATTTATTCCTCTATATTCATGAATTAGGACTTGATGCACAATTTCCGATAATTAATGAAATTCAAAGAATCAGTCTTTGAGTTTGAAGGTACTCACTTCCCCAGGATATCTTGTTTCTTTTGGTCCTCTGATGTTGGTAGTCCGAGTTCCCTCTGTCTTTGATCATACATCATTTTTTCTACAATTCCCCTTGTTTCTCCTTCAAGGTCGGATAACTGAAAAACATTTATAACTGAAAATTAAATATTTCTCATTCTATATAGGAGGAAGTATCATCTTTCGAAGTAAATAGTCATTCTTCAAATTCAAAGTATGTACAAATGTGTATGAATAGGATAGACCTTTTCAGGATTTTTATCCTTCGTATAACAATTCAAAGGTGCTGCATTACTCAAAACTTTTAAAAAAGAAGTGACATCATTGTTACATGTACTTGGGTAGGTTTTCATACCATACTTCAGGGCTGGGACGATACTGCACCTAGCCGATCCGATACGTATCATGATACCTGACATCCGATACGATACATATCGTGATACTAAGTAAATTGATAAAACCTTCTCAAAAAGCTATTTGATAGTATTTATATTCATAAGATAAGTAGCTTCTTTTTTATTCAACATGTTATATTTATTCAACACTAGCTTTCTCCGAACTTTTCTTTTGTTTTCTTCAAACGTTATTTCTGTTTTTGGTATGACAGACAAAAAAATCTGGAAAATTCAAACACATAATGTTTGCAAATTTTAACTTAGGTATCGTTGGGGTGTATCGATACTTGGATCGCGAAATAAAATATCGCGATGCATCGATGAATCTGTGTATCGTCCTAGCCCTACCATACTTGTACAAAAATTCAAAAGGACATGTAATCTAAGTACAAGTTATCAAGAAAAAGTTGAAAGTTGAAAGTCTGAAAATCTTATTACATTACATTCCATTGACTTTGTGTCCAGTCTAGAACTCAAAGCCAGATGAAGCCTGGCAACCAGTATATACACGAAGGAATGCTTTCAAGCCAATACATGTATATTGAATTTGAAGACGTTTTTAAAACACTTGACATTGTGTGAAAGCTAATTGGAAGGTTTAGACAGATAGACAGACAAACAAGCAGGACAAATGGACAAAGACAAGAGTCACAGTATGCATTGCAGCATCCTAGCTTTGTTTTAGAAAAAAAAATTTTCATAGCATGATGGAATAGCAAGTTATTTTTAATGTTACATACATGTTTAACCAAATACAAATATTAAGCATACACACCTTCGAGGGTTCTGGATTGACTTTCTTTGTATTAATCTCAGGGTCAGTGGTAACCAGTTTATTCCACCATTCCATTTTGTTCACCTAAAAATTCATGAAGAAAATCTCAAAATGGGAGAAATCAAGAAACTCTTGTGATTGTCTGATTTCCACAGTGGGCTGCATCAACAGTCATTTATTAAATTCATAGTAAATTATTTACTTAAATCTTGGTTTTGCACATTTACAACACTGTGCACTTGACAAAAATGAACAAGAAAAAAGACCTATTTGTGCGCATACACACGAGTAACCAATTTTCTTTTCCTTTTATCTTCGACTGAATATTATATCGTACACAAAAAATTATGACGACTCTATTAGACATATATGTAAAGCAAAATATATTTTGACTAACATCAACTCCTCACCTTTTCTATACTAAGCGTAATAGATTTCCGATCAATAATTGTCCAAGTTGATTCTTCTACTTTCATTTCGTTGAATGTCTCTCCATCAATAATTGGAGGGTGACCTTTTAATCCAACTTTTAGATGCTGTAACAAAAGAGGAAACAATCTTCATAAAACATATCATGCACAGCAATTATATGATAAATGATATTGTAGTCACTGTTGTATTTGGCATAGAACCAGGGTCTCATTTAAATGCAAAAACAGCAACGATTAAAAAGAAGATGTAAGATCATAATTTGACGTGCTATGGTTAGAGTAGAACTTATATTCTAATGCAACGTCAATATAACGTCAATTTTCATTGTTTGTTTGCTCCTTAGTAATGACAGTAAAGCGAGAACACATTAGGCTTTGGCATTGCTAACATCAAATTTCGCCTTATATTCACAAAAATATAGAATTAGAATGGGAATAACTAGATACAAAAGTTATGTTTACGGACGGTAAATGCTGATTTTACGGTGCAAACATCCGTTTTTCTCAGTTTGCAATCTTAAAAAAAGCAATTACCATCCGCAAACTTAATGTCAGAAGATAGTTAGTCCCTTACTGGCTCCCCGGAGGGGACTTAAAGTTTCCATCCCGTTTGTCTGTCTGTCCGTCACACATTAGTTTTCTTTTTTTTGCTGTCGTTGCAGATATTGATATCATTTTTGGTATGTCAGTTTATCTTAATGTGATACAGATCAAGTTCGAGTTTGGTTCAGATTGACCTATTTTTACAAGAGTTATGGCCCCTGGACTAAGCAAATTTCATGAAATTCTCAGTTTTCCAGACTTTTCTTCCAAGGTATTGCAGATATTGATATAATTTTTCATATGTGATTTCATCATAGTGTTATACAGCTTAAGTTAGAGTTTGGTTCCGATTGACCTATTTTCACAAGAGTTTTGGCCCCTGGACTGAGCAAATTTAATGAAATTCTCAGTTTTTCGGACTTTTCTCGGCTGTTGTTGTAGATATTGAAATAATTTATAATATGTGATTACATCTTAGTGTTATACAGATCAAGTTTGAGTTTGATTTTGATTGACCCAGTTTCACAAGAGTTATGAACCTTGGACTTAGCAAATTTCATGAAAATCTCCGTTTTCCGGACTTTTCTTCCGTAGTATTGCAGATATTGAAATCATTTTTGGTATGTGAATATATCTCAGTAGCATACAAATCAAGTTCATGTTTCAGTTTGATTGACCCATTTCTACAGGAGTTATGGCCCCTGGACTTAGCAAATTTCATGAACTTCTCAGTTTCCGGTCTTTTCATGCCTGTACTTGTACATGTAGATATTGAGCTGATTTTTGGTATGCAGATACATTATAGACCGATAAAGAATAAGTTGAAGGTTCTTACGAAATATATGGCCCCATAGCAAATTTCATCAAATTTTCCTGTTTTCCAGACCTTTTTTCAAAAACACATATTGAACTTATCTTGATGTTGGATTCATCTTTTGGTGTAAGTATACAGGTCAAGGCAGAGTTGAAGGACATGGATTAATGCCGGTAGGGGACTTATATCGCTTGCGATTCATAAATTTATTATTCCCTAATTCTCATCACTTTAAATCAATTAACACCTAAGTTTCATGACCTTGAAATGGGAATTATTTCCTGTGGTACGTGTTGTAGTTATAAAGCTACGATGGATAAAGTAAAATAAAACTCTGAAAATGAAGAAAAAACAAAAGCAGTCTTCACTAAAACTTTTCGAAACCACTGACCAGAAGACAATTTCTACAATTTTTTTTGTATTATTTATATACATGTACATGTAATGAAATGCCACCAGGCTGACAAAATTTCTACTAGCCCCGGGCGTCGGGCAAATGAGTTTTCCTGAAGAATGCAGAAAAGGGAGCGTTATATTTTATGTAAGACATGGACACAAGTTACCGTTTACCTCGAATTACTGGCAATATTTAACACAGATATAAGAGCATATGGTAAGGAGCTATATATAACTCTGGATAGAGAAAGAGTTTTTGATTTGCAGAGGTGAATGAATGCAGCTCTTAATACGGCATAGCAAAATCAGTCAATTCTTGCTTCTTTTTTTCAAGCTTACCCACAGCAACACTCAATTTTTGTTTTATTTTACTTACTTTCCTTCCTATATCTACCACACAATCTTTTCCTTTGACTGGGAACTTAACATTTAAAGGGATGGTACACTGAAATATGAATGGAAAATATAACATTGCACATCACAAAATTTAAGAATGGCAAATCAAGCTGTATGTAAAGAAGGAGTTTCAGCTCAAGTCTAAGTCTATCATGAAATTATACTGAAAGGTTTAAGTGATTATTTTACTAAAGATACATGTAAGCTTTGCAATACACTGCCATCCATAAATTGGTATATACCATATCTGTTCATGTTACTGTTAGAAAATGAACAGTTTCTCATCCATTGCTGTATATTTAATTTCTGAAGATGAACCTTATAGAAATCATTAGCAACAAACTTGACCAAAATATTTACATTTTTTTTTAAAGTTTTACTCTTTTTTTATATAAAAATCAAAGTTTTTGAAAGAAAATTGTGCCGATGAAAAAGAAATTCTATATGCACTTTTGTTATAACTATCAATAATTTTGAAATATGTAAAGCCAATCGTCATGAATGTCTCAACTACAGATGGAAAATAAAGCCTGTGTTTGTGAAACACGAATGCCCCCGGTGGCATCTTTGTTAGTATGAACACTATTTTCTGATAAGTACATGTATGGGAGGTCGCTGGGTTAAAAGTTCAAAGGTCAAGGTCACGAGGTCAAAAATTTTGGTATCAATGGAAAGGTCTTGTCACAAGGAATACGCATGCGAAATATGAAAGCCCTATCACTTACCATTCAAAAGTTATGCCCAATGTTAAAGTTTTTGAAAAGTAGGTCAAAGGTCAAGGTCACGAGGTCAATTTTTTTGGTATCAATGGAAAGGTCTTGTCACAAGGAATACACATGTGAAATATGAAAGCCCTATCACTTACCATTCAAAAGTTATGCCCAATGTTAAAGTTTTTGAAAAGTAGGTCAAAGGTCAAGGTCAAGGTCACGAGGTCAAAAATTTTGGTATCAATGGAAAGGTCTTGTCACAAGGAATACACATGTGAAATATGAAAGCCCTATCACTTACCATTCAAAAGGTATGCCCAATGTTAAAGTTTTTGAAAAGTAGGTCAAAGGTCAAGGTCAAGGTCACGAGGTCAAAAATTTTGGTATCAATGGAAAGGTCTTGTCACAAGGAATACACATGTGAAATATGAAAGCCCTATCACTTCCCATTCAAAAGTTATGCCCAATGTTAAAGTTTTTTGAAAAGTAGGTCAAAGGTCAAGGTCACAAGGTCAAAAATTTTGGTATCAATGGAAAGGTCTTGTCACAAGGAATACACATGTGAAATATGAAAGCCCTATCACTTACCATTCAAAAGTTATGCCCAATGTTAAAGTTTTTTGAAAAGTAAGTCAAAGGTCAAGGTCAAGGTCACGAGGTCAAAAATTTTGGTATCAATGGAAAGGTCTTGTCACAAGGAATACACATGTGAAATATGAAAGCCCTATCATTTACCATTCAAAAGTTATGCCCAATGTTAAAGTTTTTGAAAAGTAGGTCAAAGGTCAAGGTCAAGGTCACGAGGTCAAAAGTCTTGGTATCAATGGAAAGGTCTTGTCACAAGGAATACACATGTGAAATATGAAAGCCCTATCACTTCCCGTTCAAAAGTTATGCCCAATGTTAAAGTTTTTTGAAAAGTAGGTCAAAGGTCAAGGTCAAGGTCACGAGGTCAAAAATTTTGGTATCAATGGAAAGGTCTTGTCACAAGGAATACACATGTGAAATATGAAAGCCCTATCATTTACCATTCAAAAGTTATGCCCAATGTTAAAGTTTTTGAAAAGTAGGTCAAAGGTCAAGGTCAAGGTCACGAGGTCAAAAATTTTGGTATCAATGGAAAGGTCTTGTCACAAGGAATACACATGTGAAATATGAAAGCCCTATCACTTCCCATTCAAAAGTTATGTCCAATGTTAAAGTTTTTCGGACAAACAGACAAACAGACAAACAGACAAACAGATAAACAGACAAACAGACGGACAGGCCAAAAACTATATGCCCCCGAATCTTTGATTCCGGGGGCATAAAAATAGAATAAACATAAAAAGCATTTAGAATGATTTCTTTTGTTTGACATGTATAGGTATTTATGAATGGTAGTGTATATGCATAGACACCAGATATCACATGGAAAAAATTTTCATTGCGAGTCATACAGTCTCAAACTTGATCGCAAATACTGTCTTGTCACATAGTACTAAATCAGCAAGGGTTAAAAGTCAGACCTTTGGACAGCCATCATACCTCAATCTCCTCTAAAGTCTGTGTCCATCGATATGTGGGTAAGTCACATCCATTACCAGCATTTGGTTTGATCTTTCCTTTATCTTTTTCGTCTTCCTCATCATCTGACTGTTAATCAATACAAAAATATATAATAATCTGCTTTCATTTGTCACTAACTTTTATATGATTAAACATAGGTATTCACAGATTACGAAGCTAACCTTGCGGCAGCATGTTATCATGGGAACAAAATTCAATTAAACATTTTTCCAAGGTAAATCTATGAAAGTTTAATCAAAGAAACATCCAATATGAAAGTTTGATGCATGTAGCACTTATACTTTGTCCTATATTGGCTTTCAAAAGCAAACTCACTCAAATGGTAAAATAATTTGAAACATATGTAAAACATGTTTGTTACTTAATTAATGTAAATGAGAGACACAATTAGATTATACTGACATATTTTAAGGGATAAGTGGCTATAGTATAGTTGACAAAAAGTGTTTTGAATGTCTTTCCCTGACATGGTCACCATGGCACTTTCTATATAGACATTACCTCAGCCAGTATAAGTTTTAAGGATATTGTTTTCAGTTTCGTGCGTGATCATCGACGGTGGGTGCGGCTAGCCATACAGGGGATGCTTACTCCTCCCGGGCACCTGGTCCCACCTCTTGCTTGCTGGGGTCCGTCGATGCTCAAAGTATTGTGAGTGTTGTTGAGATCGTCGTCGGGATTTTCTTTAACTCATTGAAGTTTCAAAAAATTTTTTGTTTTGATAAATATGTTCAAATATGTACAACCACAATGTACTTGTTAAAAGAGCCGCAAGCCCAAAGGTTCACTGCATCCCATTTTTCTCCTCATTACGAAGAACACATGTTTAATCTGTCAAGATTTTATGAAAGTTTGATAAAAAATACATCCAATATGCAAGTTTGGTACATATTGCACTTGTAATATGCTCAATATTTGCAAAATCACTCGAGCGGGAAAAGAAGGTCAGATGCTGCAACTGATGCATGGTTCCATCTCAGCATCCCAAGATGAATACATTGTTCAAGTTTGGTTAATGTAGCATCAGTACTTTGTCAAATACTGAGCTACCCTAAACTTTTTAACCCAGTCACAATGAGCTACTCCAATCTTCTTAAGCAAGTCAATCAAGCAGAAAATATAGGTAAGATGCAGCATCCAATGCATGGGTTCATCTCAGCATCCTAAGATGAGTCACTTGTGTAAGTTTGGTTACTGTAGGATCAGTACTTTGTCAAATACTGCGCTACCCCAAACTTCTTAACCAGACAATGACGGGGTATAGCATAAGCTCACTCAATTTCGTCAAGATGAGCTAAAACAATAAAGCATTTCAAACAAGCATTCCGCCTTTTGTTTCTGCAGCAGTGTTACATAGGGTTCATCAGACGATCGGTTCTCTGTAGATGAATTTTTCATCAGACCGGAATTGTTCTGTCTAACAGGAAATTTAGCGAGAGAAACTTAACTGAAAAAGTCCCCTCTAATTGCCTTTAGTTTATCAACAAATGTGATCCCCTCAAGTTTTAACAAGGTTTTGACAGAAGCAATAAGCAATTACCAACTGTAAAATAAGTGATAAAGAAAATTAAATATACATCAAGCTCCAAATCCTATGACAATCTAGTCCAGCTCAAAATGATGCACAATGAACTGATGGAAAATTTGTCCGGCCAATACCTTGAATTTGGCAGACAATGCCTTAGGCTTATGTTCCATTTGGAACGGAATGTGATGTTAAAGTTATGACGTGATGAAATTCCAGTAGAAATGTTAAATGTGTGGCATAGTGTCCATAAAGCTCAATGACATCACAATTAGTTTACGTCAGTTCCCATATGGGAAGTAACTCTGTGTTTCAAAACGGATATAAAATGGAGAGACAATAATGTTACCTTTGATTTTTCTTCTCCGTCCCCATTTTCTGCAGGTTTGTCTTCCTTTTTGTCTTTAGCTTCATCTTTCGGTGGTTCCGGAGGTTTTTCTTCGTCTTCCTTTGCCTTGAATATAACAAAGGAAATGACAAGTACAAGTCATGTTTCAGAATTAGAGCATGGCCGTACTCATGATATGATACAAATACATTTGTATTTCAATAAAAGCTTACAATATGATTCAATGCACAATTTTTTTTTTCAGCAAAGAAAGGAAATCAAATTAAAGTTTGAGTATTGACCATTAATTACAATGTATTTGATCCTGGTTTAATATAAGCTCTAACCCTAACCCTTGTATTAAGATACCTTGAAAGACTTTACGAAAGGTCATTATACTCAATTTATGTGACAACTGTGTTTGCAAATAGGGTATAGTTGTTTTCCAACTGATGCATTTATATTACGCTGTCACTGATACATACAGACAATTCTACATTGTGAATCAAATCATCAATGTCAACTGTAATGAATTGTTGCACTCCTATAATTATAGACTACCCTCCAAATATTTTTTAAATTCTAATGTTTAATATTCATAATGATTATCAAACCTTCTTCATCTCTTGTTCTATCTGTTTAGCCTCTTCATCAGTAATTTCCTTTATTTTAGGTTCATTCATAGCTTTCTCTTCCTCGGCTTTCCTCTTAGCTATTCTTTCCTTTCTTTTTCTCTCTTCCTCTTCTCTTTCCTTCTTTTCTTCATCTTTCTTTGCTTCTGCCACTTTCTGATATTTTTTGAAATTGTCCATTACCATCTATAATAGAAAGAAAGTTCAGGATAAGAATTTGATATGCTTTTAATTAGCAAAATCACATAGTGACATGCATGAGTATATTCATGGATTGGAACGGATATTTTGTACAAGGTACACCTTTTTGACATAGATGCACTGTTAAGTTCATCAACCACTGAACATTGAAGTGTCAAAACTACAAATGTACTGTGGCACTTTCAATGTCTTTTATTATATGTTGAATTACATATATACATGTATAGTGCACATGAAGTATGAGGGCTGATTGATATGTTGTGAGCCTCGGTTTTCTGGGATGCAGAAGGTATTCTGCTGATACATGTAGATTATCTCCAAAATGGACAAACAATCAATGGCACATACTGTGCTTCACTTCTGACACAGTTACGAGAAAATATTAAACTTTTAAAGCGCTGCGGAAAGCTCACTAGTTAAAGATATGTTATGCTCCTGTTCACAAGGCTGTCACTGCCATGGCTGTAATTCATGATTGTGGCTTTAATTTAATTGAGGATCCACCTTATTCACCTGATCTTTCATCTATTCCCAAAACTAAAAGCAGCTATTTCTTGCACACACTTTCAGTCCGATGAAGCATTCTGACCATTCAAGGTAAGGAGTTCTTTAAAAATGGTAATAGTGTATAGATACATCGTCGGAAACCCACACATGGTCACGCAAGCTCACCTCCCGTGGGTCACAACGGTAGAATTTTCGCTGGATAGCATTACAAGAATCTAATGCCAGTACATGTCAGTGAATGAGCTATTTAAAACCAATATAAGTCAGATTGTTTGTAACTCTTAAAATTAACAAATATGAACCACTTACAACATTAATTACAACATCTTTTGTAGATAAAAATTTAACATAGACCATGCTTTTGCTATCAATAACACATTCACTGACTAGTACTCGCATTAGATTTTTGTAATGCTATCCAGCGAAAATTCTGCCGTTATGACCCACTGGAGGTGAGCTTGCCTGACCGAGCATCGGTTTCCGACGATGGTATAGATACTGAAGGAGATTATGTAGAAAAATCATGCAAAATGTCTGATGAAATTCAAATCGTTCAATACGAGGCTCACAACATATCAATCAGCCCTCCCACATTGCGTAGTTTGAGTATACCTGTATTTGCTGTATAAAAATCATTAATCAGTTTTAAATGAATATTTTGCAGAGGAATCAATTTCTTTTAAGAAATTGTAGTACATTGGTACAGGTGTACATTTTTCATCAAAACAATTTGAGTAATTTTCAGGAATCAGATCAATTCAAATCAAACATAAGTAAAGGCAAATCAAATACTGGTTAAGCTTTATAAACCATTTCATTAAAACAGACTTGGTGAACAAAGAAAAAACTAAAGATGGTAGAAAATCAAAATTTTCACAAGCAGATACCATGATTCAGAACTATATTCTAGAGGTCAAGGTCTCTGGTGTTACACATTATCTGGAAAGTGGAATTCCGCTTTACATGTAACATGTGGAAAGCAGAAAAAATAAAAAAAACATGTGTTTGTAAAACACAAATGCCCCCGTCGGCATCTTTGTCAGTAAAAATTGTATAATGGTCAAACTCCAAGGTCAAGGTCACAAGGTCAAATACCGGTAGTTTGGTATCCATGGAAAGGTCTTGACACAATGAATACACATGTGAAATATCAAAGCCCTATCCCTTACCATTCAAAAGTTATGGCTAAGGTTAAAGTTCTTTTCAACCAAAAGACAGACAGACAGACAAACAGATAGGACAACCAGAAGTCTCTGACGAGACTGTAGCTCTCCTGGTTGATTTGTTTTATTCACTCATTGACAAGTGAATAATATACATACACATAAATATCAATTTCCATTTTATTTTAAACCAAAGACCATAGGGAGCAGGCACGCCAACAAATTATAAGTAGCACAACAAAACAACATATCCATTAGACTGCAAGTAGAATATAACTCGACATACAATTCATGATATCCGAGATAAAGTATTTCAAAAAATAATGCCCGCCAATTTTTCAAGATCCTAGGGGTCAGGTGCTGCTATCTCAAATGACCTATCAATAACACAATAAGACTACAGAGCCATTATATTATGCATAAAGAACAAAGTTTTCATCATTAATAGCTTTAGAAGAGTTGAGAGCACAATCATATAAGAAAATTGACCACACCCATTTTCTAAGACCCCGGGGTCAAGGGCTCAAACAAAATATCAGGTGCACAACTAGACCACGGACCCATCATATTATAAAAAGAATTAAGTCTCCATCATTTATAGTGTCAGAGGAATTGTGAGCACAAGATTACATAGAGTTATATAGGTGAAAATGACCACACCCATTTTCTAAGACCCTGAGGGTCAGGGGCTCAAACAAAATATCAGGTGCACAACTAGACCACAGACCTATCATATTGCAAAAAGAATTAAGTCTCCATCATTTATAGTGTCAGAGGAGTTGCGAGCACAAGATTACATAGAGTTAATTAGGAAAAACGACCACACCCATTTTCTAAGACCCTGGGGGTCAATGGCTCAAACAAAATATCAGGTGCACAACTAGACCACAGACCCATCATATTGCAAAAAGAATTAGGTTTCCATTATTAATAGTGTCAGAGAAGTTGCAAGCACAAGATTACATAGAGTTAATTAGGAAAAAAAGACCACACCCATTTTCTAAGACCCTGAGGGTCAATGGCTCAAACAAAATATCAGGTGCACAACTAGACCACAGACCCATCATATTGTAGAAAGATTTAGGTCTCCATCATTTATAGTGTCAGAGGAGTTGCGAGCACAAGATTACATAGAGTTAATTAGGAAAAAAAGACCACACCCATTTTCTTAGACCCTGAGGGTCAATGGCTCAAACAAAATATCAGGTGCACAACTAGACCACAGACCTATCATATTGCAAACAGAATTGAGTCTCCATCATTAATAGTGTCACAGGAGTTGCGAGCACAAGATTACATAGAGTTATATAGGTGAAAATGACCACACCCATTTTCTAAGACCCTGGGGGTCAGGGGCTCAAACAAAATATCAGGTGCACAACTAGACCACAGACCCATCATATTGTAGAAAGATTTAGGTCTCCATCATTTATAGTATTAGAGGAGTTGCGAGCACAAGATTACATAGAGTTATATAGGAAAAAATGACCACACCCATTTTCTAAGACCCTGGGGTTCAGGGGCTCAAACAAAATATCAGGTGCACAACTAGACCACAGACCCATCATATTGTAGAAAGATTTAGGTCTCCATCATTTATAGTGTCAGAGGAGTTGCGAGCACAAGATTACATAGAGTTATATAGGAAAAAATGACCACACCCATTTTCTAAGACCCTGGGGGTCAGGTGCTCAAACAAAATATCAGGTGCACAACTAGACCACAGACCTATCATATTGCGAAAAGATCTAGGTCTCCATCATTTATAGTGTCAGAGGAGTTGCGAGCACAAGATTACATAGAATTTCATAACCACGCCCATTTTCTAAGACCCTGGGGGTCAGGGGCTGAAACCAAATGTCAGGTGCACAACTAGACCACATACCAAGCAGGATGCAAAAAGAATTAACTTTCTAGCACCAATGGTTTCAGAGGAGTTGCGAGCACAAGAATTGTTTACGGACGGACGGACGGACGGACGGACGGACGGACGGACGGACGGACAGACGGACGGGCGCCGGACGACGGGGTATCGCATAAGCTCGACTGGTCTGAGACCAGTAGAGCTAAAAACTATTTGCCCCTGAATCTTCGATTACTGGAGCATAAAAACTCTGAAACAAACCCACCTTCTCAGCTTGCCCCGGTGCCCCTCCTATGTAGAAGTCTGTCTTCCTGGCCAAAAAGCTGAAGAGGCAGTTTAAAATCTGAAACATATTTCAAAAACAGTTTGAAGTTCTGCCATCCTTAAAATCACTCAAAAGAGCTTGTTAACGCAAGATAAAATACGGTATTGGGCTGAGTATCGCAGGACAAATTTGTATTGCGGTATATCGCGATATTTGGAAATAGATTCCACATGATTTTCATTTTCCTACCTCAATTTTGCTTTCAAAATTTTATTAAAAATCTGAAAATGTCATCATAATGAAATGATGGACAAGTGCAGACTTTGACAGTCCTATAATATTCAAGTCAATCATACATGCAAGGATATCCGGTTGAAAGAAATCAAAATCTATCCAAATATTCATGTGATAATTCTGCTGGGACATCATCGAACACTCGTGGATAGAAGTGCAAAGGGTCACTTGGAAACTTAAATTTCTTTAAAGGTGCCCTTATCAAGTACCGGTAAATGACAGAAAATTAAGGAGAATGTCCGTTAATATCAGTATAACAATTAAACAAAATGTTTTTCATAAAAAAACAGATGTCTCCCCCCTCCCTCTAAGTTATTTTGACCTTAGGCCAAAATGCAAAATGATGTGAAACCTTTGAGTCATGGGCAACATCATACTAAAACACGAAAGTGATTCATTACATTGTTTGAGGTAAAGGCCAAACATGATTGGCATATACAATTTCATTATAAGCATATTTAAAGAAATTGACTTTGGTCACATGACCTTGGATATAGGTGATCTGAAACCTACACTCACTGACGAGGGTTAAGTACCCGAAACATGCATGTCTGGTCCATGCCGCAAACTTATCTGCTTTTAAATGATGCTATTGAATTTGAAGACGTTTAACATTGTATGGATCATGAGCAACAAAAAACTGAATTAGTGATTGGATACACGGTTCAAAATATAAAGCCTAAACATTATTAGCATAGACAATTTCAGCCTGGACATGCTTAGCATCTACAATTTCATTACCAAAGTAAGAAGCTACCTTAACCATGTGACGTTTGGACAATGTGATAAGAAACATTTAGTCCTCAGAAACAACATACTAAAATATGAAAACAATTGTAAGAAGGGTTCAGGAGATATAGCCCAGACAATATTAGTATGTACAATTTCATTAAAAAGAACTAAATGATCTTGACCTTGGGCACATGACCTTGGGTCAAGATGATAAGAAACCCTCCAATCCTGAGCAACAGCATACTATAGTATAAGAGTGATCCAGTATACGATTCCACAGATATAGCACAGACTCAATAGCATTTACAATTTCATTAAAAAATGTAATACTTGACCTTAGTCATATGACCTTTGATCAAGGAGGTGTGAAACCTTTGGGTCATCAGCACCATCATACTAAAATATGACGTGATCCGATCACGGTTCAAAAGATTAAGCCTGGAGATAATACATGTAACAAATACAATTTCATTTAAAATATACTAATTGACCTTGACTTTGGTCACATGACCTTGAGTCAACGTGATGTGAAACCTTTACGTGATAAGCAACAACATACTAAAATATGAAAGTGATCCGGCAAACGGTTCAAGAGATATAGCCCGGACAAGAATGTATGCACAATATCATTAAAAATGCACTAAGTGACCTTGACCTTGGTCACATGACCTTGGGTCAAGGTGATGTGAAACCTACAGGTCATAAGCAACAAAATACTTAGATATGAAAGTGATCCAGCAAATGGTTCAAGAGGTATAGCTCGTAAGGAATGTATGCATAATTTCATTAAAAATGCAATAAGTGACCTTGACCTTGGTCACATGATCTTGGGTCAAGGTGATGTGAAACCTTCGGGTCATAAGCAACAACATACTAAAAAATGAAAGTCATCCGGCAAACGGTTCAAGGGATATAGCACGGACTGGAATGTATGTACAGTTTCATTAAAAATGCACTAAGGGACCTTGACCTTGGTCACATGACCTTGGGTCAAGGTGATGTGAAACCTACGGGTCATAAGCAACAACATACTAAAATATGAAAGTGATCCGGCAAAGGGTTCAAGAGATATAGCCCGGACAGGAATGTATGCATAATTTCATTAAAAATGCACTAAGTGACCTTGACCTTGGTCACATGACCTTGGGTCAATGTGATGTGAAACCTTCGGGTCATAAGCAACAACATACTAAAATATGAAAGTGATCCAGCAAACAGTTCAAGAGATATAGCCGGGACAGGTTTGTATGCATAATTTCATTAAAAATGCACTAAGTGACCTTGACCTTGGTCACATGACCTTGGGTCAAGGTGATGTGAAACCTTCGGGTCATAAGCAACAACATACTAAAATATGAAAGTGATCCGGCAAACGGTTCAAGAGATATAGCCCGGACAGGAATGTATGCATAATTTCATTAAAAATGCACTAAGTGACCTTGACCTTGGTCACATGACCTTGGGTCAAGGTGATGTGAAACCTTCGGGTCATAAGCAACAACATACTAAAATATGAAAGTGATCGGGCAAACGGTTCAGGAGATATAGCTCGGACACGATGTGTGACAGACGGACAGACGGACGACGAAGGCAAAACCAATATGTCTCCTCCCCGTTGGGGGGGAGACATAATGATTATTTACTTTTGTCCGTTTTGACCACAGGAGCTCGATGCCAACAACCTTCAATGCCACCTGCCCCTTCACATCTCTCTCTAGTCAAAGTCTAGTCAAATATATAAGACAAGTAGAGGCAGATATTCTTGTGGATCGTTGGCATCAAGCTCCTGTGGTTTTGACGTACAACGAAGGCCAAACAAGCGTCATTTATTTCTTGGAATCTGTGTAGCATAGTACTGACACTTCGTCTTGTTTAAAAAGTGGCAAGTCAGAAAATATTAGAACTGCATGATCATAATTTTATCACTGCTGTTATCGGACGCAACATAAAAAAACATAGTGTAATCAAAGATTACGAAGCTCACCTCGCGGCAGCAAAGTTCAATTTAAACATATCTCTAAGTACATGTATAATAAGAAAATCACTCAAGTGAAAAAAAGTAGGTCAAGGTCATTTTAATGAAAGCTTGATCAAAGATACATCCAATATGCAAGTTTGGTATGTGTAGCACTTATACTTTGCTCAATATTGGCCTTTAAATGCAAAATCACTCAAGTGGAAAAAGTAGGTCAAGGTCATTTTTTGAAAGTTTGATCAAAGATACATCCAATATGCAAGTTTGGTACATGTAGCACTTACACTTTGCTCAATATTGGCCTTTAAATGCAAAATCACTCGAGTGGAAAAAGTAGGTCAAGGTCATTTTATGAAAATTTGATCAAAGATACATCCAATATGCAAGTTTGGTACATGTAGCACTTATACTTTGCTCAATATTGGCCTTTAAAGGCAAAATCACTTGAGTGGAAAAAGTAGGTCATGGTCATTTTATGAAAGTTTGATCAAAGATACATCCAATATGCAAGTTTGGTACATGTAGCACTTATACTCAATATTGGCCTTATAAGGCAAAATCACTCAAGCGGAAAAAGTAGGTCAGATGCTGCATCCGATGCATGGGTTCACCTCAGCATCTCAAGATGAATCACTTGTGCAAGTTTGGTTACTGTAGCATCAGTACTTTGTCAGATACTGAACTACCCCAAAAACTTTAACCAGACATTGACAAAGTCATTCAACCGGAAAATGTAGGTCAGATGCTGCATCTGATGCATGGGTTCAACTCAGCATCCCAAGATGAATCACTTGTGCAAGTTTGGTCACTGTAGCATCAGTACTTTGTCAGATACTGAGTTGCCCAAAAACTTTAACCGGACGCGGACGTGGACGGGACGGGGACGCGGACGCCGGGGTTATAGCATAAGCTCATCTCAACTTCGTCGAGGTGAGCTAAAAAGAGTTGGAATGAGCAGGATGTGAGATACCGTATCATAACAACCTGGAGATAAGAATCCACCTTTGGCAATTTAAGTGCCCCTTTTGTTGTATTTTAAGTAGTAATTCCTGTTATAGTTTTCAAAGAAACAACATAGAAATATAAAGATAAAAAAATATCGTCAAAAACTGTTTTTTGAAAACAAATACCGTGGTACGTATTGAGAAGAATCATATCGCAATATACCGGTACCACGATAAAACCATCAGTCCTAATAAAATATAATGTAAGATGTGTGAATTCATGATAATTCTGTGATAAAATTATGAATAATTGATAACTGGTACATGCACTAATCATAAGACTTCATCAATAAATAAACAAACAAGCAAATACCAATTTGCGACAGCCCGTTGTAGCAACTAGACGCCACGTACCGGTATAATTAATTCAAGTTCAACTATAATGCATAATATACAATAAACATTGTAATAATGTGATATTATTGCCATCAATATAAAAAGATCAACATCAAAACATGTATTATATAAATCATACAGAATAATTTCATCAACATTACATGTTCTACAAATGTTTCTTATTTCCGATTTACATCAGACCCAGGGGAAAACAGAGAGAATACCTTTATTAAGGTAAAAAATACTCTGAAACTGGGCGAGATATAAATCTTTCTGTCAGACATTTTTCATTTCTTTTTTGTTAAATTCTCATTTCATTTATCATAAATGGAAACTCAAAAACAAAATCACATACATAAGATTTTGGTTTTCACTGCTCAAAAGGTGGCTAGAGAATGACCAATTCTAGTACCCTATACTGACCACTAACTTTCGCTTTGACTAGAGAGAGATGGGAAGGTGCGGGTGTCATTGAGGGTTGTTGGAATCGAGCTCCTGTGATTTGGATGAACTCTAGTTCCATACTCATGAATCCCATGTACAATGTACAGGTATCGTTAGAATAAAATTGAATTTGTCAGTGTTATACTTATAGATCTAAATATTTACATGTTTTTGTATCATATGGGTGGTTATCAAATCTCTTGAATGGTAATGCATAATGAGAACCAGTGGCAGGTACAGAACCCCCTAACGGAAGGGGTCAGAGGAGTGAATTTTGCCAATGTTGTATACACATGTACCAGAAAGTGTCTAAAATACAGGGTTTTGAGTGAACACTGGGTCACTGCCAGAGGTTGTTTCCCTAACTTTTAAGAGAGTGCATGAGTTGTGCCTAAATTTAAAAGTTGGACAAGAAGACAAAGAACAAAAGGAAACTGTTTGACAAAATGAGATTATTAATCAATCTCTAAAAAAACCTTTACTGGTAGCTTTGGGTAAGTTTGATTAAATCAATTGACAAGTATAATGTAGTTTTGTCCCTTAAACTTGAAGGAGTAAGGAAGAAATCCTGGGGTGCGTTAAGGAACGTAGCCACTCAATAGCGCTTTCAAAATCTACATAGCTGAACGGACCACTCATTGAGCCGCTACATCATGTACATAGGGCTAATACCAGTAAGCCTAAAATTTTCTACAAAGGTATGCTTACTCTCGCTTCGTGTCATGTTGTCTGCTATAACATCGACGTCAAGTGGTTGACAAATGTATTAATCCTATATCTTTGATACAATTTTCATCAGAATATCTTTATTTTTTGTAATTTTACAGCTGAAAATAAGTTCACTTGAATAATTTTCCGTCTCTGATTTTTTTATTTATTTATTGGAAACATGAATTTATGTTCAATGTTAGCAAAACGTTCAGGCAAAGTTAGCCTTTCAAAGTTAGCCACTCATAGTGCGGCTACGTTCCTGGGGCTGAACGCACCCCTGCACTTTGTCTAATCACCACATCCCCCCCCCCCTTCACTGGTTGAAAAAAGTCCCTTGATGCCTACACTTCAGGACGTCTCTGGTTACGCTCCCTTTATATACACTAACTTTACACAATGCTAGTAATTGAACATTGAGTCGATTTTCAATGTGACGGGAATCTAATTGTCATAATGGGATCATGGGATGGAACATTGTCGAAAATTCTTGTTACTTTCGCTTTGAAAAAGTGGCAAATATTTTACTCTCTCTGCGATTACCTCATTCACCCCTCCCTCACATTGTTGAGCCATAGCTAACAACATCCCGTCAAACTTTTCTGTGTTCATTTGATCCCCCATTTTCAAGAAAGTCAGTTTTTTCCTAGAAGTATTCGAGTTTCTCGTAAAACACGCATCGGCTAGTTTTTTTTTTTTTATTAAGCGTTTATAAGACTTTGACTTCGTAGTCAAGTTGTGTTAAATATAGTTGAATCCAAATCGAGTCAAGCTATTAGTGTTGACGACTGCAGTAGGCCTACAAGTCGAACAGAGGGAAAAGGTTCAAAACTATCCAATATTTTATCAAGATATTTAGAAAAAAAATGAAAAAATACTGATTGTCCTTTTGCGTACTGAAAAACACGTATATATGTGCAACAAGAGTGAGTGTTCTATTACACTCGTTTTAATATTTTAGTATTAGTATTTTATTTGAATTTCAGTCAGGTTTCATCTATGGAATTTTTCACAGGAATGCTCTTACTAGATATATAGAAAGCATTTGACACTGTAGACCACAAAAATTTATGCAATAAACTTAAAGTTGTAAACCCTGTCATCGTCAAAAATTGCATTTACTTTTCGTTAATTACAAAATTTTAGCACCAAAGCACTCCAAACTATGAAAAATATAAAGATAATTTATTGTAAATATTTCTGGCTCACAATATTTACAACGAAAATGGAAACTCAAGAAGTTACATGTACGCATGCGCATTACCATGATTACAATTTTGAAATAATAACGACATATATTATTCAACTTAATAGCGAGCGAAGCTCGCTCTTATGGTAACGCGTATACACATATCTTATTGAGAAAATATGCTGAATCAAAGAATGAGAATGTACTACTATGCTTTCAAAAACTTTCGTCCCCTTGCAGACAGAGTTGCTGCGGAGATGCTGGATATTGCCATTTAATTTTTTTTTTCGACTCCAAGTAGACTTATATGTTATACTCAATTTTTGTTTATAAGTTAAATTTATTGAAAATATTTTTCGTAAATCAGGTAATGATAAAGCATCAACAAGGCGGCGTAACCACGGGAAATCCGACATTTCCGGTTTTAAACGAGACGTTTCGCTCTGATTGCTTTTCTCGTCTCGGGTGGTTTCGTATTGTCAGAAGTCGGAATATGTTTGTTTTTTCTTTTGTTCTTAAGTAATTTATTTTCAGCTAGCCTAAACATTATTCTTACAAAATAAAAATGAATTATAAAGAACCATATTTTTGAATAATCATATTTTAAGCCCCTCCCCTTAAAATGTTCATCTGCTGGTCTAGATCAATTGTACAAATGGTTCCGTGTTTCCACTCGCCTTATACTACCTTTTTTGGCAATCATCAAACAGAAAGTTTTGTAAGATAAGATAAACCATCATAGTCAAAATAAAAAAGAAAGATCTTTTTTATTTTTAAATAATCATATCTATTTTCTCTCCGCTCGTACAAAAAGGCTTTGTCTTGATTCATATTATAGGTTAATAAGGGAGATTATGACGGATTATGTAGTAGGTAATTAACAAACTTTCAAACCTTTCCAGATTGATTACTAGAAAGACCTTTTTACGACATGAGTTTATTTATAAATATTGCGTTTGTAAACATTGTAAATTCGATGGTTAACACACATGAATTAAAGATACTATGTTTATATACCTGGGACAAGTGAACGTGTTTTATATTTCTTTACCCAATAATACCAAAATGATAAAATTAGATAATATACTCCATTTTCTAGAAGATACAGGGTATACAATTACATGTTCATATAGATAATGTTTCATCAGATGCAGGGTATGTTACTTGCGGGGTGCTCCAGGGCAGTATCCTCAGCCCCCACTGTTTTTAATTTATGTAAATGATATGCAAATTAGCCTTGATTCCGATTGTAAATTAGTTTTGACAGCGCCATTTTTTATGTATACAAAGATGCCCAAGTAATTTCTGAAAAACTATGATTATCAAGTCAATGCTCTCAATGGCTAGTAATTTGACAACAAGCTCTCATTGCACCTTGGTACAACAGAAACTATTTTATTTGGAGCCGAACAAAAGTTGAAACTTTATGAAGATTTTAATATACAATACAATGAACATATCATCAGATCATGTGCAAAGGTGAAGTAATTATAGACAAAGCTTTAAGGTGAACAACAGACTGAGATTTCTGTATCGACGGGCAAAAGGAGCTGTAACGATCGATAGGGCTTGATTTAGCCCTGAAATCATTCGATTATTTCTCGTGCGCTTTCCTTTCTTTGAAGGAAAAGGTTGTTTTATGATACATTAACATTGTTTAAAATAGCAACATTTTGTACCATAAATCTACAATTTTCGGTCAATTTTTAAAAATGTTCTTTGGCTCGCTACCGCTCGCCAGTTCTTTATAGACTTTCTGAATAATTTAGCTATTCTGATCCATCTTCTATACATATTACTTTATCAATGTACATGAAGACATTTAACTCAAACTATATAGAATATTATTATATGAACTTGTTAATGATAGAGGGTATAGAAAGTATTTTCTGATAAGTCAATATTTTGCTTAAAAAAATTCCTGGCTCGCTCCCGCTCGTCAGACATTTATTCATGTACTTAAATTTAGAATTGCACCAGAAATGTTAAAATTTGTGCCATACAGAACATGAAACCCCCATATTTTTTATTAAATCTACCCCCCCCCTTTTTTTTTTTTTTTTTTTTTGCTTGTTAGAAATGCCCCTCCACTTTTTCAGGCAGAGCTACGCCATTGATTTCTATAGAAAAAACGCACATTTTAGCCCAAATATCGGTATTGTTATTATTGTTATTGATAATTTATTCAAACAGACATTAGATTCAGATATGCATTAAGTTGGTTAATATTTCTAATGAAAAAAATATTTTTTTACGATTTTACGTCTTATCGTTACAGCTCCTTTTAAAATGTAAAGAGCAAATTGTTTTTATTGATGGCGGATTCAGAAGGTGCGGAGGGGGCGTCCGCCCGGCAGCCCCCCCACCCCCCCCCCCCCTCCGGCACTGACCCAAAATTTTCCAAAAAAAAAACCCCTATATTTTGGCCCATTTTCAGTAAAAATCGCCAAAATTCACCCTTTGACCCCCGGCAAAAGGGGCGCTGGATCCGCCACTGTTTATGTTCTGCTCTGATCCAATGTCATCCAATGTCATATGGATCACAGGCGCCAGATTCCTTTATAAGAAAATTAAAACCACATCTTTAAACTCCCGTTTCTCTTTTCTTTACTCTCTCCTAAAGATAAAGAGAAGAGAAAGAACGTGTTAGATGGGTTATAATTTTCTCTTTAGGAATCTGGTGCCTGTGATATGGATTACGCTGCCAGTGCATGGTATGCTGGATTGTCAAAAACTCTGAAAAGTCAAAATAAAACATTTAGGTAGTGAGGTTCATGCTAGATATGTCTCCAAGACAAACTGTAGACTATAGTGTACTCAAATCTCTTGGTTTTTAACTTGATGACAAGGTATAGACAACTACGGTTAAATCATTGAAAAGCACCATCATACTTACTAGACCGAGAACAGGTCAAAATTTTATTCTTGAGTTGGTAAAATACCAACTCAAGTATAACATTTTGGCCTGTTCTCGGTCTACATACTTATCCGATCATTTTGTTTTAAACATCTCGAGCACAGACAGCCGATGTTTATCTATTAAAAATTAAAAACCAACTTTTTGTTGCTTTTTATCTTACAAACAGGAAAAGAAGGAAAAGGTGTTTTACAGAAATCGAGGCGAGAAAATGAACCTTAAATTGTTGACATGTTTTTTTTTACCTGCTGAATCGTTTATTTTAGTTTTCATATGGAAATCCAGGCATCGTTCGATTCGTTGACACATCAGCTATTTGATCCGCTAACTCAAAGTCATCAGAAGACACAGCAACGTCGTTTTTCTGAACTAAGTTGTGATAGATTGAAATATTTCTTCCAGAGGGAAGGGATGCAGCAAAATTGCAGTAGATTGAAATATTTCTTCCAGAGGGAAGGGATGAAAATTTGTGGCCGAAAATTTGTGTATTTGAGTGTTTGTGTTTTTATAAGTTGTGATATCCTGTACTATCATTTTTGATGGGTTTTATTGTGATATAAAACTGTCATGCATAAAGCACTGAATTTTTTTAATGAATAAAAATGTAAAGTCTTTTACTGACTGTATATAAACTGCCAAAGTTTTTTTTTTCTTTTTCATTCTTTTTTCCCGCTTACTTTCTTACCCTTTTTTTCTTCACTCACTATATTTCATTCTTTCACATTTTTTCTCTCTTTCTTTCTTACCCTACATCTTTCACACTTTTTGATTATTAAAGGACCCCGTTGGTTTAATGGGCTATCCTAGTAATTACAACGTCCTTTTCCTGCTTTTTTTTCATTTATTAAAGTAACTGTTTAAAACCAAATGTTGAAAAGTGTTTTGAAATTACAGTGGCGGATTTAGAGGGAGGTGGAGGGGGCGTCCCCCCCCCCCCCCCCCGGCACTGACCCAAAAATTTTCAAAAACCCTATATTATTGCCAATTTTCAGTAAAAATCGGCAAAATACGCCCCTTGACCCCCCCCCTCCGGCAAAGGGGGCGCTGGATCCGCCACTGAACTATGTGATAATATACTCTTTAGGTGCTTCTATTCATTTTTATGTGTAATTGAGTTTAAATTAAGATCATCTAATTTTTAAAGTGCCATAACAGCCTAGAATTTTCCATTCTTATCTGTTTGTATTATATCACTCTAATCTTTTCCCGAAAACGCGAAATCTCTGCCTTCACGATACAAAGAGTATTTTGTTACATCTTATCTTGATTAACTTCTGACAACCTGTGATCGTGAGATTCCGGCGCTCTCGGCAGCTGTACGTCAGAAGCAGGACACGCCAGCTATCTATATGTAAATACATACAGTTTGGTAAAGATGTTTTATAAGTAGTAACGTATGTAGTTAGATGAGAAATTAAAAACTAGTATATAAACAACTAAGATGCCTAAAGGTGACAGTGGAGGTACACGTAGAAAAACGGGTGACAGATGTGTGGCAGGAAACTGTGGAAATTCACGTGAAGATGGGGTGTCCATGTTCCGATTTCGTTCTGTGAAAGACTCGAGTAGGTACAAAATATGGACTAATTTTGTAAGAACAAAGCGCAAGGACTGGACTCCGACGAAGAGTTCGATTCTATGTTCAGCACATTTTGAAGAGAAGTGGCTCTCATTTCGTCACCGTTTTGAAAAAGATCACTTGGAACCAAGAAAAAGAAAATATTGCAAGCTTCACGAGGACGCAGTTCAGACGATTCATGCACACCCACCCGACCCACCTAAAAGGAAAGATATGATGCCGGACGAGGTTCCAGATAGTTCACCACACAATATTTCTTCGTCAGAACAACCAGGAATCAATTCACCACATTCGGAACTTAAGCTGTTGTCGGAAAAGGAGAAAACAGATTATCAGGACTCCCCACCCAAAAAGATAAGAAGGGCATATGCAAAGAGAATTCAATAAAACAGATTTCAAGTTAAGATACAGATACAACATACTTTATTCATCACAAGTAACAATATACACATATAGTAACTTTGTGTATTTTTTATATTTTTACAGATTATGTTGATTCTCTTATGAGAATTGTGCTAGGATTGGCCCCAGTGTCTCAAATGAACAAGAAGTCTGGAGTTCAACTATACATAGACACTCCTCCTCCACTGTGTAGCCAATATGAACGACCGAATAAAGCTGAGGCTGTAGAAAAGATGACTAGCCGATTTATTCATCAAGGAAGCCAACATACTCCTGATTTGGGTCCGGGAACGTCCTCCGGATCTTGCTGACCACGCATGACGGTAGAATGACTCTGATGTTCCGTCCCAGATATTGCCAACAAAATCTTACAAATTGTCTGTATGCCACATATCTGTTTCGCCTGAAGAAAAGGAAAAACAAAGTGTGCCAAAAAAGAAACCGAATTGAGTATTTAGCATTTGAATAACGATTGATAGTTAATCTTTGATTATTTTGCTATTTTGTAAACTATGTAGTTTTGATTTTTTTCATCAAATTAAAATTGAATGCAGCTGAACTATAAATGACTTACTCGCTGCTTCCTTCTGGTCTTTCACCGTAGTGATGTCTGTAGCCATAATAGGCTACCCTCAGAACAAAAGGATCAAGACAGATAGGTCCAAATCCAGGATGCTCTATGATGCACCTCTTGTCAGGAAATTCTTGTCTTGCTGAATTCACTTTGTGAATTTCATGACAGCAAATACACTCACGGGAGGTGGGCATGACAGTACAGTTGCCACATTGACACCTACAAAAAAAGTAAAGGTGTGCTAAAAGAAAACAATAACCATAGTGAGAATTGTATAGGTAACATGCGCCTGCACCCCCTGGATCCCCAACTGTTAGCTGATTACAAAACGAATAAAAACACAAACACTCGATCGTCTTACACAAATTTTCGGCACCTTGGCCTTTATTAAGTGTAAATACGACAAAGTATTACCCATTATTATTTGTATTACACATTAGTATTTGTGATTACAAAACGGTTCTTCCTGACGAAAAGCAAAGAAGGGTGTTATAGAAAAGGGATATGTAGAATCAGTAAATAAACTATTCCGTTTTAAAATGTTTTAAGTTTTGTTTCTCCCTCTCCAATATATGTTTTTCAGGGGGAATATTAATCTAGCCAATTGGAGGGGGCTACATCATGGGATTGAAAGACATAACATTACAAACTGACAGATTGGGGGGGGGGGGGGGTTAAACACCCCCCTTCTTCTAGATATGCGCTTGGTTTATGCATAAATGTAAATATATGTACTACATACATGTTAAATTTGATATATAACTTACCAGTCAGTATTTTCCATACGATGTTCATCTTCTGCTTCCTGATCTTCGGAGTCGGTGGACGGATCCGAGTCTGTAGGCTCAAATTGGTAGGGCAAAACACCAAGTCTATAATGCTCGCTTTCTTCATTGCTATCATCGTGATCATTTGCAGATTCAGATACTGTCCTTTAGTGATGGGAAATCGGTCCAGAATCATAATCGATAATCGGTTAGAATCGGTTGGTGTATCCGATGCGATTTTACCGATCATAATCGGTTTATTACATTCAATTCAAATTTACCATTTTCTATCTAAATTAAGCACACGTTTTATATATTACTGACCAACAATGCAGATATGTGTGAGTTACACTTAAGAGTAATCAGGGATGTATGAAATACAACCTATATTCTTTCCATTGTTTCCTTTAAAAATGCACGAAAAGTATTTTAAAACGATCATTTTCAGTTGTGTTCATTGTGGAATATGGAAGGGGGGGGGGGTCGTATAAGTATTTGTACAAAGTAGAAAGTATCTGTCGACATAACCAATAGCATCAAACAGATTTATGTTCAACAATTCTCAATCAAATAATAAAATCAGTTTACCTAAAAATATTGACAAGAATTTTTAAAGACCTTACGGTCACCGTCGGTCATTGAATGATTTTTCTTTTACAATTATTCTCTCTAAATTCAAATTACCAGCTTCTGTTACTCTACAACATTAATCATGTTAAATGATGTTTATAAAAATTGTTAAGTAGAGAAATCATTGGAATAAGTTTTAGACATTCGTACAGAATTTCCTCTGATCCCTCAACCCCCCCCCCCCCCTTCACGCTATCGATTATTCATTTTCAAATCGATAATCGAAATCGGATGACTTCAACACGCCGCTAATCGATTATAATCGATAATCAGCCCATCACTACTGTCCTTTCTAAAATGTCGTCACCGTCATTTTCAAAATCAGACGACTCGCATGACAAATCCAGCGAAGAATCGTCGCTACAAATATCGTCCTGATTCTGTGTAGCCATATTGTGTTTACTGTAGTATTTACTACCGTGTCCTGCTTCTGACGATTGCATCACACATGTGATCAGCAGCCAGATGTAGCGATAAGACGCTCGGCAATCTCCCGCAGCAGGTGTAAATGGACACTAAAGTAATTAATTTTAGGGGCTAGACGCAAGAATTTTTGCAAACAGATTGCGCAATTTTATGTAGGATCTTATTTACTATCAGATTAGCCAAAAACATTCTGAGCTGTTATGGCACTTTAAGTAATACTCTTTGACATTGATTGATCTGTTCGGATTATTTTACATATGAAAGTGTTTTTTTAGACTGTGATATTCACTATTTTATATTAATATGCGTTGTTAACCATTACATTGTTTTACTGAATAAAAATACTACTACTACTACCACCTAGGGGCTCAACCAAAAATGTAATCATGATAACTTATCAAAAAAATATGTCAAATTAACAGTAAAATAAAACACCGCTAAAGACGGTATGGCCGGATTGCAAAGTAAGTTTTTGTCACTAACTGGGTCAAGGTCAATAGGTCAAATAATACAGCGTAAATTGAAAGGTTTTGTCAGAGGCAACCTACATGTATAAAATAAAGTTTCTACTGCATACAGTTCCATAGACTTTGCTTAAACCAGGAACTTTAACCAAAATCCTTAACTAGGTCAAAGTCCAAGGTCAAGGTCACTAGGTCCAATGTTACGGCATAAATTGAAAGGTCTTGTCATGGGCAGGCTTCATGTATAATATAAAGTTTCTACTGCATATAGTTACTTAGATTTTGCCTCAACCAGAAACTTTAACCAAAATCTTTAACTAGGTCAAAGTCCAAGGTCAAGGTCACTAGGTCCAATGTTACGGCATAAATTGAAAGGTCTTGTCATGGGCAGGCTTCATGTATAATATAAAGTGTCTTTGTTTCTACTGCATATAGTTCCTTAGATTTTGCCTCAACCAGAAACTTTAACCAAAATGTTGACGGCAGACGGACAGACGGACAGACGGACAGACAGACAGACGGACAGACGGACATCGTCAATCCATAGACCGGAATTGCTTTGCAATCCGGCCAATTACTAAACTGAATCAGTAAATTTCACTAATTTTGGCGATAATGTGCTCTAGAAATTTTTGAGTCACATTTGGGGAAAAAAATTGTCATTTGGTATGGGGCCGAATAACCCCAAAAAGGGGCCAAAAAATCTCTCTTTACGGTCTGAAAAAATCCGAAATATATACGTATACCGTTTTGACCAAAGATAAAGACATAGAAGTTTATATTTTATTGAATCTTCTCGTTGTACATAGTCCATTTTGATATTTCAAACAATAAAAACGAACAATTGTTATAAAATTGTCGACATAACACTAAAAACTATTTTTATCATAATGATGACCCTCGCCCTCTTTTAAGTAAAAGTTATTTCATAGATTTTATCTATACTGGTAATTAGTCTGGTATCATGAATACATTTTTATTCACCTACGGACTTAAAACCCAAAATGAGTATTCATTTAATTACGTTAAAATACTTACCGGCATACGTCACTAGGCCAGAATTTTGTCCATGCATAATCTATTTATGAGTCGTACTTGTTTTTGTGGTCATCTTACACTGAGGAGGTTAGTATACATAACAATTATTGTGCGTTCTTTGAGACCTCTGGGTACAGGGAAAAGTGGGAGGGCTGTGTGCACGTAATCAAAGTCACATCATCATTTGCAACGAACGTGACGTAATGTACGTATGCCGTCCTAAGTCGAAGACGAAATCTTGCATAGGTATCGTTGATTTATGTGCAGTCGTTTGTGTTTGGTGTTTTAATGCATTTGTTATACATCGTTTCCTTTCGTGTTTCTTGCTGTGTATGTCGACCCAGTCTTTGTTTTCTTAAAAAAAAAAGGGGGGGGGTCTCGCTTGTTTATTTGTAGTCTCTTATGTTTGTTGTTATGATGTCGTATCGGTGTTCCTCTTGCTGTGTTTGTCAAGTCTGTGTTTTCGTATAAACCCCAAAAGATCTGTGCTTATGCTGTGCAGTAGTCATATTCATATGCCGAAAATCCTCATCGGTGCAAGTTGTCTTGTATAGGAAGAAGCTGTGCAAAGAAACTTTCAAAAATTCCCTTGAATCATGTATACATAATGAAGTTGATGAAAACATTAAAAAGAATAAACATACATCTTCCTTTCTAGAAGGCGTAAACTGATTCTCGATTCAATATAGAAATGATAAGTGCAACGTATATATATACGTATACATGTACATGCACGTTTGTTATAATGACAAATATGGATAATGACCATATCCCTATATACAGCACAAAATCGATAATTCAGAAAATCATAAACCGTAGGCATGCAAAACCAGGATAAAACAGGAACCAAAGCAAACAAACAAAAACCTCCACCATATGAAAAGAAGCGAACTCCCGAAATGGGAGTGAGACCAGGTGCCCAGGAAGAGTCAGCATCTCCTGCTTGCATGCAACATCCATCGCTTCAATTCGGTAGAATTGTCACATCCGGTTACTTCCATTTTGGAAGATATAAAGTACAAGTATTAGCTTTTACAAAAAGCTTGCCGGCAGTTAGCTGACATTAAATGTTGTAAAATTCTAGTAAGAAAAAAAATGGAATAAACGATTTATATTCTTGTTAGACCAATCGCACATTTCCGGGCTTTTCCGTTTTTATTTCCGATTCAAGCTACGGAAATTCCCGAGGATCTGTGATTTGTTGTAGGACGTATCGGTACAAAGACTTTTCGATGCATCTTTCGGAAGAAAATGCACTGATACGATATGACTTTCATTTGTCAAGTCATCTAGACTCTTCAGCGGACTTGATGGAAGCATCTTATGCACAGATTCAGAATAACCTTGACGAATATTTGTATATTTTGTAGTTGTCCACCAATCATATTGCTAAGAGTTATTTTATCCGTGCAAGTATGTCACGATTGATTACAGTATACCGGCAGTCATGACTGCCGGTAATAAACTGTGGTTGGACGGTACAAATGGTCTATGACAGAATATCATCCACCATTCTGGAAAAAGGGACATCATAGTGTATGACGAGTTTCCCATATCGACCGTAGAACTTCCTATGTGACGATGTTAGTCGGTCACAAACCGGCGTATCCCTGAATGAGAAGCTTATCTGAAAGACGCATAGCTCTCAGAATAAAATCTGTGTATATTTGGTACAATGCTCTGGCATAGCGTATCAACTGAGATATGAACACGCCATAAGCAAGCGATGAAGGGATGTTGCTTCTCAGAAAAGGAAAGTTTGTGATGCTGAAATTGAAGTCGTCACGTTTGTCATAGAGTGGTGTTCATGTGACCAACAGTGTCGTAGAACAACATTTTGTCCAAATAGGATGCTGAATTATTCGTTGATTTCAAGCTCCGACGGATAGATTCTGCTAAAGTTAGTGAAGTTGAAGTCAGAAGCTAAGTATCTTTTCCCTCCAGAGACCAAAGATTGAATGAATTCAGCTTCGTACGAGGAAAGAAAAATGTCAGCATGGAGTGGGGCACAATTGGTCTAAACTAAGTTAAACCTATTCTAAGGTTAGCATGATGCAACTATTCCGTAACGTCGATCGATGCCATGTCTGAATTATGTTGGACAAAAGTCACAAATTTTCACTTCAATTTTCTTCAGTTTTAATTGAAATGTTCAAAATACAGCAAGAGGACAAAATTCAATTTCTCATTTGTCAACAACGTTTCCGTACAGAAGGTACTACTTCGAATCAAGCGAAAAACGTCGAACGTTCGTTTGCTCTTACGTCAAATGGCGTTCTCCCTCCGCAATGATATTTCAAATGTAAAGAAACTGGCTGAAAAATTGGCAGAAATAACTTAGTTAAGGTATCAGACCCCAATTATTTTTTCCTATATATTCCTTTGTAAAACGTACTAATATGACGATTAAATACTCGAATCGCACCACCATTTTTTGCTTGAAACTTTTATATCTGCTAGATAGTATCAAAATAAGCTCAGAAATGGATTCATGCAAAAATCTGTCGCTTAGTAGACTTTTAATATCTTTTTAAACCCGAAAGGGGGTATCTGTGGCTCTAATGTTCTACAATCTATCAATTCTAGAGCCTCATAACACATCTGTCATTCCGCGATTAGGATGATGCAGTATCATTCAACATGCTAGAACATTTTTTTTCAACTCATCTGCGACTCATTGACGTAAAAAACGAATCATCTAGTGTAAAAAGAGTCGTAGAAATTAAATGTAAGAAGACGAGGGATTGAAACAATCAGGAACTATTTGCGTGGTCAACGAACATTCAAAATTAATTGTGATCTGTAATCTTAACACGTAAAATGTAAATATAAGGATTGTTTTTCAGCTTTTGCGCTTTATCGGTGTGTATTGGCAGTAGGGAATGGAAACAAAATTCATGAAAAGCACTTCGTGCTTTACATATTTTGTTTCCATTCCCTACTGCCAATACACACCGATAAAGCGCAAAAGCTGAAAAACAATCCTTAATTGAATACCCGAAAATGAGTCATATGTGCAAATGGCATAAAACTTGGGACGTTTTTTTTCGAAATAGCTTTTATTCTGCTAAAGACACAATACTTGTTTTATCACGAAGAAAAGTATGACTCCCCCTCCCCCCCGGCCCCCCCCCCCTAACTACTGAAATGACCTCCCATGGGTCATTTGATAATTTTTGGAATTTAATTTAACGTATGATGCAACAAAACATGGTACTAGTAACGCACGATGAAACTATAATTCTTATTCGGATTTTCAAACTGCGATGTTTCTAGAAAAAATATATGTCATCAATTGTTTATCTTTAATTATTTATTACGCATCTTTCATACGTCTATTGAATGAAATTATCCTAATTTAGTTGTGTACAATTTTCTACCTCTCTTTTTCAACCCCAAGGGGTTACAGTGCAAACCAGTTAAGTATTATCGCACTATGAGGGGGTGAACGTCTATGTACAGTGCTCATAAAAACAGTGATTTAAAAACTTGATCCTCTTCAGATGATAAGCAATCAGTATTTTCAAGAGCGCTAAACATAGACGTCCGTCCCCTCGATTGTTCATTGTTCATTGTTCATTCATTCATTCATTCATTCATTCATTCATTCATTCATTCATTCATTCATTCATTCATTCATTCATTCATTCATTCAGCTTTTTTTTCTTTTTTTTTAATATGGACGGGTAAAAAAAAACCTCCAAAAAAAAAAAATTCTGCACAAATCGATTCGAGAAGCCCACTGATTGAAACATACGAAAAGTCACTTGTCTTTTCGCCTTAGCGCATGCGTAGCAATCTTAACTTCCGTAAACAAAAAATGTCGACCTTATTTCTCCGCAAAACTCAAACATTTCGTAACCCTGATGAAGATTTTGTGTTGCATGGCCAGCAACCAGTATATCGGTATACACACTTAATGTATTATTCTTTTTTAAAAAACTTGGCGCCATTATTATTTCATTAACACCCTTTCTCAGCCGTTGCCATGCTGGGCCGATGGTCTCGAATTTACTCTGATCGTTAAAGGTAATCGGAGTTCACCTAATTTTGATGAATTTTGAACATTGTACTTCATAGAATTTTAAAGTTTTTTTTGACATTTTGATACGTTCTCTACTGAATCACGAATCTACTTTTTGTTAACATTGCTTTTATTAACTCCTTTTTGCCCTTTGAAAACACCAAAATAGGTCATATTCGGCGAAATTGATGCAAAAACTCATTATTTCTATTAAATAAGCAATGGCCGCATGCATTAATACTATGATGGAAAATTCATATGTGAAAGATTATCATTATATCCTCTTGTCATAAAAGTTTTATCTCAGTTAACGGATGCGGCCACATTGAATTCTACGACAAAAGACAAAATTCCTAGCAATTTTTGCCATATTTTGTCAATAACGTCAAAATGACATGACGTCATTACAGTTAAATGGCACATTGTTTTGTGATATTATTCTTTTCATGAAAAGCGGAAAACATTCGTGTATTTCCATGAGATATATCAAGTATTCCTCATGAAATTTATTTTAAGAGAAAAATCAAGGGCCGATTTAGGGGTCTCGTGGCCCTACCCCTTTTTTGTTCAATTTTCTATGCTATGTTCGCAGTTTTCGAATTTTCCGCGAACATTAAACCCCCGCAATAATTTTGTATAATAGACAAAACAAATAATAGAGGCAAAGATGTTCAAATGCATTTGATGCATGAAAGCTATTGTGCATGTACAGCTGAATCGTTCAATTCTCTTAGTCTAAACGTGGTTTTCTTCTACGTTGGTAAAATAGTTTGTACAGTAAAGGGTATCGACAATTTAACTCACGATGCATCTATATTTTTATAAAAAGGACGGTGACACACATATCGCCCTTAAGATTTCTAGTGAAAACGCACCCATTTAATTAGTTTCAATCTACTTTTCCGTATTCTTTAATTATTGACATTCAACCGTTTCTGTGTAATTATCCGTAATTACTACATGTTTGTTATTAATTAGCACGTGAAACACTTAAAACTACAAACAACAATCAAATTACACATGTGCTTGTGCGACGAAATCTTTATAGATGTATCAAAAGTTTTTTTTTCTTCTGCAACTTTCGATACCGCGAAATTAAAACCACCGCAAATGGCTTCATTCGGAAAACAGCGAACTTTTAACACCGCGAAATTAAACCCGTTTACAGTATACAGATATACAAATTACAATAGAAGATGAAAGTACAGTGGGCCGGACTTTGGTATTTCACATGTAGATTCCTCATGACCATCCCTCTCACTTGGGACCAAGACTTTTGACTTATTGACCTAGACATGATGACAGGGCTTTAAATAAGGTATCCATATTGTATAAATAAATATTAAGTGTTAACAGCACAAAAAAGGTACAAGCGACTACGACACTAAAACATGTTACTGGAAGGGACAGTACATCACTCAATCCGTCTAGACGAACTAAGTGAAGTACTGTCCCTCCCGCTTGGTTTAAACACGTTTTAGTGTCACAGTTGCTTGTACCTTTTTTATGCTGTTTATATCTTTTATTTCCAAGTGACGTGCGTTCGCCCTTTATTGGATGGATCTGACATTGTCTGAATAGTGAACGTGGTTACAGTTTTTACGCCCTTTTTGCTCTCTAAATATCAAGTATAGTATATAGTCAGAATTATGGCATATCTATCTAAATAAACCATATTGCAACATATATAAAAGTTGGTTTTCAACATCAAAGGTCAACATGCCAACTGCTATTCATGCCACGGAAACTATCGAGACACTGCCGAAGATTGCCGAGATAATTTTAAAACTGTTTAAATGGACGAGACGTCAGCGAGATCTCCATTTGTACATTGGATACGTTAATTCATTATTTTTTTGCTTATTTACATGTACCGTAATACTCTTAATCAGGGCACTCACTCCCCATTTTGGAAACAGTACCTTATAAAGTTACTAATAAGATATAATTTATCTACATTGTACTTTCAATTTCAGGGAAAAACCAATGTATATGAGCAATTCCACCATGACAAGAACATCGCAGAGATTAAGTCAGCATACACAGCCAAGTGTCGAGGGGTACAGAGACAAAATGTATGCTCATTCCCTTGGTGAGATGGCACATGGACTTGAGAGGGTTAGCCGAGATGTTGGAAATACTTTATCTCGAAGTGTTACCTTCCTAGATTCAAAACATTCAAGGGACATCTCAAGACCTCTCTCTGCAAGATTAGCAAGATCCCTTGAAATGAGTGCTGTAGAAAAAGAGATTAATAGATTATATGACGAGGAATTCCCTAAAGCAGCAATTTCGGAAACATCTCCCAGAATGTCAAGTTCAAGGTTACGCCAAATAGAGAAAGAGGAGGAGTTGGCCTACCCTATAACTTCACATGATTCATTAGCAAAGGAGTTTTTCCCTGTGACTATGAGTTCCCCTTTTGAGTATGAAGTAATGAAAGGGAACTTGTCAAAGTCACAGTCAGAAGCTGTAAGTCCACCCAGGAGGTCAAGGTCGTTGACTAGAACAAGGTCAGCTCTAAGCAGGTTGAGGACCAATACTAAAGATCAGCGATACGAGAGGCTACAAGAACCAAAGTATGAGATGATCGAGAGAAACAATATTGAGAAGATGTATTTAATGACGGCTGAAGCGCCAAGAACGGGTATATTTTTTATACATTTATATTTAATCTACCTAATTTTAAAAAGGTCTCTCAAACGTATGTGCTATATTCTATGCGTAATATTCAGGAGTAAAATAATGTTTTGATATACAGTCATTATATTATATTTATAAACATGATAAAGATTCTGAAGCATAAAGGGATCACTTTGTCATGATGACTGTTTTGTCACATTCGTCCAGTCTTATTTTCGCCCTATTGGATAGGAGACTGCATGATTCACCAAGTATTAGATTCGCCCAATATACACATTTTGTAAAGAAACTCTTTATGTAAACCTTTATTTCTGTCTCAATTTCTTCATCGTGGCAGTGTTCGAAAAGGGCAAAAATGAAACAGGAGCAAAATTTTCCCTGAACATAGTATATACATGTATAACTACCGGTATGAAACCATTTTCGAAATTCTACATATTTTTCAATTGTTTCTCTTTGGAATTTCTTCTATACATAATGATAATTTGATAAGGCCAGTCATTACTTTTGAACATGATCTACTGTCTGCGCAGCTCACTTCAGAAATCGGAAAATTGAAGTTTTTTCTACTTTGTCGGCAATTTTTGAGATAAAAATTTATATCGGGGGATAGATCTTGAGCTCTCATAACTAAAGGTGTATGATATATGTACCTACGATTAATACTACGCTCATGGTGAAAGATAATAGTTTTAGATAGGAAGTTTTCTAAGTTAATTTTAGCGCGACGTTGTCGATGTTTAACACCGAGTCTATGGGGAACGTCGACGACGTCACGCTAAAATTAACATAGAAATTTCCCCATCTGAAACTATTTTCTTTCACTATGAGCATAGTATTGATCGTTAAACATATATCATACACCGTTAGTTATGAGAATTCGAGATCTACTCCCCTATATAAATTTTAATTGGAAAATATGCCGACAAAGTTGCGAAATCTTCAATTTTCCGATTTCTGAAGTGAGCTGCGTGGACAGTAGTACATATGTCTCCATTCCACTCTTTTCAGGTAGTGCCACAGTGTATCTCACCTCACCATATGAAACAGAAATCGCAAAGTTACGGATGGAAAGGCTACGCATAGAAGAAGAAAGATTACTGGAACTACATCGCTTAGAGGAACTAGAAAAACTTCGACCTCCGAAACAAAAATGGTATTTCCATTATGATCAGATTAAGTAATATATGTCTTGATGGGCAAGTGTGACCATGTGACATGTGACCTTGCCATGTTGTGGTGGAAGATGTAAGGCCTTGTCATATTGTCATGGGAGATGTAAGGTCTTGCCATGTTATCATGAAAGATGTAAAGGCCTTGCCATGTTGTCATAGGAGATGTTAAGCCTTGCCATGTTGTCGTTGGAGATGTTAGGCCTTGCCATGTTGTCATAGGAGATGTTAAGCCTTGCCATGTTGTCATTGGAGATGTTAGGCATTGTCATGGGAGATGTAAGGTCTTGCCATGTTATCATGAAAGATGTAAAGGACTTGCCATGTTGTCATGGGAGATGTTAGGTCTTGCCATGTTATCATGAAAGATGTAAAGGCCTTGCCATGTTGTCATAGGCATTGTTAGGTCTTGCCATGTTGTCATGGGAGATGTGTGGCTTTGCCATGTTGTCATAGAAGATGTAAGGCCTTGCAATGTTGTCATAGGAGATGTTAGGTCTTGCCATGTTGTCATGGGAGATGTTAGGTCTTGCCTTGGGTGATGTTAGGCATTGCCATGTTCATGATGTTGTCATGAGAGATGTTAGGTCTTGCCATGTTGTCATGGGAGATGTTGGGTCTTGCCATGGGAGATGTAAGGCTTTGTCATGTTGTCATGTTGTCGTAGGAGATGTTAGGTCTTTCCATGTTGTCATAGGAGATGTTGGGTCTTGCCATGTTGTCATGGGAGATGTTAGGCCTTTCCATGTTGTCATGGGAGATGTAAGGTCTTTCCATGTTGTCATGGGAGATGTTAGGTCTTTCCATGTTGTCATTGGAGATGTTAGGTCTTGCCATGTTGTCATGGGAGATGTTGGGTCTTGCCATGTTGTCATGGGAGATGTTAGGCTTTGCCATGTTGTCATGGGAGATGTTAGGCTTTGCCATGTTGTCATGGGAGATGTTGGGTCTTGCCATGTTGTCATGGGATATTTTGGGTCTTGCCATGTTGTCATGGGAGATGTTGGGTCTTGCCATGTTGTCATGGGAGATGTTAGGCTTTGCCATGTTGTCATGGGAGATGTTAGGCTTTGTCATGTTGTCATGGGAGATGTAAGCCTTTGCCATGTTGTCATGGGAGATGTTAGGCCTTGTCATGTTGTCATGGGAGATGTTAGGCTTTGCCATGTTGTCATGGGAGATGTTAGGCCTTGTCATTTTGTCATGGGAGATGTTAGGCCTTGTCATGTTGTCATGGGAGATGAAAGGCTTTGCCATGTTGTCATGGGAGATGTTAGGCCTTGTCATGTTGTCATGGGAGATGTAAGGCTTTGCAATGTTGTCATGGGAGATGTTGGGTCTTGTCATATTGTCATGGGAGATGTTAGGTCTTGCCATGTTGTCATGGGAGATGTTAGGCTTTGCCATGTTGTCATGGGAGATGTTAGGCATTGTCATGTTGTCATGGGAGATGTTAGGCCTTGTCATGTTGTCATGGGAGATGTTGGGTCTTGTCATATTGTCATGGGAGATGTTAGGTCTTGCCATGTTATCATGAAAGATGTAAAGGCCTTGCAATGTTGTCATAGGAGATGTTAGATCTTGCCATGTTGTCATGGGAGATGTTAGGCCTTGCCATGTTGTCATGGGAGATGTAAGGCTTTGCCATGTTGTCATGGGAGATGTTAGGCCTTGTCATGTTGTCATGGGAGATGTTAGGCCTTGTCATGTTGTCATGGGAGATGAAAGGCTTTGCCATGTTGTCATGGGAGATGTTAGGCCTTGTCATGTTGTCATGGGAGATGTAAGGCTTTGCAATGTTGTCATGGGAGATGTTGGGTCTTGTCATATTGTCATGGGAGATGTTAGGTCTTGCCATGTTGTCATGGGAGATGTTAGGCTTTGCCATGTTGTCATGGGAGATGTTAGGCCTTGTCATGTTGTCATTGGAGATGTTAGGCCTTGTCATGTTGTCATGGGAGATGTAAGGCTTTGCCATGTTGTCATGGGAGATGTTAGGCCTTGCCATGTTGTCATGGGAGATGTAAGGCTTTGCCATGTTGTCATGGGAGATGTTGGGTCTTGTCATATTGTCATGGGAGATGTTAGGTCTTGCCATGTTATCATGAAAGATGTAAAGGCCTTGCAATGTTGTCATAGGAGATGTTAGATCTTGCCATGTTGTCATGGGAGATGTTAGGTCTTGCCATGTTGTCATGGGAGATGTTAGGCCTTGCCATGTTGTCATGGGAGATGTTAGGCCTTGCCATGTTGTCATGGGAGATGTTAGGCTTTGCCATGTTGTCATGGGAAATGTTAGGCCTTGCCATGTTGTCATGGGAGATGTTAGGCCTTGCCATGTTGTCATGGGAGATGTAAGGCTTTGCCATGTTGTCATGGGAGATGTTAGGCATTGCCATGGGGGATGTTAGGTCTTGCCAAGGGAGATGTTAGGTCTTGCCATGGGAGATATTAGGCATTGCCAGTGGAGATGTTAGGTCTTGCCATGTTGTCATGGGAGATGTTAAGCCTTGCCATGTTGTCGTTGGAGATGTTAGGCCTTGTCATATTGTCATGGGAGATGTAAGGTCTTGCCATGTTATCTTGAAAGATGTAAAGGACTTGCCATGTTGTCATAGGAGATGTTAGGTCTTGCCTTGTTGTCATGGGAGATGTTGGGTCTTGCCATGTTGTCATAGGCGATGTTAGGCCTTGCCATGTTGTCATGGGAGATGTTGGGTCTTGCCATGTTGTCATAGGTGATGTTAGGCCTTGCCATGTTGTCATGGGAGATGTTAGGCTTTGTCATGTTGTCATAGAAGATGTTAGGCCTTGCAATGTTGTCATAGGAGATGTTAGGTCTTGCTTTGGGTGATGTTAGGCATTGCCATGTTGTCATAGGAGATGTTAGGTCTTGCTTTGGGTGATGTTAGGCATTGCCATGTTGTCATAAGAGATGTTAGGTCTTTCCATGTTGTCATAGGAGATGTTGGGTCTTTCCATGTTGTCATAGGAGATGTTGGGTCTTGCCATGTTGTCATGGGAGATGTTAGGCCTTGCCATGGGAGATGTTAGGCATTGCCATGGGAGATGTAAGGCATTGCCATGGGGGATGTTAGGTCTTGCCATAGGAGATGTAAGGTCTTGCCATGGGAGATATTAGGCATTGCCAGTGGAGATGTTAGGCATTGTCATGTTGTCATAGGAGATGTTAGGTCTTTCCATGTTGTCATAGGAGATGTTGGGTCTTGCCATGTTGTCATTGGAGATGTTAGGCCTTGCCATGGGAGATGTTAGGCATTGCAATGGGAGATGTTAGGCATTGCCATGGGGGATGTTATGTCTTGCCATAGGAGATGTAAGGTCTTGCCATGGGAGATATTAGGCATTGCCAGTGGAGATGTTAGGCATTGTCGTGTTGTCATAGGAGATGTTAAGCATTGCCATGTTACTGCAGGAGATGTTAGGCCTTGTCATGTTGTCATGGGAGATGTTAGGCATTGCCATGGGAGATGTTAGGCCTTGCCATGTTGTCATGGGAGATGTTAGGCATTGCCATGGGAGATGTTAGGCATTGCCATGGGAGATGTTAGGCCTTGTCATGTTGTCATGGGAGATGTTAGGCATTACCATGTTGTCATTGGAGATGTTAGGCATTGCCATGTTATCATGGGAGATGTTAGGCATTGCCATGGGAGATGTTAGGCCTTGCCATGTTGTCATGGGAGATGTTAGGCATTGCCATGGGAGATGTTAGGCCTTGTCATGTTGTCATGGGAGATGTTAGGCATTGCCATGGGAGATGTTAGGCATTGCTATGGGAGATGTTAGGCCTTGCCATGTTGTCATGGGAGATGTTAGGCATTACCATGTTGTCATGGGAGATGTTAGGCATTACCATGTTGTCATTGGAGATGTTAGGCATTGCCATGTTATCATGGGAGATGTTAGGCATTGCCATGTTATCATGGGAGATGTTAGGCATTGCCATGTTGTCATGGGAGATGTTAGGCATTGCCATGTTGTCATGGGAGATGTTAGGTCTTGCCATGTTGCCATGGGAGATGTTAGGCATTGCCATGTTGTCATGGGAGATGTTAGGCTTTGCCATGTTGTCATGGGAGATGTTTGGTCTTGCCATGTTGTCATGGGAGATGTTAGGCATTGCCATGTTGTCATGGGAGATGTTAGGCCTTGTCATGTTGTCATGGGAGATGTTAGGTATTGCCATGTTGTCATGGGAGATGTTAGGCCTTGTCATGTTGTCATGGGAGATGTTAGGCCTTGTCATGTTGTCATGGGAGATGTTAGGCCTTGCCATGTTGTCATGGGAGATGTTAGGCCTTGTCGTGTTGCCATGGGAGATGTTAGGCCTTGTCATGTTGTCATGGGAGATGTTAGGCCTTGCCATGTTGTCATAGGAGATGTTAGGCATTGCCATGTTGTCATAGGAGATGTTAGGCATTGCCATGGGAGATGTTAGGCCTTGTCATATTGTCATGGGAGATGTTAGGCATTTTCATGGGAGATGTTAGGCCTTGTCATGTTGTCATGGGAGATGTTAGGCATTGTCATGGGAGATGTTAGGCATTGCCATGGGAGATGTTAGGCCTTGCCATGTTGTCATGGGAGATGTTAGGCCTTATTTCTGTCATTTGCTGACAAAAAGTATAGAAAAAAGAAATTTAAATGTTGTATATGGAGCCACACTTTCTGTAAAGTAAATGTATAAAAATGAATTCAAAAAATAAAACCAGAGGGTACTACTAAAATTAATTTTGGTTGCTTCTGAAAATCACTTTGGCTGGCAGCATAACTGATGAGGATTTAATATCTGAAACACATGTCTGGTCCATAATAAATTGGTTTGAAATTTTCTTCAAAGAAGGACCTCTGTATTATGAAATACTGCCTTTTATACGCATATGAAGAAGATTAAGCATTTCAGGAATAGTGATTGATATTTATAACAAAATGTTACAGGTATGAATCTACGGGACCAGAATTCCACTACGAATGTCATAAAAATACGGAATTACAAAAGTCTCACCAAAAATGGGAAGACACGCTGAGAAAATGGGAGGGTGTCAAATCCATGACAGATCTTGGAAAATCGGCAGAGAAAATGATGATATGCGTGTAGGATAGCAATTTTTAAGCCAGAGTGTAGTGCATGGTGATAGCTAAATTGTAAGGAATATATTATGACGTATGTGTGTAGTGGTATGATAAACAGATACATTGAGTAGATACACTTTTTTGTATCAGAATTTCATGTGTACTGTATTTAAGTTATTTTTCTTTGTGTTCAGAACAAGTCAGGTCTTCATTACAATTGAAACTGAGAATGAAAATATTTTTTAGCAAAATTTTATGTATGAATTTACAAAATTTAATGTAAGCTGGCAAAATTCTGTTTTCATTATACATGTTATAAATATAATCATAATACATAAATTTTCTTTCTTATCTCTAAGATAGACTATGAAAAAGGAAGAAGTTTTGGTTTCATTAAAGTTAAAAATTATGAATTCATTGTTGAAATATTCCAATTAAATTTTAATGAATTCAGTTTTTCAGAAATAACACATTCAAATGCATGTTACATATTTTTCTGTAAAGCATTCATGCCTTTTTATCAATTTTTCACGGCACCTCATCAATATTAGTATACTATTAGCTTATACTATAAGGCATAATTGAATACATTGTATTTATTAGTTAGAACTAATATCAAGGATAAAATCCTACAATTGTTGTCATTTTGTATTTCATCATGTTGACTATTTATTGCAATTCCATAAAGCTCACTGTGATAGATTTTTAAGCATTATCGTAATGTAGAAGTCACATATTGCATTAACATAGAATTGCTCAGTAAATTTATTAGTATCTATTATACATGTATTGAAAGTTAGTCAGAATTCAAGTCAATAAAGTATATGACTGTTTTCTTGTAAAGTTCTTTTTATGCCCCCGGAATCAAAGATTCGGGGGCATACAGCTTTTGGCCTGTCTGTCTGTTTGTCTGTCCAAAAAACTTTAACATTGGACATATCTTTTGAATGGGAACTGATAGGGCTTTCATATTTTACATGTGTAATTCTTTTGACAAGACCTTTCCATTGATACCAAAATTTTTGACCTCATGACCTTGACCTTGGACCTTCTTTTCAAAAAACTTTAACATTGGGCATAACTTTTGAATGGTAAGTGATAGGGCTGTCATTTTTTTTTCAAAAGTAAAATCAAGAGTACTTTATAAATATAGAAAGATTTTTTTTCAAAAATTATTTTGGATGCATCATTTTCCATATTTTGATGGCTAATCGTTAGCTAAATTATGATAGGATGTGCTCAAGCTCCTTCGTTTTGAGCGGTGAGAAATGTAAAATTCTTTCAACACCAAAACTCAAATTATAAAGTCTTTGATGATTTGCAAGTTAAAGCCTTATTGTGGCAAGTTCTTAAATAGAAATGTTTGAATCCAGCCGGTTTGACCTTGACTGAAGGTCATTGATCAATAGATAATGAAGGTCAAGGTGACTTTGTATTTCTGGAGGTTTCTATCAACATTTGATATCTGCTGTTTTGCCTTTTCTAAAATGAAAATTAAGGACATTTTGGTATTTTAAGGGATGGCCATTCAAAGAGATAACAAAATGTGTTGTGATGAAATTTCAAGGTCATTATTTTTCAGGCATTGGCAGCTCTACTCTTGATTGAATTTTCACACCCAAAAACAAGGATGACGAAGATGTAGCCCGTTTCACAAAAATACTTACCAAAAAGATTAGGATTTTTCGTATCTTTTGATTGCATGGTACTTCTTATGAACTAAAAGTCATGATTTTTGTTTCTTAATTTATATTGTAGAAATGATATTAGAAAGTACAATATAATTTAAATTGAAAATCATTTAAAGATTTTACTTGATGATGAAAGTTGTGAAAATTCCTGAAATTTTTCATAAGAGTTTTCGTGAAACTGGGCACTGATCTTTGCCTTTAAGAATTAAATGTAGCCAATAGTCCATTTTCCAGAAAATATCTATGACCGTTTTAAACCTTGATTTTATATGTACAGACGCCAGACATCACATCATTTGGCAAAATTTTCAATTGTGACGTCACATCTGATCGCACTGTCTTGAAGCACCTTGATGTGTTGTCATGCTTTCTATTTTGACGTCACAATGAAAATATCGCCAAATTTTGTGATGTCTGGTGTCTGTCCGCCTTATGAATCTATTGGAAAATCAGCTATTCTGTGAAAATTAGTGCTCACATTCTGTGACTGACATTAGCAATCATCATTTAAAACCTTTAAATTCCAAGAGCAATTACTCTAGCTGGTTAGAATGTGCACATAATATATGTTCCGATTAGAGGTGGAAAGTGTTAATCCTCCCAAGTTTCAAATCTTTGCTTGTGATCCTCTATCACTGTATCGAGTCGTCCCATTTGAGACGTTATCTGAATAAAACATTTCCCAGAGTTTTAGGATCGTTTCCATAGAATTTGATGGTGTCACAATTAGTCTACGTCCGATACCGCCCCAAACGGGAAGTAACTCTGTTTTTTGAAAATGAGGAATAGTTCTTTATAAAATAGCAATGAAGTATCTAAAACATATTTTTATATCCCTGTCTTGAAGGTCAGGGTGCATGCATATCGTTTTTATCCCATCTGTTTGCCTTTGCCAGATCAAAGAAACTTATAGATTTCACATATGTATTCCTTGGTACCAAGGTCTGACCTTATATCTGTGACCTTGACCTTTGGTCTTTACCAGTTGCCTGCCGATCAGGGTGTAATATTTCTCAAAACACATCTTGTTTACGGATGGAAAGAAAACACAACAGATCTACAAATTTTTTTGTTTCATTGCATTTTGAGATTCACACAGTAAAGCTGAGGTAAACAATGATATCGTTAATCATAATTTACCATAGAACTCGTACAACACAAATTTTTACATTCTCAGTTCAGATTTTTCACTTTTCTTTACTTGGTTCAGAATCTTTGAATTGCTTCATGCCAGTCAATGCTATTTTCACATATAACGATGTAAACTTTTATTTAATCCAAAAGGGACTAAAAGTGGAATGCTTTATTTTAAAAAACAATTTCATATAAAACCTCATTTATTTTGAGATATTATGATGATAATGGTACTAAGTAGCTGTCCGCCTAAGAATCATACAAAATGAGAAAAAAATTATTCATCACTAGAAACAAAAATAGTTTTCTTTGTTAAAAACTGAGAGTTTACAAGACAAAAAATGATTTTTATAAAATTATAGCTTTCAAATTTTTCCTGCTATTGCCAACGAAAAATTAGGAAAAATTCAAAATTGTCCCATAGCTGCTTTAGTGACACACAAGCAGAGTTCATGAAAAGTATCGGTTGTATCGGATTTGCCGGTAAAAAATTATATGGTCTGATAAAAACTCATGTTGTATCTATTATTTGGACAGACGAAAATTCCTAAATTTCCAACATTTCGTTGGAAGATTTCAAGAACTCTGCACAAGAAAAGAAACCTTATTTGTAATATAACTATGAAAATATACCAAGTTTCACGAAAATCTGAAGACCCAAGTGTAGCACCATCTGCTTGATTCTTAGGCGGACAGCTACCATAAAAACACCGGGTTAGACATAAAAAGAATATAAAGATGACCATAATGAAATTGGCTGTTCGATTTTAGAATCAATCTAAATTACAGTCTTCACAAAAACTGACAACCCATCAACCGAGGCTAGTGAAAAAAATTTGCCCGGCTAGTAGAATTTCACTAATAAACTACAAATATCTAACAGAAATTGTCTTCAGCATAGTGGCTGAAAAAAGTTTTCGTAAAAACTGACTAGTTATGGGTTTAAGGGTGAAACTCTCCTGTAACTAGCATTAACATTAAATACCTGTAGAGCATTTTAAACCGTCTCGTGAAAGCAACTTACATGACAACATCTATCGCTACACATGAGAGAGACAAGAAATTCAAATGGCAGTTTGATTGTTTACAATGCATTCGTTTCTTTATCCAATGCTGAAGCATAAATATTTACACAGTACATATGTTATTTGATTACAATACTTTTAATGGTGATAATATATCACAATATGAAAACTGGAAAAAATTTACCAGTACAATATGGCTTGTCCAACAGATATAATAAGAATGCAGATACAATGATACAATATTGAAGAAATTGATGAAAAATGATAAGCCTACATATTTTTTAATTACTTTTCAATTTCAGCCGTTGTAAATTGTGCTAAAATGTGCTCAGATTTTTTTTTTGCTTTTTCTCATATATTGCCCAATCTTTGAAGGAATTAAATTTATTTCAAAATTCTCATTTAAGAGCAAAGCAGGCTCTGATATCGTTTTCTCAATACTACATTTTTAATTTGTATCAGCAATAAGATTATGCAGGGATTGCCGAATGTCCAACATTGTAGCTATTGCCGTACTTATATAAAACTACATCATAATCACCAGCCATCACTGTCGCATATCACATGATACCCAGATGATATGTTCCACGGGAATCCCCTTTGATTAAACCAGGTAATTACTGTCTAAATCTACTTTACATGAATTTACTTTAGGCCTACCATATGATCATTATCAATTATATGATGGTAATCTATTCTTGTCTAAGAATAGATGTATATTCAGAGAACACTTAAACAGTCTTTCTGTGCACCATATCATGAAATGTGGTGAGAATCAAAAATTTTCTGCTTAAGTTTTCTCTGAATATACATGTAACTCTATTCTTTATCAGAATAGATTACTAACATATAATTTATAATGATGGTCATATGATAGGCCTATAACAGATTTATATAAAGAAGATTTAGACAGTATTTACCTGGTTTAATGAAAGGAGATTCCCGTGGAACATATCATCTGCGTATCATGTGAAATGCAACAGTGGCCATTGATTATGACATAATAATGAAGAAATATGCCAAAAGGTGTGATGTCAGACCCTCAATCTTATGCTCTTATAAAAATAGAGATGATGAAAAATTGGTCAACTTCTCTACTTAATATCATGTATAATAAAATCATAACTCGACTTGACATTTTCTCCCATCCTTCATGTATTACAGTAAAACACAGCGACAAAGAAAATATGTTCTGAATATAATACTAAGTATTTAAAAGGAAAAGATTAAACAAGAGCCCCAGGGGGCACAACGCTCACCTGATACCCATGCACGCTCTAATTGACATACTGACATTGAATACTGATAGTGCCAGTACCAGGATTTTAGCCCACAACCTTTCTAACAAGATTTTTGCCGGATGCAGACAAGTTTTTTTTTCAGACAACCTTTAAAAGTACAAACAAGAGAAAATAGTCACATTTCAAAACAACAACTTTTTTACTGATTTGAAAAGATGGATTATGCGATCCAAAGTCATATGCCCAGCTAGTATGGTTCGATTATGCAACATCAAAAATAAAATCATTTTGTAAAATTCCACATTAATGTGCAACAGAAACAGAAACAGAATAAAACAATGAAATGATTTCATAAATTAAGTTTATTTAAAATTGAACACCAAACCTTTCATTATTAATAGCTAGTATGCCAGAAAATAATAAAGCCTGTGTTTGTGAAACACGAATGCCCCGCGGTGGCATCTTTGTTGGTATAAACACCATTTTCTGTTAAGTATGTGAGAGGTCAGGGTCAGAGTAATGTTGGTATCAATGGAAAGATCTTGTCACAAAGAATACACATGTACAATATGAAAGCCCTATCACTAACCATTCAAAAGTTATGCCCAATGTTAAAGTTTTTGAAAAGTAGGTCAAAGGTCAAGGTCACGAGGTCAAAAATTTTGGTATCAATGGAAAGGTATTGTCACAAGGAATACACATGTGAAATATGAAAGCTCTATCACCTTCCTATCAAAAGTTATGCCCAATGTAAAGTTTTTCGGACAAACAGACAGATGGACAGGCCAAAAACTATATGCCCCCGTATCTTTGATTCCGGAAGCATAAAAAACAAAGACTTTTCGGTTTTGCCTTTATTCATATTAAATTATACAGAAATCTATGAATGAGAGCTTTTGAATAGTATTGATTTCATCTTAATACATGTAACGTACAGTCAAAATCGTGTTAATCTAATTAACACAGACAAGTTGTTAGCGGACAATATTAATTCAAGTGAGTTGTGCAGAAATTGAGCCAATTTATTTTCCAAACAGCAGTGTACGGTGTATCAAACCTCATGACCCAGTGAAGCCACTTGGACAAATTATTTTCGGTAAATATGCTGAAATGCAGTGCTTGGAAATGTATTTTTAGCATATTGAATCAATAGTCGTGATAAATTTAACTTCGAACTTGATCTTGTCTTTTATGCAATCTACAGATAGGTTTGAAAATATGCAAAATTCGGAACATTTTCGATGAGGACGCAGAGTTCCTGTAAAAAAAGTGAAATTTGCGAAAAAAGGACATGCATGACCCCCATCCCCTTTTTCTTTACATTTTTATGCGTGCTAAAGATTCGCAATCAAAAAAGACCAATTTTACAGACTTCCGGGCATTTCAAGTCAGTCAAAATTTTTAGTGTGCACCTTTTTATTTCCTGTAGTTACCCCTACTAAAGGGGCAAGGAGGTATTGAACCAATCAAATCTGTAACACAAGATATATGGCGACTATGTTTACCATAGATACAGAAATAAGACAGAGAAAATAATCATTAAATAGGGAAATTGTTCTGAAATATGCATGTATGAAAAAAAAGCAATCCAAGGAATGCTTGTGTCGCCTGCGTAGCGGATTTTTTTTTATTGAAATTAGGTCAAATATCAAGGGCAAGGTCACTAGGTTAAAAATTATGGAATGTTTAGAAAGGTCTTTTCATAAGGAATACAAATGTGAAATATCAAAGCCCTATCACTTACCACTCAAAAGATATAGCAAATCATAGATTTGTTGAAAAGTAGGTCAAATATATAGGGCAAGTGCACGAGGTAAAACATAGGTAATCACAGATTACGAAGCTCACCTCGTGACAGCAAAATTCAGTTCAAACATATTTCTTAGTACATGTATATTAGCTTTTAAAGGCAAAACCACTCAAGCAGAAAAAGTAGGTCAAGGTCATTTTATGAAAGTTTGATCAAAGATACATCCAATATGCAAGTTTGCAATGTAGCACTTATACTCTGCTCAATATTGGCTTTTAAAAGCGAAATCACTCAAGTGGAAAAAGTAGGTCAGATGCTGCATCCGGTGCATGGGTCCATCTCGGCATCCAAAGATGAAGCTACCCCAAACTTCTTATCCAAATCACTCAAGCGGAAAATGTAGGTCAGATGCTGCATCCGATGCATGGGTTCACCTCAGCATCCAAAGATGAATCACTTGTGCAAGTTTGGTTACTGTAGCATCAGTACTTTGTCAGATACTGAGCTACCCCAAACTTCTTAACCAAGTCACTCAAGCGGAAAATGTAGGTCAGATGCTGCATCCGATGCATGGGTTTACCTCAGCATCCAAAAATGAATCACTTGTGCCAGTTTGGTTACTGTAGCATCAGTACTTTGTCAGATACGCGGACGCGTGGGGTTATAGCATAAGCTCACTCAACTTCGTCGAGGTGAGCTAAAAATGATGGTATGTGAAGAAAGGTCTTGTCACATGGAATGCACATGTGAAATATCAAAGCCTATCACTCAGCAATCAAAAGAAAGATTTTTTGAAAAGTAGGTCAAATATCTAGGTCTTGGTCATGAGGTTTAAAGTTATGATATGTGTAGAAAGGCCTTGTCACAAGAAGGAATACACATATGAAATATCAAAGCTCTATCACTTACCAATCAAAAGATATAGCAAATCTTAATTTTTTTGAAAAGTAGGTCAAATATCTAGGTCAAGGTCATGAGGTCAAAATTATGGTATGTGTAGAAAGGTATTGTCAAAAGGAATACACAAGAGAAATATCAAAGCCCTATCACTTGCAAATCAATAGATATAGCCAATCTTGGTTTTTTTTAAAAAGTAGGTCAAATATCTAGGTCAAGGTCATAAGGTTAAAAAATATAGTATGTGAAAAAAGGGCTTGTCACAAGAAATACACATGTGAAATATCAAAGCCCTATCACTTACCAATCAAAAGATATAGCCAATCTTAGATTTTTTGAAAAGTAGGTCAAATATCTAGGTCAAGGTCACGAGGTCAAAAAATATGGTTTGCGTAGAAAGGTCTTGTCACAAAGATTACACATGTGAAATATCAAAGCCCTATCACTTGCCAATCAAGAGATATAGCCAATATTAGATTTTTAGAAAAGTAGGTCAAATATCTAGATCAAGGTCACAAGGTCAAACATTATATGTGTAGAAAGGTCTAATCACAAGGAATACACATGTGAAATATCAAAGCCCTATCACTTATCAATCAAGAGATATAGCCAATATTAGATTTTTAGAAAAGTAGGTCAAATATCTAGGTCAAGGTCAAAAGGTCAAAAATTATGATATGTGTATAAAGGTCTTGTCACAAGGAATACCTATCACTTACCAATCAAAAGTTATGGGGTGTGACACCCAAGTGTGACAGACAGACGGACAGACGGAGGGACGGATGGACGGACAGACGAACAACAGACAAAGTGATCCCTAACTGTCGCTGTGCTTCGCAGGCGACACAAAAAGTCAACATCTAAAAAATAAATTCAGCGTATATTTGATAGCGTATGTGGCCAAGTTAATTCGAAGTATGAAAATAAGTACACAAAGCCAAACTAGCTATAGCTTGTCTTATTTAAAAAATCATTAAAAATCTAAAAGTTGATATTTTGACAAAATTCTTTCACAGTTTCATTTCTAGCGATAAATATAAAAATAAGCTTAAAATGCATCAAAGATGCAAAGTGCCGAGTTGCAAAACTTGAATGGTCTCGACAGATGGGAAGCATCAACGTTTCAGGTTGATACACATTCATATATAATTCAGAAACCAAATCAATTACCCAAGTCCTATGAATTTGACCTTTGCTCTTTTGATCCCAAAATCAATAGGGGTCATCCTTGATTCATGGAAAACATTTCTGACAATTTCTGGCAAGTTTCATGATTAAAGGTGCAATACATGCCCAAATATAGTCCTGAAACTATTTTCAATTATCAGAATCCTATGACCTTGACCTTTGGATGCAAAAATCACAAGGGGTCATACTTGATTCATGGGAAACATTTCCGGAACATTTCATGATCATAGATGCAATACAGGCTCAAATATTATCTGGAAACCATTTTCAATCATCAGTGATAGGGATCATCCTTGATTCATGAAAAGCATTTCTGGCAAGTTTCATGATTATAGGTGCTACGCAGGCTCTAATATGGTCTGGAAACCATTTTCAATCATCATAGTTCAGTGACCTTGACCTTTGGACCCATAAATCAATAGGGGTCATCCTTGATTCATTAGAAATATTTCTGGAAAGTTTCATGATCATAGGTGCAATACAGGCTCTAATGTGGTCCAGAAACCATTTTCAATCATCTGAGTCCTATGACCTTGACATTTGACCTTTTGACCTCAAAATCAATAGGGGTCATCATTGATTCATAAGAAATATTTCTGGCAAGTTTCATGATCATAGGTGCAATACACCCTCTTATATCATCCGGAAACAATTTTCAATTTTCAATTACCTAAGGCCTGTGACCTTGATCTTTGACCCTTTGACCCCTAAATCAAAAGTGGTCATTTTCTATTCACTGGAAACATTTCTGGCAAGTTACATGATTATAGGTGCAATACAGGCTCAATTCAGTCGGGAAACCATTTTTAATCATCTTAGTCCTGTGACCTTGACCTTTGACCTTTTAACCCCAAAATTGATAGTGGTCATCCTTGATCCATGGGAAACATTTCTGGCAAGCTTCATGATTATAATTGCAATACAGGCTGAAATATGGTCCGGAAACCACTTTCAATCATCGGAGTCCTATGACCTTGACCTTTGACCTTTTGACCCCAAAATCAATAGGGGTCATTCTTGATTCATGGGAATCATTATTGGCAAGTTTCATGACTTTAGGTGCAATACAGGCTAAAATATGGCCAGGAAACCATTTTCAATCATCAGAGTCCTGTGACCTTGACCTTTGACCTTTTGACCCCAAAATCAAAAGTGGTCATTTTCTATTCACAGGAAACATTTCTGGCAAGTTACATGATTATAGGTGCAATACAGGCTGAAATATGGTCCGAAAACCAATTTCAATCAACAGAGTCCTGTGACCTTGACCTTTGACCTTTTGACCCCAAAATCAATAGGCCTCATCCTTGATTCAAGGGAAACATTTCTGGCAAGTTTCATGATTATAGGTGCAATACAGGCTGAAATATGGTCCGGAAACCATTTTCAATCATCTGAGTCCTGTGACCTTTGACCTTTGGACCCCAAAATCAATAGGCCTCATCCTTGATTCAAGGGAAACATTTCTGGCAAGTTTCATGATTATAGGTGCAATACAGGCTGAAATATGGTCCGGAAACCATTTTCAATCATCTGAGTCCTGTGACCTTGACCTTTGACCTTTTGACCCCAAAATCAATAGGGCTCATCCTTGACTATTGGTGAGTAAGTGTATGAAGTTTCATTGTTATAGCCTCTTTCGTAGTTGACTTATAGTCCGGAAACCAATTGTTGACGCCCTCCCGCCCGCCCGCCCGCCCGCCCGCCCGCCCAACCGCCCGTCTCACATCAAATTAAGAGCCGAGTTTTGCAACTCGGCTAATAAAAAGAGAAAAAAAACTGAAAAAGGGAAAAAAAAATTGTTGGGGTCCCGCCGGGGTTTGAAGCTACATTTTTGTACTCCCCATGGGTCCATTTGGCATGGAAAACATACATTATACCTATGTACAATCTTAAAAAATATTCCTTAAAAATCCAAAAGTAGATATCTCGACAAAATTCTTTCACTTGTAGGGTACCATGCATGAGTACCTCATACCTTCAAATTGTCATGACAATCTGAAGAGTGGTTATAGAAAAGAAGCAGAAAATGTATGAAAATCACCCCCCCCCCCCCTTCCTTTTTACATAAGAAAAAAATTCATAAAAAATCAAAAAAATAAATTTTAAGCATAAAATACATATCAAAGCATTAAGTAAGTTAAATATGATAAATATTTAGTAAATGAGTGTGTAAAATCATACACTTATTGAGTTATTTAAAGAAATAGTGCAAAAATGTGCATTTCTGACAAAGTCCGAAAAGACGTCAAAAACGCGTCAAAAATTTGACATCGAAGTGGAACCAAAAATAACAACACTTCTTAAGACATCTCTCTAGATCATCCTGATGCTTTCGGTTTGTCGATACATGCTTCGGTTCTGAAGAAGAAGTTTGTCAAAGGAGGGTACCCCCCGTGACCTACTTTTGGCTGTGGTGGCGCCACCTGTTGACAGATCCGGACGAAAAACAACAACACTTGTAGGGGACCATTAGTACTTCATACCTACCAAGTTTCATCAAAATCCCTTCAGCCGTTCTGAAGAAGAAGTTGAAAATTGAAAAGTTTACGACGGACGACGACGGACGCCACGCTATAACAATAGCTCACTTTGAGCCTATGGCTCAGGTGAGCTAAAAATCAAAAAAATAAATTTTAAGCCTAAAATACATATCAAAGCATTAAGTAAGTTAAATATGATAAATATGCAGTAAATGAGTGTGTAAAATCATACACTTATTGAGTTGTTTAAAGAAATAGTGCAAAAATGTGCATTTCTGACTAAGTCCGAAAAGACATCAAAAACGTGTCAAAAATTTGACTTCGAAGTGGAACCAAAAATAACAACACTTCTTAAGACATCTCTCTAGATCATCCTGATGCTTTCGGTTTGTCGATACATGCTTTGGTTCTGAAGAAGAAGTTTGTCATAGGAGGGTACCCCCCGTGACCTACTATTGGCTGTGGTGGCGCCACCTGTTGACGGATCCGGATGAAAAACAACAACACTTGTAGGGGACTATGAGTACTTCATACCTACCAAGTTTCATCAAAATCCCTTCAGCCATTCTGGAGAAGAAGTTTAAAATGTGAAAAGTTTACGACGACGGACGACGGAGACGGACGACAGACGACAGATGCAACACTATGACAATAGCTCACTTGAGCCGTTGGCTCAGGTGAGCTAAAAAGGGAAAAAAAATTTTGTCGGGATCCCGTCGGGGTTTGAAGCCAATCCCCATGGGTCCATTGGGCATGGAAAACATACATTATACCTATGTACAATCTTAAAAAATATTCCTTAAAAATCTAAAAGTGGATATCTTGACAAAATTCTTTCACTTGTAGGGTACCATGCATGAGTACCTCATATCTACAAAATGTCATGACAATCTGAAGAGTGGTTATAGAAAAGAAGCAGAAAATGTATGAAAATCACCCTCCCCCCCCCCCCTTCCTTTTTACATAAAAAAAAATTCATAAAAAATAAAAAAAAATAAAATTTAAGCCTAAAATACATATCAAAGCATTAAGTAAGTTAAATATGATAAATATGCAGTAAATGAGTGTGTAAAATCATACACTTATTGAGTTATTTAAAGAAATAGTGCAAAAATGTGCATTTCTGACTAAGTCCGAAAAGACATCAAAAACGCGTCAAAAATTTGACTTCGAAGTGGAACCAAAAATAACAACACTTCTTAAGACATCTCTCTAGATCATCCTGATGCTTTCGGTTTGTCGATACATGCTTTGGTTCTGAAGAAGAAGTTTGTCATAGGAGGGTACCCCCCGTGACCTACTATTGGCTGTGGTGGCGCCACCTGTTGACGGATCCGGACGAAAAACAACAACACTTGTAGGGGACCATGAGTACTTCATACCTACCAAGTTTCATCAAAATCCCTTCAGCCATTCTGGAGAAGAAGTTTAAAATGTGAAAAGTTAACGACGACGGACGACGACGACGACGACGGACGACGGACGACAGATGCAACACTATGACAATAGCTCACTTGAGCCGTTGGCTCAGGTGAGCTAAAAAGTCCGGAAAACTGATATCCGGACAGACGGACGGACGGACAGACCGAGAGGAAACTAAGAGTCCCCTTCGGCGTTGCCGGTAGGGGACTAATTAGCTGTTCGGATCCGCTCACTATGATCACTACACACAACGTTGTGTGTAGCAATCATAGTGAGCGGATCTGAACAGCTGATTTTGATTAGATTGTATCAATTTCAGTCCAAACTGGATTATTTTTGGATATTGTTTTCTTTAATCTTTTCTACAAATGTCTGTATAAAAATTAAATTTTGAAAATAGAACCCAAACTTCTCAAATCACGTAGATTAAAATAGTATTTGGTTCTCGGCGACTTCCCCCGGTGTGCGATATTAAACGGGGCAGAAAGGGGTAAGAGGGTGGTGTGATAAAGCAACTTAGATGCAAAATTTTGTTTAAATTCTGCATTTAAATATCTGCAAAATTGTCACAAAATTTTGAAAATAATTTCCTTCATATCTGGAAACTGTTACTGTCCGGAAACTGTTCTGACACCAATACCAGCAAGACTTGATTAATAAAGGAAATAGAACAAAAAATTCTTTAAAAATCGGCGATAACTGTACTCCACCAGAGAGCGAGAACAACCAGAAGTCTCTGATGAGACTGAAGCTCTCCTGGTTGTTTGCTTAAATCAATTTAAGTGCCAGACTCATTTTCCGAGACCCTGAGATCATCAAACAAAATACAAGACCAGAAATGATTGATATAATGGAAAAAGAATTAACTCTCTATCAGTTATACTTTCAGAGAATTGGTGTTCACAAGATTACATGATAGAGTTATACATGCATCGAGGAAAATAACCACATCCATTTTTCCATGAACCTGGGGGTCAGGGGTCCAAACAATAAAAGGTGCACATCTAGACCACAGACTGAGAATAATGCAAAAACATTTATCTTTCTATCAATTATACTTTCTGAGAATTGGCACTCACAAGATTACATAGGGTTAAATAGGACAAAATGACCACACCCATTTTCCAAGACCCTGGGGGTCAGGGGCTCAAACAAAATATCAGGTGCATAACTAGACCACAGACTGATCGCGAGAACAATGCTAAAATAAAACACCGCTAAAGACGGTATGGCCGGATTGCAAAGTAAGTTTTTGTCACCAACTGGGTCAAGGTCACTAAGTCAAATATTACAGCATACATTGAGAGGTCTTGTCAGAGGCAACCTACATGTATAATATAAAGTTTCTACTGTATACAGTTCCTTAGATTTTGCTTAAAGCAGGAACTTTAACCAAAATCTTTAACTAGGTCAAAGTTCAAGGTCAAGGTCACTAGGCCCAATGTTACGGCATAAATTGAAAGGTCTCGTCATGGGCAACCTAAATGTATAATATAAGGCTTCTACTGCATACAGTTCCTTATATTTTGCTTAAACCAAGAACTTTAACCAAAATCTTTAACTAGGTCAAAGTTCAAGGTCAAGGTCACTGGGTCAAATGTTACGGCATAAATTGAAAGGTCTCATCATGGGCAAATTACTTGTATAATATAAAGTTTCTACTGCATACAGTTCCTTAGATTTTGCTTAAACCAGGAACTTTAACCAAAATCTTTTACTAGGTCAAAGTCCAAGGTCAAAGTCACTAGGTCCAATGTTACGGCATAAATTGAAAGGTCTCATCATGGGCAACCTAAATGTATAATATAAGGTTTCCACTGCATACAGTTCCTTAGATTTTGCTTAAACCAGGAACTTTAACCAAAATCTTTAACTAGGTCAAAGTCCAAGGTCAAGGTCACTAGGTCAAATGTTACAGCATAAATTGAAAGGTCTCATCATGGGCAACCTAAATGTATAATATAAGGTTTCTACTGCATACAGTTCCTTAGATTTTGCTTAAACCAGAAACTTTAACCAAAATCTTTAACTAGGTCAAAGTCCAAGGTCAAGGTCACTAGGTCCAATGTTATGGCATAAATTGAAAGGTCTCATCATGGGCAACCTATATGTATAATATAAGGTTTCTACTGCATACAGTTCCTTAGATTTTGCTTAAACCAGGAACTTTAACCAAAATCTTTAACTAGGTCAAAGTCCAAGGTCAAGGTCACTAGGTCAAATGTTACAGCATAAATTGAAAGGTCTTATCATGGGTAACCTTCATGTATAATATAAAGTTTCTACTGCATATAGTGTCTTAGATTTTGCCTCAACCAGAAACTTTAACCAAAATGTTGACGGCAGACGGACAGACGGACATCGTCAATCTATAGACCGGAATTGCTTTGCAATCCGGCCAATAATTATCTTTCTATCAATTATACATTCTGAGAATTGGTGCTCTCAAGATTAAATAGAGTTATATAGGAGAAAATGACCACACCCATTTTTCAAGACCCTGGGGTCAGGGGTTTAAACATAAAATAGCAATCCAAGGAATGCTTGTGTCGCCTGCGAAGCGGATTTTTTTTTAATTGAAAATAGGTCAAATATCAAGGGCAAGGTCACTAGGTCAAAAATTATGGAATGTTTAGAAAGGTCTTTTCATAAGGAATACAAATGTGAAATATCAAAGCCCTATCACTTACCACTCAAAAGATATAGCCAATCTTAGATTTGTTGAAAAGTAGGTCAAATATATAGGGCAAGTGCAAGAGGTAACAAGAGCCCCAGGGGGCACAACGCTCACCTGATACCCATGCACGCTCTAACTGACATACTGACATTGAATACTGATAGTGCCAGTACCAGGATTTTAGCCCACAACCTTTCTAAAAAGATTTTTGCCGGATGCAGAGAAGTGTTTTTTTTTCAGACAACCTTTAAAGGTACAAAAAAGGAAAAAATAGTCACATTTCAAAACAATAACTTTTTTACTGATTTGAAAAAAAACGGATAAAGTGGTCCAACGTCACATGCCCAGCTAGTATAGTTCAATTATGCAACATCAAAAATAAAATCATATTGTAAAATTCCACATAAATGTGCAGCAGAAAAAGAATAAAACAATGAAATGATTTCACAAAGGAGCTGATAAGATAAGGCGTAAAATCTGCCCTGAAAAAGTGGAATTTTCAAAATGGGAAATTCAAAAAAATTCTTTCACAAAATTGATGCCAGTTATTGGTTTCATCATAATCAGCAGTTGGATAAGATGTATCATACATAGTTTTTCTAAATTTTGAGGAAAAATATGTCTTTTTTCTATAGAAACCAATGGAAAATGGAAAAGTTTTTTAAAACATTGTTCCCCCCTCAGCTACAGAACGCCACTTTTACAGAAGGTGTATATCACTAATACACATCTTTTGACAAAGTGGGGTTCTGTAGCTAAGGGGGGAACGATGCCCCAGAGACAAAAAACTGAAAAAGGGAGGGTGGGGGGCTTTTTACAAATCTGTGTTTTAGGCCATAATATAAGCAAAATTTAATTTTTTCCCTTTTTAAGTCATTCATTTATTTATTCTAAACATGTTCACATGAAATGCACAAGATTTTGGAATGAAATAAACAGGAGAGTGCAGTTTATTTCGACACAATGTGTATTTTGCGGTAAAATGCCTACTTTGTAGTCAATGAATACAAAATACAACCATATTTCAGATTCAAGATTTTAAAATTTATGGAAAAAAATTGAGACCAGTCTTTTGAATTTAATTTCTAGTATCTTGTTTAGACTATAACTTTGTTTTAAAGTTTATAGATATCCATATTAGCCAGATTGTTCTTAATTTTCAACGTTTTTTATCGATATTAGCTTCTTTTCAACATGGCTACCCCCTACTCTTTAGACTGTAATTTAAGTATCTAGAAATAAGCTTACCAAAATAAAAGTTGTATGAGGAATCTCCAAATACATTACATTTTAGTAATTATCAAGTTTTTCTTGCGTACAGATCATTGTGTAGAATAAATACTTGCTGAGATTCAGGGCTAAATACAGCCCTTATCTTATCAGCTCCTTAAGTTTATTTAAAATTGAACACAAAACCTTTCATTATTGATAGCTAGCATGCCAGAAATTATAAAGCCTGTGTTTGTGAAACGAGAATGCCCCCGGCGGCATCTTTGTTAGTATAAACACCATTTTCTGTTAAGTATGTGAGAGGTCAGGGTCAGCGTAATATTGGTATCAATGGAAAGATCTTGTCACAAGGAATACACATGTACAATATGAAAGCCCTATCACTATAACCATTCAATAGTTATGCCCAATGTTAAAGTTTCTGAGAAGTACGTGAAAGGTCAAGGTTATGGTCATGAGGTCAAAAATTTTGGTAAATACACATGTGAAATATGAAACCTCTATCACCAGCTTCCATTCAAAAGTTATGCCCAATGTTAAAGTTTTTTGGAAAACAGACAGACAAACAGACAGACGGACAGGCCAAAAACTTTATGCTCCCGAATCTTTTATTCCAGGGGCATAAAAAACAAAGATTTTTCGGTTTTGCCTTTATTCACTAAAATCTATGAATTCTGCTTTTGAATAGTATTGATTTCATCTCAAATACATGAAACGTACAGTTAAAATCGTTTTGATCCAATATTCATCAATTCAAGTGAGTTGTGCAGAAATTGTGCCAGTTTGTTTTCCAAACAAGAGCCCCAGGGGGCACAACGCTCACCTGATACCCATGCATGCTCTAATTGACATACTGCTATATGAATACTGATAGTGCCAGTACCGGGATTTTAGCCCACAACCTTTCTAAAAACATTTTTGCCGGATGCAGAGAAGTTTTTTTTTTCAGACAACCTTTAAAAGTACAAACAAGAAAAAATAGTCACATTTCAAAACAATAACTTTTTTTAAGTCATATGCCCAACTAGTATAGTTCAATTATGCAACATCAAAAATAAAATCATATTGTAAAATCCCACTTTAATGCGCAGCAGAAAAAGAATAAAACAATGAAATGATTTCATAAATTAAGTTTATTTAAAACTGAACGACCATACCTTTCATTATTGATAGCTAGCATGCCAGAAATTATAAAGCCTGACAGGCTGTGTTTGTGAAACGAGAATGCCCCCGGCGGCATCTTTGTTAGTATAAACGCCATTTTCTGTTAAGTATGTGAGAGGTCAGGGTCAGCGTAATATTGGTATCTATGGAAATATCTTGTCACAAGGAATACACATGTAAAATATGAAAGCCCTATCACTAACCAATCAAAAGTTATGCGCAATGTTTAAGTTTTTGAGAAGTACGTCAAAGGTCAAGGTTATGGTCACGAGGTCAAAATTTTGGTATCAATGGAAAGGTATTGTCACAAGGAATACACAAAACCAAGTAAGTATAAAATAATAAGTGACATTAGAAATGTAAATTTTAGTTCAGATCTCTCTGTTCTTATAGAGACAATAAATCTATATTCAATAATAAAATTTGAACTATTTCACCAAATAACTTTGATTTATATCCAAGGATAGCCCATTTAAGCTTTTACAAAGCTTATTTCCAAAGACACTCACTAGGACTTTTACAATATTTTTTTTTTTGAAGATGAATTAAAATGGAATATTTTCATACACTTGAATCTTTAAGACTTGACTTACCACTGCAATAACTTTTTCCCTTGCAACCCCCTCCAAATCAAATTTTTCTGACTATTAATGCAAACAACTCATACCCCCCCCCCCCCCCCGCATTTGCAGATATATCTTTGTATGCAATAGTCGCTCAGAGCGAAATATTACTTATAGTCCTAATATTGAATTTCTATGGGATATTTAACCAAATCAGCATGCAGCAAGTAACATGTCACACTACGTATATGAATACATAGCCGTAGGCCTAGATCCAACTCGAAAACATGTTTATACATCAAAATAATTTAAACCTAGGAATTGATTACTTCAAGAACTATACCATCATGTATTTGTTTTAACATAACCAGTGTTACTAATCTAATTTATGTGAAAAATCGCTGACTTACCTTCACAGCGCTTCGTTGTTTCGGTACGTATATTGAAAGTGAAAGTACTTTCTATGCCTCCCGGTGGGGGCGCTGCGGACACGTGAACATATTGTGCTATTTTTAGAGTCGGCGATCCCTCTTGATATACGTCGAAGGTGTAACTACAGTTAATCATTTTAGCAGGGAATCCCTTCCCTTTTGACTGGTGAACCGGGCTGAATAGAAGGTGTCACCTCATTGGACATAACTATTGAAAATTTAAAAATAGCACATAAAATCAATGTATGATTCCCTGCTGTCTGTAGAAATTGAGTTTTGAACATGATTTTGCCTTATATGTAATCAATAGATCGATTTGAAAATATATAAAAATTAGCAAATTTTCAATTCGGAAGGAGGGGTCATTAAACAAGTGAATTTTGCAGAAAAGGTATGCATGACCCCCTTTTTTCTTTCGTTTTTATACGTGCCAAAGATGACCTAGGCCAAAAATATTCCTTAAAAATCTAAAAGTGGATATCTTGACAAAATTCTTTCACTTGTAGGGTACCATGCATGAGTACCTCATATCTACAAAATGTCATGACAATCTGAAGAGTGGTTATAGAAAAGAAGCAGAAAATGTATGAAAATCACCCCCCCCCCCCCCTTCCTTTTTACATAAGAAAAAAATTCATAAAAAATCAAAAAAATAAATTTTAAGCATAAAATGCATATCAAAGCATTAAGTAAGTTAAATATGATAAATATGTAGTAAATGAGTGTGTAAAATCATACACTTATTGAGTTATTTAAAGAAATAGTGCAAAAATGTGCATTTCTGACTAAGTCCGAAAAGACGTCAAAAACGCGTCAAAAATTTGACTTCGAAGTGGAACCAAAAATAACAACACTTCTTAAGACATCTCTCTAGATCATCCTGATGCTTTCGGTTTGTCGATACATGCTTCGGTTCTGAAGAAGAAGTTTGTCAAAGGAGGGTACCCCCCGTGACCTACTTTTTGCTGTGGTGGCGCCACCTGTTGACAGATCCGGACGAAAAACAACAACACTTGTAGGGGACCATAAGTACTTCATACCTACCAAGTTTCATCAAAATCCCTTCAGCCGTTCTGGAGAAGAAGTTTAAAATGTGAAAAGTTTACGACGACGGACGACGACGACGACGACGACGACGCCGGACGCCGGACGACGGACGCAACACTATGACAATAGCTCACTTGAGCCTATGGCTCAGGTGAGCTAAAAAGCAGTGTATGTTGTATCAAACCTCATGACCCAGTGAAGCCACTTGAACAAATAATTTTCAGTAAATATGCTGAAATGCGACGCTTCTTGCCTATGCATATTTCAACAGGCGAGAAGGAGCGTCGCATTTCAGCATACGCTGTTCAACAACTCAAGTGGTTTCTCTAAGGTTTCGCAATTTGAAACAAATTAAAAGGCCCATGAAATTGTTAAGCTTGTCCAACTAGCAGACCTACGACATCGTTATTTACTGTTAACTAATTGTTTTACCTCATCATAGGTCTGTTACACGGGCAAGTTGTTAGCGGAGAGAGTTCATGAAATGTATCGGTTGCATTGGATTTTCCGACAAGAAGTTATTTGGTCTGATAAAAACTCATTATGTATCTATTATTTGAACAGATAAAAATTCCCAAATGTCTTAACACAGGATCCTGTCGCTTTATGAGAGAAAATGTTTTATTATTCACAACCTCAGGCCTCTGTATTCCTCTTAGAAATATTATACATACAAGATGACGAACACAGTGGCTTAAGGTTGTGAATAATAATTTATTTTCTCTATTAAAACAACAGCTTCTGTGGTCCAACATTTCATTGGAAGATTTCAGGAACTCTGAACGGAATTATTTATTTTCAAGAATTTCAGATATTAAATGTCCTATGCATTCTCAAAATCCAGAGGAAGAGATTACTCATTAGACGTTTCTTCAAGAAATCAGTCCGTAAATTACTTCATGTAAGAGAGTCTAAGACAGAGGAAATTCGAGCAAACTTTATACATAATAACAAGTATATGCAAGTGTTCCAAGTACATGAATGATAACCATTATGAACGTTGTTCATAGCTCAAACCATACTCGCTCCTTTAACATACCTACATGTAATTCCGTCATCAGGAAGAACTCATTCTTCATACGTACAGTCACAGAGTGGAACGAACTGGATAACCATCAAGTGCTGTCAAGGACTGTGGAAGGCTTTAGATTCAGCCTGAAGCGCGATTAAGTAAGTTTATGCGCTCTCTCATTCCGTTGATCACAAGCCAGTATTGGTAATTCAACGTACCCATACAGATACAGATACAGATTATGAAAGTGTTCCAAGTATAAAAATCTATTCCGTTTGCACTGTATCTCCTGAAATATATCGCAGTACTGCTTTGCGGTTTGTATTGCAATGAAGCGCCTAGCGGAATACGATGCGCCTTGGGGACGAAGATGAATGAATGCGTATCTAGGTCATTGTCCTGTCAAATAGTTCCGATTATTTTCTTATTATTTTCAACAATTGGTGGAAAATACACACAATGTTTATCTTGAATTGTCTTCCCGTGATTGTTTACTAGACAGATGAAATAAAATTTTGAATATAGTTTTAAAGTGTGTGAGACATCTACATGTGTGGAAGAATACGTGTGAAAATGGGTCCTCAGATCATAAAATTCGAATAATTCCGGTCCGGAACCAGGTGCATGGCTTTGAAAAATATTTAAAAAGTTGTGTACTTTTAATCATTACGGCATTTTTTTTTTTTGTGATTCAAATAAAATTTCTTCATTTAAAAGTAGTATCAATGTGTATAACCCGGTGCGATTTGAGAATTTCTTTTCTTTTTTGGTAAGAAAACATACATTATACCTATGTACAATCTTAAAAAATATTCCTTAAAAATCCAAAAGTGGATATCTGGACAAAATTCTTTCACTTGTAGGGTACCATGCATGAGTACCTCATACCTACAAATTGTCATGACAATCTGAAGAGTGGTTATAGAAAAGAAGCAGAAAATGTATGAAAATCACCCCCCCCCCTTCCTTTTTACATAAGAAAAAAATTCATAAAAAATCAAAAAAATAAAATTTAAGCATAAAATACATATCAAAGCATTAAGTAAGTTAAATATGATAAATATGTAGTAAATGAGTGTGTAAAATCATACACTTATTGAGTTATTTAAAGAAAAAGTGCAAAAATGTGCATTTCTGACTAAGTCCGAAAAGACGTCAAAAACGCGTCAAAAATTAGTTGTCGGATTTTAACGAAATGAACAAACTTGAATCATACATCCTTCTAGATCACATAGATACAATTAGTTTTTCAATCCATTCAGTGGAACTGGAGAAGAAGATTTTTGAAGAGGGGTACCCTCCGGGGCCTATTTGACCCCGCCCTGGATCCACCCCTGAAGGGATCGAGCCGAAATGAACAAACTTGGTAGAGGACCTTTAGTACTTCATGCATACCAAGTTTCATCAAAATCCCTTCAGCCGTTCTTGAGAAGAAGTTGAAAATGTTAAAAGTTTACGACGGACGGACGACGGACGACGGACGACGGACGACGGACGACGGACGCCGGACGCCACACTATGACAATAGCTCACTTGAGCCTTTGGCTCAGGTGAGCTAATAAAAAGGGGAAAAAAATTTTGTTGGGGTCCCGCTGGGGTTTGAAGCCACTCCCCATGGGTCCATTGGGCATGGAAAACATACATTATACCTATGTACAATCTTAAAAAATATTCCTTAAAAATCCAAAAGTGGATATCTGGACAAAATTCTTTCACTTGTAGGGTACCATGCATGAGTACCTCATACCTACAAATTGTCATGACAATCTGAAGAGTGGTTATAGAAAAGAAGCAGAAAATGTATGAAAATCACCCCCCCCCCCCCCCTTCCTTTTTACATAAGAAAAAAATTCATAAAAAATCAAAAAAATAAAATTTAAGCATAAAATACATATCAAAGCATTAAGTAAGTTAAATATGATAAATATGTAGTAAATGAGTGTGTAAAATCATACACTTATTGAGTTATTTAAAGAAAAAGTGCAAAAATGTGCATTTCTGACTAAGTCCGAAAAGACGTCAAAAACGCGTCAAAAATTAGTTGTCGGATTTTAACGAAATGAACAAACTTGAATCATACATCCTTCTAGATCACATAGATACAATTAGTTTTTCAATCCATTCAGTGGAACTGGAGAAGAAGATTTTTGAAGAGGGGTACCCTCCGGGGCCTATTTGACCCCGCCCTGGATCCACCCCTGAAGGGATCGAGCCGAAATGAACAAACTTGGTAGAGGACCTTTAGTACTTCATGCATACCAAGTTTCATCAAAATCCCTTCAGCCGTTCTTGAGAAGAAGTTGAAAATGTTAAAAGTTTACGACGGACGGACGACGGACGACGGACGACGGACGACGGACGCCGGACGCCACACTATGACAATAGCTCACTTGAGCCTTTGGCTCAGGTGAGCTAAAAACGGACATATTTTAGGTATAATGTTAAACATCAGCTCCAGTCTGATATTCTTCAAGGAAAAATTCTCAAGTGTTCTTTTGAAAGTTGACAATGTAATGCATCATGACATTTTTATGCCTTGAAATTCTCTAAAATTGATCCCCAAGTGTTGCTATGCTTCGCAGGCGACACAAAAAGTAGGCAAATGTAGCAATTTGTAAAATTTGTGATTCAAACTAAAAATTTCCCCCCAAAAGCACTTAATTTTTATGAAAGCACACTGGAACGTAAATGAATTTTGTAAATACTTGTGACAGACTGTAAAAAATCTGAGGTATTACTTTTCAACCTGAATTGAAGAAAGAAATTATACAAAAGAGGAATTAATTGAAAGCTCAGGATACAAAAGGAAATGTTTGATAAGTCATCAAAATGTTTAAGTTTATATTCACACAAATAATTTGTATCAAAGTAGAGTAAAACTTTTGCACTGACAAAATATGTATAAACATCAACATTCATGAAACATAATAATTGTCACTTTTGTCTAAGAATCAGTCATAAGTTGGTAAGACATTCATTTTTTTTTTGGAACTTTTTTTCAGTTTTAAAACATAAACTTGGATGCGGCAGGTGCAGTAACCATGCAGCTGCCATTTCGGCCCTATTTTCAAAGTTTAAGTCATATATCCATTACATTCTAGTTTATAAAATGTCAAATGTATGGTAAATCCCAATCAGGTAAGTCTGTTTTGATTTCTCAGTCCTATACTGAATACTATGGTGCTCAAAACATCGAAAAATGTTGAAATAATTGAAAATATCAATAAATGAGCGAAATTTCAATACAAAATTATGAAATCAAGAAGCACTCGAGGCCTTGCCCATATTACTTTTTGTAACAATCAATGGATTTCTGATCGGCCTTTTGATTTCCATAAGATATTGTGGGCAAGGCCTGGAGCGTAGATGAATTTTGAAGATTTGTGTGTAAAATATGATGATTTTTCTTTGTTTAGCGTAATTCGGGGCAAATGACGTCATTATCACGAGTGTGCCATTACGAGGGCTCAAAATTATGAAGCCGTATTTTCTCAAACATTTACCATTGCAAAATGCGATAATTAATAATTCGTTTATTAAAAGCAATTATTCTCATAATCATAGGACCGATATGAGGGGTTAGCGCACCTAATCCTTTACACTTTACACATACATCCATTATTGGTGTATAAATAAAGTAAGTTTTGTTAACATTTCAGTGTGACAAAAATCAAAATGTATTGACAGTCTCAAAGCTAAATGTTCCATCTTTAACAGAAGAAAAGGAATGGGAGACACAAACAAATATAAGTTGCTATAGTAACATTGATTGGACCACATCTTGGCACTTATCTGCAGCTGCAAATAGGTAAAAACATTAACCTTATCTACATAAAGCCATAGTAATGAAAACATTGTTTTGAGTCCAGGTTACTTATCTTGAAAGTTCTAGCATCTTGTCAGGTATGAAAATATTAATCATGCACACTTAATAGGAAATTCCTTTCTTTCAATCAGTAGATAATTGTGAATTTTCTCATAAAAAGCACACTAGTTCATTTACTGTATGTATTTCGAAATTTAGAATTAAACATAATCATGTACATAATACTAAGTATTTTAAAATTTAGAAAAATATACTTACAAAAAATGTATGTACATATTTTTTGTCTTCAATAGGTTCTATACTAAATTCTGGGCTGGTCTGACTTAAACTGTAGATAATTTTCCTTCATTTTTCTTTTCTGCAAATCTTATAATTTTGTTTTCATTCAAAAATAGTTTGTTGGAAAAGATACCCTCTTGCAAACATGAAACAAATTATTTTCTTACTTATATGGCTTACATGAAACAAATTATTTTCTTACTTATATGGCTTAATTTTAAACACGTAAGCACTACATAGACGCTATTTCTAAAACTTTAACTCTAGATGTTGATTTAATGATTGTTACATCCTGAGTTTCGGTCAATAAATACTATCGGGGCCGAGGAGATTTAGTTTGATTTTGTCCCATATACTAGCGGGGTTTGGCACTTGTCTCTGTCTGTAAGCTTGTACATGCTTGGCCTCTATAGGGACCCAGTCTGAGGCAGGTTCCAAGGCCTGGGAAAGCCTCTGCAATGTAAATACTTGTTTGTGAATCGTTGCATAAATTTGCAATTATGTTGAAGAAAGCATAAAACAAATAGCATTTTTTTTCGAACTTGCAAGAAATTTTACAATATTTTCAGTACAATATTTGCAAGATGTTGCTTATCGTCTGGGAAAATAAATGAAATACATAAAACCTATAGGCAACGCAAAGTGAAGCATCCCCTTGCACTGAAGGAAAATCAATGTGCCTTTTGAACTGTATACATAAATCTTAACAATTTCCAATCTGTGACCTTGACCTTTGTGGTTCTTGCTCTTGTCATAAGCAATAAGTGTATAAAGTTAAATGGTCAAGCTCTAATCAACATTGTGTGATTTTGGCTGTAAACAAGGATTTTAACCATTTCCAATCTATGACCTTAACCTTTGACCTTGAAAATCAATATGGTCCTTCCTCTCATAAGCAATAAGCGAATGATGTTTGGTCAGAACTCCAATAAAAATTGTGCCCTCTTTGCCATATACAAGGATTTTGACCATTTGGATTCTGTGACCTTGACCTTTGATTTATTACCTTGAAAATCAATAGGGTTCTTCCTCTTGTCATGAGCAATTGATGCATGAAGTTTAATCAAGCTAAAGTCAAAACTGCCTTCTAAGCTGTATACAAGGATTTTGACCATTTCCAATCAGTGACCTTCACCTTTAATCCATGACCATGAAATCAATAGGATTCTTTCTCTTGTCCCAAGCAAAAGTGTATGAGGTTTTGTCAAGCTCCAATCAACTGTGATCTCTGGGCTGTATAGAAGGATTTTGACCATTTCCAAGCTGTGACCTTGACCTTCGACTTAAAACCTTGAAAATTAAAAGGGTTTTTCTCTTGTCATAAGCAATAAGGGTATGAAGTTTGGTCAAGCTCCAATCAAAACTTACCTCTAGGCTGTATACAAAGATTCTAGCCATTTCCAATCTGCAACCTTGAACTATGACCTCGAAAACTAATGGTCCTTCAGTATATGAAGTTTGGTAAAGATCAAATAAAAACTGTGCCCTCTAGGCTGTATACTAAATTGTGAGGCACAAACCCACTAATACACATCACTTACACACACACAATGATGTTACTATGTCCCCCTGCAACTATGTTGCGAGGAGATAATAAACTTATGACAAGATATTCAAAGGAGTTGTATAGCTTATACATTTACAGCTTTCCCCTTTTTTTCAATGACTGAACCTTTTAAGCACATCTGAGCAAAGCTCAAGTGAAAGATAGTCTTAGCATGCTATCTGTCATTCTTAAACATTTAATCCACTTCTCCTTCGAAACCATCTGAAGGATTTCGATAAAACTTGGTATACATGATGTACTAGAGTCACCTACCAAAATTGTGCTGGGTATCTAGATCCCTTCAGAGGTGGATTCAGGGCGGGGCCAAAAGTGTTAAAAAGGGTACCAATAGAGATGAAAGACATGTAAAAAGTATGAGAATGTTGTTAAGATTCTCGGCTTGGTAGAAAAGAACAAATATCAGAATACCTTAAGGTAACATGCTAGTATGCTAAGAATGTAAATGGGTATTAGGTTCTAAGGTGTGTATTGTTTGCCCCCAGGGCCTCTTGTTTCATCATTTAGTCAGAGGGACTTTACCCTAATGGAGTACGTACACAACAAGTCATTTAGTCAGAGGGACTTTACCTCTTTTAAGCTGCCATCTTTGGTGAGAAGTTCCTTTAACATCAGTACAGGAACAGGAATACCAGGAAGAAGTCCGATGAAGAATCCAAGGCCTGTAGACCAGGCTGGGTACTCGTACGTACCGTAGACAGGGGCCTGGTACGTTGCTAACAGGCATATGAATACGATCTGAAAAGAGTTGAGGCTTGTGCATCTTTAAATTGTTTTTTTTTTTCTCCCAGTTGAGACTGAGAACTCTCAAATTTTACTGAGGGGAGATTAATAGAATCTAGCACCACTTTGAGTTCCGGATAGAAAAATATCAGTCGAGGGTGGAATTGATCAAGTCCCAACTGAGGCGTTAGCCGAGGTTGGGACGTTGATCATCCCACCGAGACTGATATTTTTCTATCCGGAACTCAAATGTGATGCTTGATTATTTTTCTCGCACATTGAAACCTTTAAAGTCCTCTTCTTTACGCATCAGAATGACTGAATGTCATGCTAAATGCATGTGCACGTGAAATAAAGTACGTCAGTTTGTCTGTGACATCATAAAGGAACAATCAACAGTGCCGGATCAGGGGTGCCGGATCGAATTCTCCAGCACCGCTGAAAAGGGGAATCGGCCTATCCAATGTGCGAGAAAAATCAATCTCACCCTCTGATGTCATCATTCTCACCCTCTTATGTCATCGCTACGCTAGCTGCCAAAGCGGCATTGATAATGGACGTAAAACAACAAATAACTATTATCTTTCTGAATTGACTACATGAGAGAAAAACCACGATGAGGGAGGGATGGTGAAATATCAAGCCTCGTGCACAAAATTTTGCTTGTCCATGATCATGCACTTGGCAATTTTACGTCTCGTCATGGAATTGCACAATTATGTACACTCAGGTTGAGATTTCGCCATTCCTCCTTCACAGTGGCTTAATTAGATTATATTAACCTTAAACTCCGCAATTTGTTTCTGTTCAATCACAAATTGATGTAAAAGTTATGAAATTAAACACATGTGTTTGTGAAATGTGAATGCCCCCATTGGCATCTTTGTCAGTAAAACAGCTGAAATGTGATGAAAATAAATTATTTAACAAAGGATCCCCCCACCTGGCATATTTTACATATAAGCAATGTATAAAAAGTTTGAAGGGGCACAACTCCACATAAAATTGAGCAACATGACCCATATTTGATCGTGACCTGTATTTCTTAATATAAAGCTATATCTAAGAAATGAATAAATTTCCTGTGACAATTTTCATTTAAATGTCAGGAAACCACAAAATATTGATTTCCCCCCCCCCCCCCCCCCACCCAAGTTTCAAGAGTCATATTGAGAAATACATGACCAATATTCACACATGACCTGTATTTCTTGGTGTTAAAGCTATAACCAAGAAATGAATTTAATAACTGTAACGGTTTTCCTTTAAATGTCTAGAAATCACAAAATCTTGAATTTTTTAAGTTTCAGGGGGCCAAACTATGCACAAAATTGAGTGACATGACCCATATTCGAACTTGACCTGTATACTTCTTGATGTGAAAGCTACATCCAAGAAATGAATTGATTATATTACGATTTTCCTTTACATGTCCAGGAACAGCAAAATATTGAAATTTTCTAAGTTTCAAGGGGCATAACTCTGTACAAAATTGAGCAACATGATCGACCTATATTCAATCTTGAGACTTGTATTTTTTGGTGTAAAAGCTATATCCAAGAAGTGAAAGGATGTACGGAAACCACAAAGTAATGAAATTTTCAAAGTTTCAAGGGGCATTACTCTGCACATAATTGAGCAACATGACCCATATTCGATCTTGACTTGTATTTCTTGGTGTAAAAGCTATATCTAAGAATTGAATAGAATTGCTGTAAAGGTTTTCACTTCAATGTCCGGAAACCACAAAGTATTGAAATTTTTTAAGTTTCAAGGGGCAAAACTCTGCGCCAACTTGAGCGACATGACCCATATTTGAACTTGACCTGTATTTCTTGATATGAAAGCAATATCCAAGAAATGAATTGATTATCTATAGCAGTTTTCCTTTCAATGTCCAGAAAACCACAGGTGGGACAGACGCACACACGGACGGACAGACATGTGCATCACTATATACCCCCGCCATTTTTTAGCAGGGGTATAAAAAGAAGTTAACATTTTGAGATCAAGGTCACAAGGTCAAATTTGGTATGCATGGAAAGGTCTTGCAAAAAGGAATGCTATGGAAAGCCAAATTAACAGAAACTCAAATAATTAGAGAGCTCTTCAATTAATTAAAGAGCTCTTTAAAAGAATTAGAGAGCTCTTCAATTAATTAAAGAGCTCTATAAAAGAATTGAAGAGCTCTCTAATTAAATTATAGAGCTCTTTAATTCTTACATTGCCGATTATTGTAATTAGAGAGCTCTTCAATTCTTTTACAGAGCTCTTCAATTCTTTTACAGAGCTCTATAATTCAATTAAAGAGCTCTCTAATTCTTTTAGAGAGCTCTTCAATTGTATTAGAGAGCTCTTTAAATTGTATTAGAGAGCTCTTTAAAACGGACATATCCATATTATAATTAAAGAGCTCTTTAAAAGAATTATAGAGCTCTTTAATTGAATTAATGCGCTCTGTAAAACAATTGAAGAGCTCTTCAATTGAATTAAAGAGCTCTCTAATTACAAAAATCGGCTTTGTATGAATTAAAGAGCTCTGTAATTGTATTCAAGAGCTCTTCAATTCTTTTATAGAGCTCTGTAATTAATTGAAGAGCTCTTTAATTCTTTTAAAGCGCTCTTTAATTCATATATTTATTGCGCTCATTAAAAGAATTAAAGAGCTCTCTAATTGTATTATTGAGCGCAATAAAACAATTATTGCCCTCTTTAATTCATTTATTGCGCTCAATAATAAAATTAGAGAGCTCTTTAATTCATTTATTGCGCTAAATAAATGATGTGAATTAAAGAGCTCTTTAAAAGAATTAGAGAGCTCTCTAATTGTATTTATGAGCGCAATAAATGAATTAAAGAGCGCAATAATAGAATTGAAGAGCTCTTTAATTGAATTATAGAGCTCTCTAATTCTTTTAAAGAGCTCTTCAATTAATTGAAGAGCTCTCTAATTATTTGAGTTTCTGTTAATTTGGCGTTCCATAGAATGCATGCATATGTGAAATATGAAACCAATATCAATTACCACTCAAGAGTTATGACAAAAGATTAGATTTTTTTGAAGACAGTCAAACTCAAAGATCAAGGTCGAGAGGTAAAAAATTTTGGTATCCATGGAAAGGTCTTGCCAAAGCCCTATCACTTACCATTCAAACGTTATGGCCAAGGTTTAAGTAGTTCAAAAGTAGGTCAAACTCTAAGGTCAAGGTCAAGAGGTAAAAAAATTTAGTATCCATTGAAAGGTTTTGTCACAAGGAAATTATATACACATGTGAAATATGAAAGCCCTATCTTTTAACAATCAAAAGTTATGGCTAAGGTTAAAGTTTTTTTGAAAGTAGGTCAAACTCCAAGGTCAAGGTCGCAAGGTTAAAAATGTTGGTATCCATGGAAAGGTCTTGTCACAAGGAATACACATGTGAAATATGACAGCCCTGAATGATGTTTTATGATCTTTATGAACTTTTTTTCATATGATTAAAATTCCAATATTGATCCAAAAATCTAATATACCAAATTTTCTCTTTTATAATACTATTAATTTGTAGACAAGGTGAACTTGTCAAATTTGAAGTTGTCCAAGTCTTTTTTGTGTCTAAAAAAAACAAGAGCCCCCAGGGGGCACAACGCTCACCTGATACCCATGCACGCTCTAATTGACATACTGACATTGAATACTGATAGTGCCAGTACCAGGATTTTAGCCCACAACCTTTCTTAAAGATTTTTGCTGGATGCAGAGAAGTTTTTTTTCAGACAACCTTTGAAAGTACAAAAAAGAAAAAAATTGCCACATTTCAAAACAATAACTTTTTTACTGATTTGAAAAGACGGATAAAGTGGTCCAACGTCATATGCCCAGCTAGTATAGTTCAATTATGGAACATCAAAAATAAAATCATATTGTACATTAATGTGCAGCAGAAAAAGAATAAAACAATGAAACGATTTCATAAATTAAGTTTATTTAAAATTGAACACAAAACCTTTCATTATTGATAGCTAGCATGCCAGAAATTATAACGCCTGTGTTTGTGAAACGAGAATGCCCCCGGCGGCATCTTTGTTAGTATAAAGGCCATTTTCTGTTAAGTATGTGAGAGGTCAGGGTCAGCGCAATATTGGTATCAATGGAAAGATCTTGTCACAAGGAATACACTTGTAAAAATTGAAACCTCTATCACTAACCATTCAAAAGTTATGCCCAATGTTAAAGTTTTTGAGAAGTACGTCAAAGGTCAAGGTTATGGTCACGAGGTCAAAAATTTTGGTATCAATGGAAAGGTATTGTCACAAGGAATACACATGTGAAATATGAAACCTCTATCCCAGCTTCCATTTAAAATTTATGCCCAATGGTAAAGTTTTATGGAAAACAGACAGACAAACAGACAGACGAATAGGCCAAAAACTATATGCTCCCGAATCTTTTATTCCAGGGGCATAAAAAACAAAGATTTTTCGGTTTTGCCTTTATTCATATTAAAGTATACTGAAATCTATGAATGCTTTTGAATAGTATTGATTTCATCTCAAATACATGAAACGTACAGTTAAAATCGTTTTAATCCAATATTTATCAATATTCAAGTGAGTTGTGCTGCTTGTGCAGAAATTGGGCCAGTTTGTTTTTCAAAAAGCAGTGTATGGTGTATCAAACCTCATGACCCAGTGAAGCCACTTGAACAAATAATTTTCAGTGAATATGCTGAAATGCGGCGCTTCTTGCCTATGCATATTTCAACAGGCGAGAAGGAGCGTTGCATTTCAGCATACGCTGTTCAACAACTCAAGTGATTTCTCTAGGTTTCGTAGTTTGAAACAAATTAAAAGGCCCATGAAATTGTTAAGGTTGTCCAACTAGCAGACCTACAACATCGTTATTTACAGTTAAAAAATTGTTTTACCTCATCAAAGGTCTGTTACACGGACAAGTTGTTAGCGGAGAGAGTTCATGAAATGTATCGGTTGCATAGGATTTGCCGACAAAAAGTTATTTGGTCCGATAAAAACTCATCATGTATCTATTATTTGAACAGATAAAAATTCCCAAATGTCTTATCACAGGAACCTGTCATTTTATGAGAGAAAATGTTTTATTATTCACAACCTCAGGCCTCTGTGTTCCTCTTAGAAATATTATACATACAAGATGTTGAACACAGTGGCTTATGGTTGTAAATAATAATTTATTTACTCTATTTAAACAACAGCTTTCTGTGGTCCAACATTTCATAGGAAGATTTCAGGAACTCTGAACTGAATTATTTATTTCAAGAATTTCAGATATTAAATGTCCTATGCATTCTCAAAATCCGGAGGAAGAGATTACTCATTAGACGTTTCTTCAAGAAATCAGTCCGTAAATTACTTCATCTAAGAGAGTCTAAGACAGAGGAAATTCGAGCAAACTTTATGCATGATAACAAGTTGCAAGTGTTCCAAGTACATGAATGATAACCATTATGAAAGTGTTCCAAGTATAATGCACATTTCATTAAATAAAAATCTATTCCGTTTGCACTGTATCTCCTGAAATGTATCGCAGTACTAAAGGTATCACATTTCTACATGGGGAATCCCCTTCAGGTGTAATCCAAGGAAATCGTTTTAGCGGGGAATCCCCTCAGTTTTGACTGGTGAACAGGGCAGAATAAAAGGTGTCACACCATTGGTCAAAACTATTGAAAATTTAAAAATAGCACATGAAATCAATGTACCATTCCCTGTAGTCGGGATAAATTGAGTTTTGAACCTGTTTTTGTCTTTTATGCAATCTATTGATCAATTTAAAAATAGATGAAATTTGTAAAATTTTCGAAATGGATAGAGGGGTGATGTAAAAAAGTGGAATTTGTGAGAAAACGGTATGCATGACCCCCCTTTTTTCTATTATTTTTATGTGTGTCAAAGGTGTCCAAATCCAACGAGACCAAATTCATAATTATTGAATGAAGGATTGGAAGTCACTCAAATTGAGCTAAATGATTGATCATACAAAGAAGGTTTTTATTTCTTTGGATGACACCTTCAGGTACACGGCAAAACATGGCCGCTTTTGAAATCTTGTTCCCGACTTTAAAAATAAAATTCTAAATAAGTATAAAGAATTTAAATAATTGAATCATATCACATAAAAGGTCAATCAATAAGACATTGAAGCATGTGTCACTTGTTGAATTATCAGCTGTAACTATGGATGAAAGGTCGATCAAAAAATGATTAATCATACAATGAAGGTTTTTTTCCTGTAGTTGCACCTGAAGCATTGGGCATGGAAAACATACATTATACCTATGTACAATCTTAAAAAATATTCCTTAAAAATCCAAAAGTGGATATCTTGACAAAATTCTTTCACTTGTAGGGTACCATGCATGAGTACCTCATACCTACAAATTGTCATGACAATCTGAAGAGTGGTTATAGAAAAGAAGCAGAAAATGTATGAAAATCACCCCCCCCCCCTTCCTTTTTACATAAGAAAAAAATTCATAAAAAATCAAAAAAATAAAATTTAAGCATAAAATACATATCAAAGCATTAAGTAAGTTAAATATGATAAATATGTAGTAAATGAGTGTGTAAAATCATACGCTTATTGAGTTATTTAAAGAAATAGTGCAAAAATGTGCATTTCTGACTAAGTCCGAAAAGACGTCAAAAACGCGTCAAAAATTTGACTTCGAAGTGGAACCAAAAATAACAACACTTCTTAAGACATCTCTCTAGATCATCCTGATGCTTTCGGTTTGTCGATACATGCTTCGGTTCTGAAGAAGAAGTTTGTCAAAGGAGGGTACCCCCCGTGACCTACTTTTGGCTGTGGTGGCGCCACCTGTTGACAGATTCGGACGAAAAACAACAACACTTGTAGGGGACCATGAGTACTTCAAACCTACCAAGTTTCATCAAAATCCCTTCAGCCGTTCTGAAGAAGAAGTTGAAAATGTAAAAAGTTTACGACGGACGACGACGGACGACGACGACGGACGACGGACGCCACGCTATGACAATAGCTCACTTTGAGCCTATGGCTCAGGTGAGCTAAAAAGGGGAAAAAAATTTTGTTGGGGTCCCGCCGGGGTTTGAAGCCACTCCCCATGGGTCCATTGGGCATGGAAATCATACATTATACCTATGTACAATCTTAAAAAATATTCCTTAAAAATCCAAAAGTGGATATCTTGACAAAATTCTTTCACTTGTAGGGTACCATGCATGAGTACCTCATACCTACAAATTGTCATGACAATCTGAAGAGTGGTTATAGAAAAGAAGCAGAAAATGTATGAAAATCACCCCCCCCCCCTTCCTTTTTACATAAGAAAAAAATTCATAAAAAATCAAAAAAATAAAATTTAAGCATAAAATACATATCAAAGCATTAAGTAAGTTAAATATGATAAATATGTAGTAAATGAGTGTGTAAAATCATACGCTTATTGAGTTATTTAAAGAAATAGTGCAAAAATGTGCATTTCTGACTAAGTCCGAAAAGACGTCAAAAACGCGTCAAAAATTTGACTTCGAAGTGGAACCAAAAATAACAACACTTCTTAAGACATCTCTCTAGATCATCCTGATGCTTTCGGTTTGTCGATACATGCTTCGGTTCTGAAGAAGAAGTTTGTCAAAGGAGGGTACCCCCCGTGACCTACTTTTGGCTGTGGTGGCGCCACCTGTTGACAGATTCGGACGAAAAACAACAACACTTGTAGGGGACCATGAGTACTTCAAACCTACCAAGTTTCATCAAAATCCCTTCAGCCGTTCTGAAGAAGAAGTTGAAAATGTAAAAAGTTTACGACGGACGACGACGGACGACGACGGACGACGACGACGGACGACGGACGCCACGCTATGACAATAGCTCACTTTGAGCCTATGGCTCAGGTGAGCTAAAAAGGGGAAAAAAATTTTGTTGGGGTCCCGCCGGGGTTTGAAGCCACTCCCCATGGGTCCATTGGGCATGGAAATCATACATTATACCTATGTACAATCTTAAAAAATATTCCTTAAAAATCCAAAAGTGGATATCTTGACAAAATTCTTTCACTTGTAGGGTACCATGCATGAGTACCTCATACCTACAAATTGTCATGACAATCTGAAGAGTGGTTATAGAAAAGAAGCAGAAAATGTATGAAAATCACCCCCCCCCCCTTCCTTTTTACATAAGAAAAAAATTCATAAAAAATCAAAAAAATAAAATTTAAGCATAAAATACATATCAAAGCATTAAGTAAGTTAAATATGATAAATATGTAGTAAATGAGTGTGTAAAATCATACGCTTATTGAGTTATTTAAAGAAATAGTGCAAAAATGTGCATTTCTGACTAAGTCCGAAAAGACGTCAAAAACGCGTCAAAAATTTGACTTCGAAGTGGAACCAAAAATAACAACACTTCTTAAGACATCTCTCTAGATCATCCTGATGCTTTCGGTTTGTCGATACATGCTTCGGTTCTGAAGAAGAAGTTTGTCAAAGGAGGGTACCCCCCGTGACCTACTTTTGGCTGTGGTGGCGCCACCTGTTGACAGATTCGGACGAAAAACAACAACACTTGTAGGGGACCATGAGTACTTCAAACCTACCAAGTTTCATCAAAATCCCTTCAGCCGTTCTGAAGAAGAAGTTGAAAATGTAAAAAGTTTACGACGGACGACGACGGACGACGACGGACGACGACGACGGACGACGGACGCCACGCTATGACAATAGCTCACTTTGAGCCTATGGCTCAGGTGAGCTAAAAAGGGGAAAAAAATTTTGTTGGGGTCCCGCCGGGGTTTGAAGCCACTCCCCATGGGTCCATTGGGCATGGAAATCATACATTATACCTATGTACAATCTTAAAAAATATTCCTTAAAAATCCAAAAGTGGATATCTTGACAAAATTCTTTCACTTGTAGGGTACCATGCATGAGTACCTCATACCTACAAATTGTCATGACAATCTGAAGAGTGGTTATAGAAAAGAAGCAGAAAATGTATGAAAATCACCCCCCCCCCCTTCCTTTTTACATAAGAAAAAAATTCATAAAAAATCAAAAAAATAAAATTTAAGCATAAAATACATATCAAAGCATTAAGTAAGTTAAATATTATAAATATGTAGTAAATGAGTGTGTAAAATCATACGCTTATTGAGTTATTTAAAGAAATAGTGCAAAAATGTGCATTTCTGACTAAGTCCGAAAAGACGTCAAAAACGCGTCAAAAATTTGACTTCGAAGTGGAACCAAAAATAACAACACTTCTTAAGACATCTCTCTAGATCATCCTGATGCTTTCGGTTTGTCGATACATGCTTCGGTTCTGAAGAAGAAGTTTGTCAAAGGAGGGTACCCCCCGTGACCTACTTTTGGCTGTGGTGGCGCCACCTGTTGACAGATTCGGACGAAAAACAACAACACTTGTAGGGGACCATGAGTACTTCAAACCTACCAAGTTTCATCAAAATCCCTTCAGCCGTTCTGAAGAAGAAGTTGAAAATGTAAAAAATTTACGACGGACGACGACGACGACGACGGACGACGGACGCCACGCTATGACAATAGCTCACTTTGAGCCTATGGCTCAGGTGAGCTAAAAAGGGGAAAAAAATTTTGTTGGGGTCCCGCCGGGGTTTGAAGCCACTCCCCATGGGTCCATTGGGCATGGAAATCATACATTATACCTATGTACAATCTTAAAAAATATTCCTTAAAAATCCAAAAGTGGATATCTTGACAAAATTCTTTCACTTGTAGGGTACCATGCATGAGTACCTCATACCTACAAATTGTCATGACAATCTGAAGAGTGGTTATAGAAAAGAAGCAGAAAATGTATGAAAATCACCCCCCCCCCCTTCCTTTTTACATAAGAAAAAAATTCATAAAAAATCAAAAAAATAAAATTTAAGCATAAAATACATATCAAAGCATTAAGTAAGTTAAATATGATAAATATGTAGTAAATGAGTGTGTAAAATCATACGCTTATTGAGTTATTTAAAGAAATAGTGCAAAAATGTGCATTTCTGACTAAGTCCGAAAAGACGTCAAAAACGCGTCAAAAATTTGACTTCGAAGTGGAACCAAAAATAACAACACTTCTTAAGACATCTCTCTAGATCATCCTGATGCTTTCGGTTTGTCGATACATGCTTCGGTTCTGAAGAAGAAGTTTGTCAAAGGAGGGTACCCCCCGTGACCTACTTTTGGCTGTGGTGGCGCCACCTGTTGACAGATTCGGACGAAAAACAACAACACTTGTAGGGGACCATGAGTACTTCAAACCTACCAAGTTTCATCAAAATCCCTTCAGCCGTTCTGAAGAAGAAGTTGAAAATGTAAAAAGTTTACGACGGACGACGACGGACGACGACGACGGACGACGACGGACGACGGACGCCACGCTATGACAATAGCTCACTTTGAGCCTATGGCTCAGGTGAGCTAAAAAGGGGAAAAAAATTTTGTTGGGGTCCCGCCGGGGTTTGAAGCCACTCCCCATGGGTCCATTGGGCATGGAAATCATACATTATACCTATGTACAATCTTAAAAAATATTCCTTAAAAATCCAAAAGTGGATATCTTGACAAAATTCTTTCACTTGTAGGGTACCATGCATGAGTACCTCATACCTACAAATTGTCATGACAATCTGAAGAGTGGTTATAGAAAAGAAGCAGAAAATGTATGAAAATCACCCCCCCCCCCCCCCCTTTCCTTTTTACATAAGAAAAAAATTCATAAAAAATCAAAAAAATAAAATTTAAGCATAAAATACATATCAAAGCATTAAGTAAGTTAAATATGATAAATATGTAGTAAATGAGTGTGTAAAATCATACGCTTATTGAGTTATTTAAAGAAATAGTGCAAAAATGTGCATTTCTGACTAAGTCCGAAAAGACGTCAAAAACGCGTCAAAAATTTGACTTCGAAGTGGAACCAAAAATAACAACACTTCTTAAGACATCTCTCTAGATCATCCTGATGCTTTCGGTTTGTCGATACATGCTTCGGTTCTGAAGAAGAAGTTTGTCAAAGGAGGGTACCCCCCGTGACCTACTTTTGGCTGTGGTGGCGCCACCTGTTGACAGATTCGGACGAAAAACAACAACACTTGTAGGGGACCATGAGTACTTCAAACCTACCAAGTTTCATCAAAATCCCTTCAGCCGTTCTGAAGAAGAAGTTGAAAATGTAAAAAGTTTACGACGGACGACGACGGACGACGACGACGGACGACGACGGACGACGGACGCCACGCTATGACAATAGCTCACTTTGAGCCTATGGCTCAGGTGAGCTAAAAAGGGGAAAAAAATTTTGTTGGGGTCCCGCCGGGGTTTGAAGCCACTCCCCATGGGTCCATTGGGCATGGAAATCATACATTATACCTATGTACAATCTTAAAAAATATTCCTTAAAAATCCAAAAGTGGATATCTTGACAAAATTCTTTCACTTGTAGGGTACCATGCATGAGTACCTCATACCTACAAATTGTCATGACAATCTGAAGAGTGGTTATAGAAAAGAAGCAGAAAATGTATGAAAATCACCCCCCCCCCCCCCCTTCCTTTTTACATAAGAAAAAAATTCATAAAAAATCAAAAAAATAAAATTTAAGCATAAAATACATATCAAAGCATTAAGTAAGTTAAAGATTATAAATATGTAGTAAATGAGTGTGTAAAATCATACGCTTATTGAGTTATTTAAAGAAATAGTGCAAAAATGTGCATTTCTGACTAAGTCCGAAAAGACGTCAAAAACGCGTCAAAAATTTGACTTCGAAGTGGAACCAAAAATAACAACACTTCTTAAGACATCTCTCTAGATCATCCTGATGCTTTCGGTTTGTCGATACATGCTTCGGTTCTGAAGAAGAAGTTTGTCAAAGGAGGGTACCCCCCGTGACCTACTTTTGGCTGTGGTGGCGCCACCTGTTGACAGATTCGGACGAAAAACAACAACACTTGTAGGGGACCATGAGTACTTCAAACCTACCAAGTTTCATCAAAATCCCTTCAGCCGTTCTGAAGAAGAAGTTGAAAATGTAAAAAGTTTACGACGGACGACGACGGACGACGACGACGGACGACGACGGACGACGGACGCCACGCTATGACAATAGCTCACTTTGAGCCTATGGCTCAGGTGAGCTAAAAAGGGGAAAAAAATTTTGTTGGGGTCCCGCCGGGGTTTGAAGCCACTCCCCATGGGTCCATTGGGCATGGAAATCATACATTATACCTATGTACAATCTTAAAAAATATTCCTTAAAAATCCAAAAGTGGATATCTTGACAAAATTCTTTCACTTGTAGGGTACCATGCATGAGTACCTCATACCTACAAATTGTCATGACAATCTGAAGAGTGGTTATAGAAAAGAAGCAGAAAATGTATGAAAATCACCCCCCCCCCCTTTCCTTTTTACATAAGAAAAAAATTCATAAAAAATCAAAAAAATAAAATTTAAGCATAAAATACATATCAAAGCATTAAGTAAGTTAAATATTATAAATATGTAGTAAATGAGTGTGTAAAATCATACGCTTATTGAGTTATTTAAAGAAATAGTGCAAAAATGTGCATTTCTGACTAAGTCCGAAAAGACGTCAAAAACGCGTCAAAAATTTGACTTCGAAGTGGAACCAAAAATAACAACACTTCTTAAGACATCTCTCTAGATCATCCTGATGCTTTCGGTTTGTCGATACATGCTTCGGTTCTGAAGAAGAAGTTTGTCAAAGGAGGGTACCCCCCGTGACCTACTTTTGGCTGTGGTGGCGCCACCTGTTGACAGATTCGGACGAAAAACAACAACACTTGTAGGGGACCATGAGTACTTCAAACCTACCAAGTTTCATCAAAATCCCTTCAGCCGTTCTGAAGAAGAAGTTGAAAATGTAAAAAGTTTACGACGGACGACGACGACGGACGACGACGGACGAAGGACGCCACGCTATGACAATAGCTCACTTTGAGCCTATGGCTCAGGTGAGCTAAAAAGGGGAAAAAAATTTTGTTGGGGTCCCGCTGGGGTTTGAAGCCACTCCCCATGGGTCCATTGGGCATGGAAATCATACATTATACCTATGTACAATCTTAAAAAATATTCCTTAAAAATCCAAAAGTGGATATCTTGACAAAATTCTTTCACTTGTAGGGTACCATGCATGAGTACCTCATACCTACAAATTGTCATGACAATCTGAAGAGTGGTTATAGAAAAGAAGCAGAAAATGTATGAAAATCACCCCCCCCCCCCTTCCTTTTTACATAAGAAAAAAATTCATAAAAAATCAAAAAAATAAAATTTAAGCATAAAATACATATCAAAGCATTAAGTAAGTTAAATATTATAAATATGTAGTAAATGAGTGTGTAAAATCATACGCTTATTGAGTTATTTAAAGAAATAGTGCAAAAATGTGCATTTCTGACTAAGTCCGAAAAGACGTCAAAAACGCGTCAAAAATTTGACTTCGAAGTGGAACCAAAAATAACAACACTTCTTAAGACATCTCTCTAGATCATCCTGATGCTTTCGGTTTGTCGATACATGCTTCGGTTCTGAAGAAGAAGTTTGTCAAAGGAGGGTACCCCCCGTGACCTACTTTTGGCTGTGGTGGCGCCACCTGTTGACAGATTCGGACGAAAAACAACAACACTTGTAGGGGACCATGAGTACTTCAAACCTACCAAGTTTCATCAAAATCCCTTCAGCCGTTCTGAAGAAGAAGTTGAAAATGTAAAAAGTTTACGACGGACGACGACGGACGACGACGACGGACGACGACGGACGATGGACGCCACGCTATGACAATAGCTCACTTTGAGCCTATGGCTCAGGTGAGCTAAAAAGGGGAAAAAAATTTTGTTGGGGTCCCGCCGGGGTTTGAAGCCACTCCCCATGGGTCCATTGGGCATGGAAAACATACATTATACCTATGTACAATCTTAAAAAATATTCCTTAAAAATCCAAAAGTGGATATCTTGACAAAATTCTTTCACTTGTAGGGTACCATGCATGAGTACCTCATACCTACAAATTGTCATGACAATCTGAAGAGTGGTTATAGAAAAGAAGCAGAAAATGTATGAAAATCACCCCCCCCCCCCCCTTCCTTTTTACATAAGAAAAAAATTCATAAAAAATCAAAAAAATAAAATTTAAGCATAAAATACATATCAAAGCATTAACAGTGATTTTTTTCAGTAATTTGGGAATGGGGTCGGGGCCCGTGCAATTGGGAAAATTAACGACGTTTGGGAATATTTTGGGAAGTACTTATATAAAAGTAAAATGACAGTTTATACAATAAATAGTTCAGAATTGAATGTTTAATCAAATAATTTTCTTTCAAATATGATTTAATTTCTTGTGCTTACAAAAATATGGCAAATAATTAGTAAATTTGCTACTTTTGAACCAGTAAATTTCACTAATTTCAGTGATAATTCCATCTGTATGTGATTGGGAAATTTTAGAGCCACAATTGGGAAAAAAAGATACTATTTTTCATTGGGAATGGGGCCGAATAACGGCCCCAAAAAGGGGCAAAAAAAATCCCTGATTAAGTAAGTTAAATATTATAAATATGTAGTAAATGAGTGTGTAAAATCATACCCTTATTGAGTTATTTAAAGAAATAGTGCAAAAATGTGCATTTCTGACTAAGTCCGAAAAGACGTCAAAAACGCGTCAAAAATTTGACTTCGAAGTGGAACCAAAAATAACAACACTTCTTAAGACATCTCTCTAGATCATCCTGATGCTTTCGGTTTGTCGATACATGCTTCGGTTCTGAAGAAGAAGTTTGTCAAAGGAGGGTACCCCCCGTGACCTACTTTTGGCTGTGGTGGCGCCACCTGTTGACAGATTCGGACGAAAAACAACAACACTTGTAGGGGACCATGAGTACTTCAAACCTACCAAGTTTCATCAAAATCCCTTCAGCCGTTCTGAAGAAGAAGTTGAAAATGTAAAAAGTTTACGACGGACGACGACGACGGACGACGACGGACGACGGACGCCACGCTATGACAATAGCTCACTTTGAGCCTATGGCTCAGGTGAGCTAAAAAGGGGAAAAAAATTTTGTTGGGGTCCCGCCGGGGTTTGAAGCCACTCCCCATGGGTCCATTGGGCATGGAAATCATACATTATACCTATGTACAATCTTAAAAAATATTCCTTAAAAATCCAAAAGTGGATATCTTGACAAAATTCTTTCACTTGTAGGGTACCATGCATGAGTACCTCATACCTACAAATTGTCATGACAATCTGAAGAGTGGTTATAGAAAAGAAGCAGAAAATGTATGAAAATCACCCCCCCCCCCCCTTCCTTTTTACATAAGAAAAAAATTCATAAAAAATCAAAAAAATAAAATTTAAGCATAAAATACATATCAAAGCATTAAGTAAGTTAAATATTATAAATATGTAGTAAATGAGTGTGTAAAATCATACGCTTATTGAGTTATTTAAAGAAATAGTGCAAAAATGTGCATTTCTGACTAAGTCCGAAAAGACGTCAAAAACGCGTCAAAAATTTGACTTCGAAGTGGAACCAAAAATAACAACACTTCTTAAGACATCTCTCTAGATCATCCTGATGCTTTCGGTTTGTCGATACATGCTTCGGTTCTGAAGAAGAAGTTTGTCAAAGGAGGGTACCCCCCGTGACCTACTTTTGGCTGTGGTGGCGCCACCTGTTGACAGATTCGGACGAAAAACAACAACACTTGTAGGGGACCATGAGTACTTCAAACCTACCAAGTTTCATCAAAATCCCTTCAGCCGTTCTGAAGAAGAAGTTGAAAATGTAAAAAGTTTACGACGGACGACGACGACGACGGACGACGACGGACGACGGACGCCACGCTATGACAATAGCTCACTTTGAGCCTATGGCTCAGGTGAGCTAAAAAGGGGAAAAAAATTTTGTTGGGGTCCCGCCGGGGTTTGAAGCCACTCCCCATGGGTCCATTGGGCATGGAAATCATACATTATACCTATGTACAATCTTAAAAAATATTCCTTAAAAATCCAAAAGTGGATATCTTGACAAAATTCTTTCACTTGTAGGGTACCATGCATGAGTACCTCATACCTACAAATTGTCATGACAATCTGAAGAGTGGTTATAGAAAAGAAGCAGAAAATGTATGAAAATCACCCCCCCCCCCTTCCTTTTTACATAAGAAAAAAATTCATAAAAAATCAAAAAAATAAAATTTAAGCATAAAATACATATCAAAGCATTAAGTAAGTTAAATATTATAAATATGTAGTAAATGAGTGTGTAAAATCATACGCTTATTGAGTTATTTAAAGAAATAGTGCAAAAATGTGCATTTCTGACTAAGTCCGAAAAGACGTCAAAAACGCGTCAAAAATTTGACTTCGAAGTGGAACCAAAAATAACAACACTTCTTAAGACATCTCTCTAGATCATCCTGATGCTTTCGGTTTGTCGATACATGCTTCGGTTCTGAAGAAGAAGTTTGTCAAAGGAGGGTACCCCCCGTGACCTACTTTTGGCTGTGGTGGCGCCACCTGTTGACAGATTCGGACGAAAAACAACAACACTTGTAGGGGACCATGAGTACTTCAAACCTACCAAGTTTCATCAAAATCCCTTCAGCCGTTCTGAAGAAGAAGTTGAAAATGTAAAAAGTTTACGACGGACGACGACGGACGACGACGACGGACGACGGACGACGGACGCCACGCTATGACAATAGCTCACTTTGAGCCTATGGCTCAGGTGAGCTAAAAAGTCATCGTAAGGTCAAGGTCACATAGTTTGGTTATATTTGACGTTTTGTCTCATGCAGTGAGGAAATATTACCAAGAATCACATAAAAGAATTTATTTTCATAGCTTTATTTTGTAAGTACAAAATGACAATCAGATGGAAGGATGGACAGATGGGAGGGTTAGGTCCTCTACCTGTCCAATCCAGGCATCCATCTGTCTTACAATAAGCAAGTCCCAATCCTTTATAAATATACCAAGATCGGGCAAAGGCATGGAAAATTGAGTCAAAAATTTTTGAATGAATCTATATTAGAGTAAGTTTGAGTAAATCAACTTAAATTGTTTTTTTTTTAAACAGAGGTAATCACAGATTATACAAAGCTCACCTCGTGGCAGCAGGATATCGTGGCAGCAAAATTTCAGTCAAACATTTTTCCAAGGTCAATTTATTAAAGTTTGATCAAAGATACACCCAATATGCAAGTTTGGTACATATAGTACCTACAGGCTTTCTACTCTACCTTGATGAAAAAGTAGGAAAAAAGTAGGAGTAGTCAATGAAAAAAAGTAGGAGAAAAATAGGAAAAAGTAGGAATTAATAGGGGAAAAGTAGGACATTTTCCATCACTTTTAGCGCCAATTTTCAGTAAGTATGACACACAAATAACAGTAAGCAATGATTGTAGACTGGTAATGTTTATCTTTGATAAAATCACAGAGAGAAATAAGGACAGATAGATTTTTCAAGTAAAATATATAGAATGGGCGGGCGAAGCGAGCCCGAAATTTTTTAAAGACTTAGAATCAGATGTCGATGACAAGTGAAGTAAGTAATTTTTTTCTTTTGAGATGAAAAAGTAGGAATAGTAGGAGGTTTTGAAGAAAAAGTAGGAAAAAATAGGATCAAAATAAAAAAGTAGGAAAAGTAGGAAATAGTAGGAAAAAGTAGGAACAGTAGAAAGCCTGTACCTATACTTTGCTCAACATTTGCTTTCAAAAGCAAAATCACTCATGTAGGAAAGGTAGGTCAAGGTCATTGTATGAAATTTTGATCAAAGATACATCAATATGCAAGTGTGGTGGTACATGTAGCACTTATACTTTGCTCAATTTTGCCTTTTAAAAGCAAAATCACCCATGTGGAAAGGTAGGTCAAGGTCATTTCATGAAAGTTTGATCAAAGATACATCAAATATGCAATTTTGGTACATGAAACACTTATACTTTGCTCGATATTGGCTTTTAAAAGCAAAATCACTGAAGCGGTAAAAAGGAGGTCAGATGCTTCATCCAATGTGTGAGGTCATCTCAGCAAACTAAGATGAATCACTTGGATTCCCCTCAGCATCCCAAAATGAATCACTTGTGCAAGTTTTGTTATTGTAGCATCAATACTTTGTCAAATACTCAGCTACCCCAAACTCCTTAAGCAAGTGACACTGAGCTTCTTAACCAAGTCACTCAACCAGAATATGTAGGTCAGATGCAGCATCTGATTCATGGGTTGACTTCAGAATCCCAAGTTTGGTTATTGTAGCACTGAGCTACCCCAAACTTCTAAACCGGACGCAGACATGGATGCGGACACAGACACGGATGCGCGGGGGTATAGCATACTCTGCTCACTCAGCTTTGTCGAGGTCAGCTAAAAATTCTTTGAAATTTCTCCCCTACTTATTCCATTATCTAATTATAAATAGACTATACTCACAAACAACGTCAATGGGCAAAAGATGCACCAACAAAATCGAACAGGAATCGGTACTCCACTGCCGGTCATTAGTTCAACATCTCGACTGAATCTCTCTGCCCCTATAAAATCATAGTGACATGTTTTATCTAGTGGTCAATACCATTTACCTAAAGAACGTGCAAACACGCTCTTAATTTTACCTAGACGAGCGAGTAAAAATATGTTTCATGAACGAAAATGATCGAACTTTTTATGAATTTTGTTACATTGTGCAATGAAGAGGTAGTAATGAGTGTGAAAAGGATATTCAATTTTTCAAACCCTCCGTATTGAATGTATTATTGGTTTCAGAAATGAGTCGGGCTTATTCATTCAATATGGCGATTTCTTTTACCAATGGAGTGCAATTGTTACTTAAAGTATTTGAAATGTAAGCAAAGAAATCGGGCAAGGCGGAGAGAGAAAATTATAATTTGAAAATGTTTGTCCCATCTTTTTACTCTTTTATACTCTGTAATTTTAAAGTTTAAAGAATCCATGAAATGAGCTTGGGTTTTATATCCTGCAATAAAGGAAGATGAGAATCAAGTCTATTTTAAGAGAAAAAAGTATTTTACGATCATTTTAATTTTATTGAAAAATTAAGACTTCAAAATTCAACCAAGAAAAAAAAAATTTAAAAATGTATTATGTGGAAGATTTTGAGGTGCCAAGCTCCGGAAAACGGATATCTCAAACATTAAATTTACAATGCAAGCAAGTACAAATAACCAAATTTTGTTGCATTTAAGTCAACATCATCAAATATTTTTGATTTATAATTTTCAACTTGCGTCTTTCATTCATATTTCACTTAAATGCAAAACAGAATTTTTAAGAGACGATTCAGAGTAATTTCATGCTTTGCCAATCAAACATTTGTAGTGATCAGGTGACCATAAATGCAACATGTTTTGAAAGAATTGTAACTGTAACGAAAAAAGTTGTGTCTCAACACCAACCGTGTTATTTTGTGTCAAGTACACCAAACTTGGGAAGAGAAAATATTCAAGAAAATCATCATAAACCCAGTCCACAATGTGACTTGATTGAACTTGTTGATGGCGGGCATCTTGCTTTTGGGTTGGTCATCCACTGATTGCTCCTCATAAAGACTGCGGAGTTTTATATGTGTTTTTCCTGGTTTGTACACATTTTGTCACATATGTAACGTCTGTGACACACACACTCACACCGTCAGTCTTTTTGGATAAGGGTTTTGAATATTGTTGGCGAGAGCTGTCGTAAGGAGAGAAAAAATACAATTCCATTAATGAAGTGCCTTATTAAGGTTTCTTTCTTATTGTTAACATCAAGTTAAAGTTGTTTTTTTATTCTTTGTTTCTCTTTTTCTTTCATCCATATTGTTATCTATCAAGTTAACATATGTTATATCTTTAATTGATTTTTTCTAAAGTTTCACATTTGTTCTTTTTTACTTTATTTGTTATTAAAGTTGTACCAAAGGCAAAATTATGTTTTGCGTTCCTCTAGAATGCAGGAAAATGTATTTGGGAAACTAGAAACATGTTCAGAACTCAGGATAGAAAACATTTATCATGAAAAATTTAATTAGATTTTTTTATGGTTTTGAAGTATTATAATTTGTAACATCTTAATTGATTCTTCTGCACTGTTTTAATGGGAAAGGTATAATAATGATGTTAGTGCAACGACAACAGAAATTGTTCGGTTTTCTTACTGGTAAAATTCACAAAGTTGGGCAAATTAAGTTATTGTTCAGTATTCATCATTTTTCCCCATTTCTTTAAAGTATCAAATTGTACAACTGATTAACTGCATGAAGATAAAATGTTTATTTCACTCACTGAAAATGAGAAACTAAACATGCTTAATAGAGAGAACTTAAGGTGGAAGTGTGATATGTTTGCATAATTATGCTCCTCTTACTGGCCTGACTATATGCCAGATTCTATTAAAGATGTCCACAGTCCGTCTCAAATTTTTGTTCTTCGTTGTCTCTCGTGACTTTGTGAATTATATTAATTTTTTTTTTTTGGTCGTGCTGACAATTTTTGTGCAAATTAGTCTCTTATATATACATTGTGCACATATACATGTATGTACTAGAGGATAAGTTCATGAAGGGCCTCTCTTTAGACTTAAAGTTTAAAACACAAGAATTTTTTAATTTTCACTATACTGACCTTGACCTTTATATCACTGTCCTAATATTTACCTTATATACTAATTCAATTATACCAAAGTTAGGATGTAAACTTTCTGACAACTGTAATCCTTACTTCATTGATTTCATAGAAAATCAAATCATGACGTCGAGATACAATGTATTAAAATTATTTTTGCAATCACAAGTAATTCAGTTGAGCTATAAATAATGTCCGATGAGTTAAACATTGATCCACAAGTTTGACGTCAGGTTAAGATTTTCTGTTCAAATACATTGTATGTAAGGAAATTTTTTTAACAATTTTGCGCAACTGTTGACAAACTGCAAAATCATCAATGGTGGACAGACAGACAACCAGACTACTAATAATGATGTCTGTACAAGTATTGCTTCTTAAATATGGATGAACAGCTTTATCACTGCATGTTTTCAATCCATGTGGAAATGTGCATCTTAAATCATTGACGTGCAGTATAATCCCCCTTGGTCTACATGTATATGATAAGTTACATAGTATATGGTTATTCCAGATCAATCGCACATTCTCGCACCTTTCCGCAAGTTCTCCAATATTGATCGTGCAACAGAAAGGCTCAAGAATGAGCGATTGATTTCCAGATATCGAACTCATCAGAGTGATACTATAATTGAATAAATATATTTATCAAATGATCAGGAATTACTGCTGATATTGCTAATTTCTGATTTCGGTCTACTCGTGACTATACAGACTTGGTCAGGCATTGGTTAACCAATACCTGACCAGGTCTGTATAGACACGAGTAGACCTCATCAAAAGTCAATAATTGTATAATATATATACATGTATATCATTTTTTCTTTGAAGTAATTCCTGAGAATATCTAGAAAACTTGTATTAAGCACATGATTCTGATGGTATGCATGCAGCGTAAGAGACTCAGTATCTCAATAAAGTCCCTCTTGCCATGCATTAACACAATATCAAACCACGATCTGTGAATAATCCCTTTGGAATCACTGAGACATAAAAAAACACTATAGGTACTTGTAGATAAGAAATTCCATTTCAAAGATCTAGAACTCTGGCACTAAGTAAATTTTAACATTTGGACATTACAAAAAGTCAATTTTAAAACAACGAAAATTTATTCCCGTAAAACATATCTAACAGAAAATTGAAACAATCAGGTTAAACGGGCATAAAAATGTTAAATTACAGTAAAAAGACATCAAATGGTAAGTATTGTGAGCCTGAAATAATTGCTAGTAAACGCGTCGAGGTAAAACTTGACAAAAAGATGGTATTTATAAAGTTCAAATCTACAGGTACCTACCGTTTATTCCCAAGTGCAACTAAATCTTTTTCTCTTTTTCTCTAGTTTGAACTATTGACTTCACAACCCTTCAATGCCATTTCAATTTCGTTGTGCATGAAATATGTTGGTAGAAAATGAATTTAAACCAGACATGAAAGGAAAGGGGAGGGGCATCGTGTGCATAAGTTTGTGCGGTACAGTACAAGCTTTCCCATGGGTTGTGAGGAACAAGCTTCCCTGCCCCATGGCTTACACATGATTGGCGAATTTAAGAGGTACGATTTTCCCCATGGGTGAGGTACAAGCTTCCTTGTGGGTTACACACCATTGGGGAGGGGGGGGGGGGGCAAATTTGAGAAGAAAATATGATGAACATAAGTTAAATACCAACATATTTTATCCACAGCGAAATACTTAGTATTAATTAGTGATTCCCAATCGCCCTTGCATAAAACCAACTCCGCTCTTTGCACTGTCTATTCGCTGTCTTGGATTATAGCTTTGTGTATTGGACAAGCATTAATGTTTACACACTGGTCAATTTTTCTAAGAATTTGTATTAAAACGAGCGTTTTGATAGGCCACTTTAAATTCACTAACATCCAATGGAAATGCTTCAAAATTGTAAGCTATAAACCAAAGAACAGCGAGAAAACTGAGAGCTACAGACGGAGTTAGGCCGAAAAGATCCCATAAAAGTTGCAAATCTGTGCAATCACAATTGTCAACGGTTAAGTAAACATGAAAATATCCTAAAACATACTCCTATCAAATGTGTAGAATCATTCGGTGTATTAACTTTCGCTACTTTCGCGGTCAGCCTTGTACTGTGAAAGTTTGTACATGTATCAGTGAATAAAAATACCAAATGCATCTTTCAATAGCGTCATAGTAACGGATCTGCGCATCAATGTCAAGTGCAAGCTTAACTTTTATAAAACCGCGAAAGTGAGTACCAGCGAATGATTCTACTTACTGTACAGTATATGAAGCCTCGATCATCTTTATTTGAGGAGATGTTAGAATTTGCAAAGTAGTTATAATTGTATATTATTGGTAAATTTTTCACTTTTCCTATTTACCTTATTTTTTGAATTATAGAAATTCAAAGAAAGAATTTAATATAATAACTATAAATATACATGTACATGTATATTATGCTGTTAACGAAATTACATCAGTTCCTGACAATTTAAACTTTTTTTTTTACTTAGACCACTACTGATATTTACATGTATTTATGTACAATTAGCATAAGGTTTAGTAGTTGATTTTAGTTTGAACTTTTAGGAAAGGTTAAAGTGAGGATTGAAACTTTAAGGTGAAAACATCCTTGATTTAAAAAAAAATTAACAACAATTTTCTGTTTTCTCCTCTTACCATAGAACCAGCCTATTACCAAGGACTCTAGCAAGGCCCCTAAGATCAAACAGAATGCTGCACTGTACCAGTCGATCAGCTGATAGATGTACATTCCAGCCTGAAATAAATCAAGTGTCATAATATTTACGTTTTTTTTCCAATTAATGCACTTAAATTGGTTTGAAATTTTCTTCAAGAACTTCTGAGGGTAAAGTTTGAAATTTTGTTCAAGAAAGTATATGTAAATAGTTGGAACAATTCCATAATTGTTAATAATTAATGAATACACTTTAGGTGCACCTGGCATCCTATTTAGCCAATCTCCTTCAAATGCGCAGATCTACCAGAAAGGTGGGAGTAACATTGAGCATGGTCAAAGGTCAAAATACATGTATTTATTCCATTCAGTCGAAAACATATTGTAGATCTATAGAATTAAAACATAAATCCCAAAGAAAAAACAACGATGTTGATGGGATATACCTGAAGTTACATGTATGTGTAAATCTCTCTCTCCCCCCCCCCCCCTTTGGCAAACAATTTCTCGTCAATATACACAATACAATATACACAAACACAATACAAAATCTCAAAACCGGTGTAAACGATTATGCATTTTTCTATCATTATTTAAAATTTCAGATCTTTTGGACAAAATTATGATTTTTAATGAATTTTTAAGATCTTGTATACAAGAATAGCTATTTTTAACCTGAAAATGACCTTGACTTTTGTGAATGACCCTAAGTGACCTTTTTGCTGAAGGGGCTATCCTAATAAACAATTAATACTGTAAAATCATTCGCTGTGTATTAACCTTTGCTACTTCCACACTCGGCCTCCTACTGCAAAATTTTTTGGGGAGCATAAAAAAAACCCATCTTTACCCTAAAAATTTCCAACATGAACGTTTGGTAAAAGTCAAATCCACTACATATCTTCCAAAACGCGTATTACACAATCCGTTTCTAACTTTCCATGTAAGGCAGCCATTGCAGTTTGGTGTTTTAAATTCAAAATTAATGTTAAAACAAAATTGTTTGAAGAAATTTAAAAAATGGAATGAAATTGTTACTGTAGATACAAGAATATCTCACTCGTGTCGTGAATGGAAGTCCCATCAGAAAGAATACAGCAGTAATTATTCCAACAGTCAAAGTTTTTCTCTTTGAAAGAGTCTTTGGGAATGCATCTATGAAGCCACTCGACAATGTCTCAAACATACCGAACTGAAAAAAAGAAGTTTGTCTATAGTATTTGATACGGATGTAACGGTATTTTGTTTGCATGATTTCTTTGACATACAACCAATTTTACATGTTTCTCTTTTCTTCTATTTCCCATTTTCTTCACATTCTATGCTTCTGTATAAATCATATTTCAGGCACATATTTTTTCTGCTTATGTGATTGCTGTTTTGTGCATATATATACTTCTAATGTCTGTACCTTTTACTTCTAAGGTTTATAGAGTTATCCTTTATAGTTCCCTGATGTTTTTTTTTCTTTACAAGACAAGTACTTTATCGCTTATTTTCTATTCAAAAAGAGTTGCCTCTAGCTATAGACTTTTCCATCAGCTTAGAAAATTCATCAAATAATATGTCATTAAAACACAGACAGAACATGATACACAAACAACAATGAGCTAAAGAGTTATTTCCCTTTATTTGATTTATACCTCCGTGTCCAATCCAACAGTGATCATCATGATGAAGAACAGGACAGCCCAAAGCTGTGGCAAGGGGAGCTTACTGATGGCCTCTGGGTACGTGATGAAAACAATGCCTGGACCTAGGTTAACAAATACATAAGTATTGATTGGACATTTTATGGTAATAGTCATTACATACAAGTATACTAAGCATGTTGTACAGCTGTTCAAAATCCTATGACCGCTTTCTGTTCAAATAAATAAGATTAGCATATTTAGGTTTATCATTTTACTGGTGGTCTTTACAGAGTTAGACATTGAGGGCGGTGAAATCTTGTGCATATGGTTTGTGCATGTTTTGTACAATCTTGTACGATCACTTACAAGTTACAAATACATGTAGGTCCTTGCATTGTATGACGGAAGAAAACAACAGAGACCATGCAAGGACTAGGCTTTAGTAGCAGTCCAAAACAACAAAATAAAAATTTCATGAAAAATTTCACTTGCTGTGACCTTGACTTTCATCCTTGACCTGCAGATGACCATTTATAAATGCAAGTATGTAACAAATCAACACCAGCAATTCACATGCAAAATTTGAGGAAAATCCAATCTGTGTCAACAAGGTTCTTTTATACATCATTTTTGACAATGTACAATAATTCATCATTTTTCTTTTGGTCCAGCAGGCTTCATTCTGGCAGTGGAATTTTAGTTTGGACATTTCGTTTTTCTTTGATATATGACCTTGAACATCAATTTATGTCGACCTCTAAGTCTTACAATGGACAAATCGCATGCAGAGTTTGATTATCATTAAATGTAAATTGAGTTTGACTTCTCAATATTTACATGCTATTTTTTAATTGCCTAATAATACCGATCGTCGAAAACCTTTGGCCTGTTCCACCACGATTACATGCATGTATATTTGTATTACATATATGTATATGTAGTAACGCAGAAGAAACAGCGGACTTTCGATAACAACTTGACCTTGAGCTCCGATCCATGACCTTGAAAATCAGGGTAATCTTCTCACCATTGAAAACTCTGAAGATGCATGGTATACATGTAATCTCTTGCTTTCGCTTGTTCAAAAGTATGGGACGGATGGACACACTCAAATTTATGTTAGAAAATTCATGGATAGTTCTAGATACAGTCTTTGTCGGAAACCCATGTACGGCCTCTTCTCCACTGAGAGGCTTAGTAATCAGAATGCAATAGACCGTGGGTTTCCGATGTTGAGATACAGTATACAAATCAAGTACAAGTACTAGTTAAACATTCAATGTAAATCCAAAATGAACAAATTATGGACTATTATATCTGTTCGGATTGTTCCAAACAGACAACTCCTTACCACTTGTGGCCACTGATTCCACACTCACGCCCAGTTCTTCAGCCATAAATCCCATAGTGGCAAATACAGCAAAGCCGAATATAAAACTGGTCATACCCTCACACAGTGACACAAAGAAAGCTGTCCTAAAATGAGATATAAAGAAATTAGATGTAAAGAGAGCCGTGATAAAATGATATATTATAAAGTTTCAAAGATCATAAAATACATTATCAAGAGCAATTGTAGAGAGGGCTTCATCTAAACATTTGTTGAAAGAGATTTGGAATAATTTATCCTAGTTCAGGGACCACCTCCTGCCCCTACTAATGTATTCATAATTTCTAAGATATTGCCGTCAAGGAAACATTTCATTGAGATAAACACACCTGGGCATCGACTTGAACAATTTTCCAACCATGCTTGAAATAAATAATACATACATATAAAAGAGTCTAGAGAAATAATTACAATGTCATAGAGAGTAAATTATGATTCATTTTATAGAATGAGTGATACGAACAAAAATAATATATACTCACTTTAAACAGTTGTCATGGAAATTACTATAGCTGGACATAGTTATAACTCCTCCCCATGCTGGACCCAGAGAGAAAAACACCTGGATAGCCGCCTGTAGCCAAACCTAGAACAGAAAACGAAATTACATCCTTTAACAATAGTGGAAGGGTTATACGTACGTAATCCGGAAAACCACACCATTTGTAATGATATATCTTGGCAGATGGTGGTCCTACCGGTAAGTCGGCGTCGATTGCCCATTGGTCTTGTTGGTTTATGTGTTACCTTTTGTGTTTAGATGTTGTGTTTGGTGTTACTCCTTGTCCCTTTCAAAGTTCATGAAAAGTATCTGTTGTATCCGATTTGCCGATAAAAAATTATTTGGTCTGATAAAAACTCCATCATGTTGTATCTATTATCTGGACAGATAAAAATTCCCCGATAGATGTCCAATTCTATATACTAGCTTGTCCAATAAAAATTCCCAGATAGATAAACAATGTCCACTCTTTACAATGTAAGTCTAAGAGATCAAACAAAATCTTCACTTGGAAATAATAAAACTGGTTGGTCCTTGTTGCCTGGCTGCCAAAATGTACGTAAGAGATGCACATACATGTTTGATGTACTTAAGTACTTGGTCAATAAATAATTTGAGGATAAAATTAAAAATCCGCAAATCACAGGTCTCATAATCTGCATTTTGTTTGTTTGAGGTACTGTAACATGTCATTCAGAAAAACATATCAAACATAATATAAATGTATCAAACTTTAAGTTTGCAAGGAAGACTTGACCATGTTAGCTTGATTCTTAGCAAGTATCTAGTTTTTGATTGACGTTTATAAGTTTCCTAGTGACTTTTTGCACTGTCTGCATTTCCACAAGTCTCCACGGATGTCCCAGTAGAATGCAACTTTCAACAAGGTCATAGGCGGCACAGGCTTGCAATATAACCTTGCAGTCATCGCCATTTTCCTACGCCATTTCACGCAATGATAAAACTCGAGAGGCATCGCAGGTACGGCATGTCATCACAGTGACATCATTCGGACTTCTGACATAAACGGTGCGAAAGATTCAATGCAGAGGTAGATTTCAAAGTGAAGAAAAGCGGAACTGAAATTGGACGCATGCGTAGGAGATTGAGTAGAATGATCACATTGTAATTGGAATGTCATAGAAGGACTGTCAAATTGTCTGCACATGTCCATCATTATGTCATGAAGACATTTTCAGATTTTTAAATAAAATTTTGAAAGCAAACTTTTAAGAAGGAAAATGAAAAATCATATTTTTCAAAATATCGCAATACACATTTGACCCGCAATACGGCAGCCCTACCTGCGGATGATGTAGTCTTGAGAAATCCGGGGTGAGATAGTAAATGATTCCATTGGCAGATCCAGGTAGTGTCAATCCACGTATCAGAAAAGCCACAAACAGAATGTAAGGTAAAAGTGCAGTCACATACACAACCTGTGATAGGAAATAGATTATGATCATTAAATGCGGTAATTTTTCTTCAAATTCTAAATTATGTATTTTCTCGTGTTCTTTTTTTTGAATTTCATTACAAAACACTTCCTTAAAATTGTTCAATACTCAGTATCAAAGAATCTCGATCATTTTTAATTGTTAATACAAATAAAGTCATTAACGGAAAAAAGGAAGCATAATCACAAACATCATATGTATTTCATCAACATGTACGCAAGTTTTACCTTTCCTAGAGACTTTACGCCCTTAATCAAACAAAGGAAAACCAGGAGCCAAGCCAGGAACAGGCTCAGTACTAGATGCCATTGGAGCCCCTCTCCTGTGTCCTCTATACCACCAGATATCCTCAACACATTATATCTGTTGGAGAAAATAAAGTGATAACTTAAAATACCCATTCAAGAAGAATTTCACCTCCATGAAAAAAAAAAACAAAACAAAACAAGAGGCCCAAGGGGGCCATATCGCTCACCTGAATGCAAACAAAAGAATGATAGTGGACAATTTGGTACATTATTAAGGCCCTTGAGTACTTGCTTCCTTTAAGGCTTTGTGATATCATGAGCATCAGTTTTGGAGATGTAGTAAATGTTTCAGCCAATCAAAGCCTCAGGGGCAATATTCGTTGACTGATCGGCATGAAAGATGCAAACTTGGTACTTCCTGTTAGGTGTAATCTTGAAATTCTGTGCAGCAGTTGCAGAGGAGAAGTTGAAATGCGTCGGCCAATCAGAGCCCTTGGCGGCCATATTTGTTGAGCGATTGGAACAAAAAAAAAACTTGATAGATGACCTTGAGTACTTGCTTCTAATTAGGTTTCTTGAAATTCTGTGCTGCGGTTGCAGAGGAGAAGTTGAAAATGTAAAAAGTTTAATACACTGAACATTATGAATGGACTGCCAACAGACGGTGCAAGATGATAATAGCTCACTTGGGCTTAGCTCAAGAGAAATAAAACTAGAACTGCCCTAAAGTGGACGAATTATACCCCCTGCGGGACATTTTTTATAAATGGGACCATTTATGACGCAATGTGAAAGCCTACCATTTATAGTATGCAACATCTTTTTCAAATCTTAATTCTTAACTTAAACTGCAACATAAGTCCAAAGTCAAGGTCAAGACCAAAAGGTCAAAAGTCATAATACCAAACTGTAGTACTCTTTGTGGTGAATGTGTGTATGAAATATGAAGGCCTACCATTTACAGTATAAAAGAAATCTGCTTTCAAAACATCTTAATATAAAATGTTGTACAGGGTGAAGGTCAAGGTCACAGGGTCAAAAGTCATGGTACCAAAATGTAGTACTCTTTATGGTGAATGTGTGCATGAAATATGCAAGGCCTACCATTAATATTATAAAAGAAATCTGCTTTTAAAACATCTTAACATAAAATGTTGTATAGGGTGAAGGTCAAGGTCACAAGGTCACAGGTTCAAAAGTCATGTTACCAAAATGTACTCTTTATGGCGAATGTGTGTATGAATTATGAAAGGCCTACCATTAAATGATTAATAGTATAAAAGAAATCTGCTTTCAAAACTTCTTAACATAAAATGTTGTATATGGTGAAGGTCAAGGTGACAGGGTCAAAAGTCATGGTACCAAAATGTAGTACTCTTAGAGTTAGAACACTTCTGTATATGAATTAATTCAATTGAGAACTGTGGTCAATCATTGCAGCCCTAACAAGATGGTTAATACTGGACCCCTTTTTCATAGTGATTTGAAAGGCAACTGATGAAACATCCCAAGAACGTGAAACAAATTTACCTGCACCATAAACCCTCTCCTTTCCTTTTCTTTAAAGCTAGCGATTACCTGGGGTAACTAGCCGTCAAAAGCGCTTACTAAATCTACATAGCTGAACGAACCGCTCATTGGGCCGCTAAGTAGGGCTAATAAGCCTAAAAATTCTATGCTTACTCTCCCCACGTGTCATGTCGTCTGCTATAGCAACGATGTCAAGTGGTCGACAAATGTATTAATCCCATATTTTTTATAAAATTTTCATCAGAATATCTTAATTTTTTGTAATTTTGCAGCTGAGAATAAGTTTTCATGAATAATTTCCCGTCTTTCTGATTTTTTATTTGTTGGAAACAAGAATTTAGGCTCAAAGTTAGCGAAGCGGTCAGGCAGAGTTTATTAGCCTCTCAAAGTTAGCCACTCATTGAGCACCTACGTTCCTGAATGCACCCTGTATTTACAAATTTAAAATATTGAAGTTTAAGCTGTTACTACATATAGTCACTCCTAATGAAAATTTAGTCAGAGTAAATTCTGAAATTTTAATTGTAAAAACTACATATACCAAACAAATGACATACCTGAGAATCAAGATTATGCACCAATTATCACTTACATCAAGTCATTGAAAGGAAATGCCTTTAGTTTTGTTTACATAGGACGGTAAATTCAGCTGAGGTGAGGTTACAGTAGCAGCCATTGAGTTTCTGCTTACTGTACTAGAGGATTCGTATTAAAACTAGTTCATAAAATAATAATCATTTTGAAAGGTTAGTTTGAGACCAGCCATAAAGCAGTAATTTCATGTAAAAATGTCTAGACCATGCAGCCATAAAGCAATACTTTCATGAAAAAAGGGATACCGGTAATCAAGGATAACTAAGAATAGTTAAATGGAATTTATGCAATCTATTCCCTCTCTTTCAAATACAGAAAGGGAATATGCATAACTCTACATAAATAACATTTTACAGTAAACATGTATTACAGCAGAGTTTAATCAATCAAATGTTTTATAAAGCGATGTTCAAAAAGTTAAAGATCAACACTCGAAGATGCATCAAAATTGTCCAGGTAGAAAGAACCTCGTTAATTTAGGATGCACCAAACCAACGGTCGTCAATCTTCAGAATGTTATATATAAATGTTTATGAAAGTTGAACCCTTTGTCGCGAACAAAAATTGGCCACACCCTATATCCATGACCCTTGGTGTGAATTGGGGCTTGAACAACTGTGATGGTAGGCATCCTATAACTACATCATTGACTTCTAAAAAATTCAAAAAGGTACTGAACAATCCATAATGTACAATTCTGAAGCATCTGCCGAATCTGAAGTTTGGGATGGCCAACCTTTTTCTAAGATCATGGGGGGGGGGGGGGGGGGGGGGGGGGGGGGTAAGGACACTATAACAAAATATATCTTGCACAACTACACAATAGACCGATCATGGTGCAAAAATAAAGAATTATCCTCCAATCACACTTCAAGAGGATTTGCACGTGTAAAAATGTTTACAAACTTACGGACGGACGCGGGCGAAGGGCTCGACTGGTCTTTGACGAGCGTAGAGGTAAACATTGGCATTTGGTTTGGAAAGAAATCAAACATTTGAAAAAAGAACGGAGAACGGAAGGAGGACAGCCTATGATGGAGGCTTTGGCTGAAATGGATTTGGGGAATAACAGTCATCAACGAACGCGCATAAACGTGATAACAAGACCCATAGGAAAGTACAACGGCCACAGTATAGGATCAAGACTGTCTCACAGTGACACTATTCTTGTTAGAGAGATCGACAAATGGTTTCTCGGTCAAAAAGTCTCCCAGATCCTGGACAAACAACAATATTATAATGTACGTTGTATATAACCATGATAACAGAACTCGGTCATGAGTCTAACAGGATGACGTGTGCATTTCGGGTCATATTCATAATTAAAGGTGAATTGATTAGTGCTAAAATGATTTTAAACGATGTATGTCATATATTCATTTTGGTAAATACTACTAAATAGGCTTAATAAAATTTTGAATAAGAAAGGGGAGGGGGGTTGTGCTTGAAGTCAAAAATAATAAAACAAATACTGATACAATGTTTGATGATCTCCAACTCTTGTTCGACGCCAACAAAGTGACGTCGAGCTCCTGTGAGGTTGGATCATATTAATACATAATATCAAAACTATCAGGGCCGACTTTAAATGGTGTTCTTATCTGAATCCTTTTTTCAGTAGCGGATCCAGCGCTCCCTTTGCAGGAGGGCAAGAGCTCCCTTTGCCGGGGTTCAAATTTGGCTGATTTTTACTGAAAATGGACCAAAATATAGGGTTTTTGCACAGGGGTGAGGTATCATCGCTTGGTCACAAACCCTTTCCTCAATACAAACCCCTTTCTTCTATATGTCTATATTAATATAGACATATAGAAGAAAGGGTTTGTACTGAGGAAAGGGTTTATGACCAAGCGATGATACCTCACCCCTGTAGGTTTTTGGAAATTTTCAGTGCAGGAGGTGGGGCGGACACACACTCTGCACCCCCTGAATACGCCACTGTTTTACATACATATACCGCGCGGAAATCTCCCAACTTAATCGATGATCAATAAGCCGAAAACTAATACTATGATCGACTTTCCCTCACTCCTACTCTCTTAATATTGCCTTTGTAAAGCAATGGAAAATTTTCCGTACCAGAGAACTTCAGCACACCAGTACTTACGGCAGTGCACTCTATTGGGCAATATATGTCAACACCCCAACCTCTACGTGGCCTAAACCCAGATGTTGATATAAAAGTTCGCAGGATCATTACATCACACCGGTGTCAGTTCTGATTTACCATGGAGACATACTGACTAGGGCTCCCTAAAGGTCGTTTGTTTCAAACTAAACTTTTGGCAAGTATTGTATGGGACACTAAATAATGAATCTGGACGCAATGACCGGGTGTTAATAAAGATGTGATTATGCTGAAAATGTAATGTATAATTGCCATGGCCTAATTAATATGAACTTGAATGGCAACTTTTCCATCTCTAACAGACGGACGACTGGCTTGAAGAGAGCTATTTTAAATTCTGATCACCGGGATCGTCCGCCCGTTCACTTTTCATATTTTCGTTTTGTCCTCTAAAACCGTTTGAATGAAGTATACAATGTAATTGAGTACCAAGGTCAAAGGTTAAGGTCATTTAATGACGGCCCTATGCAAACCTTGACCGTGGACCTATTGACCTTAACAACATCTGTTTGGTATATATTGTACATATCAAAGTTAGATGTTTCGATAGACGAAAACGTATTGATTTATTATCGAGAAACCAATATTTTAAAAACTCTGAATGGCGGATAACGCTTAAGCAAACTCTCTAAAACACCTGTGCCATCACAAGGAAAGGGGGGGGGGGGGGCACAAAAATGCAATGTTTCCGATTTTACGCATAATTTTGTAAAAATCATAATATTAGTTGTACCCTCCATCCAAGACCCCTCCGTTCCCTCTCCATAGATATTTTCTTTATATGATTCTCCTTTTTTTTCCAACCACAATCTTCCTTTATCACCGACAACATTTCAATAGATTTTTTTATGAAGTTAGTGAAATGTGCACGTTTACATTATTACATACGGCACTGTGAAAAATTCTAACAAACAAACAGTAGTAAAACAACTTTTACAGCGAATGAAGAAGAAAAAATAAGACTTGCTTCCAGAATTCCAGCGATGGGCTCGTAGCTGCAACTTTTGACAACAAGTCATGAAAACTGCTGTTCTTAGCGTATGTTACATTGTTCTCTGTCGTATTCCCATACAATGTCACGTTCGTTGTGTTAGGGGAGGAGTGTATTCCTGCTGTAGCATTGGCTCCTCTATCAGTCACACAGAGGGGCGTGTTCCACCACTGACCACACAATGACCAAGGTACAACCGACATGAAGGAATTACCGAGGTAGTAGATTGACCAGGCTATGAGGGTGTTGTAGTACCAGCTACACACACCTGATACTATTACCATCAAAAATCCAATACCTGTGGGGAAAAATATTTAAATCGTGACAAATCAAAGGACTGAAGGTCCTGAGAGATACTTCTAGATCTACACAAAATTTATTGTCAGCAGATATTAAAATGTTGAATAATTTTATCGTAAGGCAATGATGATTATTCTTTTTAACACAGGATGCATATACATGTATCTCTATAAACAACACAAACTTTGTTCTCAGTGTTGATATAAGAAAGACAACTCTATAACTCTAATACAATTTTTGAGTTATCTTTCCTAACATTGTCACAAACAGAGTACATGTAGTATATTACTACACCACCATTGTGCTGTGAAAACAAGAATTATAGTTGATATTGTATGGTGTATTTATTCTATATGAAATTGAAACTGTTTTCAAGATGGAAAATATTCTTGTTCTTGCATTTGCATGTGGTAGAAGGCAAATTCCTGAACTAGACACAGCACTATATTTTAAGGTGCAAATCGGCAGTATCTCAATTTGCATACTTTGAAGCAGTTACCATAACAGATAGATACTTCCTGAAAGGAAGTATCTCAAAAATGTAAACCATTACTCCGTCTTTCCGTCTGTCTGTCTGTTGTTAAAAGAATCGGTATTTTACTCCGGCATTGCTTTTAAATACTAGTACATTGTATATCAGTATATATAAGCTTGGTACTTGACCAATCTACAGTCTTGTACCAGCGCATTCTTGAGACTTGCACTCTGACTGACTGTGACGACGGGACTCAATGATGGGCCCTGTCCAAACCTCTTTAGAGAAGGGCCCCGACCACTTGTCCCCTCTGAATGTCAGTCGGATTCCTCGGGTGATAACATACATGAGCTCGCGTCGGCAGAGAACGGATGGTATTACGTACATGTACGTCCTCTTTTTATATCCATTTATAATTTCATCTTTGTTGCTTGGGCCCCTGCGTTTTGCGGTCTTGTTTGTGTGTAGTCATCTAACAGTGAGGAGGTTGTTTTACAACATTATCATGTACTCTAATTTACATAACCGTTTATAAGCTTTCCCATTGGCCAAAACGCGGTCACGTGCAATGAGATTAATCGTCGTATTGAACTGCTTCCGGTCATATTGACACGTTTCCTGTTTTGTGTATTAGAAGAAAATTGTAGTCTGCAGCAAACTTGAGTGTTGCCGACATAACTTAACGTGATATTTCGCAGCATTTTTAAATAAAAAGAAAATAAAAGATGAAGGGTAAAACATTTTACAATAATACAAAATCTTTTATCTGAGAAAAAGTGAAAGTGAGCAGTGCTATAGGAGCAAATCGGAAGTTACCATTTTCTCTTCAACTTTTCATGTATATGATAAAACAGTTATAGCACAGATGATTCGGTCGATATGATGATTTATGGAGTGATAAAACCAATATCAACCTCGGCCTTCGGCCTCGGTCGATATTGGTTTTATCACTCCATAAATCATCATATCGACCTCATCACTGTGCAATAATTGTATACAATTGTACGTTCTTCGAGACCTCTGGGTAATCGAAGAAGTGAGAGGGTTGTGCGCACGTAATCCAGGATAACCACACCATTTGCTACTTGTGTGGCAAATGGCCGTCCAAAGTCGGCACCGGTTACCATGGTTACCCATTGATCTGGTTGGTTGGGTTACGGTCACAGTATCAGTATTTGAAATAGGTCAAACTCAAAGGTCAAAATCACTAGGTCAAAGGTTAAAATTTCGGACGAACAGACAGAAAAACAGGATAAATAACTTCCAAAATATGTCCCCCATACAGTCTTCGATACGTTGGTAAATATGAATATTCATGAAATTAAAAGAACTCACCTCTGAATAAAGGGCAAAGTTTCCACACTAGGAGGGGACTGGTGCCCGAGAACTTTCCTAGACACACCTCCAAGTAATACAGGGGCATCCCACAGATAAGTAACAAAGTGAAAAACGGAATAAGGAAAGCCCCTGAAATAAAAAAAATAATAACCATGGTAACATGAGGCCTCCATCGGAGTAGACGCAGTTTTTGTCGAGGACTTTAGGATCTTGCTTCCTGAGAAATGTTTGATTTGAGGACGAAGAAATGAATACAAAAATACTAAACCACCCGTTTCATTTAGGCCTAGTTGCGATTCTGCATGAATAGACTCTACACAAATTTTGGTTTAAACATGTTTATTGTGAATATTCAAAGCATACAGTTTACAAGAACTTAAGGATTAACCCTACACAAATTTTTTAATAGCTGAACTCTTCACAAATCTAGGAAATAAGTGTAGCACCAATTATTTCTTGATTTGATATTTTTAAAAGACTTCCACGGCTGCTGAATGCTGATGCAAACATAACATGCACGGATCTAGAAGGGGTCGAGTTAGTAACTACCCCACCCCAATTTCACACCCTTTCCCGCAAGTTACCTTATCGTCATATAAGGAAATGGACATTAGTTAGCATCAAAACTTCCTGATTTTTACTCCAAATATGCCAAAACAATCACTCGTCACTCTCTCAAACAATCACTCGTCACTCATATGTTTACATGCATAAACTTTAGAAATCAATATAAAATTATTAAGCAAGGACTTTCACACACCCCCCCCCCAACCCCCTGTCTGTATTGTGGGTACACACTATATATAAATTGCACTCTGGCTACGCCTCCACGAGGATTATTTGTAGAAAAATTGGAGTCATACAATGATTGTTTTCACAAGGTTTTCTTTTTTACAGTGACCTTGACCATTGACCTTTTTATAAATCAATAGCATTTATTCTCTCTCTTTATAAATTATGAGGTGAATATCTCGCTTCACCATTGCTACCTTGAGAAATGAATATCATATGTTTGTTTTGTACCACAATATGTCTCAAAACAGAAATAAACAGTTTTGCAAAAAAAATTGATGTTTTACCCCTGCCTGATTCTTACATGGACCTATACTTAAACTTTAACACCAAATGCTGAATCCGCACCGGTATCCAGAATATTACTAAATCTATTATTAAAAAAGAAGAAGGCGTGAGTATCCATCAATCTACTTTTTCCATGAGGCTCTTCTCCTTTTGTTATCATTTCTATCGCTATATTGATTTCCATTTGGAATGCAAAAGCGTCTACTTGAGAGAAACGTCTGGGCTCCTGAAGAGGTGAGTGGGAGTTGGACTTATTCATAATGAACGATTCTTATGGGTGAGAAATTTGAGAACACAAGATGATAATGTTACATAATAATTTAATAATTCACACAAAAATAAATTCTTTGTAAAATTCAAAGAGCGGCCATCATTTTTATGGCATTGAATAGACGGGTGGTAGAAAATACATGCATCGGTGGAAGTTGAAATATAAAACAATACCACAATTTACAACATCCATTGAGGACTATAAGCGACAGAAACGAGCGAAAGAAGCGATGTATTCAATTAAAGAGGAGTGTTTTTATAAAAACCATATTACAGGAATTATCTCCCTTGGTTAGATTTTTATTGTGACGAGTTCTTTTTTCCCCTTGATATATACTTCATGAAGTTGATCTTTCTTGGGAAAAAAAATCACGGAAGATGGATATAATCATTCAACCTGATTAAGAGGGTTCCGCAAAATCTTTGGTTCTATCTATTCTCAAAGCTTTTCTGACAGAGAACGGGAATACGCTACTACAATCACATTCAAAATTTGAAATCAAATTTTATTCAAAAATAAATTCAATGGGGTGCTTACGGGAAAGAATGGCCAAATTTGGCTTAAGGATAGAATTCTTCTCCTAACTACAATCCGAACATTTTCAACAAAAATCCACACGTCTCTTTATCATATTCAACGGCCAGTTTACAGTTTTCATGAAAGAGGCGACATTTTTAACTGTATGATAGGCAATGATTTACGTTTCAATTTCTTTTCATGATTTCAATCCTTTTCGTTCAATTCTAGTTTTAATCAGCGTAAACATGGAAAATGTTTACTCTCGATACGGAGAAAATCTTTTTCTTTTATCAATCTAAAAATATTCACTGATAGCTCATTCGTCGGCAACATACATTCGCCAATCGCCACCAAGTGATATTGAAATCTAATTCAAAGTGTCAGATATTTTCACAAAACTGTCACACCGAACGATGAATGTACTGCAAGCGTTTGTTAGACCGAATGAATTTTTTATCACTGACAGCCATTACTTTTCAATAACTCTGTCCACCCCTTTCCATCCTCTCTAACCTTCCCTTTTTTGGTGAGTTATTCACACTTTTTTTACATTTCTGTTTCAGTTCATTCAGGTATGCTCACAATCAACCCCCCCCCCCCCCCTCCTATTCAGAGAGTTATTCACTTCTTTAATATTTCCATTCATTCTTTCTTTAAATCCATCGCATCGCCGCACAAAAAATAACTTTGTTCTCAAGCTCTTTACAGTCATGACAATAAATTGAACACGAAGCAAATGTTTGCTCAACGTGCTCGCTGACACACTAATATGTAAATTTTAAAAAGCTACATCATGTACATTCAATCTACTTGAAATAACGTTTCAAAAACGGGAAAAGTAATAAAACGTCATTAAGTTACATAATATTAACATGATAAATTGCAAGATCTTTGCATGGTTTGGGGCACAGGGATTTATCACAGTGTTGGAACGCTTTTGTACGAAATAAGTTTTTTTTTTTTTGCGATTGCCGAAGCGAGAGATATACATGTGTCAATTAGAGGGTTCAGTATAGAACATAGAACGATACTTCATAGACATTGTACTTCGTGATTGAAACGAATTAGATTGCCGTAAAATTGCAACTTTTAAAAGAATACAATGAAATTCTATGGTTTTATTGTGATTTTTGAGTCCCCAGGTGTGTCCACTGTGGCAAGTTCCATATTTAAAGAAAGCTTACATAACCTAGTACTCCGTGAACACAAATTTTATTTCATAATGAAAAAATAGTTAACACGAACTGTGCGGTTATGTGCAGCCACTGTATGAGTTCTGTACTTATCATGTTTTTTGGCACCTTACATTCCAGTAAATCTCCCTCAACTTCATTATATAAAACAACATAGTCAATAAAATTCAAATTTAAAGGTATTTACCGTATATGTATGGTACCAATCAAATATGCTTGGTACTACAGGTTATTAGTCGTGAACAGGAGCGTTCAGGGCTACACTGACACACTAAATTTTCTATATGATTATAAGTCATAGTAAATAAAGCAACCGGGAAGCGTGATAAATCCCTGTGGTTAGGAGGAAGTAATGGTTTCTTTCTCTAGGGTTTCATATATGTTTCTCTTCTTTTTTATTTTTAATCGTTCCTGATCTATCTTTCAGCTCAGACACGAAAGTGGAGTTTCCTTCCCTTAAAATGAAAACTGAGTTTTTGTTTTTATTTATAAAACAGTCATGAATTATCACATATGACTGTATCTGTATTCCTAGAATAGATTAAAATAACTAACAATGACTCACCCCCGCCATTTTGAGCACAAATATATGGAAATCTCTGTAAATTCCCAAACGCGACTGAATATCCAATAAGTGACAAAAGATACTCCGCCCGTCTGTTCCACGTGGGTCTTTCATTACTGGTAGAAGAACTATCGCTGCTATCGGTGTCCGTCTGTCCAATACTATCTGTGTCCGAGCGTTCGTCCTCTCCCTTCTTCAGGGGTAGATCTTCCTCAGGATCCATCTTCAGCTCTACCGCCATTTTTAATTCCTAGTCGCTGATACTGGAAGAAAGAGAATCGATCTGCAGATCAATAGAAAGATAGAAAATGGCTATGACGCAGAGAGAGCGATAGGTGTAGACGGCTAACTAAAGCAGCGTGTTATGGGGGATACTGGAGCGTTGTTTAGATAATCTGTCATTCTCCCTCAACGAGTCGCAGCAAACGGGAGTGTACGTGGGGGTTCCGTAATAAATCAATTTAATTCGTAAGATACTGACGCTTTTAATCGTAACCCCCCCCCCCCCCTTCTTCATGAATTATTGCTGATATCGTCTTCAAATCATGTCTGATCAGTGACCAACTTTTATAATTGAACGATTTAGTTTTAAAAAATTAACGAATTAATCTTAGCAAATTCTGATTATTGAATAAATCGGATGTTGCAAACAGGGTGTCGTATTTTTTTTACACACACACACACAAAAGAAAAGAAAAAAGACGTCAGATTGACCCAAAGTGACCACTCTATGACCCGAGTTTGATCTTGAATGTCTCTTGAATATTTCATTTTTTTTTCAATTAATTTCAACGCTAATTGAAAAATGCTTTATTTCTCATAAGAATCAAGATACAATTTTCTTATGAAACTGGGTATAGTAATACATCTAGTAATTTTTAATTACATGCGAGTCTTATGATACTTCATTGCCGAGTATTTTTATGAAATATTGAATATAGAAAACCTACCGAAATATTCCTGGAAGGAATGCTGAGACCAGACGAAAATGTATGGGGACGTGGTATGAAAATCGATATGTATCCAAGGTGCAAGTTTACAATAAATAAAGTTGAGGTGCACTTAAACCTCTAATATGAATACTATAAATAAAACACAATGTGTTCGTTGCTATTTTCCATAAAATAGCTCAGTATTACATAATATAAGATTTTTTTTCTCAAAAGCCATTAAAGGAAATCGAGTGTAAAAATTTGATAGTATTTCCTCCAAAACATCTGGAAATTTCCAGTACGCCGATGCAAACGAAGACTACGCATTAGAATTTGAAACTGAAAAAAGTAGATAAGGTTTTAAAAAACTACAACGTTTAATTTAAAAGACAACTAGACAAGTCATCCCCCCTTCTTTACCAAAGTTCGATAAAACTGAATGCTTCAACCGCCACCCCCCCCCCCCCCTTCTTTACCAAAGATAGATAAATCTGAATGCTTCACCTTTACCCCCCCCCTCGACCCCCCCCCCCATTCTTTAACAAAGATCGATAAAACTGAATGCTTCAACCGCCACCCCCCCCTTCTTTACCAAAGATCGATAAATCTGAATGCTTCACCTCAACCCGACCCGACCAACCCCCCCCCCCCCCCCATTCTTTAACAAAGATCGATAAAACTGAATGCTTCACCTCAACCCCCCCCCCCCCCCCCATTCTTTAACAAAGATTGATAAAACTGAATGCTTCAACCGCCATCCCCCCCCCCCTTCTTTACCAAAGATCGATAAATCTGAATGCTTCACCTCAACCCCCCCCCCCCCCCCCGACCCCCCCCCCCCCCCCCCCCCATTCTTTAACAAAGATCGATAAAACTGAATGCTTCACCTCACCTGTACTCAACAACCAGGTCAACGATCGATTCATTACAAATCGCTCAAAGTCACAATGACATTGAGAATGGACTTCAGATCGACCCAAATTGACCACTCTATGACCCAAGTTTGATCTTGAATATCTCTGGAATATTTTATAATTTTTTTTCTTTTTAGAAATTAATTTCAACAAGAATCACCATACAATTTTCTTTTATCCAATTACATTGGGTAATATACATCTATTGCGTAGGTTTTTAAAACTTTTAACAAACCAATATTGGAAAAACAAAGAGAATTAAACGTGTCTGTCATGCCCGCAAGCTAGAACTTGACTCCAAGAAATCAATTTATTTTCAAAACTTTGTTTTATCTAAATTAGAAGTTAAAAAAAGACTGAACCGAGAAAGAAATGAGTACAGTAAATTAATGTAAAACTCTCTTAACGTAACTGTATACACTAGTTATTAGAAAATGAAAAGACTTACCCGTGTTTTAAAAATATATCAAAGGGAAGGAAACAAATACAGTGCGATCATTTCATAACCCACGTGTACCAGCTAAAACAAAGGATTTAATAGGAACCGGAAGTTTATGTTGTTACGTATCAAATTTCGTTTCCTTGAACACATTGGATGTACAATATTGTTTATCAATATTGAGGAATATATAAAGGATAAAAAATGCCCATATGTCACACTTGTAAAGCGCTTTTACTCCTATACAAATGATGCCAAATATATAGATTTATAGTATAAAAGCATAGAGATAGAAATTACGAGCATTGACGTATCATAGCAACCAAATCGGGGTACATGATAGTGGCAATGCAGGCCAGGGGATATTCACTTTTGACCCCAAATTCCCTGCCCTGTGCGTCCTACTCTTTGACAAATCTTTGTAACATAGGTTAAGATAAGATACTAGTAAACTTTATCAAAATACATAAGATGAGATAAGCTTTCAAAGTCGGCATGCCATAACAATAGATAAACATAAGCTTTATGTAAGACTTTCTTAAACCCGATATATATGCATGTTACTTTGCCTACATGACCTTGACCCTTAATGTCTTATTGGGTGTTATATGACCTTAGCCCTTATTGGGTGTTAAGTCAATTCATATGCAAGTGCAGATCTAGAGGGGGGGGGGGGGGGGGGGTAGGGACCGACCCTCTGGAATACATGTATATGAAAAATACTGAATTTTCCACCTGTTTCTAGTATATTTTTTCATTACAATGGACTGGGCCCTCTTGATGGACAAGAACCCCCCCCCCCCCCTCCCGAAACAAATTCGAGATCCGTCCATGACATAAACTGCCAGACCGACGAACAGCAATAAAGCGTCCGTCGTCGGAAACCAACGGCCCCTTCTATGGTGAAATAGACCGTGGGTTTCCGACGGTGAAGGTCGGCGCGTGCGACGTGTTTCATAATCATTAGTGATCTAGATTACGAAAAAGTTTTTTTAAAGTTCAATTACGAAACACCTGACTGGAACAAACATTTAAAAAGCTGAATGTGCAAGTAGATTCGCATGACATGAAATCCCTTACTAGATAATAAGCATGATCAAGTAACGTGACCATACATGGCAACTATACACTTAACACGTATTAATCTGGTAGTGCAATATTTATAGCATTTTTGATTATGTCCACCAGTACCTTTGAGGGGGTGGACAGGGTGAAAGGAAGGGGGAAGGGGCGGGAGTAGGGAGAGAGGAGGAGGGGGAGAAAGGGGGCAGGAGGGGGGAGGTAAGGGAAGGTGAAAAATAGGAGAGAGAGAGAGAGAGGGAGGGGCGGGAGAGGGGAGGTAAGGGGTGAGAGGGAGAGAGAGGTACCCCCCTGCCCCCCCCCCCCCCATATTTAAGCACAAAGTTCATCCTCCGTGGTCCTTCTTAGAGATTCTATATTCAATTCAATTATTTATTGATATCACCAAACACGTTGGCATACATCAACATACAACAAAGTGAACAAGATAAAACAAAGCTGAAACTAACAACATGATTATATATAGTGTAGAAAATGAACAGTAGAATAACAATAAATTCGCAAAGGGACAAGTTTTGCGATTTTACATGTTGTCATTTAATTGAGTAAGAAAATTAAGGGAATTATCTCCAGCATAACCACCCTGCACCCACCCAGCGAAACAAACGCACAAGAAAGTGACATAGAAACGACATCAGACAAAACTACAAACCACAAAAAGACGCAATATTTATTCTCTAGAACATCATACAAAACAATCGAAACGGACGTACAGAAACATCAAACATTAATGTCAACATGTACATAAAAGGAAGGAGACCTATGTGCACCCGGCGCTGACTTTGGACCATTGACATAAACATATTGTATTGATAATAATTAATGATATGTTATAATTGATCTAGTATATAGTTCAAAGTATGCGTTCGTTTGTGCAAGGGCAATATCGGTCTACCGATGTCCCCCTGTTTTCACAGAAGGAGAAAAATTATGAAAGCAATACTGATATATTCGATCAAAGAAAGAGAAGTATACATTTTCCTGTGTAGTGGGGGCCACAAAGGTAGAATGTATCAAATCGGCTTATCAATACAATAAACACTATTAAATCATTGACAACTAGGAAGAGGACAAATTATTTTGTTTCCTGTAATGTTTAATAAAAAATAGAATTTGTTACATCCTTAAAGGCTGTCAAGTGGTCGCCCAAAAAGTGGCTCTGCCGGCCCTCGTTAAAGATGTATTACATGTCCCAAAAGAAAAGAACACGAAGCCCGTTTTACCGTATGTAAGCAATAGGCCTTATTGCCATTAACGTAAGAGTGACGTCCCTTATGTAACTCTCTAGCGTGAAAATCACAAAGAGTACTTAGTTCGGGAAATTTCTGGGGGCAACGTTGCATAACGATAAAATATCGCAGAACGCGTCGATTTCTTTGCTCTGCTCTTTATTTCAAGATTAAATAAATTTAATTTGTCAATAGAATGTTGCATAGATCTTCTGTCTTTCAATATTATATTAGTTTTGTTTCAAACATGTGAAACATGACACGGAATCGGAGGAAAGATATTTCGAGATGTTCAATGATTGCATTGAACATAATTAGAATCAAAGGTGCACTGTCCTAAGACAGTAAATAGACCAGCCCAATTGTGTGTACAATGACTTTGATAACTGATTCTTCTATTACAAACTATATTGGGGAAATGAAAAGCAAAGATTGTGTAAAACGGTTGAATTCAGGGGGGGGGGGGGGGGGGGGGTTCTGGACTGATGTTCGAGAACTAGCCCCCCCCCCCCGGCCCGGTTTTCCTATTTGTTCAGTGTTCAGTTCATGAGAAAATGACCTTCATCAAGGAGAATAGGCAAACCACAGGGGATCCCAAGCTCGACTGGCAGGGGTAGTCTTTGGTATCCCAGGCAGTGTTTATGAAAAGTGCCGGATTGCCGGCGATCTCCAGCGGATTTTGTCACTGTCCTGTGGATTTTTGTGGAAAATAGCATGTGTTTCTTTGACTCTTTCGAAAACAGTGTCACCTCAGTTTCTTTTTTTTGCCAGTTTTTGACTGTTGAAGTTCAATACCTACAAGCTGAAGATTAAATGTACTGCAGATTGTTTCATGCTGCTGAAGTTGAACTACATTTAAAATTACAAAAAAAAAAAAAATCTTCAGTTCAACTCTTCATCCGCCCCTGTTTTGTCCAAGGCTTTTAAAATGAATCTGTCTATATCATACAGAAATGTTATTCATCTGTCTATATCATTAAACTAAGTTTTCATATTAAAATCAACACCGTTGAACCTCTTCTCCACCATATATTACGATAAGAAAATCAATGAATAATAATGTATAAGGGGGCAACTGAAAGACCACCATCGCGGCACGCCCTTTGCTGAAAACATGCTTTGATTTTAGACTGAGAGAGGGGCAACCCCCCCCCCCTCCCCCGCACACACACTACTGATGTTTCACATCCTTACCATGATTTTCAAATTCAATGGCAGATCTTGGTTTAGAAAAGGGTAGGCAAAACCTTTTTTTTTCTTCAAAATCACAATACGCCACAATCAAAAACAGGAAAAATAGAATAATTGAATAAGAATGTAAAGAAAAGGAAACAGAAAAATATCATGATATTACGTCCGTCCGCATTATTATCACTCGTTTCTTCCAGTATAATAAATGAGTATATTGTAAAATTCCTTCTTGAAGTTGCATCAAGTGTCAGATCACGATCAATAAGTTGTCAACACACAAACCGCAAACAAAAGAAAAAAGGGATTATGAAAAAAACAAAAACAAAAAACAGAAACCAAAAAAAAAAAAAAAATCAAAAAAAAAAAAAAAAAAAAAAAAAAATAACAATAAAAATATAGTTGGAACAAATCACTCTGTCAAGTTCCAAACGTATATTTTTTTTAGACTTGTTTTCGGCGATGTAAAGAGTAAGCATAATTTGTATTGGGAATGATAAGGGTAGGGAAGATAGAACGCCAATGTCGGACTCACTAGGAGGAAAACTTTGCGATAACAAGAGGAGGGGGGGGGGGGGGGGTAATTTCAAAATTACAATTTGGTAAAAGGTGGCCCGGGTTGTCTCTGACAATTCAATGAAAATTCATACTCTCCCCCAAATTGATAAATCATCACAGAACATTTCCAACCCGACCAGTCATGTATATTAGATTTATGATTCAGATTCTGCTCTCATACTAACACTAGAATATTATCATAAACTGCATGGCGCAAAAAAAAAAGATGGTCATACGTTTCGTCTTTTTTTTAAGGTCTACTTTAAAAAGATGAAAGAATGTTTTTTACAACTAACCCCCAATTGAAGGACACTTAAATACCAAATCATATAATTTTACACCCTGAAAAAGACCCGTTCCTTACGGCAGGTCTTGTTTGGATTAACCCTCTCCACCCCCCCCCTCCCCACCCCCCTTGTCATATCATCATATCAGATGATCAATTTTGACTTATATTCACAAGATAGGTTATAAATAAACGAATACGGCTGGATGATTTGGTCAAAAAAATTATTAATTCAATGCAAGGATAGGACATTAATAGGAAACATTGAGTTGGTTTTTTTTATCCAGCTCCCGGCTTTATTTACCGTCTTTCTATATGTCTTTGTTAAAGATTCGTTACATGTTTACTGTTTATTTATTTATTATTCTTTTTTTTTTTTCTTGCATACATTTGGTGTTTTTGTCTTTGTTTATTTCTTTCTTTGTATGTCTTAAATAGAAACTGGTGCATGGTGTACGGTACGTTCGTGTACGCGTGTTGTATAAGTTTGTCTTTTAATAGCGCTCATGACCTCTCAAACTCCTCTAATTACAATGAAGGTTTATTATTTTGATTTAATTCAAAATCATTTTTTATTTTTTCAAGTCAAAATTCATCAAATTAGCTAACATGTTATCGTACATCCTTGAAGATTACACATTTGCTTTTCAAATAGCGCGCGCTTTGTTGTTGACAATGACGCCACCGCGTTGCCCCCACTGATAGAGCCTTTCTATCTCCAACACTAGAGAGCGCGCTAATGGCAATAAGGCCTATTATGATACTAGTAACAGAGTTGGATTTTTGGTCTTCAAACCAAACACTGCCTTGAATTGGGCTGTAAATAATAAAGATCCAATATTACTACAGTTTCTGATCTTTATTCTCTGCACTCACTACACCAAGTGAGGTACATGCCGTGCGACGCGCAAACGCTCAGTTCAATTTACAGGTTTATCGTTTTGACCAATCAAATTCATCAATACAAAATTTGACTCTAACAGATTAATTAAATTTCTCCTAATGAATATGGTAATTGATCAAAATTGCCCATATTACATATGACACTAGTGCATCTTGGTGGTTATTTCAGTAATTTAATTTGTGTCAATATGCAGAAAACAACCCCCTTCGCATGCAACTACTGTACATGTATCTTTTCTTATCAAATTATATACTAATATACAATAATACAGTCACAAGAAATATGCATCACAGATTCAATATAAGATGACCTTGACCTACGACCTTGAAATATTGATCACAAAACCTTGACCCTTGGCTATCAGTGTGTGAAGTTTCATAGTTGTACGATCGTTTAATAATTATTCTAATCATTACGAAGCATCTCATGACGAGTTATAGCTGTCTCGAAATGCCGAATTCTTCGAGGAGATAATTTATTTAAATTTCAGATATTTTTTTCTACGGTACCGTTGTACAGCAAGAAATATAATATTCGTCATTACGAGGTAATTCTCTCGTAATAACGATATCTTTTTCTCTTACTTTGGAGATTTCTATATATTATGACTCCTGTCGGGAAAATGCTCTAATGTCGAATTTCTTGTCTCGTAATTTTGATTTTTTTTTTCTGCCAATACTATGACATTTTTTCTCGTATATACGACATAACTATCTTACACAGCCAATTGTGCCTCACATGAAATTCATATGAAATGAGCATCATGTAAATTTCTCGTGAAATTTCATGTAAAATTCATTTAAATTTCACATAAGATTCATGTGAAAAATATTTCACATGAATTTCACATAAATTTCCTTCACATGAATTTCACATGAATTTTCTAAGTGACCTTCATAGGAAACTGAATTCACATAACATCCATGTAAAAATCTTCACATGAATTTCATATGAAAAAAATTCATGTTAATTTCATGTTCGTGCTCGTTTTACATAAATTTCATGTGAACTTTCATGTAAAGTTCATGTAAATTTCACATGAATTTCATATGAGGCACAATTGGCTGTGTATACTGGACTCTTCATCCACGAAATCATGATTTTTTTAACGACACTAATCAGCTTTCGTAGTTTTTTTTTTTTAGCATGGTGGCCTTGACCATATTTTCTTTACTTATATGTGATCGGGTTTTGTGACGGATTTAAAGATTTCTGATAGTGTAGTGCAAGGACAGACAATTATTAACGCTCCTCAATATACATAAATAAAAGATTTTGGTATAAACATAAAAAAATATCGCCCCATACCATCATAATTTTACCTTTGTGCTTTTAAAGACATTATATTAAGGGTGTGATGCGTTTTATCTAATTAAAGATATTCATTCAGTTTTTTTCCTCAATCTATCGCATGTATTCCTTTTATCGAGTAGACAGTAATATCAGGTTACGGGACGATACGATCGTAATTACTTGTTTGTAGTGCTGAGAATAAAGAACCGAGTTGAATATAGCCTAGATTCATTATAACATTACGTCAAAAGGGTTTATTCATGTACGTTCATATAATTTCTAATTCTTTACAAAATTACCAACCCCATGCAGTCGATTAGACATATGACGAATTTGGCTATTTTCTTTGAAACGACGATTGTTTTGCCTTAGCACGCAAATCGAATTGTCCGAGGTTGTGTAATCTAAAACCCTTTCCATCATTGAATTGTATACATGTATATAGTGACATTCTTTTGCTTGAAATGTCAAAAGAAAATTATGTTTGGAAATGTCAAAAGAAATAAAGCCTGTGTTTGTGAAACACGAATGCCCCCGGTGGCATCTTTGTTAGTATGAACACTATTTTCTGTTAAGTACATGTATGTGAGGTCACTGGGTTAAAAGGTCAAAGGTCAAGGTCACAAGGTCAAACATTTTGGTATCAATGGAAAGGTCTTGTCACAAGGAATACTCATGTGAAATATGAAAGCCCTAGCACTTCCCATTCAAAAGTTATGCCCAATGTTAAAGTTTTTGAAAAGTAGGTCAAAGGTCAAGGTCAAGGTCACGAGGTCAAAAATTTTGGTATCCATGGAAAGGTCTTGTCACAAGGAATACACATGTGAAATATGAAAGCCCTATCACTTCCCATTCAAAAGTTATGCCCAATGTTAAAGTTTTTGAAAAGTAGGTCAAAGGTCAAGGTCAAGGTCACGAGGTCAAAACTTTTGGTATCAATGGAAAGGTCTTGTCACAAGGAATACACATGTGAAATATGAAAGCCCTATCACTTCCCATTCAAAAGTTATGCCCAATGTTAAAGTTTTTGAAAAGTAGGTCAAAGGTCAAGGTCAAGGTCACGAGGTCAAAACTTTTGGTATCAATGGAAAGGTCTTGTCACAAGGAATACACATGTGAAATATGAAAGCCCTATCACTTCCCATTTAAAAGTTATGCCCAATGTTAAAGTTTTTGAAAAGTAGGTCAAAGGTCGAGGTCAAAATTTTTGGTATCAATGGAAAGGTCTTGTCACAAGGAATACACATGTGAAATATGAAAGCCCTATCACTTCCCATTCAAAAGTTATGTCCAATGTTAAAGTTTTTCGGACAAACAGACAAACAGATAAACAGACAAACAGACGGACAGGCCAAAAACTATATGCTATATGTTATATCTTTGATTCCGGGGGCATAAAAAAAAGTTGGCATACATTTAGAGCAATTCCTGATGAACATGTACTAGTATTAATGAAATGTAGACGATTTCAATTTCCTTTATTGTGATAGAGTCATTTTTATATCATTATTTGACAATTTTCATAATGTTTAAATGTAGAAGAATGTTGACATTTCAATATTCTCCCTGATTCGTACAACATTTATTTTTCATTCCATTTAGTCCATTTTGTCATGTGACCATTTCCCTTAATCTTTCAAGTGTTTTATTGCATTAGCAATTTGTATGTCATGTGATTTATATTTCAAAGTTACTTAGATGCTTTAAAGTCATGTGACTTCAAAGAATTTAATTCAAAAATTTTCAAACCACAGTCCATTCCAAGTTGATGCAAATTTCATACTTTATGGACATAGGATCTATCAGAAGGTCTAGTTTGACTTTGACCTTTATTGTTCACTTACATGTATGCAGTACCTTTGCCCATAGTTGGGGTACAACATGTTTACATACATGTGCAGTTGGAATAAATGATTAGACTAAGAACAATGTCTTTATTCCGAACCCACAGCTGTAATTTGATGCAACATAGTATGCATCCGAGTAATAACCAAGTTTCACAACAAATCTATTTATTTAGATGAACTATTTATTATCCTTGAATTATATAGGATAATTTCTTTGTGAATTAAATACTGTCTTTTGCATTGTACTCAATATTTTATTTCCTTGCATTGTACTCAATATTTTATTTCCATTGAAGACTATTACATGTATCGATGACCTTGACCTTTATCATCTTGATCCCCATTAGACCCCCCCCCCAATAAAAACCAAACTTAGTTTGCATATATCTAAATTTCTTTTGAATAGGTTCTTAAATAAAAACATAGGGTAATCAAAGATTACATAGCTCGCCGTTGCAGGTTTTTGTCAAAAAATCAAATAAACTTCCGAAGTACACAAAGGATTGTCATGAGGATTCTATGCATCTAATGTTAGTCTCATCCCTTAGAGAGCTAAAGATACAGCCAAAGTATGAGTAATTAAATAGTAGGTTAATGGTTAAGATCAAAGTCGAAGGTCAACATAACGCGGTCAAAGGTCATGGTCTCAAATGGAAGGTCCCATCACAAGGAATCTACATGTGAAATATAAAAGCCCTACCCCTTATAGTTCAAGAGATATAGCCCAGGTTAAAGTTTGTGAAAAGAAGAACAAAGTCCAAGGTCACTAGGTCAAAGGTCATAGTCTCAAATGAAAGGTATCATTACAAGGTATCTACTTGTGAAATATGAACACCATACCCCTTATGGTTAAAGAGATATAGCCCAGTTTAAGGTTTTTGAAAAGTAGGTCAAAGTCCAAGGTCAAGGTCATTATTAGGTCAAAGGTCATGGTCTTAAATGAAAGGTCTTGTCACAAGGTATCTACAGGTGAAATATGAAAGCCCTTGCCCTTATGGTTGTAGAGATAAAGCCCAGGTTAATTTTTTTGAAAAGTAGGTCAAAGTCCAAGGTCAAGGTCAGTATGTCAAAGGTCATGGTCTCAAATGAAAGGTCTCATCACAAGGTATCTACTGTACATGTGAAGTATGAAAGTCCTACCCCTTATGGTTGTAGCGATATAGCCCAGGTTAATTTTTTTCAAAGTAGGTCAAAGTCCAAGGTCAAGGGCACAAGGTCAAAGGTCATGGTCTAAAATGAAAGGTCTCATCACAAGGTATCTACACGTGAAATATCAAAGCCCTTGTCCTTATGGTTGTAGAGATATAGCTCAGGTTAATTTTTTTGAAAAATAGGTCAAAGTCCAAGGTCAAGGTAAGTAGGTCAAATGTCATGGTCTCAAATGAAAGGTCTCATCACAAGGTATTTACATGTGAAATATGAAAGTCCTACCCCTTATGGTTGAAGAGATATAGCCCAGGTTAAAGTTTTTGGAAAGTAAGTCAAAGTCCAAGGTCAAGGTCACTAGGTCAAAGGTTATGGTCTCAAATGAAAGGTCTTGTCACACCGATAGCACCGTTTCATTTATATATTGTCCACTAAAACAGATAATCACCTGGTAATGGAAAGGAGTTTCCAACACACAGCCTGTGTTCATCTCAGTACATACAGATGCAATTTTTCGTTAGGTCATGCAATGTACATAACAGGACAGCTCGATTCATATAGATATAATTCATTGATTCATACAGTGATCAGACTTTATACGGATCATGACGCTGACGCAGTCCCAAGGTACATGTAAACAGAGTAACATCGTTTATACATACTCAGAAGACGGGGCTCCCATTAGTGAAGAAATCAGGCAATCGCTATGTGCTATTCGCACAATAAACTTGACAAATATTTCCTATAACCAATGAGAAGCAATTAACTATGAAACGGGGAAATATATGGTCACCGGCGAAATATGGTTCCTAGTTCTACAGAGATGTCTTCAAATCTATTGAAAAGTGTCAGACCGAAGGAGATGTCTGACAAAAATCATTTGGTCTGACAAACTCTTCTGTAATACATTTCAATGTCCGGTCTGACAGCAAAGCTCCAGTTCCATATGAAATTTACTAGCCCATATATTCTATACCAGGTAAACTACACAATATGTAACGTATATATCTTACCAACTGTATGATTTTTTTATCATTTTCATGTCAAAAACAAATGGCGTCTAGAGCAAAAGTTCTAATTTTTTATTCTTGGCTGGATTTAGAAATTGTTCAAAATGAATAAACTGAGAACTGAATTCACTTCAGGCGGATATTTAGAATAAAGGAAATAAAGCGCAATGAAACACTATTGACATTTTAATTTTTATGGGAAATTATTGCTATGACGTCAAGAAACAATGGGCATTCATGACGTCATAGTAGCATTAACGATATAAATTTGAGCCGCAGGATATAAGATATGCACGGCATTCACATGGTATGGATTATCCAATGGTCTTTCGGGATTTTAGGTGTTGGTAAGATATATGTATATTCAATGCATTCAAAAATAAAATGTTTCTGAAAATTTACTATCAAAGCAATGAAACTGTACATATCTAAAAGTTCATAGTTGACAATGTTACACATATATATGATAATCTGACATAATAATTAAGATTATAATAAGGAGAAACTGAGGACAAATCCAAGTAAATGATTAAAAATATGTGTTTGTGAAACATGAATGCCCTGTTGGCATCTTTGTCCGTAAAACAGCTGAAATATCAAAAGTAGGTCACATTTAGATGTTACAACCACATGATCAAAATTTTGGTATCAATGGGAATTAGGTCTTGTCACAAGGAATGCGCATGTGAAGTATGAAAGGCCTATCACTTACCAATCAAAAGTCATGGCCAAGGTTAAAGTTTTTCAAAAGTCGGTCAAAGTCCAAGGTCAAAAATTAAAGTATCCAGGGAAAGGTCTTGTCACAAGAAATACACATTTGAAATATGAAAGCCCAATCATTAACCATTCAAAATTTATATAAAATGGCTAAGGTTAAAGTTGTCAGATACTGAGCTAGCCCAAAAACTTTAATCGGACAGGGACAGGGATGCGGAAGTGGACTGGGATTCAGACACCAGGGTATAGCATAAGCTCATCTCAACTTCGACGAGGTGAGCTAAAAACTCTTTTAAGATATGGGCATATTCTTTGTTTATTTAGGGGTAACATTGCAGACATTTATCATCATTGAGCCTATTAAAAACTTGGCCATGTCATGGGAAAATCAGTATAGAAATTGTCTCTCTAATAAAACAGGTTTTGTCTGTAAATTTTCAATGCATCAATGCACGACATGTTATGATTTAACTAATACATACATGTATAAACCAAAGTTTAGACTAAGCGTGATCTATTGAAGGGTTTAAAATTTTATTTGGTAAAGAAGTCAAAATTGTGTTTTCTGAAATGAGCCAAGCGGACAAAAAGTAGAGAATCAGGTTTCTTTACTTTAAACTCACCAAGAGTACTCATCAGACGTGATAAAAGAGTGAAATTTCCCCTATGGACCAAAATATCAATTTCACACTATTTCATACAAGCAAAACCTAAACCTAAAACTATATACAACAACCAAATTTTTAACATATGTTTTTGTAAAACGAAAGTAGAGGTCAAGGTCAATATCACAGCCATAAATAATCAGATCTACTGGCTAGATTATCATCATCCACATTCAGGGTAGATAACTCTGAAGGTCAAGTTGATCCTGGGGTCTCTGTCATGGTACTCTCTGGGTACTCTATGCTGTAAATTAAAAAATATATACATAGGTTTTTAATACATGTAGTTTATGATTAATATATATTACAAACTTTTCAATCATTTAAAAGACAAATATGGATATATGAAGTGTATTTTTCCTAACTATGGCCTTAACGAGGCCCTCGACAAAACGTGTGCGCATCGTTTCGCGCATTCCCGTAACCGGTTCAATCTTTTATCTCTACATCGCACCTAACGTTCTGTCATACTATGACGTCACAATCAAATGACGCGACAAAGCATTTAACGCCGCGCTAAAAATCAATAGGATAGTAATCTGTGCATGTTCGTAATAAACGAAGATTAATGCAAAGCATGGTTAGATGATGAGATCGTCAGACTAGGGTTGACTCAAGGTTTTAATTATTATCATTATTTGGTGCACCTCCTCCCACTAAATAGTTATTTTATTTTATAACGGCGGCCTTTAGAAAATCAAAGCACTGAAGGTACTGAGAGCGAATAGCTAAATATCAGAATATGACATTGTATCATTGATGCTGTATGTCATCACACTTTCCTTCGTATACAAGTTTATGCAACTTGCTAATCCATAATTATGTCATTAGAATTAAAAGATGACCGTCCTCGAATTATCATATTCAAAAGCACCAATACTTAGGCCGACCCAGAGGTTTGACTAAGGGGGTAAGGAAGGTAAGTATAGTGGAAGAGGGGAGTTGGTTGTCGAGCAATCTGAGACAATCTCTAACAAATGTCTTCCATTAATATGCCTTGAATTCTATATAGATCAAATGAAAAAAATATTCCTTGATTTTTTTATAAGATCGAATGAAGAAATAAATTCAATTTCATTTAAAAAAGCTTCCGGTTTCTGGTTTCTTCGTGTTATTAGAGTTTTTCATTTCATACAGAAATGTATCGGTCAATTAATTAAAGGAGTTTACCCAGCTAGAGGCTTTCATGGAGTCCTATGTAGAAATATTTACAAACCTGGTATGACATATAATTATTGTACTGGTAGTGTCTTTACGTTCCAATTTCTTAGAAAAAAGATTAAAATGCATTCAAGGTCTATATTTCCATTAAGTTTGTACGTCCTTGGTACATTCTTCTTCATTTCCAATCTTAAATCTTAAACTCCATACGTATTCTCTTTGTCTGGAATGTACATGTATCAATGCCTATAAACCGGCGACGTTTATTATGTTTTAAATTTTAAAAGTCTACGCATGACATGGGTTAGTCGTAATTATTATCTACTAATTAAGAGTTTGCTCGTTGGAAGGATTTATTTGAGAAAGACCTTTTTGATATATAAACAACTACATGTAATACAAAATGTACGTATCTTCTCGATTTTTTTTAAACTTAGGTCTAAATTTAGAAAAGGGATACGGGACGGGACGGTACATACAACGAAAATGATTCTAAATATCTTTGTGTTTTACATTTACTTTCTGAAAATGATATGAAAACTGGCGAGGGTAACAAGCTGAAAAATTTAACGAATAAAGAATAAAATGTGTCTTAATTCAGTACTCTGTAAAAACAGTTTTATTTTACGAAGCGGTGAGCGGCGCGAGTCGGTAAGTTTTTGACTATCTGTATATATTAATATTTTTCCACGGCTATTTTTGCAAAGTTTCTAGAAAATGATATGGTGTACGTTATAATGAACAAATATTTTTTCTCAATTTGTTTTTAACGTCGGATTTTCTAAAACGGTAAACAACAATAAAACGTCTCCCGTAAAAAATAGTTTACGATGAATGTAGTTGTATCCCCCTCTCTCTCTTACTTCACATCAGGGACTTACGTATGTATACATGCCTGTTCAGATGTTCAATTTTCGGTCCAACATAAAAAGGACAGGGGATTGGATCAGTACAGCTACTTATAATTAGTTATGAAACGTATCTCCGATTAGTATCAGTTACATCGTATACATAATTATACCTTCCTCGTCAACGACCAATAATGCTTTGGCCCCTCCCTCATAAATGAAATAAACACGTATCCACACATGTACATTGTTCTTTTTTCGTGTTTACATGTTTATAAGCTCACTACATAAACACGCGCTTCTACGTAAAAAAACCAGAAGTCTCTGATGAGACTGAAGCTCTCCTGGTTAATTTGTACATATACACTCAAGAGAATGAATGCTGGACTTCACCTTGCCTAATACCACTTTTTTCATCAACCCAATATATTTCTGTATCCCCCCTGTAAAACACTCTATAACGAATTTATCCCGCTGAATCGCTTTTGGTTTGTGTATGTTACGTCAACATATTCTAAAGCATTTTGGTGACGTCAAAAGCATAAAGCATCTTAGTAGAAGCAGGATATCAAAATAATATTCTGTTAGTAAAATAATACAACATAATATTTGGTTCTTCTCGACCAATCAGATTGCAAGAAATTTGCCAGAGGCGAGATAAATGTGTATCAAGTTTTTTTTATTAAAACCAACAACCACATGCCAATGCATATCCATCAATTCCTAATTAATTTTTTTCATCAAAATTCAGAGCAAAATTTTTTTTTTGAAAAAAATGGAGTCCCCCCCCCCCAAGAATATCAAATGGACCGTGCCTTAGATTTCTCTAGAATGTGAGAGAAATACTAAAAACGTGTATGTATACAACATGTATAACATACCATATGTATCAAAACTAAAATAACAGATGTTTTTATTTTTCAAAAAATGTGGGTCAAAGGTCAGTGATGGGGTCAAAGGTTAAAAATTTGGCTCCAAAAGATGAGCCTTCTCAAGGTTCATAGACATGCAATATATGACAGCTCTATTATCTTATACCCTTTCATCAGAATTTAGTTGAATGGAATGATATACTGACAGTCGGATGGATAGACAAACAGATGAACAGACAGACCTACCACTATATGCCCTTTTATAAAATTAAGACTAAAGGCATAAATAACCTCTCATTTGAGCTGAAATAGTATTGCATAGGATACTCTATTATTAGAGATATTTCCTTCTTTCTTATACTGACCAGTGAAAATACTTAGATCAAGTAATCAGGCAGTTTCAGATTGAAATTAAATATAATAGGACATGTGGCCTACCGAGTGAAATTTTAAAAGAATCGGCCATTTTGTTCTAAAACCTAAAAAGGTTTTAAGCTATTTATTTAGTAAATGTAAAACAATGTAAATAGAATATTGAACGAAGAACATGAACTTTTAGGGCGAATGTGGTATTAATGTAGACAGAAGCTAATTATTAAAATATAATACAAAATATTTTTACATACCGGTATGAAATATTTGATCCTCTATAGAAAACATTTCTACCATATATCCCAGTTCAGAAAAATATTTCAAAATCTGCATGAGGTTGAAATGATGTTTTTGATTGGTCAAATTTTAAAAGGACAAAATGACTCGAGGTCCAATTGACAAAAAGGCCTGAAACATTAGTTTATTACCATTAATTTATGGCAGGAACAGGTATCGTACCCAGATAGCTCAGTTGGTAAGAGCATCTGCCCAGATAGCAGAAGGTCTCGGGTTCAATTCACGGTTCGGTCACATCTTTTCCTCTCCTGTTACAGAATTGGCACCAAACTAAATGACTCAAGGTGAAGTGGAGTTTTGTGTGAGGTTTCCCGTACATGGAAACCTGAAAAATTGGTAGAGAGGAGTGTGGCAGGAACGGGCATCGTGCCCAGATAGCTCAGTTGGTAAGAGCGTCTGCCTTGATAGCAGAAGATCTCGGGTTCGATTCCCGGTACAGTCACATCTCTCCCTCTCCTGTTACAAATTCAACTTCTATAACTTACACAAGCACCTTTCATTTGGCAATGTGAAGGATGCATTATTGCTATTTTATTTGATAAAATGATCAATCTTTGTGATTCTGGTGTTTCCATTTATCAGAAAGCACAGCTGACAAGTCCGTGATCACTTAGGACATTCTACTCTTGCAACAAAAAGTCTCACTACTCTCTCTAAAAATCTTACACCTTAAACAATTAAAAAATAAGTAAGAAATACATGCATTTTGATTGTTTGTTATCTTTCTTGCACTGTATAAACATAATAGAAAAGATTTTGAAGTTGATTGATTGATCAGAGGGAATTCCGAAACTATCCCCTAGCGTTTCTATAGAATTGAAGATAAAATCCTGGGTCAGGTCCCAAATAAAATATGAGAAAAACTAAATTTCAGACTCATCTATGATAATATTGTCAAATGGCAATAAAGGAAAATTTTGGTAGAAGTTTTCCTGGGTTGAAATATTTTTGTATGAGTCGGCTTTTACAAATGATTTTTTTTTAGTATTTTATTTTAATTTTTTTAAATTTGATTAACACATAGTAGATATGCCAATAAGGCATCTCTTGTTATATTATCTTCTATTAAAACATGTGTCACTTGCTTTAATGTAAACATTATGAAAAATTTTATCAAACCACACAGTTTTACATCCCATTGGGGGTGGTACTCCAAGCAGTGGAGGAATTTATAAGAAGAAAGAAAGATGTAAGAGTTACCTCCGCCCTCTACCCCCCCCCCCCCCCCCCCCAAAAAAAAAGCATACACAAGCACAATATTCCTTTCATTTGGCAATGTGAAGGATGCATTATTGCTATTTTATTTGATAAAATGATCAATCTTTGTGATTCTGGTGTTCCCATTTAACAGAAAGCACAGCTCAAGTCTGTGACCACTTAGGACATTCTAGTTACCTCCCCCCTCTCCCCCCCCCAAAAAAAAAGCTTACACAAGCACAATATTCCTTTCATTTGGCAATGTGAAGGATGCATTATTGCTATTTTATTTGATAAAATGATAAATCTTTGTGATTCTGGTGTTCCCATTTAACAGAAAGCACAGCTCAAGTCTGTGATCACTTAGGACATTCTAGTTACCTCCCCCCTCTCCTCCCTCCTTCCAAAAAAAAAAAACTTGCACAAACACAATATTCCTTTCATTTGGCAATGTGAAGGATGCATTATTGCTATTTTATTTGATAAAATGATCAATCTTTGTGATTCTGGTGTTCCCATTTAACAGAAAGCACAGCTCAAGTCTGTGATCACTTCGGACATTCTACTCTTGCAACAAAAATTCTCACTACTCTCCCCAAAAATCTTACACCTTAAACATGTTAAACAAATAAAAAATAAGTGAGAAATACATGCATTTTGACTATTTGATATCTTTCTTGCACTGTATAAACACTATAGAAAAGATTTTCATGTTGATTGATTGATCAGAGGAAATTCCGAAACTATCCCCTAGCGTTTCTATAGAATTAAAGATAAAATCCTGGGTCAGGTCCCAAATAAAATATGAGAAAAACTAAATTACAGACTCATCTATGATAATATTGTAAAATTGCAATATCTTTGTTTATTTATAGTTTCTGTCACTTATGTACTCTAAATGCATGTAGATAGGGTAAGAGAAAATAGCCATATACCCATTTTCCAGAATCCTAGGGAACAGGGACTGAAGTAAAATACTGTAATGACATCTAAACTGCAAACCGATAATATTTTGGAATAAATCAATTAACTATTATCCATAAATTCTGGGAAATTAGCTATCATGAGATCACATGTAGTTTAATAGAGAGAAAACAACCACACCCATTTTCTAAGACCCTTGGGGTCAGAGACTCAAACAAAATATGAGGTGGACAACGAGATTACAGACCCATCATATTGCATAAAGAATTTAGTCTCCATTATTTATAGTGTCAGCGCTGTAAGCATAAGATTATATGGAATAATATAAAAGAAAATGGCCACACCCTTTTCTAAGACCCTGGGGGTCATTGGCTCAAACAAAATATCAGGTGCACAACTAGACTACAGACCCATCATATTGCAAAAAGAATTATGTCTCTATCATTTATAGTGATAGAAGAGCTATCCGGACAAAATTACATAGAATTTAATGACCACGCCCATTTTCTAAGACCCTGGGAGTCAGGGACTGAAACTGAATGTCAGGTGCACAACTAGACCATGGACCAAGTAAAATACCAAAAGAATTAAGTTTCTATCTCTAACAGTTTCAGAGGAGTTGTCCGGACAAGAATTGTTTACGGACAGACGGACAGACAGACAGACGGACAGACGGACAGACGGACGGACGCCGGACGAAGGGTGATCGCATAAGCTCGACTGGTCTGAGACCAGTAGAGCTAAAAAACAGCTTGATTCTAAAGTAAACAGAGTTACATCGTTTATACATAGAAGCAGCACCGGCCCTTCACTTTCTCTGACAGAAGATTGGAAGATTTAATACGTCACGATGCTGAAAACCCTGTGATTTGATTGGTTCGTGCTTCAAATTATACATGTACGGAACTGGGGCCCTCTAGCGTGAAAAATTTCAGGTGATCACTTAGAGCTATTCGCTCAAAAAACGAAAAACAAATAGAGAAATAAATAGAACTTCATCGATCAAAACTATTTTTAATTCATTAATTTTGTAAAAAAAAACAACAACAACAACATGTACTTCAATGATACTATGTACACATATTTTTTTTTTTTGCATCATAATTCATCGTATTATAATCCAAATGCATTGGAGGGGGGGGGGGGGGTGCTAGCTAGTCATACGCATGGCACGGAAGCACATGTTTTCTCATCATTATTATTTTTGGTTTTTTTTGGTCAGAAATGGCTTGATGTTCCTTTTCGTCTAATCGAGAGATGATCAGCCAAGTTGCAGCAAGTAAATCGGCTCACCTTGCTCACAAATTTTATAATCAACAACGCTGACGAATCTTCATTTTACTTTAATTTCTTTTTTTCTCTCTACCTCATGAGGTCGGTGGCATTGTTGAACTAGAAAATTTTGCGAGGGATCTGCATACCTCTTATAATCGAGTAGAACATATTCAATTATTAAAGTTTTACATTGAATTATTTAAAGTATATTTTAAATATATCCTCGTAATACGTATGAAGGTAAGCAAATGCATTTTACATAGATTATTTTCTTTTTTTCAGGGAAAAAAGGGGGCGATATGGAAGTACCGGTATTCAGATTAAAGTTTTCTCAAGGTTTCACAAGCAATTTATAAATATAAGATATTAAATAAAGTACATTAATTTATTGAAACGAGGCGCTTCCGTCCTGCAATCAGAAAAAGTAGCTGTATAAATATATAGAATGCATTTTATTTTCAGGGTTTCATTCTCTGAAATTGAGCCGGAGCGAAAATTCACATTTACTTATAAGTTATAGAAATTTCCGAGATATATATATACATTTTCCGATTCTTCATTTTTGGGGGTTAATTTCAGTATAGATACATGAGCGGATTTTGAAGGGGGCGCAAGGGGCGCACGCCCCCCTCCCCCCTAAAATTATCGAAGTTAGGTATTTTGGGGGCTTAACCTTTATGTGTATACTCAATTTCAGGCTGTTTTGAGTCGAATGTCGGAAACTTTTTGCTGGTTCGCTGTCGCTTGCCACCTTACTCAATTTAGATTAACTTCACACCATTTGCTAGGAATGACCATTTCATGCTAAAATAGCCAGAATTATAAAGTAATACTACATGCACCTTCCATACCTTTACTTTACTGTGACTATTTGGACGGTCTTTTTCTGACATATGTACTAAATGTACTAAGATTTTAGTCAACAAACATGTACTCTTGCAGCAAAGGGGATGTCATTTGGGTTGTGTACCCTAACCCTCTCTAAAACAATTTTAGAAAGTTGGCTGTTTCGCTTCGCTCGCCAGATATATTCAATGATACATAGTTTCTACGTTTTTTGTATGAATTATACATTTTCCGTTCTGGTGGTCAAAGGAACCCAAAACATGACTTCGTCCTGGACCCACTGGGGGAGGGAGGAAGCGGTCCCCAGACCCTTTGCCTTTTTGATATTCATGACGCCCTCCTAAACCCAAATATTGTATCCGCCCCTGAGATAACCCTAACCAATATATGGTGCAGTTCAGGCAGAAAATACTTTGTCCTACAGCATACTCCATTCCATAAATGATAATGACCACGATGATGGACGTAATTATTGTCTTCAACATACATTTTAGCTCAGTGGTCGGATAAAATCGCATGGATTAGAAATATATCAGAGAGGGGGAGAGGTTGTCTAGCTCGGTCATTTCAACTCATTTGGTCCATTTTATGAATATAAAAATATTATGCACAATAATCAGGAAAAAGGAAATGGGAGTCGCTCATAAAAAACTCGACCCAATCTATTCCCGCGCATGGGGGTAGCCCCTTTCCACTTTCCTTATTCTTTTGAATTTTACTTTACATTTGATCTTTTATCGTCACTAAAGGACTAGGTGCGCTAACCCTTCATATCGGCCCTATAATTTCTTAAAATATTTTTGATAAACGAATTATTAATTATCATTTTTTTGCAAATAGAGAATAAGTGTCTTAATTTGTGAATTGTTACGGGTATGCAACACACAGCAAGTGCATTTATCGTACATGTAATGCGCGTTGGCTGTGTGTTGCATTCCCGTATCAAAACACAAATTATGACATTTATTCTATATATATATGCACCACAGTTGTCTGTTTTATTCTTGTTTTCTGAAGTCGCGTTTTTCTAGGTAACAACGTGACGTAAATATTCATGTCACCGCGGGTACAGTTTGCCGATTGGAACAGCCGTCGCGGCATGTTTCTTTAGATCTTATGCATTGTGACGCCACGAGCGTTTTCATGCGAAATACAAGCACGTTCCTTTCAATAGTTTCATCTCAGGGAATTACAATGGTTGTGCATATATAGTTGAATGTTTGAGAAAATACCGCGTCACAATTTTAAATCCCCGTAACGTCACGCGCGTGATGTATGACGTCATGTGTTGACGTCATTTACCCTGAATGACGCAAAAATCATCGTATTTTACACACAAATCTTCAAAATTCATCTATGCACCAGGCCTCGCCCACGAATTTTTTTATGCAAATTAAAAGGCCGATCAGAAATCCATCGATTGACACAAAAATATTTATGGGCAAGGCCTGGATTACCACTTGATTTCATAGTTTTGTATCGAAATATCGCTCATTTATTGATATTTTCAATGATTTAAGCGTATTTAGACGTTTTGAGTGACATATTATCAGTATAGGACTGTGAAATGAAAAAAAGCTTTCATGATTTGGACTCACCATACATTTGACATTTTATAAACTTGAATAATATGGATATATAAACAACTTTGAAAATAGGGCCGAAATGACAGGTTACCGCACCTACTCCTTTTCAAACGTAAAGAATTACACAGAAAATGTTACGAAATGGTTCTCGGTATGATAAATTCGTTATAGGGTTTATTCCTGTCATACTTCCTACTCAAAGTACCTTGAGTAGAAAGTATGACAGGAACAAACCCTATAACTAATAAAGGATAACTATAGGAGCTTATTCGTTCTTTATTCAAAATAAAGGGAAGATATGTTAAAAAATATGATTTTGAGATGTTCCCTGAAGCTCACACAAAACGGCTGGACATCAAACTTGAAAGAACTTGATATATTCTGTCTTATGTTTCTCTTTATAATATATAAGAATATGCCATCAAATTCTCTGTTTCAGTTTTTTTTAATTTCACTTTATATCTGCAAGTACAAGTTATGTGTAAAATTGCAAAAATATGCTTTTTAAATGGTCCCTAACATATTTGGCAATATCATTTGGCTGTCTTTTTCTGGATAGATATATGCCTACGAATATGATATGCTATAAACAATAAATATACGAGCACGTTCATCCTTTATGAGGCCTTCTTTCATAATAAAGGGCAAATATGCTAAAAATATGATTTTGAGATGTTCCCTGAAGCTCACAGAAGCGGTCAAAGTTGTACAGAACTTGATATATTCTGGCTTATGTTTCATTTTTCACTGTATGAACATGTCATCAAATTCTCTATTTCAGTTTTTTTATAATTTCAATTGTACTGATAAAGACAGAGTACAAGTTATGTGTAAAATTGCAAAATATGCTTTGAGATCGCCCCTGATATATTTTCACGTTTGAATTTTGCTGTCTTTTTCTAGAGAAATATATACTAACAAATATATTATGCCGTAAACAAGAACCATAAGGACATATTCATCCTTTATGATGTCTTTATTTCAAGATATGGGGCAAATATGTTAAAATATCATTTTGAGATGTTCCCTGAAGCTTACACAGGCGGTCAAACTTCCACAGAACCTGATATATTTTGTCTTATGTTTCTCTTTTCAACATATGATAATCCTATCAAATTCTCTATTTCAGTTTTTTTATAAATTGCAATTATAATGCAAAAAATCCTGTTTTTCTATGAAATCATATGGAGAAAACAAGGAAATCTTTGAGATGGTCCCCTCGAAAAACTAAGCGGTGAAATTGAATCATTTTTCACCAAACTCTTGTATATAAGTAAATGACATTATGATATGAATTTAATCAAAATCTCTATTTCTGTTTTTGAGTCATCTTATTGTCCAGGGCCTCGTTAAACTTGAACAATTTACCCAAAATTCCATAGGCTTCCTCACCCTTTGATTATAAAGTATGCATATATTCAATTTATTTGGTTTGGAAAGGGGTTCTTCATTTATTTTCTGTAAAAGTATTCTTGAGTCATCATTTGTAAACAATATCATGAATATTGCAAGTGCATTTTTCTTTAATCTTGCAAGAAGATTGCCAACATGGCATAGATTTAATCATCATAAGAAACTTAATTACAATTTACATCAAGGCATTGTTTCTTCATTTCTCTCTACGACCTTGACCTTTGACCTACGACCATAATTTTGCCATCATAATCCACACATATATTAAGTCTGAATAATGTATGATAAAATTATTGTTCTGTGGAGCATACCATTGTTCAAAAACTGAGACACGCACACTCATTTACAAATAAATGATTACGGGTACAATTATACCTCTGAAATATGACATTGTAGGGATTAAGTATACTGTCAGGTTATAGAACAGATTCTTTCATTATTAGTACCTGCCAATCAGCTTGAGAGCAGCCCTCCATGATGAGCAAAGATCCATGGGTAAGCGGAATTTTAAGTCTTTCTGAGTAAGTATAGTCGTATGTTCCATCTGGTGACTGAAATACAAAACAGACTTCTTACGTAGGAAATGATATCACTGTGTAGCATCGAGTGACTTGAGTTGGTGAAACAACGAACACAAAATGGAGGCATACCGCTCGTTTGGAGGAAAGAAAACAGGTACTGTGATGGTTATTTTGATTCAATTTTATCTTTTCATAGCCAATGTACTTGTAAGAAATGATATTTTGATGATTCTTTTTTTGTCAATCAAGAAATCATTGTAGTTTTTACAAACATTCTGACTATAGGAATGTCGTGGTCGGATCATGTCAAACACTATGTTTTAGTGGATTCCACACACATATCTACAGCTTTTGTCACAATGTTTGTAAAAATAACGGCGTTTTACTTACTAACTACTACCATGATTGTAAAAGTATCAGTTAAGACAAAGATATAGGCTATAAAAAGATAAAATTTAATGAAAGCAATTTTTGCAGTTCCCGTTTTCTTTCCTCCAACTGAGCTTTTTATTTATTCGTGGTTTCACCAACTTAAGTCACATGATGCTACACAGTGGATATATTGTTTGGTATTTCATATATAATCCTTTCCGAAAAGAAGATGACATTCCTTTGAACAGATATCTGGGTCATTACGGAAGATCGCAAATACTTCTAACCAAGACTATATGAACATGTTCTCGCGCACTCTTGGATTGTTCTCTATTGTTATGACGTCATCAATATACTTGGGCAGAAAATGTGCCAAAGTTTTGAACAATGGTTTAGGTAGGTGACTAAATGAAAAATCAGAACGGACACGCTGCACACGCAGCATTTGCGATCTTGCGTATTCCTGTCAAAATGTAAAATTCAGAATTATTATATACGTAAACCTACCGAGAAACTTGAACTGGTTCTTTTGAAATATTTCCATGATAATTAATATAGCGTATACCTATTTGATTTAATATGGTACCAGACAAAATTGTTTGTTTATATAAACATTTATCAGTTTTGTTAACCTTACATTTATAATGACACTTAAGTCGTATACTATTATAAAATAACTTAAAATTTCAGGCATAAACGTCGCCTGCCCATAAGTTTGACCTCAAATGTGTGTCCTTGACCTAGAAGATGCATAATATTTACCTTAATTAAAATTGACTTTTAATGCAAATTACATTCATTACAAATTTGTTTATCTATGGCATAATAACAAAGCTGAGGTCACGAATTTTTAAGGTGTTTCTCACATATGATACTTTTTCGTGGTATTGTTTCATTAATGACATAAAATGAGATATCTGCCTCAGATAAGTGATGCAAGTCAAAGAGAGCAGCAATAATCAAAATCAGAGTGAACATTTCCCGAGAGACGATACATTAAATTGTCTCAACCAGGGCTGCCATCTCCTCTTCGAGCTTCCTCTTCATTGGCAGATATATCACAAGTACAAAGACTTTGGTAGCAAAGATCACGAAATAATTTTAATGACTATTCTTGCTTTTTTCAATTTAATGATTTTGCTTCTTTTATTTCTAATACATTTTTATCAGAGAATAATTTTGATCTAATTTCCTTCATAATTTTAAAATAATTTTAGATGGTTTTAGATTTAGAGTAAACAAACAAATTTTAATTGCATGTAGATTTTGAATAACTTCTGCACCTCTGATTACACAGTGAACATGAAGTACGAAATGTAATTTCAAAAGTTGTCAATAGATTATACATTGAGCAAGCAAGCTCTGCCTAAGCATGATGTGTGTTGATTCATTGAAGGACAATACTTTATATGGGGGTGGACATGGGGGTATCCCTCTCACCCCCTTACCTCCCTCCCCCTTCCTCCCCTCTCCCTTTCACCCTGTCCACCCCCTCTTATATAATAGTCACTGAAGTAATATCTCAGAGGCAGCTATATGGTGCCTCAACAAGACATAACTATATATATATATGTCCTCTCCATAGACCATGCAGGTACAGTCTCATTGGCAAAAATACTGTACATGTACCTATTTTAGTGCTACCAAATTTAAGCGGAAACTGGGCAAAAATGGGCAAATTGATACATCGATCAGTGTAATTATTATCCTAAATTTATTTTCCCCTTTTCACCCTATAAACAGAGGGGCATGCAAATTCAAGATGAGACATTAAATACACAATGTCCCCATCATGTCCAAGTGATAAAATTTTTCTATATGACAGTGTTGAATTTTAAGTTACTCTTACTCACTTGTGGAGGTTTCTTCCTAAATTCAAAATTTCTAGTATCTCCAAACGACAAAGATGCTATCGTTGGTTCTGGACCTAGAGAAGATTCGTCGTCAGAATGCCATGCTACTGAGTCATGTCCATCTCTGTACATGTTTGCCAACATCGAGTTGAACTTTACTCCCGTTATTTCCTCGAGCCGGTCTTTTAGGAGTTTGAGAGATCCTAACCACTGTAAATAAATGGAAATGAATTCTCATAACAAGCTATTTGACAAACATGTGTCTGGAAGGTATATTGATGCCACATAAATTGCATAATTTTTCTTGAAAAATCAGTCAAACTACAAAAACATAGAATAGCTACATGTCTGAAACATTACTTATTCAAGTGACAATTAATGAATTATGGAATCACAAGTAAAGTTTAATTCTCAACAGTTTAACCCCCCCCCCCCACCCCCTCCACTTCTCCACAACCACACACACATATCTGTATAGGTTAGAAGGTAATTTGAAGTTTTTTCATGTATGAATAAGAAGTGGACAGAGTGTCAGCAAAGTCTCTAATTATTATTCATGTAGTAACTTCATATTACCTTCTAACCGACTTAGATGGCAACTACCCCGTTGTCGTAGTGGTCAGCAAGCCCGGTTATCATGCTGAAAAATATGCTGAAGGTCTCAAGTTCACGCCGTGCTCATGCCACATATTTTTCAAGTATACAATACCAGGGAGTAAAATTGGCTGCAGGACTTAGGGGCCAGCTGGGCCCCTAGAAAATGAAATTTAGGGGCCCAGCTAGAAAATTAGGGCCCAACTTTTTTTTAAGGGTGCAGAATTCATTTTAAGAAAAAGTTGAAAAAATGAGGATTTAAGGGCAAATTCCAGTGGGAGTCGGATCCCATCCCTCCCCACTCACCTGAAAAACAAGGATTTGGGGACACATTCCAGCCAGGGATTCTACTCCTCCTCCCTCCACTCTGAAAATTTTCGGCAATTCCAGGGGGTCCCAACCCTGTGAGTTCGCACGTGATTGCAACTCGGTTTGAAGAAAATGTGTAGGATAAAATATGGTTGCTGATTGCTATTAAACTAATAAATAAAGGTGTAAATCCTTTGTTCAACAAATGCCTGATGTCTTATTTTCATTTTTTTAATATTCAAAGAGTCTTTTAAGTCGTCTGCTATTGATCACCTTATCATACTGGTAACATGATCACTTTTATCCCATTGTTAGCCACTCGAGAACTCCCTACTGTAGCCAGTCATGCAAAACGGATTTAAATCTACTTTTAAGGTGTGAATACCGGTAAGTACTCACTCAACGGAGTATAGAGAGAAGACGTGTTATGTAATTGAAAACTGACTTAGCTTAAATGTTGCCATCTAATTGCCATAGATGCTGTAAAAATTATTTACCATAAAAAAAATAGTACATTTAAAACTGAAATTATGAATATTTCTGGTGCAGATATCTAGTATGCAATATATGCATATTCATGATACTGGTAATGACCCTGCAATTCATTGTTCATTTTGCATAAAAATTTACCTAAATAGGGCATGACTTCTTTCAATGTACCAATGCTATTTTCTCGTGAGATTGATTAAAATTAGATGATTCACTACTTGTGTTGGCATATCTTTTTTGAACAGTATCCCCCTCCCTACTTTCTCCCTCTTTTTAAAAATTCATCTTTTAAAATTTGGTTTGGATAGGTTTGAAAGCAGTTGGAGTTATCATTGGAAAATCAATATTTGAAGTCTGTTTTCTTCTTTCACGGTCCTAACGTATGATCTTATAATTGAAACAGAAACTGATAGGTACCTTACAATTAGCCAGTATATATCCATTTCTTATTTGATTAAATGGAATTTCTCCAAGTTATCACCTGGAAATTTGAAGTGAAACTGATTGACTCTGAGGTTCAAAATTACCCAAAAAGGGAATGACAGATAAAGTAATTAAGCTCTTTTTTAAAAGATATTAAATCAGTGGCGGATTCAGGGGTGTGTGGAGGGATGTCTGCCCCCCCCCGGGCACTGACCCAAAATTTTCCAGAAAGAGGTATATTTTGGCCCATTTTCAGTAAATATCGGCAAAATTTTCCCCTTCACCCCCCCCCGCAAAAGGGGCACTGGATCCGCCACTGTAAATGTATAAGAATAGATACCCTGCAAAACCAGAACTTTCGTTAATCAAGTAATATTAATATAAGCATAAATGAAGCATTTCTTGCTTTTAGGCAAATTTTTAATTTGTGGTCCCAATTCAGTCCAACATCAGCTAACTTTGGCCGACATTGAAAACATACATTTTTCACAGTCAAAACAAACTGGAAGCAGTTCATTATTCATACATGTACAATGCCTTAAAGTCCATGATATATACATGTATACAAGGAGGTATTATAAAATTTCATTCCATCGAAACATACCTCAGTGTTTGGTTCATGTGTCAGCCCTGAGTAGGAGTATGGGAAATCACCGTACCAGGCGGTTAGACGTGGTTGGAGGAACGATTCACCGGTCTTTTTGTCGACATCATTCCTCTGTCTCCAGGGTATATTGTGGTATAAATCATCGTACAAATCATTGGCTTCATCAGGATCTATAAACTGAGGAAAGAATCTTAACCTGAAAATTCAAATACGAAAGTATATTAATCACACAATTGTTTCTAGAAAATGTTTTAGAAAACAAACAAAATTGTAATGTTTAGTCAAAAGTCATACACTCTTCGTGGATAATGCAAAGATTGAGCTTCCACCCAACAATGACACTAACCTCTACTTTCCTTAAATATGTATATACTCAGACTTGAGAGAGATGGGAGGAGGTGGGCACGTCATTGAGGGTTGTTGCATAGCGTCAAGCTTCTGTAGCTTGTTCAGATTCACAGTAACTTTTCAAATATTCCAACTGCTGGAAATCCAACCACCCTCCTCCCCTTTTTTCGCAATATGTGCATGCATACATTCAGACAAACAGACATGATAAAACTTAGCAGTACTTATTTAAGGAGAGCGATATCGCCTAATGTATCGGGTACAGTATAAATATACGGTAGGGTAATCTGTGGCGTCAATATTATAATGTCAAAATGTCTCCAGTAAGATGATATGCAATACCCCATGTTGGCCTATCGTAAACATTTTACAAATATATAATTATGAAGAATTGAAAAAAAAAAATTCTGCTGGATTCTCTGAATATATTTTCAAAAGCCATAACATTAATTATGAGGGAAATTATGAGTTTCAATATTCATGATATAAATGTATTAGGCTAGCTTCCAAGTTAAGTTGTGAAAATGCAATGATTAAGGTAGAAATAATGCACATTAGTTATATTTGGTGTCAAAATTTCCTTCTTGCTGGCCTGCATTCAAACCAACTTCTAAGTGTCCTTACTACTAAAACAAAATTTAAGACAAGAACAAGTTCATGTAGTATAATATGTTACATGTAAGTACTCATTCAATGTACTACGATATATATTCTCTTTTGCTTCTAATGTTTCACAAACTTTTGTACTATGAAGGTAGGTTTTGGAAAAAGAATTTTTTCAATAGGGTCATTTTTGGAGTTACCTCCCCTTGGTAGAGAAAACTTTAAAAATTAATTGCAAACAATCTAAACGGTGAACTTTAAATTTTTCAGTGAAATCTGATAAATATGAATTTTTTTAGAAATTTTTCATCCACCCATATTTGAGCCCCCATCATTTTCTTGAAAAATATGGCTGAAATATTAGTTTTTCCCATAAACTTCAATGTAAACTCTGAGGGCCCTTAACTCTTATGGGAACTTACTTTTTACAACAACAAAAATTGGTGAACAATTTTTGATAAATTTATATATCATACCTACACCAGGGATCATTTTGGGGCGCGATTTTGCGAGATTCTCGCATCTTTTTCTCAAAACTCGCATTGATTTTACTTGGATGAGAGAACTCTCGCATACATCAACATCGAGTCTTTTTTGTTCCAAGGTTTTTCTATGCATTATATGTCCGCGAGATCGAAAATAAAATGACAGTGTCGTGTCTGCAAAAACAAATTTACCCATTGACTGACCACTTTTTAAAGTTAAAATGACATGATAATTTTACGGACGAACGCATACACAAGTACAAAGTACCTGTACGTAAATAAGGTACGTATTAAAGTGGACATTGGAGATTTAAGGAGGTATTGAACACTTGGACGCCAAATTCAATTTTTCTAAAAATTTCTGAAATTATATATATCTTGTCTGTCCTTGACTATACAAACTTACATTTGATTCTATCCACAGGAAAATTTTCTACGAGACTTTGAAATATGCATTAGTCGACGTTTTCGTGAATTTCTTGATGACGTCACAATATTGAAAGTGTCATTCCAGTTCTCGTAAACCTATTGGAAATTAATTTTGATTTAACTTCCAAAATAACCATAAATATATTGCACTTACGTATGGAAAAGATAAAATTAATTGTGTTTTAAACATTGGCAGGATACTTGAATAAAAGATGACACTGTCGCTAAAAAATTGCAATTTCGGGCCAATTTAATGTAGTTGCTAGTTAATTATTAGGAATCCTGTGGATGAATCTTTGTCAGAAACTATCAAAATTATCCAGAATGTCCAGAGATGATTTCATGATTAAATGGGAAAAATTGAATTTAAGATTAAAATATTACAAGGCTTTATATTTTCCAATTTTTTCTTCCAAAATCGTCCATTTTCAATGAAGTGACATCCACTTTCCAGTAACGTAAATTTGTCAACGAATACACTGTAATGAAGCTTTAATTTTCTATTTTATACATGCTAAGTTTCAATACAATACGTTTATTAATAATGTTTTTATTGCATTTTGAATGCGAAGGTTTGTGACGCCATTTTTTCCCGATTACGTCGAAATGACGTCGTGGTTTGCTCATGGATAAAACTCCCAAAGTCCTAAATTTCGAAAATCGCCATAGTTTCTTCAAATGACGCCGGAAATTATTCAAACTTCCTCAGGATACTAAAATGCGTATATCAATAAAAGTATCAAATATTTTAAGGGAGTTAAGACTGTACTTTTCCTAGGAAGCGAGAAAGCAAATTGTGCCGCCGCCATCTTGGTGTTCAAACCCTCCTTAAATAAGGCGCAGAAAAGGATAAAAAAGCATGTTGGAGAAAAATCAATATTGTATCATAATAGAAAAAAAAACCTCTCGGATGAGCAGATCCCTACGTTACAACGTAAATACGAGAGATATATTTAAAAGCCGAAAATGGACACGGTCATCGTAGAATGATGTGCACCAGGGTGCAGCGAGTTGCCGATTTAACGGGCCATTTTTGATCGGAATGGGACAACGTCGCATGGCCTTCCCTGTCCTGTAAATTGTCCAAGTGATGAGTTCGACTTCTTTCCCCTTTTACGAGAATTATTACTGAATGGTGTCCTACTACGCTCCGTCTACGACATACTTATGTACTGGGTATAACATCCACAGGACAGACGAATACCTATGACGGTGTAGAGAAAGCCACGCTTATTACTTTGTATATACCTGTCACCTGTATAATTAGCATTTACTGGTTTGTTTTGAAAATTGATTAACTGGTGACTACAATCAGCGTAATGCGTAACGTAATACACAACTGGTGATTTTGTATTTCATCTGGAGGAATCTGGAGGATTTTGGTTTTTGATCGGGAGGACTATTTTCGATCGGGAGGATCCTTGTTTCGTCAGGAAATTTCGTCCTCCTGCTAGGGAACTATTCACATGTATGTGCATCAGTAATACCTTATATGTCATTATATTATATTATTCATGTAGATAAAAGAATAGAATATTGATGACGTGTTCATGGCGTCTTATTTTCACAAATCAAACTCCTAAATACCTCAGAAAATGACCCTTGATGCAAAGAAAATAAAACAGGGTATACAGTGTACTTTAAGATCTGTACATATTATAATTAGAACATATTTCAGATATTCTCTCATTGCTTTTCAAATTCTCTCATTCAATTAAAACGAGTGAGAGAATTCTCTCATGCATAGCAGCAGCCAGAATAATCCCTGCTACACTACCCACCTTTAATTAGTACCAACCTATAAAGTGAAGATTTTTGTTCCATTGTTTTGAAATTAATCTGAAGATTAATCATTCTGCTATCAATTGAACTGAAGTAAATTTTTCGGCTAAATTTTCCTTTTATTATCTTTAGAAATTTTCCCCCCAAAAAGTCAATTTTCAACATGAAATTTTTTTTTAAATATTCTTAAAAATTTTTCATTTTTATATTAAGATAAATGATGCAAGTAATATATTGAAAATTTTCATGCATTTAAAAGCTCAGAGGAGAAAATAATGGGATGAGCTTTTCATGAAATTTCTAATGTTTATACTGCCTGGACACTTATCTATGGTGGGTAGTGTAAGTCATAAGTTTAGAATACAAGAAAGGAGGGGAACTCCAACAACGTAATGGAATTAAAACACTTCAAACATCAGGTCATGGGGAATTGTATTACCAACTCCACAATGCAACATGAAATAAGTGTAGAAAGATCTCAATAAATGGGTGAACCAATTATCCCTCATTATAGATCTAATTCCTTAAAGGATTCTCAGTATGTTTTGAAGTACATGTAAGGGGCTATTCTGAAAGAAAATAGGGGATGAACATTCAAGATTTTTTTAAAACACATTTCCCATAAGAAGTTGAGAAAATTTTGCTCAGTGGATATGGTGACAAATTGCAAGTTGCCAGTAGTGTTGTAACCACAGGTGCTCGTGAACATGGTTTATTAATTCCAATTAAATTTGTTCAGATAATCTCTGTCAGTCAATAATGTATCCCGAGATGGTCCCCGGCGTTTTACTCTGCATGCCCTATAACACTTCATAGAAAACCCAAGGACCATCTCGGGATACTTATTGCCTGATTATCCATGTCCACAAGCACCTACATGTATGGTTGTAACCATAGTTGCCAACATCGGCAGCGGTGCTAAGATATCCAAGTAGCCGACTAACGATTCTGTTGTCGATTAATCAGAGTTAGTACACTTCTTTGTAAAATGTTCTCTCTTCACGCAAAACACTAGAAAGAGCAGGATGTATAAATGTATCTCTATCCAGGCAAATGGAGACATGTCAAAGTTTATTTAAAAATTGTGCTGAAAGTCTTACGGAAATAAATGTAATGTACTGTACTTCTCAATTAACGTTAAAAATGTTAAAAGTTTGACAAATTAAAGTACTTTCAAAGTACATTGTACTCTTCAATTGTGTCTGATGATCAATTGTGTCCGATAATCAATAGTGTCCGATTTTACAACCCTGCTTACATCAGTAAAAGCATACTTTAGGTGATCTGTATAAAAGAATAACAAACGCTAACAATTAATTTGCTTTCAAGATTTTGAGTTTGATTAGCATATTTTCAACAAGAGGGTAAAACGCAAGAATTCTTTTGATTATATATCTTTGACTATAAATAAATATCATGTAAATTTTACCTTGAAACACCGGATGGTTCAGTGCTAATATCATAAACACCAGGTTTCCTGAAAAAGTTACAGTAAATCCAAACTGTTATAGAAAACGTTTAAGTTTTCTAATGAGTCCTCTGGCGAAAAAGAAACATTGTGACCAAAATACATGTATTGGCAATAATGAAAAACAAATCTAGTATAACTGCAGATCCAGATGGGATATTAGTACATGTACATGTAGCAAGTTTATGAAAAATTTTCTTGAAATTTCAACTTTTTTCAGGGCAGATTTTACAGATAGGTTAACTGTGTAAAATGTATGAGAATACAAACAGGTCAAAGGCAGATCTTATCATCTCGAGGGTTAAAACGCATTATTTCACTTTTTGACTTCTACCGGTAAGTTGATCCAACCTTTCGCATCTTGCTAATTTAATTAAATTTGTTAGATTTGTTTTGTGTGTACTACATGTACACGTAGTATACATGTATAACCTTTAAGATCTAAGGTATCACTTTTTATTTCATTTTTTTTTCTGTTTCTATGTACTTTAAACACATAAAGACTTACATGTATATTCAGTGTTCTAGGATTCAATTACCAACTACCCAAGGTAAGTGAAAATTGAGGTCGGGTAACTGAAAAACTGAATGCTACTTACCTGTTGGTATGTGAATTTTGAAGCTGTGCCCTTTACACTTTCCAATAGTTTATAACAACCAGAAGTCTCTGACGAGACTGTAGCTCTCCTGGTTGTTTTTTTCTAAAACATCAATTTCCTTTTTTTTTTAAACCAAGACCATAGGGAGCAGGCACTCTAACAAATTATAAGTAGCATGACAAAACTACATATCCATTAGACTGCAACTATAAAAGCACTCATATAATTCATAATATCCAAGATAAAGTATTTCAAAAAAGAATGCCACACCCATTTTCCAAGATCCTAGGGGCCAGGGGCTGCTAGCTCAAATGAACTATCAATGACACATCAAGACTACAGATCCATAATATTGGATAAAGAATTAACTCCCCATCATTAATAGCTTTAAACGGGTAGAAAGCACAACTATATAGGAAAAAATTACCACACTCATTTTCAAAGACCCTGGGGGTATAGGGCTAAAACAAAATATCAGGTGCCAAATAGACCACAGACCAATCATTGCAAAAAGAATTAATTCTACATCATTTGTAGTGTCAGAGGAGTTGCAATCACAAGATTACATTGACTTATATAGGAGGAAATGACCACACCCATTTCTGAGACCCTAAGGGTCAGGGGCTAAAACATAATATCAGGTGCACAACAAGATCACAGACCCATCATATTGCAATAAGAATTTAGTCTCCATCATTTATAGTGTCAGAGGAGTTGCGAGCACAAGATTATATAGAGTTATATAGGAGAAAATGACCACACCCATTTCTATGACCCTGGGGGTCAGGGGCTCAAACAAAATATCAGGTGCACAACCAGACCACAGACCCATCATATTACAAAAAGAATTAAGTCTCCATCATTTATAGTGTCAGAGGAGTTGCGAGCACAAGATTATAGAGTTATATAGGAGAAAATGACCACACCCATTTCTAAGACCCTGGGGGTCAGGGGCTCAAACAAAATATCAGGTGCACAACAAGACCACAGACCCATCATATTGCAAAAAGAATCAAGTCTCCATCATTTATAGTGTCAGAGGAGTTGCGAGCACAAGATTATATAAAGTTATATAGGAGGAAATGACCACACCCATTTCTATGACCCTGGGGGTCAGGGGCTCATACAAAATATCAGGTGCACAACAACACCACAGACCCATCATATTGCAAAAAGATTTAAGTCTCCATCATTTATAGTGTCAGAGGAGTTGCGAACACAAGATTACATAGAGTTATATTGGAGAAAATGAAAACACCTATTTCTATGACCCTGGGGGTCAGGGGCTCAAACAAAATATCAGGTGCACAACAAGACCACAGACCCATCATATTGCAAAAAGAATTATGTCTCTATCATTTATAGTGTCAGAAGATTTGTCCGGACAAGATTACATAGAATTTAATTACCACGCCCATTTTCTAAGACCCTGGGGGTCAGGGACTGAAACTAAATGTCAGGTACACAACTAGACCTTGGACTAAGTAAAATGCAAAAAGAATTAACTTTCTATCTCTAACAGTTTCAGAGGAGTTATACGACCAGAATTGCTGACGGACAGACGGACAGACAGACAGACGGATGGCCGGACGGACGCCGGACGAAGGGTGATCGCATAAGCTCGACTGGTCTGAGACCAGTAGAGCTAAAAAACTAAAATAATTGCCTCTAAGTACAAGATAATATTTTTGCAGTGCATCCTGTATTTTAAGTTTGATATTTATTTCTGGACATGAAAATTCATTTTGATGGTAATGGCTAGGATGAGCCATAGAATACCGGTACATTTGTGATAACATTCCCTCTTTATTCTGACTGAAACTTTTGTGTGGGCAAATTAGATTCCTTGCAGGGTAAGCACATTTTTGGTTGCACTTACCTGTTGGTAAGCAGTATTTAAATAAAATCCTAGAACACTGTTTATGAATTATGATGAGTTGAATGTAATAAAGAGTGTGAATTTGTTTACATGTGTACTTACGATATCACTTGTTCTGGAGGAGCTGATTTTGCTTCCTGCAATGACAGAAATGTCAATTATAACACTTGAACATGTTGAAAGTATACTATAGAAGCATGCACTACATCAAAACATACTGTGAAATCATTATTTTTTGTAGGGGCTCAATTTTCGTGATTTTTCGTGGATAGCCTCATCAACAAATGTACAGCCCTAATGAATAATTTGTACATAAAGCAAGAAATTGAAACAAATAATGACAAAACAAGCATGCATTTGTTACAGGCAATTGCTGTATAAACACCTTCCAACATGGACACGTACGTTTGCAATGTTTGTCATCACTGTTTTTACAACTGTTTGTCACAAACCCACCTTGGGACTTTCAAGCCCTTCAACTATCTGGGCCGAATACCATTCGTGAAAGTTTGATTTCACAACGTAAATCCATGAAATTATGTCCCCACGAAAATACTAAATCTCACAAATCCACGAAAATTGCACCCCCCCCCCCCCCACACAAAAAAAAAAGATTTCACAGTAATATACATTTATTGCCCTGTTAGGAGGAAGACATGAAAATTTGTTCATCCTAGGAAAATCAATCTTACTCAACATAGAATAATCAGGAGCTGGCTTATACAAGTTCCTCTTGTTACCAGTATTATCCTTACCCTACTGTATGTTTACTCTGAATTATATTTTGAATACTTATTGTTTAAACCAACGTAGAATATGGGAATCTGAGTTCTAAGCTCAAATATTTCCTACATGTACATGTGAATTTTTTATTTCCTGCCATCTTAATTTTATAAGAGAAAGATTATATGAAAATAAATTACTCTTTGCATATCAACCAAAAAAAAAAAATCCTATTCCAACTTCAGAATTAAGCTTACAATACAAAACCACCCGAGACGAGAAGAGTTAACCCAGTAACGTCCCGTTGATTATGCTACTTCGTAAACAATATATGTATATACATACTTTACCAAAAATTGTAAATAAATTTAAAACTTCTAAACAAAAATAGAGTAAAGCATATACTTCAATTAGATGTAAATGGCAATATCCAACTGTAATCTCAGCTCCGCAGCAACAGAGACGAAAGTTTTTGAAAGCATTATGCATTATAAGCGTACATTCTCATTCAGCATATTTTATCATTAAGTAAGTGTAAACGTGTTACCATCATAACTGCAAGCTTTGCCTTTGCAGCGAGCTCGCTATGAAGCACTTTGTTTTGTTACTTTGACCAAAATATCATTTCATGTAAAATATGCTCACTTCTTCTGGTTTTTCATAGACAAACTTTTTCTGAGAACCTGCTGCTTGGTCTATATTTTTCCCTAACCATGCTGGTCCCACGGGAGCTTTAGGCTTATTCCTGTCTGAACGCACATTTGACGGGACAGCCCAACCACCTTGTACGCGAGACCGTTTCTTTTTGTCAGAGCTCATTGAACCCCGTAGGTGTTGACAGTCGGAAATCACAAACCGAAACTACAACAGCTACCTGGTGGTGAGTTTCGAATGAAGTATTTCGTGACGAGACGTTTCGCAATTTCTGTTAATTGTATAAATCCTGAGAATAAGTCCACATGCTTTAAATTTGCTACTCCAGATAAAATGATTTAAGTATAAAATTCCAAAAGATATAAAATTAAAGCGAATACCAACAAAATAAGACTTGAAATTACCTTGGAGAACAAGTACTTGGATCGAATAAGCACGACTTGACTCGAATAAATTGCGCGTTAACTCTGATTATGTCAAAAAGACTGATCCTAAGAAAAGTAGAGAATAAGAGTTTTTGAGTGTCAGATATCATTATTGGAGTATGTGTCTTATTTTTAATCTTATCTGGTAACAATTTGAAACCCATTCATGATACTGTACTGGTATTGGAACAGTTTCCGGACGATTTTGACGGTTTTTCGGGGATAACTCCTCCGTCCATCAATGGAAAAAATTCAAATTTCTCTCAAATAATGCTATGCCCTTCCCACAGATACTCATGTTGAAAGAAAATATTAAATATCTCAAGAAATATGGTTTCTAGACCGATTTTATGACCCTATATTTTGGCCATTTTTCGCAAATCACTGGAACAGTTTCCGGACACCTGGTTTTAAATCTGTCAATCTCAATCAATTTCAGCCCAAACTGGATGAGTTTTGGATATTGTTTTCTTCAATCTTTTCTACAAATGACTGTGTTAAAATAATTTTGAAAATAGAACCAAAACTTCTCAAACCACGTATATTAAAATAGTATGTTTCTTGGTGACTTCCCCCAGTGCGCGATATTAAACGGGGCAGAAAGAGGTAAAAAGGTGGTGTGATAAAAGCATCTTAGATGCAAAATTTTGTTTATATGATTCGTGATTTGAATTCTGCATTTAAAAATCTACAAAATTGTCACAAAATTTTGAAAATAATTTCTTTCAAAGTACTTGAAAAGGGCGACTGTCCGGAAACTGTTACTGTCCGGAAACTGTTCCGACACCAGTACTGGTCGAGCAGACAATAGATGATTTTCACATTAAAATACCACAGTTGACTTGTATTTTACACATCTTATTTTGTAAGACCTGATATCACAAAATTTGACGTATCTTTTAACTGTCGTATCTGATTTATGACATCACACCTAGAAATAACGTCAAAAGTAGTGATGTCGGGTCTTGGAATGTCTATAATTCAAGTCAAACGGGAATATGAAGAAGGTCTATTTGACCCCTTCCAATTCATGAATTGCGGGAAAAAATGCAAAATTTTGTGACATCACAATGCTTTTACCTCAGACAAACAAGCTTTGAACCTCGGTCAAACATCAAAATTGCATTGTGACGTCATGGAATTTCTCAAATTTTTCCTGCGTTCGGAAGGGTCTTCGCAGTTTTTCGTAAAATACTCAGCTTCTTTATGTCCATATTTTAAACTTTGTACAAATAATGCTTCACCCTTTATACAGATGCCTATGTAAAAATAATTTTGAAAAATTGATCTACAAATGCTGATTTGAGGTTATTTTATTACCTCTCTGAAAAAGCCATTTCTCGCAAGTTAGGGTGGGTCTAATGTCCTGAATGACCTGAAAGTCCTGATTTAGGTGAAATTAAAGAATGATGGCTGTAAAACCAATGCAGTAATGTTTTAATACTATGTTCAGGCATTTAGTGACCTTTAAAAATATTTATAAATTATCTTGACAGTTGTTGTCCCGTTGAGACCATATATATCAAGATCGCGCCGAAGAAATGGAAATGACCTGAATTTTGATACACCTGGATGATCATGCAATGTGCGCTAGAGTGTACCTTTATATCTGTATAGATGTATGTGTTTCAAATAAAAAAGAAATTATTTTAATATATAAGTACAATGTATATGTTTATATGTGGTATCATAGATATGATCTTCAGACAATTTGAATATGTCGACACGACTTGAGAAATGGAATGACCTGAATTTGAAATGACCTGAATTTGAAATGACCTGAATTTCAAGTTACTACGGTACGTAGTAGGAATTACCGAAAAGACAGTACATTTGGGGGTTCTGTCGGCTTGGGTATTATTAAAGAATCAAGCCTAGATTTTCACTTATTTAAGATGGAAAATGACATTTGGTATTTTTCTACAAACAAAGCTCAGCTAATCAACATTGAATAATAAAATAATCACTAATTACGAAAATTAGTTCTTCTTAAAAAATTCAAAATTACAAACACACCGCGTGGGATCGAAACGTATGATGTTGTGATTCTTTACGGAGAATTTTGATGTTTTCTCATCATTTAAGTGGTACTGCACAAAACTAAAGAGGCGTTGCAGTAGAGCAATGTCTAATAAGTAAGTCCTTATCGTTTATATATCTGAAAAGTCTGTAGTTTTTGCAAACACTTCAAGAGTTCGTCAGAGGGAATTATTTTCTGTTGTCGACAAACTATTGAAGTGTTTGCGAAAACTATGAATTTTCCGTATACCTAGACGATATGGATTGAATAATAAGGTGTTGCCCTACTGCAACCGCTGTTCAGTTTTGTAAAGTTTAATTTAGAAAATGAGAAAATACCAAAAAACTATGTAAGGAAGCACAACACCATACCTTTCAATCCCACGTGGTGAAACAGTTATGTGCGACCTGGAACTCCCAAAACAGGCGACCCAGAACCCCAAATGTACTGTATATATTTAAGGTACCGAAAAGACCATATTGAAATTAAGAACAAATTATTCAGCTATTATTCATTTTATGTCAACAAAATATGATATTCAATCAAAATTCATAATTTAATTGCAACTTAGCAACAGATACTGCTGCTTGTACATGTACCACAAAAAAAATTACCAAATACATATATTTCGTATTTGTTGTTATGAAATAAGCACTTTATATAATTAATCAATTATTCACACTATAGTATAGTACTTCATTATAATTATAACTTTTGCTACAACATTCTTATCAATTTAATTATCATTATTGAGGTAAGTTTTACATTTTCTATCAGAGAATTTCATGGTTTCATTATCGCTGACCACATGGAAGGCCATTTTCATCGAGTTTATAATCTACACGTAGTCTTATGCTCAAATATCTTTGGCTCATCATGGATGTCATGAGAAATAAGAAATAACAAACTCGGAAAATGGCAATCTAAATTCATTGTGACCTTGACCTAGATATTTGACCTACTTTTCAAGAAAAGTAAAATTGTCTATATCTTTTGATTGGTTGGTGATAGGGCTTTGATATTTCACATGTTTTTTTCCTTGTAATTGTACAATTTGCCTATCTCAGCATCAATGACAGTGGTGGTGGATTTAGGGGGTGTGGAGGGGGCGTCAGATCAGTGCCCCTGTCACTGACCCAAATGTTTCCAAAAACAGGTATATTTTGGCCCATTTTCAGTACTAAAAATAGCAATCCAAGGAATGCTTGTGTCGCCTGCGAAGTGGTTTGATCATTATTCTACAAAGTGGATCAAAATTATTGGTATCAGTAGAAAAGTCTTGTCAAATGAAATTCATTTGAAATATCAGACCTCTTAATTGCAAATTAAAAGATATGGTCTTTCTCAAATTTAAAAAAAAAAAGTCAATCATCTAGGTCAAGGTCACTATGTAAAAATTGGCAACAAAAATGTCTCATCATAAGAAATATTAAAGACCTATCACCTACCAATTAAAAGAAATATAAAACCTAATTTCTTAGAAAAGAAGGTCAAATAGCTAGGTCACGGTCAAAAGGTAAAAAATTATGGTATGTGTAGAAAGGCATTGTTACAAGGAAATACACATGTGAAATATCAAAGCCCTAACACTTACCAATCAAAAGATATAGCGAATCTTATCTTTTCTTCAAAAGTAGGTCAAATATTAACAGTTTCGAATCCATTGCTGTATAACTCTGAAGATGAACCTTATAGAAATCATTTGCAACAAATTTGACCCAAATATTTACATTTATTGAATTTTTATTAAATTTTTGAAAAAAAAGTTGTGCAATGAAAAAAGTTTCTTTTTTACATTTTCTTCATCACAATTCATAATTTTGAATTATGTGAAACCAATTATTATGATTCTTTTAGGTTCAGAATGGAAAAATTAGGATTTAACTAATATTGAATTTAGAATGATTTCCTTGTTTGTATAGTTATTTATGGATGGCAGTGTATTAAAAAGCATATCGAGTATATTGTGATATTATTCAAATAAATAAAATACATATTGCAAGCCTTTGTATACTTTGACATTCTTGAATACATTGCTGGCTACATGTACTTTCTGTAGCCAGCAATGTATTCAAGAATGTCAAAGCATTAACAGAATTAGTGTACTAATTTATGGATGGCAGTGTATATACGATGGTTGATTGATAAATTCATAGACAAGTTCAATAAATATCATATTGTTATTGTCAAACATTTTGTTTATATACCAATTTATTCCTTAAGATTGTAAATTCTAAGTATCCCGCAAAATTTAAAGCAATTGGTCAATAAGGAAAGAAATGCGGTGTTTTTCTTTAGGAGTCACTTCAGAAAGCGGCGCAATCGCGCAATTCATGACGTCGAAAACTACGCTACGTAAAGTAAAAAAAAAAGGTAGGGGTTTATAGTCTCGTTTGCTTTAGCCTCACGCGACTTCCACAATTACCTCCCTGGCAAGACCTGTACAATCCAGTGCATTCTCAACTCCCTTGGGAGTATACAAGCAGAGCTGCTGTTCAGGCGCTAATGCTTTTCATTCACATTGCCAGCTCGTCTCATGTGCCAGGTACCCGGTTTACTCCTGGGTAGGGAGAGTGCAACGTAGTGTAAAGTAACTTGCCCAGGGTTAAAATGGTTTGCAATGTCCGGCGACGGCGAGATTGGAACCCACGACCCATGGATTCGTAGTCCACCGCGCTAACCACTACGCTACCAGCACTACGGAGTAATAAGCATTTTTCTGCTTTTGTTCAGTCTTTAAATTTGAAATAGTATTGGCGGAAAAGTCATTTATTTTGTTTAAATTGGTTAAAAGACAAGCCTTACAGATTAAATAAGGCAATCGTGTGCTCAAATTATTCCCTTGTCATTTCTATCTGTTCAAAGGCGATACATAAAGAATTTCATTTCAGGACGTTTGGATCTGTCAGTTTTGTTCAATTTAAATGACAGAATATTTAAATTATCTTGGTATTGTATGGATTGATTGCAATAAACCTCATGAATGTTTGGTAAGAAAGTTGTATACTTACTGTCATGCATTTCTGAAATATTGCAGTTGTCTACGAACTTTTCGAACAACCCTTGTATACAGCCATTCAATGTTATTCATTATCTTATGTTTGAACAAGTGTTGAATTCCTTTACCTGATTAATGTACATTTATTCTTCATGTAATGTCAGTATTTATGTTTTTAATGAAGGTTATTTCCCCTTGATGGGGTCCGACCAGAGCACACAGCTTCCTGCCGGAGCTCCAGGGAGCAGCATCAAATCTCAGAGAGATGAAGATATTCCCTATACCTCGTACTCAATAAGTAAACCTATAGATTCTGGTAAGAAATACTTTACTTAAAGGTTAATGCATATATATGCTTTCTTGTGTTAATCTCTCAGTATTCAGTACTAAAAAATAGAATATATTTTACAGTTCAGCCTTTGTTTAACCTCAATTAGTTTCCCTCTTGGTGTTGACCTTGACCCACAGGGCCACAGTAAGGTCATGACAAAGTCAAAATCTATTTCACCAATTATAAATCAGTGCCTCCAAATGTAAAGTTCATGAAAATGAACATACATTAACATGCAATAGATAATTATTGGCTCCAAATTTGACTCCAGGGTGATTATAGAATCTCTATACAGGTAATCTTTTGACTGTATGTAGAATAAAAGTCACTGTTTTATGAAAAGCAATTCTGAATTAGGGTCTACGTAGAAATAAAATATATATGTATGACATTAAGGGTGATTATATAAAGAGTAAGTGTCTTATTTTGTGTTTTGTTATGGATATGCAACACACAGCAAGTGCATTTTTGTACATGTAATGCTTGTTAGCACATTTCATGTGATACATGTAAATGCACTTGCTGTGTGTTGAAAATTTCTACAATTTTTCTATTACATATTTATATACACCACAGTTGTCCGTTTCATTTTCGTTTTCTAAAATCACGTTTTCTAGGTAAAAAGGTGACGGTAAGATTCAGGTCACCAATTGTTCAGTTTGCAGGTTGGAACAGGCGTTGTGCATGTTTCGTTAGATCTTTTGCACTGTTACTTCACAAGAGTTTTCAAACAAAATTACGAAAATAAAAACACGCTCCTTTAATAGTTTCATCTCAGGAGATTATTTTGGTTGTGCATATATATAACATATTGTAAGCATATTTAATGTGCTGAATGTGAACAACCAAATTTTAATCAGATTGTATTTTTATGATCCTTAAAATGCAGATTCACCAAGACTCTCACCAAGGTCATCTACGAACCTCTCCAAACAGAAACCAACTCCTAAAGATTCCAAAGATCCCAAGGACCTGAATCCCAAACATGACATAGTAGTGGTGGCAGGAGGGCAGAGTCCGGAGAAAGATCCTGATCCTGAACTCACAAAACTCAACACGATCCCAGTATTCTATCCCATTATGAAGGGATCCCTGAATATCCCGACAAGTTCACGGGATTTGGATCTCCTGGATAAGATGGATCATCAGCAGCTATTACAGTTATGCGTACGCTATCAGGAACATCTACGTCAACTTGCCGATGCCGTGGCATTTGATCAGAACGCTCTCTGTGTACGCATTAAGGAGGTACGGCATGTGTGTAGAAACTCAAAGAGAAGAGGAGGAAGTTTTTACAATTTTATGATAATCATGATAAACTCAGAACAGAATCACTGAAAGAATAAAGCCTGTTAACTTGAAATATATCGGCTTTGTTTGACCCTATTTGACAGTACACATGGATATTATCTTTGTTTAATTGCAATAAAAATGTTTTTAAAATATACATGTTATATGTTTTGACCTAAACAGAAATGCTTTAAAAACTCAGTAAAGCCGATTGAGAACAATAGTCATTTGTTAATTCATTAATTTATGTTTATTCATTTCAGATTGATTGCGCAATAACAATGCTACTGAATTTGATGCAAGAAAGACAAAAGAAGTATCATAAGTATGCAGATCAGTTTCAACGTGTGTCGGAGACATTATCGGTGTTAAATAAAGTCAAAGATTCAATTGATGGAATAGTACCAAAAATAGAAACCTTAAATGAGATGTTGCCATCGGAGCATAAGCTAGAACCTCTAGAATTACAAGATGTCAAATAATTTTTTTCATTTTAATGTTACATGTAGTATATGATGTTTAGCTTGCCAGTACGAATGTCCTGTAAGTTATTGTTGTATCCTGGATCTTTCATCTGCGTTCTGTGTAAAAACTTAAACTTGACAATTTTACCTGAAATTTTATAGGGTTTCAGTATTTCACATGTGGATTCCTTAAGACATTGACTTTCATTTTGTACTATGGTCTTTTACATAATGACCTTGACCTTGGACTTTAACCTACTTTTAAAAAAGTTTTAACTTGGCCATATTGATCTTGGACTTTAACCTTCTTTAAAAAAAAAGTTTAACCTTTGCCGTATCTTCTTAACCATAAGTTGTAGGGCTTTGATACTTCACATATAGATCCCATATGGCATTTTCTTTCATTTTTTTTTACCAAGTGACCTTGGACTTTGACCTACTTTAAAAAAAACTTGAACCTGAGCCATATCTATTGAACTGTTATTTAATGAGTTTGGCTTCGATATTTCACATGTAGGTTTCTTGTGACCAGAGCTTTCAATTTGTACCATGACTTTTGACCTAGTGACCTGAACATTGGATGGAGCATTTTCTAGATGTTGTTTTTTTATGCACAAACACTTACTGGCAAGCCATGTAGTCTTTCTGACCAGTTTTCTTGTTATCAATTTCCCCTAGCGACAATAATCACGTTTACTGTGCATGTACATCATGTATTTATATACTCAGTGGAGATGCAATGACAAATATGGATAATGACCATATCCCAATACTCAGTACAAAATCGATAATTCAGAAAATCATAAACTGAAGGCATACAAAATCAGGATAAAACAAGAACCAAAGCAAACAAAGAAAAACCTCCACCATAGTTCAAATACATCGTAATCAGTAAACTTTTTTTATTTGGGGGGGGGGGGGGGGGGGGGGGGGGGAGGGAGGGGATCATTAACTTTATATTACAAAGCCTACAGTCTTTCTGTGAACAGAATCCTTTCATATACACAAGAGTCACTAGATTCTTGACATTTGACCTAGTGACCTTGACCTTGGAGTTTCATTTACTTCAATGCCCTGTTTACACGACGGGTTTAATGCGCATTAAATCGAATTTAATGCGCATTAGATTTTAGCTGCGTACACACGAGGAATCTAATGCGAATAACTTTAATTCGCATTAGATTTTATGCGCATTAGATTTTGCCGTGTGAACGCAAAGCGAATCTAATTCACATTAAATCTTGCGCATGCGTATAATATTATGATTTACTAGAATTCTACAGTACATTTCCATCATAACTGGGCACTTTTAATCACCCTTGGACTTCGAAACATAAAATAAGAGGTAAAAATACTTGATTTCATTCACAATGAACCCTCTTAGTTACTGTACTGCGTCTCTTTACTTACGTAGGGTAACATTATATTATGACGTCATTTTATCTCACAATGACGTCATGCAATGCATGCATAAGCCCAACTTACGAAGAGGTAAATTGTTATGAGCAAGACAACATACAGGCATGTATTCGACCCCTTTACTATCTAAAGTATACGGCTCTCGGTGCAAATGTACCAAAATCTAATGCGCATTAGAATGTGTCGTGTGAACGCAATGCGAATCTAATTCGCATTAGAATAAAGCGCATCAAATCTAATGCGAATTAGATTTAATGCGCACTGGTGTGAACAGGGCATAAGGAAAATACAATCATGGAAATATCATATTTTTCATATATGTATTCATTGTGATGCCTTGTGTTACCTTGACCTTTGACCCAGTGACAATGAACTTTTTTACATCTGTATGAATTAAAATAATGTTTCACAAAATTGTTGCCAAGGAATCAATATTTTAGAGATGCCAAGTTTTAACATGGAGATGAAATGATACTTTAAGATGATTCTTTTCCTATTTATGTTGTCAATTATAAGAGCACTGATGCACAACTTTTTATGCCTCAGGTATCAAACATTTGGGGAAAATAGTTCTTTGCCTGTTCTGTCAATTCATTTGTTTGTCTGTTTGACCATGGCTTTAACGTTTGGCATAACTATTTAATAGTGAGATATAGGGCTTTCGTATTTCTTATTTCTATTCCATGTGACAAGACATTTCCATCGATATCAAATTTTTTTTTGACCTCGTAACGTTGACCTTTTACCTACTTTTGAAAAAAAAATATTTGGCATAAATTTTTATTACAGCGTATAGTCGCTGTCATGTTCATCTGTCTGTCCGTCCGAGCTCATATCTAAACCCTACATTAGAATTTGGTCATATTTCACACAAATGTTCATTAGGATAGATCCTTTTGGATAAAGGTCACTTGAGGTCAAGGTCATTTCCAGGCTAAAAATAGCTTTTTTTTGCAATAAATATTTATTAAAAATCAATGTTTCGTCAAATGGCAGGAAATTTTGAGTAGTGCTAGAAATATGCATAATATTTTACATATATTACGGTATTTGAGATTTTTTATTGCGTTGATGAACAATTGTGCTAAGGGGGGGGGGGTGGGTGTAGTCACATATAATTTCAGGTGAATGCTATACATTGTGTATATATAAGCTGCTTGGGCAGGGGGAAGGTGGCATTACACATAACTTCTGGGGAATCATTTGTTTTGCAGACAAAAGTCATCAAGGTCATTTAAGGGTTAAAAGTCAAGATCAGTTATGATCACTATTTTTAAAAAGGTCAAAGACGCTCAGAAAATCAAACTTCAGGTATGAAAATTATTTGTGTTTGGGGAGCATCCATCAGTTTTAGTGATTTCGTCTAAGACCTTTCTGTCGATACCAACATTTTTCACCTTAGGACCTTGACCTTCTTTTGAAAAACTTTGCAATTTGGGCATAACTTTTCAATGGTGAGTGATAGGGATTTTATGTGTATTCCTTGTGACAAGAAATTCTGTTGATATCAAAATTTTTTACCTCATGACCTGTGACCTACCTTTGAAAAACTTTAACATTTGGCATAACGCTATAATGGTGAGTGATGTGGCTAACATATTTCACATGCACATTCCTTGTGACAAGACCTTTCTGTTGATACCCAAATGTTTTATCTTGTGGCCTTGACCTTTGACCTACTTTTGAAAACTACCATCAGGCATAACTTTTAATGGTAATTGATAAGGCTATAATATTTCACATGTGTACTCCATGTGACAAGACCTTACCATTGATACCAAAGTTCTAGTCCTCGTGACTTTGACCTTTGACATACCTTTGAAAATCTTGAACATTGACTCTTGCCGATAGAGTTGACCTTAACTTAATAGAAAATGGTGTTAATACTAACAAAGATGTGAACGGGGGCATTCGTGTTTCACAAGCACATGAGTTTCTTTTTGAGTTGGCAAAGCCAACTCTCATTGCTATGGCTTTCAACTTTGCACTTGATAACCCTGCACGGACCAAACAACGCACAATGTTACTGGCGCAGTAAGAAATAGGACCACAACATTTGACAAAAGAACATATTAGACGACAGACGTTTAAGTTCAAGTTGTAAATAATGGGTTAAATGCATTATGAGAATGCAAATAAATGCTACAAGGAACGATGCCACAGGAATAGCGATCACATGTTGATGTCAGTACATTAAAATATGGCGCATTTTTTTTCTTTGTACTTCCCTCCTCTGTATAAGGAGCACCCCATTTTTAGATAGATAGGTAAACGTATTGTATTTAGGATAAAAAAGACCTTAGATTTCTTAAAAATTGTGGATGTGTAGAAGACTAAAGACAAGTAAATAAATAAATAAATCAATCAATCAATAATATTTATTTAAAATCAGACATAATTTATAACAATCAACATTAGCTCTGATGAGCTATTTACCAACTAGGAAAAAAGGTTTTTCAGTTTGATACTTAATAAACCTGAGATGTTGGTTTTAAGTTGGTCAAGAAGTTTCAAAAGCAAATATCTCCTAAAGTAAAAGTGATAGGACATTATACTCCATACATACACCCATAACAATTGCAACAAATTTGACATGATCATATTGACCTTGAACTCTGACCTCAAAATCAGTTATTTGGTTAAGAAGTTCTATCATTTTATATATTTATATATTTCCAGACTTTTTTTTTTTAGATTTGAGAAAACTCTTGAACTGTGAGAATCACTCATTCAAGCATTTGAGGCATAGATTTGGAGTTTGATTTGTGCCATTTTTATACTTGTCTTCTGTATGTTCGTCTCAATGTTACTTTTTGCCTACTTGCAGGACTTTCAGTCCTTTGATTTATTATTTATTAAAGTTTATTTGAAATGAAAGCCTCTTTTTTTCTTAAACCTAAGACGATTTAAAATGCTGGCAAATTATTGGAATACATGTAAGGTTAAACAAGATGCCTAAAGGCCATTATTTTAGCTTAGCCTGAGAACACAGAAAATGTGATAGTAAATGTAATTATATGCATGTACATGTACATGTGATGTCTGGGAGACCTGTTTGAACAAAATTACATACATGTACTTGCAAGATGAGACATCACCTCTAAAAATGTTAGATTCTGACGGGATTCGAACACAAGACCTTCAGCAAGGGTGTTAGACTAACTGAGCCACAAGACATTTGACATTCATAACCTTTAGGACTAAAGTCTTTCTGTGTCTCTATTAAAAGAAATCTCCAGGACTAAACTCGGGAGAAAAATTCAATCCGTCAAAAATAAAACAGAAAAGAGTTATCAAACATACCAGAGATACAATTTACCTTAATTAATGGAAAGTTTGATGTTTCTATGCTAATTGCTTTGTGCTCTATGCTGTCAACAAGGTATTTAAAGTTGAACCCAGGGTGACTTTCACCTTAGACACTTGACCTTGAAAATCAATGTTTTAAGAGGGATTATTTGTGGAAGGTTTAGTGTTCCTACGATGGTTGTTGTGTCCTCCATGCGGCTCACAATGTTTGTGAGCTTAAAGCTTGACCTTTGAAATTAAAAGGGTTAATCCTCGCTCGACAGGGAACTTTTATTATGTCTCCTCCCCGTTTAGACATATTGGTTTTGCCTTCGTCGTCCGTCTGTCTGTCTGTCCGTCTGTCACACATCGTGTCTGGGCTATATCTCCTGAACCGTTTGCCCGATCACTTTCATATTTCAGTATGTTGTTGCTTATGACCCGAAGGTTTCACATCACCTTGACCTAAGGTCATGTGACCAAGGTCAAGGTAACTTAGTGCATTTTTAATGAAATTATGCATACATTCCTGTCCGGGCTAGATCTCTTTAACCGTTTGCCCGATCACTTTCATATTTTAGTATGTTGTTGCTTATGACCCGAAGGTTTCACATCACCTTGACCCAAGGTCATGTGACCAAGGTCAAGGCCACTTAGTGCATTTTTAAAGAAATTATGCATACATTCCTGTCCGGGCTAGATCTCTTGAACTGTTTGCTGGATCACTTTCATATTTGAGTATGTTGTTGCTAATGACCCGAAGGTTTCACATTACCTTGACCCAAGGTCATGTGACCAAGGTCAAGGTCACTTAGTGCATTTTTAATGAAATTTTGCATACATTCCTGTCCGGGCTAGATCTCTAGAACCGTTTTCTGGATCACTTTTATATTTTAGTATGTTGTTGCTTATGACCCGAAGGTTTTGCATCACCTTGACCTAAGGTCATGTGACCAAGGTCAAGGTCATGTAGTACAATTTTAATGAAATTGTACATGCATTCCTGTTCGGGCTTTATCTCTTGAACCGTTTGCACGATTGCTTTATATTTTAGTATGTTGTTGCTTATGACCCGAAGGTTTCACATCACATTGACTCAAGATCATGTGACCAAGGTCAAGGTCAATTAGGATACATGTATTTTATATGAAATTGTATTTGTTTTGTGTATTATGTCCAGGCTTAATCTTTTGAACCGTGATCGGATCATTTCATATTTCAGTATGATGGCGCTGATGACCCAAAGGTTTCACACCACCTTGATCCAAGGTCATATTACTAAGGTCAAGGTCAAATATTACATTTTTTAATGAAATTGTAAATACTATTGAGTCTGGGCTATATCTGTGGAATTGTATACTGGATCACTCTGATACTTTAGAATGCTGTTGCTCAGGATTGGAAGATTTCTTATCATCTTGACCCAAGGTTATGTGCCCAAGGTCAAGATCATTTAGTTTATTTTAATGAAATTGTTCGTACTAATCTTGTCTGGGTTATATCTCCTGAACCCTTCTTACAATTGTTTTCATATTTTAATACATTGTTTCTCAGGACTAAATGTTTCTTATCACATTGTCCCAAGGTCACATGATTAAGGTCACTTCTTACTTTGGTAATGAAATTGTATATGCTAATCATGTCAAGGCTGAAATTGTTATGCTTATTATGTTAAGTCTTTTATATTTTGATTCCTGTATCCAATCAACAAATCAGTTTTTTGTTACTCCTGATCCATACAATGTATTTTTCAGATCACTTATATCCAAGGTCATGTGACCAAAGTCAATTTCACTAAATATGCTTATAGTGAAATTGTATATGCTAATCATGTTTGGGCTTTACCTCAAACAATACTAGTATAATGAATCACTTTCATGTTTTAGTATGATGTTGCCCATGACTCAAAGGTTTCACATCATCTTGGCCCAAGGTCAAAGTAACTTAGAGGGAGGGGGGAGACATCTGGGTTTTTTTTTCTGAAAAACATTTGATTTAATTTAATGTTTGATGATTTTGAGACGCTTTGTCTATGCTGTTCACAAGGTTTGTAGGCCAAGTCCACAGCGACTTTTACCTTTAACCTTTGACATTGAAAATCAATATTTCATCCTCTCCCTTTAAAGGACATTTATTGAAGGTTTGGCAAACCTATGATGGTTGCTTTGTCATCTATGATGTTAACAAGGTTTTAAACTGAAGTCTACAGTGACATTGACCTTGATTCATGCGACGAGTGGAATTACTGGACAATGAATCACAGCTAGATAGTTATTTTTTCTATTCTAATATAACACGTGAATGGGCGGAGCTTAGCGCACTGGAAGTTTGTTGGTAATTTTAGACCAGGCGAGTTCTATGGTACATATAGGGAGAAAATTTCAAGTCATATAAGAATTGTAAATAACTTATGGAAGGTTTGATAATCCTATGATGATTGTTTTGTCTTCTTTGCTGTTCTATCCAAAGTGGGATTGACCTTTGAACATTGACTTTGAATTCAATAGGACTCATTCTCTACCCATATGGAACATTTTTATGCCCCGGTAATCGGAGATTCGGGAGCATATAGTTTTTGGTCTGTCCGTCTGTGTCTCTGTTTGTCCGCAAAAACTTTAACCTTGGACATAACTTTTGAATGGTAAGTGATATAGGGCTTTCATATTTCACATGTGTATTACTTGTGACAAGACCTTTCCATGGATACCAAAATGTTTTACCTTTTGACCTTGACCTTGGAGTTTGACCTACATGTACGTTTGAAAAACTTAACCTTGACCATAACTTTTGGATGGTAAGTGATAGGGCTTTCATATTTCGCATGTGTATTCCTTGTGACAAGACCTTTGGTAATCCTAGGATGATTGTTTTGTCTTCTTTGCTGTTCTATCCACAGTGGGATTGACCTTTGAACATTGACCTTGAATTCAATAGGACTCATTCTCTACCCATATGGAACATTTTTATGCCCCCGTTTTGAATACCAAAAAAATTTGACCATGTGACCTTGACCTTGGAGTTTCACCTACTTTTGAAAAACTTTAACCTTGTCCATAACATTTGAATGGCATTAAGTGATAGGGCTTTCATAATTCACATGTGTATTCCTTCTGACAAGACCTTTCCTTGGATACCAAAATTTGTGACCTTGACCTTGGAGTTTGACCGACTTTAAAAAAATTTTTAACCTTGGCCATAATTTTTGAATGGTAAGTGATAGAGCTTTCATATTTCACATATGAATTATTATACCATGTGGCAAGACTTTTCCATGGATACCAAATTTAACCTTGACCAAAAAAATGTGAAACTACTTTTCAGCTGTTTTACTGTCAAAGATGCGAACGGGGACATTCGTGTTTCACAAACACAGATTTTATTAAAGAAGGTTTGATATTCTTTCGCAGATCACAGTGGCTTGACGTTATGAGGATGTATCCTTAAAGGCATCACATACCTCCAAAACTTATTTCTTCATTCATCAGCGACCATAGTCGAAGTTGATCTGTAAGTTTAACTCATCACTTTAAAGCACCACGACAAGTTTCATTCTTTCATATATCTTTAACGATGAAAGCGGTATTTATAAAGAGAAAAGTCCGGGAAAACAATTTTCTTCAAAGGGCAATAAATCCTGTAAAAGTAGGTCAACAGCAACCATAGTCAAACATCTCTCTGATACTCACAAGTTTCATTTATTTATCTGTAACGGTGACAGAAAATTGCGGAATAGGAATTTCCTTCAAAGGGCAACTAGGTCAAGAGCAACCAAAGTCGGACTTAATGGCAACCATATTGTACTACTTCCAACGATATCACTCATCTAAAATTATTCTCCCACAGATCTCCCTACAGTTATGGGTTCAAAGGATTTTTGTTCATGTCTATCCCTATTCTGGCCAGTCATAAATAAAAAGTCTTAAGATGCATTGGTTTTCAGCGCAGGCCTGGGCGGTTCATTTTTGCTTCTCCATTTTCAAACTTGCTTTTTAAAATCTCCATACACCCTTTGAAAGTTTACAGCTTTATTAAACATCCTGCAACAAAGTTTGTATGGTGACGACTATAGTGACCGGTATACTTGTATACATATGAATCGCACTATCTGTCTGTTCACCAAAGCTTCACCGCGGAATAACTCCTTCACCTCTGCATGGATTTCAATGATATTTCACAGAACTGGACTCTTGAAGTATGTGTCCGGCTGTCTGTCCTTCAAAGCTTGTTTGTGGAATAACACTTTCACCTCTTCATGGATTTCAATGATATTTCACAGAATTCTTACTTAGGCCCCGAGTATGTGTCATGTCCTTGAATAGAGGTAATAAGTCCCAAGGTCACAATGGACTTTATAGGTCAAACCTTATCCGCTGCATGCATCCATCCCCTCTTCCTGGACTTCAATGGTATTTCACAGAATTGTTACTTAAGACCCAAGGGTGTATCATGTCCTGCTTAGGACATAAGGGCGTGTCGTCCTTGAACCAAGGTCAAAGGTCAAGGTCACAATAGTTTTTATGGATAAATTTATGGTCGGGACATTACTTTTTCTCTCTGCATGAATTTCAATTATTTCACAAAATTGTTTCATACTAGGATCCAAGGCTATGTCATGATCTGGAACCAAGGTCAAAGGTCAAGGTCACAATAGACTTTATGATAGACATAATATATAAATAAATAGATACATGAGTAACTTTGAAATGTGCATTTTTCACATATGAATAATATACAGCTGTTCTATGAGGATGTATCCTTAAAGGCATCACATACCTCCAAAACTTATTTCTTCATTCATCAGCGACCATAGTCGAAGTTGATCTGTAAGTTTAATTACATCAACAAATGTGTTGATTCCTAGTGACGTCATGCTATTAAAAGTATCATAATGATTCTTGTTAAGGTATGGGAAATTAATCTTAATTTCCAAAATATTCATAAATGCATTGCTCTATAAGAAGAAATTTGCTTCGCTGAAAAAAAAAATTGAGTCAATTAGCTGTTCATGGTTGATAGTTAATTGTGAATGAATCTTTTTCTTAAACTAACAAAAAGATCAACAATGACAACATAGATACTTTTGTGATAAAATGAGAAAAATTGAATTTAGGATTGAAATATTACAATTTAAGGCTTTACATTTCCGATTTTTTCTTCTTTTATCGTCGTCCATTTTCAACAAAGTGAGCATCCGCGCTAGCTTTCCTGATATGTAATTTGTAGACTACATGTATTATATATACATTGTGATAAAGATTTAATTTTCATATGCAAAGTTTCAATGTGATACTAGTACGTTTGATGTTTTCTAATGCTTCTACGGCATTTTAACAAAATCACTATAACTTAAAAACTGACGGTCAAATTTCAATAGGAATTTATCGGTGGTTCACTTGACATATAAAGAAGATAATATCAAGTTTTTACGGAAAATAAATGATAGGGTTTCAGATAAACGGACTATATGAATAAAAAAATAGCAACTCAAAGACGTTTTGAAAATAGACATAAAATCTCCTTTTGACAATTTCTTTTAAAAGTCTTAGTGATCATGTATAATTCTATATCTATAGATATCCGATTGCCCACATCATATCTAAATGAAAAATACAGAACTTGTTAATATTCTGCCTCTACAGAAGATTATTAGTTATTAGGTTTGTTACTGACCTTACACGGAAATCTGTCGGGTTGATAAAGCCCATAGAAGGCGAGGCGCTTGCGCCGAGCCTTCTATGGGCTTTATCAACCCGACAGATTTTCGTGTAAGGTCAGTAACAAACCTAATAACTGATTTGTTTTGTCGAGGACCATTTTGTCGAGGACCATTTTGTCGAGGACCGTTTTGCTAATTGTCGGCCATTGCCTTACAAATTTTTGAAACTGACTTTCCACAAGAATTTGTCGGGCAGTCACATGACCAAATTCAAGCATTCCCATTGGGTCAAACTAGTCCGAGGCAAAACAATTGTAAATGTTTTTCATTACCTGAAGTGTATTAATTTTAACCTCACATTTACGTTCCAATTTGGGGATTTCAATGGGTATATATGTACGTTCGTAGCTTCCAAACTAACGGTAAAAAAATGATGAATCTTTGCATGTAGAAAAAGTGTTTCAATTGTTAACATTTATAATTTTTAGGAAAATTAAATGATATGATCAAATTTAAGTCTGGCTGTCCTGGACCTCCTTAATTAAGTTGTTCACTAATTTACATTTCTAAATTTAAAAACTTGTCTAGAAGACCCTCCCCTCGGGCCCTTACATGTTACATGACCCAAGGACTTATAAACATGCATGACCTTATATACATTTTAAAAATCATGACCTTATATTACATTTTTAAAAATCTTTTATCTCTCCCTGTTTAGAAGTGAATACAAGTTTTGCATATTATATAGTAATGTTTAGAGCAATTTAAGTAAAAATAAAGAATTTCCGTTGAAAAAACACAAACATCTTAATATACACATCAACCGTTAGAAAAAAGTCCTTGCTCCAACTTTGCAAGAAAAAAAAAATTTGCCCCAGTCCGGGGCGAAAAAAATAATCTTGCTCCGACAAAAAAACCCAAGCTCCCCTCCCCCTGAATATCAAATGGACCGTGTCTTGTTTAAAGGCATTTTTGACTGAGACACACAAAAATTCGAGACAAACACAAAAAATCCAGGACAAGAAACTCAAAAAGTAATATTCCTCGTCAGGATACCTTTACATGGTGTACGTGAGTTCATGTAAAAAGGAAGTTTAAATGACATTTTAAAACACAATAAAACCAGAAGTCTCTGATGAGACTGAAGCTCTCCTGGTTGTTTGCTTAAATTAATCCAAGTGCCACACTCATTTTCCAAGACCCCGAGATCAGGGGCTCAAACAAATACAAGACCAGAGAATGATTAATATAATGCTAAAAGAATAATCTTTCTACCAATTATACTTTCTGAGAATTGGTGCTCACAAGAATACTGTAACATATATAGGAGAAAATGACCACACCCATTTTCCAAGACCCTAGGAATCAGGGGCTCAAACAAAATATCAGGTGCACAGACAAGACCACAGACTGAGAATAAAGCAAAAACAATTATCTTTCTATCAATTATACTTTCTGAGAATTGGTGCTCACAAGATTACATAGAGTTATAATGGAGAAAATGACCACACCCATTTTCCAAGACCCTAGGGATCAGGGGCTAAAACAAAATATCAGATGCACAACTACTAGAACTAGACCACTGGCCCATTATAATGCAAAAAGAATTTATTTTGTACTATTCATAGATTCAGAGGATTCGCGCTCACAAGAAAAGTTTAACGGACAGACAGACAGACGGCCGAACGCCGGACACAGGGTGATCGCATAAGCTCGACTGGTCTTAGACCAGTAGAGCTAAAAACTAGTCAGAAGGTTTCAAATTTCCCGCACTTTCTCTTTCGGGACATCTCAAAGCTCTATTTACATATCTCAATCTAAACTCCCAATATGTACCGAAAGAAACGAGAGGCTGGCGAATGAGGTCAAGGCCATTAATTAAACCGGAAGTAGCATGAAGATCAAAGGACAACCTTACGTTGAATCTATATAATATTAAGGTGCGAATTTAAAACTTCACACGAACTTTCTTTATTGCTGTTGTATCTGATACCGGTAAGTGGGTTTTGACGTAGTGAGAACTTCATTTGTATTCTTATAAAAGGCATTTTATCAATGTTTTATTGCCTCGAACTTATTTAAGAGATTGTTAATGATTTTGCATAAATAATTACATTTTTACTCAGCTCAGCTGAGCCTAAGGTGTCTGATCTCCCGAAGAAGTAATTTTTGATTTTTGATTTTCAGATGAACTGATCAGTGATCGGCTAAGACACACGAGTTCGATATCGAGTGACTAAACACAATGCAGTGTCGCAAACACCCCTCTTAACACACTCTTCACGTGTATGTGAAGGGGGGTGTTTGCGACACCTCAGGCTCAGTGGGACGATTTGTTTCCCAAAAAGCAGCGTGCGCCTTATATACAGTGATTCAAACTAAATTTGGAACTTAACCCTGCATGATCCGGCAAAGCCACTTGATATGGCAATAGCTATGCCTAAATGAACCGCTCCTCACCTGTTGAAATGCATAGGCGAGAATTGGTGCATTTCGGCGTACACGGTTTGCCAGAAAACCCAATCAAGTGGCTTTGACGGGTCATGCCAGGTCAAGTTCTAAATTTAAATTGAACCGACGCCATATAAAGGCGCATGTCGCTTTTTCATGTTTTTGGGAAACAAAGTGGCCCAGTGAGTTTACTCACTCGATATTGAATTCATGTGTGAGGGGGGTGTTTGCGATGCTGCAGTGTGTTTACTCACTCGATATCGAACTCCTGTGGCTAAGATTAACTTCAAACATCTTCAAATAAACCCAGTTTTTTAAATGGCGATGAGAGGGTTATGGAAATATTGGTCGGGGGAATCACTAGACTAATCATGCTAATAGACCCCAGTTATTGGGATAAGCCTGCGACATAGTCACATTCAATATCAAAATTGCACATTTAAATTTCACTGAGTGCACCAATGTGGCGCATTCAATTCGATTCTTTATTGGCAAGAACCATAATTCATGGCGTGAGCCACGTACATACATTAATTACAGACAAGAACAATACAAAATAGATAATAATTGTTCATAAATTGGTCAGATGATAATACGAAAGTTAGAGGTAAAACACTTATTTAGCAATTAAAAGCCATGATCTTTAATTACCACTGGTATTGTAAGGGCTATAAAGCATATATAGTATGTAACCTAATGGAAACATTAACATATCCAATGTACAAATGAAGATCTCGCGGACGTCTCGTCCATTCAAACAGTTTTAAAATGATCTCAGTAATCTTCTTCATTGTCTCGATAGTTTCCGTGGCTTAAGCGACGGTCAGCATGCTGACCTTTGAGTTTGATGATAGAAACCATTATCTATGTTGTATTAGGTATATTTAGGTGAAAATATGCCATGATTCTAACTATATACATGTAATACACTTGATATTTATTTGTACAACGAATACATTAATAATGAGAGAGAGAGAGAGAGAGAGAGAGAGAGAGAGAGCTATACTTTATATATTGTAAAACGATGTATTGGGGAGAGAGCTATGCTTTATATATTGTAGATTGATGTATTAGAGAGAGAGAGAGAGAGAGAGAGAGAGAGAGAGAGAGAGAGAGAGAGAGAGAGAGAGAGAGAGAAGAGAGAGAGAGAGCTTTGCTTTATACATTGTAGAATATTGTAAAATGCTGCATTGGAGAGAGAGCAATATGATGATCCTTATTTATTGTAAAATGATGTCTAGAAGGCCCTGGGGAAGAAAAGCAAAATTGCTTATCAGGTTACCTTCTCTAAATAAAGTATTTATTATTATTATTATTATTATTATTATTATACCTTAAATACAGGATAGCATCTTTTGTTCAAGATCAATATTATAATTAGAAGCATACATGTACATGTATATTCATTCATAAAAATATTGCAGTTACAAAATGCAAATGTACATGTAGTAGTTTAACATTTACTAAGAGATATGAAAATATTATTACTGATAACCATGCATTAATTAATCTAATTTCAAAATTTTGTTTTCCGTAAATACACTAGAAACATTTCTACTCCAAGTATTGGATGTTAACAATGTACGTTCTATGTACAAAAGCTTCTTGAATATACAGGCATATATGTTTTGTAATCATATAATCTGTAGGATTTATTCTTTAAGTTTAACATGTTTAATGCATAAGTATATAAAATGCTGATGAATGTTTTATTCGGTAGTCTACATATTCAGGACATCGTAAAAGAAAATGTGTTTCATCTTCAACTGCATTTTTACAATAATAACAGAATCTCTTGGAACTGATGGTCTGGAATACCTACCGGTTTCAATGTTAATTATGTATAGTTTGTGTGCGCTATAATTCTTAATTTTGTTAAATTTGAACGTAACTTTTTGGGAAATGGGAATTTTAAGTTATAATGATTGAATATCAAAGTTTTTTGTGTTTAAGATACTGATATAAAAACTTAGTTTTCCTGATTGATTGGCATGTATATTTTCTATTTGTTTACTTTTTCCTTCAAAGTAGAATGATTTAGATTTATTGACTAATTGTTCCTGAAATACATTCAAGGATTCAATTTTACAGTGATTCTGAAAGTCTTTTATTACTACTAGTTTTTAGTGATTTTAACCAATATTTATGACCAAAATTTCACAATTCTTAAACAAATTGTGGAAATCTTCCGTTCTTTTACTCAACATGGTTATATTGACTTAATCACCATGATACCCATTTCCGACTTTCGTCAATTTAATCTTCATTGACCATGCTCATTTCGTTTTATACTCTTTGTATCAATGGTTTGTTATGATCATATTGTACCTTCCAGTATTTCAAAACTTTTTACAGTTATGTTACGTAAAATGTACTTCAATGTCGGCAACCTACATGTTTAATACTTAAATACGTACTGTACTTAACCCGTAAAAATTGGTGATGCAGATATTTATATGTTCTTTTTTTTTCAAAAGTTCATGGCACATTGACGTTCCAGGATATGGGGCCATTAATTGTCATGTTTATATCAAAATTTATACTTACCAGCATATGCATTAAAAAACCTCTTATTCACCTGATTGCCTGTCCCAATCACTGAGACCCTTTCACATAAATTTATCTGCGGTGTTGAATTTGAAGCTCAGCACCGTGTTTCACATAAATACTTACGAACAATTTCAGGATTTTTCGAAACTTTTGATTGCTCAGTTCTAGTTCTACATGTACTAACTGATTTCAAATTAAGAAGGTTTGCTTTTGAATTTATGTTAAGTATGTAGAAATGATAAGAGAAAACATGATACAGTTGAACTAGAAGACAGTTTGATCTTTTTATTGACATGATTGAAGGAGGAAAGTTACGAAAATTCCTTAAAATTTTTGTAAGATCTTTTGTGAAACTGGGCACTGTACATACAACTGTGCTATCAAACATAGTTCATGTACATACAACTGTGCTATCAAACATAGTTCATGTACATACAACTGTGCTGTCAAACATAGTTCATGTACATACAACTGTGCTGTCAAACATAGTTCATGTACATACAACTGTGCTATCAAACATAGTTCATGTACATACAACTGTGCTATCAAACATAGTTCATGTACATACAAATGTGCTGTCAAACATAGTTCATGTACATACAACTGTGCTATCAAACATAGTTCATGTACATACAACTGTGCTGTCAAACATAGTTCATGTACATACAACTGTGCTGTCAAACATAGTTCATGTACATACAACTGTGATATCAAACATAGTTCATGTACATACAAATGTGCTGTCAAACATAGTTCATGTACATACAACTGTGCTATCAAACATAGTTCATGTACATACAATTGTGCTATCAAACATAGTTCATGTACATACAACTGTGCTATCAAACATAGTTCATGTACATACAACTGTGCTGTCAAACATAGTTCATGTACATACAATTGTACATTCCAACACAGTTCTGTTCTTACAATTGTATTCTCAAGCAAGGTTCATAAAATATACTCCCAGACACAGTTCTATTATACATGAAAATGTACACCAAGCACACTTCTATACACACAAATGTACTTTCAAGTACGTTTCTGTACATTCAAGTGTAAGTACTCTCAAGCACGGTTCTGTACATCCAAGTTTACTCTCAAAACCAGTTCTGTAATACAAATGTTGACTCTAGCACAGTTCTATACATACAAATGTAGATTCAAGCACAGTAATGTACTCTCAAGCACAGTTCTGTGATTACAAATGTACTCTCAAGCATATCTCTGTGATTACAAATGTACTCTCAAACACAGTACTGGTATTGAACATTCAGATGTACTACATGTACCAAGGACAGTCCTGTACATACAAATGTACTCTTAAAGCACAGTTTTGTATATACCAAGTGTACTCTCAAACACAGTTCTGTACATACAAATGTACTCTCAACACTTCTGTACATACACAAAAAAAATATACTCTCAAGCGCAGTTATACTCTCATGCATAGGTGAATAAATACAAATATGCACTCGAGCACACTTCTGTACATATAAAGTAACAAATGTACTCTCAAGCTAAAATCCACCATACCAACACCCCTGCCCGAATCTGACTGGATTCGAACCACAGCACCCCATCTGTCCATCTGTACAATGCTAGCGCTACCTCACTTAGATACTGTCAAGCGCAGATCTAGAGGGGAGGAGAGTTCGGACCCCCTTGTAATCGGTCTTTCCTTGGGTTTTTTTTTACGTGTATTTTATTTCAAAGCATAGGCTGGACATCCCTGATATGACGGGGTGGACCCACCCTGGAAAAAAAAAATCTATATTATCCGCCCATATATGTAGATCTAGTATAAATATTGTGTCTTTGATCATATTAATACGCATCACGCTTCAACAAAAGTCTGATACTGATTATAAAGATGTAAATAGCTCTGAGGTATTTGACAGCAATGCTTAACGGTATACAATATGAGACAAGGTTAAAATTCTCATACCGACGCATTCTTTACATTACTATCTTTGTCTGGTATGTGCACACGCTGTCCCCCGAGGACACTTGCATTAAATTAAATTTCTGTCCACAAAACACAGGATTTAATTACTGCATTAACGAGTCTTATAAGTATGACGGTCCCCTTACACTTCATTTTTGGAAAGCCGAGAGCTATTCGTGATAGGTATTTTCTCCATATATTTAATATGTAGAGACATTTCTTGAATTCTTCAGATAATTGAATGGTCGACTTTGTAAGTGGGACCAGAATAAATTGTATTGAAAAAAAGTATGTATATAATTCAACGATTACAATGTGTCAGTTCTCCGAATAGTACATGTCTAGATGACGACTAGAGTACTGGAAGTTAAGTAAAGAAGTGCCTTCTTCGTGTAAGTCATTTAGCATACTTCATTTTTGTAACTCGCAATTGGCCAAGATATTTTTAATAAATAAGGGGTTTCGTCCGATTCTTCCGTTTTCCCTCCCTATGTTTCATTTTAAATTTGTCGATAACGCTCCAGAGGGAACAAATAAGTAAAAATTGTTAAAAAGAACTCTTCTTTACCAACGTTTCGGCCTTGCATGCCTTTTCAAGCTTTATCAAAGTCGAAATTTAGCGTCACATCCTTGACTTCATTTGAATTGTCAATGTGACGCTAAATTGAGGAACGAAACCGCGAGTCTGCTTCTGTAACTACTCGGACATGGAACCTTCATGCCCTTTGTATTGTTAACGGGTATAAAAGAAGAACCCTAATGAAAGAGCAATACTATGAAGTGTCAATCACCTCGAGATGTTTTAATGACTTTACATATAATGTTCATTTTACATAATCTATATTGAAACTTTGTAAATGTCAAGTTGTGTTTCAAATGAATGTGTTGTAATGAAAAGTAATGAAAGTTTACTTTATGGCAATCGTGTATTTAGAGGGAGTAGGGGGATCTAGAGGGAGTTGGGGGGGGGGGGGGGGGGTCAAGACCTCCCCATGGAATTTGCCAAAATACTGATTTTCTTCTGTTACAAGTGTTTCTTTTTCAAAAGCATAGGCTGGGCCCCATCCCTAATTGCCTAGATCCCCACCTACCAATGCCTGATTGGCTGGATCCTCACCTACCCATCCCTGCCCGGCTGGATCCCCATCTACCCACCCATGACTGGCTGGACCCCCACATACCCACCCCGGACTGGCTGGACCCCCATCTACCCAACCCTGATTTGCTTGATTCCAGCCTACCCATAAATGACTTGCTGGAACCGAAACCGAGCCATCCCTGACTGGCTTGGACCCCCATCTACCCAACCCTGACTGGCTGTACCTCCACCTACCCAACCCTGACTGACTGTACCTCCACCTACCCAACCCTGATCTGCTTGATTCCAACCCACCCATCCCTGACTTGATGGAACCCAACCTAGCCATCCCTGACTGACTTGGAACCACCTACCCACCCCTGATAGGGTGAGCCACCATCTACCCACCCCTGATTGGCTGGATTTCCACCTACCTATGCCTGATTTATTGGATCCCCATCTTCCCACCCCTGATTGGCTGAACCCCCATCTACTCATCCCTGATTGGCTGAACCCCCACCTACCTATCCCTAATTGGCTGGATCCTCACCTACCACCCCTGACAGACTGAACCACCATCCACCCACCCCTGATTGGCTGGACTTCCACCTACCAACCTACCCACCCCTGACCGGCTGGACCCCCACCTACCCACCCCTGACTGGCTGCATCACAACCTTCCCACCCATGACTGACTGGACCCCACCTACCCATCCCTGACTGGCTCGACCCCCAGTTACCCACTCCTGACTGGTTGGAGCCCCACCTATCCTCTCCTGACTGGCTGGACCTGCAGTTACCCATTTCTGACTGGCTGGATCCCCAGTTACCCACCCTGACTGGCTTGACCCCAGTTACCCACTCCTGACTGGTTGGACCCCCACCTACCCATCCCTGACTGGCTGGACCCCCACCTATCCACCCCTGACTGGCTGGACCCCTAGTTACCCACCCTGCAGTTACCCATTCCTAACTGGCTTTATCCCCAGTTACCCACCCCTGACTGGCTGACCCCATCTACCCACCCCTGACTGGCTGCATCCCCACTTACCAATCCATGACTGGCTGGACCCCACCAACCCACCCCTGACTGGCTGGACCCCCAGTTAACCACCCCTGAATTGCTGGATCCCTGTCTTCCTACCCCTGACTGGCTGGATCCCCATCTACCCACCCCTGACAGACTGAACCACCATCCACCCACCCCTGACTGGCTGGATCCCCATCTTCCCACCCCTGACTGACTGGGCTCCAACCCCACCACCCCTGACTGACTGAAACCCCTTCTACCCACCCCTGATTGGCTGGATTCCCACCTACCCACCCCTGACTTGCTGGACCCCAACCTACCACCCTGACTGGCTGGACCCCAACCTACCCACCCCTGATTGGCTGAACCCCCACATAGCCATCCTGATTGGCTGGACTACCACCTACCCACCCCTGACTGGCTGGACCTCCACCTACCCACCCCTGATTAAAGCTATATCAGCTGAGAGCTATACTGTCAAATCTCTCTGGTGTCAGTGGAGTCTTCTTGTATTGAAGGACAACCTAACCACCCCTGACTGGCTTACCCACTCCTGACCGGCTGGACCCCAGTTACCCACTCTTGACTGGCTGGGCCCCACCTACCATCTCCTGACTCGCTTGACCCCGAGTTACCTTGACCCCACCGACCCACCCCTGACTGACTTGACTCCCACCTACCCACTCCTGACTGGCTGGACCTCCACCTACCCACCCCTGACTGTCTTGGCTCCCACCTACCCACCCGAGACTGGCTGGACCTCCTTGAAGAATTTTCTAAGTTCGCTCATGTGGTATTGTTCTTCCAGACGATAGAGGGCTGTTTACATGTCTTTGTGTGTCTGCCAACAAGTCGTTTTCAACTTATAGTACATGTATATCATGTTATAAGAATGATGTTAAATACAAAATTCTTCTAGGAAAATTAATTTCGGTGTATGTGAAGAGCAGACTGATCATATTTATAGAGCATCTGGAATGTTGGCAGCCAAAAGCAAAAGTAATTTCAGGATCTTTAAAGGGGGTTTGGGGTTTGGGGGGGGGGGGGGGGGGTGGGGTGATATTCGCCAAATGACACTAGTTACAAGCGTTTATATGGAATTTTTCCTAGCAAGTTGCGGAATTCCTGTCCGCCCAGGTGGTTTACTTTTCTTTGTTTCCTTTATTTATACAGGATAGCATATTTAGCTACAAAATGAACTAGTTTACAATGTGGTCCTGTCTTAAAAATATGTACATATGAAGTAAATTAAGTCCATTATATCACCTTAATGAGATAAAACCTAAATATCACAGTTCATTTACAAAAATACATACCTGTAAAACAACATCAATATAGTAATTCAAGAGTCAAAGTAATGCTTCAGATTAATTTTAATTTAATTGTAAATATGAAAAAAAAATGCATTTTCCCACAAATTCTAGCAGGATCCTACCCTTTTCCATCTGCATTGATTCTTTCGAAAGGATGCTTAAATTGCAGTATGTAGGTTAAACATCTGTAATGAACTCAAGGTTATCCATTTTTTTTTCTCGAATAAGGCTCTATGGATGTCGAAGTACCGAATGGGGAGAATTCTTCAGCAAATTCTCAAAAAGGCGACAATACAAAAAAGCAGTCTAGTTTAGGAACATCTTCGACTTTTTATAGATCTATACTAGTATATATACAAAGTCATTAACTCATTTACACATACTTGTTATAAGTTTATGCAAAGTGCTCGTATACTGAATCATGTACGTGTTAATTAAAATCCAATATATCTAGTCATTTTATTGACTAGTCTACACTTTTACATTAAACCGTGTAGTCCATAGTCTAGAGCTGGTTCTGATAACGTATATCACCATATTTTACCTCAACTGTAACGTGAGGTCAACGTAGATCTTCTACTTCGCACTTTGTCCGTCTGTCCGGTAGTCACACTTTGTCGAGTTTTCCATAGTCTCAACGTTTAGGTGCGTTACTTATTGGTCACGATACAGGACCATTCCTGCGCATCTCCTGTTTTAGCACTCATTGTAGATATTTCAATTTATTATGGCCAATGTATTGTTTCTGACTCTATTGAAGACTTTAATTCATTACATACCTAAAAGGTGATACAATGTAAGTTTGATCTAAAATGAATGAAATATCCATAAGAAAATGTTTCGCGGTAGTTACTGTCCGCGCGGCTCACTTCGGAAACTGGATAAAAGCAATTTTGACTATTTTTATCATTCAAAAATTTTAATGAAATCGATACCATTCAAGAAATCTCGCTTAGTCGTAAATTTTGGTAGAAGTTATATGATGGTAAGTGCACGCAATCAAACTTTATAGACAAAACTAGTTCTAGGCGGGCCATTTCCGATGTTATTTTTTCACGTGACGTCGTGACGCTCTCCATGGGCACAATGTTCAACTCGGCGACGTCACGCTGAAATTTAACATTGAAAACTCCCCGTCTAAAATTTATTTTGTCTGTTTTATAATGATTACGTAAAGCCACGACCGTATACCAAAATTTAAGCGAGATCTATTCAATGATATAGATTTTATTTTGATTTTTGGCCGGATTGCAAAGCAATTCCGGTCTATAGATTGACGATGTCCGTCCGTCCGTCTGTCCGTCCGTGCGTCTGCCGTCAACATTTTGGTTAAAGTTTCTGGTTGAGGCAAAATCTAAGGAACTATATGCAGTAGAAACTTTATATTATACATGAAGCTTGCCCATGACAAGACCTTTCAATTTATGCCGTAACATTTGACCTAGTGACCTTGACCTTGGACTTTGACCTAGTTAAAGATTTTGGTTCAAGTTTCTGGTTGAGGCAAAATCTAAGAAACTATATGCAGTAGAAACTTTATATTATACATGAAGCTTGCCCATGACAAGACCTTTCAATTTATGCCGTAACATTTGACCTAGTGACCTTGACCTTGGACTTTGACCTAGTTAAAGATTTTGGTTAAAGTTTCTGGTTGAGGCAAAATCTAAGTAACTATATGCAGTAGAAACTTTATATTATACATGAAGCTTGCCCATGACAAGACCTTTCAAATTATGCCGTAAAATTTGACCTAGTGACCTTGACCTTGGACTTTGACCTAGTTAAAGATTTTGGTTAAAGTTTCTGGTTGAGGCAAAATCTAAGTAACTATATGCAGTAGAAATTTTATATTGTACATGAAGCTTGCCCATGAAAGACCTTTCAATTTATGCCGTAACATTTGCCCTAGTGACCTTGACCTTGGACTTTGACCTACTCAAAGATTTTGGTTAAAGTTCCTGGTTTAAGCAAAATCTATGGTACTGTATGCAGTAGAAACTTTATATTATTAATGAAGCTTGCCCATGACAAGACCTTTCAATTTATGCCGTAACATTTGACCTAGTGACCTTGACCTTGGACTTTGACCTAGTTAAGGATTTTGGTTAAAGTTCCTGGTTTAAGCAAAATCTATGGAACTGTATGCAGTAGAAACTTTATTTTATACATGTAGATTGCCTCTGACAAAACCTTTCAATTTATGCTGTATTATTTGACCTATTGGCCTTGACCCAGTTAGTGACAAAAACTTACTTTGCAATACGGCCATACCGTCTTTAGCGGTGTTTTATTCCATAATAAAGTAATCAAAACGTGTTTATCCAATTTCCGAAGTGAGCCATGCGGACCGAAGTCCACTACCGGCTCGCCGGAGGGGACTTATAGTTTCCACCCCGTTTGTCCGACCGTCCGCCTGTTGTCCCCCGCTTTCACAAAAGCGTGGGCACATTAAAAGCGGTTCGTCAGTCCGTCTGTCCGTCAGTCACAAAAACTTTAACCAGGTCCATAACTTTTGAATGGCACATGATAGGACTTTTCATATTTCACATGCGTATTCATTGTGACAAGACCTTTCCATGGATTCCAAAACTTTTGACCTTGTGATCTTGACCTTGGAGTTTGACCTTCTTTTCAAAAACTTTAACATTGACCATAACTTTTGAATGGTAAGTGATATGGCTTTCATATTGCACATGTGCGTTCATTGTGTCAAGAACTTTCCGTGGATACCAAATTTTTTTACCTTGCGACCTTGACCTAGGAGTTTGACTTACTTTTCATATACTTTAACCTTGACCATAAATTTTGAATGGTTAGTGATTGGGCTTTCATATTTCACATGCGTTTTCCTTGCGACAAGACCTTTCCGTTGGTTACAACATTCTAACCTTGTGACCAATCGTCAGAGACTACATGTATATACACCCATTTCGAATGACATGCCCATGATGGGCTTAGCGATTTAAGCCACATTGGAGTTTAGCTGCTCGTTTTGAATACGATGTATAAGGTATAGGGGTGTTCGCGTGTTTATTTCATATTGTGAAATATCATGTCCGTGGGTTGGAATGATAAACAACATGGTATATATATATTTACAATAAACTGTTTAATGGCTAGCATTTAGAAGGAGTAGGTGTTTGAGAGGAGTATAGAATGGATTGCGGTTTTCACTGGTCGGTCCACTGGGAAATTTGCATTTTCGTACGTACAACGTAGTTTATATAAAAATTCTCTAAGTATGCACTACACGATGTTCAAATTAGTTGTCATCGAGCGTATTATTGCATGATTCTGGTCGTGTGTCCCGACATATTATATCTGTATAATACTTTCCCCCGCCTCCCCGCGAAAAAGGCAGGGGGATGCTTGCAATTATAGAAACTATAAAAGGATGTGCAAATTTTATTTTCTGGTCGACTTCGAAACAAGACGACATATAGTGATCAGTTTGGTCATTCGTAGGTCTGTGTGTCCGTCCGTCTGGTGTTTAAATAGATGAATACCGGTACATGATATATTAATCTCTTTATACCCCCGCAATCAAAGTTTGGAATATAGGAATCACCCTGTCTGTCCGTCCGTCCGACTGCCCGTCCATCACGACTTGTCCAGAGCATCAATTTACTCCTTCCCCTGCGGATGGATTTTAATAATATTTCACAGAAATAATCCTTATGACCTAGGGGTGTGTCATGACCTTGAATCCAGGTCAAAGGTCAAGTTCACAATAGACACCACTATTAAAACCTATAAAAACTATATGTACAGAGCATAACTCCTCCCCCTGTGGATGGATTTCTAATAGTTCACAGAAATGTTCCCTAGGACCTAAGGGTGTGTCATGACCTTGAAACAAGGTCAAAGTTCAAGGTCACAATAGACATCATAAGTAAATCCTTGTCCAGAGCATAAATCCTCCCCCTGTTTATGGATTACAATAATATTTCACAGAAATGTTCCTTAGGACATAGGGGTGTGTCATGACCTTGAACCAAGGTCATAAATCAAACGTCAAGAACACAATAGATACCATCATTAAAACATTGTCCTCTCCCTGTTGATAGATTTCAATAATAATGTTAATATTTCACAGAAACCTCTCCCTGTTGATGGATTTCAATAATATTTCACAGAAACCTTTCTTGGGATCAAAGGATGTGTCATGACCTTGAACCAAGGTTATAGGTCAAATGTTAAGAACGCAATAGATACCATTAGTAAACCTTGTCCAGAATATGACTCCTTTCCCTGTATATGGATTTCAATAATATTTCACAGAAATTTTCTTTAGGGCCAAATGGTCTGTCGTGACCTTGAACCAATGTCTAATTTCAAGGTCACAAAAGAGGCTTGACCTTGATCCCAAGATAACTTTTCAAAGAATATCGCTGCGGGGGTATTTTCGTCCCGTTAGGGGCAAAATTTTATTGTGTCGGACATAAACAAGGCTGAACCTTGCGACCATTACCGTGAATTGAGTAACTTAAAGACAACAAGAGATGTTAATATTCAACATTTAAATGCGTCGAATAAAGTTTATCTATTACACTTACTGATGGGTGTACTGCCGTGATATTGATCTTGGATTTGTCATTGTTGAATTATTTCACTCAAAGCTAAATGTATCAAAGGATACAAGAGAACGTCCATTACAAACTAAAAACAATTGTTCATACAGAAGATATTTTGGATTGTTTACTTTGTTTGCCTCTAGGGTTTCAGGGGTGGGGGAGGTGGGTTGAAAACTCTTCCAAACAGAAATTTTCATGAAGCAGCCAGTCCAAACTATGAAATTAAACGTAGCAGTAGATTGAAATATTTTGAAATATTTCTTCCAGAGGGAAGGGATGATACAAATAAAAACACAAACACTCGAATACACAATTTTTCGGCCCCTTGGCCTTTATCAAGTGTAAAAAATGACAATCCGTTTATTATATTAACAATTATACATTTGAGAAAAAACAACTAGCTAGTCGCATGAACAAATCAAATTATCACCTAGTCGCGAAGCGTCGAGGTGATAATTTGATTGGCTCATGCGACAAGGGGAATTACTGGTCAACAAATCACATCTAGCTAGTTGTTATTTCTATTCTAATACTGTTCTGCAGACGGCAATGGGCGAAGCTTAGCGGACTGGAAGTTTCTAGGAGATTTTACACCAGGCGAGTTCTATAGCACGAGAATGGGCGGAGCTCGGCGGACTGGAAGTTTCTGGGAGATTTTACACCAGGCGAGTTCTATAGAACATAGGAAGAAAATCTCAAGTCATGTTAGAATGTCGTTTTTACACTTCATATAGGCCAAAGGACCGAAAAATTGTGTATTCGAGTGTTTGTGTTTTATTTGTATGAAATGTAGAACTGAATCATTTAGTACTTGTAATGTACATGTACCTTTCTATTGACACCAAACATTTTGACAATGTGACCTTATCCTGGAGTTTGACCTACCTTTGAATTAGTTTTAACTATAGGTATAACTTTTGAATTGTATAGTTGATAAGACTTTCAAATTTCATTGGTATATTCCCACTTGATAACAATATCTTTGACCTTGTGATATTGACCTTCTTTTATGACAAATATCTGAAAGCCGGGGACCACAATTCTCTGAATTTGCTTGTAATACTGTTCTTGAGCAAACTTATTCTCAGAATCGGCCATTTTGCATGTGTTTAGCTCACGAGAGCCAAAGACTCAAAGCGATCTGTTAGTTATCTTTTTCGACTTCTCTGACACTTCTTGATGGTTTTTGTTGAAACTTGGTTTGATGAAATATCAAACACAGCTTTGATATTTCACATGTAGATTGCTTGTGACAATTAAGTCTTTTTATTTGACACCTTGACCTTTGACCCCGTGACCTTGACTTTTGAGTTCGACCTACTTATAGGACCGTGCATTTTCATTAATATCTCCAACATCTTTCAAGATAGGATTACATGTTCATTTTTAGCTCTACTGGTCGCTGAACAGTCGAGCTTATGCGATACTCCGTCGTCCGGCATCCGTCCGTCTGTCCGTCTTAGAAAATGGGTGTGGTCATTTTCTCCTATATAACTCTATGTAATCTTGTGCCCGCAACTCACCCGACACTATAAATGATGGAGACTTAATTCTTTTTGCAATATGATGAGTCTGTGGTCTAGTTGTGCACCTGATAATTTGTTTAAACCCCTGACCCCCATGGTCTTAGAAAATGGGTGTGGTCATTATGTAATCTTGTGCTCGCAACTCCGCTGACACTTTGAATGATGGGGACTTAATTCTTTTTGCAATATGATGGGTCTGTGGTCTAGTCGTGCACTTGATATTTTGTTTGAGCCCCGACACTCAGGGTCTTAGAAAATAGATGTGGTAATTTTTTCCTATATAATTGTGCTCTCAATTCTTCTAGGGCTATTAATGATGGAGAGTTAATTCTTTATGCAATATGATGGATCTGTAGTCTTGTTATGAATTATATGAGTGATATTCTAGTTGCAGACTAATTGATATATATGTTGTTTTGTTGTGCTACTTATAATTTGTTAGAGCGCCTGCTCTATATGGTCTTTAGTTTTTAACAAAAATGGAAATTGATATTTATGTGTAATGTATTTCATTTTCTTGTCAATGAGTGAATAAAACAAAATAACCAGGAGAGATACAGTCTCGTCAGCTACTTCTTATTCACATGTGTTTTCCTTATGACAAGACCATAATTTGATTGAGACCATGTTTTCTGACCAGGGTCCTTTGACCTTCATCACCGACCTAAAAACTTTATCCTCGGCAATGGTTTTTAACCAAATAAGATACAGCTTAGATATTTCACATGTGCATTGCTTGACAAGTACTTTCATTTGACACTTTGACCTTTGACCCTGCGAACTTGGCATTGCAGATTTACCTACGTGTAGGGGAAAAACCTACTTTCAGCAATATCTAATTCCTGTTACTAGCTGCAAACGGGGGCATTGTGTTTCACTTACACTTTGTGCTTGGGATTTTTTTTGAGGGGGGGGGGGGGTTGTACAAAATTATATTTGTTATTATATTGAATCGTAGCTTCAGGTGAGCGATGTGGACCCATTGGGCTTCTTGTTTTTATTTACGTAACGTGACGGAATTTTTTATATTTAGAAACAAGTAAAATCTCTTTATTTCCTTAAAGGTAATGTCTGTTTTCTGAGAAACTCTTGTAGGTCATTCATTGAAATATTATATCTTAATGAATCTTTATGATAGAGATATTAATCTTGATGATAAAATCGCTGAATTAGGAGTTAGGTCAAGGTTGAAATTAAATCTATATAAAGACCTATTTTTCCCATAAGAGAGGATCCTTTGTTGTCCACCGTTTTAAGTCAAGAAAGAATAGAATTTTAGAAATAAAGTTCCGATGAAACAGGTATGATTAGGGGGCATATAGTTTTTGGCCTGTCCGTCTGTCTGTTTGTCCGTGGGAAAAACTTTAACATTGGGCATAATTTTTGAATGTTTATTGTTAATTGATAGGGCTTTGATATTTTTCACATATGTATTCCTTGTGACAAGACCTTTCCATTAATACTAAAATGCCTGACCTAGACCTTTGACCTACTTTTCAAAAACTTTTAATATTGGGCATACGTTTTGAATTGTAAGTGATAGTAAGAGCTTTCTTTTTTCACATGTGTATTCCTTGTGACAAGACCTTCCCATGTATACCAAAATTTTTGACCTTGTGACTTTGACCTTTCACCTACTCAACAGAAAATGGTTTTAATACTGACAAAGATGCCGACGGGTGCATTCGTGTTTCAAAAACAAGTTTTATTCAGAAATATGAATCCCAAAGTGTGAGGAGAAAGGTTTTCTTCGTTTAGTAGAATGTTTTAATATGTGGAATTTACCTCCCCTTGAAAGTTTTCGTCAATTTGGCTCTTATTTTGCAGAAAAACTCTTGCTGGATACCCGCAGGCTTGGTTGAACCCTATCCCTTATAGCATGTTTTTTCTGCATTTTTACGTAATGTTCAGTGAGGTTTTCTACAATCTAGAAAACATTTCGGGGGGGGGGGGGGGTCCAACCTACAGTATGTGATAAAGATTGTACAAACTGTACTAAAATCGGGCATTTTCAGCTATGCATTCTCAGCCATGAACCCCTCCCCCCTCCCTTCCGATCCACGCTTGAACGTTAGATTCTTGATAATCCATTGTTTCTTTATGATGACAAAGACGTCTTTGTTATAATTACGCTTATGGTATAATATCGGAATCTGACTCAGATCATGTGGTAAGATTGAATTATGAGGATTTACAGGTTACTGGTGATGAATGGGCAGAGTCTATTTCGTGAAATATCATATGGATCGTTCATATTCTGCTAAAAGATTGTATGTCGCCCCCTCTATTTTGTATAACGTGTACCGTTGCTGACACTGAATCGAACAATTATATAATCTTTCTCAACACGAATCGTCACGGGTATGACACGACTTCTCGATTCCCAGAGGAGTAAAAAATACACAAAACATAAGTATTCGTGCGGTTTTGTCAACCCACTGGTATCTGCTTCAAAAGGGCAATTGGAGGCTTAAAAAGTGTGGGATTTGAGAAGCATTTAATAGCATTGATATCACCTTTGTTTTACATTATTCGGATCGTTTTCGTAGACGTGGGTAGTAAGAGTGCAGTGAAACGTGCAACACTTTGTAGTTTCAAGTTTGAAAATTGCCTCAGATTATGATTTAGAGGCCACTTTATTCACAACTGGATATAAACGAAATGCTACTGCAGCATGTTAAACTTTATATTCGCATGCATTGATTTTTTCACCATCAGGACTATTGTTTAAGTTCTAACTTTATTGCACTGAGGTTGTTTGTGTATCGATTGTTTATGTTCAATCAAGAATTTTTTTTCTATTTATAGTGACGTCAAAGACGAAAACGACGACGATGGTGAAATGATTATTTAAATCATGGGATGTATCTTTGCGAAACAAGAACAAAATGGGAGAAGGATATTTCGTGTTTACAACGTGAACGAGGGAGGAGAGGAGCTCAATATTGGAAAGTTAGAGGTTACAGATTCTGACCTTGTACATTTTCACCGTGGTAAAGAGATCCGATGGCCTCTGCGGTGTTTACGGAGATACGGATGGGAAGGCGAACTTTTTTCGTTCGAAAGCGGAAGGAGATGCCAAACCGGACCCGGAATCTATGCCTTTAAGTGTAAACATGCTGAACGTTTATTCAATACGGTACAAGAATGCATCCGACTCGCAGGACAAATGGAATTAGGTGCGAATCAAGCGTTCGATTCCAGCGTTCCGAGTCGACCAACGTCGATGATCGAACTGAACGATATTTCTTTGCGGAATGGTGCTATTCCGGTAGTAAATCCCCATTTGTCAAATGATGCATCACAACAGAACTATGTAAATCAACCTGATCCGGTACAACCGGAACCGGAACATCCTCAGTATATTAATACAAAGTACACAAAGCCGAATCGGCCGCCGGAAAATAATGCCGATCTCTTGTTGACCTTTATGCATGAGTATCCACAGGAGCGAGTGCAGGGTGCTGGTAACACTGCCAGTCCCCAAGTGTACGCTGTTTTAGACTTTTCTTCTAGTGGCGATGAAAATTCATGTCCCGATGAAACGAGGATGGAGAACGGAAATCAGTCCTCTGGTCGAGGACTAGAAATTGACGGTGACATGTACGAAGGTGGCGCCGAGGACGACGCCGATGTATTTCTACCTGAAAATCCTCAAAATGATTATCTAAATGTAGGAGTCGGAGTTGAACCTGGAAGGCCTCCACCTCCTCGGCCCTCTTATAGGGACCCGTCTGTCAGTGAGGCTAATTATTCAAATGTGCCAAGATCAAGTGATACGATGATCTATATCAGCGTAGATACAAACGGCTCGACGACAGCTCCACAAACTTTTTCTGTTGCTAGGGACTCTCCTCAAAACAGTGGTTGTCCGTACTCATTAATAGATAGGGAAAAGACAATTGCCCTTCGCGAGTCGGGCCTGCGTAGTAGAGACGATTGCGATGAAGGGGTTCGTAAAACGCGGCATAATAGTACAATTAATGATATTGTGGGGCCTTAGAAAGGACCGCCTGTGACTCACATCTATGACGTAGTTAAAACAAAATGCTGTTCCTCTAAGAATTTTAAAATGGGTTTGCTATCTTTTGAACGATTTTAGTTTTTACTGGGTTGCTGCAGGATTCTAATTGCTGATGCATTTCTTTGTGATTATCAGTCTGTGTTGTACTTGAACCATATAATTTGATGTTGATTATTGGCACTTGATTTTCAATTCTAACGTCATCAAGAAGGTCCGTTTATGTCTGAGTTCTCACGCCTTGTATAGAGATAGCTTGATTTCTCACTGCAGTTCATTTGTTCTTTGTTGTATTGCCTATGCTTATTTTCCTGAATGGAAAATACATTTGAAAAACTTTTTAAAAAAAATTATATTGGAGTTAATGGGTCTACTCTAAAAGATGGAAAGTTATTGAGTATTGAAAATAAAAGAGAAATATTTGTTTGTAATGTTGATTATATGGACGGATTTAGAACATTTTTCCGCGGGGGAGGGGGAGTATTACAGCCCGTCAGAAGGGGGGGGTCCAACCTATGATTTTGAAAGACAATATATGAGTAAAAACCGGAAAAATCCACGCTTGAATTGAAAGCTTTTAGCTCAGTGTGATAAAATAAATTATTTCCATTTACATTATATTATAACAACTTTAAATGGCGACACTTATTCGATTTGGAGCTCTTTATTTTGAAAGCCTAAAGCTAAAAAGTAAATAAATAAATAAATGAATAAATAAATCCCCCTTTTAGCATACACTTCTTGGTCTGCCCATGTATTCATGACAGAGTTTCTCATATTTTGGCCTATACTTTTCTAATTCAAATTTGCTACTTTTGACAATTAGTTTTTTTCGGCCTGTAATTTGAAAATTAGTTTTTTTTTGGCCTGTAATTTGAAAATTAGTTTTTTTGGCCTGTTATTTGAAAATTAGTTTGTTTTTTTTTTGAAAATTAGTTTTTTTTTTTGCCTGTAATTTGAAAATTTGTTTTTTTTTTGGCCTGTAATTTGAAAATTAGTTTTTTTTTTTGGCCTGTAATTTGAAAATTAGTTTTTTTTTTTGGCCTGTAATTTGAAAATTAGTTTTTTTTTTGGCCTGTAATTTGAAAATTAGTTTTTTTTTGGCCTGTAATTTGAAAATTAGTTGTTTTTTTTTGGCCTGTAATTTGAAAATTAGTTTTTTTTTTTTGGCCTGTAATTTGAAAATTAGTTTTTTTGGCCTGTAATTTGAAAATTAGGCCAAAATTTTAATGACATGTTTTACTCCATTATGTACCTGGAAAGCTTCTATTCAGTAGAAAATCATCTTGACTATTTGAATAGAAGATTCTGTATTATTTTGTTTTAACATATTTTCCCCTCAAATGAAAAATGAAATTCAAAGATTAGTCAAATATGTGTTCATTTTGCTATTTTGTATTAATGGAGTATGATTATGATCGTTTAGTCACCGCTGTAAGAAGCCAGATGTCTCAAGTCAAGAACATTTTTATAGTCTAGTACATGTTATTCTATTCCAAAAAGAAACTCATCGTTGTACTATACGAACCTGTAGAACTGCATTGTAACTGAATGACGCACGAACTACAAAATATTTCTCAGAAAATAAGCGAAAAGTTCAGGATTGTCATCGATTTTTGGGGATCATATATTACGTATTTCAAGACATGATTTCTCTATTGCTTGTGAGATATCGTGCATGTATGAATTGACTGTGTATGATTTATGAATGGCTAAGGTTGTATAATTGTTGATCTCATTATAATATGATATATTTTACTTTTTTAATGCTACTCTACGAGCTTTCATACAATTTTACCTCTTCCGAGAAAGCCTTTTATCAATTAACTCCTTTGATTCAATCTATTGATTTTCCTTTGTTTTTCACTCATTTTTCGATACTGTATTACGCTTGAGTATTAAAGTGGTCTTCAATTTAGTATCCTTTAAATCAGTTATCTGTCACTTCCCCCACCCAGTTACTAAAAATGGCAGATAAACTTTAAAGTTTTTACACAGCTTTTAGGTTTTGCCCGGGATTGCCCGTTCCATCGCCTATTTTACTTTGCTATTTCCAAATACTCCAATTTATCGTCTAATATTTTAATGAAGTCACAAACAAATAGATACACTAAATTTTCGGCCGCTTGGACTTTAACAGAAGCGAAGTAATCATTTCTACTCCCGATAAAGGCCACAAAGCGCCGAAAATTCGTTTGTTTCGAGAGTTTGTGTTTGTATTTAGAAAATTCCTTTAAAATTGACATTTTCATCGTCAGTTTGTGGCAGTACTCAGTATTTAAAAGAAAAGCTAGTCTCAAATCAGTCAGTGCACGAAAGATATTTTGTTTTAAGTCGAGTAAGATAGCAAGATACGAGTATGTACATAACACGTGGCCTTTTGCAAGTCACCCATATTCACCTTAAGATACGGCTGTTGATAGCCTAAACAGGAGGTGCAGCCAAAGAGCAAATAGCCTGGGGTATCGAGGATGCACGTGTGTGTTTTTTCCAGAGCAAGTTAAAAACCTAAACTGTAAATTAATAAATAACGTTCTTGGATGTAGAAAATTTGTTCAGGAGGGGAAGGGGGGGGGGGGGTGTCGAAGCTACAAAGGGTCCAAGCTACGGTTTCGAAAAAAAAAAAGTGTATAACGGCGAAGTCTGTATTTTTGTTTTTGGCAAATTCCTTGTGGGTTTAGGAGGGGGGGGGGGGGCGCTCTGACTCCTCCCCTTAATTTCCTCTGGATCCGCGTTTACAAAAGATGAAATATTGGTGAATAATCGATGTGTTATGCCTGACAAAAAGTTTTGACGGAATAATGTTTTAAAACAGTGTTGGTGTTAAAATTGTATATTCATCTTGATTTTAAGTAGGATGCATTTTTTTTTTAGATTTGTATACAAGATAAAATGGAAGAGAGAATGTCTTCCATGTGGTTTATATGATTTAGATATGAAATTTTTAAAGAAAAAAATATTTGTTTTAGTTTAATCATATATATGTAATTTTTTAGCTCTACTGGTCTCAGACCAGTCGAGCTTATGCGATCACCCTTTGTCCAGCGTCCGTCCGTCTGTCCGTCTGTCTGTCTGTCCGTCTGTCCGTAAACAATTCTTGTCCGGACAATTCCTCTGAAACTGTTAGAGATAGAAAGTTAATTCTTTTTGCATTTTACTTGGTCCATGGTCTAGTTGTGCACCTGACATTTAGTTTCAGTCCCTGACCCCCAGGGTCTTAGAAAATGGGCGTGGTCATTAAATTCTATGTAATCTTGTCCGGACAACTCCTCTGAAAGTGTTAGAGATAGAAAGTTAATTCTTTTTGCATTTTACTTGGTCCATGGTCTAGTTGTGCACCTGACATTTAGTTTCAGTCCCTGACCCCCAGGGTCTTATAAAATGGGCGTGGTCATTAAATTCTATGTAATCTTGTCCGGACAACTCCTCTGACACTATAAATGATGGAGACTTAATTCTTTTTGCAATATGATGGGTCTGTGGTCTTGTTGTGCACCTGATATATTTTGTTTGAGCCCCTGACCCCCAGGGTCTTAGAAATGGGTGTGGTCATTTTCTCCTATATAACTGTATGTAATCTTGTTCTCGCATCTCCTCTGACACTATTAATGATGGAGACTAAATTGTTATTGCAATATGATGGGTCTCTGGTCTAGTTGTGCACCAGATATTATGTCTTAGCCCCTGACCCTTAGGGTCTCAGAAATGGGTGTGGTCATTTTCTCCTATATAACTCTATGTAATCTTGTGCTTGCAACTCCTCTGACACTATAAATGATGGAGACTTAATTCTTTTTGCAATATGATGGATCTGTGGTCTGGTTGTGCACCTGATATATTTTGTTTGAGCCCCTGACCCCCAGGGTCTTAGAAATGGGTGTGGTCATTTTCTCCTATATAACTTTATGTAATCTTGTGCTTGCAACTCCTCTGACACTATAAATGATGGAGACTTAATTCTTTTTGTAATATGATGGGTCTGCAGTCTAGTTGTGCACCTGATATTATGTTTGAGCCCCTGACACCCAGGGTCTTAGAAATGGGTGTGGTTATTTTCTCCTATATAACTCTATATAATCTTGTGCTCGAAACTCCTCTGACAATATAAATGATGGAGACTTAATTCTTTTTGCAATATGATGGGTCTGTGGTCTTGTTGTGCACCTGATATTTTGTTTTAGCCCCTGACCCCCAGGGTCTTAGAAATGGGTGTGGTCATTTTCTCCTATATAACTCTATGTAATCTTGTGCTCGCAACTCCTCTAACACTATAAATGATGAAGACTAAATTCTCATTGCAATATTATGGGTCTCTGGTCTAGTTGTGCACCTGATATTATGTTTTAGCCCCTGACCCTTAGGGTCTCAGAAATGGGTGTGGTCAAGTTAATGTAATCTTGTGCTTGCAACTCCTCTGACACTATTAATGATGTAGGATTAATTCTTTTTGCAATGATTGGTCTGTGGCATAGTTGTGCACCTGATATTTTGTTTAAGCCCTATACCCCCAGGGTCTTTGAAAATGGGTGTGGTAATTTTTCCTATATAGTTGTGCTCTCTACTCGTTTAAAGCTATTAATGATGGGGAGTTAATTCTTTATCCGATATTATGGATCTGTAGTCTTGATGTGTCATTGATAGTTCATTTGAGCTATTAGCCCTTGGCCCCTAGGATCTTGGAAAATGGGTGTGACATTCTTTTTAGAAATACTTTATCTCGGATATTATGAATTATATGAGTGCTATTATAGTTGCAGTATAATGGATACGTAGTTTTGTCATGCTACTTATAATATGTTAGAGCACCTGCTCCCTATGGTCTTGGTTTAAAAAAAAAGAAAGGAAATTGATGTTTTAGAAAAAACAACCAGGAGAGCTACAGTCTCGTCAGAGACTTCTGGTTTTGTCAGGGTACAAACTGTAACTTTTATATTGATATTGAGAACAAAAAATAACTTTTGAACAAGTTATGTTGCCATGGTTACTAAGGTCTTTTTATATGTAAGTCTGGCTTCAATGAAATTGGATCATTTGACTTTTTAAAAAGAATAATTACTGATCGACATGAATCTACAATTTTCATTTCATTTTAATCAAAGTTGATTTTGAATTCATTTATTTTATACAAGCGATGTTACATGTATTCATGTCATGTTATATATGATTTGCTTTTTTGTTGTTTTACCCCAAAATGGATAATTATTGATTGTATTTATCAGTGTTGAATGTGTATAATGCATACCTATATTTTTATGGGCTATTTTTACCCTTAGTCATTTATCTACAAATGCAATACAATATAAAATGGCCATTTTCCTTGATATTTCTTTGAACTTGTGTTCACATGAAGTTAAATTGAACTTGCGTTCACAAGAACTTTTTCTTAACTTGTGTTCACACGGAATTCGATTCCCATTTTCATTAAGTGTTCTTAAAATTGACAGATTATCAAATAAAAGTGGTGTCATTATAGGTGTTGCCATTTTTCCTTTAAGTTTCAATGAACTTGTGTTCACATGAAGTTAAATTGAACTTGCGTTCACAAGAACTTACTCTAAACTTGTGTTCACACGGACTTTGATTCCCACTTTCATTATGCGTTCAAGAGACCGATCTTTGACCTATGATCTTGAAAATCCATAAGGTTCTTCCTCTTGACATAGGCAATTTGTGTATGAAGTTAAGTGAAGCTCTAATCAAAACTGTGCCCTCTGGGCTGTATACAAGGATTTTGACTATTTCCAATCTGTGACCTTGACTTTGATTTTTGACCTATTATCTTGAAAATCAATAGGGTTCTTCCTCTTGTCATAAGCAATAAGTGTATGAAGCTTGGCCAAGCTCTGATCAAAACTGTGCCCTCTAGGCTGTATACAAGGATTTTGACCATATCAAATCTGTGACCTTGTACTATGATCTGGAAAATCAGTAGGGCTCTTCCTCTTGACATAAGCAATACAGAAAGTGTATGAACTTTGGTTAATCTCCGATCAAAACTGTGCCCTCTAGGCTGTATACAAGGATTTTGACCATATCAAATCCCATTGACCTTTGACTTATGATCTTGAAAATCAATAGAGTTCTTCCTCTTGATGTATGAAGTTTGGTCGAGCTCCGATCAAAACTGCCCTCTAAGCTGTATACAAGGATTTGACCATTTCCAATCTGTGACCTTGACCTTTCACCTTGAAAATCGATAGGGTTCTTCCTCTTGTCATAAGCAATAAGGGTATGAAGTTTGGCCAAGCTCTGATCAAAACTGTCCTCTAGTTTAAACATATTTATTTGAAAATCTGCATTAATGTACATTTGATCGAACAAACAATTTTGGGATAAGAAAAAAAAAAGCTTTAAGCTTATTTAAATTCTTCTCCCATAACTGCCCAAACTGTGCCTTCTAAGCTGTATACAAGGATTTTGACCATTTCCAATCTGTGACCTTGACCTTTCACTTTGAAAATCAATAGGGTTCTCCTCTTGTCATAAGCAGTAAGTGTATGATTTTTGGTCAAGCTACAATCAAAACTGTGCCCTCTATGCTGTATACATGGATTTTGACCATTTCCAATCTGTGACCTTGACCTATGACCTTGAAAATCAATGGAGTTCTTCCTCTTGACATAAGCAATTAGTGTATGAAGTTTGGTTTAGGTCCAATGAAAACTGTGTACAGTACCCTCTAGGCTGTATACAATGTTACATACTAACCCTTAAGCCCCCGTTCCACTGCAATCCCGCTGTACCTACGTTCATTCCCGACCTCGAAAATTGCCAGGTCGGGAGAGAACGGCTCTTAGTCGTATCTTGGTCTGGTACAGCGTATGTTGGTCTAGAATCGATCGGTATTAGAGCGGGCACGCTTTAGAGGTCGGGAAAAGTTTCCCGTATTCTTTCAACCGGTTGAAAGAATACGGGAAACTTTCCCGCTCTCTTTGTGGTCGTGAAATAGTCGGCGCTTGGTCGGGATAGTCGGGGGTACAGCCTAGGTTAATCGTGTCCTGGTCGGGCAGGAGCGTGGTTTGAGCGTGATCTGATCGGCATTTACCTAAACCCCGCTCTCTTCACGCATCAGATACGCTTTAATTACGCCCTGTTCCCGATCTTTACCCGTCTATTCTACGCTCTTACCACGATCTATCCACTACAGCTTCAATGTTTGCTGATCTTACCAAGACCTTTTCATGATCATCTTGCGACCTATTCACGCTCTATATGACCAAGTTACGACCAAACGACGCTTAGAATAGAATGTGTACATATTTCATTCATTTTCTCGCACTGATATTGATTTGTTCGAAATATCTATTATTAAAATGTCGCCGCGACGATTCTTGGCTATCCAAGCCACGTTTTAAGTAAGGAAAATTTTTAATTTTGATCGCGACACTTTTGGGTAAGGCTTGGTCAAAACGAGAAATACAGACTTCTTCTTGGTCGATACGATCATTGGATGACAAATGAGATCACTTTAAGTTAGAAATTGTGTTTTGAGCGGGAATGCGTCGGGGACAGTAGGTAATAGATCGGAATTGCATCGGGAATAGATCGGGTTTTGGTCGGGAATAGATCGGAGTTTGATTGGATAGAACGGGACTTGGTCGGCAATATGATCGTGGGTAGAGCGGGTAAAGCGTGAGTAAGTCCGCGATGAAACGTGATTCGGTCATAAATTGATCGGGAGTCGGTCGGGAATAGAGCGTGATGTCAAGAAAAAAATGAAAAGGTCGGGAAAGTTTTACCCGCTCTTGTGAAAATTGCGGTCGGGAATGGTCGTAGGTACAGCGGGATTGCAGTGGAACGGTGGCTTTACTCACACACAAACGGCGGCGTTACTATATTCCCCCTGCAATTATGTTCCAATGGAATAAATACAAAAAAGAAAGAAATTAAAACGAAACACACAAGAAAAAGAAAGGATGCATTTCTACGGGAATGTAAACTATATATACGAGGGCTGATTGATATGTTGTGAGCCTCGTATTGAAGAATTTGAATTTTATCTATATACATGTACTTTTTCCACCAGTGTTTTAGGGCCTCAACACCACTTTTAAAGAACTCCTTGTCTTGCAAGTATGACGTCATCATCGGACTGAAAGTGGGTTCCAGAAATAGCTGCTTTCAGTTTGGGATATGGATGAAAGTCTGATGGAGCACGATCAGGTGAATAAGGCGGATTGCTCAATCAAATTAAAGCCACAATCACACATCGATTGTTTGTTCTTTTTGGAGATAATCTATCAGCAGAATACCTTCTGCATCCCAGAAAACCGTGGTTTACAACATATCAATCAGCCCTTGTATATATACATCAAAATTAATGGGCACATCAATTTGAGATTAAAGAGATATTGCATTGTATAGCTTACAATGTTTTTCCTCATAAGAAATTTGTTGAAAAATCCAATCTAGTAAGATATTGCATTGTATAGCTTACAATGTTTTTCCTCATAAGAAATTTGTTGAAAAATCCAATCTAGTAAGAAACGTACATAAGACACATGATAAAAGCCCAGACCACTTCATTGTCTAGACGAAAACGAGTATTATCGATATAAAACCATATTATTATCGATAGATAACCATCTTTCCCTGAAATTAACTATTTCAGTTCAGTTGAATCAAAGGCGTACGTTCAATTTCTCCTCACCCAATCTTCCGCATTCAAATCACGGGATTCGCCAAACTAAGAAGAAATATTTGTTAAAGGTCCTCTGTCAACTTGATCATTCAACCCAAGCGTCTCATAAGATGGCTATCGAGGGGTTTGAGTTGCTGACAAATGTTTGCCCCCCCTTCCCCCTTGTCCCTTGCACAGAGTTTCATAACAAATTACAACAAGCCAATCAAATTGTGTATTTGTTTTAACCCGATGTGCCCAACATGACGGCGAACACGATCTTTTGCACTGATTGGCGTACAACTGAGAAAATAAAAAACACCATCCATAAATGGACTAAGGAACAAAGTGAAGCTTTTCCACCGAAACAGAAGGTAAACACCTAAAAGCATGGAGATCAATTGGTATCCAATGTCAACTTTGGATGACCGTCCACTTTATTCATAAGCAGAACGTGTGGTTATCCGGATTAACACAACACGACAACTAATCGGGATAAACAGGTGTGCAGAGACGTACAGCTGTCAAAAAACTAATGAGAGAGTTAGATACACGTCTCCTATTAACATGAAAATGCTATAATACTAACGGATATCGTAAGAAGTATAAATACAATAAAAAAAAATAGTCCGTGCTGTTCTGGCTGAAGCAAGCTCACGATCAATCATCCAAGAAGTCCGATCAACTTTCAAATTGGACAAAGGTTCAGGGTCAAGTCTTCTTTGATTAGATTTGGAAAGTACCCGTCTTGGAGTCTAGTCAGTGTGCAATGTTGGGGAAGTTGCTGGTACAAAACTGCAGGTGAATAAGATCCGTGCTTAATTTTAGGATCATATCGAAGGCAATGTAGGCGATCGGCGATCTTCATTATTTCAAATTATTTGGATTTTATTATTTTCGACAGCGAGTATCACTGATGAGACATATCTTGTTGAAATGCGCATATTGTACACTGAAATTTTATAATGGAAAATATTTCAATATTGACCATTTCAACCACTAGGATCATATTTCTGATGGTGGATTGTTTAGTCCCCGAGGATATCCCTCGCATAGTTTCACAGTGTTTCGGCACTAGACTTGAAATATAATTGTAAATTCTCCGTCATATAAAATTAAGGAACATTTTCTAAAACTAAGGGGTATCTCCCTGATGGCATACCTCTGTCCTTAGCATGTCCTTTGGCAGAAATTTTAGGTCAAGTTTAGACTTTTAAGAAGGGTAAGCGAAATTTACGATAATTTGATCAAGACTTCGTCATGCAGGCTGGCCACAGACTCAGGAAAACAGGGAAAATGCTGAGTAAAAGTTCCCTGAGGGAAAAATCAGGGAATTCTTTTCAGTTAATGTTTGAAAAAATAACAAGTATATGATGGAATTGGCAATACATTTGACGCTGTTAAGGATAAATGTGCGATGTGCATGCAAGTAATAATGACCGATAATTAGAATAAATGTAAATTGGCATCGCGATTCACGGAAATTTGCACGTGACCAACCAGAATTATAAGACAGTCATTTCTTAAATATACATTTGTCACAAAAAAAATAAGGCATTTAAAATTTTCTTTCTCGCTTCGCTCGCCAATTGACACTTTGAATCTTCTAGGAATGAGCAAGTACAGTAAAGTATGATTAATTACACATTTGAACATAAACAATTTAAAATAGACTAGTATTTATGCGCAATTTGTCAGGGAAAATCTTGCATGAATAAAGGATAAATCAGGGAAATTTCAGGGAATTTTATTTATCAAAATCTGTGGCCACCCTGTCATGAAATGAAAAAAAAAAGAAAGCTATTTTATTGTAGTAAATATAAACAAATTCATATAACGATCTTTGACAATACATCAGTTGGAAGTTGTGTGTAATACCAACTCCTCTATTTTCGGTACTTTATTTTTTCATTCATAAAAAATCTCAAAACCTAACATGTACAAATAAAATCTATTTCTAATTCATAAATCATTTGACAAGAAACAGATTTTTATGAATTTCAAGAATAACTTATAAAGAAAACGCTATTTCTAGCCTAGAAATGAAATTCATCGTTGATAGTTGACCTTACATGTACATGAACTTTGTCCTATGTGAAAGTATCAAATTTTGATGTAGAATTCAGGATGTTTAACGTCTTCAAATTCATTAGCATAATTTTAGAGCAGATAAATTTACAGCATGGACCAGACATGCACGTTTCGGGTACTAAACCCTCGTCAGTGATCCTCAGTCTAAAGAATGTAATATGGCCAAAATCTGTGAAAATTATGTCATAAATATACCGAAAGACGTGGCAAGATGGCTGGGATATGATGCTACAAGACCTAGGTTTTAGAGCTACGAGTTCAAGACAGACAGACAGACGGACGGACAGACAGACAGACAGACAGACAAACAGAGAGTTAAATCCATTTAATGTTCATTAATTGTAACCACAATCATTATTTGAAGAATTATTGTATAAATTATGTATCCCGCATTTACTATTGAAGTATCGTCATCGTCGACATATAAGAATAGAGTTTTAAAAAACCTTCCATGATAATAAAGATGATATGCTCATTCTTTTTTTAAAAAACATAACGATGAGTTAAAGGTCAAAGTTGTCTTTCGAAGGATGAAGGTACACTATGTATCTAAATAAAAAGACCGGGAATTTTGTATCAGGCCATGTACGCAATAATATAATTTAGGTCGTGTTTTTAATGATTAAACTCGATCCAGCGCAAAATTTTATGTGTCCTCTATGTTCGTCATCAAATACAGAGGTCATCACACATAGATCCCTTCTTGGTTACCTATGAGGAAGTTCGAGATACTCGAGGGATCGGTATGAACTTTCCGGACATAAGTATCTAATAAGTATTAGAAAGATGTAATTACTGTCGGGTTGTTTTCCAAATCATGTCGAATTTCCCTCTTGTTACCATATTATTGTGCTTTTGTTTGGATAATGGCAAAGCTTTTGGATCCACCGTGAATATATCCATTGCCTCATCAAGCGTTGCCCCACCCAACACTACATATACAAGAAGTAAGTTAAAATTTCCAGTCTCTATAGATATTTTCATGTGTTTAACAATATTTTCTGGGCGACTCAGTTTATTGAATCAAAGTCTATAAATTAATTGTGTACAGAGACAGCCAGAGCGAGTTATGGTCAATGTAATTGAAATAAGAAAGCATCAATTCGCCGGAAGAATAAAGATACAAAAATACCAGTATATAGAATCTCCAATAAAAGTCCGCCTCTTAATGTCTTCCGCCACTTCATTGAATAATGGTTACTCCATAAAACATTCAAATTCAACGCTATTTTTAAACGCGCAAAAAAAGCTAGGATGGCAACATTTAAACTCATATAAAGGCTCTCAATGAGATCGTTTTAGTTGCCACCAAACGTGGCTGTAGTTTTCACGTGAATAAGAAGGGACTGTTGCCCGAAAGAAGCTTTGTTTTGGCCTTTTATCAATGTGACATCATATATATATATATATTTGCTATTTCGGAAACTTGCCATTTCACCGAAAAATATCATCGAAATTAAAGGAGGTTTTAAACATCTTAGCACCATCCCTCCAATGCTATTTTGAACATAAATTTTATTTGGATATGTTACTGAATCGACCCTACAGGAAATTTTGAGCCGCGCACTAATGCAGAAATTGAAATTCTTAAAATAACACTAGAGGACGCTAGTGAAATCAATTTAGGCTGCTAATGAAAATCACTTTGGCTGGAAGCATCACTGATGAGAATTTAATATTCGAAACACGTGTCTGGTGCATGGAAATTGGTTTGAAATTTTCTTCAAGAAGGTATAGAGTTGGAACCCTTCCGCATTATTTAATTATCAATTACAAGGAGGCGATGATGTACAAAGGCATCGTATGCATGTGTCGTTACTGTGTACATGTGTACAGCGATCTAAGTGGCAACGAAAATGTTGAATATTGAGTTGTCCTTTTTCGGGTTGACTACTGTACCTCTTAAATTAAAGGAGGTTGACATCTGAGCACCATCCCTCCAATGCTATTTTGGTCATCGATTTTATTCAACTCTGCTACTGAATCGACTCTACAGGAAAGTTGGAGTAGCGCATCCTCTGCAATTTGAATTAAAAAAATAAAACCAGAGGGCGCTACTGAAATGAATTTTGACTGTATCTGAAAATCACTTTGGCAGGAAGCTTCACTAATGATGATCAAATATCCGAAACGCGAGTTTGGTGCATTTAAATTGGTTTTAAAATTTACTATTATGTCCATATAAAGCATGATAAAGCAAATATATTCCGATATCATGGGCGGAAGTAAAAATCCATTCATAACATTCTGACGATAATAACATTACACAAAAAAAGGGGGGGGGGGGGGGATCTACAACAACACTCGACTGAGGTATCCACAGCAAAATACCAAAAACAATCAAAACAACCAATAAAAAACACAGAAATGACACACACAGCAAGAGACACAACAGGGACAAGGAACACAAAAACAACACAGAAACATCGAACACAAAAGACCAAACATAAAACCAACGAGACCAATTCCGTCTTTTCGATTTTACAGTTCTACGTTCGATTTGTGCAGGTATCTGACGTAAAAGCATTTTGACGTCATTAAATGCCTTTGAAAACGTCATATATGTGACACTGTTTCCCTGAATTTCACGCTTGTTTCCATAGAATTTGATGACGTCACAATGCGTTGACGTCAGATACTTGCACAAATGGGAAGTAACTCTGTATTTCGAAAAGACCGAATTGCAGCCGGTGCCGACCCAGGACGGGTGTTGTAATCCGGATGACGTACGCACACCTATCCCACTTTTCCGGTTACAAAGAGGTCTAGAAAAACTCACAATAGTAGTGTAAAATAACCTCCTCACTGTAAGATTACTACACAAACCAGACAGCATGAGACAGGGACCCAAGCAACACACAGAGGTTATGTAAATGGATATAAAAATAGATTGCGAACGAAATACAGTCCGTGCTCTGCCGGCTGTAGCGAGCTAATGCATAATTATTGTATGAAAAGAAATTGATCACTATTGTATATAAGATTAAGTATTAAATACAATACTTTTTCAAATCCTTGATCTTCAAAACCATCCCCTTTTACACTTTTAAAATTGTCATCTTTTTCTAAAACTTAAGATTACATCTTTTGTTATTATATTGAAGCTTAATTGATATTTGAAAAAGAAATGTATATAAGTCAAACTTACTTACTACAAAGGAACACATATTTCAATATGAATCATTTCAACCACTAGGTTGATATCTCTGCTAGTGGAATGTTTGTGTTGCCTTGTTTAACTTTAAAAATATCTTTTCAATTTTTCCGTTATCAAATTTAATTTGTTTTTATAAATTTAAGATTATATCCCCCTGAAAACATAGCTCTGCTCATCGCTGGTTCTGCAGTATAAATTTAGGTCATAGCTAGAATTTCCCTCTTGCTGTATCCGTTGTTGGCGTTTCCTCTATTTCGACCTCATCACTGATGATACAATACTAGTTGAAATGCGCATATGGTGCACCTATTCATTACGATAGAACATATGTGTATCAATATTTATAACAGATAATACCTAGGTTATCATAATTTGAATATGACGTTTTTAAAAAAAAATAAGTAATATTGTTTGTACAGCAAACAGGAAGAGCTTCTTTCTAAGACATGAAATTATAATTAATATGATCGTTTGTAGGGACATTCGGTATGGGTGTCGTTGTTTCTTGTATTGTCTTCTGTCGCTTATTGAAGTTGTTCAACGTTTCAATCATGTGGGTGTGTTCCGCTGTGTTACTGGATGTTTCGTTGTCTCCTGTTATTTGTTGGATTTGTTTTGTTTGACGTTTGTTGTTTGTTACAATCCTGTGGATGTGCTCCGCTGTGTTCCTGAATGTTTTGTTGTTCCCTGTTGTTTGTTAATGTTGTTGTGTTTGATGTTCGGGTGTTCCGCTGTGTTACTGGATGTTTTGTTGTTCCTTGTTGTTTGTTGAAGTTGTTTTGTCTGATGTTCGTTGTTTGTTACAATCTTGTGGGTGTGTTCGGCTGTGTTAGTGGATGTTTTGTTGTTCACTGTTATTTGTTGAAGTTGTTTTGTCTGATGTCCGTTGTTTATTACAATCTTGTGGGTGTGTTCCGCTGTGTTAGTGGATGTTTTGTTGTTCCCTGTTGTTTGTTGAAGTTGTTCTGTCTGATGTTCGTTGTTTATTACAATCCTGCGGGTGTGTTCCGCTGTGTTAGTGGATGTTTTGTTGTCCTCTGTTGTTTGTTGAAGTTGTTTTGTCTGATGTTTGTTGTTATTTGCATCTTTCGGGGGAGTTCCGTTGTGGTCAGTGCAGGGTGATCTTGCTGGTGATATCTTATATCTCCGTATAGGTACTGTCCGAGCAGCTCACTTTGGAAATCGAAAAATTGAGGTTTTGTCTACTTTATGTGGAGCTCGTAAAAAAGTCCCCGCGAGGGGTTTACCAGTAAGTGTTCTGAATATTTCCCCCTGACATTGTCGCCATAGCACTTTCTATATAGACATAACGTCAGACAGTGCATGAGTTTTATATATTTTCATTTTCATGCTTAAACATCGACGGCGGGTGCGGCTAGCCAACAAGGGATACTTACTCCTCCCGGGCACCTAGTCCCAACTCTAGCTTGCTAGGGGTCCGTCGATGCTTAATTTTGTGCTCTATTGTGAGTGCTGTTGAGATTATCGTCAGGATCTTCTTTAACTCATTTATGTAGGAAAGGAGTGATCTTTAAAAAGACACGGTTGCAGCACCAAAAGCAAACATTAAAACAATACAAGTGAGAACTCAGAGAAGACATACATGTACACATCAAGAGACACAAAAGGATCAAGGAATAGTAAACATGAAATAAAGCACCAAACACAAATTATTACACATAAACCAACGAGCCAAATGGACAATCGGTGCCGACTGAGGACGGCCATTTGCTACGTTAGTACGTAACAAATGGAGTGGTTGTCCGAATTACGTGTAGGGGGATATAGATATCAAACTTTCGTATTGACAATGTAACTTAGGCCATAAATGTAGTAATTTGATATTTTGTTTTACGTCCACCGGCGGGTACCTTTAAGGAGAATAACTCAGAAAAAAAAAACCGCACACAGACATGCATTTTTCAGGAAAAAATAATAACAAAAGATCTTGAATACTATAAAATGTCTATTATATACCATCCTTAATATCATGAGAGAAAAGTGACTATCCAAAATTAAGTCAGAATCATGCATATCAATTTACGAAAAATTTCTTTTATGTTTTCAGTATTTCTTATAAAATTCCTTCATACCTAGTATGTGTTTTATAAGTTTTCATGCCTGGCGCGGGGTTACCTTTCAGAAAAGTTCCGGACGTAAAACAGAACATTTTTAAAATTACTATGGCCCAATATGTTTTTTTTTTATTCAATACTATGCTCATGGCGACAGAAAACAGATTTAGATGGGGAATTTTCTACGTGAACTTTAGCGTGAAGTCGCCGATGTTTAACATTGAGTCTATGATGAACTTCAACGTGTTGCTAAAATTGATATAGAAAACTAACTCCCAATCTAAATCCATAATCTGTCAGAGTGAGTGTAGTTTTTGTCGTACGGACATACAATTTGCAAGAATTCGAGATCTATTTTCAAATATGAATATAAATCTGAAAATATTACAAGACAACACTTCAATTTTCCATGAGCTGCGCGCACAGTAGAACTAACCTGTTCATAAATGATGCTATTCATTTGACGACGTTTAACATTTGTAACACCTGATGAGTGTCACTGCTGGTCGACCGGGAGTCTCCGAGGGCATTTCTAAAATTTTATATTTTTGGACATAATAACTGTCACACTCTTTGGTCATATTACATTTTTTAGATTGAGGATCACTGACGAGGGTAAAGTACCCGAAATGTGCATGTCTAATCCATGCTGCAGATTTATCTGTTCTTTAATGATGCTATTGAATTTTTAACATTGATAAAAATATCATTGAAATGTAAAGTGATCAGGAGGATTGGTAATACTCATATTTAGTATATTAAAAAATTCAATATTTAGAAGATGATGCATAGTTAATTATTGGGCTTTCTGCGAAATTTCAGGGGAAACAATAAGGCGGACAATTAATCATCAAAGAAGTAGGTATCAGTTATTAAGTTTAAAAGTCGGGAAGGCAAGACAAAATCACCAGAATGTCCACTGAAACGGCCACAAACATCGGAATGAATAACATTCCGAAGTGAAACCAGGCCCCCGGGGAGAGAAAGCGTCTCCTTATTGCATGCGACACCCGTCGCAACAGCTATGTAAGGTGAAAAGTTATGCCAATTGTCTTTCGTGTTTCATGTTTCTATGCGCTCTCTGTAAAGTAAATACACTAATTTGAATTCTAAAAATAGAACCAGAGGTCGTTAGTGAAGTGAATTTGGGCGGCTTATGAACAGCCATAGAGGATGAGAATTTCATATTCGAAACAGGTGTCTGGTGCACAATATATTGGTTGGAAATTTTCTTCAAGAAGGTATAGAGTTGGAACCCTTCCACATTATTGATGTTTGTTAAATGTGTTAATTACTTCTTTCCAGCTCTGTCGCCCGAAAGAAATTTTGTTTTGGCCCTTTATCAATTTGACATCATAATATAGGAAATTATAGGAGGTTTACATCTTAGCACCATCAATCCAATGCTATTTTGAACATAGAGTCTATTTGGATATGTAACTGAATCGACCTTACAGGAAATTTTGAGTCGCACACTCTCTGTGAAGTAAATGCACAAATTCAATTCAAAAAAATAAAACCAGAGGGCGCTACTGAAATGAATTTAGCGGCTTATGAAAATCCATTTGGCAGGAAGCATCACTGATGAGGATATAAAATCTGAAACACGTGTCTGGCGCATTAAAATTGGTTGACATTTTCTTCAAGAAGGTATAGAGTTGGAACTCTTCCGCATTATTGGTATTCATTGTCCCTTTTGCATCTCTTTCTGTGGGTGTCTGCTTTGTGTTTTTGTATTTGGTGTTTTGGAGTTTTGCTGTGGGTGCAGAAAGATAGTGTTGTTGGAGATCCCCTCCTTTCTTGTCCATAAATCTGAACCGTCATTAATAAAATAAGTCGATCCGCTTTATTTTAATTAGAAAGAAAGTCTGTATATCTATCAATTTTATTTCATCATGTAGGGCTTACAACTACGGCGACATGTAGAGAACAAATCGTTTCAAATGAATGGAGAAAGGAAGAATTCCCGAATCCACAAACAGACGTGGCCAGATGTGGAAGGAACTGTCAGAAGTCATGGATATGTGACCCAAATAAAGTCATCACAGATACTTTTTCCGGTAAATTAAATAGATTTGTTCTTAAATATATATTTTTTCATTATTTTATTTATTTTTGGGTGAGTTGCTACTTATGACAGTCCGTCAGCCTGGTATAGTAAAGTTTGAATGCTTTAATTTAATTTTGTTAACGTTTTAAGAATACATGTATTTAAGAATCAAATGTCAGTTTTGAAATGATGTGTTTGTTGGGAATTTCAGAACTTTTAAACCATATATAAAACATCATTTACTATCCCCAAAAATATTTTATCCCTAAATTTGATTTATATACCCTTTTTAATAAGTATTGCTCATAATTGCAGCAAATAAAATAGACGCAACACTTACCCGAATTCGTCGAAATGGAGTATGCGGGTGTCTGAATTGCACTGGAATCGGTTATAAAATGTCTGTTGCTCTTGTTAACAAGATTAAATTTGAAGGCTGGTGAGTAAAAAGTCAGTTATTGTTATGAATACTAGAAAGAAGTAGCATACAGTTCAGGTTCAATATTATTAATTCCAATTGTTTTTGTTCTCATTTGTCATTTTATTACAATTTTCCTCTTACAAGGCCTTACATTGAATTTGAAGTCGCTCATTTTTGATGGAAATCAGCTTCTATGATGAAGTTATCCGAAATATACTTGTCTGGCGCATCGTGTTTTCATGTATAGAAGGTTCCTCTGTTGTAAATGAGTTGTATATTGATTAAAATAATGACCAATAAGAGCCCGACGCCAAAGTTCCTTAATCAAAACGGCCATTGTATACTTTCCATTTATTTCAAGGAGTTTCAGTGTCCATTAAAAAAAAAATCCGCTTGAACATGCGCATTTTTCGGAATTAAACTGTGTAACAAACAAATCTGTGTATCACTGCTTTTCTTTAAACTCCTACGAATATTTGTAACGCACCGACTTTCCACCCTCGTAAAATAGTTGAGAAACATGATCCAACCGAGTATTTTTTTCTTCATTCAAAGACTAATTGGACTGAAAAAAATCTATGGACATGAGGAGTGTCCCTTTCAAGAATATCATTGGTTGACAGTGTGGCATTTCGTTAGCTTGAATTTGAATTAACATCTTTAACATCTTTACTCATAATGATTGACCAGTCAGAGAGGGGTTATCCTATCCTTGATAATCTTTATTCACTTCCGGTACGATTAATCGTAGAACGAAGAAATATGGCCCTTAAATGGGTTAGCGCTGTGGTAGCACACTCGCTTCTAACCTCTAAGGTCCCGGGTTCGAATCCCTGAGTCGACAAGGGGTACTAATGTGGGACGGTATGGCGGTCGCCCATCCAGTCCTAAGAGGTTTTCCCCGGGGACTCGGGTTTCCTCCTACTCAAAGGACCCCCTCACGCCAACGTCTGAGCCAACGTGAGACATTTATATAAGTTTGTAACTTACTTGTGTATTAAACGTTGTAAAATAAAGAAAGTGTTAACTTTTATTAAAATAAGCTTCTCGGCTTGTTCAAGGCGGTTTGCGATGAAAAATGGAGAGAAGTATATTTAAAAAAAAAACCCAAGGAAATAAGAAAAAGATACAATTTTGGTCTGCAGAATTCAGTTCCTATTCAATGTCCTCAACTACTTACCTTCTCTTTTAAAAGTTTAATGAAATCATATTTTTTGCAACAGGGAATCAGTATCTACAAATGACAAGAAGAAAAGAGCTCAAGAATTTGCATCCTTTTTAAGAGCACAGTCTTGGCATCCAAATGGAACGTGTGCAGACGATATTGTTATTTTTGTTTCAAGAGGTGATAGACAGGTATTTGATTCTTAATAATCTAATTATTTCCACATTGCCCGTATCACGCCTATACAACAGAACCGGACAAAAATCTATATCCGTATAGATATGTCACTTAATAACACCAGCAACAATCAGTTTGAATTTGATAGAATTACGAAAATACCAGTCTTTTCTATTCAGATGTCGTTTAGGAACTTTTTTATTTCTTGATTCGTGGACAATTCTTCATTTTTGAACGCTATGTTTTCCGTCATCGTTATTGATGTTATACATTTCACGGGGCCGACGTCACGCCGAGATTGAGGCGTAAAATCAATGCGCGCAAAAATTTTAATTATCAGTTGGAAAAGATGTTGTTCTAGTAAAAAGAAGTTTTATTTTTATATTACAGTAATTTTAAAAATCATAAAGAAAGGCTGTAATAATTTCTGTCTATCGAAGAATAGACAAAAACCAATGCATCGGTTTTGTCTATATATCGATAGACAGAAAAATTATTACATTACTATCTTAAATAACTCATGGCTATTAATTCCATTCAAATGTTTATGTAAAAAATATTACGAGGAAAATAATTTTTGTCAGCCATGGGAAGAGAATGAGTTAAAGAAGATCCTGACGATAATCTCAACAACACTCACAATAGAGCACAAAATTGAGCATCGACGGACCCCTAGCAAGCTAGAGGTGGGATAAGGTGCCAAGGAGGAGTACGCATCCCCTATTTGGCTAGCCGCACTCGCCGCCGATGTTCCCGCACGAAAATGAAAACAATATCTAAAATACATGCACTGTCTGACCTTATGTCTATATAGAAAGCGCTATGGCGATCATGTCAGGAAAAAATATTCAAAAAACTTGCTTAAGAGGTCCGATCGGAGCGACATAGCGCTTCAATTGATTGTTTATCATAAAAACACCCCAATTTTGATTTCCCGGTGCGTCCCTCTGCAGCGATTTTTTTTTAAATATCTGCATGATCATTATTCTTTTTTGTATTATCAATAGTATCAATATCAATATCATCCTTCTCGCATTCAGCGCCTTTCTAAAAAGAAATATAAAATAAGTATACATGTAATATAATGCATGAAAGTATACACTCATGCCGTTTTATTTTAAAACAAAATTGTGGAGATTTGTGAGGGAAAACGAGCCTTAAAACTCTGCTGCCAGACATGGCATGAATTTGAAGACGTATAACATCAGCTATCTGGACAAAGCAATTCCATTTGAAGTGTAACCTCGTGTTATTTGATACTAAGGAAAATAATGGAAGATTGCAGTTACGTTTCCTTGGACAGCTATTGTATCTGACTTAGCCCAAACCATAAGGAAAGGAAAACAAACTCGCGATGAAATGCAATTTGTGAAATGACTTACTTGTCCTAGTATATTTTCAGGTTCAAACGGCAGTGGGACCTGCAGCGACAGCTGTATTGTCGTCAGATTGTATTGAGTATGTGTATAAAAAGGTCAAATCGGATCTTTCATCTGGACATTTTGGTAAAGCTGTTGATGAAATGACCAATCTCTATGAGTAAGTAATAATTATTGAGTATTTCAGCTGAAACAAACATTTATTATTTATTCATTGATTTTTTTGATAGAAAATATATTCTCCAACTTGAGACTGAGAATTCTCAAACTTTCCCGAGGTGAATTAAAACGACCTCAGATGTAACGTCATTGATACAATAGGGACGTTCCGTCAGTAATAATACGGAAATGTTCCATCTTTACACCGTCTTGAAGAAAATCTGAAACCAATCTAAACGCTCCAGGCACGAGTTTTATGTAGGTAAATCATCATCAGTGATGCTTCCAGCCAAAGTTATTTTCAAACACGGCCAAAATTCATTTCAGTAGTGTAGAACTGATTATAAGATACATTATAAGTTGTACTTCCTAGGCGACGATTTGAGAGAGAAACATTTAAAAAATGTTATCGAAAGAAAGGCATAATTACGAATTCTCAACCCTAGTATTCAAGATTTACCTTGTTCAAGACTCTGCAAGCTTCGTCAATGACTTGCAATTTTTTGGAGACTCTAGTAGAAAACTTTCCATCCATCCCTGACGGTGGTGATGGACGGTTTTGTCTTGGGTAGTTGTGGTCACGGGACATTTCATTTCGTTAATTTCTTTTGCTGCTCGTTAATACATTAATATTAGTTATTAGGTTTATAACTGACCTACTATGGAAATATAGGGGGTAAGTTGTGATCATGGAAATGTCATTGGCTTCACCTCGCCCCGCCATGATCACAATTTACCCCCTATATTTCCATAGTAGGTCAGTTATAATGACGTTATAATGTTAAACGTCTTTAAATTCAATAGCATCATTTAAAACCTGATAAATTTACAGCATGGACCAGACATGCACGTTTCGGGTACTAAACCCTCGTCAGTGATCCTCAGTCTAAACAATGTAATTTGGCCAAAAAGTATGAAAATTATTATGTCAAAAAAATGTACCAAAAGACGTAGCAGAGTGGGTGGGATATGATGCTACAGGACCCACGTTTTAGAAATTTCAAGAAATTTTGTAACAGAAAATCTCAAATTCGTTGAAGAGACAGACGATCAACCGAAGTTGATCGAACTTGGCTACATGTGCCCTCGGGGACTCTTGGTCCACCAGCAGTGACACTCACCAAGTAGTTCAAATGTTAAACGTCTTTAAATTCAATAGCATCATTTAAAACCTAATAACGAAATTATTGCATCAAGGACAATTTCTATTTACAAATGAAATAAAACTGAAGGGTTGAAGGGATTCCTATAAGTACTAGCTGTGCGCATTTTGATGAAGATTTTTTTATACACTTACGAAAAAGAATTTATCCAAAATCTTCAAAAGGAAAGAAAATTTGATGATTTGAAATATTTCAATAATACTTCTAGGTATCTGGATGATATTCTTACTATTGGCAATCCTGCTTTTGAATTATAATAAGAATGAAATTTATCCACAAGAATCAACACTTAACAAGGCAAACGATACAAACACAGAAACACCATTTTTGGACCTAAATATCAAAATTGTAAACGGAAAGAGAGATGATTTTGGATTCAACATAGTAAATTTCACCTGGCCTGGCGGTGATGTTCCAAGACTACCATTATACGGCATTTACATGTCACAGCTCATCCGGTACTAATATTTTGGATTTTCACAGTAGAAATTTACAAATTACCAATTGAGTTAAAGAGGAGATGAGGAAACTTTTAGGTGAAGGTTTCCGCTTTCATAAACTAGTTAAGACTTTCTACAAATTTTACAAAAAAATACAGTCAACTTCTTTTAATATTCGGATCTATACAAGTGACAGAGTACATTACTTTGGGTATAACACAACCCGCCTTTTATAGTACAATGTAATAGGATAAGCAAAATTAGAAGGATCAAAGGTAGACAGCATAATCATCGAAAATGCGTCAGAATTATCAAACGCCTTTTACACCGTGGATATGATCCTAATGTCACCAGATGGACACTAGGCTTGGTACTTGACCAATCTACAGTCTTGTACTAGCGTAAGACTTGCAATCTGACTGACTGTGACAACGGGACTCCATGGCGGGCCCTGTCCAAACCTCTTTAGAGAAGACAGGATCCCGACCAACTGTCCTCTTTGAGTGTCAGTTGGACTCCTCGGCTGATAACATACATGAGCTCGCTACAGCCGGCAGAGCACGGACTGTATTACATACGCCCTCTTTTTATATCCATATTCATCTGTGTTGCTTGGGCCCCTGCGTTTTGCGGTCTTGTTTGTGTGTGGTCATCTAACAGTGAGGAGGTTGTTTTACATCACAATCGAGACCTCTGGGTAATCGGAAAAGTGATAGGGGTTGTGCACACGTAATCCAGGATAACCACACAATTGGCTACTTGTGTGGCAAATGGCCGTCAAAAGATGCACCGGCTTTCTATTGGTCTCGTTGGTTTATGTGTTGTCTTTTGTGTTTGATGTTTATATGTCGTATGTCCCTTTTAGTCTCTTAGTGTGCTCGTCTTTGTGTTTTCGCGTCGGGTGTTTTGCTGTTGGTGCTGCAACAGGGTCTGGTTGGAGATCCCCTCAATTCTTCGAATGATAAATGCTTATCTGGTCATTTGGCACGCATTTCGCCTGTATCCGACGTCATCGCTACGTCAACATTTGACCATGGAAACGCAGCATTATGTATACACGACAACACGTCATAAAAGGAAAAGATGTACGACTAGAAATGAAGGATTGGTTGCATCATCTTGAAATAAGAAAGGAAGATATAATTCCAAAATCATTAGTTTAGGTAAATGAACGTTTTCTTGTTTGCATTTATGGCCTACGTAGAGGGTAGCCATCTTGTTTTCTTCGCCTCAAATCAGACCGTCATTGCCTTCTATCATGATGAGGGGGTAGGCTATGGTCTCAGGAGACCCCTGGGTAAATGTGGGTGCGCACGTTATCCGGATAACTACACCATATGCTACTGGCGTGACAGATGAACGTCCTAAGTCCTATTACTCATTAGTCTTATCGAATTATGTGTAGTCTTTGTGTTTGGTGTTCCTATGTTATATTTGGTGTTTCATGTCCCTTTTGCGTCTCTTGCTGAGCGGGCCTGCTATGCCTTTTTGCATTTGGTGTTTCATGTCCCTTTTGCGTCTCTTGCTGAGCGGGCCTGCTATGCCTTTTTGCATTTGGTGTTTCCGCGTTTTGCTGTGCGTGCTTCAATTGAGTATGTTGGAGATCCCCTCCTTTCTTTTTAATTATGTAACCTGTGAGGAACAATATCTATTTTCAATTTATGATATTCAAGTTTTGCGTTTATACGATCCGCTAAATTGTAATCTATATCAGTTATGTCTGGTCCATGCTGCAAATTTATCTGTTCTTAAATGATGCTTTTGAATTTGAAGATGTTTAACATTCATTGATACGAACAAAGGTATTACCAACACGATTTTACGAAAAATAACAGAAAAGAAAACAATCAAGGTCACATCGAGAAAAAATGAATCGCAGGAAGGAGAATGAGTTTATTTGCCCCTTTTGCCAGTAGTTAATCAATGAAACAATGTCTTTGAAAGTTCATGTATTTAATACAAATTATTTCATTCTAAATTCATCAAAACGTAGGAGGTTGACACTCTTGAACTATCCTTCACATGATTTTTCAATAGGTAAAGCCTCTAAATAGACCATACACAAAGTGTAGACTATATGCAAAAAAAGGTGCATGAAATGTTGAACGTCTTCAAATTCAATAGCATTATTTAAGAACAGTTATATTTGCATTGCAGCGTGGACCAGACATGCACGTTTCGGGGTGTACTTAACCCTCGTCTAAACAATTCAAATATGGCCAAAGCTTGTGAAAGTTATTATGTCTAAAAATGTACCGAAAGACGTAGCAGGATGGGTTGAGTATGATGCTACAGGATCCACGTTTTAGGAAATAAGAAATTAAACTAGGTGGCGCTTCACTTAATTATGTATTTTTTTTCATTTTGAATCACTTTGGCTTACAGCACCACCGATAAGGATTTTGGAAACATGCATGTCTGATGCATATCATGTAGACATATTTGTCTATAAGGTTGTTCTCTGGCGTCAGAGTGGGATCCTTTTTTTTCTATTCGTTCCCAAAGTCATGATTAAGAGCAAAACATGTATAAACATGTATAGCATACATTTCATTAGTTCTGCTTCGATTAGATGCAAAATATTAAAAGGCTTTTGAAGATGCAATTGTGTTAAAATACATTCTACAGTGTCAATTTCCTTTCCAGATCTTTCAGAATAATGAAGAAAACAATTAATCACCAAATAACCTAAGTAAGAATCGAGAAGAATAGATGGATGATAAGAAAAACACAATCTTCCTTGTTGACTCTTGTTATATGTAGTAATGTAAACGTAATCAAATTGAATAGCATCATTTAAGAACAGATAAATTGGCAACGTGGACCAGACATGCACGTTTCGGGTACTTAACCATCATCAGTGATCCTTAATCTAAACAATGTAATATGCCAAAAAAATATGAAAGTTACTATGTCAAAAAAATGTACCGAAAGACGTAGCAGGATGGGTGGGATATGATGCTACAGGACCCACTTTTTAGAAGTTTCAAGAAATTTTGATAACAGAAATTTAGAATAGTTAACCAAAAAGGAAGGAGGCGAATACTTTAAAACAACCACGTGACATGAATACGTGCTTAGAAGATATTTCATAAGGATTAATTGTTGCAATATTTTACGTAGGGTCACACTAAAAGGATACATCATAACAAGGGCGTTTCTAATCTAATTTCAGGCAGGCAATCTTGACCGGAAATTGTGGCAATAATTCGTCTGTCGCACTGATCATAGGTATACTTGGCGCTTGTGTTGGGGGATTCGCTGCCTTGTTTGCAGCAATCATTCTCTGTAAAGCAGGTGGGAGGTGTGAAAATTGCCAAACGACCTATTATGATGGTCACCATTACCATGGATACCACTTCAATAATCACCATCATCGTGGTAGATTCGGTGGTGGCGGTGGTGGTGGTGGGGGAGGTGGTGGATTTTCATCATTTGGTGCTGGCGATGGTGGCGGAGGAGGTGGAGGAGGTTTCTAAAGCACTGTGGACTTGGTGGTGTTAATGGTGGTGGCTGAGTGTTTTTCATCATTTCGAGATGGCGATAAAGGCATAGTTTGCTTCTTTCATACCTTTATCGAACTTCCATTTAATGAATTTAGAAGACTGTGAGTGTGATAAGAAACTAGAAAAAGTAGATGCATTCTCAAACAAAATGAGAGAAAATTTCCTCACAGATACAATTTCAAGAGCTCAAAGTAGTATTGATATAATTAAATCATATTACGAAATATTCTTCAGTAAGTAATTCTTCATATCTCATTGATATTGAGATAACATTAGATAATTGATTAAATTCCTAATTTGATCTCTATAGTAAGAATTTGTATTGTGCTTTCCTGCTTATCATTCCTGCTCTACGAATCAGTAACATAATCTGGCCAGCTTCAGTTTAGTTGAGTCTATTTCTTTTTTTAATTCCGGATTAATTTTTCATCAATGTTGCATTTTCATGTTTCCTTATTAAAACAGAGAAAAAGATAGGAGTGACGTGAACATTATTTGTGTATTGTGGTATATTACAACATATAAGACTGTGAGTGTGATAAGAAACTAGAACAAGAATATGCAATTTTGCATGACCCTGTTGTTGTCAAAGAACTTTTTGACCTCCATGAAAAATATATCACTGTTCCTGCGGACAAAGCGGCAAACAATTTTTACTTTCGTTTGCAAGGCGTACTATTTAAAATGCCTGAGAGAGGAACTTTTGGGTGACATTCAGCACCTGGAAATTCAAAATACACACTTACAAATTTATCTGTATCTGAAATACGTGACAATCACAAATCTGTTCTTGAGTCCTTCGGTATTCACACTGATGATTCTGATCTTGAACTACCTTATATCTACTGGATTCCCAAGATGCACAAAAATCCTTACAAGTACCGCTTCATCGCCGGTTCGTCTAGGTGCTCCACAAAACCTCTTTCTATTTTGCTCACGAAAATTTTAACTCGCATCAAGCAAAGTCTTCAAACATACTGCGAGACAACTTATTCCAGAAATGGAATCAATCAGATGTAGATCCTAAAGAATTCTAAGGAACTTTTGGAAAATATAAAAGCCATCAATTTCAATCATATTACCAGCATAAAGTCTTTCGACTTCTCCAAACTCTACACTACCATCCCACACCAAAAACTCAAAAACAGACTTGCGAGGGGTTTGACAGTAAGTGTTTTGAATATTTTTCCCTGGCATGGTCGCCATAGCACTTTCTATATAGATAACCGCAGACAGTGCATGTATTTTAGATATTGTTTTGGTTTTCGTGCGTGACCATCGACGGCGGGTGCGGCTAGCCAAAATGGGGATGCTTACTCCACCCGGGCACCTGGTCCCACTTCTAGCTTGCTAGGGGTCCGTCGATGCTCAATGTGGTACTCTGTTGTGAGCGCTGTTGAGATTATCGTCAGGATCTTCTTTAACACATTTGCAAATATTCGCAATACCTTTCTTTAAAAAAAAATGGGAACAGGGATACAAATACCTCGTTATAGGGCGGAAGGATACTTATTTCGTGAAGGAACACTCTGATTCAAACAAAAAGTATACCGAAGACGATATCATCCGGATGCTTTAGTTTTTTATTGACAGCATTTTTGATGTGTTTGGAGGAACCGTATTCCAGCAGGTTGTCGGAATTCCCATGGATACCAATTGCGCCAAACTCTTTGCGGACTTATTTCTAGTATATTCATACGAAGCTGACTTCATCCAGACCTTGCTCTCGACTGGGCGAAAGCATTTCGCACTTCAGTTCAATTTTACCTTCAGATACATAGATGACGTGTTGTACATCGATAATCCGAACTTTAAGTACCATCTTCATGATATCTATCCTCATGAACTAAAGATCAAGAAACAACAGAGAACGACAGATCCGCTTCGTACTTGGATATACTTCTTTAACTTTCGACGCAAACGGCCATTTGAACACCTCAATGTATGACAAGCGTGACGATTCCAGCTTCCACATATCTAACTTCCCTTTCATGAGTAGCAACATTCCGTCTTCTTATGACGTTTATGATGAAAGCAAATCAGATCCCTCTTTCCAGAATGATCAGTGACATTCTACATTGATTTAATGGCTATATTCATCACCAAACAAGATATACTTAACTTATCTGTACATCAAAATGTACATCGAGACAATCATCGAATTTGACAGGTTTCCATGGAGCTGTTGCGACGGATGTTGCATGCAATCAGGAGACGCTGACTCTCCCCGGGCACCTGGTCTCACTTCGGAGTGTTGTTTATTCCGAGGTTCGCAGCCGTTCCGATGGGAAGTCTTACGAATTGGCCTTGCCTTCTCGACTTAGAAACTGAATAACTGTTCGGTACTTCTTATATAGTATAGTGTGTTCCCACATAGCGATATATTTCCTCCATTTGCTAGAGTTATCTCCCTCCTTGGAATACAACTCTCTGACTTTATCCATCTCTGCTATATTCATTTTGCTCTACTTTAACAAATTAATTTTCTGAAGTTTTCGCGTCGCATACATCAATGTCTTGATGATAATGACAGACAACAATATATTTTAAAGAAAAGTCTGAAGGTTAGTTATGAAATCTCTTCTTAAAATTTGTTTATACATTTTTTTAATGTCAACATTTTGTAAGTCAAAAATGTATAAAGTCTGAGAGTTGTAATCAAATATGGCGTTTAATTTGTAGGTATGACATCATCATGGGAAAACACTGTATGTAGGAAAAGATGTCCTGTATGACTTTACCATTAACAAGAGTAGCAAAACAAAAATCATCCAAAAGTTAATGCACAGAAAAGAAACGACCGAAATAAAAGTCATTCAGGCAAAAAACACAACAAACACCTCTAAAACAGTATAATGTTTGTGTGGTCCGCCGTTGTCACTGCAGTGACGTCATATTAGGGTTCTCCTCCTTTCCTTATCGTCTTTTTTTGTATTTTCAAAGTTTTGTATGCCTACTTATTCTGATTTTTAAATTCTAATCTTTGCTGTGTGTATATATGACTTTCATTCACTTTCACTGAATTTTTACGATAAATATGCAATGAAGTCGCGTGAAATTCAGGTGCCGTCTATGAACTTGTTTTTATTTTGACTCTGTTGTTAAACGTCTAAATGTCTTTAAATTCAATAACATCATTTAAGACCAGACCTATTTACAGCATGGACCAGACATGCACGTTTCGGGTGCTTAACCCTCGTCAGTGATCTATACTTTGTGGAAATTAAAGAAAGTGGTGTCATTCATGTTGTCTTTATGTTATTGTGTCCGTCTGTTTGTCCGCTTTTTCTCGTTTCATGAGAGTATGTTCCGCTGTTTTGTTTCGCGTCGGGTAAATTTTGCGAAAATGACAATAAAAAGGTGTGTCTTATTTTCGCCGAGTCTAATTTTCGCTAATCTCTTAATAAGACCAAGGGTTAAGATCGGTGTCTTTTTTTTCGCCATGTCCATTTTTCGCGATTTGATGATGCTCGCGAACTTAGCGAAAATTAGACACACGCGAAACATTCCCGATATACGGTATATACCTATTGATTGTGAATTTTGGATTCTGATTCTAGTTTTTGGGTTTGACTTTTGCCGTGTGGAGCTCGTAAAAAAGTTCCCCGCGAGGGGTTTGACAGTAAGTGTTTTGAATATTTTTCCCTGACATTGTCGCCATAGCACTTTCTATATAGACAAAACCATAGACAGTGCATGTATTTAATATATTTTCATTTTTGTGCGTGAACATTGACCGCGGGTGCGGCTAGCCAACAGGGGATGCTTACTCCTCCTGGGCACCTGATCCCACCTCTGGCTTGCTGGGGGTTCGTCGATGCTCCATTTGGTGCTCTATTGTGAGTGCTGTTGAGATTGTCGTCAGGATCTTCTTTAACTCTTTTGTTTACTTATAATTGGCAAGACAGTGGTCAAAGAAATGTAATTGTCAGAGTGCCAACCTTTTCGAAAAATAAGAACAGAGGATTACTTTTGACATGAAATAAGGATTTATGAGCAATGATCCTGGTGTAGCAAAAAGCTCAACATTCTTCAACAATTTTATATTATCATCATGAACAACAACAAAGACAAAATCAGTAAAACTAGAGAATGCAAACTGATGAATTTGAACTTTGATGAATGGCATTTAGTGACATTTGTCCTATCCTATTTGTAGGTGCTGTCTTAAGGTAGAGCATCCCTTAGGTATCAGATGCTCATATTTCCTATATACATGTAACAACTTTTACAATATTTTCATTTCCATATATTCAAAGCTTATATTAACCTGATATACCAACAAAATATAATTCATGGTTTCATGATTATACCGAATACAACCTGGAAAGGTTTAAAAATACGTTAACTACCTACTATATAATCTGTGAAAATCTACCCTTACTACCCTATTTCAAGTTGAACAATATATGTCGTTATTATTTTAAATTTGGAACCATGGGAATGCGCATGCGTAACTTCGGGGTTTTCCATTTTCATTGAAAATATTGTGAGCCATAAATATTTACAATACATTATCTTTATATTTTGATATCTTGAAAGGTATTTATGATAAAATTTTGTAATTAATGTAAAGTAAATAACTTTGGTAATGCTGGAAAAATACAGTTTGTGTTCTGCAAGTTAAACTTTATCCATTTTTTTAAGATTACAGGTTCTACAACTTAAAATAGCAAAAGAATATAAGATGTCAAATGTATAAAGGGACAAAACAAAGCTTCTTCAATGCAACAAGGTCAAAAAGATGTCACTGTTACAATTTGAATACAAAGGAAGGGGTAAAAATAATCCAGTTACGGGGAGTACGTTTAACCGCTGCACATTGCAAAAGGAAATAAGGGTTTATAATAATAATACAGAAGTGTTCCAACTCTCTACCTTCTTGAAGAAAAATTCAAACTCATTTTACTGCAACAGACACATGTTTCGAATAGTAAATCTATCTTAAAGTTATACTGATCGAAATTACTCAAAAATTAATCTTTCAATTACTCGCATGACTTCATGGAATATACTTCAAATCTATAAAGGGACCTATTCATGCCTGAATATAATGCTTTGGGCGCTTTTCAAAGTTTCCTGATATTTTTTGTCTGGCAGTTTGGTTAGATAGAGAATTGTTTTTTATCTTTCAAAGCCTTGTTGAATATTTTCCTCGCCCCTCTTTTATCAAGAGAATAAAATACTAGAATAGTAAATAAATAGCTGAAGGAAAGAAAAATTCACCGACAATGGACATGCAATAACTGTAATAACTTTGAACAATGCAAATAATATCATCTAACAAATGTATCATAGACGATTTCATCCAGATGCATGAGTGTATATAGGAAATATGAGCATCTGATACCTAAGGGATGCTCTACCTTAAGACAGCACCTACAAATAGGATAGGACAAATGTCACTAAATGACAACATCTTTGTAGTATTTGGAGGAACAATATTCTAGCAAATAGTTGCAATTCCAATAGGTACCAATTGCCCCCCCCCCCCACTTCTTGTGGACATCTTTTCATATACATATGAAGCTGGCTTCGTCCAGACCTTGCTCTCCACTGGGCGAAATCAACTCGCATCAAAATTCAGTTTTACGTACAAATACTAAGAACATAGATGACATGTTGTCCACCAATAATTCCGCACCGCCGCCGTTGTTCACGCAAGGAAATGAAAACAATACCTAAATACATGCACTGTCTGAGGTTATGTCTATATATAAAGTGCTATGGCGATCATCAGGGAAAATATTCAATACACTTACTGTGAAACCCCTCGCGGGGAACTTTTTTTACGAGCTCCACATGGCAAAGGGCATAAGTCTGATACAAATGAGAATATCCTGACGATAAGCTCAACAACACTCACAATAGAACATTAAATTGAGCATCGACGGACCCTATCAAGCTAGAGGTGGGACCAGGTGCACGGGAGGAGTAAGCGTCTCCTTAATGGCTAGCTGCATCCGCCGTCGATGTTCAGGAACAAAACTGAAAACAAAAATGCACTGTCTGAGGCCATGTCTATATAGAAAGTGTTATGGCGACCATGTCAAGGAAGGACAATTAAATCTTATAGTAAACATGAATAGTGACATAGCCCAGGAAAAAAATCTCATAACGCATTCACAGGAAATTTTTCGACACAGATATCCTTACGCGGTATATCAATGTTACCGGAAGTGGAACCGAATCGTAATGTACAAGAAAGCTTGTGAGCGTATTACGATGAAACAATTTTTATCAGCCACCAATAATCAAAAAAATTGAAAAAACGAATCATATGATTATCACAAGAACATTTTTAATTGTAACCCTCTTCCGTCAAGAGACAAAGTTTTATTCTGAACCGCAACGGACGATTTTTCGCTGAAATGCCGTGGAATGTGAAGAAACACATCACAGGATGTTTCCTTTATGCTTTACAATTGAAGAACTTTCGTTGCTTTTATCAATCTAAATATAAAATTATTGAATTCTACCAACAATAATATTCAAATAACTAGTAAAATGGGAAGTAAGAAAGTTTGACCAGTATATATACTGCTAAAAATAGTAAAGAATCACAATGAGTTTTCTCTATACCTTCTATTCAGATTACACCATTTTGAGTAGAATGAAACTATTAGATAATCGATTGATCAAGATTTCTCATAATCTGACCTGGTAGGTAAAATGTTAAACGTCTTTAAATTCAATAGCATCATTTAAAACCTGATAAATTTACAGCATGGAGCAGACATGCACGTTTCGGGTACTAAACCCTCGTCAGTGATCCTCAGTTCAAACAATTTAATATGACCGAAAAGTATGAAAATTATTATGTCCAAAAATGTACCAAAAGACGTAGCAGAATGGGTGGGATATGAAGCTACAGGACCCATGTTTTAGACATTGCAAGAAATTTAGTAACAGAAAATTTCAAATTCGTTGAAGAGACAGACGATCAGATATCTCTGTCGTAATTTGTCTGTCATTTGTTAAAATTGTATCCTCCAGGAAACTACAAAGGATTTGCATAAAAGTGATATTCTTTAATTTTCGCCATTTTTGCATTTTAACCATTTCTTTTTGACTACTGACTATAATGGCACCGGAACACAATCATTACGAAGAAGACACTTAATGTCTAAAAATTACATTGCAAAAAGAAAATTTTTAAAATTGAGGGCTTTATTCCGAATATTCGTAAAAATTGCTAATATTTCCAAAAATGCAACATTTTTCAAAATTCTAGCAGTTTCATGGAAGGACAATTTCATTCAAATTGATCCCATATTTGTGTTCAGATATGTCTTGGCTTTGTACTGTGAGAAGTGAATTTTTTTATGAATTTCTTATACTTCACAAAATTTGTATGAAAGCAGAGTACCTGTTGGCTGAATGTATACCAGACATGGTACTGTGATTCTGTACTTTTTGGAGCAGTATACGAGGGTTGTCCCAGAAAAACGTAGACATTGACCACAACTCCTTTATTTGGCGTCAAATCTTAACAAGATTTTCCAGGATGTGAATTTAACTATCTGGGAAGAATACACTGTTAACAGAGTTGAAATCTGCCGTTGATACTAAAAATTGATTGAATTATCACAAGAGCGCTTGGACCGTACCGGCGCATAACGAAATTTTCAAGTGCCGACAAAAGAATCGATATTAAAACTAGTTGAATACTTATTAATGCATTCATAAATAGTATAAAAATCTAATCGACTGAAAGTACTGAATTTTACGGGTACAGCCATGCTATATTATCATCATTGGCGTAATAAACAATTAAATTATGAAGCAGTTCAAAATGCAATCTCCTCATCAATCTTTCAAAAAACGGCTACGTCAACCGTATTAGCGGAGCAGAAAACGGTACTGAAATATTGTATCGATCGTGGATTGACCCCGTTTTAGACAAAGTAAGAAATGAAAACATCAGATAAGAATGAAATGTTTGTAGAGCATTTGTACATAAGTGGTACAAGAAATTTCCCGACGAATGGACAGACAAAACTAAACAAGGACCCACGAAGAGAGGCAATGATCCGACAGTAGATTTTAAATTTGGTCAGAAACGTCATTGTTGAAGACCGGCGTTGAACAGTAAAATAGATAATGGAGAAGATCCAAGTAATTAAATTTACTGTGCAGAGAAAATTGTCAGGTGAGGGGAATATGTGTCGTGTATATTGTTACAAAGTCGTCCCTAGACCCAAATAAACTTGAAAATCAAGTAGCAAACTAGAAACAACCATTTCATGAAACATCAGAGACGAAACTGTAAACAACAGACGAAGTTCGAATGACGATCGTAGATATCGGCGGACGTACAAGCTGATTACAACAACTTTGTTATTAGAATCGGTCAGGATTCAACTCACACAATCGTATTTTACCTTGTTTAAATCATTACATTGCATGATAAAGTCTTGAAGACATGAAATTTCTGTCTTTTCTCTTCGGCTTGACGAGTTGAAAACTTAGCGCCGACTTTTTTTTTTATTTACACTGTCCCGGGCTTACGACTTTGGCGCATTCTTATTGGCTGATGCTCAATCCAGTTAGTATATAAGTAAAGCGGCGCCAGCATTCGAGGGGCATTCGACTTGTCCTTGGGTTTGTGCTAACATCGTTTTGACTTGACTAGAATGGTAAGGAATTGAAACCTATTTGGGTTTTAGAGTTTGAGAACAAGAATTGACTAAAACTTAGAATTGTAATTTCCCCTAATTGGGTGAAATTAACTTAGACTAGTAATTGAAAGTACTGACACCCATTCGGGTGACACTGCAGTCTCAGCCCCCAATTGGGTGACAGTTGGTTAAAACCGATTTGGGTGATAGCACATAAGTTTAACCGATTTGGGTGATAGCATATAAGTTTAACTTCTTTAACTAACCATTTAACACCCAAATATACTTCACAGTAATTCTTCCAGGAAAACTTCTTATAACCTAAACGGGTGGTGCCTTGTGGCTTGCACCCAAATAGGTGATGTAAGTATAATTCACATTTCTTAAGTAATCCTAACTGCATAAGTAATTCTATTTCTCTAATAATTCAAAGTAAATACATAGCTAAACACTTTTCTCTATTGCATGTACTAATAATCACTTTGCTTTTCAGCTGCTTGCTCTTCACTTAGTATACTCATACTCTGCACCCATTCGGGTGATAAAAGCATAGCACCTACCTAGGTGAAACACAGATTTGTATTTGAATTGATGATCATTGCTTTGACTAGATACTTGCTGATGAACTTGGGCCTTGGGCTAGTTTAGGTTCATAGCAGGTGCTCCAAGGACACACTGGGTGAGAGTTAGCCAAAAGGGGCAGACAACTCTGGACTCAGTGTATTGGAAATCATTAATTACCGGTATCTCATCTTTGCTTGCTCGTTTTTCTCTTTTACAGTTGATTATTAAATTAATAAATTATTAAACTTATATCAAATTGTTCCTCATCTATCAGGGTGCAACGAAGCTTAAAATTCGGACAGCAGACGGATCCCAATTTTGTAAGTGTATCTGGCTAGGTAGCTGCGACAACTTGGTCGGGTACGGTTACAGTTTGGTGGCAGCGGTGGGATTGCGTTGATAGATTGTGTCCATTGATTGATAATCTGGTGTTCAGATTAAGATTTCTGAAACCAGGTATTTGAAAAGCACCCTGAGATTTGAGTAACATAATTTATCAAAAATCTGTTGTTTGAGAAAAAGCTTCCAAAATGGACGATTCGGGAACAATTACTTTCAGAACTCAGAACGAGGAACATGAGCATAGCGAAGATGGTAGTTCCGTCGCAGATGAAAATGAAAGAAATGAAAATGTAAATGAAGATCAAGAGTATGAGGAGAGTGATGAGCGGGCAGCTGAAGCTTCCCATATGCATGGTGACGGTGTACTTAGATCAGTCTCAAGAGTGGTTAACAATGCAATGTCCACTATCAGTGAACAAATGTTTAGGCTCAGGGAAGAATTAAATGATGTTAAAAGAACAGTAAATGAGAGTAGAAGTCAATATTGCAATCAGAATAGGTGTCAGACTAGAAGATCTAGGGGAGATAATATGAATGACCTTGAGCAGCCCCAATTTGACCTTACCCCACAAATAAATGTTAGAAACCCTTTAAGATCAAGTTCAAGTGCTAGTGGTGGTCAATCTGGAAGTAATAGAGAGCGTCTGGGTAAAATGAAGCCTCAGCAATATGATGGTGTTGAAGACTTGAATGAGTATCTTACACATTTTAATATTGTGGCAGAGATTAATGGTTGGTCTTATCAGTCCAAGTCCCTGCATTTAGCAGGCAGTTTGAGTGGAGGAGCAAGGGCTCTCCTGAATGACCTTGAACCCGCAAAACAGAGAGATTTTGATAGTGTTGTTGAAGCATTGAACAATAGGTATGGTACTATCAATAGGGCTGAAGTGTACAAAACTGAGTTGCAAACCAGAGTAAGACGTAAGGGGGAGACAATTCCCGAGTTAGCTCAAGCGATCACTAAGTTAGCTAAGAAAGCCTATCCTAACACTACCAAGGAAATGATAGAAGTTTTAGCTCTGGATTACTTCACTGATGCTTTGACAGATTCAGATATTAGGTTAAGATTGAAGGAAGTAGGTCCTAAAACATTTCAGAGGCAGAGAAAATAGCTGTCAGATTAGAAGCGTATCGCTTGGCAGATAAGCAAAGGGGAAAGCAGGTTAGAGTGCTTAGCACAGAGAGTGAGAAATCCTCTGAAGTTGGCGTTGATTTGAGTAAGATGAATTCTCAGCTTGAGAATCTAGCAAAAGAAGTAAAGGTCTTGCAAGGTCAAAAAGGAAATGGCCAACAGGGATATTGGGGACAGTACAGAGGATTTGGTAGAGGACGTGGTCATAACCAGGGTCACCGTCAGGGTTATGGATCCCCAAGGACAAGTCGAGGTCCCCAATCACGCCCTCTTGATCGAGATCAGTCTAGTCCGGAAAACCAGAACTTGCCGACCTCAGGGGCCAGAGCCCGGCAAGAAAGAATGGGCCCTCAGTAAGATTGATTAAACAAATGTCTAGAGATGGTAATTCATATTTTGTGAAAACATGTATTGAAAAGGTTCCCTTGCATATGTTTGTAGACACAGGTTCTAGTGTTACCATAATTAGTACAGTCAAACCTGTCATAAAGTGACCCTCTTTTTAGCGACTTCCTGCTTTATGTGACCTTTTTTATTCCTCCCGAGTAATTTTTCTATCAATTACACCTGTATATAGCGACAACCTGTCTAACGCGACAACGACCGTGATTTTTCTGTCCCATACCGAATTCCGAACCTGTATATTACGACTTTTAGTGTCGCAAAGAACCCAAACTACACAATATTTTACATTAAATCTTGTCATCAGTGTCTTTCATAATTAAATCTTCTGTGATAAATAAAATATCTAATGTGATTTTATATGTGCAATACGATTAATCAATAAGCACACAAACTGATACATGCAGTGATTCATTTAATAGTATTGCTCTTATACTACAAAAAGTTTGTTGGTCAAAGTCAAATCAGCTTGAACCTGTATTCAGTGACCACCTTTCTTATGTGACCTTTTTTCAGTCGGCCCTTGCAAAGTCACATAAGACAGGTTTGACTGTAGAAAGATATTTGAGAAACATTTTAGTAAATTACCAATCCAAACATCAAATGTGAGGCTTGTTACAGCTACAGGGGAAGAAACTTGTTTCAATGGTAAACTTGATGTTACACTTAGATTTGCAAAACAGAAAGTCAAACACACAGTATGGATAGCGGATATCGAGTATGAGGGAATATTAGGTTGTGATTTCCTGCATGCTTATGACTGTAATGTAATGTGTGGTGAAGGTGCCATTTATATGAGGGACTACAGGGTACAGATGTACTCTGATAAGGATCTGAATGTTCCAGTGTGTTGTCGAGTGGTCATGAAAGATACTGTAACAGTTCAGGCACAATCTGAAAATCACTGTGCAAGGAAGACTGATAGATACTTATGATTCCACAAGGGATGGTGTGATTGAAAATACTGTATATTTTGTAGATAGTATGCATTTGTTAATTGCTAAGGCACTTGTAAGACCTAAGAAAGGCTTTGTACCATTGCACATTGTAAATTTTAGTATGAAGCCAGTCACTTTAAGTATGAATAGTGTTGTTGCCGTGTACAATGAAATTGAGACTGGTGGGGAATATGTGAATGTCCTAAAAGGAGAAGATAACTCTTCTCCCAGTAAAAAGTCAGAGAAGGGAATACCGTCTCACCTTGAGAATCTGTTTGATAGAAGCAGTGAAAATCTTGACAATGAGCAAGTTCAGATCTTAAAGAATTTGTTAAGTAAAAATGAGAATGTATTTTCAAGGTCAGAAAATGACATAGGTCGAACACGTCTAGTAGAACATAGCATTGATACTGGTGGGGCTAGACCTATAGAACAACATCCATATAGAGTGCCGCTTGCAAAAAGATTAGCTGCTGAAAAAGAAATTCAGCAAATGGCTGAGAGGGGAGTTATTGAGCCCTCATCTAGTCCCTGGTGTTCACCAGTGGTGATGGTTACAAAGAAGGACGGTACAATCAGGTTTTGTTTGGATTTTAGGAAACTTAATTCCTGCACATCGAAAGATAGCCAGCAACTTCCTAGAATAGATGATACGCTTGATGCACTGTCTGGATCAGTTTTGTTCAGCACACTTGATTTGAAATCTGGCTATTGGCAAGTGGGTATGTCCCCTAGTGATAGGGAAAAGACTGCATTTTCAATTTTTGGTAGTGGGCTATGGCAATTCACCGTAATGCCATTTGGGCTTTGTAACGCCCCTGCTACATTCGAAAGGTTGATGGAGAGAGTACTTGCAGGCCTTTCATGGGTCAAATGTTTGATATTTCTTTATGACATTATTGTAATGTCAAAATCATTCAGTACACATATTGAAAATTTGCAAGAAGTGTTTGATAGGTTAAATCGGGCAAATCTGAAGCTCAGCCCAGAGAAGTGTTGTTTGTTACAAACTGAGGTCAAGTACCTAGGTCATATAGTTAGTAAGGAGGGTATAAAAACAGACCCTAACAAAATTCAAAGTGTTGTGAATTGGCCAAAACCTCGAAAAGTCAAAGATGTAAGGAGCTTTGTGGGTTTGTGTTCTTACTATAGAAAGTTTGTGAAAAATTTTGCACAAAAAGCCAAACCATTGCATAGATTGACAGAAAAGGGGAGAGAATTTGTATGGGATGAAGAATATGAGAATGCTTTTCAAAAACTTAAGCAAACCTTGACTACTGCTCCGATACTCGCATATCCCAAGGAGGATGGAAAGTTTGTTATTGATACTGATGCTAGCAATGAGGGGATGGGAGCAGTGTTGTCACAAGTTCAGAATGGTGAAGAAAGAGTTTTGTGTTACTTCAGTAAGTGCTTATCAGGTGTTGAGAGAAGGTATTGTGTGACAAGAAGGGAGTTACTTGCTGTTGTTTGTGCTGTGCGACAATTTCATCACTATGTTTATGGTCGCAAATTCTTGATTCGAACCGACCATGGGTCACTGAGATGGCTTATGAACTTTAAGAAGCCAGAAGGGCAAATAGCCCGGTGGCTAGAAACGCTCGCTTCATATGATTTTGATATTGAGCATAGAGCGGGACGCGTCCATCAGAATGCTGATGCATTATCTAGAAGGCCTTGTTATGGTAGTTGCACTTATTGTGAGAGGTATGAAAACTCTCACATGGAGCTCCCACATGTTGAGAGAATCTGGAAAGGATCTGCACAGTCAGTCTGGCCTGCTGCACCAAAGCGGGTGGCCCACTGGGCATGGATGTGAAAATATGACCCCTAATGAGATTGTTTGTACTTATACTTATGCAAGTATGTTTGAAGCAACTGGTAGTGATGATAGCACCCAGTTAGGTGTAGTTGACGTAGTAGCATGTAAATCAAACAAAGATGGTCAAGGTCAAACTGAAAATGGTGATCAATCCCAAGAAGTGGTACAGAACACAACCACATTTGCTGAAATAAGTATAGAAAGTATGGAAAAAACATCAAAGAGATGACAGACACTTGAATAAGTTGTTTGAATGGTTCAAAAATGGTTCAAAACCTAAATGGGTGGAAATTTCTGAGTATGGACCTGAACTGAAATATTTGTGGCAAAACTTTGAAATGATGTGTTTAAACAATGGTGTGATTTGGTACAGATGGTACAAAGATACAGGAGAACATAAATGCTTGTTAGTACTCCCACCACAGTTAAGATCAATAGTTTTGAAAGAGATGCATGATGCCCCTACATAAGGTCATTTAGGTTATGAGAAAACCTTGGCCAGAGTAAAAGAAAGATTCATTTGGTATGGTATGAGTAAAGATGTGAAGAGATGGTGTGAGACCTGTGAGATTTGTGGGAGTAAGCGAGGCAAAAACAGAAAAGCGAAAGCTCCTCTTCAAAAGTACATAGTTGGTGCGCCATTAGAAAGAGTGGCGGTAGATATACTGGGCCCATTTCCTAGAAGTGAGAAAGGAAATAGATATGTGATGGTAGTTGGAGACTACTTTACAAAATGGTTGGAGGCTTATCCTATACCTGATCAAGAGGCTACAACTGTAGCACAAATCCTGTTCGAGAAATTTATCAGTGTATTTGGGGTCCCTCTCCAATTACATACAGATCAAGGAAAGAATTTTGATGGAATTTTGTTTGGAAAATTATGTAGTTTGATAGGTATTGAAAAGACTCGTACCACCCCTATGAGGCCTCAGTCAGATGGAATGATAGAGAGGGGAAATAGAACTATAACATCAATGCTCTCTGCTTATGTTTCAATTGGGCAAAAAGACTGGGATGTTTGGTTACCAGTTTTAATGATGGCGTATAGATCAGCAGTACACTCTTCAACAGGAGTAACCCCGTACAAAATGATGTTTGGTAGGGAAACCACACTGCCCATTGATCTTGCCCTGGGTAGACCTAGTAAATCACCCGAACAAGGTGAAAAGGTCAAAGATTTGGAATATGTTGGAAATTTGGAGGAAAAACTCTCAGAAATTCATGAGTTTGCCAGAAAAAGGTTGAAGGTTACAAGTGAGGCAATGAGAAGAAAGTATGATAGCAAACTGTCTTATGTATCCTATAATGAAGGAGACTTGGTATGGATGCATACACCCACTAGGACTAAAGGTCTAAGTCCGAAACTACAGAGACCCTGGACTGGCCCCCATTCCATCCTAAGAAAAATCAACAATGTTTTGTTCCTTGTGAACTGTGGTTCTACAAAGAAGTCAAAAGTGATACATCACGACAGAATGAGACCCTATGTTAGGAGGGACTAAGTTCCTAGATTTTTTAAGCTCTGAATAGATTATTGACCATTAATTGTTTGTGAACAGATTTGGCTTGGAAGTATGTATGTACATAAATTTCTAAATTTTCTACATTAATTTTACATTAAGCAATATTAAGGGAGTGACATTGCATTGTACATCATTCTCTGAGATTAGATAGAATTGCACAATTGCTTTTGTATTGCACGAATTGCTTTTGTATTGCACGAATGGTGGTGGCTTAGCACGCTTTTCTTATTTTAGGCTTCACAATCACTGAGTGAATTGCCCCACAACGGGAGATACCTATGTTTAATATGCAATGACCTGGAACAGGAGGGCTTGTGGCGTATTACACGACACATGATGGATGTGCACTCAAACTTCCAGTGGAAGTGCCTCCGATGTAAGAAGCTGTTTGGAAGGCGCACGAATGGCCATGGATGTAATACCCCCCCGGGAAGAGATGGTCTGTTTCAAGACGCTTACTGAAGCAGACGGGAGCCTGACCACAAGACTGGGGCATGCTGCTGAGCTCTTAATGCAGCAGTATAGGGAGCAGACTGTCCCACAACTGATCAAGCTGGTGTCGCCGAGTGATGCGCAGCCGTCAATTTCCAGATCGAGGCCCACGGAGAGGAGGGTCAGGCCCACAGCCACTGCCACTCATTCCATGTCCCCTCCCGCCAAGTCCAGGAAGAAGGCACCAAGCAAGGAGACTCCAACCCAAAAGGGTGCAGCCACACCCCAGATGGGTGAAACCCCAACACCCAAGCGACTAACCTTGGAGAACGACCTTGCGGTTAGCGATAGCCGTGACAGTAGCCCCACACACTCAACCCCTGGGAAGGACCTGGAAGCCGAAGACAGCTCAGAGTTTCCCGTCAGTGCTGCCCCTATGGAGCGTCCCTCAAAATTCGTCTACCGAGGCAGGAGCCCCTCACCCAGCAGCTCTGAGACTGAGAGCATCAGTCGTGCAGTCTCCCCGGCAGTCAGCATTGAAGCCCCTGACGAGGACAGTAGGGTTGTAGTCCCCACAACGGACAGGCAGACGGCCAAATTGGAACTTCTCCAGAAACAGTCAGACAGTCGCTTAAAGCTAGAGGTAGGTGGTGCCTCCTATTATACAAGTGGTGAAACCTTGAAGCGAAAGCCCTCCCTTCTGGCCAGGATCATAGACGATGATGGCCCTTTCAAAAGATTTAATGGACGCCATGTTGTAGACAGAGACGGCACGTATTTTAGGATAATTCTAAATTATCTGAGGGATTGTGAGACTTACGATATTGAGACTTTGCCTAGGGATATCAGATCGCTGTATGAGATCAGGGCAGAAGCCAAGTTTTACGAGTTAGAGGAATTTACAACCATGGTGGAACGTAGGCTCCAGCAGATGTTGGACCATAGGTCACTGTTTCTAAGCTAAGCGGTTACGGTAGATGGGTATGTTGTGTAATTCATGGCATGTGTATCTTGTGCATTGTAATTAGAATACAGTAAAGATTAGATGTTTAGCATTGGAAAAGGACTGCAAGATGTCAAGCCACATTTTATGCCTCATTGATTAACTTTTTCTTGATTTGCATGTAAATTATTTCTTCATTTACTTTGTTTGATGTAAAACCATCGCATTGAATTTGTTGATTACATTTTTCTCTCCCTGAATTGTGAAAGTTATGTACATATAATATCATACTGCACATAACTGCATGATTGGTGAAGGTAGATTGCACAAATTATTGGTATTGATGATAATGACAGTGATGTCACGATTGAAGAGGATTGATGATTGATGTTAGAGGATGATTGAATATGATAATTGGTGTTTGATGATGATTGATGTTTGATGAATGATGATTGAATATGATGATTGACATTTGATGATGATAGATGTTTGATGATGATGATTGATAATGATGATTGACAATTACGATTGTTGATGATGTTGATTGATGATTGATTGTGATTGAGAATGATGATGATTATTGATGATGATAAGCACGGATAGGTAAGGTTGCTATTGATTAGGTAGCTAGCCGTGATTTTCCACTGTCTGACAAACCAATTTGGAGACCAAAACCTTTTTCAAGAAGGGTGCAGTGTTACAAAGTCGTCCCTAGACCCAAATAAACTTGAAAATCAAGTAGCAAACTAGAAACAACCATTTCATGAAACATCAGAGACGAAACTGTAAACAACAGACGAAGTTCGAATGACGATCGTAGATATCGGCGGACGTACAAGCTGATTACAACAACTTTGTTATTAGAATCGGTCAGGATTCAACTCACACAATCGTATTTTACCTTGTTTAAATCATTACATTGCATGATAAAGTCTTGAAGACATGAAATTTCTGTCTTTTCTCTTCGACTTGACGAGTTGAAAACTTAGCCCCGACATTTTTTTTTATTTACATTGTCCCGGGCTTACGACTTTGGCGCATTCTGATTGGCTGATGCTCAATCCAGTTAGTATATAAGTAGAGCGGCGCCAACATTCGAGGGGCATTCGACTTGTCCTTGGGTTTGTGTTAACATCGTTTTGACTTGACTAGAATGGTAAGGAATTGAAACCTATTTGGGTTTTAGAGTTTGAGAACAAGAATTGACTAAAACTTAGAATTGTAATTTCCCCTAATTGGGTGAAATTAACTTAGACTAGTAATTGAGAGTACTGACACCCATTCGGGTGACACTGCAGTCTCAGCCCCCAATTGGGTGACAGTTGGTTAAAACCGATTTGGGTGATAGCACATAAGTTTAACCGATTTGGGTGATAGCATATAAGTTTAACTTCTTTAACTAACCATTTAACACCCAAATATACTTCACAGTAATTCTTCCAGGAAAATTTCTTATAACCTAAACGGGTGGTGCCTTGTGGCTTGCACCCAAATAGGTGATGTAAGTATAATTCACATTTCTTAAGTAATCCTAACTGCATAAGTAATTCTATTTCTCTAATAATTCAAAGTAAATACATAGCTAAACACTTTTCTCTATTGCATGTACTAATAATCACTTTGCTTTTCAGCTGCTTGCTCTTCACTTAGTATACTCATACTCTGCACCCATTCGGGTGATAAAAGCATAGCACCTACCTAGGTGAAACACAGATTTGTATTTGAATTGATGATCATTGCTTTGACTAGATACTTGCTGATGAACTTGGGCCTTGGGCTAGTTTAGGTTCATAGCAGGTGCTCCAAGGACACACTGGGTGAGAGTTAGCCAAAAGGGGCAGACAACTCTGGACTCAGTGTAATGGAAATCATTAATTACCGGTATCTCATCTTTGCTTGCTCGTTTTTCTCTTTTACAGTTGATTATTGAATTAATAAATTATTAAACTTATATCAAATTGTTCCTCATCTATCAGGGTGCAACGAAGCTTAAAAGTCGGACAGCAGACGGATCCCAATTTTGTAAGTGTATCTGGCTAGGTAGCTGCGGCAACTTGGTCGGGTACGGTTACAATATGTTCGATGGATGCCAAGTCTATTTTTAATGTATATATCATGAATTTATGAGTTACTGACTTTAGGCATATTCTTAATCGCAGTCGCCAGAATACATGACGTTATTTATCATGCGCCGTTGGACATCACCCTATGTGTTTATTTTTTCAATAAAAAATTTACTATTTAAGATTAATTGTTGATTTTACATGTACAGAAGCCAATTTGTACATGTATGCCAAATGTATCAATACAAAGTTTATAAAGATACAACCCTCTACTAGCTTCGTAACGATGTCTACGATTTTTTGGGACAACCCTTGTATACGCGAGTAAAATGATATGGATAAGAAGGAATGTTGAATGAAATGAAACACTTATCATTTCTTATTTAAATTTGTTTGATTAAATAAGTACAGACAATAGCAATCAACAAATTGTTCACCTAAAATTATATACGTGTCCAACAACAAATTTCTAATACACTGCTGAAAAGGTTAAAAAAGGGTGGAGATCTCCAACAAGCCATTAAAGGAGTTATGTTTCCATTGTAATATAATGGTACAAAGAATGAAATATTATTTCGTATCATCAAGGCTATCTAATCATGTCTAATCATGCGTAACATTTCATCAGTTCTATACAGACACAGGTAAGTAAGAAATGACCACTAAATATGTCTAAACGCATTTCTGTTGATAACATTAAATAAGCAACTGCAAATATTAGATACATTGTTCCCTTATTGTTTTAGCATTGTACTTGTAAGCACTGTTTTAGCAATGATCGATATCAATTTGACACTCACTACAAAACGTCCAGATTGAGATAATTTCCAGCTTCATTTAATTACTGGTAGATGCTTGCTTAGCGTGTACTTACAGAATATCCCAATCCCATGCTTTAAAGGCCCTTGAGCTCCCTCTTCCCATTCTCCAGCCCCTTGCCCCTCCTTGTCCTCCCCCTTCTTCATGTATACATGTATGAATAATAGAAAAATAATTCGATTCGAAGAAATCACTTTAGATTCAGAAATCATACGATGGAAAAAGGTGCATGATTCAGTATCGCGATACTATCGTATCGCAACCCTGTATTGGGACACCGTATCGCATCGCTGGGCAATACTCAAGCCTGGTAGATTGCATGCTACATCATGCATTTTGTTTTTATTATTCTCCCCCAAAAATCTGTCCGAACAAAGGTCACTTAAGGTCAATCATCAAAGTTCAAAGTCATTTCCAGGCTAGCAATACCTTCTTTTGCAATAACAATTTTAAGAAATCATTAAAAATAAGTGATTTGTCCAAATGGTCGGAGCTTTGGAATACTGAAAATAAAAATGCACAAACTTTAGCATATTTTACGGGTTTTAAGTCGGGCTGAGTATTGCGGGTCAAATTTGTATTGCAATATATTGCGATATTTTGAAAAATTTCGCGATTTATTGCAATATTTTATAACATAGAGATTCCTTATGATTTTCATTTTCCAACCTCAATTTTGCTTTCAAATTTTATCAACAAAAATCTGAAAATATTTTAATGGACATGACATACAGACTTTGACAGTCCTTCTATAACATATGAAGTCAATCATCCGGTTGAAAGATTTACTTTTCTCCTTGACTTATGAGCAGTGTGTGACGTACACATTTTTTATAAAGGTCGAACAAATTCCTTGGTATCTGTAGTATTAGGCTGTGTAGCAAAGTACTGAAGCTTCTTTTTTAATTAGTCGTGTTAAAAAGTGGCTTGTCGGAAAACAACGCTGTTATCGGACAAAATAAAATAAGAGGTGGAATGCGCATGATGTCATTCACGACGTTCTTAGAGGCCATACATATATCTTAAATGCATATCATAACGACACGAAGATAAGAATTATATCCACCTTTGGCAATTTGAATTACCCTATATTGTTGTATTTTGAGTAGGAATTCATGTTCTCTCATAATTTTCAAAGAAACATCTTAAAAACATGAAGATAAAAAAATATCGTCAAAAACCGGTTTTCGAAAACGAATACCGTGGTACGTATTGCGAAGCCTCGTATCGCAATATACCGGTATCACAGTAGAGCCGCTCAGCCCTAGTTTTAAGATTTTTTATTGCATTGATGAGAAAATGTGTGCCAAAGGGGGGGGGGAGGGGGTGTTACACATAACCTAGGTGAATGTATACACAACAAATATATATAAACTGCTTGTGAGAATGTCAACAAATGTATTTTACAATTGTTTATTAGGAAAGCCTTTTCCTGACGGGCAATGTCATTTTCAGACTAAATGTCAAACGTCAAATAAACATTTAAGACGTACCAATCAGTTATTCACTCTTAAAGTCGAGAAGGCAAGGCAAAATCATTAGAATTCCCATAGGAACGGTTGCGAATGAATAACATTCCGAAGTGAGACCAGGTGCCCGGGGAGAGTCAACGTCTCCTGATTGCATGCAACACCTGTCGCAACAGCTCCATGGAAACTTCTAAGTCCGGTGATTGTCTCGGTGTACATATTGATGTACATATCAGGTAAGTATTTCTTGTTTGATGATGATGACAGCCATTCAATCACAATCCAGAATGATCACTCTGGTAAGAGGGATCTGATATGCTTTCATTATATCTCCTATGTAACCGAAGAAATTCCTTAATGATGATTTCAGTCGTTGTGCAATATAACCCTGAACAAGTAGCTTACTTTCACGCCGTCTGGCTCTAGCAATGAAATCTGCATATTTGGAACATGCCTTGGTGTACCGTATCTGCTGAGAAACAAAACTCAATAAGCAGGATGAGACGGAATGGTGCTACTTATCCCTCCTTTGTTAGTTAGTTATGTGGAAGCTGAAATCATCACGCTTGTCATACAGTGAGGTGTTCAAATTGCCGTTTGTGTCGAAAGATAGAAGTATATCCAAGTGCGAAGCGGATCTGTCGCTCTCGGCTGTTTCCTTGATTTTTAGATCCTGAGGATAGACTTTATGTAGATGATTCATTCATGGACAACACGTCATCTATGTATCGGAGGTCTTCAAGGTCATATTAGGATTAAAGGTCAAGGTCATTTATGATCATTTCTGATATGTAAATTGCACTCAGAAAATCAAACTTTTGGTATCAAAATTATTGTGTTCGGGGAGTATCCATCAGTTTTACTGATTTTGTCTTTAGCTTCTATATATAAACGTCAAAGAAGTGACTATAAGTTATTCAGTCCCAAAGTTTATGTATTATCTTTATGGGATCTAATTGAAATTCATGTGCAAAATTGTGGATTCCTCCAGCTTCAGTTAAATACACATCGGCTCACATAGGTCACGTTTTTCAAGGCTTTCTTTTATCATATTGGCCGATATGGATACTAGTATATTTGGATGGTTCACACTCGCAGATTCCTCACATTTGGAATGCTTAGTCATATTTTACAGAAAAACAGATACTTGCAAATTAATAATTTACTTAATTTTCTCAACTTTATTTGTCATTTTATAGCTCAGTTTGCCCACCACAATACTTTCTGTACAATATTTTTGGAATATTCCTGTAGATGTCATTCATATCGATACCTGAATTGTTTTATTCAAAGGGGCTTAACAAATGTCTATAGATCAGAGTCCGCTAAATGGAGTGTTTTGATTGGTGAAATACCTGTAGGATGAGGGGGGCCTGTTATTTTTAAGGTGACAAAATATGTGATTGACAATTGATTATATTTTCTTTTATGTCTCCAGCTGAGTTCTCTGCTCACCGCAGCTTGATTTTTGCTCTTTTAAAATTGTTACGAAAGCAGACATAATACAAATGAGATTGAAAATGTCATTTATTATACTTAACAAATGACGAAAATATGTACATCATCAAAAAATGGGGGAAAAGAGTTCAAACCAAGCATAGTACATCAAAATTTCATGCCAAAACAGATGCATGTTCCCCAAAATTAAAAATCTAAACATATAATGACTAGATATCATTAATAAAACAAAAATTACATACAAACTACCAAAGAGCAAAAAGATGGCGAACAAATAAGGCCGATATCATTCATAAAACAAAAATTACATACAAAATACCAAAGAGCAAAAAGATGGCGAACAAGTGTTGGAGGACAGATGGGGTGGTGGTGGGTAGATTAAAATCCAGAAAAATATCTTAAAAGATTTCCGCGTGCCTTCGCTTTGTTTGTTTATGAAGAAGATGTCACATGACTAAAATAGGCGATCTGATTGGCTAAGAAAATAAGCTTACATGGGGTTCCAAAAAAGGGGGGAAAAATATTTACAGCTATCGTCATAAATTACATTATGTGCCATAATGGTTGTTTTATGTCTCCAGCTGAGTTCTCTGCTCACCGCAGCTTGATTTTTGCTCTTAATTGTTACGAAAGCAGACATAATACAAATGAGATTGAAAATGTCATTTATTATACTTAACAAATGACAAAAATATGTACATCATCAAAAAAATGGGGGAAAAACAGTTCAAACCAACATAGTACATCAAAATTTCATGCCAAAACAGATGCATGTCTTCTTTTCTGATTTTCCCCCAAAATTAAAAATCCAAACATAAAATGACTAGATATCATTAATAAAACAAAAATTACATACAAACTACCAAAGAGCTGCTAAAAGATGGCGAACAAATAAGGCCACAAGATATGGACCGTAGAGACATATCAGCGCCATCCAAGGTGAGCAGATTCAGATTTTGAGTATTCATCAGATTAAGCACTAACAAAAACAATAAGAATATGACCAATCAAATTCTGTTAACATTATAATATTAACAAAAACAATAAGAATATGACCAATCAAAGTCTGTTAACATTATAATATTAACAAAAACAATAAGAATATGACCAATCAAAGTCTGTTAACATTATAATATTAACAAAAACAATAAGAATATGACCAATCAAAGTCTGTTAACATTTTAATATTAACAAAAACAATAAGAATATGACCAATCAAAGTCTGTTAACATTATAATATTAACAAAAACAATAAGAATATGACCAATCAAAGTCTGTTAACATTATAATATTAACAAAAACAATAAGAATATGACCAATCAAAGTCTGTTAACATTATAATATTAACAAAAACAATAAGAATATGACCAATCAAAGTCTGTTAACATTATAATATTAACAAAAACAATAAGAATATGACCAATCAAAGTCTGTTAACATTATAATATTAACAAAAACAATAAGAATATGACCAATCAAAGTCTGTTAACATTATAATATTAACAAAAACAATAAGAATATGACCAATCAAAGTCTGTTAACATTATAATATTAACAAAAACAATAAGAATATGACCAATCAAAGTCTGTTAACATTATAATATTAACAAAAACAATAAGAATATGACCAATCAAAGTCTGTTAACATTATAATATTAACAAAAACAATAAGAATATGACCAATCAAAGTCTGTTAACATTATAATATTAACAAAAACAATAAGAATATGACCAATCAAAGTCTGTTAACATTATAATATTAACAAAAACAATAAGAATATGACCAATCAAAGTCTGTTAACATTAAAATATTAACAAAAGCAATAAGAATATGACCAATCAAAGTCTGTTACTATTATAATATTAACAAAAACAATAAGAATATGACCAATCAAAGTCTGTTAACATTATAATATTAACAAAAACAATAAGAATATGACCAACCAAAGTCAGTTAACATTATAATATTAACAAAAACAATAAGAATATGACCAATCAAAGTCTGTTAACATTATAATATTAACAAAAACAATAAGAATATGACCAATCAAAGTCTGTTAACATTATAATATTGAATGGTAATCATAAAATAGCAAATAGTCTGCCAAAGATTAGCAGTGTTTGACCAGTAAGACAAACACAACAAAAACAATAAGAATATGACCAATCAAAGTCTGTTAACATTATAATATTGAATTGTAATCATAAAATAGCAAATAGTCTGCCAAAGATTAGCAGTGTTTGACCAGTAAGACAAACATCTCATAAAGACAGAAAGTATCAAAGTTTTGTAGAAACATACATTACAGTAAACATAATGTTTGTTGAAATAATTGGAGCATAAGAAGGACACAAACCATAACATAGTCATACTATACATGGTGAGTCAGTAAGGCCACAAATACTAGTGAACATTAATGTTTTGCAAGAAACATATACGGAAGTCATAGGTTAATGAAAGTAAATGTACATACAACAGCAGTTAACCACTGACCTGTAAGCAGTGTTATATAAACTACACGAAAAACATCAATATTATATGCTTCATACATGTATATGGTGAGTCAGCAAGGCCCAATGATGATGGAGTAATAGTACACATTGCCTAGACAGAATGAATATTATCAGAATAACCATTGATAGCTGACATAATAAAATAATGAAAATGAATGAAAATAACAGCAGTTAACCACTGACCTGTAAGCAGTGTTCATATTTGTGTACAATTAAAAATAACAGCAGTTAACCACTGACCTGCAAGCAATGTTCATATTAAAGTGCCATAACAGCTCAGAATGTTTTTGGCTTATCAGATAGTAAATATGGTCCTACATAAAATTGCGCAATCTGTTTGCAAAAATTCTTGCGCCTAGCCTCTGAAATTAATTATTTTAGTGTCCATTTACACCTGCTGCGGGAAATCGCCGAGCGTCTTATCGCTACATCTTGCTGCTGACCACATGTATGAAGGATTCGTCAGAAGCAGGACACCGTAGTAGTAAGCATACGATGGTTATATAGAAGATAATGCATTTGTTATGAGAGTTGTAATCTTAAAAAAAACAGTGACGGTATTTATATATATATATATAAAAAAATGACAATGGCGAGTAAAAGATTGCAGGGTATGTGTTTTGTCATATTAAGACTTGGATCCACCTTCTTCCCCACTCAGAAAATAATAGGAACTTGAAGAAAAGAAAGACTTAGGGTTTTAGAAATTAGGAATACATATATGTATCATAAACGGATAGATGATCTTAGGTGGGAGAGGATGCAAATTAATCCAACCTTTCCTTTGCTTTGACAAAAAAAAAAGGAAAAAATGAATACGGAAAAGTAAAGAGATGGTGAAAGAGAAGAGAGAGATTTAATTAAGAACAAAGAAGATGTACATCTGTCTGTCTCTATGACATCATAAATAAATCCTTTAATTATGCAAGTATTTCTTCTCTGGTATACTTAATAAAGAAAAGAGGGAAGGGTAACATGATTACTTGCGTTTTAGAAATAATAAACACAGAAGTAGTACTCATCAGTTTACAGTCTCAAAGATTACAGAAATTTCTGCTGCATTTTTTTTTTGCATATTACCGATGCGGCTTTGGCTCGTTCAGTTTGCCTAAGTTATATATGATAGATAATTCATCTCTTGGAGTGAAATTAGCAGTTCAAACATAATCCAGTTAGGCATGGTCCATTTGATATTCTGAGGGGGAGGGGGGGGGGGGGGGGGTTGGGTTTTTTTTTGTCGGAGCAAGATTATTTTTTTCGCCTCGGACCGGAGCAAAATTATTTTTTTCTTGCAAAGTTGGCGCAAGAATTTTTATTCTAACAATTGATGTGCGAAATATTAAAGAATGTTTGTGTTTTATCAATAGAAATTCTTTATTTTTATTCAAACCTCTAAAATATTACTTCATTTTAAATTCTTTTCAAGTATTTTACGATATATAATCCTCAGTAAAATAAAATCTATATCTGACCCAAGCCCCCCCCCCCCCCCCCCCCCCGAATATCAAATGGACCGTGCCTTATTCTAGGAGATGATCGATCATAAACTTTTCAAAGTCATGCGAATGCCAGTCCCCTCCGTCTCCCCTCCTATTCAGGTCGTGCGTACAATCATTAATTCTCTTTCGAACTGGTTATTTTTTTCAACCCGAACACGGTCCAGAATTTAAGTCCCCCATTTCACTAAAAAAATATAGCTCATATGGTTTTCCTTTCATATCACATGAATTGAATTAATGTGGTTATTTCAAGGGATACGCACTTTAACCGGCATATATTTTTTTTGCCTCCAGAAGAGTTGGGTGAGTTTGGAAAAATACACAGCCAATTGCGCCTCACACGAAATTCATGTAAAATTAATATGAACTTTACATTTTTTTCTACGTGAAATTCATTTGAAGCGTCTGACATGAATTTTATGTGAATTCAATTTCGCATGAAGGTCATAAAGAAAAATTCATGTGAAATTTATGTGAAATAAACTTATGTGAAGTTCATGTAAAACATTTTTATAAATCTCAAGTGAAATTCATATGACTTTCGCATTAACATTTTTATGTGAAATTTACATGATTCTCATTTCATATGAATTTTATGTGAATTCAATTTCGCATGAAGGTCATAAAGAAAAATTCATGTGAAATTCATGTGAAATAAATTTATGTGAAGTTCATGTAAAACATTTTTATAAATCTCAAGTGAAATTCATATGACTTTCGCATTAACATTTTATGTGAAATTTACATGATTCTCATTTCATATGAATTTAGTGAGGCATATTGGCTGTGTATTCAGAACTGCTTCCTTTATATTTTGGTCTTTCCCGATTTCACGAGATATTTTTTTTTCAAATGATAATGGATTGAATTAATGTATGGTTTGTTCTCAAAATAAGTACAACAAAATACAGAATTTTTATAGTCTCCTTCTTTCATATCAATTTCTGTTTTACTCTATATTTCATATCCACACGACTCACAAGTCTTTCTGGACGAAAAATGGAATATTCATCCCCCCCCCCATCTACGCGTATATCACGATCCATTTTTGCCACTCATATACCATGAGTGATATGTCCTTCCCATATCACTTCATGTCTGCACATAATTTTATTATTTTATATTAAAATTGTCTCTGAAAGTACAGAAACCCATGGCTGAAGTACGTGTTTACATATATAGATGACCACTGCTTCTGGGCTAGCGTGTCCTGCTTCTTACGTCCGGCTACCGAGAGCGCCGGAAACCGCCGATCACAGGTGGTCAAAAGTTAATCAAGATAAGATGAACATATAACTCCTTACATCTTGAGAGTAGAGATATCGCGTTTTCGGGGAAAGAGTAGTGTGATTAAATGCTGTAAGTTTATAATGAAAAATTTTAGACTGTTATGGCACTTTAAGGAGGGTTTGAACACCAAGATGGCGGCGGCATTATTTGTTTTCTCGCTTCCTAGGAAAAGTACAGTCTTAACTCCCTTAAAACATTTGATACTCTGATTGATATACACATTTGATTATCCTGATGAAGTTTGAATAATTTCGGCGTCATTTGAAGAAATTATGGCGATTTTCGAAATTTAGGAGTTTGGGAGTTTTATCCATGAGCAAACTACGACGTCATTTCGACGTTATCGGGAAAAATGGTGTCACAAACCTTCGCATTCAAAATGCATTAAAAACGTTATTTCTCAACGTATTGCATTGAAACTTAGCATGTATAAAATAGAAAATTGAATCTTCACCATAGTGTATTCGTTGACAAATTTAGGTTACAGGAAAGCGTATGTCGTGTATTCGTTGACAAATTTAGGTTACAGGAAAGCGTATATCACTTCATTGAAAATGGACGATTTTGGAAGAAAAAATTGGAAAATATAAAGCCTTGTAATATTTTAATCCTAAATTCAATTTTTCCCATTTAATAATAAAATCATCACTGGACATTCATAATAATTTTGATAGTTTTTGGCAAAGATTTATCCATAGGATTCCTAATAATTAACTAGCAACGACAGTAAATTGGCTCGAATGTACAATTTTTTAGCGACAGTGTCATCTTTTATTCAAGTATTCTGCCTGTGTTTAAAACACAATTCATTTTATCTTTTCCATATGTAAGTGCAATATATTTATGGATATTTTGGAAGTTAAATCAAAATTAATTTCCCATAGCTTTACGAGAACTGGAATGACACTTTGAATATTATGACGTCATCAAGAAATTCACGAAAACGTCGATTAATGCATATTTCAAAGTCTCGTATAAAATTTTCCCGTGGATAGAATCAAATGTAAGTTTGTATAGTCAAGGACAGACAAGAATTATATAATTTCAGAAATTTTCAGAAAAATTGAATTTGGCGTCCAAGTGTTTAATACCTCCTTAAAATACAATGAAAATCAATGTTAAGCAGTGTCCATATCAAAGTGTGAAGAACTTTTTTAGGAAATTACAGCAGTTAACCACTGACCTGCATGCAGTGTTCATATTAAAGCAATTGAATTCAATGAAAATAACAGCAGTTAAGCAGTGTCCACACTAATGAAAATAACAGCAGTTAACCACTGACCTGTAAGCAATATCCATATCAAAGTACAATGAAAATTAAATGAAAATTACAGCAGTCAACCACTGACCTGTAAGATGATGATCATCAATTTAGTGGCTGACTCACACATTAAATGACGGAATTCGCACATAACGCCGGAAGGCATTTGAATTCCACCAGGGACGTATATAACTAAAGGGATGTGCAACTCAGGGCTCTCGGACCACGACGAGATTTCCCTTACGTCGATGCTTTATTGCGCATGCGCGCTTCATCGGCGTCGCCATTTTGTTTAAAATTCATCGACTCGAAATTAGCAGGGGCATGTAGTGCCATATAAAGCATTGATTAATCGAGTTACACTTCAAAATCAAGGTAAGTCTTTGAATATTTTCTACTTATGATATGACACATACGATTATTATTCTATTTTCTTAAAAACAAACATGCTGCTCACCGCCCTTTCCGTACACCATGCTTACGTGACAAATGTTGCGATAAAATCGTAAATAAAGGTTACCTAGACCTTGTGAATATAGTAAATAACGAGATCGACGTCCTAAATGAAATTGAAACTTCAACCTGAGACTAGATTACCGACATTTGCAGCTGGATATTATGAAAACAATCGATTAAATGTAGGTATGGTCATCAACACAGAACCGAGGATCGTACACACTCGAGGTGGTGGTACTTTCCTTCAATAAACGGCTTCATCTTGGAATGGAAAAATTCAAAAAAAAAATTCAGCCACTTCCTCTATCATTTCTACACGCAAATCGAATATTTTTTTCATTATTTTCGTTTCCTGTGATTTTTAGTTGTTAAATTATGAAGGACCATATAACCGTCAATCTTTAATAAATGCATCAGCTTTTTTTTTCGAATTCTTTCACTATTTTCATGATTGCAACAGCAGTTCTTGGATGCAAAACCCCAATAATTCTACAAGCATGGCTACATGACATATGCAAGCTTTATCAGCAAGGGAAAGGTACCCTTTAAGCTAGCAGTAGTATACCTCACCCGAGTTCTGGTAGTTGTTTCTATGGAAGCTAGCATATACAAAGAATTATAACCTCTAACATGGAAAATCTTGACATGACAAAGGCTGTGACGTGTGTGAAAATTGTGTTGAAAGTCGTACATGTAAAAAGCACTGTCCCATTCGGCTCACTATTTATTCGTAAAAGAGATACGGACGATTTGTATCATTTTGCCTATTTTGTAATAAGTAGAAGTATAAATACATATTTCACATGTAAATTAGAATGAATACTGTTTTTACAAACGCACTTACTGACTAAGTAGTAACTTTTCTTGAGAAATACCAATTTTATTCATACTTTTTATCTTTTATCTTACAGATATGCCACGAAAAAGAAAACAGAAAAGGGTTTCTATGACCAGCAAATATGATAACTAAAATCAACTAAGACCATAGCTATGCGTCTACACAATTGAACACATTAGAAAAAACTTGTGAGTCACTAACTACTGGTACATGTACTAGTGAGGAGGATTTTTTTTTTAATTTGAGAGCTTCACTTTGGTTTGCCATCAGTTATGTTTCAGCATTATGATTTATAAATATCGTATAGAGTATACATCAAACCAGTACATGTATTTATTAATTTAAGCATTATATGTGTATACATATATACACATGTATGTCACATTGAAGCTATTTCACACATTTTATGTCCTGCTTTTGATAATATGATATTTAGTATTTCATATGAAATCATATAATAAATTATTGTCATGTGAGATCACTCTAATATTTCCTTTTGTCAATACATTTGTATTCAAATTCATATGGAAGGTGAATGCATGGTTAGTTTAACTGCAGATGATGAAAGCTCCTGTAGTATTTGGAAAGTGTCACATAATGTTGATACTCTTTGATCCAAGGACCTGACGCAAACTAAAAGAGGGTTTACTGTTGTTTGTTTTGCATGTAGTTGAGTTCTCTTGGCCCTAACCACAGCAAATCCTCGAATTGTCAAAAATAGATATGCGATCCTTTCCACTTGGAATGAATTATCAAACTTGCATCCTCTGAAGATCTGGTCGGCATAATGTTTTACTGCTGTGGACTCTAAGATAGCTTCCTTAAGAGGTGCCACTAACAAGGATGTAGAACTGAGATTGTCAAATGACACTTTCCCTCTCACAACTATTTCCATTGCGCATACAAGGTCAACCAAAGTGTCAGAAGGTCGTTTAAGGCCGCCGCGGTTGACTTGATTAAACCATGAGGCATACGTTGACAACTCTGTTGTGCCGTCTGATTGCATTTTATCCAATGCCGCAAGTACTCCCTCGTCTGTCTGATGAATTCGATTTGTGTTTTTGCGCAATGATCTTACGATGTATCCTGCGATGTAGTAAAGAATTTGTCTGTCGTTTTGGCTCATTGACTCCTTTACATCTGTCGCCTGTTTCACCTCCTGCTGGTAACATTCACTTAATATTTGTCCAATAAGTTCCATCAGAAGTATTTGAAGGAAGTTATTAACGGTACGATTCGTAAGGGTACTTTCGGACGCAAATGCTTCTTGGATTTCTGTCATAGTTGATTTGTCACATCGCATTCTGTGAAAATGTTGAAATAGAGTCTCGCGCTCTAATGCGCTGCTTACAGAGACGCCAACTTGTAAGAATAACTTATGCATTACAGCACGCAGTATCTGCTCGACTTCCCTAGATGTTGCACGTTCTGTCAAATATCGAAAGTCAGTGTTCATATAAATAGGGTCATCCACAATAATAGACACAGATGAATGTAATGCCCGATGGAAAATTGATGGAAAAACATCGTCCTGAAGAAACAACGGTGTCTGACTTGATGGTACACTATGGGGATTCGCATCTGTACTCTGCCGATGGTCACTAGCTAAAATAGAAAAAAACAAATATATTTATTAAAATGACAGAGTTCTCATGAAGGATGTCTTTATTATTATTCGTCGAACTATATCGCCTTTCATCTCCCCCCCCTTCCTTCATCCACCCCTTAGGCATCGAAATAAGAAGCATTTTCGCATCTTCTTAAAAAGCGGTAATTTAAAAGAATTTTATTTTTCAATACAACAAAGATCGCTTCGATAACAATAAAATCTGCTAACATACATGATATATACATATACTTTTAAAATTACTAAAACTCTTTGATATCCGTACGTACGATGAGTCGGTGTTTCCAAAGAGCTGAAATGATATATTGTATCTTCTACAGAATAAACTTTCCTGTGCATGTATTAGAATAATATAGAATCACAATAGAATAAATTAATTTATACATAAAAGAATACACCCTCACATGTGAATAAAAAAAACTTAAAAAAAAAAAACAACAACAACAAAACTGCCAACTGCCGTTCAATTTCTGAAATGTCTGATCAGGAGGGCTTCTCTCGTGTCACTTTTAAGAAAATTTAAGAAAAAACAAAATACAAATAAATAAACTAACGGTGAAATGAATGATGATTAAAGAAAATACAGTTATCAGACCAACCCGTCCTCTATTATATTCATATACCAGTCGATAAAAAATATATACTTATCAAAATGACAGAAAAAATAAACAACACCGTTCGGTTTCGTTAAAAAGATAATAAAGGCAGGGACGTATATAAAATATTTACGTCCTGATAAAGCTAAAAAAATCTATTTGTCCGGCCCCCGTCCTCAAATATAGTGTAAGCCAAGACAAAAAAAAAAAGGAAAACTTATAAATAAATAAATAAATAAACAAATAAACACAAAACTATAAGCCTGAACTTTTAGCAAAGAAGCGTTCGGCCGCGCTACCGCGCTAAATAAATATATAAAAAGCCAGCTCCAATAACGTCCAATGTTATATGCACCAACAAAATTCACTAAAATATTATCTATCCTGTTACCTTTCAGACTATGAATATTGTGTTGTTTAGTCGTATGGCTACGAAACCCTGAAATGGTACGCAGTTTCTTCTTGCAGACAGGACAAACATATATACTGGTGCCCTTAATAGTCGTTGGTGCAACTGATTGCACGAAGTCTTCGTCGCTGTCGGGACATAAATTGTCATAATCGGTATAATCTCCTAAGATTTCATCGAGACAAATGTCCTCGTCCCAGTGTAAGAAGTCTGACATTTTCCGTCCGTTCTCTTCGAAGACTATTGCGATCTAATTTTTTTCGACTTACCCATCACTCGTTCACACCTTGCACCTGGGGTCAGGTATTACGTAATCCACCACCCTACCTATGTGACAGGCCTTCGATCTCTCTAATTGGAATATACAACCTCTGATTTACTACGCTTAAGACAGCATATTAATTAATACCCGGCTAAAGGTCGCCGTGGTATATAAAAGCTGTAGATAGGGGATCCGGAAAATACGACACGGAATCTGGTTTGTTTACTTATATAATCCGGGTCAGAAAATACCGCGTTCGGCCCCGGTATATAGTTTTTCTCTATGTAAGAAACGAGATTTCAGGGGGAAAACCGGGGAGTTGCACATCCCTTTAGTTATATACGTCCCTGATTCCACCTACCCAACTGTTTAATTAAGTTTTCTGAATAGCCCAAACTTGTAGCATAAGTTGCAGCACCAATTCTGAAACTGTGACCTTTGTATTGATCAGGATTGAGACCTGAGAATCTTGCTGCTGTTGATAGTTGTGATGTAACATAAGAATATGAAACAGGGGATCCCCCTTGAAATTGGAAAAGTGGTCCTGAAGAGTGTTTAAAGTGTGTTAAATACTTGTGCAATGAATTTACAGGGCACAACGTTACATCCTTGCTACTCTCAAGGGTAAGAAGAAAGGGCTCATTTTGCTTTTGATTTTTGTAATGAGAAAGACAGATCTACCATTAAAATCTTTCAAGAAGAGCAACCATGTGTTTATGTCAGCTCTCAAGTCATTTGTAAGGCGAATCCAATGAAAAGGGTTTTTCACTCCTACAATCAAGTCAATCAATCTTCTAAGAAAAGCTCTACCAGGGACTACCATAGCATCATATCCCACCCATTTTGCTACGTCTTTTAGTACATCTTTGGACATAATAATTTTCATACTTTTTGGCAATATTACATTGTTTAGACTAAGGATCACTGACGAGGGTTTAGTACCCGTGCATGTCTGGTCCATCCTGTAAATTTATCAGGTTTTAAATGATGCTTTTGAATTTAAAGACGTTTAACAGAGCAAGCGAAATTGAGCAAACCTATCAAAGATTGCAAATCACGAAGGCGAACCTTCTTCATTTGAGCAAAATCTTGCAAACGTTGAGTTGTCTTCACAACTTTTCCCAATGGCAGTCTGCACTCCATGGCTTCAGAGTCGACTTCTATACCATAGATAATTATCTTAAATTTGTAGTAGGAAGGATTGTTTTAGTCATGTTGATAGGAACATTGATTTTCCTACAAAGATACAGAAAATAGGTCAATTCCTGCTTACATTTTGGCGAGTTAGGATGAGAGATAAAAAAGAAATCATCAAGGATATGGAATAGACCAGAAGCTTTGTACTTTGAATACATGACCCATTGTAGAGCATTGCTGAGACATTCAAAGATTTGACAGGAACTACTAGCACCCATAGGAAGACAGCGCTCATAGAAGCAGAAATCATTCCAAACAAAACCTAAAAGATGATAGTCCTCTGGATGAACTGGCATAATCCTAAAAGCATCCTGTATGTCAGACTTAGCCATTAAGGCCCCAGGACCGAACTTTTGTACAAGAGCAACAATGTGGTCGATTGAATCATATTTAACTTCGGATGCTTCTGTTGGAATTAAAGAGTTAACAGAATTACCATGTGGGTAAGAGAGGTCATGTATAATTCGAAATTTACCGGGATCCGATTTTGGCACAACTCCCAAAGGTGAGGTTTTAAAGTTTGGAAAAGGAATTGAAGTGAAAGGGCCAGCAATTCGTTTGGCATCTAGACCTTTTTTAATGTATTCATGAACCACTTCTGGATGCTCAACAATAGAATTGTGATTATGAGGCTTATGAGTATCTGGTGAACCAACACAACCTAGTTTAAATCCCTGACTAATTCCTTCTACTAAAAACTCTGTTTTCATGTTATCATAACCCTTTAGTTCATTTCTCAGGTTTGTTGGATTTATGGGTGTTGGTAGATTGTTTCTGTGTATTGTCTCCCTTACATTGTACCTTGTCTTTGCTTGAAACATCTTGTTTTTGGATGTCGTCCGGAACATTCCTGACATATATGGGCATACTTACAGGGGTACTATGTGCACTGAACTCCTCTGTTGTAGGCAAAGCACACTTTGCCTGGACTTTGCCGAAAGGGCTGCTTGTAGGACTGACCATAAATTTTTCGTAGGTTTTAGACCCATTGCCGCTGCTTTCAGCCTCAGTTCCTGTACTGTTTGTTGCTAGGCCAGTGTGTTTGATTCACGGAGACGACGAAAAGATTCGTCATAGCCCCTCCATGCAGGATCAACATTTATTCTACTCATTTCCCGAACAGAAAAACAGTACTTTAGCAAATGACATGCATCTTGAGGGTACTTTTCAAGATATATACTAGAAAAAAACCAAGAAAACATCTGTCCACTGATTTATGTTAAGTGGGGCTTTGTTTTTGGCGGATTGCTCAACATCTATCTTACCTGCTTTAATTGTTGTTGAGAGAGGTTCCTCTTTTTGATCTGGTAAAAGTGTACGCAAATCAACAAATTAATTTGACGATATTTTATTCTTAACCTTTGTTGACGTTGTAGCCCCTAAGGGGAAAGAATCTGTTAAACTTATAGGCGGCATATCATCCTGAGGCCTTACTGATTCACCTGTTGAAAAAACAGCATCTAAAATTGAATTAACATTGGTCTCACCTCATATCGGGAGTTCGCTTCTTTTCATATGGTGGAGGTTTTTGTTTTTGTTTGCTTTGGTTCCTGTTTTATCCTGATTTTGTATGCCTTCGGTTTCTGATTTTCTGAATTATCGATTTTGTACTGTAGACAGGGATATGGTCATTATCCATATTTGTCATTGCATGATTGATCATTAGCTGTGGATAAATTTTGAACAACATTCTGGTGTGATTCAGTGGTAGACGAGGTGCCTCCTAAAGTGTTTAATGAAGGTTGTAAGCCTGCAGTTGTAGAGGAGCCCACAGTTGAACTGGGAACTGATCCTTGCAAAGTGGACACTGTCGTAGCTGGTGGCATACATTGTACGGGCTGACGATTGCAAATGTTCTGTTGACGATTGGTTTACGGAAGCAGAAGCATTTTGCATCGATTGTTGGTGCACAATATGCCTAGCTAACTCGGCATAGTCAATATGTAATTCATGGTGTGACTGTCTTTGCTCAGCACCTGTCACAGTCTGTTCCCCAGAGGTCGTGGCATTATTTGCCTGCACAGGCTGTGTGGCCTCAATCCCTGGATTGAGCCTCCTCCTCTTGGAAGGGTTGCGTGGCATGTTTCCTAAGGGTAAAAATGAAAACGTGAGAGTGTGTCACAGTAAAATTGTATTAAGTTAATGCAAAAGTGCATAAACATTTGCAATACTGGACTGCTAATAATCTAGAAGATCAGTGAAATCAATGGTTCATATTCATACTTAAAATTGATGTGTAAACATTATATCATATAAAACTCTAGAAATTGTACAACTGTACATTATAACTGATTGTTAAAATTTGCAACATTATACTGAATTTATTTTAATTTTTAATAATAATATACATGAACAATTATACATAAGATTTCCTTGATATTCAGTGTAATTTGAACATTGAAAGCTAGCTGTAACATTATACTGAATGTTACTTTAACTTTTGTCCCGGTAACATTATACTGAATACTACTGATATGTTTATAACATTATACTGAATACTACTGATATATTTATAACATTATACTGAATACTACTGATATATTTATAACATTATACTGAATACTACTGATATATTTATAACATTATACTGAATACTACTGATATATATAATTATAACATTATACTGAATACTACTGATATATATAATTATAACATTATACTAAATACTACTGATATATTTATAACATTATACTGAATGCTACTGATATATATAATTATAACATTATACTGAATGCTACTGATATATATGTAATTATAACATTATACTGAATGCTACTGATATATATATAATTATAACATTATACTGAATACTACTGATATATTTATAACATTATACTGAATGCTACTGATATATATAATTATAACATTATACTGAATACTACTGATATATATAATTATAACATTATACTGAATACTACTGATATATATAATTATAACATTATACTGAATACTACTGATATATATAATTATAACATTATACTGAATACTACTGATATATTCATAACATTATACTGAATACTACTGATATATTTATAACATTATACTGAATGCTACTGATAAAATCATTACATTATACTGAATGCTACTGATAAAATCATTACATTATACTGAATGCTACTGATATATATAATTATAACATTATACTGAATGCTACTGATATATATAATTATAACATTATACTGAATGCTACTGATATATATAATTATAACATTATACTGAATACTACTGATATATTCATAACATTATACTGAATGCTACTGATAAAATCATTACATTATACTGAATGCTACTGATATATATAATTATAACATTATACTGAATGCTACTGATATATATAATTATATCATTATACTGAATGCTACTGATATATATAATTATAACATTATACTGAATGCTATTTAGCAACCTGTAATATTATACTAAATATATATTTAGAATTCTGTAACCTTATACTGAAGGCGAATTTAAATTTTTTGTGCATGTTGTACGAATGTTACATTATACTGAATGATACTAGTACTTAAGATTTTATAACATTATACTGAATGTTACTTAAAAGAAAAACACAACATTATACTGAATGCTGATAAGATTCTTCAACCTCAACTAAAGGCTAAATAAACATATAAAAATTTTGTACCTTTTAGTCAAATGTTATTAAAAATTATGTAGTATTAAACTGAAGGTTCACTTAAGATTCCATAACCTTAAACTAAAGGATATGTCAAGTAAGTAGGTAACATTTAGCTAGTAACATTATACTCAATGTTACTTTAAAAAATACCTATAACTATCAACATTATACTGAATGTCGCAAAAATACTATATTGAAAGTTTAGACATCCGAAACACAAGATCAATCATTAGCCCAAATTCTATTTTAGAAATCTGAAACAATATATACATTACATATGCTGTTTAAGATCGTTAAACATTTCATTGACTTCTATATACATGTTTTATATACATATAGTATATGTGGATAACACTAACATTGACCATTTTGAATGTATAAATTACAACTGCTCAATTTCAATTAACCTTATCTCGAATCAATTTGATTTGTAACACTAAACTGAATGTTACTCAAGAGAATGGAATTTGATAATGACAAAGAAGATTTGTCATGAAACTGGTGCAAGACTCCATGCAGATTTGATAATTGATCTGTTATAAGTGGCAATGCTAATTATAGCAAAACCACTATGACAATCTGTTTTAAAAGTACAAATTGACTGACTAGTAAGTAATGATCAGTTAACTTTACTATAAGTAGGTACTAGGTATATGTAAAATGACAGCAAGTTTGAGATATTTCGACTTAAACATTTCATTAATAAACATGAAAACAAAACTAAAACTGGCAAAATTATGTCAATCACTGTTAAAATGAACCTTGAGAATACAGAAAGAAAACAGTCGAAACTTGCCATAGAAATTATACATGGATGAAAACATCCTTATTGTAAGAAAATTAAAATATGTCTAGTACCATACTGGCCTTAATTTCTTTGTTGATATTAGGACAGCATTCCTAATGCTTCGCATGAACTTCCTCATCGGCTGGTTGTTTGGGCATACTTTATTTAGCTGAGCGGAGTGTGGAGTGGAGGGTGGAGTGGAGTGACACATTTCCAGTCAGATGACCCCCATAATCAGGATAGTGAGGTGAATGTTTCTTAGAATCGGGACAATGGCAGATTTATCTGTCAGACCAATTTATCACACTCTCTAATTAAGGACCTTTGATCTCTATGTTCAACACATTATGGGAATAGTAATTCCCACGAGCAGATTATTCTTTGAATTATAATCTTACATCTTTTGAAACATTATTTGTTTTTGTCAACGTCTTAGATTAATTCAACATTATAAATATATATATATATATAATTATACAGTGTTTTTAATGACCCGCCATTTGTTTAACTTGAACAGAAAGCGGTCGATTTCAGCAGTTATTGATAGGTATCGGGCAGTTGAAGTATATCACAATTATTTCTAAATACCGGCTGAGAAAAATAAAATCCCAAAACAAGAGAAGCCTATTAGTCTGATATATACATTGTAGATGATTTGACAAACCTCCTCGAACGTGTAGTTGTCAATCTGTGATCTGAGAAACACTTTACATTACAACTTTATATTTCTTTCCACGACTACATGTATTATATATATATGAAAAAGGAGCTAATAATCACTGTATAATTATATATATGATGTTAAATTTCATCATGTAAGAGGTTGATAAAAAAAAAACTGTTTCAATAGATGTAAGACTATGATTCAAAGAATAATATGCCTGTGAGAATTACTATTCCCATAATGTGTTGAACATAGAGATCAAAGGTCCTTAATTAGAGGGTGTGATAAATTGGTCTGACAGATAAATCTGACGTTGTCCCGATTCTTAGAATCATTCACCTCACTATCCTGATTATGGGGGTCAACTGACTGGAAATGTGTCACTCCACTCCACCCTCCGCTCAGCTAAATAAAGTATGCCCTATAACAATCGCAGATTTTCGGAAATTTCCGTTCCTTGAATCGGGAAAAAACGCAGTAAAGCTCGGAAATGTGCGATTGGTAAATGCATTTTCTAACTAGAATTTTGCGACATTTACAGTCAGCTAACCGACGGCAAGCTTTTTGTAAAAGCTAAATACTTGTGTAACTGTTTGTCAAACTTCTGAAGACTATCCAACCTGCTTTGTCAATACCTCCAGCAATTAATTTACACCAAACAAATTTAGTGAAGTTTTATTACACTCTTACATGCACGAAATACAGTATGATTTCTATAATATTTTCATGAAATTTTGAGACAAAATCGCCTGGGAGCGTCAGTGCCTGTAAGCTTTAAAATTTAGATCAAGATTCTGTGGAAGTTGATAAATATGACATGCGAAATGAACATTTTCAAAGGAATTTTCGGCGATGGCCGTTTATCAATGTTGAAGGTTCTTATCGATGTTTTATATTGTGCAGCTCGTTTGATGGGCCGATTGTTATAAATGGCCTTATGGGAAACTTGCTGAACCTTTAAGCAAAAGCTAAAGAAATAATATGTCTCTTGAGACTGTGAAACAACTTTGAAAAGTAAAGATGAAAGAGAGATGTACACGATTTATTCCAACACGGTGTCAAGAGCACACTCACGTGTACAAAGCTTAACACTGAACAGAATTATTTCCGAGAAATAACATTTTTTAATCATTTATGAAAAGATTTTTTTTTTGCCGATTTTTCATCGTTTCCGATTGGTTCAGACGCTGGTATACATAATGTTTTAAAAGTACGTTGAATTCTGTAGTCTCTCTCCCTCACTCTCTCACTCTTGTCTCTTTTTATTTAAAAATGCATTTTAATTTGCATCTTGTATCTTGCCTCAATTCAAAATTATCCTCTTATTTCTAAGAGGTAACGATAATAGTTGTATAACATATTAGGTACGTGTAAGTAATTTTTCCACATGCACGTTAACGAACATCTATTCTTCTTGCATGTTCAAGAAACAAAGCGTCTGCTGCTTTTTCATATTTTGTTCTTTTTTTTGGTTGGGGGGAGGGGGGTTGGGGGTTGGGAAGGGGGTACTGTTTTTGGTTGTTGTTGTTGTTGTTTCAAGTATTCATAAGAAGTGACGATATCAAATTGCTATTTACCTGGGACCTTTTACCTCGGCGTTGCAAAACAAATCTTCGCCTCCTTTGCTCTGAAGAAGATAAAATGAAAAATTTCATGTAAATATCTAGATACAAAAGCAACCTGACAAATTCTAAACTTTTATTGTTTTTGTTTTTTTCATAATGAACGATGCATAATCGAATCAAGGATGACAAAGGCCCATATCTAAGCTTGCACATTATACAAGAAAACGAGGTTTCATATTTTGTTCAAAACAAGATATCGAAAAAAAAAAATTTGAACCATCATTTTGTTAAAACATCTTACTAGAATCACACAAAGGCGGGAGTCTACGTCTAACCATAGACACATACAGACACAAACTCTTGGAATCTGAAATCTGCAGTTGAATTCAGCACAGATGTACACACTCTGTAATGTGTACAATGTAACTTGCGGGCATTATACGTCAAGGTTCAAGGTCATTTTATACGTATCAAAGAACAATTTTGAGAAATATTATTGAAATCTTAAAGAGAGAAAGAAGTTATAACTTAGACAAGATTTTACTTATTAAGAACACTTTGACCTTGAACGTTGACCTCGGTTCAAGGTCATGAGTCATGACATACCCTCTTGTCTTAGTCTCTTTTACAATGATTCCGTAAATATAAATTAAATTCATGTACATGTAGCATTAAAAGAGATTTATGTCATAAGTGGCAAATGCGCAGAAAAGGCATATCTCTGCTTTAAAGACTTGGAATATTATTAGGCGTGAATCATAGAAACAAGTGAAACCTTTCAGACCCTCTGGGATAGTCGGAAATGGTCTTTTGAATTATAACTGAAACACAAAACTTGCATTAGGTCTGTAAAATCCGAAACCGAGATCACATATATGGCATAATATATCTCATAAGCAGCTTTTCGGCCCGAGTCAACAAAGCTGGCTGTAGAAACTGAGTCCAAGAAGTCATTAAAACAGAATTATCGAAATACAAAGCTATATATATTTTGTAACTTGATCCATGAATCATTTTTGTGAAATTGCTCACGTTTATTCGTCTTATACCGGGGTACCTGTAAAGTGCGAAACGAAACAAAAACGAAACGAAACGAAACGAAACAAATCGAAACGAAACGAAACAAATCGAAACGAAACGAAACAAATCGAAACGAAACGAAACAAAACGAAACGAAACAGATCGAAACGAAACGAAACAGATCGAGACGAAACGAAACAAAACATAAAACTTAAAGAAAATGAGAAAAAGAGGAAAAATCGCCGAAAACGAATATTTCAAGACAAGATCTTATTGAAGGATCAGGGGGTACCACTCTCCTCCTGCCGCTTCCCCACTCCCGGTGGAGGGAGGGGGTCTTGGGCGGTCGAGACAAATGTTTAAACTTTAAAGTGTAAATTGGTGCAGTAGTGAAGTTATTTGGGTTATTTCTTTTTTTAAACCTTGACAAAAGAAATAGATCTGTTTAGATGAAAAACTAAGGTGAGCGAAGCGAGCCTGAAGTATTTGAAAAATGAATTGAAAATTGCGCCCCCTTTCCTCTCCTCCCACCCCCTTCTTCCCTCCTCCCGCTTCTTTTTCTCCCCTCCCTTTGTCCCTATCCACCCCCTCATTATTGCCTTCAACCGTTAGTTCTTGTGGCTGGAGGGTTTTTTAAAGAATCAATGTTGACGATTAAAACATAATATATACGGTATATAGCACACTTGCATTTTTTAAAAGGAGAATGAATAGGATGAATAACCCTGTCATAGACGGAAAAATATTATTTCGCAGGGAGGAGTCTAGCGCAGAGGAAACGGAACTGTTCCGTTATGTGTATTTGAAAATTTTATCAGAAAAATGAGAACAATTAAAAAGTGGGGGGGGGGGGGGCATTTCGTTTGAAAAAGGATAAGATTTTTTTTCTGAAATGTGCCCCCACCCCGTTTTATGATCTCATTACGGTGTCATAGCGGGGTTTTCTATCCCCTCCCTTTTATTCCTCTTAAATACATGAATGGCATTTGAAATTTACTTTTTTTTAATTGTCAACTTTGGCTCTTTCAAGAAACCCTCTCTGCACTAGTTACAAATGTAGAACTCTTGGATTAAGGCAATATTACATGCTGATCTTGTCTTAGAATATTCGTTTTCGGCGATTTTTCCTCTTTTTCTCATTTTCTTTAAGTTTTATGTGTTGTTTCGTTTCGTTTCGATCTGTTTCGTTTCGTTTTGTTTCGTTTCGTTTCGATTTGTTTCGTTTCGTTTCGATCTGTTTCGTTTCGTTTCGATTTGTTTCGTTTCGTTTCGATTTGTTTCGTTTCGTTTCGATTTGTTTCGTTTCGTTTCGTTTCGTTTTTGTTTCGTTTCGCACTTTACAGGGACCCCTTATCCCGGATTTGTTAAGAAACTCATGTAAATGAAATAAAATTCAGACCTGATTGGATACTATCAAAAAAAGACATTATGATTATCTTTAATAAATATGATAAACAATGAAGACCATTGGTGTCATATTACATTATCTTGTACACGTGTCTCAGTGGCGGATCCAGCGCCCCCAGAAAGCAGGGGGGGGGGGTTGTAAGGGGCGAATTTTGTCGATTTTTACTGAAAATGGGCCAAAATATACCTGTTTTTGGCAAATTTGGGTCAGCGCCGGGGGGCGGACGCCCCCTTTGCACCCCCTGAATCCGCCACTGTCTCTGGTGCATTACAAATTGGTTTGAAATTTTCTTCAAGAAGGTATAGAGTTGGAACACTTCCGTATTATTATACATGTACTTATATTCAGTCCTCTTGTTCATCAGCTTGAACCATTCTATATTTGATGAAAGTACAATCTTTCAACATGTTCAAGTCTAAGCAGGGTTTGTGAAGGAAACTACAAGAGGGGTTTGAAATTAAGAAAAAAACTTCAGGAGCCAAACATCGGGATCCGATGTTACTTGTTGCATGTAAGTAGAAAAGGGATAAGTTAGCTATGTAATCAGCATCACGATTCCGTTAACTTTGAGACACGAACATGACATTGATTGATTTGAATGCTTAATTACCCTTATTCACATTCTAAATTGGGTATATTGCTCTACAGACGTAAAAGTCAACAAAGAAAACTCCGAGTAAACAAAGGGTTGACGTCGCTCGGCTTAAAAACGCACTCAGTGGACTCATGGGGCAGATTATGTAGGCCCGAATCAATCTTTCACTAATATTTCTAAATATCCCGAAATGAATTGTGTTCATTTCAATTTACAAAAAAAAATGCTTTTCATTGTATAAATGAAGCATGATACATATATGAATTCCATGAAGTCAGAAAAAAATGTCTTCATCAAAAAAGTAAATACTCGGTCATGACAGGCAAGACTAGCATAGTCTATCGTTTGGAATAAGAAGCACTGATGATGCTATTTTCTCAAACTTTAAATAGTATGACGTTTTCAATTCAGTAAGTTACGTTGAAATGTTTGCCTTTGCAAACATATTTGCAGAGATTTACATAAGCTCAAGATTAGCTTTCTTCAAATCCTACCAATTTTCTTTCTTTTTTTATCAAGTGTTGTATGATCCCTGTCTGTTTTGTTTTTTAATAGAGTGCTGTTTTCGAAATCAAACAAATAATGTCTTTCTTTGTTTTGAAAACAAAATCACAGCACTTCTTGGGCCTATCCCATACATCACACGGGGAGTCGCGCCACAGACATATAGCGCAGCGCCGTGACGCCCGTAACAACAAGTAGTTGGAATCCGATAGTAAGCGCTTGTAAAACATTCCCCCCTCACATATGTCCTACATCAGTGGAAATTGTTATGTGATCTTTTTCAGAATGTCATTTCCTCTTAACCGTGAGAAAAATTCGACTAAAGCCCGCTTTTAACAATATAATCATGTTGAGGGGGGCTTCTTATGGGGGGGGGGGGGGGGTGCCTGTAGAAAGAGGTCCCCGTCTTCTGGGTTACAGCAAGTTCCTCAATTATCCTTTCATTTCACTGGAATTTGAATTTTTTTTTTGCTATATCATTAAAAAAATCAAAAATAAAAAAAAATTGATCATGTGACGCTGAGAAAACATACGTATATCGTGAATATATAATGTAAACTACAATTCAGCGCACGATGCATGTGGTATAAAGGATTTGGTTTCCCAGATCAGATACTAATGTTGGAAGCACATGTCTCGCGGACGTAGTGTTTTGTCGGTAAGAAAACAGTACAAAAGCGACAAGAGTTACGACGTCTTGGATAACGAGAGGGAGAAGTAAATTGCTTTGGTAGATAAACCTGAAACTTAGCCGAGATAACGAGATCAGGGCACTGTGTAATTTACGGTGTGGAGTCATGGAGTGGAGTGCAGTGGAGTGGAGTCTACTTTATAACCATGCTATTTGCAAATTTAAATTGGGAGTTGAAAAATTCGTTTCGAATTATACAACACCCAACATCCACGCAAATCAATATTTATCAGGACCCGACACTGTAATTGTTTCGAGTTTCTTATTCATTTGCAAACACAATTAGCAGTCGTGATAATAATGTTATAGTCTCGATTTGAAAGTGATACAGTGTTTCGACGGTTTTCATATGCATGATGTAATTAAGTGTAGGGCTGGGACGATTCAGGTATCCTTCGGTTCGGTTTCGAATCACAAGGCCTCGGTTCGGTTAATTTCGATTCGATTCATTTGAATTAGAAAACATACAAAATAATTTATTAAATGGACAGAATTAACAAAAATAAAAAGATACAAATTGATTTGACCAACTTATCACTTCAGTCTAACATTATGGAGCATTTATTCACATATGTCAGAAGAACACGAGGGTATATACCATTATTAAAATAAATTATTAGTTTTACATTCCAAACTATAATTGTGGGTGCATGTGCTCCAACAGTATGTATACTGTGAGACATTAAATATAAACACCAAGTTCAACACCTCATTTTTCAACAACGAAGTACTGACAGGTCTCATTGGACTTACACAGTTAATATTCTAGTGGACATTAGCTTTCTTTAAATGATATTTGGCGACTACAATACCCGTTATTCTTGCTGCTTGCACTACAAGTTCACAGAAAGCGAAAGTAGATCTACTTTCACTTTCAGTTTCATGAGAGGCCTAAAAGTGTGTGTGTGTGTGGGGGGGGGGGGGGGGGGGGGGGCTACACGTAAATCAGCACGATAAATGAATGTAAGCTCTTTTAATTATTTTCTGGTCACTATTTGGCTTCAGTTTACTCTGATTATTTACGTCTGAACCGAATCGAAATCTGCAATTCTACGTCGGTGCATCGAACCGACATTGCAAATTTCGAAGCACCGAATTTTTCGGTGCGCCGCCCGGCCTTAATTAAGTGGGTCCTGAAAAATATTGATTTGCGTGGATGTTGAGTATTGTATAATTCGGATTGATTGGTGGGACAATCCTTCCCGTGTATTGCTATCTATTGTAGACTGCGATCCGTAATTCATTTTTATTGGGATTCCGTACCTTGTAAGAGTTTCGGTTTCTTATTATCCCAATTCGTTTTCGAGATATGTGCACTTGTATATAGACTGATTCACACATGATTACAAGATTCATAAATACATGTTAAAAAAAGTATTTCAGCTACATATAAATGTAGCTCGCCGACGTAGCTGAAATTTATATGGCTCGATGCTCTAGCTTGCCTTTATCAGCTCTGATTAGTACGAAATTGTTTCAGATTGAAAAGAAAATGCAGATTTCTCAATGAAATAAATACATGTATATAATAGTATGTCAGTCATTAGAGAAGTATGGTAAAATGAGCGACTGACCGTATTATCGGATGCAGATGGCCCTACCTTCGTTCAAAGACGGAGTCACTATCAAAGAATAGGCTATAAATCTGTCAAATCCCCGTGAAACTTTGCACCGATCATGTGACTCATACAACGTTGCCTCAAAATCTCATTCTTACACATTGTTCAGGATGTTACTTTAAAATGCTATGAACACAAATATAAATCTTATACAGTGTGGTTTTTAATCTTAGGATTTAATTCATACTTATTGTGCAAATACATTAATTGTGATTCCATATTGAATAGGGTGAAATGTCTTGGGAGTTATACTTGTTATGATGAATGTGTGTATGAAACATTACAGCCTTATCACATATACTTTAAGAGATATTCACTTTAGTAACATCTTAACCAAAATATTACAATAAGTTCAAAGTTCAAGGTCGCTAGGTCAAATGTCTTGGTATCAAAATGCAGCACCTGTTATGGTGAATGTATGGATAAAATATAAATTCCCTTTCACTTATACTTGGAGAAATATACGCTCTTAGAACTTCTTAGCCAAAATATAACTATAAGGTCAAAGTTTAAGGTCAAGGTCACTAGATTAAATGTCTTGGTATCAAAATGTAGTACTTATTATGATGAATGTATGTATGAAATATGAAAGCCTTATCACTTATACTTGAAGATTTATATCTCCTATATAAGAACTTATTAACCGGACGGATGGAGAGACGGACAAAGTGTTTCCTATATAACCACCAAACTTCGTTTGCGGGGGTATAATTACGTCCTACGAATTATTATGCCCCCGAAATCAAGATTCAGGGCATACAGTTTTGGCTTGTCCGTCTGTACTGAACGGAAAATATTGTTAATATTGACAAAAATGCAATCTGTGGCATTTGTGTTTCACCAACACAGGTTTTATTTTCATTTTTTAATGAATACGAATTTCTCAACTCAACTCGAAATTCAAATCTGCAAATAGCATGGTTATAAAGTAGACTCTAGTCCACTCCACTCCACTTCACTACACTCCACTCCACTCCACTCCATGTCTCCACTCCATGAATGATAACATTTTCATCTCTTTTGTAGTAAAAAAGAGTCATGATGGACTTTATTTTTCACACGCTCACGCAAGTCGACCGTGTATTTTCTGCACTGGTCTCTGATCTCGGGCACGGTGTATTTTACGGAGTGGAGTCATTTTTCCGGGTTCAGCAATTCATTAATTGCACGGATTTTTATATTAGGTAATTGGGGCTTCGGGAGAAACAAAATTCATGGAAAGAAATTCAATATATCCGCTGATGAGACATTAAATATGGGGAAAAGGTCGACAGGGAGAGGGATACCAGATTTTTACGATGTGGGAACCCTTTTTTGTTGTGGGCATACTTTATTTAGCTGAGCGGTGTGTGGGGTGGAGGATGGAGTGGAGTGACACATTTCCAGTCAGATGGCCACCATAATCAGGATAGTGGGGTGAATGATTCTTAGAATTGAGACAACGGCAGATTTATCTGTCAGACCAATTTATCACAATCTCTAATTAATCTCTTAGATTATAATTTAACATTATATATATAATTATACAGTGTTTTAGTGACCAACCATTTGTTTAACGTGAACATAAAGCGGTCGATTTCAGCATTTATTGGTTGAATTGTATCACAATTATTTCTAAATACCGGCTGAGAAAAAAATCCCAAAACAAAAGAACCCTATAAGTCTGAGATATAGATGAGTTGACAAACCTCCTCAAAGTTGTAGTTGTCAATCTATGATCTGAGAAACACTTTAAATTACAACTTTATATTTCTTTCCACAACTACATGTATTATATACTAGTATATGAAAAAGGAGCAAATAATCACTGTATAATTATAGATATGATGATATATAATGTTGAATTTCATAATGTAAGAGGTTGGTAAAAACAAAAACATGTTTCAATACATGCAAGACTATGATTCAAAGAATAATCGGCCTGTGGGAATGACTATTCCCATAATGTGTTTAACACAGAGATCAAAGGTCCTTAATAAGAGAGTGTGATAAATTGGTCTGACAGATAAATCTGCCGTTTTCCCGATTCTAAGAATCATTCACCCCACTATCCTGATTATGGGGGTCATCTGACTGGAAATGTGTCACTCCACTCCACCCCACACTCCGCTCAAGTAAATAAAGTGCCGGTTGTTTGAGGGGGTGCATAGCAGGTGGACACCATCTGGGCCAATGTACATTTGTATGACAAGTTCGACCAGAAACCTCTGTGCGACCAGAACTCCACTCCATCGATGTGTTCTGACATGGCTTGTAAACATTTGTTTATTTCACACACCTTTTCATTAAAATTGGTGCATGATACATACGGTAGGCGCCGTAAAAGTTGACCAATTAACACAGTCTTTACTCCAACACCATCATGGAGGAAATTCGCAATGGCCACCAAATCAGTCGCAATTTTGATGGGTACAGAATTCTTTTTAATGTCATTTTCTCCCAACTGTAATTAAGGATTGTTTTTCAGCTTTTGCGCTTTATCGGTGTGTATTGGCAGTAGGGAATGGAAACAAAATATGTAAAGCACGAAGTGCTTTTCATGAATTTTGTTTCCATTCCCTACTGCCAATACACACCGATAAAGCGCAAAAGCTGAAAAACAATCCTTATATTTACATTTTACGTGTTAACTAAGTTATTTCTGCCAATTTTTCAGCCAGTTTCTTTACATTTGAAATATCATTGCGGAGGGAGAACGCCATTTGACGTAAGAGCAAACGAACGTTCGACGTTTTTCGCTTGATTCGAAGTAGTACCTTCTGTACGGAAACGTTGTTGACAAATGATAAACTGAATTTTGTCCTCTTGCTGTATTTTGAACATTTCAATTAAAACTGAAGAAAATTGAATCGTGGAAATTCGTGACTTTTGTCCAACATAATTCAGACATGGCGGAGAGTTAAACTGGAGAAATTTCACAGAACTGAAAGGAAAACCTTTGAAAACTCTATTTAACACACTGTTAAACTGCTTAGACATATGCAATCAATCGAATCTCTATCTGTTGATCGAGCACCCTGTCAAAATGGAACCGTTCCATTTTGACAGATAATCTTATCTGAGGCGAGGGTTCTTTTTCGATGGATAAAGTTGTATATGAATAGGGTTTCATCTTTCGTTTAAGAACGTACGTAACGAAACGAACCTAATGGCACATATCGACACAACTTATAGGAAATAATATGGGGAGCAGTCATTATTTTTCCATCCACAACAGGTAGTACAGAATGAAAGAAAACTGGTTTTAAACACTACAGTATGCATTGCTATCCCCTCGCGCAACTTTGATGTAATGCCTACGTGTGTAAGAGGGTGTGTGGTTCCGCAAAAGCTTGTAGACTTTCTAGCAGTCACAGTTCACTTCTAAACATCATTGTATGTTAGTTGTCCATATGGAAAGAAGGCATTACCTATTGATTTTTAAAGTCAAGGTCACAATTAATGATAATAGAAAAACCTTGTGAACGCTCTAGAGGTTACAGTTAACTTTTTATCTTCATCAAACGTTGCATGTAACTTGACCATGGTGAGAAAAAGAGCATATAATTGATATTCAAGTTCAGAGGTCAAAGATTAAAGTCACAATGGGCAATGATAGGAGAATCATGCTGACAATCTAGAGGTCACAGCTTACTTCCAATCTTCATCAAACTTTGCATGCAATTAATCCATGGTAGAAGACTAGACCAATTGATATTTAAGGTCAGAGGTCAATGATCAAGATCAAAATTTGTATCTCATTATTATTCTGTAGAAAAATCTTGTGGACACTCTAGATGTCAGAGTAAAATTTCAATTTTCATAAAACTTTGAATGCATATTATCCATGGCAAAAGGGCTACACATACTGGTTTTTAGGTCAGAGGCCAAAGGTCAAAATCACAATTGAAAAAAAAAACTTGTGGACACTCTAGAGACCACAGCTTTCTTTTAATCTTCATTAAACTTTGCAGGTAAGATGTCACTTGTGAGAGAACGTCACCTATTGATTTTCAACGTCAAAGGTCAATGTCACAATCAATCAATCCATCAATACTTTATTCTCATCACTTGATGATTGAGAACAATGGGAAAAAAGTTCATTTTAAGCTGATTGGATAAAATACATGTAAATGTAAGAAATTGTGTTGCCTCATGAGGGGATGCGATAATTTGCGTGGCTTGTGTTTTCATTTATCAAGTTAATCGTGTAAAAGTGAGTCAGTATGCAATTTATTACTATTTGGAAAGTACGACAATGATAATTACTGATATAAACGCAAAATCGAGCTCTTTTAAACTGAAAATAATTGAAAAGAATAATTTAATTTCTTGTAAATATTTATGGCATCAAAATATTCAACATCGATTACGGATGTCTACACTACTTTGCAGGGGACAGTCAGGCATTTGTAAAAGTTAATCGGTTATTTTCATGTATGAGGGTACATGTGTAGTAACCCGTTGCTTTCAAGATCGAAATTTAGTTGAAAAATGAAGTTTCAAGACATTCACAAGAATACAATTCACAAATATTTTATACCGAAAACACTATGAATTGTGACAGCTTGGAAAACAGGAGTGATTTTGGAATTTTATTAGAAAACTAATGCTTTAAATCGATTGATTTGCATATATAATCGTCGATTACAGACATTCCAAATGCATGCAGCCAGAGGATGCTTACTCCTCCGGGCTCCTGATCCTGCCTCAATTCGAGAGTTTACGCCGGATTGCCTTGTTAAAAGATACTTACATATATATACCATGTTCCCCTTGATCTTTGACACAATTACTTCTATGGAATGCAGGTTTAGAGGTCAAGATAATCTACATGTATATCTTAAAGAGAAAGTAGATAGGGGTGGGTTTCATCGAGGTTCGTTTGTGTCGATCTCCTGTCAGACATTTCCAGTATAGATGTAAGGAAAAATTAAGATCCCTTTGATACCTCAGTTCAGTCCAACGACTTCTCCCTATTCTAAGTTAAGATGCGTACAGTTACGTTCGTTTAAGTAAAAAGTTAAGGTTTGCGTTCTTAAACGAAAGATCTCTATTTAAACAGGTAATGTGTTATATATGGAGATGGTTCCATTTTGACAGGTAATGTTATATATGGAGATGGTTCCATTTTGACAGGTAATGTTATATATGGGGATGGTTCCATTTTGACAGGTAATGTCATATATGGGGATGGTTCCATTTTGACAGGTACTGTTATATATGGGGATGGTTCCATTTTGACAGATAATGTCATATATGGATATGGTTCCATTTTGACAGGTAATGTCATATATGGAGATGGTTCCATTTTGACAGGTAATGTCATATATGGGGATGGTTCAATTTTGACAGGTAATGTTATATGTATATATGGGGGTGGTTCCATTTTGACAGGTAATGTTATATAAGGAGATGGTTCCATTTTGACAGGTAATGCCATGTATGGGGATGGTTCCATTTTGACAGGTAATGTTATATATGGGGATGGTTCCATTTTGACAGGTAATGTTATGTATGGGGATGGTTCCATTTTGACAGGTAATGTTATATATGGGGATGGTTCCATTTTGACAGGTAATGCTATATATGGGGACGGTTCCATTTTGACAGGTAATGTCATATATGGGGATGGTTCCATTTTGACAGGTAATGTTATGTATTGGGATGGTTCCATTTTGACAGGTAATGATATATATGGGGATGGTTCCATTTTGACAGGTAATGTTATATATGGGGATGGTTCCATTATGACAGGTAATGTCATATATGGGGATGGTTCCATTTTGACAGGTAATGTTATGTATGGGGATGGTTCCATTTTGACAGGTAATGTTATATATGGGGATTGTTCCATTTTGATAGGTAATGTCATATATGGGGATGGTTCCATTTTGACAGGTAATGTTATATGTATATATGGGGATGGTTCCATTTTGACAGGTAATGCTATATATGGGGATGGTTCCATTTTGATAGGTAATGTCATATATGGGGATGGTTCCATTTTGACAGGTAATGTTATATGTATATATGTGGATGGATCCATTTTGACAGGAAATGTTATGTATGGGGATGGTTCCAATTTGACAGATATTGTTATGTATGGGGATGGTTCCATTTTGATAGGTAATGTTATGGTTCCATTTTGACAGGTAATGTTTTGTATGGAGATGGTTCCATTTTGACAGGTAATGTTATGTATGGGGATGGTTTCATTCTGACAGGTAATGTTATGTATGGGGATGGTTCCATTTTGACAGGTAATGTTATATAAGGAGATGGTTCCATTTTGACAGGTAATGTTATGGTTCCATTTTGACAGGTTATGTTATCTAAGGAGATGGTTCCATTTTGACAGGTAATGTTATATATGGGGATGGTTCCATTTTGACAGGTAATGTTTTATAAGGAGATGGTTCCATTTTGACAGGTTATGTAATGTATGGGGATGGTTCCATTTTGACAGGTAATGTTATATATGGAGATGGTTCTATTTTGACAGGTAATGTTATGGTTCCATTTTGACAGGTAATGTTATCTAAGGAGATGTTTCCATTTTGACAGGTAATGTTATATAAGGGGATGGTTCCATTTTGACAGGTAATGTTACATGTATATATGGAGATGGTTCCATTTTGACAGGTAATGTTAAATGTATATATGGAGATAGTTCAACTTTGACAGGTAATGTTATGTATGGGGATGGTTCCATTTTGACAGGTAATGTTATGTGTGGGGATGGTTCCATTTTGACAGGTAATGTTATGGTTCCATTTTGACAGGTAATGTTATCTAAGGAGATGGTTCCATTTTGACAGGTAATGTTACATGTATATATGGAGATGGTTCCATTTTGACAGGTAATGTTAGATGTATATATGGAGATAGTTCAACTTTGACAGGAAATGATATGTATGGGGATGGTTCCAATTTGACAGGTTATGTCATATATGGGGATGGTTCAATTTTGACAGGTAATGTTATATGTTTATATGGGGGTGGTTCCATTTTGACAGGTAATGTTATATAAGGAGATGGTTCCATTTTGACAGGTAATGCCATGTATGGGGATGGTTCCATTTTGACAGGTAATGTTATATATGGGGATGGTTCCATTTTGACAGGTAATGTTATGTATGGGGATGGTTCCATTTTGACAGGTAATGTTATATATGGGGATGGTTCCATTTTGACAGGTAATGCTATATATGGGGATGGTTCCATTTTGACAGGTAATGTCATATATGGGGATGGTTCCATTTTGACAGGTAATGTTATGTATTGGGATGGTTCCATTTTGACAGGTAATGATATATATGGGGATGGTTCCATTTTGACAGGTAATGTTATATATGGTAATGCTTCCATTTTGACAGGTAATGTCATATATGGGGATGGTTCCATTTTGACAGGTAGTGTTATGTATGGGGATGGTTCCATTTTGACAGGTAATGTTATATATGGGGATGGTTCCATTTTGATAGGTAATGTCATATATGGGGATGGTTCCATTTTGACAGGTAATGTTATATGTATATATGGGGATGGTTCCATTTTGACAGGTAATGCTATATATGGGGATGCTTCCATTTTGATAGGTAATGTCATATATGGGGATGGTTCCATTTTGACAGGTAATGTTATATGTATATATGGGGATGGATCCATTTTGACAGGAAATGTTATGTATGGGGATGGTTCCAATTTGACAGGTATTGTTATGTATGGGGATGGTTCCATTTTGATAGGTAATGTTATGGTTCCATTTTGGCAGGTAATGTTTTGTATGGAGATGGTTCCATTTTGACAGGTATTGTTATGTATGGGGATGGTTTCATTCTGACAGGTAATGTTATGTATGGGGATGGTTCCATTTTGACAGGTAATGTTATATAAGGAGATGGTTCCATTTTGACAGGTAATGTTATGGTTCCATTTTGACAGGTTATGTTATCTAAGGAGATGATTCCATTTTGACAGGTAATGTTTTATAAGGAGATGGTTCCATTTTGACAGGTTATGTAATGTATGGGGATGGTTCCATTTTGACAGGTAATGTTATATATGGAGATGGTTCTATTTTGACAGGTAATGTTATGGTTCCATTTTGACAGGTAATGTTATCTAAGGAGATGTTTCCATTTTGACAGGTAATGTTATATAAGGGGATGGTTCCATTTTGACAGGTAATGTTACATGTATATATGGAGATGGTTCCATTTTGACAGGTAATGTTAGATGTATATATGGAGATAGTTCAACTTTGACAGGTAATGTTATGTATGGGGATGGTTCCATTTTGACAGGTAATGTTATGTGTGGGGATGGTTCCATTTTGACAGGTAATGTTATGGTTCCATTTTGACAGGTAATGTTATCTAAGGAGATGGTTCCATTTTGACAGGTAATGTTACATGTATATATGGAGATGATTCCATTTTGACAGGTAATGTTAGATGTATATATGGAGATAGTTCAACTTTGACAGGAAATGTTATGTATGGGGATGGTTCCAATTTGACAGGTAATGTCATATATGGGGATGGTTCAATTTTGACAGGTAATGTTATATGTATATATGGGGGTGGTTCCATTTTGACAGGTAATGTTATATAAGGAGATGGTTCCATTTTGACAGGTAATGCCATGTATGGGGATGGTTCCATTTTGACAGGTAATGTTATATATGGGGATGGTTCCATTTTGACAGGTAATGTTATGGTTCCATTTTGACAGGTAATGTTTTATAAGGGGATGGTTCCATTTTGACAGGTAATGTTACATGTATATATGGAGATGGTTCCATTTTGACAGGTAATGTTAGATGTATATATGGAGATAGTTCAACTTTGACAGGTAATGTTATGTATGGGGATGGTTCCATTTTGACAGGTAATGTTATGTGTGGGGATGGTTCCATTTTGACAGGTAATGTTATGGTTCCATTTTGACAGGTAATGTTATCTAAGGAGATGGTTCCATTTTGACAGGTAATGTTACATGTATATATGGAGATGGTTCCATTTTGACAGGTAATGTTAGATGTATATATGGAGATAGTTCAACTTTGACAGGAAATGTTATGTATGGGGATGGTTCCAATTTGACAGGTATTGTTATGTATGGGGATGGTTCCATTTTGATAGGTAATGTTATGGTTCCATTTTGACAGGTAATGTTATCTAAGGAGATGGTTCCATTTTGACAGGTAATGTTATATATGGAGATGGTTCCATTTTGACAGGTATTGTTATATATGGAGATGGTTCCATTTTGACAGGTAATGTTATATAAGGAGATGCCTCGCTTTGCTCGCCAAATACGTCATATTTCATATCAATACAAAATGCTTCTTTTCAATTCAAGATTTCGAAGGGACAAAATTACATTTCAAAACTGTCTTCATCAAACAGAACGGTCATTTATCATAGGGGATGTAGGAACCCGGGCCCCACTAGGACTTCGTGGATGGAGGCCTATTGATATATTCCACGCCCCCTCTAAACTCAAATCCTGTTACCGCCCCTGATAGTAATGGTGTCTTGACATTTTCATTCCAACTATGAAAAAATCGTCATCTTTTATCAAAAATAAAGAGTTAATTGCTGAATGGAGGAAGTAGTGTAACTTAGAGATTTTCCTTTGTTTTCTTTTTCTATGCCCCCCCTCCCCCCGTCAAAGATGGCGGGGGTACGTACATGTAATAGTATATAGCGATGTACATGCCCGTCTGTCTCTGTCCGGCCCACCTGAATTTTCCGGATATTTAAAGGGAAACCGTTACAGGTATCATTATCAGTTATCATTGCGAACCCGTCGGGGTGAGCATACTGGAATAGTCCAAATTGCTGTAATTCGCATGTCCAGACTCCATGTGCGTGGCATGCTGGGAAAGAGTCTCGAGAATGTTCGCGGAGTGTTTACTTCCTCGGCGTTACTTTGCATGTGTACACTACACACACCTGTTCTATATTTAGCGCTGTTCTATATTTAGCGCTGTACGAATAACACGAATTGACAATAAGCCCTTTTCACATAACTGCGTGACTAGCAATTTGTGGACGGTAAGTACCGATTTTCATGACGTCACAGTTAAAAAGTGATTGTCCTTGACGTCATATTGCGGGAACTGTTCATATTTTGCCGTCCAAAACAACTGGACCGCAGTTATGTGAAAAAGGCTTATTGTTCAAAGTGGTTTGCAGTGACGGATTTAAGGGGACTTTGGGGCTTAAATGTACGATAAATGCACAAGTTTGTTGTGTATTGCACATCCATAACAAAACACAAATTTAACGTAGCTCGCGGGGAAGCTTTCATCACAATCAAATGTGTACGCAGGTTTCACCCTCGAATTTTTGTATGTGCACATCTACGCTATGACGTCATAAATCTTACTTGATCGTAACGTCACGCTACGTTGCGCGACATTTATGCATAGGTGCTCGTTGCAAAGATAAAGATACTTTCAATCGGCACTATGATGTGAACATAGAAACAGCTGATCGGGAAACCACCGTAGGTTAAAGCACAGCCAGAAAAAAAAATATCTTTTCAACGAGCGCCTATGCATTTAAAGTAGAGCAACCAAGTCGCTAAATTTGAAATTTTAATCAACATCCCTAACACAGGGCTAAATTCATATCAAACGAAAGAATATAACGTGGGCCATGCGTTTGAGGTGTCGTAAACAAATTCGTATGGTCAGAATTTCTGTAATTTCACAGAAAAGCGGAAAATTAGTTAAATGCAAATTCATAGATTTTTGAACAAAAACTTACTTCTTTTTACAAATGGATAATCAATGTGACCAAAATAAATGTCATTATGCTTATTGAAGTCAAAAGAAACTTTTTGGATTAAATTAATTTTTCTAATTCCAACTTCATGGATGAATGAGCACACATTCTAAGATAAATAGGTAAAATGGAAAAATTCAATTCTTTCACTTGATTTTTGAGAATGTTGATTCAAAAATAAAAATAACCAAAAAGAAACGATATTTTGATATGTGAATGTGTTTTTTTGGAAAGTTTGACAGAGATCGATTTACAAACTTAAGAGTTACAGGCAATTAAACTGCCCCTCCCCATAACATTGTTAATAACAATCACTACAAAATAAACTAGATGTTTCCTCGATACTGTTACGGAGTTAAACACCACATAATTACAGCAAAGTCTAATTTTAACATATAAATATGAATAAAAGTATTGTTTTATTTTAAAGTAGACGACAAATTTACATCAATAATTTTGAAAATAAAGCTTTTTGTCATTCTGTACTATCTCTATTCTGATGATTTCAAACATTTAATATGGAAGCCTTTTGTCCGCCCAATTAAAGAAATAATTTAGTAAAACAAAGATTTTGCGATCAACAAAACAAGGAAATGCGCATTGTGTTTTACCTCCACAAGCTTCAAGTTAGATAAGCAGCGTAGCTGCCTATACAACCCCTTCACATTTAAGGCAATTATTGCATTTTCTTCCTCCGTTTGACGGTGTTAAAACACTTGTCGCTAAAAATTAACTTAAAGGCATTTGTACTACATGTAGATGTAGATGATAATGGAGATAAACTCTGATTTCTAGTTCTGGATCTCTCGTTTCTGATTGGCTGCTCGTTGTTGGACATTATACAACATTGACCGCGTACGAAAAATATGACTTTGTATGCATTTTTTAAAAAGAGTTTTGATTGTCTGTTCATCATTTTCCATGCTTCATCGATATTGAAATAGAAATGAACATACATTAAAGGATGCTCTATAGTAGGTCACCTACTATGCACATAGTAAATGGTGTTCTTATCCGAAGTACTTCCTCTCACATTTTCGTATATAACGCCTGACTATTTTTTCTGAATTGAAAAATGGAATTGCTCGACAAAAAAAAAAAAAAGAAAAAAGAACACTTCAAAATAATAAATGAGTGTAACCAGGTGCAAAATAGCTTTTCTGTCAGTTCCAGTATTACAGTTGGAAATAGGACATTCAAATTACTCAATATTAGGCACCTAAAATTGCGGATATATATTACATTTGTCTCATGATGCAATCGAATTGTTGTAGCTATACATGTAACATAATGAATTTAGACTTCTGATATAATTTTTGTAATCGGCTATTCATTTTATCAATTACATTTTAACCGTGTTTATTCACTGAAACTTTCTTGTTGATCTTCTTTGTGGTACTAACGCTAAGCATCTACTTAATTTGTAACAGCTACGAATCTGAATGAGGGTAAGTACGGATGATAAAATTGAAAAATTGCACAACGTTAACGAAAGGCATATTTCAATGTTTAAAACAAAGAAAACGAAGAGTCCAAACTCTGATCAATGTACTTGGCATATATATTTACATCAATGTAGTTCTAAAATGAACGTCGTAAGATACTTTTTATCATTTAATAGAAACTTCATGCGAAGTTTTGAAATTCACGTATTTTCGTTACAACTTGTCACAAACGGGTCTCCATACGTGATCTTCACACGGCATATTAAAATAAGGTATTTTTCACGAATTTGTCAACAGGATGACATAATTCCTCTTTCGGCAGTTACTTTTATCAAACATACGTATATATACCGACAAAAAAGTACGATTTGATAAAAACTGTAACACGTGGTCAACCGAATCTTAATCTACGGAATCTTCTTTAGGAAATGACGGTTAACTTTAAAGTGTATACGCATTAGTTTTTTATATTTATTTATAAGCCTCTAGAAAAATTAACGATAAAAAGGCCTCAGAAATAATATACATATATTTGTCGATATGTTTCGAGACAAAAATCAAGTCTCGGGGCTTTAGATAATATATTAACACGGATTCTTCATATTTCATAGAAATTTGCATAAACCTGCCATTTTTCGAGAGAGGAGAAAATATTCTACCTCCAAAATAACTCTATATCATATTTACATATCTAATGCAAGAATTGCAATGACTCTCTGTACAAAACAGAGCCAAATATAGGAATACAGAGGATGTGACCGATAAATATTTCGTTTTTACTTTTCACGGTTTTTTCACTTTTTACCCAATTTAAACAAAATCTGACCATGATGTATTCTTTACGACAGCTGTTCTTGAAAGCAGGGGTATTCAGTAAAAAGTTAAGACATGGTGTAAAAGCTTTTTCGAAGAAATAATTTGATTCTCTTTAATAGTTTCTTTAAATGTCTCGGGAAACCAAAAAAAAAATCATCTTCTATAGAGCTCTCTAAACGTAATTGAGCGACATGACCCATAATCGAACTTGATCTGCACACTATCTATGAAACAAGCTTAGCCTTCGAAAAAGCTTAGGGTGCGAAGGTCCGTGTACTAAACCACAATTCAATTTTCCATTTCGGAAACATTAATGAAAAATTGAAAATTGAATCAATTTTTCATTTTTCATTTTCTATTTAATAAATGAAAAATGGAAAATTGAACCAATTTTCAATTTTTCATTTTAAAATTTCAAACTGAAAAACGAAAATGGAAAATGGACTCAAATACACTGTATTAAACCACAATTCAATTTTCCATTGCAAAAGTAAAAAACGAAAATGGAAAATTGAACCCATTTTCAATTTTCAATTTTCATTTTGAAAATGAAAAATGAAAAATTGATTCAATTTTTCATTTTTCATTTTAAAAAGGAAAATTGAAAATGGAAAATGGGTTCAATTTTCAATTTTCCTTTTTAGAATTTTATGTTCCTAATGAAAAATAGAAAATGGACTGTAATAGACTGTACTAAACCACAATTCAATTTTCCTTTTCAAAATCCGTAATGGAAAATGAAAAATTGGGTCAATTTTCCATTTTTACACTCCGCGCGCTAATGCAAAAATGAAAAATGAAAAATTGAATCCATTTTCAATTTTTCATTTTTCATTTTCGATTTAACGACACACGAACTGCACACCCCTATCACTATAATCCAGAGGTCCAGCGATTAGCCAATCAGAGCGCTCGTTTTAAACGTAAACAAAAGTCTCTATCGGCAGCTTGCCCTTTCTCTCGCTTCGCAAATAAACAGTTGCAGTTGTGGAAATAACATTTTATATGTTTTTGAAATAATTTTATGAATTATGTTATCTTAGACACATAAATTTATGCAGCTCGATCGTATTTTTATAACAAAGCTATATGACAAGGCAATGCGATAAGTATATAAAGGATCATGGACTTTAATTTAAAGCTTCCTTGTGTTATCGCCTTATTTCGAGTGAATCTAACAGAATTGTGCTTTTTTTTGCATTAAAAGAACTATGGACATTTACTATTATGAATTATACAGAAATCCCTTTTTATCCATCCATAACCCGGTTGACGTCTGTGTTCGCTGTATATCCGGCGGTCATACTTTGGATGTTGTACACTATCAGGGGTGGATCCAGAGTGGAAAGCGGGGGATTGGGGTGTTGCATCAGCCCAAAGGGTCGATCCGAGGCACGAAATGCCCAGTGTAGAAGGGTACGGGAGGTAGAAGTCCGGGGGGAGGGGGCTCCCCGGGAATGAAAAAAGAATAAAATTGTGCAATCTGAAGCATATTTTCTCCTTATTATCTCGAACATCAGGACCATTTTAGGAATACCAGTTCCAATTAGTAGGGAGAGCCTGGGTTTATCTCGATATTTTTTTTCAGATTATTTGTACTTTAATACTTTTTGTTTATTTGTCCCCGGAGTTACAGTACTAGTGTTACATGGACATAAAATTAGAATATTAGTATGATATGGAGTAAAATTTGTTTCCATCACTTTTGTTTGTTTGTTTGTTTTTACATAATTTCCAAGTCCAATGTTTAATAAATGTACATTTCTATGTTTTAAACAAACTTTGAAGACTAAAAAATCCTTCTATAAGCATAAAAGCGTGAAGGTTCCTAACCCCGTACCATTTATATGTTTTGTAAATCATTTGACATGTTTATATGATTGTTGATTTTCCGATAAAATGTAGAAAAATTGAAAGATATGATAACTAGTTGGAATAAGGACCAATTTTGGGGCATAAAATGAACAGAAAACCCCCTGCGCGATGTACATTACAAAACTTTGCAATAAATATTGTTTGTACGAACAAATTTAGAACTTAAAAAATTGGATTTACAACCTCAATAAATTCTCAAATAAGGTATCGATCGATATATGATTGAATACATAAAAAAAAAAAATTTCCAATTGACGAATTCTGCTGAACATTTAGCAATTTCTACTGATGTGTTTGCAGTTTTTTTTTCGATTGCTGATGTTACAGAAATAAAAAGAAAACCATGGGGGGTGCCCATGGGGGGGGGTTTCCATGGGGATCCCCCCCTCCACAACCACCACCACCACCCAGCCCCTAAATCCGTCCTTGTACTGTTGAAACTTAAATGGTTGGATAGATTTTGATTTTTAGCATCTATAGATAGTAGATATCTAATTTTCATTCCGATATTTTGATAACTTCATGGGAAAATAAATGATAAAGTTCTCTATATCTTCTTACGCCTGCTGAACAGCGCATTGTCGCAACCTAAAATGTAATAACAACCTAAAATGTAATAAACAGGATTTATTACATTTTAGGTTATTACATTATAGGTTGACTATCAAAACCTAAAATGTAATAACAACCTAAAATGTAATAAATTTCCAAGACAACCATAGACATTAAACGTGAAATCTGTTTGTCTATCCTTGGGTAACTCTGTGTACATATAAGGCTATGTTACTCTCTATTTCTCTTTTTTGGAAAATATTTGTTTAAATTAAAGATCTTGATATTCCATACATTTGTCACTGACGCTCAGAATTGATTTTAAACTTGTATTTCTTCGACTTTCAATCATATTTATACATATTAAGGTATTTGTCAGATTAATGAAGTGAAAGGCAAATGTAATCTTAGTCTTAAGAATTTATTACATTTGAGGTTATTACATTTTTGGTTGTCCATCTAAACCTAAAATGTAATAATAACCTAAAATGTAATAAATTCTGAAGACTAAGTTTTTTTATTTGCATTTCACTTCATTTACCTGACAATAAATATGATTGAAAGTCGAAGAAATGCAAGTTTAAAATCAATTCTGAGCGTCATCGTCAAATGTAAGGAATATCAAGATATTTTTAAAACAAACATCATCCAAAAGGGAGAAATATAGAGAGTGAGATATAGCCTTATATGTACAGAGTTACCTACGGATAGACAAACAAACAAACAAACAAACTGAGATCTTACGTTTAATGGAACATTTATTACATTTTGGGCAGTTATTACATTTTAGGTTTGGACGGTCAACCTAGAATTTAATATCCTAAAATGTAATAAATTCTGAAGTCTAAGTTTTGATTTGCATTTCACTTCATTAATCTGACAGAGACAATAAAAAATGTAAATATGATTGAAAGTCGAAGAAATACAAGTTTAAAATCAATTCTGAGCGTGACCGACAAGTGACATAGCCTTATACATGTATGTTCACAGAGTTACCTACGGATTAGATAGATAAACAGTCTGACGTTTAATGTCTATGGTTGTCTTGAAAATTCATTACATTTTAGGTTGTTATTACATTTTAGGTTTGGATGGTTAGCCTTAAATGTAATAACCTAAAATGTAATAAATCCAGTTTATTACATTTGAGGTTGTTATTACATTTTAGGTTGCGACAGCGCATGCCTCCATATGACACATGTATTTCAAACATTAGTATTGTTTTCATAGTACAATAATGTAATTATCACCTCTACATGGTATCCACATGATATATTTTACTGTAGTAGAGACATTGTATATTTCTTGAATATTTAGTTTCTTAACAAGTACTATCAGGGACGTATATATACCATGATATACGTGCCTGGAACTATATTGTATTTGGTTTCTTATATAAATTTATTCTATACATATATTCCTTAATTTTAATCAGTAATAATCAAATATTCTTGCACATGTTGCGTATCAACAAATATGGTAAAAAAGGGGGGTTGAGCACTTTGCCGGATTTTCACTAAAATACATGTATTAGTTTACCGTCTATTATATTGATTGATCAGTGCCGGTGTTATAGAGCAGACTTTCCCCCGGGGTAGATCTTCCCCCCGGAAAATTGGCTCTAGAGTAGATCTTCCCCCGGAAAGCCTACTCCAGAGTAGACTTTCCCCCGGGGGGAAAGTCTACTCTAGAGTAGAATTTCCCCGGGGGAAGATCTGTTATAGTTTCCGGGGGGAAATTCTGCTCTACAAATAGTTGTAGAGTAGACTTTCCCCCCAGAGTAGAATTTCCCCCTTCTATTTAACGTTTTCTTGACGTTCTTTTGAGAAGGGCTCCTTTCGCAAACTTACAGTCTTTACAGAAGATGATAACTCTGATTGAGATTATATTTATAAATTAAATTAGAGAGCTTTCCAAGTCAGAGAGCTCGCTCGTTAATTGAAGAGGCCTCTAATCGACTATATGTCACTTTGGCGTTCCATACTTAATGCTAATCCTGGATCTGGATATTTCACACAATTGCTGTCAATAAACCAGGGTTGTGTCATTACCTTGAACAAGGGTCATATCTCCAAGACCAAGGTCAGTGTACATGTACATCTGTAAGACTGGCTCCGGAGTAGATCTCCCCCCCCCCCTGTAAGAACCAGTTACGGATTAAAAGATTCGGAATACTAGGGGGGAAATTTTACTCTAGAGTAGACTTTCCCCCTTAAGGGGGAAACTCTACCCCGAAAACCTGAAGGGGGAAAGCTTGCTCTAGAGCAGGATTTCCCCCCAGGGGGAAAATTCTACTCTAGAGCCAATTTTCCGGGGGGAAGATCTACCCGGGGGAAAGTCTACTCTATAACACCGGGGCGTAGCTTCGTTGTGGACGGTTAGCAGGGGCCGGCGGGCCTAAATCCTCAAATGGGGGGGGGGGGGGGGGGGGGGGGGAGGGGGTGCATAATTATACACTTTTTGTGGAATGACTCGCAAGGCCCGAGGGGTCTATATGGAGAGGGCATATAGATGGAAGATGATTTCCCTCCCAATGGAAAGGAGTTCGGGGGCCTCCTCGAGAGGATTTTGAAAAAAAAGTCAAGCAAATCTATACCCTCTGTCCCATGAATGCGTCTTGTCATGGTTTGGCAAACCTACAAACGGATAACTTTGGCGAAAAAAAAATTGCAAGTAACATTCTTCAGGGAAAAATATTTAAACCACAAAAAAACTTTGAAGTCCGATTAAATTTAAAAATCAAAATATGGGAAATGTAAAAAGACTTTAAAAATTCCTCGGATTACACCATTTTGTCATAAAAATCCGAAAAATTCGCGTACGATCATTTTAGATTTGGGGGGGGGGGGGGGCTGGGTCTATTTGTTCATTTTTTTCCAAGATATACAAGAATTATTGAATCGATTTATTTTGATTTTGACCATGCATAGCACCATTACCTTTAAAATGGCTCGAGAATCGATCATGCTCGCTTGATGTCAGCGTGCAAACAACGTCTACCCCTGCGTTAATCCAATTATCTAATTAGCAGTGACTATGTGTATTATTATTTTGACTGTCAGACGGAAACAAGGAAAGGTATTCATATTCAATGTCTTTTAAAACGCCATAACTAAAGCGTGTTCACGTTGCAGACCCGTTGTACTTCACAATAAAATCAACAGAAAGTCTGAAATATTGGCTAGTTTTATGTTTCTTTCACGGTGTCTTCAGTAACATATATTTTATACAGAAGATATATTTTGTTCTACTATGGAGTAGACGTGATTACGGGTCGCTCCGCTGATTTTGATATTTAAGTTTTAAATGGTTTCGTAGAGTCTCAGCACAATACTTTACAATATGATTGTAAATAAATTGTATGGTGGAGTTGGATGGCTATAAAGGGAGGTTGGAGGCAAATAAAACACTCACCCATATTTCATAATTTTTATTTAAAAAAAAACATATAAAATGTTATTTCCACAACTACAACTGTTTATTTGCGAAGCGAGAGAAAGGGCAAGCTGCCGATAGAGACTTTTGTTTATGTTTGAATCGAGCGCTCTGATTGGCTAATCGCAGGAAATCTGGATTATAGTGATAGGGGTGTGCAGGTCGTGTGTCGTTAAATCGAAAATGAAAAATGAAAAATTGAAAATGGATTCAATTTTTCATTTTTCATTTTTGCATTAGCGCGCGGAGTGTAAAAATGGAAAATTGACCCAATTTTTCATTTTCCACTACGGATTTTGAAAAGGAAAGTTGAATTGTGGTTTAGTACAGTCTATTACAGTCCATTTTCTATTTTTCATTAAGAAAATAAAATTTTAAAAAGGAAAATTGAAAATTGAACCCATTTTCCATTTTCAATTTTCCTTTTTAAAATGAAAAATGAAAAATTGAATCAATTTTTCATTTTTCATTTTCAAAATGAAAATTGAAAATTGAAAATGGGTTCAATTTTCCATTTTCGTTTTTTACTTTTGCAATGGAAAATTGAATTGTGGTTTAATACAGCGTATTTGAGTCCATTTTCCATTTTCGTTTTTCAATTTGAAATTTTAAAATGAAAAATTGAAAATTGATTCAATTTTCCATTTTTCATTTACTAAATTGAAAATGAAAATGAAAAATTGATTCAATTTTCCATTTTTCATTAACATTTCCAAAACGGAAAATTGAATTGTGGTTTAGTACACGGACCCCCATAGCAGTTGTATTCACACGCGTAGCCAGAGTAGAAATTATGTGTACTCAAATCAATCTAGACAGGGGGACTGGGGCCGTTAAACGCCCATACATTATTTTGAATGGATGACTGGCGAGACCCGAGTAGGGGAGGGTATGGGGATTTCCCCTTCACATTTATGGGGATTCGGGGGGGCTCCCCCGAGAATTTTTGAAAAAATGAAGCAAATTGGTGGTTTCTGGACCATATCTGAACTGAATTTAGAAGCGATTCAAGCATAAGAACTATTGTCAGCAAACGATGAATTATTTACTGGAAAAAAGTAAAACCTGTTATCATATCAATTTTGACATTTTTTAATGCTAGCTAATTCATTTTTTTTCCTTCAATGTCAATATATAAATAAATTCAAATTTCTCACAGGAAAACGGGAGAAAAGTTATCCAAGGTTTCAGCCAATATTCGGGGAGATCCAGCCTATGGTTTTGAAAAAAAATAAACAACTGGAAAATAAACAAAGTCTAAGGGAGGGGGTTTCCTGACAAAATAGGGTATGGAAAATTCCTCGAACATCAGATCATGTGTGTCCCACTTCCTGATTCAGCTCATGTCTCTTAAGGTACATTGCGGCGTTACGGCACGAAAAACTTTGCGAGAAGACATAGCCTGAAATTTGTCTACATGAAAATTAAGCTTTGATCAATCTTTGATATAATTTCCATGTAATTATTCCACGAAGTTTTCGAGATTTTAAGCCTTAAAGACGGCATTGATGTTCTAATTCGAAAATATGCGTTTTCTGAACTAAAATGATTTTAATCTAGAAAATTTACCAAGGAGGGAGAAAAGGGAGATCGAAAATATTGTTGCCATGTTGAGTATTGTATTTTAACTGATTATGATATATCTTGGAGGAAATTTGCAATAATCGCCATTTTGCAACTTATTATTCAAAAATGCGCACTCATTCAAAAGGCAAAACACGGCTTGCTTCATTTCCACTTTCTCCAGTAAGTTGTGGAGTTCTCCAGTAAGTCCCCCTGTCTAGATTGATTTGAGTACACATAATTTCTACTCTAGCTACGCATGTGAATACAACTGCTATGGGTTCGCACCCTAAGCTTTTTCGAAGGCTAAGCTTGTTTCATAGATAGTGTGCAGATCAAGTTCGATTATGGGTCATGTCGCTCAATTACGTTTAGAGAGCTCTATAAAAGATGATTTCTTTGGTTTCCCGAGACATTTAAAGAAACTATTAAAGAGAATCAAATTATTTCTTCGAAAAAGCTTTTACACCATGAAATAGGCATGTCAAGTTTATATATGGGTCACTTGACAGTTGGAAAAAATCGATATTTTGCAGTTTCCGGACATTTAAAGGAAAACCGTCGCAGAGAATGAACTTGTTTCCTCTAATCTATAGCTTTCACATTACAAGTCAAGCTCAGATTTGGGTCATATCCCTCAATTTTGTGCAGAGTTATTTTTTTGCTTGTCAGTTTTTCTGTGAACAATTCTGCCCTCCCTTTTTATGAAATTATAGATCCACCACTGGTTTTACTATGAATTGCTTATTTATTGATATAGATCTATTATTCGAATAACTGATTTCAACAATGTCGAATTATTTGTAATCATTTCATTTTATCAGATATTCAATAGGCAATTTGTAGTAAATGAGCAACTCAAACATAGTACATGTACGTCCAGAGAGAATATGCAGCCCTGAAAAAAAAGCCGAAAATGACATCTTTTGAGGTACAACTTTCTGTCCCTAGAGGGGATGCCTCATTGCAACCCCCTCAGATCCGCATATGTATAAGGATAGGATCCGGTGATTGCCCAGTTCAGCGAATGAAAACGAATTTACGATGCGTTTAGAATCTATATAATTATGATAATAGTTTTCAATTTTTTTGGGATAAACTCATTTCTTTTATTATCAAATCTTCTGCGTTTGAAAGTTTTGATAAAACTTATTTTTTTATTGTTAGAGATGAATTGTAGATGGATTTTTTCATTCGCTTTCTGATAATAATTGATTTGTTTGCTACATTTAGTTTAAACAGTATGTGTTTTCTAAGGCATGACACATATTACACAACATGTACGTATTTGTTAGTTAGGATTGAACAACAAGATACTTTTATAAGCAGACTATCTCCATCAAAACTCAAAATTCCAGATACATAACATTAACCGTCAGACATATTTACGAATGTAGAAAATCCCACTTCTGGCAAATTTCTTGCAATGTAATCAGGCGCGTAGCCAGAGTAGAAATTATGTGTACTCAAATCAGCCTAGGTAGGGGGTCTGGGACGAAGCCCTGGAAGCTTGTGAAATATGGTAATTTCATGAATTTGAAACACTCAATTTCCACTGTAAAATGACGAAGTTCGATTTAATATATATGTATTTGTATATCTTTTAATGTTCATAACATGTTGACGTAATTCTTCTATTTCCTCGCTGTTCAAATAATCTCGTTTTTTGTTAGGTTCTATGTTTCCTTCTTTCTTTCTACTGTGATTATTTTTTAACATTTTCATTTATTTATTCATTTATTTTTATTTTTGGCAAAATGATGTGCACGCAGTTGCGTACTTGCGTATGGGCAGCTACGCGCCTGGTAATTGGTCGAGAGGAACCGAATATTATGTTGTATTCTGCCACTGAGATCATAACAAATATGTAGGTAGTATACTTACTGCTACATTTGAAAAATACTTTTAATACTATTTTTGCATTAAAATTAAAGGTGCTGAATGATCTGATTATCATGGTGGGTAACAAAGCAGAACATTAGGATTTTCTATAATTTCGTGTAATATAGGGTATCACAAAAAGGGGAATGTGATGCAGTGTAAGGATGCCTTAGCTACGAGTTTTATCCAAAATAGGAGAAAAACGATCGGCGTGATTCTGAAAGTAGAACGCCGATCGTGTTTGTGCGTTATAAAAAGCTAGTGTTCCCCTTTTTTTAGTTAAAACGCATTGCTAAGATATTCTTACACTGCATCAGATTCCCTTCTTTGTTATAAATGATCTATTTTGCACAAAAATGAAGAAAAAGTTATTGTTTTACGTTTCGAGATTGTATTTAAAAAAAATGAATTAAACTTTTTATTGGCTAGCGTAGAAAGCGAGTACATTTTTAGGGGGTGGGGGATGTTTTAAAATACATTTTCTCATTAAAACGAGCAGATTTCGGGGGGGGGGGGGAGGGGGTGCCGACCTGCGCATATAAACACAATAAATAATGTCCGACATCGCGTGTCGGATACACGAGTTACTCCGCTTCGAAAGCGTGCCGTTTTGACAGGAAGGGTTCTATTTTGACAGGTGCTCGATCAGCAGATAGAGAATCGGCCATTGTTTACTTTGGTCAAGTAGGGGTCAAAGTCCACCGCCGCTTAACAACGAGCACAACAAGGAATGTTTACATCAAATATCGATTATACTCACTAAAGATAATCAGCTAGAAGGCAGCAAACAAAATTCTTATAGGTTGAAGATAACGTTACTACTTCGTAAATAGATAGAAAATCCGATAATATAGGTTAAAATCCAGAAAAATATCCTAACAGATTTCCACGTGCCTTCCCTTTGTTTGTTTATGAAGTTTTAACATTTTAAATTGTAACCTTTGTATGAAGTCAAGCCATTTCAAATATGTCACACAATTAAGTTTAACTATACACTCAGTTTCCTATAACATGCTTTGTTTTTTGTTTTTTTGTTTCTGTTTTTGTTTTTGTTTTTAATTTCTTTTATCCTTTTTATCCCTGGAATCTTATTTAATCATACATGTTTTAATACCATTTACGATCGCAAGAATGGTACTCCAAGCAGTGGAGGAAAATATAAACAGGAAGAAGAAGAAGAAGAAGAAGATGTCACATGACTAAAACAGGCGATCTGATTGGCAAAGAAAATAAGCTTACATGGGGTTACAAAAAAGGGGGGGGGATATTTACAGCCATCGTCATAAATTACATTATGTGCCATAATGGTTGTTTTGGTGTATTGTTTGAATATCATATGTATAAGTGAAAAATAACTGCACTTAAAATTTTTTACTTAGCCTCCGATCCGCTAAAGAGGACATGCGTGAACTTTTGAAAATTCTTTACGGGGTACCATGTGACGCAAAAAGTGCGACAAACAGCCGGTCATGTTATATTTTTTGTATAAAGCTTGAATTAAGGAACAAATCGGTTTATAACATGCATAGACAGCATTGTTGGTATAGACGCTATATAAGGCATTTTGTTAACATTACGGCCTTTGGAAAATGATTTAGTGGACACTTACCAAGTCCACGAGAGAAAATGTTTGACGAGACTTCCAGAAAATTAGAAAAGGAACGTATGTTCTTTTCCGCTTTGTACAATGTAAAATCTAGACTCGAGATTTTTCTAAGATTATGCATATCATTTGAATAATTTGGTTCGTAGCCATGAGTATATATTAGCAATTGGTTATCTGTTAAACACAATATTTACAGTATGTCTTGAGGAAAAAATATATAAACTATTAAGCTCTATTCATATAATTGATAACCACAATTCAACTCTAACTTCCTTTGGCTTTGACACAAGCAATTTAGATTTAGACTTATCATACTTATATTGTATTTCTAAAATGCATAAAAATCCGTACAAACAACGTTTCATCCCTGGTTCCTCAAAATGTTCAACCAAATCTGTATCGATCTTACTCATCAAAGTTTAAACTGAAATTAAATCTGGACTTCAGAAATACTGTTCGACGGTATATTCCCGAAGCGATATTAACCAGATGTGGATTTTAAAAATTGAAAGAAAGACTCGCCAAAAGCAAAAGTAATGCGTTTACAAGCAAGATCGGCAATCGCAAGTATAAATATATTGTCGTTAATTATGACAAAACCTACTTTGTTAAAGAAAAGTCCGATTCTACAAATAAGCACATTGAAGCATATATTATTCAGATGTCAAACTTCCTGATCGACAACATTTTTGTGGTGTTTGGAGGAAAGCTCTTCCAGCAAATTGTCGGAGTTCCAATGGGAACCAATTGTGCCCCACTCCCTGTCGACATTTTTCTTTACTCGTACGAAACTGAAATTATTCAATCTTTGGTCTCTGAAGGGAACAGATACGTAGCTTCTAACTTTTTTTTATTATTATTTTTTTGTGCAGTGATATGTTAAACATTGTACTTATTAATTATGTTAATGTCATCTCATATATATAAACAAGCATTGATGAATCATTAGATATTTGCACAGTTTTTTTTTATAGTTTAGTTAGAAATAGAAAGAAAAGGAAAGTAGAGTTGAGAGTAAGGGATAGACAGTAAATAAGAAGAGAAGTAGAGATACATAAACGATGTGCTGTCCATGAATAATCCAAAATTCGCGGATTAGCTCAGCAGAATCTATCCTTCGGACCTTGAAGTAAAAGAAACCACAGAGATAAATAATTCAGCATCATATCTGAAGATAATGTTGTCCTACGACACTGATGGTCATATGAACACCTCACTCTATGACAAACGTGACGACTTCAATTTCAGCATCACAAACTTTCCTTTTCTGAGTAGCAACATCCCTTCATCGCCTGCTCATGGCGTGTTCATATCTCAGTTGATACGCTATGCCAGAGTAAGTACCAAACATACAGTTTTTATTCTGAGAGCTAGGCGTCTTTCAGATAAGCGTCTCAGTGAGGGATTCGTTTTGGCCGACTAACCTCGCCACTGAGGAAGTTCTACGGTCGATATGGGAAACTCGTTATAAATAATGATGTCCCACTTTCCAGAATGGTGGACGATATTCTGTCTTAGACCATTTGAACCATCCAACCACAGAATATACTTGTATCTTTTGATATGTAAGTAACCGGATGTGACAATTCGAACGAATTGAAGTGATGGGTGTTGCATGCAAGCAGGAGATGTTGACTCTTCCTTGGCACCTGGTCGCACTCCCATATTGGGAGTTCGCTTCTTTTCATATGGTGGAGATTTTCTTTGTCCGCTTCGGTTCTTGTTTTATCTTGGTCTTGTATGTCTTTGGTTTATGATTTTCTGAATTATCGATTTTGTACTGTGTATTGGGGTATGGTCATACTGTAAAGGGTAAACAAAAGCAGACGAATATTATATATTATAAATTACAAGATACAATGAGCTTGTAAACTCCCCTATAAGAGCCTCTATCTACCACAGGTTTAAACAGAAACTTAGATTAGGCGAATTTTAAATCGAAACTAGACAGGGGGGGGGGGGGCAGACAGGGGGTACCACTCTACCCCCCCCCCCCCCGCCTCTTCCTCCCTCCTCCCGCCCTCTACCTCCGCCATCCCACCCCGTTCCTCCCCAAGAAATCAAAAGTCCTCGTGCTTAAAGACAATGCACTTAACTGACATTCTTGTCACATTGCATATATACGAGTAAATAGGAAAAGGCCATAAAACTTCACACGAGCGGACACGCTTTTATTAGTGTACATTATTTAACTGTTGCTTATAGACACGGTCCATTTGAATATCAGGAGGGGGAGGCTTGCATTTTTGTTGTCGTGGCAAGATTTGTTTTCGCTCCGGACTGGGGCAAAATTATTTTTTTCTTACAAAGTTGGAGCAAGGAATTTTTTCTATCTATAGAATTACTTGTATGTAATAAATGTATTAGGCTTAGACAAATTTGTATGTGTTCAGAGAAAGCTTTGGCGAGCGAAGCGAGCCGGAATTTTTTTTAGGATGTTCTGCAGTATTTCGTGCTAATAATTCAGTTTAGGGGAATAGAGTGAATATTATCATTTAAGAACAAGATTTTGCTTCCAATTTCTTAAATTACAGGGATAATATAGGAAAATATGGGTCATTTTGGCCAAAATATAATGAAAATAGGGCACATCCAAAAATATAGGGATAATGGGAAATATACATGGCCACTTTGAAGAATGCCTGCAAACTAAAGCGTATATATAAGGTACATGTAAAGGGGGGTTCTTTCAAGACAAATGTTTAAACTTAAAAGTGTAACTTGGTGCAATGGTGAAGTTATTTGGGTTATTTCCTTTTTTAAACTTTGAAAAAATAGACCTGTTCACATGAAAAAATAAGGTGAGCAAAGCGAGGCGGAAATTTTTCAAGGTATATAAAGCTGAATTGCGCGGTTAAGATTAAACTTATATTTAAAGTAATTTCCTTAAGGGAACACCAGGATGTAGTTATACGATTAGCTTGCAAACTCCCCTAGTAGAGCCTCTATCTACCGCAGGTTTAAACAGAAACTTTGATTAGGCGAATTCTAAATCGAAACTAGACAAAGAATATTGCATCGTTCGCAATGTCTGCAACAGGTTCTGCGGCTGGATTTCGTGATTTCGATTATTTAACAAAGGGAACACCAGGATATAGTCATAGATTGCTGAATCTGTATAATACATGTACTGAAAACAAAGATACTCGACATACCATTTCTTTTGAGGAAGCAGTATCTCGTCTAATAAGTGGCGTGAAGTCAACAATAAGGGATATAGAGATACAGGGAAATACTGTAAAGGAGTTTATTATAGGAAAGTCCTTTGTCAAAGAGAGAAATGGTGTACGATTTCGTCCCGACAAGCCCACGACATGGAAATTGAGTAATGGAATAAATGGACGATGGAGATACTACGAGGAAATAGACTACAGTGGACTTGTGGCCTTGGCCTGTGTAGAGAGGGACATGATTCCTGACAGTATAAAACAAAACATCAGATTCACGTTCACGGACGAAGATGATGATCATAAGAAGAAACAAGAGTTCGTCGTCGATCAACAACTCTACACGTTAGCTCTAGAACAAAGGCTCATTCAACATTTTATGCTAATAGAGCCAGATGAACGACTCAGAAACCATTCTTTGGATACTGGAAGGAAATCCGGTCAATGTAAAGGGGGCATTATATACTTGGCATTTAAAATGGGATCAACAGACGAGAAAGATGAAAAAGATCAGGTTGGTTGGGTTATAAAAAGGATGATTAAACGTAATAATTGAATATAATTGATTAAAAAATTGATTAAAAAATTGATTTAGATTAATATTCTATAAAAGAAATAAGGTAGGATATATATCTATTATTTCTACGATAAACATTTTATACATGTATATAAAAGAAAAGAAATTTATAAGAGAAAATTATTGGGTTGGATATCGATTTTTTATGGTATCACAGTACTATTAGGGGAATTCCCTTTGGGTACACGGCAAAACATGGCCGCTATTGAAATCTTGTTCCCGACTTTAAATATAAAATTCTAAATAAATATAAAGAACTGAAATAATCTAATCATATCACATAAAAGGTCTATAATTTAGAAATGAAAACACGGATCATTTGTGAAATTATCATCTGTAGCTATATGGATGAAAGATCGATCTAAAGGAAGTCCCATGAATTCAAAAATCGCATTTTAGATATAAGTGCAAAAAATGGATCTAAATCTTCAAGTGGCTAGATCTTTCTTAACTTCGTGGTCACTTTTTCTATACTTATTATTTTTAAGTATCTCACACCTTCGTGTACAAAACTTATATAGTGAATCATCTGGGTGAATGTTGTAAGAGACGTAGGATGCAATTGAACAGAGGTGGGTGCTCCATAGACTTCAATGGAAAAGGCATTTAGTACTGTGATACCTTTATGATTTGGACTCTAGATCCAGCCAGGCAACCGCCCTATGTATAGCGTGATAAGATTTACTTTCCATTTTACTTTGTGTCTGAAATTCAGGTCAATAATCCACTTCCATTCGAAATTGTAATAAGTGTTTATCTTTATGTACGTTATTGCGTTGTTTATTTAAGTGGGTCCTATACTTGCTCAAGTCCTTATATCATAGATAAAGTTATATGAAGAGAATTGCAATTATTTATTAAATTTTTCTAGTAGAAAAGAAATGCCCCTTTTATAACTATAAGCAGTGAGCGATTGTTTGCAGAGATATATCACAATACAGGGAAGACAACTTTTGCTTGCAAGTAAAAAAAAAAGTATTTAATTTAAAATCATTTGATTTAAGGACTTGAGCAAGTCTAAGTGGGTTCCCTACTCGTATACTCAACAGATAAAACTTTTGTGTATTATAAAGGGATACATAAGGAATGAGTGTCTTATTTTTTGCGTTCATGGCTTTTGCACTCTGGTTCGACACGCGCAAATCTCGTGAACCACGAAGCGGTTCAAGAAAGGTCGAACCAGGCGCAAATCAAGAAAGATTTGCGGCCTGTCGAAGCAGAGTGTAAAAACCATGAACGCAAAAAATAAGACACTTAGGCACGGTCCATTTGATATTCTGGGGGGGGGGGAGCTTGGGTTTTTTGTCGGAGCAAGATTATTTTTTTCGCCCCGGACCGGGGCAAAATTATTTTTTTCTTGCAAAGTTGGAGCAAGGAAATTTATTTTATAACAACTGATGTGAATATTAAGAATGTTTGTGTTTTTTCAATAGAATTTCTTTAATTTTACTTAAATTAATCTAAACATTACTTTATTTTTATGTAAAACTTGTATTCACTTCTAAACTGAGAGAGATAAAAGATTTTGACAATATGCGATATATAATTTTCAGTAAACAAAATGTATAAAAGGTCATGTAACATGTAAGAGGGCATGGTGCAAGATTTTTACATGTAGAAATGAAAACTACTGAAAAAATTATTAAAATTCTCCTTCTAAGCTTGTATATAAAATTAGACACTATGGTGATACATGTATCTATTAATAGTAATAATTTATAATATTGATTATGTATTTAAGCATTTCAATTGTTTCGGTCACATGCATGTTTTTGATATTTTCAAATATGAACTTGCCAATTTACAGAACAAAAAAAAAAGGCGAACAAAGCGAGCCAAAAATTTTTCATAGAAAGTAAAAACTGCGGCGAGCGAAGCGAGCCGTAAATTTTTCAGGAATTTTAAGCAAATTTTATAGTTATTCTTCAAATTCAGATTACTTGTAAGAGCAAGATTCTTTTTTTCTGTCACATCATGAGCAAATTTATTTTTTTCATCAAAATTCAGAGCAAAATTATTTTTTTCGAAAAAAACCCAAGCCCCCCCCCCCCCCCCCCCCCCCCAGAATATCAAATGGACCGTGCCTTATTCCTTATATTTTCATTCAGAAGCACTCAGATGTAAAATATTCACACATCTAAACCAATAATCTATAAATACTAGTTATTCTTTTCAAATATATATGACAACAACTTCGTGCTACGCTTACAAATTAGGTTTGTTGTGAAAAAATATATTGATTTTTGGCCGGATTGCGAAGCAAAATCCGGTCTATGAAATAACGAAGTCCGTCTGTCTGTCCGTCCGTCAGTGCGTCAACATTTTGGTTAAAATGTTGCGATTTAGTCCGTTGAGAGAAAACTGTTAGGAGGAGCAACTTGAAACTTGACATGGTGATAGACCATGACCAGACGAATCAAACACAGTAACAAAATTTGACCTAGTGACCTTGACCTTGGAGTTTGACCTACTTTTGAAAATCTTTAACCTTGGCCATAGCTTTTGAATGGTAAGTGATAGGGCTTTCATATTTCATTTGTGAATTTCTTGTGAAAAGGCCTTTCCATGGATACCAAAAAGTTTGACCTTGTGACCTTGACCTTTGAGTTTGACCTACTTTTGAAAAATTTTAACCTTGGCGGCCATAGCTTTTTAATGGTAAGTGATAGGGCTTTCATATTTCATTTGTGAATATTTTGTGAAAAGGCCTTCCGATGGATACCAAACATTTTGACCTTGACCTTTGAGTTTGACATTCTTTTGAAAAATTTTAACCTTGGCCATAGCTTTTGAATGGTAAGTAATAGGACTTTCATATTTCACTTGTGTATTTCTTGTGAAAAGGCCTTTCCATGAATACCAAAAAAAATTACCTTGTGACCTTAACCTTTGTGTTTGACCTACTTTTGAAAAACTTTAACCTTGGCCATAGCTTTTGAATGGTAAGTGATAGGGCTTTCATATCTCACTTGTGTATTTTTTGTTACAAGACCTTTCCATGGATACCAAAAATTTTTACCTTGTGACCTTGACCTTGGAGTTTGACCTACCTTTGAAAAACTTTAACCTTGGCCATAACTTTTGAATGGTAAATGATAGGGCTTTTATATTTCACATATGTATTCCTTGTCACAAGACCTCACCATGGATACCAAAAGTTTTGACCTTGTGACCTTGACCTTGGAGATTGACCTACTTTTAAAAATAATAAAACTGGGCTATATCTCATGAACTATAGAGGCTATGGCTTTGAAATTTCACATGCAGAATCTTTATGACCAGACCTTTCATTTGATATCATAAGTTTTGACCTAGTGAACTTGACATTGACCTTTGACCTACTTTTGAACTATCAGAGGTAGGGTTTTGATATTTCACATATAGATTCCTCATGACCAGAACTTTAATTTGATATTATGACTTTTGACCTGGTGACCTTGACCTACTTTTAAATCATAAGAGGTAGGATTTTGATATTTCAGTGGTAGAATCCTCATGACCCCACCTTTCATTTGATATCATGACTTTTGATCAAATGACCTTGACGTTGACCTACTTTTGAACTATAAGGGGTAGGGCTTTGATATTTTACATTTAGATTCCTTATGACTTCAGCTTTTTTCAATGCGCAATGATATTAATGACCTTTTACCTTTCTGTCTGTGCAAAAATGTATTCATCATCTAATACAAACACTTCGCAATCCGGCCTAACTGCCTTTAGCGGTTTATGGTTTATTAAGAGCCATTCTCTGTAAAAACCAAAGAATTTTATAGGGGTGTTCAAATGACCACCTCAGATTTTAGTAATTTTGATATATTTTGGTCAACATAAGACCTGTATTCAAAATTGAGATCATTTTCATTCATACATGTAACGGTTGCCACGGTAACGCGCTGACTTGTTTGGCCCAATTTCAGGTGGTATAAAATGAGACAAAATGAGGTAGGTTTGTAACCCCACTGTTTTTAAATTAAATTATCAGCATTAGATTAAATGCAAATCTTTGACAGAGTAACCCAGGAACTTAATTATGAAGAGGAAAAATTTAAAGAAAATTATTTCCAAATATGTAAATTTTCAAGACAAATATGCGTAATTTTGCCAAAATTCACAAACTGGTAAATTAGCACTTTTCATGAGGTAACTACAAAATGATGCAGGCACTCGCGCCTGATATGATACTGTTTTCAGCTAATTCAATCTCTCCTCATAAGAATATAAAAAAATTGGAGATGTTATTTTTGTTTAAAAAAAATAAAATTATTTTGAAAATTGTTACCATGGCAACATCTGCATTTTACTCGATTTCTGTTAAACGAGCAGCATTTCAAATTTAAAAAAGATAAAACTACCAAAATACTATGAAAATCAAAGTTAGAGATCTCATGATATTCTTACGTCAATTGAGGCTGTATTTTGTAATCGGTTGCCATGGAAACCATGTCAAAAAGTTAAAATATTCACTATTTTCAGCATTTTCAAGTCATTTGTCTTTGTTCCTGTGCCTTATAATAAACAGAAATTAACGATATCATTGTTTTCGTATACAAGTACATCATATTTTGAAGAAATCATTAAATTGTAGAGGATATATATACATGTATGAAAAATTCACATATTTCTCCATAGCAACGCAGCATATTCAGATGTACCGAAAAGCAAAATGTTCATGAGTATGCTTTAATTTTCAGTTTCTATAATATTATCTTGAATACTTCTATACTAAAATCATATTAAAACACATACCTAAACGTAAAATTTTAAATTAGCTCACTCGTAGTGTCTAATATTGTGAAAATGGCTGGTTACCATGACAACATAATTAACTAATATTAATATATCGACTTCAAAATGTTTTCGTCTGTATTTTCCAATTTTGCTTCTCTCTTGATGGGTACATGATAAATTTTTTTTTTCAAATTGATGGTGGATGCTATAACCTCTATCAAAATACATGAAACAAGTTTCAAAATGACGGTAGTTGCTATAGTAATTTGGCCATACGATCTGAAAAAAAAAATTCGCTAATTTTAAAGCCTTTTCCTTAAAAAAAGGAAACATGCTTGCACAACTACTTTTACATAAATGACAAAGAAAAGTCTTAACTTTATTTTAGATTAAAATATTTTCAGATTACTTGACCTTTGATGCCCGTATCCAAGGACTCAAAGTGGCCTTATGTACATTTTTACACATTTGTTTCCATAGCAACACACTATTTCCTAAATATTTGTGTTGAATTTTCTTCCATGTAAAGAAATGTCTAATTGAATACATTTATTAATTATCATCACTTTCAATTAAAGTTCAATGATCTAGTAAAAAACGGACACTAGATTAAGTCTAAGATTGCTTTTATTTTTGCTATTTGAGTTTATGTTGCCATAGCAACGATCACAAACTTTGTTCCAATGTAAATGCTGATGTTATATTTGCATAAAAAAACTCAAAAATAAAAGTTATTTATCATTGAATTTTGAAAAAAAAAATGCCAAGAGCAATTTTTTGATAAGATACCTTTGTTATTGCTATGGGAATATATAGATTATACTTTAAACCCAACATTATTTATCTAACTTGAAAGAGCAATGATAGGGGACTAATAATTCATCAGTCACTGTGTTTGTTTTAGATTATGCTGCATAATTGATGTATGTGACTTCAGAAATGCCAAGATATGCATTTTCGCAATGTGTAAAGTCTGTTTCCATGGCAACCTGGTGTGATATTCGGAAAAAACCTAACAATTTTTTACTTTTTGGGTCAGAACCAACCTTATGTATATTTTTATCAAACTCTTAGGCATGCCGTACCATGCCTCCCTAATAAAAGTGCAAATACTTAGTGCAGAGGATAGCTACATGTATTAACACTTCCCCTCATCTCAAATGCATGGTTAAATGATAAATACATAAGCTACTGTCAAACTATCAAATCGACAAAAAGATCCAAACCTCCTGATGACTGTAACGGTTCTGCTCAGTAAATATTTGAGATGGATATGCACTATTCATTGAGAAGAAACAAAAGTCAAAGCCAAAGATAAATATTTCAAAATACCATTTTTATGTCCCCGTAATCAAAGATTCGGGGGCATATAGTTTTTGGTCTGTCCGTCCGTCTATCTGTCTGTTTGTCTGCAAAAACTTTAACCTTGGCTATAACTTTTGAATGGTAAGTGATAGGTCTTTCATATTTCACATATGACTTTCTTGTGACAAGAACTTTCCATGGATACAAAATTTGACCTTGTGTCCTCGACCTCAAAATGTGAACTACTTTTCAGCTGTTTTACCGACATAGATGCCAACTGGTGCATTCGTGTTTCACAAACACATGTGTTTTTCAGCTCTGTGTGTTCAAACTTGTCAAATTTTGGCCAACTCTGAATATGTTAATTAATTAGCATAGTTTCAGAAAGCATGGGTGCTTTAGGTAATTTAACGTTCGTGTTAGGCATCGTAGTGTTTATTATCCATGGTATAACAGAAGCGCAGCATTAACCTTGATTCTTAATTTCATAACAATGAAATTTCAGTCATTTTTTGGGGGGGGGGGGGGGCAACAATTTATTTCATCAACACACAAACTTGTGAAATATGGCATGGAGTTCTGTGAGATTTGAAACCTAAAACGTTCTTTCTGAACACTGAACCCTGATATTTGATAAAGCTAGTAGGGTTTTTTCCTCGTTTTGCATACCTTTTTTTCTAAAAGCAATTTTCTGGACACATACCCCCTTTCGGAATAAAAGAAATCTGAATCTGCTAATATCAAATGGTCTTTTCAATGTTTTCAACAGAGAGGTTGTGATCCTTACTGTGTAAAACAGTGATTGAAACGGGACATTGAAAATTTAATTGCATATCTTTTTATGATTTAAAAAAATCTGAACTGCTTTCTGATAAATGTTTATAGGATGGTTCCTATGATTTTGTACTAAAAGATCCAATGGACAGAAAAGAGGGATACAGTTATAGTTACCCTTTTGGTGTATTCAAAAGAAACACCTCCCCTGACTTTGCCAAAAATTGTTTTTTTCTCAGTTTTTACGTATAACTGTGCTGAATTCCATAGGCTTGACCCCCCTCCCAACCTGATGCCTCTGATCCTCTCCCCTTGAATGTATTTCTAGAATTACTCATGTACCAGAATTTGGAAATTAAATAGAATTGCAGAAAACCTGTACATCACACTACCAAAAGAAAAGACCAGTAATGACATAACATTTCCTTAAATAATAGGAGAATCATCATGATTGATAAAATTGTACAGGATACGATCCCTTTTTCAATTAAAACTATATAGAACTGCCTTTACGGTGATGAATTGTGCCCCCGCGGGATGTTTGTCTCTAAACGGATCCCCTATCCCTTATAGTTTAAAAGTAGGTCAAAGGTCAAGGTCACTAGGTCAAATGTCTTGGTATCAAAATGTAGTACTTATAATTGTTAATGTGTTTTATGAAATATGAAAGCCCTATAACTTATACTTGAAGAGTTAGCTCAAAGAACTTCTTAACCGGACGGACAGACGGACAGGGTGTTTCGTATATACCCCCCAAACTTTGTTTGCGGTGAGTATAATTACAAATCTTTATTTTTTACATGTACGAGAACTGATTGATATGTTGTGAGCCTCGGTTTTCTGACCAGTCAAGAGAAGGATTTGTTACACACCGGTGGCAAAAGTGTAAATATACTGAAGGGGATTATGTAGAAAAATAATGCAAAATGTCTTATAAAATTTAAATCCATCAATACGAGGCTCACAACATATCAATCAGCCCTCGGATATAAAAAAAAAAAGAAACTGCTTCCCTTGAATTCTCATGGATCTTTTACAACTACAAAAATTTCATAGCATTCGATTCAATGCTCAAAAGGTAATAGAGATATTAAGATAGAAAATGAAACAAAACCATAATGGAAATTTTGTAGCGTGCAAATCATGACTATGACGTGTTGCTATTGAGAAATAGTTTTTCCATTCTTTTCTGTCTACCGTTAATTTAAAAATTTAAAAAAAATAAAGTTCCTGGAAGATATCTCATACATTATATTAAAAGGTAAAGAGACTCCAAAAGATGATAGATTATAAAAACACAAAAATTGGCAATGAAATTTCACAAAACAGTCATCTAGAATGAGATGTATACATGTCACATATCTATATAGCGTTTTCCATCGAGTATTTGCGTTTTCAGAAGTAAAAAACTTTGGAATTGTGGCAAATACACATTAAAAAACATGGTTGTCATGGCAACCGATCTCCAAATTAGATAACTTGATATTCTAAAATTAATGAAACTGATTTAAAGATTAGCATGTTTGATCAAGTTTGTACAATAATACAATCTTATATGTTCAGATGTTTGTTTGAAATAAGAATATATGATTTAAGAATTTATTTCCCAGTTTTTCGTGATTTTTCTTTAAAATTTACCATTTTCCCTGAAGTTTTATGACTTCTTTTTTTCTACAATTTCTGTTAAAAGCTTCATGTCATTTATTTATTTAAAATTAATCCAATTAAACTTTGAAATATACACGATGAAAGATAGAAAAAGAAAATTTTAACATAATAATGAAAATTTCACTGTCTATTCATGATAGCAATGGTTCGTTGCTATGGAGATATCCTAGTATTTTTCATATATTTTCCTTTGATTTTAAGGATATTAGAATAATAGAATATCCTATATGAGTTAAACAAAAAAATTGTCTTTCTTATTTTCATAAAAGGCACAGAAATAACAGGAAAAGACGGAAAATTGCTTTTAAAAGTGTCAATTTTGCCTTTTTAGACATGGTTACCATGGCAACCGATGATAAAAGATAGACTGAATTTCAATAAAAATGTCAGAAAAATTGAAAGCTTCAATAATATACAAAAATGACATGTTTCTGTCTTCTATGGTCTGAGATACTTTATGTTATTCATCAATCATATAAAATGCAGATGTTGCCATGGTAACCATTTTTGATAAGATTTATTTTCTTCAAACAAAAATAACATCTCTGGATTTTTTATATTTTCCTAATAGATAATCAAAGTTTCATTCAACAATATTCAATCACTTCACTTAGCCTGGGTTATTTTGCTATGCATAGCCGAAAATGATGATTTTTTGTGTTTTTGTAAAATGTCAAAATAATGAAACTTTGTCGTGAAATTTGAATGATTTTAAAAGTTTTTCGACCATAATTTAATGACACAACTTAAAGAGCAAGGTATCTAGTTTTACAATTTGGATGAAAAATTGAACAATTGAAAGGGTTTTCCTGAGCAAATTGCACTTGAAAATAGTTAATTTCATGCTTGTCAGAGCCCCCTTTTCTTGTCAAAATGGGATGGGGTTGTTACCATGGCAACGGATTGTCGTATACAAAAACAAATGTTATTTTTACCATCAGGGGGTCAAACTTGGCTAAGACACTCAAAATCATGAAAATCTGAGGTGATCGTTTTTCGACCACTTTGGTCCTTACAGAGAATGGCTCTTAATACAGTAGAATGACTATAGAAGCTTTATAATAAATTCTAATAGTTGGAATACTCTTACAATTTTGAAATAGCCATAACTCTAAATCTTTCCAAAGGCGTTCGATCAACATCTAAGGTGCAAAATTGTTTCTAGATTTACATTACAGAAAGTGTATAGAGTTGAATCATATTGAATCTGAATTAATATATCTCCTGTATTGTAACCAGCTTAGGGTTGTATTATGCGAACTCTTTAGAAAAACTTTCATATTTTGAAATAAGTTTCCAAGCATTGTAATTAATATCTAAATCAGAAGATGATCGCCACTGATCTTTATAATTTGTGATCTGTTAAGTTTTTAGATTAAAGCAATATAAGCTGTAACTTTAATGATGATTTTTCTCCCCAAACTTTACCCAAAGGGTTTTACCATTCATAATTAAGAACATAATTTAAAAAAGTTTTGAATTGTTAAGGAATGTAAGCCAGAATATATATTTTCTGGTACCAGTGTGTCAGATTATTTATTTTCAACATTTTCGGAGTCAGAATATTTATTTCTAAAAAAGTGCCAGTCCCAACCCCTTCAGAATCAAATGATCGTCCCTTATTTTCGGGACGGAAATAATATAAACGTCTCTGTTATCAGACAGGATATCTCAAAATTCGTTTTGTCGAACTTCTTAATTTTTGGACCAGATTTTTATGCATAGAAATTGTAGTTGAATACTTTAAATAGAAGTTACAGCTTATGTTGCATTAAAAGTGAAAACATGATGTACTGGGAGTTAGCACAGTCCGCCAGAAATGATATTGATAGAAAAAAACTTAAAGTCCGCCAGAAATGATATTGATAGAAAAACTCTTAAAGTTTTTTTTATAAATCTAATACACATGTACATGTAGTAATAAACTTTTGAATCAGGTCAGATGAAGTTTTCAAACAAATTAGACCGATTCAAATGTACTTATATACTTTTGGTTTTTGCGGCGCCGCACTAATTCATTTTTGAGGCGCCACCTATGATAATCTTCGTTTTTATCAAAGAACACTATGTGGAATAATCACATGTTCTCGATCCTCATTGATAGTTCATACAGGTTAATGTCACTATTGTTATCATCATACCTTTCAAGTCAGCAGGTAGGATAAAGGAAAGAAGTCTGGCGGAAGAATTTATCGTTTTAAATGTTATGAAAATGATTTTCCATTATACCATGCATTTTAAAGATAAGAAATACTTGCATATTCATTTATCACATAATTGCCTGTATTTAAAAATGAAACTTTTTGTTTTCATTATGAAAATCTTCATGATAAAATGAATGTAGACAAAATAAATTCTTTATCTCCGAAGTACACTGTCATACAAATAGAAAAAAAGTGTAATTTGATTTTACGTCCATTTGATATTCGGGGGGGGGGATTTGCTTTGAATTTTTATGAAAAAAAAGAGTTGCTTCTGGTGTGACAGAAAAAGATCTTGCTTTCACAAGTAATCTGAAATAGAATTTCGCTTTACGCTTCGCTCGCCACAGTTTTCCATCGAACATTATTTCTTTAATGGCAAACTGCATGTTTGAAAAATATCAAAAGTATACATGTAAATGAAAAAAAGGTTTAAATATATTGTCAATATAAATGCATTACTATTACATGTAATAGATGCATGTATCACCATTGAGTCTAATTCAATATACAACTTCAGCTTTTCACCAATTTAAGGTTCTAAATTTAAAAATTTGTCTAGAAGACCCTCTCCTCACACCCTATTATATTTAGAGTTTTGAGTTAAAAAAGAATTTCTATTGATAAAACACAAACATTCTTAATATGCACATCATTCGTTAAAAAATTCTTGCTCCAACTTTGCAAGAAAAATTTATTTTGCCCCGGTCAGGGGCTCCGACTACAACCCAAGCGCCCCCCTCCCCACCCCGAATAACAAGTGGACCGTGCCTTAGATCCAATTCCCTCTTTTTTTTTTTTTAGAAAAATGTTCAATTCTCAATCCTGCCCCTATTCCACTTTGAAAGTTTCAGGATTTTCATGTGCATTAATTTTTGAAATGGACATAAAGTGCGATATCATAGTATTTCTAAGAATCTGACTTTCTATTACTTTTTTGAAAAGTTTAACCGAATTATCGCAAAAAAGGGATATGCGCCACCGTCTTAAAGAAGAACTATTCAATTTGTCTGAATTTTGCAAAGGATACTTTCTTGTTGGATGTTGCAGTGTCTCTGTCGCGGAAGGGCAGATCGATCTAGAGGGGGAAAAGGGAGGCAAGAAGCCCTCACCTTTCAATTTGCCCCAAAACCCACTTATTTTTACTGTTTTAAGTATCAATTGTTAAAACTTTATAGCCCCCTCCCCCCCCCCCCCCTTGATCGTGTGCTGCTCAGGAAATAGAAAGATAACCGGAAGTCAACTGATTATGGGCTACTTTTATAATGCATGATTATGATTTTATTTCTCTTTATTTTATTATTTTCATTTCAGAGCAACGATTCTTTCGAAGAAACCGCCAGGGGAGACACTAAGAGGTATATGTCATTGAATTAAAGAAAAAAGATCTCCAACAGGACTCCGTCGCAGCTGCCACAGCAAAACACCGAAACACTGACACGCGAAGCACACAGAACAGACAAGCACTAGAAGACGCAAAAAGGACATAGAACACCAAACACCCAGGAGGACATCAAAACACCAAACATAAATATTACTAAACCAAACCTTAACAAAACAACAAGAACGTCTCCCTGATGGCATAGCTCTCTCCTTAGCTGGTTCTTAAAAAAAATCCTCATCTTTATTCGGAAGCACCGTAAAAATCGGCTAAATTTCATAAATCTCAACTTCAGGGTTTGCACAGTAATTATGTCTTTGCTACGGCAGACAAGGCAGCAAACAACACTACAATCATTTGAAAGCGCTATTGCATATCATTTTTACGTTCGGAACTGTCTGCCTAAACTTCACAAGTCTCCTTACAAATTTCGATTTATTGCTAACCCGAGTAATTGCACTGCTACTGTTTTATCCAGGAATTTGACATCAGCGTTAACGGCAATTACAGATTATGTAGCAAAATACTGTGAAGCTGCATTGAATGATAGCGACATCAGCTATTTTTGGTCAATAAAGAATTCTGATGATGTGATCGAAAAATTCAAATCATTTAATTTTAAAGCCGAATCTATCTCAACTTACGACTTCTCCAACATGTACACCACGCTCCCTCATGAGAAGATAGAAGATCGCTTATCAAAACTTATCAAATGGTGTTTTGATCGAGAGGGTAAAACATTTACATGTATATGAAGTTCTGACACAAAAGGATTCTTTTCCTCAGTAGAATACAAATCCTACAAATCATGGACTCGATCTGAGTTGTGCAAGGCCTTGTCCTTTCGTTTAGACAACATCTTTGTAAGATTTGGTGACACTCTCTACAGGCAAGTTATTGGAATTCTTACGGGTACTAATTGTGCGCCTCTGGTTGCAGATTTGTTTTTATACACATATGAAAAAGAATTCATGCAGAATCTGCAAAGACTCAAGAAATTTGACGACTTGAAATGTTTCAACGGCACCTCTAGGTATCTTGATGATATCATTACAAAAATCAAATTTATCCTCCAGAGTTTATATTGAACAAAGCAAAGACAAATGATATAGCTACACCATTTTTGGATCTTGATATAAAAATTAATAACGGAGAAATTCAAACAAAGATATACGACAAAAGAGAAGACTTTGGCTTCATAGTTAATTTTCCTTGGCTTGATGGCGATGTTCCAAGATTGCCATCGCACGGCATTTACATCTCTCGGCTCATCAGATACGCTAGAGCTTCCTCCCATGTTTTGGACTTCCATCACAAAAGTATACAAATTACAAAAAAAAAAACTTATCAGTCAAGGAACTTGTAAATTCTACAATAACTATTCTGAACTTCTTTCAAAATTTGGGACGCCTCCGGCATCAGAGTATGTATCATTCGGAATTTCATTGCCTTCATTTTACGGTGCCCCTATAAAGAAAAATCAGAAGTATCAAAGGCAGATCAAACTTCAACCAAAAATGTAAGAAAATAGTCGGTCGCCTGCTTTACCGAGGATATGATCCTTAAGTCATCACAAAAACTCTGGGCTTGGTACTGGACCAATCTACAGTTTTGTACCAGTGTTTTTGCATTGGGTGTTTTGGGGTTTTGCTGTGGGTGCTGCAACCTGGTGTTGTTGGAGATCCCCTCCTTTGTTTCCTAACGTTGTACACTGGTCAACCGTGACGACGGGACTCTTTGATGGGCCTTGTTGAAATCTCGCCAGAGAACACTTTGTCTTGATTTTCTGTCCTTTCTGAAAGTTGGTCAGACTTCTCAGGTGATTGATCTTGATCTTGCTTCAGCTAGCAGAACATAGAATGTTATACGCATGCCATATGATTTTTTAGATCCATTAATATAGAATCTGTGTTACAAGAGGCCGCTGCGTTTAACTATCTTGTTTTTAATGTCACCTCACAGTGAAAAGTTTTATGTTTATACAAAAATTATGTGTCTATGGAGACCTCTGTGTATCCGGATAAGTGGGAGGGTTGTGCGCACGTAATCCGGATAACTACACCATTTGCTTAAAGTAGATGGCCGTCCAAAGTTGGCGCCGGGTGCACATTTGTCTTCTTCCTTTTATGTGTTGTCATCAATGTTTAATGTTTCTTTACGTCTGTTACGATTGTATGATGTTCTAGTGAATATTGTTGTCTTTTTGCGCCCCAAATTTTGAAAGAAGTTCAGAATAGTTATTGTGGAATTTCCAAAAAGATTTTACAAGTTTATGATATCTAAATCCTTGACTGATAAGTTTTTTTGCAATTTGTATATTTTTGTCATAGAAGTCCGAAACATGGGAGTAAGCTCTAGCTCTAGGAGATACGTTGAAATACAAAATATCCATTTTAGACGTGCGTAAATTAAAGTTAGGATCCGCCGCTTAACACCAGTGATACCTGTTCGGATTTTCTCATAAATATTCGACTCCTCGCATCCATTTTGGACGTACGTTACTTGAAGTTACGATCCGCAACTTAACACAAGTGATTCATATGTTAAACGTCTTCAAATTCGATAGCATCATTTAAAACCAGATGAATTTACTGCATGGACCAGACATGCACGTTTCGGGTACTTAACCCTCGTCAGTGATCCTCAGTCTAAACAATCTAATATGGACAAAAAGTGTGAAAATTATTAAGTCCAAAAATTTAGCGAAAGACGTAGACGAATGGATGGGATATGATGCTATAGGACCCACGTTTTAGAAATTTCAAGAAATTTTGTAACAGAAAATTTCAAATACGTTGAAGAGACAGACGATCAACCGAAGTTGATCGAACTTGGCTACATATGCCATACCTGTTCTGATTTGCTCATTAATATTCGACTTCTTCATATAAGTATTTTACAGATTTTCGACAAACCACACTGAAAGAAAGTACTTTACCTCTGGGACGATGGGAATTCAAATTAGAAGTCATAGATCTGATTGGCAAACACTTTTTTGACTTCTTTGCAATCATCATTTAAAATATGTGGTCAAATTGTGCTTCTTGTTTAATTTAAGTATATATTTCACAGGTGCGAGTATCTTGTAGCATACGAGGGAAAATCCCGTCTGGTCCTGATTCCATTTTACCGAAAAGGTTAGTGTTGTATCATGATTGACAAACCTCAAAGTCATTCAGTTTTCATCTCGCTATAAAACATGGGCTTAATATGCTGATTAGTTAATGAAAGTCAAAATCAGACTCCCAAGGTAACAAGCACTAGGCATATAAATTCTTGAAAAATACAATACAAGGACAGGATTGAGATCCCAAACAGTCAAAACAGCGAGACGTTTTTTTAAATAGAGATTTACCAATAACAGACGATTGTTCGCCGACGAGTAACGTCCGAACGAAACGCGACGAAACTCACCAAACAAAAGGGGTCGTGTATAAAAACCATGATATATATTTTTTTTAAATTTAAACAAAACTTTGTTATTACTGTAGTTAGTAATAAAAAAAAACATTAATAAATACATATATAGTTATATGTATTCTTCTTAATAGAGTTTTATTTAAGTTTTTGAAACATATCTCATGTTTTCTTCATACACGGTCCCCTGTGTATAGAGAGTTTCGTCGCGTTTCGTTCGGACGTACTTCGTCGGCCAACAATCGTCTGTTATTGGTAAAACTATAATGAAAAATGAAAATCCGGACGGACGAACGGAAACAATAACACAGCACCATAGAAACATAATATTCAAATATCGTGTGCACGACTAATGGATGTTCATATTTCTAAAATACAGGATGACATTCTATACAAAGAAAGGTGCATCTCTTTTTTTAAAACTACCTTGGGGTCAATAAGAGGGCTTTAAGTTGGCATACTCTTTTGTTTTCAGCAATTCTTCGAGACTCCATAATAATTTCTGTCTAAGTACGTGTAATAGATATATATTTTACATGTAAATGCACACGATTTCGTTGAGTACCCAAAACGTGCATGTCTGGTTCATGCTGCAAATTTATCTGTTCCTTAATGATACTAAGAATTTGAAGACATGTAACATATTAGATGAGATAGTGATAATTACCAACTGATCAATCTTAATTCTTGTTTTTTTTGTATTGCCTTTTCAAGATGAAGCCGAAGAAATATTCAAAGACAGATTAGGGATACCTAATGATAGGCGCATTGAGATATCCTTAGAAATGAAGGCATACAATACCTGGGCTATTGTAGACATACGTGATCTACCCGAAAGTGGGAATTTAAGAGTCAATGTCTTGTCAGATGTTGAAGACAACATTAAAGTAAAGCCAGAAGGAAGAGCTGATTCTGCAGAGATCGGCAGAACCTATCCTGTGCAGGGCCAATCCGATTCATTTACAAGCAGGTGAGATACTTTCTGTTTATTTCATGCAGTCACTGTTTTTAAACATCGCGATTTTAGTTAGTATAAACAGTATTAAAGTACATTATAAAAATAGGTTGATTCAATATGTTTAACACTGGAGAGTATTTGTTACATTTCATATATTCAAAGAAACAAAAGAAGCAAACGTAATCAGAACGTAACAAAATCTTGACAACCGAGAGCGATAGGTCCGCTTCGTTCCTGGATATGCTTCTATCTTTCAACGCAAACAGCCATTTGAACATCTCGCTGTATTACAAGCGTAATGATTTCAGCTTCCACATCACTAATAATATGGAAGTGTTCCATCTCTATAACTTTCAAACCAATTTTTATGTACCAGAAACATGTTTCGAATATTTAATCCCCATCTATGAAGCTTGCTGCCAAAGGGATTTCAAAAAGAAGGGAGGGGATCTCCAACAAGACTCCGTTGCAGCATCAACAGTAAAACACCAAAAACACCCGATGCAAAAACACAAAAGACGAGTACAGCACGAGACGGAAAAGAGACAGGGGCCGCCAGAATTCATTTCAGTAGCACCCTCTAGTTTGATATTTTGAATTTGAATTTGTGTATTTACTTTACAAAGAGTGCGCAGCTCCACATTAGCACGGCTACAAATTTCATGTAGGGTCGTTTCAGTAGCATATCCAAATAAAACCAATGTTCAAAATAGCATTGGAGGGATGGTGCTAAGATGTTAACCTCCTTTAATTTCGATAACAATGTTGAATGAAATGACAAGTATTCGAATTAGCAAAATAATTGTATGACGTCAAATTGATGAATGACAGAAATTAAACAAGAGACAAATAAGTAGAGTTGGGTATTACCAGTGTAAATCATATTGCGATATTTCATATGAAATATTGCGATATATTGCAATATATTGCATGTGCGTGAAGTTATCAGAAATTGACAGAAAAATCAATAAATTCAATGTACTAATTGCTCCTTTGATAGAAGTAAAACCCATACTGTAGACTCAGCCTTATTTTTTTGGTAATTGGAGAAGTGAGAGTGTTGTGCGCACGTAATCCAGGATAACCACACCATTTGTTACTTGCGTTACAAATGGCCGTCCAAAGTCGGCACCGGTTGCCCATTGGTCTCGTCGGTTTACGTGTGGTCTTTTGTGTTTGATGTTTACATGTCGTGTGTCTCTTTTCCGCCTCGTGCTGTACTCATCTTTTGTGTTTTTGCATCGGGTGTTTTGTTGTTTTGCTGTTGATGCTGCAACCGGGTCTTGTTGGAGATCTCCTCCCTTCTTTTATTTCAAATCAGCCTTATGAAAAGTAATACTTTCCAGTTATTTTTACCTTTTTTTCAAATCAAACATGAGCTTTTGCCTTTGCATTTTAGGCGACTTTGTACGCTTCCTGATCCGCCAAACCAAAACTGACGCAATTTTCCAGTTAAAACTTTTACTATCTTTCACAATAATTTTATAAGTAGAATGTGAATACAGATAGATATAGAATTGTTCATATTTGTCAATCACATTAAGTTATTTGTGATCTCCTAAGGTTTCCGAAAAACAGTAAAATGACCTATGATACGCAATAACGTGATTCGGCCCATGTTTTATAATTTACTCAACAGATTTTGTACCTTGCGGTTTCAAATGGTAATTTTTATATTGCAAGTGTTTTGTTATGTATTATGATATATCGTAAAATACCGGTATTTGATTTTTCTATCGCGATATATTATCGCCAGGGGACATATCGCAATATACCGGTAATATCGCACATCTCTACAAATAATTCAGCATTATGTTTGGACATAATGCTGTCCTATGACACTGATGGTCACATGAACACCTCACTCTATGACAAACGTGACGACTTCAATTTCAGCATCCTTTTCTGAGTTGCAACATCCCTTCATCGCCTGCTTATGACGAACTCGTCATACACTATGATGTCCTATTGTCCTGAATGGTGAATGATATTCTTTCTACTTTTTGAATCATCCAACCTTAGGCTATACTTATATCTTCCGAAATGGGATTAACCGGATGTTATGTTTCTGCCGAATTGAAGCAACGGGTGTTGCATGCAAGCAGGAGATGCTGACTCTTCCTGGACACCTGATCTCACTCCTAATTGAGAGTTCACTTCTTTTCAAGTGGTGGATCTTTTTGTTTGTTTGTTGTGGTTTCTGTTATATCCTGATTTCGTACGCCTTCGGTTTGTGGTTTCCTGAATTAACGATTTTGTACGGTGTATGGGGATATAGTCATTGTCCATATTTGTCATTCTTTCAGGCAACAGAGCTGGAAAGAATTAATTAATATACTCAAAACATCAAGTCACTTGGAACGAGTTTAACTGCTCCATACTGCAACAAAAATAAGTGTTTATAATAATGATACGGAAGTCTTCCAACTCTATATCCTCTTGATGAAATTGCAAACAATTTTTTTGATTAAGGCACGTGTTTTGAATATATCCTTATCCTTGTCGTTTGATGCCAAAGGGATTAGTGCCCTCTGGTTTCATTTTTTGAATTTAGATTTATGCATTGACTTTACAGAGAGTGCGCGACTCCAATTTTCCTGTAGGGTCGATTCAGTAGCATATTCAAATAAAATCTATGTTCAAAACAGCATTGAAGGGATAGTGCTAAAATGTAAACCTCCCTTGATTTTGATAACTTCACTTTCATGGATAGCGACATTCCGTTTTCTTCTGCTTATAGTGTTTTTGTTTATCAGTTTATACGGAACGACAAGGCATGTTCGAAAGGTCATGTTCGAAAGCATGTTCTGATAATTTTGGATTTTAATGAAAAATATGGATAATGACCATATCCCTGTATACAGCACAAAATCGATAATTCAGAAAATCAGAAACCTAAGGCATACAAAATCAGGATAAAATAGGAACCAAAGCAAACAAACAAAAACCTCCACCATATGAAAAGAAGCGAACTCCCGATATGGGAGTGATTCCAGGTGCCCAGGAAGAGTAAGTATTTCATGCTTGCATGCTGTCCTAGAAATAGTAGAAATAGAAGAAATTACGCAGAAACTTTTAGGTCAAGGTTTTCGCTTTCACAAACTAGTAAAGACTTTCTGGAAATTAAGAAAAATATATTGTCAACTTCTTTTGAAATTTGGACCATACAATCAACAGGGTATATTACTTTGGGTATTTCACAACCTGCATTTAATGGTGACATAATTAACAAAATAAGAAAGATCATAGGTAGACAGAAGTGTTAGAATCATCAAACGCCATCTATACTGGTCGCGGATGTTATCCTTCTCTCACCAGACGGACACTTGACTTGGCTTGATACTGGACCAATCTACAACCTTTTACCAGCGTATTCTTAACAATTGCATTCTGACTGACTGTGACGATTTGACTCCATGGCAGGCCCTGTCAAAACCTCTTTAGAGAAGACGTTTCTGAATCTAAAAGTCGGACTCTTGGGGGAGATAACATGCATGAGCTCGCTCTAGCCGGCACAGAAAGGACTGTTTTTCGTAGGCCTTCTGTTTTCATATCAATTTACATATCCATCTGTGTGTTTCTTGGGCCCCTGCATCATGCTGTCTGTTTGTATGGTCATCTTACTTTGAGACTGTTATTTTACACCACAACTGTACGTTTTTCGAGACCACTGAGTAATCGGAAAATTAGGAGGGTTGTGCACACGTAATCAGGTTAACCACATCCTCTGCTACTAGACGGCCGTCCTACGTCGGCATCGATTGCCAATTGGTCTCGTTGGTTTATGCGTAGTCAGTTATGTTGATGTTTCTAAGTGATTTGGTGTTCTTGTACCTTTTGCATCTCTTTCTGTGCGTGTCTGCTCTGTGCTTTTACAAGTGGATGTTTGGGGCTTTGCTTTGTGTGCTACAACCGATTGTTCCTGAAGATCCGCTCCGTTCCTTCAAATACGACGATTACATTGTTAGTCCCCTACCGGCAACGCCGAAGGGGACTCTTAGTTTCCTCTCGGTCTGTCTGTCCGTCCGTCCGTCCGTCAGTCTGTCCGTCTGTCCGTCTGTCTGTCCGTCTGTCCGAATATCAGTTTTCCGGACTTTTTTCTGCAACGGATGGAGATACTGAGATGAAATTTGATACACAGCTTGGTCTTGGATAGTTACAGAGCAAGTTTGACTTTCGTCACGCTTAACCTATTTTTCGTGGAGTTATGCCCCTTGATGACTTTGAAAATTCAGTTTTTTTTCAGTTTTCCGGACTTTTTTCTGCAACGGATGGAGATATTCAGATGAAATTTGATACACAGCTTGGTCTTGGATAGTTACAGAGCAAGTTTGACTTTTGTCACGCTTGACCTATTTTTTGAGGAGTTATGCCCCTTGATGACTTGGAAAAATTCTGTTTTGGTCAGTTTTCCGGACTTTTTTCTGCAACAGATAGAGATATTCAGATGAAATTTGATACACAGCTTGGTCTTGGATAGTTACAGAGCAAGTATGACTTTCGTCACGTTTAACCTATTTTTCGAGGAGTTATGCCCCTTGATGAATTTGAAAATTCAGTTTTTGTCAGTTTTCCGGACTTTTTTCTGCAACGGATGGAGATATTCAGATGAAATTTGATACACAGCTTGGTCTTGGATAGTTACAGAGCAAGTTCGACTTTCGTCACGCTTAACCTATTTTTCGAGGAGTTATGCCCCTTGATGACTTTGAAAATTAAGTTTTTTTCAGTTTTCCGGACTTTTTTCTGCAACGGATGGAGATATTCAGATGAAATTTGATACACAGCTTGGTCTTGGATAGTTACAGAGCAAGTTTAACTTTCGTCACGCTTGACCTATTCTTCGAGGAGTTATGCCCCTTGATGTTTGGAAAATTCAGTTTTTTTTTGTCAGTTTTCCGGACTTTTTTCTGCAACAGATGGAGATATTCAGATTAAATTTAATACACAGCTTGGTCTTGGATAGTTACAGAGCAAGTTTGACAGTCGTCACCCTTAACCTTTTTTTGAGGAGTTATGTCCCTTGATGACTTGGAAAATTCAGTTTTTGTCAGTTTTCCGGACTTCTGTCTGCGACATATGGAAATATTCAGTTGAAAATTTGATACATAGCTTGGTCTTGGATAGTTACAGAGCAAGTTTAACTTTCGTCACGCTTGACCCATTTTTCGAGGAGTTATGTCCCTTCATGACTTGGAAAATTCAATTTTTGTCAGTTTTCCGGACTTTTTCCTGCAACAAAGAGAGATATTCAGGTGAAATTTGATACTCAGCTTAGTCTTGGATAGTTACAGGGCAAGTTCGACTTTTGTCACGCTTGACCTATTTTTCGAGGAGTTATGCCCCTTGATGACTTGCACAATTCAGTTTTGTCAGTTTTCCAGACTTTTTTCTGCAACAAAAAGTGATATTCACGTAAAATTTGATACTCAGCTTAGTCTTGGATAGTTACAGAGCAAGTTCAACTTTTGTCACGCTTGACCTCTTTTTCGAATCGATAAAGCAGATAAAACCTCAGAACTGAGCTGCACAGACAGTAAGTTTAATTAAAACTCATGTTTAATTGAAGAGTAATTCATAGGCAGAGTTGCAGGACATAAATATATGCCGCCGGTAGGGGACTTATATCGCTCAGCGATCATAATATTTTTAGAGCCAGATTGCTTGCAATCTGGCTTCTCATTCAAGAATGATCACTGAAAGTCTGAATTGCGATTGAAAGGCTACCAACATCACGAAACAAGACTTTATCTGATATGTACGTCGAGACAATAACCGAATTTGACAAATTTGACATAATCGTGTCCCTCTGCTATGGCATCAAAATTTTCATCGCCCTCAACCAATCAAATCAGTTTTTGATCACTTGATCATGATTTCTTGACATGACCGCTTTACTTCACTAAATCAAAAAAAGTCCCTGTAGAAATTCGAGATTAGTTCGTAAATTCTTTGATTGAAATTTAACATTTTTATCAGCAAATACATTTGAATCAAATACTGAAAATGTGCTTTCAAATTTTTTTCGATCGTTTTGTAGGATACTCCGCGCAGTAATCGATATGTGATGCTCACTAGAAAAGGTAGTCGGATTTGGGGTCGTGAAAAAAAGTAAAATAAAATTCACCTTTTTTTCAGCGCAACAAGAGATTAATTTTGATTGATTTTCAGGAAACATTCATTCTCTTTTTGAATATTCGATACGATGAAAGGAAGGAATATTGTTACTGAATGACCGCTGCTTATACGTGATCTGCGAGTCCGACGCCGAGGTCTACTTTAAGCGTAATTAAATACATCCGGGCTAAACATCAACCTTCCTTACTTCGCCCCTCCAGCCCCCCCCTCCCAAATTATCCTGACATGTGAAATCCTCACAATACATGTCTTCTTGTGTATTTCTGATTGTATAATTTGTCTTCATTTCGGTGCTGAAAACATAAACGAGTGTCCCCCAGGACCTTCAGTCCTTTAATTATGCAGTTGTTGCGACGGGTGTTGCATACAAACAGGAGATGCTGACTATCCCCGGGCTCCTGGTCTCACTTCGTAATATTGTTTATTCCGGGGTCGCAGCTTCTCCAATGGAAACTCTAATTATTTTGCAGTACCTTCTCGACTTTTAGACTGAATAACTCATGGATGCTTCTTTGATGTTTATTTATTGATTTATTGATATTTTTGTTGATGTTTTTAATAATTAATTCTTATCTTTCAAGATCACCAGCTCCTGCCGTGGACAAAGAGAAAGGTAAAAAGGTTACGTTTAATGATACAGACCGTGAACTACTGTACTCTAGAACAGGAGGAGTAATGCCTGACAAGTACATGAGCATACGTGATTTGAAGCTTGGAACTGGAACAAAGATAAGGTATCATTGATCTTCAGCATCTAGTGCGTACTTGTACTGGACTCTGTAGATTGTTTATTAAATAAAGCTGTTCTTCGTGTTTTCACGGTAGAGTATCACGTGAAACGCATATGATATATTCCATGGGAATCTCCCTCGATTATGCTAAGTAAATACTGTCTTAATCTAATTATGCCCCCCTTCGAAGAAGAGGGGACATATAGGTTTGCCGCTGTCGGTCGGTCTGTCGGTCTGTCGGTCGGTCGGTCGGTCTGTCGGTCGGTCCGCGACATCAGTTTCCGTTCAATATCTCTGGAATGGATTCACATATTGAAATGAAATTTTGTATACAGACACATCAAACAAAAATCTAGGTCAAGTTCATTTTTGGGTCTGATCAAAAAAAATTTGACAGAGTTATGCCCCTTGCATTTCGAAAAATACCAAAATTTCAGGGTTTCCGTTCAATATCTCTGGAATGGATTCACATATTGAAATGAAATTTTGTATACAGACACATAAAACAAAAATCTAGGTCAAGTTCATATTTGGGTCCGATCAAAAAAATTTTGACAGAGTTATGCCCCTTGCATTTCGAAAAATACCAAAATTTCAGGGTTTCCGTTCAATATCTCTTGAATGGAGTTACATATTGAAATGAAATTTTGTATACAGACACATCAAACAAAAATCTAGGTCAAGTTCATATTTGGGTCCGATCAAAAAAATTTTGACAGAGTTATGCCCCTTGCATTTCAAAAAATACCAAAATTTCAGGGTTTCCGTTCAATATCTCTTGAATGGAGTTAAATATTGAAATGAAATTTTGTATACAGACACATCAAATGAAAATCCAGGTCAAGTTTGTATTAAGGTCTGATTGTAAAAAATTTGACAGAGTTATGCCCCCTGCACTTTGAAAAATACCAAAATTTCAGGGTTTCTGTTCAATATCTCTTGAGTGGAGTTACATATTGAAATGAAATTTTGTATACAGACACATAAAATGAAAATCTAGGAGAAGTGTATATTTGGGTCCGATCAACAAAATTTTGACAGAGTTATGCCCCTTGCATTTCGAAAAATACCAAAATTTCAGGGTTTCCGTTCAATATCTCTTGAGTGGAGTTACATATTGAAATGAAATTTTGTATACAGACACATCAAACAAAATTCTAGGTCAAGTTCATATTTGGGTCTGATCAAAAAAATTTTGACAGAGTTATGCCCCTTGCATTTCAAAAAATACCAAAATTTCAGGGTTTCCGTTCAATATCTCTTGAATGGAGTTACATATTGAAAATTATGAAATTTTGTATACAGACACATCAAATGAAAATCCAGGTCAAGTTCGTATTAAGGTCCGATGAACAAAATTTTGACAGAGTTATGCCCCTTGCATTTCGAAAAATACCAAAATTTCAGGGTTTCCGTTCAATATCTCTTGAATGGAGTTACATATTGAAATGAAATTTTGTATACAGACACATCAAACAAAAATCTAGGTCAAGTTCATATTTGGGTCCGATCAAAAAAATTTTGACAGAGTTATGCCCCTTGCATTTCAAAAAATACCAAAATTTCAGGGTTTCCGTTCAATATCTCTTGAATGGAGTTAAATATTGAAATGAAATTTTGTATACAGACACATCAAATGAAAATCCAGGTCAAGTTTGTATTAAGGTCTGATTGTAAAAAATTTGACAGAGTTATGCCCCCTGCACTTTGAAAAATACCAAAATTTCAGGGTTTCTGTTCAATATCTCTTGAGTGGAGTTACATATTGAAATGAAATTTTGTATACAGACACATAAAATGAAAATCTAGGAGAAGTGTATATTTGGGTCCGATCAACAAAATTTTGACAGAGTTATGCCCCTTGCATTTCGAAAAATACCAAAATTTCAGGGTTTCCGTTCAATATCTCTTGAGTGGAGTTACATATTGAAATGAAATTTTGTATACAGACACATCAAACAAAATTCTAGGTCAAGTTCATATTTGGGTCTGATCAAAAAAATTTTGACAGAGTTATGCCCCTTGCATTTCAAAAAATACCAAAATTTCAGGGTTTCCGTTCAATATCTCTTGAATGGAGTTACATATTGAAAATTATGAAATTTTGTATACAGACACATCAAATGAAAATCCAGGTCAAGTTCGTATTAAGGTCCGATGAACAAAATTTTGACAGAGTTATGCCCCCTGCACTTCGAAAAATACCAAAATTTCAGGGTTTCTGTTCAATATCTCTTGAGTGGAGTTACATATTGAAATGAAATTTTGTATACAGACACATCAAATGAAAATCTAGGTCAAGTGTATATTTGGGTCCGATCAACAAAATTTTGACAGAGTTATGCCCCTTGCACTTCGAAAAAAAACCCCAAAATTTCAGGGTTTCTGTTCAATATCTCTTGAGTGGAGTTACATATTGAAATGAAATTTTGTATACGGATACATCAAATGACAATCTAGGTCAAGTTCTTATTTGGGTCCAATCAACAAAATTTTGACAGAGTAATGCCCCTTGCACTTCGAAAAATACCAAAATTTCAGGGTGTCCGTTCAATATCTCTTGAGTGGAGTAACATGTAGAAATGAAATTTTGTATACAGACACATCACATGAAAATCAAGGTCAAGTTCATATTTAGGTCCGATGAACAAAATTTTGACAGAGTTATGCCCCCTGCACTTCGAAAAATACCAAAATTTCAGGGTTTCTGTTCAATATCTCTTGAGTGGAGTTACATATTGAAATGAAATTTTGTATACAGACACATCAAATGAAAATCTAGGTCAAGTGTATATTTGGGTCCGATCAACAAAATTTTGACAGAGTTATGCCCCTTGCACTTCGAAAAAAACCCCAAAATTTCAGGGTTTCCGTTCAATATCTCTTGAGTGGAGTTACATATTGAAATGAAATTTTGTATACGGATACATCAAATGACAATCTAGGTCAAGTTCTTATTTGGGTCCAATCAACAAAATTTTGACAGAGTAATGCCCCTTGCACTTCGAAAAATACCAAAATTTCAGGGTTTCCGTTCAATATCTCTTGAGTGGAGTTACATGTAGAAATGAAATTTTGTATACAGACACATCACATGAAAATCTAGGTCAAGTTCATATTTAGGTCCGATCAAAAAAAATTGGACAGAGTTATGACCCTTGCCATGTGAAAAATACCAAAACTTCAGGGTTTCTGTTCAATATCTCTTGAGTGGAGTTACATATTGAAATGAAATTTTGTATACAGACACATCAAATGAAAATCTACTAGGTCAAGTTCATATTTAGGTCCGATCAAAAAAATTTTGACAGAGTTATGCCCCTTGCACTTCGAAAAATACCAAAATTTCAGGGTTTCCGTTCAATATCTCTTGAGTGGAGTTACATATTGAAATGAAATTTTTTTTTCAGACACATCAAATAAAAATCTAGGTCAAGTTCATATTTGGGTTCAATTAAAAATTTTTATGCCCCCTTTGAAGAAGAGGGGACATATTGCTTTGCCGCTGTCTGACTTTCTGTCTATCAGTCCGTCGGTCGGTCCACGACATCAGTTTCCGTTCAATACCTCTGGAGTGGATTCACATATTGAAATGAAATTTTGTGTACAGACACATCAAATGAAAATCAAGTATAAGGTTGTGACGGACTTTAATCACAGAAGGGGTAGGGGGGCATTAATGTTTTACAAACATGACTTTTAACTTGTTTATTTGGGAATTCTAATGAATTTGCCTTGTCTTCTCGACTTTGAGACCGAATAACCGACAGGTACTTCTTTGATGTTCATTATATAATTTCTTTTACAACTATCATATAACCATCATTATCAATTATATGATATTAATTTATTCTGATAAAGAATAGAGTTATATTCAGATAACACCTAAACAGAATTTTTTTTATGCTCACAACATGTTATGATTTGGAAATATAAATGAACGTACGTCTATTCTTGACCAGAATAGATTACCATCTTATAACTGATAATGGTGGTCATATGATAGGCCCAAACATGAATTTAAAGGACATTTGGACAATATTACCCGGTTTAATTAAAGGAGATCCCTATGAAAGATATCATTTACGTATCACGTGATACTCGACCGTGGTTTTATGGTGCTGTATTATTGTCTCCGTTTATTTGTCCGATTTTTTCCCTTGAGAAAGTTGTTTATATCTTTATCTAGAATATTGACTCTGTAATTGGATTCTGATTAATTCTTTTAAAGTGTTTGACTTTAATAAATCTAGGGGTCTTTATAATTGCATTTCATTTCCAAATCGCGATGAACGAGAACTCTATTGACTTTTAATTGAAAATATACATGTACAACATATAATGTTTATCTGCCCTCTTTGCACTTTCGTGTGCATTATTTTTCTGAAAAATGATTGTGCTCGCGATCTTTTTAAGTAAACAGCTTTCTAACATTGTAGTTATAACAAGGAGTTCCGATTATGTCATATTTCCATATTGCAAGAAGCGAGATAGGTGCTCTATTGTGAGTGCTGTTGAGATTGTCGTCAGGATCTTCTTTATCTCATTTGTGTCACACGTATGCCCTTTGCCCATTCGGATCCCCTCGCTCTTTATTTGTAACGGCATAAAAAGACTCGGATGCCAATGGTGGAAGGTTTTACATCAAATCGATGTAAAAGTAAAAAGTCACTTTTTCAACATTCAAAATTCTCAAACTCGAGTGAGTAATGTTGTGAGTAACATATTTGTCAGTTACGATCCACTGTTGGAACTTGTATTTTATGATAGATTAAAATAAAACTATTAGATCAACGGGGAACTATTTTTAAAATGGCGCCGTCTGACGTCCGAGTCTTCTTTCGAAGGAAAAGGTCGAGGCTGATCCGAATGGCCCTTTGCCGTGTGGAGCTCGTAGAAAAGTTCCCGGCGAGGGGTTTGACAGTAAGTGTTTTAATTGTCTTTCCCTGACAGCACTTTCTATATAGACATAAACTTAGACAGTGCATGTATTTAGTTATTGTTTCATTTTTGTGCGTGAACATCGACGGCGGGTGCGGCTAGCCAAACAGGGTATGCTTACTCCTCCCGGGCACCTGATCCCACCTCTAGCTTGCTACGGGTCCGTCAATGCTCAAATAGGTGCTTTATTGCGAGTGCTGTTGAGATTGTCGCCAGGATCGTCTTTATCACATTAGTAGTGTGTCTAGGCTTGATACTCCATTTTAATGGTAAAAGTGGTCATATCTGACAGTTGTTCAATCTTCTCGGGTGATTGATCTTGAGCTCGCTTCAGCCAGCAGAGCACTGTTGTACGCATGCAATAGAATGTTTTAGATCCAGGCCGCTGCGTTTAACTATTTTGTTTGTGATGTCAACTTACAGTGAGAAGTTTTATGTCTATGCAACAATGGTGCATCTATGGAAACCTCTGTGTATCCGAATAAATGGGAGGGCTGTTCACTCGGAGTCGTCTATCAAACGACAATATTAAGCACGTTAATTGCACACTGTATCATTACACACACACATGGCAGGCCTTCTGTCCGCCCTTCTTACCTTCGAAAAAGTTTGAAATAGGAAAACTTTTAGACGACTCCGTTGCAAGAAAAGAAAAGGGAAGGATCTCCAGCACGACCACTGCGACACGAAAGTGACACCAGACAAAACTACTATCTTTATGATTCAATAAAAAAAAAGAGCAGTCAATGGATTTTGCTTAGTCGTATCGGTTGATTTTACTTTTATTTTCTAACATGCTTGGAATCATACTATACAGAAAATACTTTTTCCTTTTGAATGTTGGTCGAACACCCTTGGGTGATAACATGCTTGAGCTCGCTTTAGCAGACAGAGCAACGACTGTATTTCGTACGCCCTAAGTTTTTAATATTTATTTACATATCCATCTGTGCGTTAGTTGGGTCCCTGCGATGTGTTATCTTGTTTGAGTGGTCATGTTACAGTAAGGAGGTTCTTTACACTACAATGGTGCGTTTTTCAAAACGTTTGGAAAATCGGAAAGGGGGAAGGGCTGCGCGCACGTAATCCGGATAACCACACCATTTGCTACTAACGTAGTAGATGGCCGTCGGCATCGGTTGCCCATTAGTCTCGTTTTGATGTCGTGTTTGATGTTCCTTGTCCCTTTTGTGTCTCTTGCTGTGTATGTTATCTCTGTGTTTTCATTTGGGGTATTTTGCTGTCAGTTCTGCAACTGGGTCTTGGAGATCACCTCCCTTCCTCTTGATCTCTGGGATATTCATAATACTTTTTGCATAACGTCGCAACACTTCTCACCGACTTCATTATAAATGTCACCCTAAAAGTAACATTGCAAATTAGTTTAAACAATATTTATTCAATATAATATTCCAACAGTAGAATACATCGTATGAAAAATAGGAACAGGAGAGAAAGCCTAAAAGCTTATACATGTACATGTATAATACTCTGCATTGAAAATTATAAACCTATTCAAAATAAAACTTTTGATGCAACTGGTTTGCTTGAATGAAATTCTGATAGATACACGCAACAGAGTATATTTCTTGGACATTACACAACCTCATTATAAACGCCTCTCTTACCGTGGATATGATCCTTTTGTCACCAGAAGGACACTTTGCATGGTACTTGACCAATCTGCAGCCTCTTTAGAATTGCACTCTAATTGACTGTGACGGCAGGACTTCATGGCAGGCCATGTTCAGACCTCTCTTTCGTCTGCTTGTCTAATTCCTTGGGTGATTGCATGTATCAGCTCGACCCAGGTGACAGAGCACGGGCTGGTATATACTCTTTTGCTTTTTATATCCATTAACATATTCATCTGTGTAAGTTTCACAGGTCTCTTCGTTTTGTTGTCTTGTTTGTGCGGTCACCTTACAGCGAGGAGACTATTGTACTCAAAAAGTGTGTGTTACTCGAAAAAACTTGGAAACCAAACAAGTGGAAGGATTTGTGCACGTAATCCAGATAGATAACCAAGCCATTTGCTACCTACTTAATAGGCACGGTTTCCCAGTTTGTCTGATATATTTTTGTATAGACTCTGTGTTTAGTATTTTGATATTTTGTTTTATTTGTCCCTTTTTTGTCTCTTATTATAAATGTCTACTCTGTGTTTTCTCATAGGGGAGTTTCAATGTATTGCTGTTTATACTGCAACTGAGTTCTGTGGAAGACCCCCACCTTTTATGCTCCCATGACCACATAAATGGAAATTGATCATTGGGAACAGTTCATGGCGCTAGCTAACGTTACGTGTCATGACGTCATTGTAACTATTGTTATCGTTGTTTTGAGTTCAGATTTGTTTTAAGATACTTAGCGCACGGAAGTATTAGATAGTAAACGATTTACGTAGTCTTTTTTTCCGATATGGGGATTGACAGAGGAGTTCCCCTCTTCCCCCTCCTGCCACTTTCCTCAACCCTTACATCCCCCTTCCGCCCCTTACCTCCCTCCCCTCACTTTCACCCTTTCTTCCCCTCCCGTCTGTCCCCCTTCTCTCCCTCCTCCCGCTCCTTTCCCACTTTCCCTTTCACCCTATTCATCCAATTGTATAGCTTATTGAAAATTCGACAAAACGTCCTTATTGAATCGTATCAATTTATCTATACATTCTCCTCCAAAAGAAACAAGCAAAATCAGTTTATAAAGTTATCGAAGTGAGTCTCACTGACAGAAAAGAGAATGTCTCAACTACTCAAGCGTGTTAGGCAATTGTAAGATTATTATGTACTTGCGTTCTAAAGGAAAAAAAAACGTTTCTCGGCATGTCCAGGGTCTAATTTCAGAGATCCCATACAGTTGGGCAGATTGACATTCAACAAAACAATAAGAGATGCCACAGGAGGATCTTCAAATAGGACTACCAATGAATCAGGTATGTTTTATTTATGATTTTATCCTGTATAAACATGGTATTGAGCAATTCTGCTTTTAATTTAATCATAATTTTACAAACGTTCAATATTTTTTTCTAAAGGATTTTTCCACTTTGTATCTTAATGACGTAAACTCAAAATAGACCATGTAAAATATTTAACAGAATCTTTGTTGATTTTTTTTAATTCGCTATATTTTACTCGTATCAACAATACCAGATTTGCTTTGGGTGTATTTGGCAATGGAGCATAAACGGTCTACCGCTGAACATAAACCACATTTGCTGGGGTTATTTCAAACTAGCTCACATGAAAAACACCTTCAATAGTCAAGATAGCAGGTCGAACATTCATCACTGTGCATTTTTTCTCACAAGCTTATACATGTATAACGAACACTCACACCCCGTGCGAATCTAAAAAGAATACGGAACGCGGACATGCACCGTTAAGATGTTAAACGTCTTCAAATTCAATAGCATCATTTCAGAACATATAAAATTTCAGCATAGACCAGACATGCACGTTTCGGGTACTTAACCATCGTCAGTGATCCTCAATCGATAATAATTCACACAAGTTTACGGTATAAACCTTTTGTTTAATTATAACAAGATTTCAGGACTAACAAATTCTTTGCAAGCTTATATGACAAACATTCACGACTTGTACGACTTTTTACACAATCAAATGCAGAAATGTTAAACGTCTTCAAATGCAATAGCATCATTTAAGAACAGATACGTTTTCAGCACGGACCAGACATGCTCGCTTCGGGTATATCTAACCCTCGGCAGTGATCCTCCACCTAAACAATTTGATATGGCCAAAAAGAATTGTGAAAGTAATTATGTTCAAATGTACTGGAAGACGTAGCAGGATGGGTCGTATATGATGCTACAGGACCCAAATTTTTAGAAATGTCAAGAAATTTGATAAGACAATATTCACCGCTATACATATTTTCTATATGCTTTTATGACAAAAATTCACAGATTTTCTCTGACTTGCGGCGTTATTAACGGCACAACCATTCTTGAACTGAACTCTGGGGATCGTTAATAAGATAGTGTTGTTGTCCTTTGTGTTTCTGTTGTGCTGTGTGGTTTGTTTTTTACATCGACGGCGGGTGCTGCTAGCCAAACAGGAGATGCCTACTCCTCCTGAGAACCCGAACCCACTTCTAGCTTGCTAGATGTCCATCGATGCTCAATTTGGTGCTCTATCGTGAGTGTGGTTTAGGTTGTCGTCAGGATCTAATTTGTCTCCGCCTGCTTGACCGCCTTTTCTTTCCTCTGTCTCTTTCCTTTGTTTTCACTGTTCAGGGTCTCTGACATATTTTTGTTTTGGTTCATGTATTTCGGGAGGAATTGTATGCCTATTAATTATGGATTTTTGGATTCTTGTTTTGGGTCAAGTGTTTGACTTTCTTTCACTAATTACAGGACATTCACTGCTTCGCAATCTTTCACAAGCATATAATTTAATTTTACCACTGGACATATTTCTCGTAGGACTAAAAGACGAGAATTATCTAACTGGACAATGAAATTACCACTAGACATAATTAAGGACATAGATTCCATAAACTGATGCTAAGTAACCAGAAAAAATAGCAATTCCATGACGAACACTAAACTTCTTTACAACATGAAATATACATTAAAAACATGAGACCAGTGACATTGTAACTGTTTTAAGATCGTTTGAAAAAATTCTATAAAAAAAATCGTAAGAAGATCGTCAGGAGTTCGGTCTGCACACAGGTATACGTTCTTACACGTTGCGCAGTTACTAAACACGTTTAGAGGTCGTCGATGATTCGAACGACCGTGTAATGATGGTGGAGTGCATGGCTGACATGAAATCATGGATGACATAACAACCCATTAGCGATGGTATCAGCATAGCGACCTGGAAACGACATTAAAGTAATGTGCAAAGACAGGTCTTTATATTTTTGGTGAGGGAGATACTTATCAAAACCTAGGTTTTCTTGAATTACTCGCACGTTGTAGTTCGTTAGCTGGTCGTTAGACAATCGTTGTAATAATACGTTAGTGTTCCAGCTCTATATCTTTTTGAAGAAAAATTCAACCAATTTTTATGCACCAGTAATTTGAAAAAAGTTCTATTCGCTCCAAACACGCTGTGATCGTTAGGTGGTCGTTGGTTATGCGCGACTACCTAGGGCGCTTTGTGTGCGTTGCGTTGAGAACGTTCCGACATAATCAGTTTTCGGACAAAATCCCAACGTTGTTCTGTTGGCCAAAAAGGCTATGTATGAAGGACCATATGTGAGCAAATAATTTCGATTGATAAAGATATTAGCCAAAATATGCCTCTTCTTTTAAATCTAGGTGTAAAGCGAGGGTTAGAGGAACCATCTACATCGAATACATCATCACCGAAAAAGCCATGTCCTGGGTAAATATTTGCGTAATATATTGTCAGTCCAAAATGCATATACAGTCAAACCTGTCCTTGCGGTCACTCGTTTTCCACGGTCACTCCCCGTAAACGGTCACTTTTTACTCCCCCCCCGAAACGATTTGCTATATAAAAGTACTTAAATCAACGGCCACTCTCGTAACGCGGCCAGCGGTCAACAGAATTCTGACCGGAATTGCTTCCCGTACTGTTTTTAACGGCCATTGGTATTAGGATAAGTAAATTTGTGTGTTTGAATACTTGATATTTACTAGTAGCAACATTAAGTTTAATGCACTTATTACATGAGTATGTATAATCATAAACATATTGTTGTATTTGTTCAATAAAAGACCGGAAATATTGTTTAATGATCAGTAAAGGATACCGATTGCTCCAACCTGGAATGAAAGGCCACCTGTCTTAAGTAGCCATATTTGATTTTTCCCCAAGCTGACCGTCTATCACAGGTTTGACTGTATTGCCTTATTTTTTTTTTCAGGAATTCAGAAAGCATGATTTTCTATTTGCCAATGGTGCTCGTGGATTTTTTGAATTTAATTTATTTAGATGATCAGAAACATGCCGATTTCTATCAATTATGTATCCCGAGATGATCCCAGAATTTTTATTCTTTAACTAAATTGCCGGCAATCATCCACGTCCACGACAACCTATATTTTAACCGAAGAGGCAATGCTTTAAAATGATTGAGGATTCTAGAATGAAGCTTAGAGAAATTGAGTCTTCTACATATTTTGTGTGACCCCGAATTCAAATATTCGGGGAAATTTATTCTTTTACCTGTCCATCTGTTTGTCTCTCTGTTTGTTCGTGGCAAAAACTTTGACATCAAGCATAACTTGTAAATAGTAGGGTTAAGGGCTTTCAATTGATACTAAAAAGTTTGCTCTCCCGTCTCGACCTTGATCTACTTGTGAAAAACTTTAGAAACATTGGTAAATAATTTTAATGATAGGTAGATCTTTCATATTCCTTGTGACAAGACCTTTGAATTGATACCAAAACGTTTGACCTCGTGGCCCTGACCTTTTTTTACAATTGACCTACTTCGAATGGTAAGTGATAGAACTTTCATACATTGTATTTCACATGTGTATCTCTTAGGACAAGACCTTTCAATTAATACCGAAATTTTCCATTGTGACCTTTACCTTTGACCTTATTTTGAAAAACTTAAGCACTTACTTTTGCCCTTCGAGTTTTGCATACTTTAATAGAAAATGATTTTTATGATGTAAAAGGAGGAATTCGTGTATCACAAACAAAGGTTTTTATTTTAAAGTTACCAAAGGTTCATCAGAGAGCTCAAATTACCAATAGCACTTTTGATACCCTTTGCCGTGTGGAGCTCGTAAAAAAGTTCCCCGTGAGAGGTTTGACAGTAAGTGTTTTGAATATACTTCCCTGACATTGTCGCCATGGCACTTTCTATATAGAAATTACGTCAGATAGTGCATAAATTTTATATATTTTCGTTTCCATGCTTCATAAACATCGACGGCGGGTGCGGCTAGCCAACAGGGGATGCTTACTCCTCCCGAGCACCTGGTCCCACCTCTAGCTTGCTAGGGGTCCGTCGATGTTTAATTTCGTGCTCTATTGTGAGTGCTGTTGAGATTATCGTCGGGATCTTCTTTAACTCTTTTGAAAAGAAGTAATCATATTAGTACCTTAGTAACTTTGAACATCAAGTTAAATATAATCTATCTACAATCTTTCACTATTTGCTTCAGGGTTCCTACCAACAAGGGCGTTGGTCCTTCAGGCTATCAAGTTGATGCTGGAAAGCCCAAAGAGGCTAAAATGGGAGCACCGAAAAAATCAGAAAAGGAAAGAAAAGTGATCCTTGCTGAAATGCAGAAATTCAATGTACTTCCTGATACAAAAGATTATAATATTACAGTACTATTTGAAAGAGTCCTTCTACGTAAGGTGGAGTTTGAACAAAACATCCAAAATTACTACTCCACATTACTATCAGAGGAAAAGGGAAGAGAAACATTGAAGAACAGAGTATACCGCGTAATCCTAGAGGAGAAGAAAAAGATTCAAACACCAGCTAAATAAGATTATAATGCTCCTCTATTGATCAAGATGATGCACAGACTACCTTTGTACACACCTTTGTAGTTTTATAAATACTGTCATGTATACCCTTACCCTACCCTCGCACTTTCCTAAACTATAAAAACAAACTGAATAACTATTTAAAAAAAAAAACTCATATGATATTCATCTCGATATATACATTTTTTTTTACATATTTCTATGAGGAAGGGGATCTCCGACAAGACCCCGTTGTAGCACCAACAGCAAAACATAAAAAAACCCAATGCAAAAACACAAAGATGAGCATACCAAGTGACCAAAAAGAGACATACGACGTGTAAACATCAAACACAAAAGACTACACATAAAACGGCGAGACCAGTGGGCAAGCGGTGCCGACTTTGGACCGCCATTTGCCACTCATGTAACAAATTGTGTGGTTATCCTGGATTACGTGCGTACAGTATGCTAATTGTCTGTTTTTCTGTTCTATTCTAGCATTTTTTCTTTAGCATTTTTTAAGCATTGTTCTTAAAGCATTGTTTTTAACATGTTTAAAGCATTTTATCTGTTTAATTTTTTAAGATCGAAACATTTATTTAGACTTATAAACTTGATACAATTCTACAACTCCAAGCATGAAAATGGGCATGTACATACTTTTACGTAGCGATTTAACTGAGTGTCTAAATGAAGTTGAGATGTACTATAGAACTCGTCTCAGACTGGTGTAAAAACAAACTTCCAGTCCGCTAAGCTCCCCCCATTCTCGTGCTGTAGAATTTGCCTGATGTAAAGTCTCCAACAAACTTCCAGTCCGCTAGGCTCCGTCCATTTTCGTTTGCAGAACAATATTAGAATGGAAATAACAACTAGCTAGCTGTGATTTGTTGTCCAGTTATTCCCCTCGTCGCATAAACCATATCAAACCGCTTCACTGCTCGGTGATGATTTAATTGGTTCACGCGATTCCGGGAATTACTGGACAACAAACCACGGTTAGCTAGTTGTTATCTCTTAATTATAGACCTATATGAATCATAATGGTCGAGGACTTTATTCAGATCTATACTTCCAGGTATCGACCGAGTCAAAGTGTTACAATCATTAAATTATTTGTCAGATTTTCAAAATCAGCATGTCCGTGCTTTTTACGTCAATTTTTATTGTGGTGTAGTGTGTTTTATTAAAAGTAACAGCCTTGCCATATGAAAAGTCATTCAACTTTTTGTTACTTTTAATTGTATATTTAATCTGATCGTGGTTTTACAGAATATCACGTGGCACGCTTTAAGCTAATGGGAATGAACAAATGATAATAGAAAAAAGAATAAATATATATATTGGTGTCATGGTCTAGTGGTTAAAGCTGGACAATTACAATAAAACTAGGAAAATTTTTCAGATTTTTTAGGGAACGGAGATAGGTTTGTTAACACAAATTTCAATAATTCCCATATTCCCTGCATAAAATATACTATAGATAAATTACCTAGTTTTGCATAATAAGAAAGGTACAACCTAATATCTAGGGACATATACCGCGGAAAAATAAAGCGACTCCTTGTAAAGACCGGTAATAATGTATGTTAAACGTCTTCAAATTCAGTCCTTCATCATTAAAGAACAGATTTATTTACAGCTTGGACCAGACATGCACGTTTCAGGTACTTAACCCTCGTCAGTGATCCTTAATCGAAACAATGTAGTATGGCCAAAGAGTGTGATAGTTATTATGTCCAAAAATGTACCGAAAGACTTAGCAGGCTGATTATTCTTTCAAGACGAGCATACCATCTGAAAGTAGTTCGACCGACGTGTTTATGCTTACATATTGTGTGTTATATAGAAATATCATTGTCTCTGTCATGTGTACATGCCTGAGGTGTCTTAGAAATACAAAAAAAATATATATCTATCTATGAATTGTTTTGTTGCGTACAGAAAATGCCAAAATGCCAGGAAACTCAAGAAAACGTTACTAACCTGGATGAATTATCTTTCACTTCGGAATGTTATTCATTCCGAGGTTCGCAACCGTTCCATTAGAAATTCTAATGAGTTTGCCTTGCCTTCTCGACGATATTAATTTTCATATTTTATTTTTTCTATGTTTGAATACTCCATAGCTTGTTTGTTGATCATTCAAATGTGATTCTTTTTGGTGTCTATTTATTATGCGCTGTGGCAACTCTCATGCAACTGCAACGTCGACCAATTGTTTATATAATCAAAATATTCCTCTCAGGGCAAATTATTTTTCATATTCGGCTCTTACTCAGGGGAACATGTACCATTGTTACAACGTGCCACAGACAAAGTTATATTGTCTAGAAAACCGAGATAATTTCCTAGAAAAGTAGGTTTCTAGGTTTCATCTTAAGTTTTAAAAGATGTTATTTTTTTTGGAAGACATGATGTCGCTGTAACTGATATTTCTTACTTATTTAGGAAAATGTATGACTTGTATCAAAATATCATGTTATATCTATTGAATGTAGAATGTATATATTAGCCAAATATCTGTATAATGTAAAGCCTATTATCTGTAGAATGTATAACCTATTATCTATGTTTTCTTTATTTGATATTGAAACCTATAATATGAATTTTCGTTTTCGACAGAAGGCAGCCTTTATGTTGATTTAGTGTCATTTGGAATATTCAAATGTATTTTTGTGTCTAGCATCAAACCTGGGACCATAACTCGAAATCATTTATTAGTTAATTCTATTAAAATGAATATCAGACTGTGTGTCGTCACTCGCCAATTAATCTTCTTAATGAATGTTTCGAAATCAGATGGTATATTAAAGTGAATTCCTTCAAATTTGCAAAGTCGATATATTCCATTTGTTTGCTTTTTTTTTTAATTTTTAAGGACTCAGTTGCAGCATCCACAGCAAAACATCACATCAATCACATGCACCAATATGCAAAACATAGAGTGGACAAGCACAACCGGAGATCACATAGGGACGAGAAAGTCTTAAGACAAAACTACATAAAAACGAATGAGATACATGACAACCGGTGCTGATTTAGGACGAAATGTGGTTATCCGGAATACGTGTACACTACCTCTCACTTGTCCAGTTTAACTAGTGTTCTCGAAGAACACACAATTATACGCCTCCGCAATGCAAGATGTTGCCACATACAAGACACCAGAAATTTGGACAAGGGGAACCAAGAGCAAAAAAAAAACCATAAATGAATATGTTAAGTGACATTAGCAGCAGATGGGCGTATGAAAGGGTTGTAGCGAGCTCATGCATGCAATTACAACAGAAGTCCGACCAACTGTCACAGGACAGGCGGCTAGGGCATAACTCGTCTTTTTCTGTGCGTGTCTGCTCTGTGTTTTTGCATTGGGTGTTTTGGAGTTTTGCTATGGGTGCTGCAACCTAGTGTTGTTGGAGATCCCCTCCTTTGTTTCATCTAGCGAGGTTTCCACAGAGTCTGTCATTGAGTTCCGTCGTCACAGTACCATAATAACCATGGTATATAGTACAACTGATGATTTCAATGCAGATTTAGTTTTTAGACGGGACGTATTATGGTATAACAATGACTGTCCATCAGTCCGTCCTACACTTGTAAACAGATAGAGCCCAAACCAGTTGAGCTAGGAACTTCAAATTTACCTTGTCGATTCAATGTAATAAGACTAAGAACCCTATTAATTTTCAAGGTCAAAGGTCAAAAGTCAAGGTCATTTTGGGGCTAAAATATACTTTTTGGTAAAAATATTTAAAAAATTCATTACAATATTACGTCTTCAAATTTATAGCATTCGATAAATTTGCAACATGGTCAAGACATAAATGTTTCGGGTAATTAACCTTCGTCAGTGATCCTCAATCCAAACAATGAAATATGGTCAAAGAATGTTAAAAATTATGTCCAAAAAATATCGAAAGACGTAACAGGATAGAAAGGATATGATGGCAGAGGACCAACTCTTCCGAAATTTCGAAATATACATACTTGTACCTTGTAAACAGGACAGAGCCCCAACCAGTTGAGTTAGGAATTTCTAACTAACAATGTGTACTAATAATATTAAGACAGAGAACCCTCTTGATATTCAAGGTCAAAGGTCAAGGTCATTTTGGGACAAAAATAAGTTTTTGGGTAAAATATCTTTAAAATTCATTTAATATTTATTTTTGTTTAACATGTAATGAATCTTCATATGCCTCAAACATAAAGTACACTTTTTAGCTCACCTGAGCCAACGGCTCAAGTGAGCTATTGTCATAGTGTTGCATCTGTCGTCCGTCGACCGTCGTCGTCCGTCGTCCGTCGTCGTCGTCGTCGTCCGTCGTCCGTCGTCGTAAACTTTTCACATTTTAAACTTCTTCTCCAGAATGACTGAAGGGATTTTGATGAAACTTGGTAGGTATGAAGTACTCATGGTCCCCTACAAGTGTTGTTGTTTTTCGTCCGGATCCGTCAACAGGTGGCGCCACCACAGCAAATAGTAGGTCACAGGGGGTACCCTCCTATGACAAACTTCTTCTTCAGAACCGAAGCATGTATCGACAAACCGAAAGCATCAGGATGATCTAGAGAGATGTCTTAAGAAGTGTTGTTATTTTTAGTTCCACTTCGAAGTCAAATTTTTGACGCGTTTTTGACGTCTTTTCGGACTTAGTCAGAAATGCACATTTTTGCACTATTTCTTTAAATAACTCAATAAGTGTATGATTTTACACACTCATTTACTGCATATTTATCATATTTAACTTACTTAATGCTTTGATATGTATTTTAGGCTTAAATTTTATTTTTTTGATTTTTTATGAATTTTTTTCTTATGTAAAAAGGAAAGGGGGGGGGGGTGATTTTCATACATTTTCTGCTTCTTTTCTATAACCACTCTTCAGATTGTCATGACATTTTGTAGATATGAGGTACTCATGCATGGTACCCTACAAGTGAAAGAATTTTGTCAAGATATCCACTTTTAGATTTTTAAGGAATATTTTTTAAGATTGTACATAGGTATAATGTATGTTTTCCAACCCAATGGACCCATGGGGATTGGCTTCAAACCCCGACGGGATCCCGACAAAATTTTTTATATATTTTCAAATCGATCTATTGATTACATAAAAGGCAAAATCATGTTCAAAACTCAATTTCTACACACAGCAGGGAATCATACATTGATTTAATTTGCTATTTTTAAATTTTCAATAGTTATGACCAATGAGGTGACACCTTTTATTCAGCCCGGTTCACCAGTCAAAAGGGAAGGGATTCCCTGCTAAAATGATTAACTGTAGTTACACCTTCTAGGTCAGAGACAACCAAATCATTTTCCATAGGCCGTAATGTTAACGAAATGCCTTATAACGTCTATACTAACATTGCTGGCCATGCATGTTATATACCGATTTGCTCATTGATTCAAGCTTTATACGAAACTAAATTAAAAAATATAGCATGACCTGCTCTTTTTCGCACTATTTGCGTCACAAGGTACCCCGCAGAGAATTTTCAAATTTTCCCGCGCCCGTCCCCTTTAGCGGATCGGGAGCTAGGGAAATATCCGGGTATCGCCATTTTAATTGCACTTATTTTTTACCTATATATATCATATTCAAACAATATACCAAAAGAAAATAGAATTGATAGCCAATCACATCTTCTGTCATATTTAAAATAACAGGCCCCCTCACCCTACAGGTTTTTCTCCAATCAGAGCCGGCCTTTTAGTGGTCTCTGACCTATAACTGTAACAGTAAACAAAGTCGCTGTACTTTAGATTTGATCCGTTTAATTCCTTCACAACCCTTTAGTACTGCGATACATTTCAGGAGATACAGTGCAAACGGAATAGATTTTTATTTAATGTGCATTATACTTGGAACACTTTCATAATGGTTATCATTCATGTACTTGGAACACTTGCATATACTTGTTATCATGTGTAAAGTTTGCTCGAATTTCCTCTGTCTTAGACTCTCTTAGATGAAGTAATTTACGGACTGATTTCTTGAAGAAACGTCGAATGAGTAATCTCTTCCTCTGGATCATGAGGTTTGATACACCCTACACTGCTTTTTGGAAAACAAATTGGCCCAATTTCTGCACATTTCACTTGAATTGATAAATATTGGATTAAAACGATTTTAACTGTACGTTTCATGTATTTGAGATGAAATCAATACTATTCAAAAGCATTCTTAGATTTCAGTATACTTTAATATGAATAAAGGCAAAACCGAAAAATCTTTGTTTTTTATGCCCCTGGAATAAAAGATTCGGGAGCATTTAGTTTTTGGCCTGTCCGTCTGTCTGTTTGTCTGTCTGTTTTCCGAAAAACTTTAACATTGGGCATAACTTTGAATGGAAGCTGGTGATAGTCTTAGAGGTTTCATATTTCACATGTGTATTCCTTGTGACAATACCTTTCCATTGATACCAAAATTTTGACCTCGTGACCATAACCTTGACCTTTGACGTACTTTTCAAAAACTTAAACATTGCACATAACTTTTGATTGGTTAGTGATAGGGCTTTCATATTTTACATGTGTATTCCTTGTGACAAGATATTTCCATAGATACCAATATTACGCTGACCCTGACCTCTCACATACTTAACAGAAAATGGCGTTTATACCAACAAAGATGCCGCCGGGGGCATTCTCGTTTCACAAACACAGCCTCTCAGGCTTTATAATTCCTGGCATGCTAGCTATCAATAATGAAAGGTATGGTCGTTCAGTTTTAAATAAACTTAATTTATGAAATCATTTCATTGTTTTTTTCTTTTTCTGCTGCGCATTAAAGTGGGATTTTACAATATGATTTTATTTTTGATGTTGCATAATTGAACTATACTAGTTGGGCATATGACTTAAAAAAAGTTATTGTTTTGAAATGTGACTATTTTTTAAAGGTTGTCTGAAAAAAAAACTTCTCTGCATCCGGCAAAAATCTTTTTAGAAAGGTTGTGGGCTAAAATCCCGGTACTGGCACTATCAGTATTCAATAGCAGTATGTCAATTAGAGCGTGCATGGGTATCAGGTGAGCGTTGTGCCCCCTGGGGCTCTTGTTACACTTGTTAAGAGTTTTCAATCTTGGGTCAGAACATTGAGAAATTGTGCGTAAGGGGAAGGGAGATGGTTCAATTTATGCATATCTGTTTACCGTGTAAACAAGATAGAGCTCACACCAATTGAGTCATCAATTTCAAATTAGGCATGTGGATCATGTATAATACGAAAAAGAACCATACAAATTTTCAATGTTACTGGTCAAATGTCATTTTGGGGTTGATGATAAATATGGACAATGGCCATATCCCAAATGAGTTAAAGAAGATCCTGACGACAATCCCAACAGCACTCACAATAGAGCACACATTTAAGCAACGACTGACCCCTAGCAAGCTAGAGGTGGGACCATGTGCCCGGGAGGAGTAAGCATCCCCTGTTGGCTAGCCGCACCCGCCGTCGATGGTTAAGCACGAAAACGAAAACAATATATAAATTTCATGCACTCTTCATGCACTCCAATCACAGTACAAAATCGATAATTCAGAAAATCATAAACCGAAGGCATACAAAATCAGGATAAAACAGGAACCAAAGCAAGCAAACACAAACCTTCACCATATGAAAAGAAGCAAACTTCCAACATGGAAGTGAGACCCAGTGTCCAGGAAGAGTCAGCATCTACACCCATCATTTCCATTCGGTAGAGATATCACATCCGGTTTCTTCAATTTCGGAAGATAAAAGTATAAAAGTGTGGTTGGATGGTTCTAAGAGATAATATCATAGACAATCCTGGACAATGGGACATCATAATGTATGACAAGTTCCCCGTATCGATCGTATAACTTTCTCAGTGACGATGTTAGTCGATCACAAACATATCCCTAATTGAGGCGCATAAGCAGGGGATGAAGGAATATTGCTTCTCATAAAAAGAAAATTTGTGATGCTGAAACTGAAGTGGTAACTTTTGTCATAAAGTGAGTTGTTCATGTGACCATCAGTGTCGTTGGATATCATTATGTCCAAATAGGATGCTGAATAACTTGTCTCTGTAGTTTCTTTGACGGATAGATTCTGCTAAAGTAATTCAAAAATTTTGGATTTTTAATGGACAGGACATCGTCTATATATCAGTAAGTGAAGAGTGAAGTTAAAGTCAGAAGATAAGTATATTTTCCCTCCAGAGACCAAAAATCGAATGAATTGAGCTTCATACGAGTAAAGAAAAATGTATGCAAGGAGTGGGGTACAATTGGTTCCCATTGGAATTCCAACAATTTGTTGGAAGACATTTCCTACAAAAACCTCTTGAAATATGATGGGAAAATTAACATCTGAATTATATCTGTTTCAATGTACTTATATTCAGAACCGGACTTTTCTTGTACAAAGTAGGTTTTGTTATAGTTAACAATAATACATTTACATTTGCCGTTCTTTCTTGTAAACGTATATCATGTAATTTTTGGCGAGTCTTTCTTTCAATTTAGAATATAATATTGGATTGTTGTGTAAAGTGTCGAAAAATCAAAGGCTTTGATCGAATGGAGTCTACTGAAATTAGAGTGGATTTTTTTTGGGTAAAAATTCCTTCTCCAGAAATAGATTTTTTTGCGTGAGAATTTGAAAAATTCATTATAAATCTTTTTTTTTTGTCAAAATGTTTTTGAACTTCATTTGCTTCAAGAAGAAGGTGTATTCCTTCAATTATGTAATGTATTTTTGGACAGTAAGTGTTTTGAATATGTTTTCCTGACATTGTCGCCATAACACTTTCTATATAAAAATAACCTCAGACAGTGCATGCGTTTATATATTGTTTTCATTTTCGTGCATGAACATCAACGGCGGGTGCGGCTAGCCAACAGGGGATGCTTACTCCTCTCGGGTACCTGCTCCCACCTCTAGCTTGCTAGGGGTCCGTCTGTGCTCAGTTTTGTGCTCTATTGTGAGTGCTATTGAGATTATAGTCAGGATCTTCTTTAACTCATTTATATCTTTTGTAAGAAAATTTAGATATAATGCGTATTGGAAAGAGGGGGGATTCAATATTTGCATACATGTAGTTTCCCTTGTAAACAAGGTAGAGCCCAAACCAGTTGAGCTAGGAACAAATTTACCATGTTGATTAAGTAGAATAAGACAAAGCAACCTATTGATTTTCACGGTCACAGGTAAAAGGTCAAGATAGTTTTGGGACTTTTCATGATATTTGTAATTCATGATAAGAATATAAGGGGGGCTAAGTATCGAATTTCAGGATACCCGATTCGTCGTTACAGAGTTATGGAACTTAGATTTTTTTCAAGTGAACTAATTGCTATAATGGGATGATATTTTGAACATATATTTTATTTGGATATGCTATTGAATCGACCCTACAGGAAATATAGAACCACGCACAAATTTAGATTTAAAAAATAAAACCAGAGGGCGCTACTGAAATGAATTTAAATCACTTTGGCTGGAAACATCACTGATGAGGATTTAATATCCATATCCAAAAACACGTGTCTGATGCATAATGGTTTGAAATTTTCTTTAAGAAGATGAAAAGTTGTAACACTTCCATATTATCATACCCTTTTCATGTGGTGGAGGTTTTTGTTTGTTTGCTTTGGTTCCTGTTTTATTCTGATTTTGTATGCCTTCGGTTTCTAATTTTCTGAATTATCGATTTTGTGCTGTATACAGGGATATGGTCATATTTGTCATGAACACTGTATTTCATTTTGCAGTGTTGAGCAGTTTAAATAGTTCCCCATGACTGCATGTTTGGTTAGTGTATTAATTGCTTCTATCCAACTCTGTCGCCTGCTAGAAGCTTTGTTTTGACCCTTTATCAACTTGACATCATAATTATTATCTTGCTTTTTCGGAAATTTGTCATGTCATACAAAATATCTCAGAGATTGAAGGAGGTCAACATCCCTCCATCCCTCCAATGCTATTTTGAACAGACTTTATTTTAATATGCTACTGAATCGACCCCACAGAAAATTTAGAGCCGCGCACTCTCTGTAAAGTAAATGCACATTTGAAATAAAATAAAACTAGAGGGCGCTACTAAAATAAATTTTGGATACTTCGTAACTTCACTGTGACTGGAAGCATACCTGATGAGGATTTCTTATCCGAAACACGTGTCTTGTGCAAAATAAATTGTTTTGAAATTTTCTTCAAGAAGGTATAGAGTTTGAACATCTCCGTATTACTAATGATGATTTATTAATCTCGACGGGTGCTTCTTGTTGCATTAGAGTAGGCTTTATTTTTTATAAAATCAGCATAATTCTCAAAGTTATACATGTATACTCTGCTATAGGTATAGATCCGAATTTAAATAAAAAATTAGCTGAGCGTAATTTTCTAAAGTTTCATTCAATTCTGAACTAGTTGACCTAAAATTCTTTTTAAGAAAAGGGTAAATAGTTGAATTTTTGCAAAAATTTCACAGGAACTTGAGGAAAGTTTGTTTTTTTCTTCCTGCGTCTCAGCTCCTAATTTTTATTATATTGCAAAGATCGTTCAATGATGATTTAAAAAAAAAACATCTTAAAAGTTCTTTTTTTTGTGCAAAATCCTCGAAATAAATTATTTTATACAAAAAAAACTGTACTTTCAATTAGAAATCTCAGATTTCCGTATATTTATTTAAAGAACTCTCATCAATTATGAAAGCAATTATTGAAAGCTATTTGTCTAATGTAACTTTTCACACTCTTTCAGATTATACATGTTTTACTATCATTTCATTCAAAATCAAAGTGTTTTTGGGAAAAAACGTATTTTTTCATTTTAAAATAGCCGATTTCTTAAGAATATTTATTGAATCTATAGAATTTCTTGAAATGATAGCAGGAATGTATTTTCGACTGTAATTATTTCGGCTCACTCATGAATGACATGTTTGAAACATAGAAGGTAAATTATCTACTTAATTTTGGGGCAAAATGCCTGTTTTTTGTAAAAAAAAATTAGCAAATTTCTGGGAAAATTCTATTAATTCATTATCTTTGCAAAAACTATACATTTAAAGTTATTATCATATTTTTATAAAAAGTAATCATCTTGTCTTGAAATGAAATAATTCATTAAAACCAACATTTTTGGGTAAAATATGCATTTTTTAAGCAAAAACCACTTATTTTAAGAAAATAAGTACTAGCTCTTTTCATTTGCCTAAATTGATATATTTTAGATTTGATATTATGCTGTTTCTTATTATAAATGGATAGAAATGTCATATGATAAACAGAATTTAAGTTATATCTTATTTTGGGGCAAAAAAACTAATTTAGGTGCAAAATTCACTCTTTTCTGCGAATATTTCTTTTTTAACTTTATATTTTTATTAAATCAAAGCTGGAGAGGTTTCATGTAATTGGATGGAATAAAAGTGATCAAGTTTAATGAGTTAGAAGAGATTTCTTTGATCATCTTGCCATTTTGGGTGGAAAATCTCAATTTTTATTTAAAAATAGCTGATGTCTGGAAAATCCTTATTACTTTGAAATGTGTCATTATGATTTATATTCAAAAGTGTTCCTGGGTATATCATAGTTTGTCTTTGTTAGTCATATGCATTTGAAGTATCCTCTGGTCACACTTCGGAGTGTAATTCATTCCGAGGTTCGCAATCGTTCCAATGGAAATTCTAATGATTTGGCTATGCCTGCTTGACTTTGAGAATGAATAACTGATAGGTACTTCTTTGATTTTATTTGACAGTTGTGTATAAGAAGTCAAAAATGTATAGATACATGTGTATCCCATCTTTTCCCTTTATATGAAAGAAAGGTTAAATTGAAATACAAAATGTATATACATATATATATGTGTGGCTAAAAATAAGTTTGTATACAGTGTTAATATACTTGTCAAAAAAGTTCCAACATTTTAGAATTTGCACAAGTCTATTTCACTAGCGCTTTCATGTCTTGCGACAATCTTCAGGTGAAAAGTTACAACGGTAGCGACGTAAATACTGTGACGTAACTGAAGGGTGGGGATGTAATCGAAGTTATACAAATGATTTTGCAAAATGTAGACATAAATAGTACATAAGTATAACGTTAAAATAATCAATGTCCATTTAACAATGGCTTGAATTTAATAATAAAGTTCTTTTCTTTTAGTTCCCGTAAATGTTGATCGTTCGATCGCATTTTGTAAAACTTTATAAGCACAAAAAAAGGTACAAGCGACCACGACACTAAACGTGTTTAAACCCAGCGGAAGGGACAGTACATCCCTTGAGCCGTCTGGATACACGGACATGTAGCTGTGTCCAGACGGAACCTGGGACAGTACGTCCCTCATTCCGTTCGGACACAAGTACATAAAGAAAACCCCCCAAAAACAAAAACAAACAAACATACACACTCTCATGCTAGTCAGAACCTGTACTGTACTGAAGCTCGAAAGGCTATAACTAGTACAAAGTAGAGAATATTCTCAATCATAAACATATATATATATATATATATATATATATTTTCCTGTGCTTTATATATATATATATATATATATATATATATATATATATATATATATATATATATATATATATATATATATATATATATATATATATATATATAACTTCTGCACCAAAAACTAAAAAAAAAATCATTTATTTACTTAAACATGCAGCAAATGAGTATATAGAAAATACCATTATTTAATTATTCAGAGAAAAATGTTAATTGAAAAAGATTCGTAAATACGTCATAATCTTGTATACCAATCTAAATAACGATTAAGATGAATTGTTTATATTCAACTAGTTTTTTTCATCCACACTGCGGTTTCAAAGGATTGGGTTTGAGTATAGTTTACCCTTTTGGGCACAGTTGGCATTCCATCCTTCAGCGTTTCTACACTTTGAATTCGGTATATCCCTTCCGTTTTGAATTACCGATGCTTCTTTGCTATAGCCTTGAAGACACTGACTTGACTGCTTTCGTAATAGAGTTGGTTGATCCGGGCTTCTTGTTTTTAGTGTCCTATGAAAAAGGAAAAAGAAGATTAAATGCATGTGCGAAGTCTGGAATTGTGCATCTATCGGACGCACCGTTTAAGTTCCCATTGATTATTTTCTTAATAAATTTCTATTTTACAAGCACCTTGATTTCGGTCGCACTTTTAAGATGATTGCATACATGATATCGCTACAGCAGGCAGAGCTGTCATCTTACAATGAGGTCATTCTACACTATAATTATGCGTTCTTCAAGACTCTGAAGTTAAAGAATTGTGAGCACGTTATGCAGGTAGCTACACCACTGACGGGGTAGATAGCCGCCCTTAGTCGGTATCGTGCTTCTATATGATATTCGGTGCTCCTTGTCCCTTTTACGTTACTTTTTACCCATTGGTCTCGTTGGTTTATGTATAGTCTTTTGTGTTTAATGTTTCTATGTCGTATGTCTCTTTTTCGTTCTTTACTGTACTCGTCTTCTCTGTGTTTTCGCATCGGTTGTTCTGATGTTTTGTTGTTGATATTGCAACCAGATCTGATTTGAGATCCCCTCACTTCTTGTCTACACCGTGTTCTCGCAAAGGACATTGTGTTGAAGGTGCTTCAACCGAATCTTGTCGGAGATACCCTCCATTCTATGACACCTATGTGACCAATATTTTTTGAATTTTTTTTATCTTACACCATTTCGACAAATTTCAATCTGCATGTAAGACAACCACCTGTCAAAATTTCACTTCCAGGTAAGAGCTGACTACGTTGAATTGTTAAATTTCTCTTTTTATGCGATAAAAGGTGGTTGAAAGAGATAATTAACATCGGTGAACATGGAATATAACGCAATTGTAAGCAGCAGATGTCTTTAACGAGAATAATCTGCAATTTAATTACATAAGCGATTGAAAGAGGACAGTTGGAATAAACCTCAACCGGAAGTCGACTGAGAGAATACAATAATACATTTTTAAAAGAATGACCCGGCACATGTAGCCAAGTTCGATCAATTTCGATTGATCGTTTCTTCAACGCATTCTAAAATTCCTATTATCAAAATTCCTTGAAATTTCTAAAACTTGGGTCCTGTAGCATCATATCCCACTCATCCTGCTACGTCTTTCGGTACGCTTTTTCGACATAGTGACTTTCATACTTTTTTGGCATATTACATTGTTTAGATTCGAGGATTACTGACGAGGGTTAATTACCCGAAACGTGCATGCCTGATCCATGTTGCCAAATTATCTGTTCTTAAATGATGCTATTCAGTTTGAAGACGTTTACATTTACACCAATATGGATAATGACCATATCTTTGTATACAGCTCAAAATCGATAATTCAGAAAACGAAGGCATACAAAATCAGGATAAAATAGGATCCAAAGCAAACAAACAAAAACCTCCACCATATGACAAGAAGCGAACTCCCGATATGGGAGTGAGACCAGGTGCCCAGGAAACCCGTATTAAATTGTGAATCTTAAGCCTTATATGGTTTATCTCTTTTTCAAATAACTTTTACAATATTTTTCGGTACTTTTCTTCAAACTTTATTCTTCATTACCCCCCCCCCCCCCAATACCTTGTTTTTATGTGCCTCTCTATTCAAGTTAAATGTTTCAATTTCAATATCATTTTAGTGTTATATGTTAACAAAAGCAGTACGTCCTCTAGAAAAGAATTGGAAAAGGTAAAAATTATCTGTGCTATCGTTTAAAGAATACTGCCTACGAAATATTGGGGTGTTGCTTAACTTTTGTCTGTGTGTATATAATGAAAACTGCACCCGCAGCAAATTCTTTGAAAAATTATCTTGTATGAAGGTCAAGCGTCTTCTAGGCCTTAGTTCAAAGCCATGACATACCCTCAGATCCTTAAGAACAATTATGTGAAATATTATTGAAATCCACCAACAGCTGGAGGAGTTATGCCCCGGACAAGGTTTTGAACATGCTGTTTATTGTGACCTTGACCTTTTATCTTTGACCTAAGTCCTTATAATCGTTTCTTTGAAAAATTTGGAAATTTGGAGCCGCGCACTCTCTGTAATGTAAATGTAAAAATCTTACTCAAAAAACTGAAAGAGGGCGCTACTGAAGTTATTTTTCAGTTTCATCCTGATTTTGTATGCCTTCGGTTTCTGATTTTCTGAATTGTCGATTTTGTGCTGTATACAGGGATATGGTCATTATCCATATGTCATTGAAATCCATCAAATGAGGGGATAAGTTATGCCCTGGACAATGTTTAAATAGTGGTTTCTATAGTGATCTTAACCTTTGACCTATGACCTTGGTTCAAGGTAATCGCACACATATCGGTGCTAAGGAACATTTCTGTGAAATGTTATTGAAATATTGAAAGGGAGAGCAGTTTTGCTCTGGACAAGGTTTTTCTAATTGTGTCTATTGTGACCTGTAAATGCACAAATTTAAATTCTGAAAATAAAACCAGAGAGCGCAAGTTGAATGAATTTTGGCGGCGTATGAACAGCACTTTGACTGGCAGCATAACTGATGTGGATTTAACGTTTAAGACTTTAACATTTAATTAAGACGTTTAACATTTTTAAATATCCGAAACACGTGTCTGGTGCATGAAACTTCGTTTGAAATTTTCTTTAAGATGGAATAGAGTTGAAACACTTCCGAATTATCTTGACCTTTGACCTTGATTTGAAGTCATGACACATCCTTAAGTCCTATGGAACATTTCTATGAAATATTATTGAAATCAATCCACAGGGGGAGGAGTTATGATCTGGATAAGGTTTTACTAATGGTGTCTATTGTGACCTTGAACTTTGACCTTGATAAAAGTCATGGCACACCATGATGTCCTAAAGAACATTTCTTTGAAATATTTTTGAAATCCATCCACGGGGGGAAGAGTGTCCTTGACAGGCCGACAGACGGACAGACGGTGATTCCTATATACCCCCATACTTTGTTTGTGGGGGGTATAATAATTGCCCAATGACCGAAATTAAATCTTACATTGGGAAATTTGAATTCTTCAAAAGCTTCTGTATAGTATCAGCATGTATATTATGAATTTCATTCAATATTATCACCGATGATGATACATGAAATTTATATTATCACCCTTTTATTTTAAAAAGTTACACATGTTATCGTCAAGATCAAACCATGAATAAACTAGTTTTTCAAAATTTTGATGGAAGTGAATGTAGCCTACTTAATAATTGGAAACCAGCTGGAGACATCAGTCACATATGCCCTCGCTACCGGTATATGATCAATTATTGCTTATAAAATGGGTACCCTAATATAACCAAGTTTTCTCCGACGAAGAACGAATGCAAACACGTGTAAGCATTTATTTGCAGAAGGCTAGTACTCACGTAAGCAACACAAACAACTTGGAGGTCGGATAACACGTGGGACGAAAAGGAATCGACAATCGGTATTATTAGAATCTAAGAGGAAAAATGTTCTAAACAATACAAAGAAAAAACTGGTATTAGCTTTGAATTGGACAGAAGCAAGAGACCTTAGAGGACGACCGTGAAATTTAAACTGAAGTCGAGCGAGAAAATAATCAGAGGGACCTACGGTGTAAATGTACATGTTGTTCTAGTTGTTATACCGGTAGTTATAAGATTTTCCAGTATCAGTTTGATGTGTACATATTTGCACACTCAGTTTTTTGATACTTATATTTATTCACAGTCTATATCTGCTTTATAAAAAGAAAACCTGAAAATCATAAGTAAATAAAGGCAAATCTTCATTCATGATTTGGTTCATGTGTAGCAGACTACACCTGCCTCTCATTCAAGCGTCATACATGAAAGTGTTCGATTTTCCACGCTTAACATGGTTATTGGAACACAATATGATGTCTGCATACGATATCAACCTTTTATTTACAATTTGATAAAATATTATTACAACCTCAAGTAAATAATTTCTTATCTAACTATCGTGATAATTTTAAAAAGACGGTTAACACGTAGCTTACTTCACGTTTCGTAGTAATCTCATGATGTTAAGTTCATTCAAGGGATTGACTCACTGTGTACAATCCACGACGGGTACGGTTGTTTCGCTTCATTTTCCGGTTTCACTTTGAAACGGAGATTTTAAGTACTAGGTCTAAAAATCTCATTTTATGATGGTTTCCCCAAAACATAGGCTGGAATTTTTTGTATGTATGGTACCAGGAGAGATGTAAGTTTGTTTTACGACAACATGTCAGATAAGATCCATTTAATTATTAAAGCTAAACACATAACTTTGACGCAGAATGTATCCCAAGTCACATTGAACGTGCAATTTTACAGATAATTTTGCATTAATCTCGGTCAAATTGCTAACATTGATATCAAAATAAGATTTTTAATATTCAGAAATAACAGCAAAGTCATTGCATTAGCAAATCATTCGTAAAATACTCCAAAATTAGCAGAAAAAATGGATATGTTGTTTTTTTGACTGTACGTGTTTGTAAAATACGTACTGTACGGTTTATATAATATGTTCTGTACGGTTTATGTTTAGTCGTTTTATTTCATAGAAGCAAATATTCATTTTCTAGAAGAAATAGCACCTCCAGTGACGTATATATATGTATCATATAAGTCTAGAGGAATGTTATTTTCAACAGGTTACTAGTTATCTTCGATTTTCAGTGCAGAGTAACATCCTCTGTACAGCAAAATGAAACAAATTTAAATAAAAACACAAACACTAGAATACACAAAATTTCGGCCCCTTGGCCTTTATGGTTTATAATTTTCGGCCCCTTGGCCTTAATGGTTTATAAAGTGTCAGAGACTGGTATCGCTATACTGTGTATGATAATTAAAATGAAGGCAAGTTCTAAGGTATCATTAGATTCTGTAAGATTTTTATGGGTTCTATTTTTGGATATGCGTATAAGTATCAAACTGGAAGGAGTCGCAACGTAGGGGTGATTTCCGGCGAGGGGCTCAGAATGGGGACTTGTGAAATTCGGTTCTTCATGGTGTATTGTGGATTTCTCAAAAATTATCGGCGAAACCGTAAATAAATTTCATATACATGTATTATTAAGACAGATATAGCCTTCAAAGCAGAATGATTTTAATGTTAAGAAATTTTCTGGAACAATGGTCCAAATGGGACCAAAGTCCATCCGAAATACATGTCAAAATTTCTCATTTTTCACTTTAACTTTCGTTTTCGGAATGAAGGTATAATATTGTATAATTTAGTACCAATGAAATCTACAGGAAATTATCTTTCTTTTGATAAATCTATTTGTATACAAGCCATTCATTTTTAGCTCACCTGAGCGAAGTTCAAGTGAGCTATTGTCATAGCGCGCCGTCCGTCGTCCGTCCATCCATCGTCCGTCCGGCGTAAACTTTTTATATTTTCGACATCTTCTCTGCAACCGCTGCACAGAATTTGCCGAAACCTTACAGGAAGCAAGTACTCAAGGTCCCTTACCAAGTTTGTGTTTTTTGTGCCGATTGGTCAACAAACATGGCCGCTGAGGGCTCTGATTGGCTGACGCATTTTCGACTTCTCCTCTGCAACCGCTGCACAGAATTTCACGAAACCTATTAGGAAGCAAGTACTCAAGGTCCTCTACCAAGTTTGTGTTTTCTGTGCCGATCGGTCAACAAATATGGCCGCCGAGGCGTCCTTACTTACCTAACTTTCTCGTTAATTTCCTACAGGTCCTAACGGTTAAATGTTTGATCGGAACACACTCGGAATAGATTTTTACATGATACTAAAGGGATAAATCAAAGGACTGAAAGTCCTGCGAGTTGGCAAAAAGTTACATTGAGACGAACATACAGAAGACAAGTATAAAACTGGCACAAATCAAACTCCAAATCTATGCCTCAAATGCTTGAATGAGTGATTCTCACAATTCAAGAGTTGTCTCAAATCTAAAAAAAAAAGTCTGGAAATATATAAATATATAAAATGATAGAACTTCTTAACCAAATAACTGATTTTGAGGTCAGAGTTCAAGGTCAATATGATCATGTCAGATTTGTTGCAATTGTTATGGGTGTATGTATGAAGTATAATGTCCTATCACTTTAACTTTAGGAGATATTTGCTTTTGAAACTTCTTGACCAACTTAAAACCAACATCTTAGGTTTATTAAGTATCAAACTGAAAAACCTTTTTTCCTAGTCGGTAAATAGCTCATCAGAGCTAATGTTGATTGTTATAAATTATGTCTGACTTTAAATAAATATTATTGATTGATTGATTTATTCATTTACTTGTCTTTAGTCTTCTACACATCCACAATTTTTAAAAAAATCTAAGGTCTTTTTTATCCTAAATACATTACGTTTACCTATCTATCTAAAAATGGGGTGCTCCTTATACAGAGGAGGGAAGTACAAAGAAAAAAGATGCGCCATATTTTAATGTACTGACATCAACATGTGATCGCTATTCCTGTAGCATCGTTCCTTGTAGCATTTTTTTTGCATTCTCATAATGCATTTAACCCATTATTTACAACTTGAACTTAAACGTCTGTCGTCTAATATGTTCTTTTGTCAAATCGTAGTGGTCCTATTTCTTACTGCGCCAGTAACATTGTGCGTTGTTTGGTCCGTGCAGGGTTATCAAGTGCAAAGTTGAAAGCCATAGCAATGAGAGTTGGCTTTGCCAACTCAAAAATGCAATTTTAGTTTATTTTACCGCTCTAAAGACTTATTCTAAAATATTCATCCATCCCTTTTTTGTGTCGCCTGCGAAGCATAGCGACACTTAGAGATCACTTTGTCCGTTGTCCGTCCGTCAGTCTGTCTGTCACACTTTGGGTGTGACAGCCCATAACTTTTGAATGGTTAGTGATGGGGATTTGATATTTCACATGTGTATTCCTTGTGACAAGACCTTTCTACACATACCATAATTTCTGATCTAGTGACCTTGACCTACATATTTGACCTACTTTAAAAAAATTAAGATTGCTTATATCTTTTGATTGGTAAGGGATAGGGCTTTGATATTTCACACATGTAATCCTTGCGACTAGACCTTTGTACACATACCATAATTTTATACGCCCGTCATTTGACGGGACGTATTATGGTATGGCGAAATCCGTCCGTCTGTCCGTCTGTCCGTCCGTCCGTCCGCCTATGGAACGCAATAACTTGAATACGCGTCAACGGATTTTTATGAAATTTATACATAGTGATCAGACTGTGGAGAGGAAGCCGCCTTTCAAGTTTCAGGTTCATCCGATTTGTCGTTACAGAGTTATGGGACTTAGATTTTTAAAATACAGTGAAAATATACTAAAATATTTAAAAATTATTTAAAAATCTATTTCTTGTCGAAATGTTTTGAAATTTTGTATACTTCAAGTAGAAAGGATGTTCTTTGACATATGTAACGGGTTTTTAATTTTTTTGTCGCATAAACAAGATATTGTGTGTAATAGGAAGGGGGGGGGGGTTATATGCACATACATTTTAAGCTAAGGGCAAAATATAGGCGCATGGAACGCGATAACTTGAATATGCGTCAACGGATTTTCATGATATTCATACATTATGATTGGACGGTGGAGAGGAAGCCGCCTTTCGATTTTCAGGTTTATTCGATATGTCGTTACAGAGTTATGGGACTTAGACATTTTAAAATACAGTGAAAATATACTAAAATATTTAAAAATTATTTAAAAATCTATTTCTGGTCGAAATGTTTTGAAATTTTGTATACTTAAGGTAGAAAGGATGCTCTTTGACATATGTAACGGGTTTTTAATTTTTTGGTCGCATAAGCGAGATATTGTGTGTAATAGGAAGGGGGGGGGGTTATATGCACATACATGTTAAGCTATGGGCAAAACATAGGCGCATGGAACGCAATAACTTGAATATGCGTCAACGGATTTTCATGATATTCATACATTATGATTGGACTGTGGAGAGGAAGCCGCCTTTCGATTTTCAGGTTTATTCGATATGTCGTTACAGAGTTATGGGACTTAGATTTTTAAAATACAGTGAAAATATACTAAAATATTTAAAAATTATTTAAAAATCTATTTCTGGTCGAAATGTTTTGAAATTTTGTATACTTCATGTAGGAAGGATGTTCTTTGACATATGTAACGGGTTTTAAATTTTTTTGTCGCATAACCGAGATATTGTGTGTAATAGGAAGGGGGGGAGGGGTGGGTTATATGCACATTCATGTTAAGCTAAGGGCAAAATATAGGCGCATGGAACGCAATAACTTGAATATGCGTCAACGGATTTTCATGATATTCATACATTTTGATTGGACTGTGGAGAGGAAGCCGCCTTTCGATTTTCAGGTTCATTTGATATGTCATTACAGAGTTATGGGACTTAGACATTTTAAAATACAGTGAAAATATACTAAAATATTTAAAAATTATTTAAAAATCTATTTCTGGTCGAAATGTTTTGAAATTTTGTATACTTAAGGTAGAAAGGATGCTCTTTGACATATGTAACGGGTTTTTAATTTTTTGGTCGCATAAGCGAGATATTGTGTGTAATAGGAAGGGGGGGGGGGTTATATGCACATACATGTTAAGCTATGGGCAAAACATAGGCGCATGGAACGCAATAACTTGAATATGCGTCAACGGATTTTCATGATATTCATACATTTTGATTGGACTGTGGAGAGGAAGCCGCCTTTCGATTTTCAGGTTCATTTGATATGTCGTTACAGAGTTATGGGACTTAGATATTTTAAAATACAGTGAAAATATACTGAAATAGTTAAAAATTATTTAAAAATCTATTTCAGGTTGAAATGTTTTGAAATTTTGTATACTTCAAGTAGAAAGGATGTTCTTTCACATATATAACGGGTTCTTATTTTTTCAAAAAGTCAAATTTGCTATATCTTTTGAATGGTTAGTGATAAGGCTTTGATATTTCACATGTGAATTCCTTGTAACAAGACCTTTCTACACATACCATGATTTTTGACCTAGTGACCCTTACTTAGATATTTGACCTTTTTTCTAAAAATTGCGAATATCCTTTGATTGGTAAGTGACAAGGCTTTAATATTTCACATATATATATATATATTTCTTATGATGTGACATTTGTTTTGTTACAAAAATATTTTCATAGTCACCTTGACCTAGATGATTGACACTACTTTCTGAAATTTTGAGATTGACCATATCTTTCAATTGATAAGTAAGAGGTCTGATGTTTCACATATGAATTTCATTAGACAAGACTTTCATACATGTACCAGTAATTTTGAACCATGTGATCCACCTCCTAGAATAAACCGCTTCGCAGGCGTCATAAGCATTCCTTGGACTGCTTTTTTTTTTCGTTTTTCGCCTGTGGGACATTGCCCCCCCCCCCTTTCGGTTCAGAACCCCACTTGGCCAGAAAATGTGTTTTATTGATATACACCTTTGGTAAAAGTGGCATTCTGAACCCAGGGCGGGGGGGGGGCAATGTTATAGAAAAACTTTTCCGTTTTCCATTGTTTTCTATGGGAAAAATGCTTATTTTGACCCAAAAATCGGTCATCTTTTGAATAATTTATCCAACATGACAGAAGATTCATATCCGGACCAAGTTACTTCTTATTTTTACCGAAAACAAATCTCAGTTTTTGCATTTTGAAATTTCGACTTTTAAGGGCAGATTTTACGCTCCTTTGTAGTTTCATTTTGTTGTACAGAGGATGTTACTCTGCACTGAAAATCGAAGGTTAAAAGACTCTTTTGTGGTCTTCTATGAAAGATACATCTGTTCCACCCGAGGGGTCTCAAAATCATGCAAAACCCGATGCTTGCCGAGGGTTTGCAAAATTTTGAGACCCCGAGGGTAGAAACGATGTATCTTTCATAGAAGAACATGAAAGAGTATTTTTCTCTCATATATCTAAGGGTCAAAAACAAAAGTGAAAGAAAAGGGACGAAATTTGAAAAATGCCAAGTTAGTCTATTTGCGAAAATTTTGCGACATTCGAATTCAGCGCCCCCGAAAATGGTTTATTCTATATGATTAAACTACGAACATTAGGCTTTTCAAAATAAAACGCAAGACTACATTGAAAAACGATCTTAAAATCGATGTTTCATTGCGACGTCGCCGCTAGCTTGTTTGTTTTGTGGGCTGAAATCATGACGTCACAATAGCGTAAACAATCGAAACACTAGCGTCACGTGATATGTGATACAGCTGTCACGTGATATGTGATACAGAAGTAGCTCACATAGCTGTATTTCATGGGCCTACTCTGTAACACATACGAGGGTATGAGAGAAAACTAGTAACCTGTTGAAAATAACATTCCTCTCGACTTATATGATGCATGTATATACGTCACTGGTGGTGCTATTCCTTCTAGAAAATGAATATTTAAGGCAAATTCGCTTTTATGAAATAAAACGACTAAATATAAACCGTACAGTACGTATTTTACAAACACGTACAGTCAAAAAAACAACATATCCATTTTTGCTGCTAATTTTGGAGTAGTTCACAAATAATTTGCTAATACAATGACTTTGCTGTTATTTCTGAATATTAAAAATCTTATTTTAATATCAATGTTTGCAATTTGAGTGAGATTAATGCAAAATTATCTGGAAAATTGCACGTTCACTTTGACTTGGGACACATTCTGCGTCAAAGTTATGTGTTTAGCCTTAATAGTTAAATGGATCTTATCTGACATGTTGTTGTAAAAGAAACTTACATCTCTCCTGGTACCATACATACAAAAAAATCCAACCTATGTTTTTGGGAAATCAATATAAAAATGAGATTTTTAGACCTGAATGATTAAAATCTCCGTTTCAAAGTGAAACCGGAAAATGAAGCGAAACAACCGTACCCGTCGTGGATTGTACACAGTGTGACTGGTAGCAGTAGCGTGCTCACTCTGACTTGAATATAGGACATATTTCTCAGTGTTTATACATACTGTATATGCAAATGACGATTTCCGATGTTCACTGAAATTGTGTGTATACGAGAATGAAAACGTCAATAAAACAATGATTTGAGAGATAATTTACGTGATAACACAAAGTGTTCCAACTCTATACCTTCATGAAAAAAAAATTTCAAACCAATTTTCCTGCACCAGACAGGTGTTTCGAATATCAAATTCTCATCAGTGATGCTTCAAGCGGATACACCAAAATTCATTTCAGTAGCGGCTTCTTTATTTTATGAATTTAGATTTGTATATTTACTTTCAGAGAGTGCGCGGCTCAAAATTCCCTGTAGGGTCGATTCAGTAGAATATCCAAAATAAAATATCTGTTCAAAATAGTATTGGAGGGATGGTGTTAAGATGTTTATCTCCTTTAATTTCTATGATACTTTTGAATGGAATGGCAAGTTTTCGAACTAGCAAAAATAATATTAATGATGTCAAATCGATAAAGGACCAAAACGAAGCTTCTTTCAGGCGACAGAGCTGGAAAGAAGTAATTTTATACACTTCTAAACATCAAGTCACGGGGAACGATTTCAACTGCTCCACACTGCAACAAGAAATAAGTGTTTATAGTAATAGTACGGAAGTGTTCCAACTCTATACCTTCATGAAGAAAATTTCAAATCATTTTTTTCCTGCACCAGACGTGTTTAAAATATCAAATTTTCTTCAGTGATGCTTCCAGCTGAGCCACCAAAATTCATTTCAGTAGCGCCCTCTTTATTTTATGAATTTCGTTTTAGAATTTGTTGTTTCCGGGTCAATAACTTACCAGTACAAGGACGCAAAACAGAAAAAAAAAACATAATCTAAATGATTAAAAAAGAAGTTTTATATGAAACCGGGGAAGAGATTCTCACTTTGGAAGGTTTCCGATTCATTCAAAGGGCAAACGCATCTCTTTTTAATAACCAATCACTTTCTATTAATATGTTCTACCAGAGACGAAGAAGTAACCGAACGATTTTGAAGGTTTATTCACGATAACATCGTTGTTTTGTTAAATTGAGACATGAAACTTGGAGCAAGTAATGGTTGGCATATGTCTCAATTATATATCGAATAATTTTCTAAAAATCATCTTTTATGTCGATCTTTAACAACAAGATCTCCTCAATTTCGCAACTTTGCTAAAGCAGTAACCGAACGATCGAGCATTCGGATTTTTGTTGATAAATCTGAAGTAACATCTTTTCCAACGGCCGAATAGTAGAAAAACAAGGAAAATTTCCAGAAATATATTTTTACAGAAAGTTTTAGGAGGCTTCCTTTTACCCATTCGTAATATCTAGTCTGAAACTATCATTGCTTAATACATGACAAAAACTATTCATCAAGTAACTCTGTTATAAAAATGGTGATACTTTAAAAATAGATGTTGATTTCTAGTGAAACTATAAGTTTCCTTAATTTAAACCAATCTCGTTGATTCAAATACCCCCTACACCGTAATCGTGCGGTTACTTCTTACCGTATATATTTCAACATGTATTTATGGCCTTTGGTTAACAAAAGTTCATACCTTTCGATTCAAAATACGTAAAGATGAAATGGTATAGAGATACGGGTTTATAGCAGAATTCACCGGGAGTACCAGAACAACGAGCCAAGCGTACATATCCACCGGAATCTCAACGCCCGATATGACCATCAATCCTGTAAGCACATTAATCATCAATACATAAAGTTGGTGAAAAAGTGTATTTGATTAAGGTTCATATCAAATGTAACTACTGAAGAGAGAAAATTCCAAAATAAGTGAAAGTCATTTTTTCTTATTTTTAAGATTACGTATACTTCAAATTACTCACATGTACAATCTATGAAACTTTTAAATGAGCACTCTATAATATTTACAATATCTAGATAATAGAGCTTCAAATTATTTGTATAATCAGAGAATTTGGTTTTCTATTTAGCAAGAGTGATGATGACTACTACAAATGAAAAGTAAGTTCTGGTAGCAATTACAATGACAAATATGGATGATGACCATATCCCTGTATGCAGCACAAAATCGATAATTCAGAAAATCAGAAACCAATATAAAATGTATAAAATCAGGATAAAACAGGAACCAAAGCAAACAAACAAAAACCTCCACCATATGAAAAGAAGCGAACTCCCGATATGGGAGTGAGACCAGGTGCCCAGGAAGAGTAAGCATCTCCTGCTTGCATGCAACACCCGCCGCTTCAATTCGGTAGAAATGTCACATCCGATTACTTCCATTTCGGAAGACATAGAGTACAATCTTTGGTTGGATGGTTCAAATGGTCTATGACAGAATATCATCCACCATTCTGGAGAGTGGGACATCATAGTGTATGATTAAATTGTCAATATTGAAATATATGTTCTATAGTACAATTTTATTGTACAAGACATGTGTTTCAGATATAAAATCCTCGTCAGTAGTATTTTCATATCAAACAGTTTAAATAAAGACAAAGTGAATTTTCCTGGCGCCGTTTACAATGTAGACTTTTAAATTTCTCTTGCCAAAAATGTGCGGTTCCAAATTTTGTGTAGGGTGTATTCAGAATCGTGTGTCAGTGCTAACTATGTCCAAAAACGTTGGAGGATGGGGGCAAGGAGCTTGATTCTAAAAATGACCTACAAATTATGCCGAAACCAAGCTAAACACAGAGCCATGTAAAGAGGGAGATACAAAATGTACCCCTTAGTTTCAGAAATTTAGGTCTAATTAAAGATATATTTTAAAGACTCTTACCCATCACTGCAATGGGTAACCAACAAAGTATATCAGTAATAACCACCGTAAAGAGTGATCGTGCCGCCGCCGCTTCGCTGCGTCTTGTAGCTGACTGTTGTATCATCAAGGCACGGACACTCCTTATCTCACGGAAGATCAAAATTTGTCCGATACAAATTCCACAGAAAAGAAGAAAATAGAAGACTATAAAAAGTGAAAAGGAATAAAAATGTCCGTATTCGAAGCTTGTTGAAAGTGGCAGAGACATACATACTCCGGATGCTGAGTAAAATTTTCCATTGAAATAATTTATTTGAGTCACTGGAATTATGGCAAGGATCATAGTAAAACACCATACCAGAACACTCCATATCACTGCAGATCTCCTTGTGAAACGAAAAGGAGAAAAGGTATATTTTATTCCAAGAACACGGTCTATGGTTATTAGAAGAATAAAAATAGCAGATGTTTCACTTGAAACCGTTGCCAAAATACCTGAAACAGAGCACAGTGTACTATTTCTCCATTTTTTATCATGTAGAAAATAATACCCTCTAAATTCACTGTCCTTGTATGCTATTATGAAAAGGTATATTCCCATTAAAAGGTCTGAAAATGTAAGGTTCATTACAAAGATTGTAAATGTATGAATGCTCTTCCATTCTTCGAAATTCAGTCGATAGATAATGACGATCAAATTCCCCAGTAATGCCATCATAGCCAGGAACCATATGCTTACACTAAGGAATCCTTCCTTGATCAAGAAGAGACAAGAAGATATCTTATCTTGAGGAGAGTAGCATCTCTCTGAGGGTAGATTCTCCGGTTTCACACAACATATGGTATAAGAATCCACATACAAATCTTTCAAATTCGTCAAACCTCGAAATAAATCTCTATATGGCGATAGCAAATTACTTCTCAGATCAATGGTGTTCAGTTTTGTTAGACCAGTAAAGGATCCTTTTTCAATATCAATTATGAGATTCACCGATAGATTCACTAACTTTAAAGATATCGAGTGTGTCAAAAGAGAAAATGGAATTAATCTAAGTCTATTTCCTTGAAGTAGAAGGTGCTTCAATTTTGTCAGACTTTGAAAGGATAAATCTTTGATAGTCATAATTTTGTTGAAGCTTAGATCCAATACTTCTATATTCGACGTGGACCAAAATTCGTCTCCAATGCCAGTCAACGAATTATGACTAAGATTTACAAATATCAGGTTACTGTTGTCAAGGAATGTCATTGCATCAACATTTATAATGTGATTTCTTGAAATGTCAAGCGAAGTGATTTTCTCCATTCCCACCAGCGCATGTTTCTTTAAGTCTACAAGGAAAGCACCCGGTAATTCAAAATTTCTCAAGAAATTCAAATCATGAAATGCATAATTATCCATTTGTTTGATTGGATTTCTTTGAAGTAGCAAAGATCGGAGCCTAAACAAACGTTGAAAGACTCTCATTGGTAAAACTGAGATTTGATTATATCGAAGATCAAGCGTTTGAAGATTTTCACATCCGAGTCCTATTGCCAGCGTTTGGTTAGATACCAATGTTTGAAGGCCGGTATATGAGAGATTCAGGTGAATAAGTAATGGGAAATAAAATTTCATTAACTCAGAAAAATCCACAGAACTCATAGATAAATCTAAAGAGCGTAATTTCCGTGGTAGATTTGAGACTGACGCAGCTGAAAACGAACACTCTGCAGACAGATCTTTACATCTGCAGAATTCTGGACATTCTTGCATATTACATATATATTCGTCGTCTTGGTATGGACAGTTAACTTCACCATTGCAAAGACTAGAATTATGAATGCACAAGCCTGGTTCAGAGACGGTTGTTCTGCATCGAAAGTCAGCTGGGCATTTTGTGCCATCAGCATTCCATCCATAGGAATTAATATCATTACTCATTCCGTAACAATGTGCTGTCTGTTCATCAGAGTAGTCAAGGCAGTCAAATTTTCCATCATTCAATTCTTGTAATGGTATGTATTGTCCACTTTTACACATCCATTCATCATCTGAACAAATGACAGGAACTACAAAAATATGCAAGAATTATGTAAGGTACGTGTAGTCACAACAGAGCTCCTTATTAGGCTAAAAATGTTTACCGGTACATATGCCGACAATTTTAAAAAGGGTTAACAAATGATGTTCTTTCTAATTCGGTATGCATTTGTGTCAATATGAATGCCGTCTATCGAGATACTTTCTGGTACATGATATGTTATGCATAAGCTTAAATAGTGACAAAAATGGAAAATATTCGACGTTAGGTCTTGCGATGAAATAGTTGGTTTTACTTGAATTGCCTTAGTATTGAAAAAAAAATATAGAGATTTCAGTTGTGAAAAACTCTACTTTGATATGATGGTGTAAAAATACTGAAGTCTTCCAGTTCTTTACATTCTTGAAGAAAAATTCAAACCAATCTTAATGCACCAGACACGTGTTTTGGTTAGTAAACTCCTCATCAGTGATGCTTCCGGCCAAAGTGATTTTCAGTTAAATTCATATCAGTAGCGCCTTGTGAAACGAATGCCCGTCGGCACCTATAATGAATATAGTTCATTACTCATTTAATAGCAATACCTCCTCAAAAAATTATCGGAAATAACTTGACAAAATTTCTCCCTATAATGCGTTAATTTACATTATCTTTCGGATTTTACGAATTTCAAAGGAGAAAATGACAGGAAACTGTCATTTCAATTTTTTTTCAAAACGTTAGAGCAACATGTTTGATAATAGACGGACAGTACCTAACATTTATGTTAAACGTCTTCAAATTAGATAGCATTATTTAAAAACAGATAAATTTACAGCATGGACCAGAGGGTACTTAACCCTCATCAGTGATTCTGAATCTAAACAATATTATATGACCGAAGAGTGTGAAAATTATTATGTCCAAAAATTTACCGAAAACGTGGCAGGATGGGTGGGATATGATGCTACAGGACCAACGTTTAAAAAATTTTTTTTAATAACAGCAATTTTCCAATGCGTTAAAGAGACAGACGATCAACCGAAGTTGATCGAACTTGGCTACATGTGCCCTCGGGGATTCCTGGTCCACCAGCAGCGACACTCACCAAGTAAAGCTTGATCTGCTTCTAATCATACATGTACCTATTATGATTTGGCTCCATCAACGGAGAACGTACCAAACCGGAATAACGGAATAACTACGGTTTGCAAAAAATTATGCCTCATCCCTCCATGATAGGCCGTGCATTAAACATGTGACTTACCACATTGTGGTAATGACGGACACTCGTCCCAGCGTGTGTCAGGATCTGTTGTGTAACACCAGATATATGTATGATCACCAAGGTTACGACAGTAGTTTTCCGAGCCGTTCAATTTGAACTTGTGTGTATGTGGAATCTGTGTATCCCAACGTTGACATGGTATTCCACATTTTGTCTTGTTTATGACTCCCCTGTAGTTCATTCCATATCTATCATCAGGTGCCAAACATTCCATTGCTGCGTAAAAATCATATAACTTTTTTAATGTAACTCGTTTGTCTGTATGTTTTTTAGTTTGGTGTTTCTACGTTGTAGTCCGTGTTCCTTTCTATATAGACATAACATCAGACAGTGCATGAATTTTATATATTGTTTTCATTTTCGTGCTTAAACACCGACGGCGGGTGCGGCTAGCCAACAGGGGATGCTCACTCCTTCCGAGCACCTGACCCCACCTCTAGCTTGCTAGGGGTCCATCGATGCTTATTTCTGTGCTCTATTGTTAGTGATGTTGAGATTGTTGTCAGTTCCCAAATGCTCGGATCCGGACCGGGGGGGGGGGGGGGGGTTCAAGCCAGGTTAAGATGTGGTTGTTTAAGATGAAATTATACATTTACATATCAGCACGTCTTGCAAATTTCGGCCATCCTATCTAGAAGTAAGCTTGCAAACCCTCACTTCAGATCAAAGAGAAAAATCCGTAACAGTTGAATACAGACAAATAAATGGGACCAATGCACAGACATATTCGACTTAGGATTCATTAAAAGTGAAGCAAGCAATGAGGTTATCCATAGTATCTACGCAAATCCTCCCATTAAGAATGGGATTCAGATCTCAATGACATTTATCTACATATTATATATAATCTCACCATACTGTACAAAGATATTTGCCTGTATCTATTTTACAAATGGGATGATTAAACAATTTGTCACTGAAATACAAAAATCGCATCCAATCTTTGAACATTGTTAAACGTTAATGTGAAATACAAATGCGCTAAAACGGCATTTGAATTAAGGTAAATTCCAAATCCATACAAATTCATGAAGGAAGCAATCAAAGATAAGGAGGGTATCCCAAACGTTAAATAAGTGCAACGTTAACACATGAGAAATAAAATTTAACAACAGAATGAGACACCAGCACAGCATCATAGAAACACTAAGGACAACATATTTTCCCCAAAAAGTGGTAAAGAATCAAAATTATGGAAAAAATTCACACTTTCATATTGGAAGTTCGCTTCTTTTCGTGTGGCGGTTTTTGTTTGTTTCCTTTGGTACCTGTTTTATCGTGATTTTGTATGCCTTCGGTTTATGATTTTCTGAATTATCAATTTTGTACTGTGATTTGAGTGCATGAAGAGTGCATGAAGTTTATATATTGTTTTCGTTTTCGTGCTTAACCATCGACGGCGGGTGCGGCTATGCCTTCGGTTTATGATTTTCTGAATCCTCGATTTTGTACTGTGTATTACTGTGTATTGGGATATGCGCATTGTCCATATTTGTCATTAATAAGCAATCTCAAGACTCCAGTGAAAGTACGAAATGTATTATAGGCGAATAGCTTACCACAGTGGTTAATACCACAATATTCCCAGGATCCAGTCGACATGTCTGTGAAACACCAAGGACCGGATCGCCCATCCGGGTTCCTACACACATTTGCAAGATTCTTCACCAGCTCAAAATTATGAAAAAATCCATACACCGTTTTCCATTCTATACATGCTTGACCTGATGCAGTAAGGCTACGAGTTTCGTAGTAATTGATGCCGACTTTATCATTTGGCAAAAGACAGTCTGTTTCTGTAGATACAAAATGAACACATAATTAGATTTTATACCTTTACAAAGTGAATAATGTTCAGTTTAAACATATACTACATGTATTTTTAAATCAGCACTCACATACGTTTCGAACGGACAAACAATTTTGGGATTCGGAAAAAAAGTTTTAAGCATATTCAAATTCTTTTTCTCATAAATAATCCCATGAATAAAGTTTTATCAAGTAACTAGTGACAAGAAATGTCACTAAACATCTGTAAAATTTCAGAAAAGTCCGGTGCAAATTCGTTAAAAGCAATGTCCAATGTCCATGAAAGTATATCTTCAAAACGCATATATTCTTCGTTTGAATTTGATAAATAAATCAATATCGTTGCAAGGTTAGATGAAAAAAAAAACCAGTTTGGTACATATATCTGCCTGAATTATTATGTACTAAATCGTATAATTGAATATTGTAACAGTACAATTTAATATGATAACAGTATAATTGAATATAATAATAATACAAGTGAATATGTTAATCCTTTAAGTGAATATGATATCATCTATAGACTGCAGGTTAAGACTCAAGATTTTTCCATAGTTGCTAAGGAACAAAATGTATAAAGTAATACTGGATACCTACTGCAGTTTGTTTCATCTGATTGGTCCTCACAGTCAGGGAAGAAGTCACAGAATCGGCCCATATCAATACATAATCCATCATTGCACTGGTATTCCATGTTGGAGCAAGTCCTACCTAGAAACAAATTGTTTCAGTCAATTATTTATGATGCCTCATACTATATGACTATGCTTTTGTAGTAATTATGGGCACCTGGTCTCACTCCCATATCATGAGTTCGCTTCTATTCATGTGGTGGAGGTTTTTGTTTGTTTGCTTTGGTTCCTGTTTTATCCTGATTTTGCATGCCTTCGGTTTCTGATTTTCAGAATTATCGATTTTGTGCTGTTTACTGAATCCTGACTTCAACTTCACTTACGGATACATAGACGATGTGTTATCCATCAAAAATCCAAATTTCGCGGATTACCTGAGCAGTATCTATCCTTCGGAGCTTGGAGTCAAAGAAACTACAGAGACAAATAATTCAGCATCCTATTTGGACATAATGTTGTCCTACGACACTGCTGGTCACATGAACACCTCACTCTATGACAAACGTGACGACTTCAATTTTAGCATTACAAACTTTCCTTTTCTGAGTAGCAACATTCCTTCATCGCCTGCTTATGGCGTGCTCATATCTCAGTTGATACGCTATGCCAGAGCAAGTTCCAAATATACGGATTTTGTTCTGAGAGCTAGGCGTCTTTTAGATAAGCTTCTCAGTCAGGGATATGTTTGTGACCGACTAACATCGTCACTGAGGAAGTTCTACGGTCGATATGGGGAACTCGTCATACACTATGATTTCCCACTCTCCAGAATGGTGGATGATATTCTGTCGTAGACCATTTGAACCATCCAACCAAAGATTGAACTCTATGTCTTCCGAAAAGGAAGTAACCGGATGTGACAGTTCTACCGAATTGAAGCGGCTGGTGTTGCATGCAAGCAGGAGATGTGTACTCTTCCTGGGCACCTGGTCTCACCCCTATATCGGGAGTTCGCTTCTTTTCATGTAGTGGAGGTTTTTGTTTGTTTGCTTGGGTTCCTGTTTTATCCTGATTTTGTATGCCTTCGGTTTCTGATTTTCTGAATTATCGATTTTGTGTTGTATACAGGGATATGGTCATTATCCATATTTGTCATTTAACCTTAGCCCTATTCATGTTTCAAACCCTTACCATTGATTTATCTCAATCACCGACACTCAATACACAACTTTGTACTTAGTTGGCTTTTTCTGCATTGATAGTAGCTCATATTTTCAGGAGTCTGCTATTGATTTACTCACTTACTCTTACCATTACCCATATATTCAATTCATTTTAATTCTACCCTAACCGAAGTCCTAATCATTACCCATATTTCCGCCACAGTCCAAACCGTATCACACATGTTACTCCTAGCGCTTCAACCACTGTGTCCAATCCACTACGGGTACGGATGTTTGGCCTCATTTTCCGGTTTCACTTCGAAGCAGAGATTTTAAATATTCAGGACCAAAAACCTTAATTTATGTTGATTTCCCAAAACCATAGGCTGGTTTTTTTTGTATGTATGGTACCAGGTGGAATGTAAGTTTGTTTTACAATAACATGTCAGATCAGATCTATTCAAGTATTGAAGTTAATAGCTATTCTCTGTAAGCATTTGCACTTTTATGAAAGACGCATGGCACGGCATGTCTCAGATTTTGATAAAATTTGTACATAAGGTTGGGTCTGACCCAAAAGTAAAAAATTATTAAAAATTTTCTTAATGTCACATCCGGTTGCCATGGAAACGGACTTTGAATATTGAAAAAATGCATTTTTGGGCGTTTTTGAAGTCACATACATAATTTATGCAGCATAATCTAAAACAAACACTAATGAATTATCAGTACCCTATCATTGCTCTTTCAAGTTAAGTAATAATAATGTTGGGTTTATGGTCTTATCTATATGTTTCCATAGCAACAACACAGGTACCGTATCAAAATAGTATTTTTGGCATTTTTTCAAAATTCAACGATAAATTGCTTACATTTTTGAGTTTTTTATGCAAATAAGACATAATCATTTACATTGGGACACAGTTTCTGTTCGTTGCTATGGCAACATGACCTCAAATCGCAAAAATGAAAGAAATTTTTGGACAATATTTAGAGTCCTTTTTTTTACTAGATCATTGAATTTTAATTCAAAGTGATGAAAATTAATTAATGTATTCAAGTAGATCTTTCATTACATGAAAGATATTTATTTAAAAAATGTTCAGGAAATAGCCCGTTGCTATGGGAACGATTGTGTAAAATTGCACACAGACCCACTTTGAGTCCTTGGATACGGGCATCAAAAGTTAAGTAATCTGAAATTTTTAAAATCTAAAATAAAGTTTAGACTTTGCTTTATCTTATATGTAAAAAAGGTTGTGTAAGCCTGTTTCGTTTTTTGAGGAAAAGACTTCGAAAAACAACAAAAAATGCTTATTTTGTAATGTATGGCCAAATTACTATAGCAACCATTAATTATTTGAAACTTTTTTTATCATATTTTGATAGAGGCTTACTTGATCTTTATTGTTATTAAATTTGAACTTCCTGGGATTAATAATTACTGTTTTATGAAAATAATAAAAAATGGTTGCCATGGTAGCATCTGTTCCCCATAGCTTTTTCACGAAATTTGAAAGAGCTTTTTGTGTTGGATATTTCCCAACAATTTTTATCTGTTCATCATGATGCAAAATTTTTTAAAATGACTCTGAAGTTGCAAAACAAGTAATATTCAAGACCATAGTTACCGTTGCCAAGGTAACTTATGTACATAGTAACAAGTGGGTTTATCTTGAATTTGCTCATTTTATATAATAAATCCTATTTCCTTATTATATACCCATCAAGAGAGAAGAAAAATTGGAAAATACAAACAGCATTTTGAAATCAATATATCAAAATTAGCTTATCATGTTGTCATGGTTACCAGTCTTATTACAATATCAGACACTACTAGTGAGCTTATTTAAAAGTTTATGTCCTTATCTTTAGGATGTATAAAAAATCTTCCATTGATGTCACATACAGACCAAATTATAGAGCTTCAAATAAGCTCAATTTTGCCAATTTTTCAACTTTAAATGCCGTTGCCATGGTAACCAGATGACCTAGAATTAATTTTTTTGTCAAATTTTCCATTTTTCATTGGTCCCTACTTATGAGTGAAATTTCATGAAAATCGGATACCATGCGTGCCGAAATTGTTTAAATGCTTACAGAGAATTGCTATTAAATAGAGAACTTTGCCGCAGTCAACGCCCTAAGTCACATTGAACGTCCAATTATTCAGAAAAGGGCAAGGGGCGATAAGGGCCAAAATCAGCCCAATTTCAAAACTGGGACAAACATTGAACATTGAAAATACAGGCTTTACAGAGTATAAATCAATTTAAGGAGGTATTGAACACTTTGACGCCAAATTAAATTTTTCTCAAAATTTCTGAAATTATTCATTTCTTGTCTGTTCTTCATCATACAAACTTACATTTGATTCTATCCACAGGAAAAATTTCTATGAGACTTTGAAATATGCATTTTTCAACGTACCCGTGAATTTCTTGATGACGTCATGATATTAAAAGTGTCATTCCGGTTCTCTTAATGCTACTGGAAATTTATTTTGATTTAACTTCCATAATATTCATAAATGTATTGCTCTTACATATGGAAAAGATAAGCTGAATTGTGTTATAAACAAAGGCAGGATACTTCAATAAAAGATGACACCGTCGCTGAAAAAGTTGCAATTTCTAGCCAATTGACTGTAGTTGATAGGTGATTATTAGGAATCCTGTGGATCAATCCTTGTCAAAAACTAACAAAATTTTCAACGATGTCCAGATATGATTTAATTATTAAATGAGAAAAATTAAATTTGGGATTAAAATTTTACAAAGCTTTATATTTTCCAATTTTTTCTTCCAAATTCGTCCATTTTCAACGAAGTGACATCCGCTTCCTTGTTATATAAATTTGTCAACGACTACACTAAGATAAAAATTGAATTTTTTATTTCATACATGTAAAGTTTCAATGCGATACGTTTTGTATTAATGTTTTAATTGCATTTTGAATGGGATAGTTTGTGACGCCATTTTCCCCCGATAACGTTGAAATGACGTCGTAGTTAGCTCATGGATAAAACTCCTAAAGTCCACAATTTTGAAAATCGCTATAATTCCTTCAAATTACGTCGGAAATTATTCAAACTTCATCAGGATACTCAAATTTGTATATCAATCAGGGTATCAAATGTTTTAAGGAAGTAGGGACTGCACTTTTCCTAGGAAGTGAGAAAGCAAATAATACTGCCGCCATCTTGGTGTTGAATCCCTCCTTAAATTTTGAGAATCGGACATCTCGTTGTGATTCTACACCAATTTGAAGACAGTATGATCAGCTATATTTTACACTCATTTTGACGTCATATGACGTTACGATAACACATTGTAATGTAACGTTGCTGATATATTCTAATTCTATTTAGGCTATTAATTGTGTTGATAAATTATCATTATCACGACATAATACTGTATGTAGTATATGTACATGGTAGGTTTCACTATAATATAATGAGGGGTACTTGGACATCCCTTTCTTGACATAGGGAAATCTTAAGTGACATATTAATGTTATAATGATATTTTTCACCAAGGCCTCAAAAAGTATGTGTGTTTCCGATGTTTTACAAAAACTGACAGAGTGACAGGGTATCGGCAAATCCCATGTCAAAAATATCCGTTTTACCTCAATTTCTGACAGGGGATTCGCCGATCCCCTGTCAATTTTTGTAAAACACACGCATGGTGATCCCTAATTAGAGAGATATGAGTGGGCTCCGTTCCCCTGTTTGTGGTGGTCAACATCAGTGGCGGATCTAGGATTTCAGAAACGGGAGGGGACAAGAAAATTGTTCACAGAAAAACTGACAAGCAAAAAAAAAAAAAAAAAAAAAAAGATCGAAGACGATAACGTGAATCATCTAATTAACGAGGCCGAGTATAATTCGAGTTATCGCGCTTTGCGCACTTCTTGCGCATCGACCCCATTTCAGTTAGTTGTTAACGCGGTAGTTTCAAATAAGCTCTCATATGAATAGAAAACATGAACAAAACCAACATAATCGTATTCTGTGTAATCTAAATCAGAAAAATGACATTCCAAAAGTTAAATAGCGTACAGGTATCATTATTTCGTAAATACGACATAGCAGACGATTTCCGGTAAATGCTATTTTTAGATGCTTGATCGCCTATTTTAAGCCCAGTTTCCAAACCCCGCTTCAGGAAACCGATATTCGCTGGTAGAAAACTAGGCATAAGTTAGAAGGTAACTTGAAGTTTCTACGTGGATAAAAAGGGGTTTCGCTGACGTTCCACTCACATATAGAAACTTCAAATTACCTTTTAACCTCCATCGATTGCAGTAGCCTTGATAGCGTAGTGGTTAGCGCGCCCGGCAAGTGTACTCTTTGTTAAAAGTATGGGTTCGAGCCGCATTCGTGCCACACATTTTTCTGTTCAGCTTTTTTATGATGCTTCTTCACAAATTAGACGAGCAATAAATGTTGCCATCTATTGAATAATACAAGCTTGCCTGACTTTAATAAATAATGTCCAGCGTCTTTATTTTCTTTTTTTTTTTATTGTTAATGATGCACAAGTTTTATACTCCACCGACCCTCCTTAACCAGTAATCCGCTACATATTGTCTTGGTCGGGACTATGAGAAAATAAAACAAACAGGACTGCCTATGTTGCTTGACCTAGTTATGCAGAACATGGTCAAAAATCAGAATCCTTTAATCTTGACTGTCGATATATATGAGTCTATCTAACCATACACTTTGTAATGTATACTAAGAAAAAACAAAAACAAAATGAAACAAGAAATGCATAATGTAAACAAATCCGATACTCGTCATGGTCATTCATGAATTACTTGACCTTTAGGAAAATTCAGCGTTGTCGTGTCCATTTTCGAGAAGTATATGTTTGTGCTTTTCTACTGGTCATGAAAATGTTATTTCTTGCTTCAGATTGCAGTATTGAATTGATCAGATGAAACTCGGAATAACATCGTATTGACCGTCAACTTCTACAAATCTAATATGTTCGATTTCTTGAAATTGACCAATAACTGTGGGAAGAGAAAGACAAACCTCTGGGATCCCCCTACGTCAAATTGCATATAGCTCTAAGTCTTAGCATAGATACGTGTAACCACCACGTCTCGTGCTCGCTGATCTTTGAAAAGTAACAAACTTTGAACAACAATGCATCACATAAAAGATAAAAGAATAAAATGAGAGAAAAACATAAATAAATAAATAAATAAATAAATAAATAAATAAATAAATAAATAAAAAAATAAATGAATAAATAAATAGATAAATAAATAAATAATGTCCACTGATGAAGGCCTAACATGGACGAAACGTACAGCAAAAAGAAACCAAGTGTTTTTATTTAAATACATAAATAAATAAACAAGAGATTCGTGCATCCATAGGAAAAATCAAACAAAAACGTACGCGACTTTAAGAAATGAATAATTTACGGGGGAAAAAACGACGTAACATTACTTGAAAAAGGATACTCCCCTCCATATGAGCTCAGCGGAGTCAACAATCCTCAATGATATACACATGGATGTGACATCGCGCTCCAGCCCCCCCCCCCCCCCCCCCCCCCCGGTCCTTCTCATAATCAGCGGAAACTAATATTAAAAAAAAAAAAAATAAAGAAATAGATAAATAAATAATATCTAAATTAATAAACATTTGTTGTTTTTTTATCGATGTTTTTTTTTTCCAGTCCATACCGTGAATCATACAATCAATATGTATAAGAATTTTCCTTCCCCTTATTAAAATACATTCATTTTATTCGCAGAACATTCTATAATAACATAGTCTACACTCTACTCCGAAAACTTATAACTTACATTTTGTAACAATCAGTGTTAGGCCATTCATATTTCAATTTTCTTATTATGGATCCGCCGAATTAGTGATTGGCCAATAATCACGATAATCAGTTTATATAATAACCATATATAATTCAGTTCTTGTATTTATTTCTGTGTGCCAATGTCACATATATTAGAAAATTTTCATAAAACATTAAGTCTTATATTCAATATTTACAAAAGGTGTGAACAGATACAAAAAAACATAGTAAACATGTTGAAGTAAAATAAAAAAAAAGATAGCGAGAAACAGTGGGCAACCGGAGATCAGAGCCGGGTCTTACGTCCGTATCGTATATTTACGTATATAGAATATAGAAAGGCTCAGGGACAGGAAGCTGATGATTTTTTTTTTTTCGTTTTTACTGGTTCTTTTTTTTTCAAAATGCATCCCTTGTCGGATTGGACTCTCCTTTTTTTCGGCGAAAAAAAATCTAGATCCTCCCTTCACTGAGTCCTTCGTGCACAAGATAACTTACCAGTATTTCTAAATGGGAGCGACAGTTACAGGATCATAGTCCAAATTATAAAAGTTATAAAAACAATTTTGTTTGAGTGTTGTTGAACATGTCTGTTTCATATAAATTTCTACTCCGAACCAAGTTAATCTTCATGAATCTCGGATGCGAAACCGTCCTACTCGGTTATGACGTATCGGATTCAGGCGCGGGTCTATCATTTTACCTCAGAGGGGGCACACACTATACTTATTAAACTTAGCCTTCTCGTATGACATTTTTATGAATAAAAAAAAAATCAAGTAGGAAAAGGTGCCATTTTGCCTCTATGACACTGCCCTCCTTTTCACGGCAAATTTTGCCTTAATTAATTACATGTAATTACTTATATTCCAGATGCTTTGAGGTAGGCGATGAGCTGAACTTCTAAACATCTTTCTATTGTACCGAAACGTCCTTGTACCGAAACGTCCAGCATTCAAAAGTTTCGATTTTTTTACAAAAACTGAGACGATTCCTTTGTTGTACATATGTCATAGAGGGCAAAATTCATTTATTGCAAAATATTTCTTTATCTAACGAAACTCGAAGAAAGAAAGGTTTTTTTCTTAAGACAGATATATTCTAAAATCATTTGATTAGATTTGGTGTGCAATGTGCATATAAATTGCATTTTATATACATCGAAAGTGACCACACGAACATCCAGTAACTTTGGCGATAATTCCATTTCAATCGGATCCATTGGGGGGGGGGGGGGGGGGGTTAAGCCCTTGGATCTTCGGGACTTTTTTACTTTAAGCCCCGTTTACACTGTCAAAGTTTTCTTGTACAAGAAAACTTGGTCAAAGTTTTTGACGCAACCTTTGATAGTTTAAACGATCCAAGAAAACTTTGATCTCGTGACCTTGACCTAGATATTTGACCTACTTTTCAAACAATCTAAGATTCGCTATATCTTTTAATTGGTAAGTGATAGGGCTTTGATATTTCATATTTGTATACCGTATGAAAAGACCGTTCTAAACATTCCATAATTTTTGACCTAGTGACCTTGCCCTTGATATTTGACCTAGTTTCAATAAAAAAAAATCCGCTTCGCAACCGACACAAGCATTCCTTGGATTGCTATTTTCTTGTACAAGTCGCCAAAGAATTTTGATAGTGTAAACAGACGACTTTGTCCAAGAAAACTTTGACCAAGATTTTTGACGGACTTTGACCAAGAAAACTTTCATAGTGTAAATGCAGCTTTACACGAACTGTTTCTATTTTTATGTCTGGTGAATAATATAGGGCTTGCATATTTCACATGTACATACGTACATTCCTTGCGACCTTTCTATTGTCGTATTGATATCAAAATTTTGACCTTGTATTGAATATTGAAGAAGGGGATGGCAAATATGGAAACTTTACGAAGCACAAGAATTCAAAATTGTGTAATAAAGAAGTATTCCATATCCAATATCGAAGAGAAATTTCCTTACATGAATTTATTGCCCTTTATATTTTCAATTCGATTAAGAATGTCTCGTCAGTGAGGCTAGAGGTCGAAGTTTAAATGGGAATTCAAAAATATATATATATATTTATTTTGTTTGAATTTCATGATTATTTATAAATTATCCACACTTAGTATGATATAAAGATCTAAATTATTTCTAACAACGTAAATGACACAAAAGATAAGTTATGAACACAGATCTCGTATTAAACAGCAAATACTTCAGGTTGTCAGATACGACTTTTGAGACAATCCCCATATTTTTATGCCGAAATACATTTATCTGAATTTGAATAGTATTATTGCACAATGTAAGAAATATACTGTGGATTATCTAATATCAGAAAACTTTCAAGTACCAAAAACTGGTCTTGGAATGTGACGTTTTCGTATAATTCAGATAAAAAGTCAAAATTTATACTTTGAGACGGTCCCTTATTAAATGTAAAATAGAGAAAACCCCTTCAACATTGGGTCATAATGTCAAACATTATTATTACAATCACATGTATCATATAGGCTCAAGAAAAAGGCACTGTATGAGGTATAATGAGGACAAGATCATCCCATAATGCAAATATTATACCTGTTACGGTTACTTTGAAACGGTCCCTGAAAAAAACTAATCGGTGACTTGATATTTTTATTTGATAAATCTGAAGAGTATTATTGGACATATTGCTGATATAAATTTAATAAAAATCGCCAGGGCACAAATATGAAAAAAATGATAAAAACCTTGAATTCTTCTAGAAATCCAATATACCCCCATAGGGAAACGACCGAAAACTTTGAGATGATCCCCTGAAAATCCCAGACGGTAAATTTTCATACTTTTTTCATAAAACAATCCTCAAAGCATAATTTATTGATGACTTAAATTTTATCAAAATCGCCAGGGCAGAAAGTATTTTTTTTCAAATTGTACTCGGCCTCCTTAAGAACGGGGGGTGGGTGCGGGGGTCATTCCAACTGCATGTACAAGATTTAGAGTTTCTTGATGCATTTACTTTAGTTTGTAGGTAGACTGGCGAGCGTAACGAGCCGGAAAATTTTAAGTTATGAAGTTTTTTTTTAATTCAGTCATCCATACATGTATATACAATTTTATTTTATATTGGCCAGCGGAGCGAGCCGTAACATTTTTGGAATAGATGGTTACATTTTGTCATAAGAATAAAATCTCTCTCTCTCTCTCTCTCTCTCTCTCTCTCTCTCTCTCTCTCTCATTTTTCATGCTTTATTTTTGTTTATCAAAATGGGGATAGTTGGGAAGATTGGGGCATTGCAACCCCACTATCCACCTGTCTAACCTGGTTAGATCGGCCCATGAAAATAAAACATTTGGTAATTATTCAAGTGTTAATTTGATTTTGAATTGTGTATATGTTTATGACATATAAATCCGTTCAAACACGATCATAGAAAGTTGACGACAAAATGAAGAAAGCTAATGAAAAACTAAGTGCGGCGAGCAAAGGGAGGCGAAAATTTCCCCAAAAGTAAAGAGATTAAGCATAAAAAGAGTATTCTGAATCAATACTTTGGGTGAAAAAGGGGGGGGGGGGAGGGGCCGCCCCCCCCCCCTGCCCCCCCTCCCCCCATTACAATCCGCCACTGAACATTTTCTTTTCTTTTAAAAATCTTTTCTTGTATTTTAAAAAATTCCCTGGGTAGCTACCGCTCGCTAGGTTAAAGAATTACCTCGCATGTCTCAATTTCAACACAACCTTTTTGATGCAGCCCTTACCAAAAAAAAAAAAAAAAAAAAAAAAAAAAATAAATAAAATATTGAAATAGATAAATAATTCAAATATATGCATTACATAGGATTGATCGTTAGCTATGTACAGTACCGCTCAGTAAGACTTTCTTGATTTTATATCCCTTTGTTCAATGAACAATTTTCTTTAAAACTTGTCCTCGGCCCCCTTTCTCTGAGAAACTACATCCGCCGCCGCATGATTATATAATTACATAGTCATGATGATGTTTTTACATAGAAAAGGGATCGATTTTGAAATTCAAAAATATACTAATAAAGTTTATTAATTTAAACATCATAGCGCCACCTACAATACCTTCCAGTTTAGCACTCAATAATTTCTACTATTTTACAATCGAAAATGAGACACGATTGATATATTTCCTTGAATTGGCAAAAATAAATACATCTCGTGGACGGTAAATCATACGCGTTGGTGTCTATTTTACATGGCCTTCATTTTTGTTTTTAAACGGAGGGTTGTATTTCATATCTTCACTTAATATAACAGTTTGCAGTTTGTTTGGTTGATTTTTGTGTATGCTGGGGGGGGGGGGGGGGGGGGGAGTTCATGTTGTTTGTTTAGTTTTTCTCCTTTTTTTTTTTTTGGTTTTTTGTACGTTTGTTCAGGGTTTTTTTTTAATACTATCTATTCGTTGATTCTGGCTAAAAGTTTGACATATTTTATAAATTCCGACTGTACCATCTTAGATACTATGTTATTTAGATTCAATATGCATATGAAATGATCACTTTGACTTTAATTTTTTTCGCAAAATACATGCAAAATCAAAACCGCGAACATATATGACGTCATATATTCAGTATGACGTCATTGTGTCGTCCTGAATATCCGTTACGTTAGGAGGATAATAAACATTTGAACGTTATTTTTGTCTGTAATATTTGATTTCGTGCATGTGGGAATAAATCAATATCATCAATAACAACAGAACAAAATATATTGAATTGAATCGATTTTACTCAAATAATTATTGTATAATAGAAGTGTAAAGGCGTTTTTCTGTTTCCAAAACGACCTGCTCGCATGGCAACAGTCATTGATTTCCTTCCGTTTTCTATGTGGCCACATGAAAACAACAGATTCATACTTTCACAGCATTTACAAAATACTTATTCGGATATACAGAAAAAATATGAACTTGTTGTTTTGATGTGGCCACGTCTAATTTTGCCACCACATGTGAAAATCTATTGATTTTTTGTTCATTTCCGGTTTCATAGGTGATTTCAAAGGGGTATAACTCTAACGAAAAAATGAAATTAAACATTTTTCATGTTGAATCTATTAAAGACAAGCTTCCTTTTATCAATTTTGGTATCAATTTCATTATTTTTAAATCTTCGGAATTAGCAACGATTTTGGGCCTAGAAACCCCCTTACCGCCCCTTGCCCTTTGGCATTGATCTCAGTCGAATGGCATACATTGATATTAGAATAAGATTTTTTATTTTTAAAAATAATAGCAAAGTCATTATATTAGCAAATCATTTGTAAAATACTCGATTATTGGCAGAAAAAGATGGACACGTGGTTTTTTGACTGTACGTGTTTATAAAATATGCACTGTACGGTTTATATTTAGTCGTTTTACTTCATTGGCCCCGGTACATTCCTATTTTCGTGGGTACTATTTACATATTGATGCCCGTTTGTGTGGGTACTATTCTCTCATAGTGTTGCTTTTGGAAGGAATAGTGCCCGAGGCACAATTGACCCTTCCGAACGCGGGGAAAATTTGAGAAATTCCATGACGTCACAATGCAATTTCGATGTTTGACCGAGGTTCGAAGCTTGTTTGTCCGAGGTAAAAGCATTGTGACGTCACGAAATTCTGCATTTATTCCCGCAATCGGAAGGGTCAATTACCCTCCAAAGGCAACGCTGCGAAAGAAAAGTACCCACACAAACAAGCATTATTCTAAAAGGTTTATTAAATGCATCACATTGCCTCAATAGCATATCTCTATAAATCTTTAGATTATTTAAAAAGAAGTTGCGACACCTACAGTGCTCTCCAAGCGACGTAGATCTGGAAAGCAAACCGCGATAGTGTCCGGTCCAAGGATTTATCATGTGATGCACTAAATGCACTAAGTTCTCATCGTGTTGCGTCTGCAAAGAATGGCACCCAGTCATCATTTTGAGAGCATAGTACATGTAAAAACAGACATTTAATCTGTTGATGGGTTTAGTTATCACATTCTTTGTAAGAACCGCTCCAACCAAATAAGTCACAAACCCTCTCCTCTCCACAAACCCTCTCCTTCAATAAAAACTTGTTAGCGAGAATCATGATATTGAAATATGACTCCCTACTCACCAGAAAGTAAATATAAATTTCATTTAAATCTTGTATGAAGTAATATTTAAAATTTAGAATTGCATCAGAAATGTTAAAATTTGTGCAAACAGAACATGACATCACCATATTTTGAAAATCTCTTCCTCTCCCCTTCTTTTTTGGCTTGTTAGAAATTTTGGGATGTTGTGCCCCTCCACTTTTACAGGCAGAGCTACGCCTTTGTATAATTTTATATGAATAAATGAATGAACTTCTATACGAAATTCTCAAAACGCCTTAGAAGCCCTCAATGTTCTCGACTTGACCACCATCACTACCAGTCCTTCCATCTTCCACAATGATTTTTGAAACACAGGAGCTCGACGCAAAGGATCTGCAACGGCATCCTCCTTTTCTTAAGTTGTGTATATATTTGAAGGTTGTTGGCGCCGAGCTCCTGTGGTTTTAACTCCATTTCCCACTTCTCTTCTACAATCACAGCAAAGACTGTAAAATCAATAGTCCCTCGTCGATCCAATCATATAAACTTTTAAATTTGAAGGTAGCGTTATTAACATACAAGTGGACAGTACAATTCAACAGATGCCCTCATCATTGACCTTGACAAACACCTTCTTCCCTAAAAAAAAGAGAACTTCCTCTTGATTGGTAAGTGATAGGACTTTCATATTTCGTACGTTTTCAACAGATACCTATATTTTAACCAACAAACACAAGCTCGCTACAGTCGGCAAAGCACGGACTGCATCTCGTACGCCCTCTATTTATATATTCATTTACATATTCATCTATGTGTTGCTTGGGCTCCTGCGTTATGTTGTCTTGTTTGTATTGTCACATTACAGTTAGGAGATTATTTTATACCACTATTGTGTATTCTTTGAGACCTCTGAATAACCGAAAAAGTGGGAGTGCTGCGCGCACGTTATCCGGATACATGTAACAACATCTTTTTGCTAATTGCGCGGTAAATGACCGTCATACATACATCTATTACATTTGAGTTTTGTAGATATCACAATGATCCTATTTGACAGAAAGGCTGCCCATGGACTTAGAAATTCACAGAAATTTCTGTATTCTTTAACAGCAGGGGAGATACAATTCAAGTTTGAGTTTCATTGTTTTTTATCCATTAACAAATTTCCACCCTTGGACTAAGTAAATTTCATTTCTTTTTTAAATCCAATCCTTTCAACATCTTCCATCTTCTTTTCAACATTTGTTCTACTAAATGGTATCCAGTTTTAAGATTTGCTGCTGTTATTAGTTTTGTCTCGTTTATAGGAAAACACAAAGTTCACATTATTTCCAGGTTTCTCCCGTGATCAGCCTCTTTATAGTATAAAGTCCTGGAGTAGCTCCTTTGTCCCAAAGGCACCATATTTGTACGTATTCTGCCCGATATACAAATTTGGAAGTGTGATACATGACCGTCTGTAACCTGTCTTTCTCGATAAGTTGAATTTGAACTACATTTGTTTCATTTTATTGTTACTCTGCACTGAAAAAATGAGATTGAATATCGAAGATAAATACATGTAGTGACCTGTTGAAAGTAACATTCCCCTCGAGTTCTAGAAGAAAATATTTAAGGATCTAATTGCAAATTCGCTGTAGTAGGTAAATGAACATCTTCGCGAGCCAATGGTATAGATCCGCCGTGCTCCTCAAGTTTGAGGAGCACGGCGGATCTATATACCAGTGGCTCGCGAAGATGGTAAATGAACTGAGACCTATGAAGTAAAACGACTAAATATAAACCAAACCGTACAGTACATATTATATAAACCGTACAGTACATATTTTTCAAACACGTACTGTCAAAACACCAATATATCCATTTTTGCTGCTAATATTGGAGTATTTTACAAACGATTTGCTAATGCAATGACTTTGCTGTTATTTCTAAATATAAAAATCTTATTTTGATATCAATGTTTGCAATTTGACTGAGATTAATGCAAATTTGTTGGAAAAATAGCACGTTCAGTGTGACTTTGGATACATTCTGCGTCAAAATTATGTGTTTAGCTTTAATAATTCAATGGATCTGATCTGACATGTTGTTGTAAAACAAACTTACATCTCTCCTGGTACCATCCATACAAAAAATTCCAAGCTATGTTGTTGGGAAACCAACATAAAATGAGATTTTAAGACCTGAGTACTTCAAATCTCTGCTTCAAAGTGAAACCGGTAAATGAAGCGAAACATCCGTACCCGTCGTGGATTGTACACAGTGATGAAAGGACCACTAAATATGTCTAAACGCATTTTTGTTGATAACATTGAATAGGCAACTGCAAATATTAGATACATTGTTCCCTTATTGTTATAGCATTGTACTTACACAATGCATGTGTAAGCACTGTTTTAGCAATGATCGATATCAATATGACACTCACTACAAAACGTCCAGATTGAGATAATTTACAGCTTCATTTAATTACTGGTAGATGCTTGCTTAGCATGTACTTACAGAATATCCCATGCTGTAAAGGCCCTTGAACTCCCTCTTCCCATTCTCCAGCCCCTTGCCCCTCCTTGTCCTCCCCCTTCTTCATGTATACATGTATGAATAATATTAAAATAATTCGATTCGAAGAAATGACTTTAGATTCAGAAATCATACGATGGAAAAAGGCGCATGATTCAGTATCGTGATACTATCGTATCGCAACCCTGTATTGGGATACCGTATCGCATCGCTGGGCAATACTCAAGCCTGGTAGATTGCATGCTACATCATGCATTTTGTTTTTATTATGCTCCCCCAAAAATCTGTCCGAACAAAGGTCACTTAAGGTCAATCATCAAAGTTCAAAGTCATTTCCAGGCTAGCAATACCTTCTTTTGCAATAACAATTTTAAGAAAGAAAAGTGATTTGTCCAAATGGTCGGAGCTTCGATATACTGAAAATAAAATGCACAAACTTTAGCATATTTTACGGGTTTTAAGTCGGGCTGAGTATTGCGGGTCAAATTTGTATTGCGATATATTGCGATATTTTGAAAAATTTCGCGATTTATTGCAATATTTTATAACATAGAGATTCCTTATGATTTTCATTTTCCAACCTCAATTTTGCTTTCAAATTTTATAAATAAAAATCTGAAAATATTTTAATGGACATGACATACAGACTTTGACAGTCCTTCTATAACAATCGAAGTCAATCATCCGGTTGAAAGATTTACTTTTCTCCTTGACTTATGAGCAGTGTGTGACGTACACATTTTTTATAAAGGTCGAACAAATTCCTTGGTATCTGTAGCATTAGGCTGTGCAGCAAAGTACTGAAGTTTCTTTTTTAATTAGTCGTGTTAAAAAGTGGCTTGTCGGAAAATTGTAGATTATATCAACGCTGTTATCGGACAAAATAAAATAAGAGGTGGAATGCGCATGATGTGATTCACGACGTTCTTAGAGGCCATACATATATCTTAAATGCATATCATAACGACACGAAGATAAGAATTATATCCAACTTTGGCAATTTGAATTACCCTATATTGTTGTATTTTGAGTAGGAATTCATGTTCTCTCATAATTTTCAAAGAAACATCTTAAAAACATGAAGATAAAAAAATATCGTAAAAAACCGGTTTTCGAAAACGAATACCGTGGTACGTATTGCGAAGCCTCGTATCGCAATACATGTATACCGATATCACAATAAAACCGCTCAGTCCTAGTTTTAAGATTTTTTATTGCATTGATGAGAAAATGTATGCCAAAGGGGGGAGGGGGTGTTACACATAACCTAGGTGAATGTATACACAACGAATATATATAAACTGCTTGTGAGAATGTCAACAAATGTATTTTACAATTGTTTATTAGGAAAGCCTTTTCCTGACGGGCAATGTCATTTTCAGACTAAATGTCAAACGTCAAATAAACATCTATGACGTACCTATCAGTTATTCACTCTTAATGTCGAGAAGGCAAGGCAAAATCATTAGAATTCCCATAGGAACGGTTGCGAATGAATAACATTCCGAAGTGAGACCAGGTGCCCGGGGAGAGTCAACGTCTCCTGATTGCATGCAACACCTGTCGCAACAGCTCCATGGAAACTTCTAAGTCCGGTGATTGTCTCGGTGTACATATTGATGTACATATCAGGTAAGTATTTCTTGTTTGATGATGATGACAGCCATTCAATCACAATCCAGAATGATCACTCTGGAAAGAGGGATCTGATATGCTTTCCTTAATGATGATTTCAGTCGTTGTGCAATATAACCCTGAACAAGTAGCTTACTTTCAAGCCGTCTGGCTCTAGCAATGAAATCTGCATATTTGGAACATGCCTTGGTGTACCGTATCTGCTGAGAAACAAAACTCAATAAGCAGGATGAGACGGAATGTTGCTACTCATCCCTCCTTTGTTAGTTAGTTAGTTATGTGGAAGCTGAAATCATCACGCTTGTCATACAGTGAGGTGTTCAAATTGCCGTTTGTGTCGAAAGATAGAAGTATATCCAAGTGCGAAGCGGATCTGTCGCTCTCGGCTGTTTCCTTGATTTTTAGTTCCTGAGGATAGACTTTATGTAGGTGATCCATTCATGGACAACACGTCATCTATGGATCGGAGGTCTTCAAGGTCATATTAGGATTAAAGGTCAAGGTCATTTATGATCATTTCTGATAGGTAAACTGCACTCAGAAAATCAAAGTTTTGGTATCAAAATTATTGTGTTCGGGGAGTATCCATCAGTTTTACTGATTTTGTCTTTAGCTTCTATATATAAACGTCAAAGAAGTGACTATAAGTTATTCAGTCCCAAAGTTTTTGTATTATCTTTATGGGATCTAATTGAAATTCATGCGCAAAATTGTGGATTCCTCCAGCTTCAGTTAAATACACATCGGCTCACAAAGGTCACGTTTTTCAAGGCTTTCTTTTATCATATTGGCCGATAGGGATACTAGTATATTTGGATGGCAGTTTCACACTCGCAGATTCCTCACATTTGGAATGCTTAGTCATATTTTACAGAAATACAGATACTTGCAAATTCATAATTTACTTAATTTTCTCAACTTTATTTGTCATTTTATAGCTCAGTTTGCCCACCACAATACTTTCAAATGCGTTGAAGAGACAGACGACCAACCGATGTTGATCGAACTTGGCTACATGTGCCCTCGGGGACTCTTGGTCAACCAGCAGTGACACTCACCAAGTAGTTCAAATGTTAAACGTCTTTCAATTCAATAGCATCATTTAAAACCTGATAAATTTACAGCATGGACCAGACATGCACGTTTGGGTTACTAAACCCTCGTCAGTGATCCTCAGTCTAAACAATGAAATATGGCCAAAAAGTATGAAACTTATTATGATTGTCCAAAAAAAGTACGATGTCATTCATATCGATACCTAAATTGTTTTATTCAAAGGGGCTTAACAAATGTCTATAGATCAGAGTCCGCTAAATGGAGTGTTTTGATTGGTGAAATACCTGTAGGATGAGGGGGGCCTGTTATTTTTAAGGTGACAAAATATGTGATTGACAATTAATTATATTTTCTTTTTTGTCTCCAGCTGAGTTCTCTGCTCACCGCAGCTTGATTTTTGCTCTTAATTGTAACGGAAGCAGACATATCAAATGAGATTGAAAATGTCATTTATTATACTTAACAAATGACGAAAATATGTACATCATCAAAAAATGGGGAAAAAACAGTTCAAACCAACCATAGTACATCAAAATTTCATGCCAAAACAGATGCATGTCTTCTTTTCTGATTTTCCCCCAAAATTAAAAATCCAAACATATAATGACTAGATATCATTAATAAAACAAAAATTATAACAAACTACCAAAGAGCAAAACGATGGCGAACAAATAAGGCCACAAGATATGGACCGTAGAGAGATATCAGCGCCATCCAAGGTGAGCAGATTCAGATTTTGAGAATTCATCAGATTAAGCACTAACAAAAACAATAAGAATGTGACCAATCAAATTCTGTTAACATTATAATATTAACAAAAACAATAAGAATATGACCAATCAAATTCTGTTAACATTATAATATTAACAAAAACAATAAGAATATGACCAATCAAATTCTGTTAACATTATAATATTAACAAAAACAATAAGAATATGACCAATCAAATTCTGTTAACATTATAATATTAACAAAAACAATAAGAATATGACCAATCAAATTCTGTTAACATTATTATATTAACAAAAACAATAAGAATATGACCAATCAAATTCTGTTAACATTATAATATTAAAAAAACAATAAGAATATGACCAATCAAATTCTGTTAACATTATAATATTAACAAAAACAATAAGAATATGACCAATCAAAGTCTGTTAACATTATAATATTAACAAAAACAATATGAATATGACCAATCAAAGTCTGTTAACATTATAATATTAACAAAAACAATAAGAATATGACCAATCAAATTCTGTTAACATTATAATATTAACAAAAACAATAAGAATATGACCAATCAAATTCTGTTAACATTATAATATTAACAAAAACAATAAGAATATGACCAATCAAATTCTGTTAAAATTATAATATTAACAAAAACAATAAGGATATGACCAATCAAAGTCTGTTAACATTATAATATTAACAAAAACAATAAGAATATGACCAATCAAAGTCTGTTAACATTATAATATTAACAAAAACAATAAGAATATGACCAATCAAAGTCTGTTAACATTATAATATTAACAAAAACAATAAGAATATGACCAATCAAAGTCTGTTAACATTATAATATTAACAAAAACAATAAGAATATGACCAATCAAAGTCTGTTAACATTATAATATTAACAAAAACAATAAGAATATGACCAATCAAAGTCTGTTAACATTATAATATTAACAAAAACAATAAGAATATGACCAATCAAAGTCTGTTAACATTATAATATTAACAAAAACAATAAGAATCTGACCAATCAAAGTCTGTTAACATTATAATATTAACAAAAACAATAAGAATCTGACCAATCAAAGTTTGTTAACATTATAATATTAACAAAAACAATAAGAATATGACCAATCAAAGTCTGTTAACATTATAATATTAACAAAAACAATAAGAATATGACCAATCAAAGTCTGTTAACATTATAATATTAACAAAAACAATAAGAATATGACTAATCAAAGTCTGTTAACATTATAATATTAACAAAAACAATAAGAATATGACCAATCAAAGTCTGTTAACATTATAATATTAACAAAAACAATAAGAATATGACCAATCAAAGTCTGTTAACATTATAATATTAACAAAAACAATAAGAATATGACCAATCAAAGTCTGTTAACATTATAATATTAACAAAAACAATAAGAATATGACCAATCAAAGTCTGTTAACATTATAATATTAACAAAAACAATAAGAATATGACCAATCAAAGTCTGTTAACATTATAATATTGAATGGTAATCATAAAATAGCAAAAAGTCTGCCAAAGATTAGCAGTGTTTGACCAGTAAGACAAACATCTCATAAAGACGTAAAGTATCAAAGTTTTGTAGAAACATACATTACAGTAAACAATGTTTGTTGAAATAATTGGAGCATAAGAAGGACACAAACCATAACATAGTCATATTATACATGATGAGTCAGTAAGGCTACAAATACTAGTGAACATTAATGTTTTGCAAGAAACATATACAGCAGTCATTGGTTAATGAAAGTAAATGTACATACAACAGCAGTTAACCACTGACCTGTAAGCAGTGTCATATAAAATACACGAAAAACATCAATATTATATGCTTCATACATGTATATGGTGAGTCAGCAAGGCCCAATGACGAAGGAGTAATAGTACACATTGCTTATACAGAATGAATAATATCAGAATAACCATTGATGCTGACATAATAAAATAATGAAAATGAATGAAAATAACAGCAGTTAACCACTGACCTGTAAGCAGTGTTCATATTAGTACAATTAAAAATAACAGCAGTTAATCACTGACCTGCAAGCAATGTTCATATTAAAATACAATGAAAATCAATGTTAAGCAGTGTCCATATCAAAGTGTGAAGAACTTTTTAGGAAATTACAGCAGTTAACCACTGACCTGCATGCAGTGTTCATCTCAAAGCAATTGAATTCAATGAAAATAACAGCAGTTAAGCAGTGTCCATACTAATGAAAATAACAGCAGTTAACCACTGACCTGTAAGCAGTGTCCATATCAAAGTACAATGAAAATTAAATGAAAATTACAGCAGTCAACCACTGACCTGTAAGATGATGATCATCAATTTAGTGGCTGACTAACACATTAAATGACGGAATGACGGAATTCGCACATAACGCCGGAAGGCATTTGAATTCCACCTACCCAACTGTTTAATTAAGTTTTCTGAATAGCCCAAACTTGTAGCATAAGTTGCAGCACCAATTCTGAAACTGTGACCTTTGTATTGATCAGGATTGAGACCTGAGAATCTTGCTGCTGTTGATAGTTGTGATGTAACATAAGAATATGAAACAGGGGATCCCCCTTGAAATTGGAAAAGTGGTCCTGAAGAGTGTTTAAAGTGTGTTAAATACTTGTGCAATGAATTTACAGGCATAACGTTACATCCTTGCTACTATCAAGGGTCAGAAGAAAGGGCTCATTTTGCTTTTGATTTTTGTAATGTTTAAGAACAGAAACTGGTAAATGATTTTGAAATTGAAAAGTAACATGCTGTCTTTGAACCACATAATCAGGTGAAGATCCTGATTGACAACAACCTCACCAAGTCTAAGAAATGCATGAAAGCAAAGCCGAAAAAGTGCTGTTAACATAATTTGATTACATTGTACAGATACCGTATGGTTCAATGCCAAAACAAGCTTTGATAACACATCTTTTGTGATAGGAAGTCTACAGTCCGATACCCGAGATAATTTGTGACAGCCTTTAAGAAGTTTTTTCACGACAGATGCTTGAGTTGGGTCAGGCATATTAACAATTTTATGAACATATCCTAATGCTGAAACATGCGAGGATATTGTACTAGCACTCAGTATCGAGTGAAATGAATGTCCAATGAAATTACATACATCAGAAACAGATAATGGCAAAGCAAGGTCTTGCTGTTTAAATGACTGGAAAAGGTGCCAGGACCTTCGATATGCTATGCGTGAAGCGGGCGCAAGAGAAGTTGCTAGTATGTATACTGATGTAGAATTCAAATTCGCAATAAATGCTCCGGCACATCGATGGGCTGTTCGTCCAAGTATAGAGCTTCTTGTCGGGCTGCCTGAAAATTAAAACGAGAGAGACAATCTGCAACTGTATTTTGCTTGCCAGGAATATGCTTTGCTTTAAACAAAATATTGCTGGAAAGGCAAACAAGCACTAGTCTGCGAATTAAGGTCATTAAGGTTTTATCTTTGCTAGATTGCTTGTTTACAACATGTACTACGGAAATGTTATCGGTAAAGAATAAAATTTTCCTGTTTTGCAAGCTTGCACTCCAAACCAAGTGTGCGCAAACCAAGCTGATTCTAAAACGGCAGCGTAGCCAATTGCTCCTAATGCATCAGTGTACAAGTGCAAGCAATCAGACGAATCCCATTTTGATGGTAGAAAGACAGATTTACCATTAAAATCTTTCAAGAAGAGCAACCATGTGTTTATGTCAGCTCTCGAGTCATTTGTAAGGCGAATCCAATGAAAAGGGTTTTTCACTCCTACAATCAAGTCAATCAATCTTCTAAGAAAAGCTCTACCAGGGACTACCACAGAGCAAGCGAAATTGAGCAAACCTATCAAAGATTGCAAATCACGAAGGCGAACCTTCTTCTTTTGAGCAAAATCTTGCAAACGTTGAGTTGTCTTCACAACTTTTTCCAATGGCAGTCTGCACTCCATGGCTTCAGAGTCGACTTCTATACCATAGATAATTATCTTTGTAAGTAGGAAGGATTGTTTTAGCCATGTTGATAGGAACATTGATTTTGCTACAAAGATACAGAAAATAGGTCAAGTCCTGCTTACATTTTGGCGAGTTAGGATGAGAGATAAACAAGAAATCATCAAGGATATGGGATAGACCAGAAGCTTTGTACTTTGAATACATGACCCATTGTAGAGCATTGCTGAGACATTCAAAGATTTGACAGGAACTACTAGCACCCATAGGAAGACAGCGCTCATAGAAGAAGAAATCATTCCAAACAAAACCTAAAAGATGATAGTCCTCTGGATGAACTGGCATAATCCTAAAAGCATCCTGTATGTCAGACTTAGCCATTAAGGCCCCAGGACCGAACTTTTGTACAAGAGCAACAATGTGGTCGATTGAATCATATTCAACTTCGGATGCTTCTGTTGGAATTAAAGAGTTAACAGAATTACCATGTGGGTAAGAGAGGTCATGTATAATTCGAAATTTACCGGGATCCGATTTTGGCACAACTCCCAAAGGTGAGGTTTTAAAGTTTGGAAAAGGAGGTGAAGTGAAAGGGCCAGCAATTCGTTTGGTATCTAGACCTTTTTTTAATGTATTCATGAACCACTTCTGGATGCTCAACAGTAGAATTTTGATGATGAGGCTTATGAGTGTCTGGTGAACCAACACGACCTAGTTTAAATCCCTGACTAATTCCTTCTACTAAAAACTCTGTTTTCATGTTATCATAACCCTTTAGTTCATTTCTCAGGTTTGTTGGATTTATGGGTGTTGGTAGATTGTTTCTGTGTATTGTCTCCCTTACATTGTACCTTGTCTTTGCTTGAAACATCTTGTTTTGGATGTCGTCCGGAACATTCCTGACATATATGGGCATACTTACAGGGGTACGATGTGCACTGAACTCCTCTGTTGTAGGCAAAGCACACTTTGCCTGGACTTTGCCGAAAGGGCTGCTTGTAGGACTGACCATAATTTTTCGTAGGTTTAAGACCCATTGCCGCTGCTTTCAGCCTCAGTTCATGTACTGGTTGTTGCCAGGCCAGTGTGTTTGACTCACGGAGACGACGAAAAGATTCGTCATAGCCCCTCCATGCAGGATCAACATGCATTCTACTCATTTCCCGAACAGAAAAACAGTACTTTAGCAAATGACATGCATCTTGAGGGTACTTTTCAAGATATATACTATAAAAAACCAAGAAAGCATCTGTCCACTGATTTATGTTAAGTGGGGCTTTGTTTTTGGCGGATTGCTCAACATCTATCTTACCTGCTTTAATTGTTGTTGAGAGAGGTTCCTCTTTTTGATCTTGTAAAAGTGTACGCAAATCAACAAATAAATTTGACCATATTTTATTCTTAACCTTTGTTGACGTTGTAGCCCCTAAGGGGAAAGAATCTGTTAAACTTATAGGCGGCATATCATCCTGAGGCCTTACTGACTCACCTGTTGAAAAAACAGCATCTAAAATTGAATTAACATTGGTCTCACCTCATATCGGGAGTTCGCTTCTTTTCATATGGTGGAGGTTTTTGTTTTTGTTTGCTTTGGTTCCTGTTTTATCCTGATTTTGTATGCCTTCGGTTTCTGATTTTCTAAATTATCGATTTTGTACTGTAGACAGGGATATGGTCATTATCCATATTTGTCATTGCATGATTGATCATTAGCTGTGGATAAATTTTGAACAACATTCTGGTGTGATTCAGTGGTTGACGAGGTCCGTCCTAAAGTGTTTAATGAAGGTTGTAAGCCTGCAGTTGTAGAGGAGCCCACAGTTGAACTGGGAACTGATCCTTGCAAAGTGGACACTGTCGTAGCTGGTGGCATACATTGTACGGGCGGATTTACAACTGACGATTGCAAATGTTCTGTTGACGATTGGTTTACGGAAGCAGAAGCATTCTGCATCGATTGTTGGTGCACAATATGCCTAGCGAACTCGGCATAGTCAATATGTAATTCATGGTGTGACTGTCTTTGCTCAGCACCTGTCACAGTCTGTTCCCCAGAGGTCGTGGCATTATTTGCCTGCACAGGCTGTGTGGCCTCAATCCCTGGATTGAGCCTCCTCCTCTTGGAAGGGTTGCGTGGCATGTTTCCTAAGGGTAAAAATTAAAACGTGAGAGTGTTTCACAGTAAAATTGTATTAAGTTAATGCAAAAGTGCATAAACAATACTGCAATACTGGACTGCTAATAATCTAGAAGATCAGTGAAATCAATGGTTCATATTCATACTTGAAATTGATGTGTAAACATTATATCATATAAAACTCTAGAAATTGTACAACTGTACATTATAACTGATTGTTAAAATTTGCAACATTATACTGAATTTATTTTAATTTTTAATATAATATACATGAACAATTATACATAAGATTTCCTTGATATTCAGTGTAATTTGAACATTGAAAGCTAGCTGTAACATTATACTGAATGTTACTTTAACTTTTGTCCCGGTAGCATTATACTGAATACTACTGATATATTTATAGCATTATACTGAATGCTACTGATAAAATCATTACATTATACTGAATACTACTGATATATTTATAACATTATACTGAATGCTACTGATAAAATCATTACATTATACTGAATGCTACTGATATATATAATTATAACATTATACTGAATGCTACTGATAAAATCATTACATTATACTGAATGCTACTGATATATATAATTACAACATTATACTGAATGCTACTGATATATATAATTATAACATTATACTGAATGCTACTGATATATATAATTATAACATTATACTGAATGCTACTGATATATATATAATCATTACATTATACTGAATGCTACTGATATATATAATTATAACATTATACTGAATGCTACTGATATATATAATTATAACATTTTACTGAATGCTACTGATAAAATCATTACATTATACTGAATGCTACTGATAAAATCATTACATTATACTGAATGCTACTGATATATATAATTATAACATTATACTGAATGCTACTGATATATATAATTATAACATTATACTGAATGCTACTGATATATATAATTATAACATTATACTGAATGCTACTGATATATATAATTATAACATTATACTGAATGCTACTGATATATATAATTATAACATTATACTGAATGCTACTGATATATATAATTATAACATCATACTGAATGCTATTTAGTAACCTGTAATATTATACTAAATATATATTTAGAATTCTGTAACCTTATACTGAAGGCGAATTTAAATTATTTGTGCATGTTGTACGAATGTAACATTTTACTGAATGATACTAGTACTTAAGATTTTATAACATTATACTGAATGTTACTTAAAAGAAAAACACAACATGATACTGAATTCTGATAAGATTCTTCAACCTCAACTAAAGGCTAAATAAACATATAAAAATTTTGTACCTTTTAGTCAAATGTTATTAAAAATTATGTAGTATTAAACTGAAGGTTCACTTAAGATTCCATAACCTTAAACTGAAGGCTATGTCAAGTAAGTAGGTAACATTTAGCTAGTAACATTATACTCAATGTTACTTTAAAAAATACCTATAACTATCAACATTATACTGAATGTCGCAAAAATACTATATTGAAAGTTTAGACATCCGAAACACAAGATCAATCATTAGCCCAAATTCTATTTTAGAAATCTGAAACAATATATACATTACATATGCTGTTTAAGATCGTTAAACATTTCATTGACTTCTATATACATGTTTTATATACATATAGTATACGTGGATAACACTAACATTTTGAATGTATAAACTACAACTGCTCAATTTCAATTAACCTTATCTCGAATCAATTTGATTTGTAACACTAAACTGAATGTTACTCAAGAGAATGGAATTTGATAATGACAAAGAAGATTTGTCATGAAACTGGTGCAAGACTCCATGCAGATTTGATAATTGATTTGTTATAAGTGGCAATGCTAATTATAGCAAAACCACTATGACAATCTGTTTTAAAAGTACAAATTGACTGACTAGTAAGTAATGATCAGTTAACTTTACTATAAGTAGGTACTAGGTATATGTAAAATGACAGCAAGTTTGAGATATTTCGACTTAAACATTTCATTAATAAACATGAAAACAAAACTAAAACTGGCAAAATTATGTCAATTACTGTTAAAATGAACCTTGAGAATACAGAAAGAAAACAGTCGAAACTTGCCATAGAAATTATACATGGATGAAAACATCCTTATTGTAAGAAAATTAAAATATGTCTAGTACCATACTGGCCTTAATTTCTTTGTTGATATTAGGACAGCATTCCTAATGCTTCGCATGAACTTCCTCATCGGCTGGTTGTTTCATACTTTATTTAGCTGAGCGGAGTGTGGAGTGGAGGGTGGAGTGGAGTGACACATTTCCAGTCAGATGACCCCCATTATCAGGATAGTGAGGTGAATGTTTCTTAGAATCGGGACAATGGCAGATTTATCTGTCAGACCAATTTATCACACTCTCTAATTAAGGACCTTTGATCTCTATGTTCAACACATTATGGGAATAGTAATTCCCACGAGCAGATTATTCTTTGAATTATAATCTTACATCTTTTGAAACAGTATTTGTTTTTGTCAACGTCTTAGAATAATTCAACATTATAAATATATATATATATATAATTATACAGTGTTTTTAATGACCCGCCATTTGTTTAACTTGAACAGAAAGCGCGGTCGATTTCAGCAGTTATTGATAGGTATCGGGCAGTTGAAGTATATCACAATTATTTCTAAATACCGGCTGAGAAAAATAAAATCCCAAAACAAGAAAAGCCTATTAGTCTGATATATACATTGTAGATGATTTGACAAACCTCCTCGAACGTGTAGTTGTCAATCTATGATCTGAGAAACACTTTACATTACAACTTTATATTTCTTTCCACGACTACATGTATTATATATATATAAAAAAGGAGCAAATAATCACTGTATAATTATATATATGATGTTAAATTTCATCATGTAAGAGGTTGATAAAAAAAAACTGTTTCAATAGATGTAAGTCTATGATTCAAAGAATAATATGCCTGTGTGAATTACTATTCCCATAATGTGTTGAACATAGAGATCAAAGGTCCTTAATTAGAGGGTGTGATAAATTGGTCTGACAGATAAATCTGACGTTGTCCCGATTCTTAGAATCATTCACCTCACTATCCTGATTATGGGGGTCAACTGACTGGAAATGTGTCACTCCACTCCACCCTCCGCTCAGCCAAATAAAGTATGCCCTATAACAATCGCAGATTTTCGGAAATTTCCGTTCCTTGAATCGGGGAAAAAAAAAACGCAGTAAAGCTCGGAAATGTGCGATTGGTAAATGCATTTTCTAACTAGAATTTTACGACATTTACAGTCAGCTAACCGACGGCAAGCTTTTTGTAAAAGCTAAATACTTGTGTAACTGTTTGTCAAACTTCTGAAGACTATCCAACCTGCTTTGTCAATACCTCCAGCAATTAATTTACACCAAACAAATTTAGTGAAGTTTTATTACACTCTTATATGCACGAAATACAGTACGATTTCTATAATATTTTCATGAAATTTTGAGACAAAATCGCCTAGGAGCGTCAGTGCCTGTAAGCTTTAAAATTTAGATCAAGATTCTGTGGAAATTGATAAATATGACATGCGAAATGAACGTTTTCAAAGGAATTTTCGGCGATGGCCGTTTATCAATGTTGAAGGTTCTTAAATTATCGCTGTTTTATATTGTGCAGCTCGTTTGATGGGCCGATTTTTATAAATGGCCTTATGGGAAACTTGCTGAACCTTTAACCAAAAGCTAAAGAAATAATGTGTCTCTTGAGACTGTGAAACAACTTTGAAAAGTAAAGATGAAAGAGAGATATACACGATTTATTCCAACACGGTGTCAAGAGCACACTCGCGTGTACAAAACTTAACACTGAACAGAATTATTTCCGAGAAATAACATTTTTTAATCATTTATGAAAAGATTTTTTTTGCCGATTTTTCATCGTTTCCGATTGGTTCAGACGCTGGTATACATAATATTTTAAAGTACGTTGAATTCTGTAGTCTCTCTCCCTCACTCTTGTCTCTTTTTATTTAAAAATGCATTTGAATTTGCATCTTGTATCTTGCCTCAATTCAAATTATCCTCTTATTTCTAAGAGGTAACGATAATAGTTGTATAACATATTAGGTACGTGTAAGTAATTTTTCCACATGCACGTTAACGAACATCTATTCTTCTTGCATGTACCAGAAACAAAGCGTCTGCTGCTTTTTCATATTTTGCTCTTTTTTTTTGGTTGGGGGAAGGGGGGGGGGGGGTGGGTGTGAGGGAAGGGGGTACTGTTTTTGGTTGTTGTTGTTGCTTCTCTGTCTAACGATGTTGATTTTGAGTGAGATGGTCGAGAATCGAGTATTCATAAAAAGTGACGATATCAAATTGCTATTTACCTGGGACCTTTAAGTGGCGGATCTAGGATTTCAGAAAGGGGGGGGGCCCCAAGGTTTCAGCTCGAAGAAAATTGTTCACGGAAAAACTGACAAGCGAAAAAAAAAAAAAAAGGTCGCGACGAAAAACGTGACCCTCAAGAATGCTGATCTATTTATGAAGTGGGGAGGGGGGGAGGGGGGTGATTAATTTACTTTAGTTTATAGGTACATGTAGTCTGGCGAGCGTAGCGAGCCAGAAAATTTTTTAAGATATGAAGTTTTCATTTGTATTCAAATGAAGTCATCCATACATGTATATACAACTTTATTCTATATTGGCGAGCGGAGCGAGCCGTAAAATTTTTGGAATAGATGGTTACATTTTGCTATAAGAATACAATCTCTCTCTCATTTTCTATGCTCCATTTTTGTTTGACCAATTGGGGAAGGTTGGGAAAATTAGGGCATTACAACCCTACTATCCACTGTGACCTGTCTAACCTGGTTAGATCGGCCCATGAAAATGAAGCATTTGGTAATTATTCAAGTGTTCATTTGATTTTGAATTTTGTATATGTTTATGACATATGAATCCGTTCAAACACGATGACAAAGAAAGTTGAAGACAAAGTGAAGACGAAAAAATAGACAACTAATGAAAAATTTAGTGCGGCGAGCGAAGCGAGCCGAACATTTCCCCAAAAGTAAAGAAAATAAGCATAAAAAGAGTACTCTGAATCAATAAATTTGGGTGAAAAGGGGGGGGGGGGGGCGGGCCCCCTGGGCCCCCTCTTAATCCGCCACTGCCTTTTACACTCGGCGTTGAAAAACAAATCTTCGCCTCCTTTGCTCTGAAGAAGATAAAATGAAAAATTTCATGTAAATATCTAGATACAAAAGCAACCTGACAAATTCTAAACTTTTATTGTTTTTGTTTTTTTCATAATGAACGATGCATAATCGAATCAAGGATGACAAAGGCCCATATCTAAGCTTGCACATTATACAAGAAAACGAGGTTTCATATTTTGTTCAAAACAAGATATCGAAAAAAAAATTTGAACCATCATTTTGTTAAAACATCTTACTAGAATCACACAAAGGCGGGAGTCTACGTCTAACCATAGACACATACAGACACAAACTCTTGGAATCTGAAATCTGCAGTTGAATTCAGCACAGATGTACACACTCTGTAATGTGTACAATGTAACTTGCGGGCATTATACGTCAAGGTTCAAGGTCATTTTATACGTATCAAAGAACAATTTTGAGAAATATTATTGAAATCTTAAAGAGAGAAAGAAGTTATAAGTTAGACAAGATTTTACTTATTAAGAACACTTTGACCTTGAACGTTGACCTCGGTTCAAGGTCATGAGTCATGACATACCCTCTTGTCTTAGTCTCTTTTACAATGATTCCGTAAATATAAATTAAATTAAAAGAGATTTATGTCATAAGTGGCAAATGCGCAGAAAAGGCATATCTCTACTTTAAAGACTTGGAATGTTATTAGGCGTGAATCATAGAAACAAGTGAAACCTTTCAAACCTTTCTGGGATACTCGGAAATGGTCTTTTGAATTAAAACTGAAACACAAAACTTGCATTAGGTCTGTAAAATCCGAAACCGAGATCACATATATGGCATAATATATCTCATAAGCAGCTTTTCGGCCCGAGTCAACAAAGCTGGCTGTAGAAATTGAGTCCAAGAAGTCATTAAAACAGAATTATCGAAATACAAAGCTATATATATTTGTAACTTGATCCATGAATCATTTTTGAGCTGATGAAAGTATAATCTTTTGTGAAATTGCTCACGTTTATTCGTCTTATCCCGGATTTGTTAAGAAACTCATGTAAATGAAATATAATTCAGACCTGATTGGATACTATAAAAAAGACATTATGATTATCTTTAATAAATATGATAAACAATGAAGACCATTGGTGTCATATAACATTATCTTGTACACGTGTCTCAGTGGCGGATCCAGCGCCCCCTTCACGGGGGGGGGGGTGTAAGGGGCGAATTTTGTCGATTTTTACTGAAAATGGGCCAAAATATACCTGTTTTTGGCAAATTTGGGTCAGCGCCGGGGGGCGTACGCCCCCTCTGCACCCCTGAATCCGCCACTGTCTCTGGTGCATTACAAATTGGTTTGAAATTTTCTTCAAGAAGGTATAGAGTTGGAACACTTCCGTATTATTATACATGTACTTATATTCAGTCCTCTTGTTCATCAGCTTGAACCATTCTATATTTGATGAAAGTACAATCTTTCAACATATTCAATAATTACCCTTATTCACATTCTAAATTTGGTATATTGCTCTACAGACGTAAAAGTCAACAAAGGAAACTCCGAGTGAACAAAAGGTTGACGTCGCCCGGCTTAAAAGCGCACTCAGTGGACTCATGGGGCAGATTATGTAGGCCCGAATCAATCTTTCACTAATATTTCTAAATATCCCGAAATGAATTGTGTTCATTTCAATTTACAAAAAAAATGCTTTTCATTGTATAAATGAAACATGATACATATATGAATTCCATGAAGTCAGAAAAAATGTCTTCATCAAAAAAGTAAATACTCGGTCATGACAGGCAAGACTAGCATAGTCTATCGTTTGGAATAAGAAGCACTGATGTTGCTATTTTCTCAAACTTTTAAATAGAATGACGTTTTCAATTCAGTAAGTTACGTTGAAATGTTTGCCTTTGCAAACATATTTGCAGAGATTTACATAAGCTCAAGATTTGCTTTTTTTCAAATCCTACCAATTTTCTTTCTTTTTTTATCAAGTGTTGTATGATCCCTGTCTGTTTTGTTTTTTAATAAAGTGCTGTTTTCAAAATCAAACAAAAAATGTCTTTCTTTGTTTTGAAAACAAAATCAGAGCACTTCTTGGGCCTATCCCATACATCACACGGGGAGTCGCGCCACAGACATATAGCGCAGCGCCGTGACGCCCGTAACAACAAGTAGTTGGAATCCGATAGAAAGCGCTTGTAAAACATTCCCCCCTCACACATGTCCTACATCAGTGGAAATTGTTATGTGATCATTTCCACTTAACCGTGAGAAAAATTCGACTAAAGCCCGCTTTTTACAATATAATCATGTTGAGGGGGGTGCCTGTAGAAAGAGGTCCCCGTCTTCTGGGTTACGGCAAGTTGCTCAAAGCGTTATCCAAATTATCCTTTCATTTCACTGGAATTTGAATTTTTTTTTTTGCTATATCATTTAAAAAAATCAAAAATAAAAAAAATTGATCATGTGACGCTGAGAAAACATACGTATATCGTGAATATATAATATGTAAACTACAATTCAGCGCACGATGCATGTGGTATAAAGAATTGGGTTTCCCAGATCAGATAGTAATGTTGGAAGCACATGTCTTGCGGACGTAGTGTTTTGTCGGTAAGAAAACAGTACAAAAGCGACAAGAGTTACGACGTCTTGGATAACGAGAGGGAGAAGTAAATTGCTTTGGTAGATAAACCTGAAACTTAGCCGAGATAACGAGATCAGAGACCAGTGCAGAAAATACACGGTCGACTTGCGTGAGCATTTGAAAAATAAAGTCCATCATGACTCTTTTTTACTACAAAAGCGATGAAAATGGTATCATGCACGGAAAAATGGGTTCAGCAATTAATTAATTGCACGGATTATTGGGGCTTCGGGAGAAACAAAATTCATGGAAAGAAACTCAATACATCCGCTGATGAGACATTAAATGTGGGGAAAAGGTCGACAGGGAGAGGGATACCAGATTTTTACGATGTGGGAACCCTTTTTGTTGTGGGCATACTTTATTTAGCTGAGCGGAGTGTGGGGTGGAGGATGGAGTGGAGTGACACATTTCCAGTCAGATGACCCCCATAATCAGGATAGTGGGGTGAATGATTCTTAGAATTGGGACAACGGCAGATTAATCTGTCAGACCAATTTATCACAATCTCTAATTAAGGATCTTTGATCCCTATGTTCAACACATTATGGGAATAGTAATTCCCACTGGCAGATTATTCTTTGAATTATAATCTTACATCTTTTGAAACAGTATTTGTTTTTATCAACGTCTTAGATTATAATTTAACATTATATATATAACTATACAGTGTTTTAGTGACCAACCATTTGTTTAACGTGAACAGAAAGCGGTCGATTTCAGCAGTTATTGGTTGAATTGTATCACAATTATTTCTAAATACCGGCTGAGAAAAAAATAGCAAAACAAAAGAAGCCTATAAGTCTGAGATATAGATGAGTTGACAAACTTCCTCAAAGGTGTAGTTGTCAATCTATGATCTGAGAAACACTTTAAATTACAACTTTATATTTCTTTCCACGACTACATGTATTATATACTAGTATATGAAAAAGGAGCAAATAATCACTGTATAATTATAGATATGATGATATATAATGTTGAATTTCATAATATAAGAGGTTGGTAAAAACAAAAACATGTTTCAATACATGCAAGACAGTTAGACTATGATTCAAAGAATAATCTGCCAGTGGGAATTACTATTCCCATAATGTGTTGAACATAGGGATCAAAGATCCTTAATTAGAGATTGTGATAAATTGGTCTGACAGATAAATCTGCCGTTGTCCCGATTCTAAGAATCATTCTTCCCCACTATCCTGATTATGAGGGTCATCTGACTGGAAATGTGTCACTCCACTCCACCCTCCACCCCACACTCCGCTCAGATAAATAAAGTATGCCGGTTGTTTGAGGGGATGCATAGCAGGTGGACACCATCTGGGCCAATGTACATTTGTATGACAAGTTCGACCAGAAACCTCTGTGCGACCAGAACTCCACTCCATCGATGTGTTCTGACATGGCTTGTAAACATTTGCTTATTTCACACACCTTTTCATTAAAATTGTTGCATGATACATACGGTAGGCGCCGTAAAAGTTGACCACTTAACACAGTCTTTACTCCAATACCATCATGGAGGAAATTCGCAATGGCCATCAAATCATTCGCAATTTTGATGGGTACAGAATTCTTTTTAATGTCATTTTCTCCCAACTGTAAAAAACATATATCAGGCACGGCATCAAAACGCAGGATACTGGCGTCGTATGATACATGGCTCAATCGCAGCCCTCCCTGTCCTCGCAATGACACCGAGTAACAGTCTGAGTTCAAATTTAGATTATGAATGCCATTACGTACCGTAAAGTCCCGCAAACGACTTATGAAAGAGTGTCCAATTACTCGAACTGAAGAATCGGCCATTGTTTACTTTGGTCAAGTAGGGATCAAAGTCCACCGCCGCTCAAACAACGAGCACAACAAGGAATGTTTACATCAAATATCGATTATACTCACTAGAGATAATCAGCTAGAAGGCAGCAAACAAATCTCTTATAGGTTGAAGATAATGTTACTACTTCGTAAATAGATAGAAAATCCGATAATATAGATTAAAATCCAGAAAAATATCTTAATAGATTTCCGCGTGCCTTCGCTTTGTTTGTTTATGAAGTTTTAACATTTTAAATTGTTTTTTATGAAGTCAAGCCATTTCAAATATGTCACACAATTAAGTTTAACTATACACTCAGTTTCCTATAACATGCTTTGTTTTTTGTTTGTTTTTTAATTTCTTTTATCCTTTTTATCCCTGAAATCTTATTTAATCATACATGTTTTAATGCCGTTTACGTTCGCAAGAATGGTACTCCAAGCAGTGGAGGAAAATATAAACAGGAAGAAGAAGAAGAAGAAGAAGAAGAAGAAGATGTCACATGACTAAAACAGGCGATCTGATTGGCTAAGAAAATAAGCTTACATAGGGTTCCAAAAAGGGGGGGGGGAATATTTACAGCTATCGTCATATTACATTATGTGCCATAATGGTTGTTTTGGTGTATTGTTTGAATATCATATGTATAAGTGAAAAATAACTGGACTTAAAATTTCGATGCTTGGATATTTTCCTTAGCCTCCGATCCGCTAAAGAGGACATGCGTGAACTTTTGAAAATTCTTTACGTGGTACCATGTGACGCAAAAAGTGCGACAAACAGCCGGTCATGTTATATTTTTTGTATAAAGCTTGAATGAAGGAACAAATCGGTTTATAACATGCATAGACAGCAATGTTGGTATAGACGCTATATAAGGCATTTTGTTAACATTACGGCCTTTGGAAAATGATTTAGTGGACACTTACCAAGTCCACGAGAGAAAATGTTTGACGAGACTTCCAGAAAATTAGAAAAGGAACGTATGTTCTTTTCCGCTTTGTACAATGTAAAATCTAGACTCGAGATTTTTCTAAGATTATGCATATCATTTGAATAATGAGGTTCGTAGCCATGAGTATATATTAGCAATTGGTTATCTGTTAAACAAAATATTTACAGTATGTCTTGAGGAAAAAATATATAAACTATTAAGCTCTATTCATATAATTGATAACCACAATTCAACTCTAACTTCCTTTGGCTTTGACACAAGCAATTTAGATTTAGACTTATCATACTTATATTGTATTTCTAAAATGCATAAAAATCCGTACAAACAACGTTTCATCCCTGGTTCCTCAAAATGTTCAACCAAATCTGTATCGATCTTACTCATCAAAGTTTAAACTGAAATCAAATCTGGACTTCAGAAATACTGTTCGACGGTATATTCCCGAAGCGATATTAACCAGATGTGGATTTTAAAAATTGAAAGAAAGACTCGCCAAAAGCAAAAGTAATGCGTTTACAAGCAAGATCGGCAATCGCAAGTATAAATATATTGTCGTTAATTATGACAAAACCTACTTTGTTAAAGAAAAGTCCGATTCTACAAATAAGCACATTGAAGCATATATTATTCAGATGTCAAACTTCCTGATCGACAACATTTTTGTGGTGTTTGGAGGAAAGCTCTTCCAGCAAATTGTCGGAGTTCCAATGGGAACCAATTGTGCCCCACTCCCTGTCGACATTTTTCTTTACTCGTACGAAACTGAAATTATTCAATCGTTGGTCTCTGAAGGGAACAGATACGTAGCTTCTAACTTTTTATTATTATTATTTTTTTGTGCAGTGATATGTTAAACATTGTACTTATTAATTATGTTAATGTCATCTCATATATATAAACAAGCATTGATGAATCATTAGATATTTGCACAGTTTTTTTTATAGTTTAGTTAGAAATAGAAAGAAAAGGAAAGTAGAGTTGAGAGTAAGGGATAGACAGTAAATAAGAAGAGAAGTATCTTCTAACTTTAACTTCACTTAGAGATACATAAACGATGTGCTGTCCATGAATAATCCAAAATTCGCGGATTAGCTCAGCAGAATCTATCCTTCGGACCTTGAAGTAAAAGAAACCACAGAGATAAATAATTCAGCATCATATCTGAAGATAATGTTGTCCTACGACACTGATGGTCATATGAACACCTCACTCTATGACAAACGTGACGACTTCAATTTCAGCATCACAAACTTTCCTTTTCTGAGTAGCAACATCCCTTCATCGCCTGCTCATGGCGTGTTCATATCTCAGTTGATACGCTATGCCAGAGTAAGTACCAAACATACAGTTTTTATTCTGAGAGCTAGGCGTCTTTCAGATAAGCGTCTCAGTGAGGGATTCGTTTTGGCCGACTAACCTCGCCACTGAGGAAGTTCTACGGTCGATATGGGGAACTCGTCATACATTATGATGTCCCACTTTCCAGAATGGTGGACGATATTCTGTCTTAGACCATTTGAACCATCCAACCACAGAATATACTTGTATCTTTTGATATGTAAGTAACCGGATGTGACAATTCGAACGAATTGAAGTGATGGGTGTTGCATGCAAGCAGGAGATGCTGACTCTTCCTTGGCACCTGGTCGCACTCCCATATTGGGAGTTCGCTTCTTTTCATATGGTGGAGATTTTCTTTGTCCGCTTCGGTTCTTGTTTTATCTTGGTCTTGTATGTCTTTGGTTTATGATTTTCTGAATTATCGATTTTGTACTGTGTATTGGGGTATGGTCATACTGTAAAGGGTAAACAAAAGCAGACGAATATTATATATTATAAATTACAAGATACAATGAGTTTGTAAACTCCCCTATAAGACCCTCTATCTACCACAGGTTTAAACAGAAACTTAGATTAGGCGAATTTTAAATCGAAACTAGACAGGGGGGGGGGGGGGGGGCAGACAGGGGGTACCACTCTCCCCCTCCCGCCTCTTCCTCCCTCCTCCCGCCCTCTACCTCCGCCATCCCATCCCGTTCCTCCCCAAGAAATCAAAAGTCCTCGTGCTTAAAGACAATGCACTTAACTGACATTCTTGTCACATTGCATATATACGAGTAAATAGGAAAAGGCCATAAAACTGGGTCCCTGTAAAGTGCGAAACGAAACAAAAACGAAACGAAACAAAAACGAAACGAAACAAATCGAAACGAAACGAAACAAATCGAAACGAAACGAAACAGATCGAAACGAAACGAAACAAAACGAAACGAAACAGATCGAAACGAAACGAAACAGATCGAAACGAAACGAAACAAAACATAAAACTTAAAGAAATTGAGAAAAAGAGGAAAAATCACCGAAAACGAATATTTCAAGACAAGATCAGCTTGTAATATTGTCTTAATCCAAGAGTTCTACATTTGTAACTAGTGCCGAGAGGGTTTCTTGAAAGAGTCAAAGTTGACAATTAAAAAAGTAAATGTCAAATGCCATTCATGTATTTAGGAGGAATAAAAGGGAGGGGATAGAAAACCACGCTATGACTCCGTAATGAGATCATAAAACGGGGTTGGGGCACATTTCAGGAAAAAAAACTTATCCTTTTTCAAATGAAATGTGCCACCCCCCCCCCCCCCCCAGTTTTTAATTGTTCTCATTTTTCTGATAAGATTTTCAAATAGACATAACGGAACAGTTCCGTTTCCTCTGCGCTAGACTCCTCCCTGCTAAATAATATTTTTCTGTCTATGACGAGGTTATTCATCCCATTCACTCTCCTTTAAAATGCAGTTGTGCTATATACCGTATAATATATATTATGTTTTAATCGTCAACTTTGATTCTTTAAAAAACCCTCCAGCCACAAGAACTAACGGTTGAAGGCAATAATGAGGGGGTGGACAGGGACAAAGGGAGGGGAGAGAAAGGGGGCGAGGGGGAGCGACAGATGATTGGGAGGGTAACAGTAACCAAAAAAATTAGGAAATTACTTTTAATATAAATAATCTTGCTCTGATGCGTTCATGTACATAATCTCAATCTTAAAAATGACCACGAATTTCATCTTTATATACCTTAAAAAAATTTCCCGATCGCTTCGCTCGACGCAATTTTCAATTCATTTTTCAAATACTTCAGGCTCGCTTCGCTCACCTTAGTTTTTCATCTAAACAGGTCTACATGTATTTCTTTTTTTCAAGGTTTGAAAAAGGAAATAACCAAAATAACTTCACTATTGCACCAATTTACAGTTTAAAGTTTAAACATTCGTCTTGACCGCCCAAGACCTTCTCCCCCACGGGGAGGGGGGAGGTGGCAGGAGGAGAGTGGTACCCCTTGACCCTTCAATAAGATATTGTCTTGAAATATTCGTTTTCGGCGATTTTTCCTCTTTTTCTCATTTTCTTTAAGTTTTATGTATTGTTTCGTTTCGTTTCGATCTGTTTCGTTTCGTTTCGATCTGTTTCGTTTCGTTTCGATTTGTTTCGTTTCGTTTCGATTTGTTTCGTTTCGTTTCGGTTTGTTTCGTTTCGTTTCGTTTTTGTTTCGTTTCGCACTTTACAGGTACCCCATAAAACTTCACACGAGCGGACACGGTTTTATTAGTGTACATTATTTAACTGTTGCTTATAGACACGGTCCATTTGAATATCAGGAGGGGGGAGGCTTGTATTTTTGTTGTCGTGGCAAGATTTGTTTTCGCTCCGAACTGGGGCAAAATTATTTTTTTCTTACAAAGTTGGAGCAAGGAATTTTTTCTATCTATAGAATTACATGTATGTAATAAATGTATTAGGCTTAGACAAATTTATATGTGTTCAGAGAAAGCTTTGGCGAGCGAAGCGAGCCGGAATTTTTTAGGATGTTCTGCAGTATTTCGTGCTAATAATTCAGTTTAGAGGAATAGAGTGAATATTATCATTTAAGAACAAGATTTTGCTTCCAATTTCTTAAATTACAGGGATAATATAGGAAAATATGGGTCATTTTGGCCAAAATATAATGAAAATATGGCACATCCAAAAATATAGGGATAATGGGAAATATACATGGCCACTTCGAAGGGTGTCATCCCGATTGTCCCACATTTTCAAAAAAAGGTGTAAAAGTCATGTGGGCAATCGGGATGTGGTGTGCAGGTTAATTAGGTAATTGCGGTTATTATCTCATTCAGAGATCAAAGGGTGAAGGTTAAAGTCTGATTCATGATTTCTTAATTAACGGCATGAATGTTTTGTACTTTCTGGTGTGCTTTTATTTATTTCTTTCTTTGACTCATTTTTTCGGACTTTAGGACCATCCCTCTAAAAATCCTGGATCCGCCCATGAAATCTACTAAGAGATGTGGTTTGTAGACCGATTTTTGTGACCCTATATTTTGGCTTTTTTTTTCTTTTTTGCAAATAACTTGACCATTTTCGGGACACCGTATTTTAAAGCTGTCAATCTATATCAATTTCAGGTAAAACTGAAGGATTTTTGGATATTAAAAATCATGTACATAGATTAAAAAAGGACGGTTCTCGGCGACTTCCCCCTGTGCGCGACATTGTAGATGGCGCCAGGAAAATTCACTTTGGCTTTATTTAAAGTACTACTGACGAGGATTCAATATCCGAAACATGTGTCTAGTACAATAAATTGGTACTATAGAACATATGTTTTAATATTGACAAATTCAAAGGGGCAAAAGGGGTCAAAAGGCGGTATGATTAAGCAACTTAGATGCAAGATTTTTAAAAATATTTCAAAATTGTCCGTAAGAACTATGTGGCTGTTTTTGTAATATAAATTAAACGTGAAAATAAACTTCATGAACTATTTGTTGAAAGCAAATTATTGATGTTTTTATGATCACCGAAAAAGCTGTCTTTGAGTCCATCATTTATCCACCTCTCTATCTGTCCGTCTGAGCTCATACACGTACATCCTTATATAATATATGTATACATCAGAATTTGATTTTTTCAGAAGTTTGTTCATTTGGATAACGCCAGTTTTGGTCAAAGGTCACTTAATGTCGTTCAGAAGTCAAGGTCACTTTATAGCTAGCATTTGCTGCATGAAATATTTCAAATATTCATTAAGGTATCCGTTGTACAATAGAGTCATTTTACATAGCATTTTAATCGTCTCCATTGTACAGTATGGTAAAATTTATGCCTGGTAAGGTACTATAAACTATATATTTTCTGAAAGGTAATGATGCCCTGAGTACAGATGTAATTACAATATATAAGAGTTATAATTATTATCAAGAGGTGATCACATTCAACTTCTTATGTATAGGCTGTTTATATTATCATCATACATCGACAAATTGTTTTTGATTGTGAGCTTTTGGAAATGTCACTAAAATGGACAATTTCTTAAAGATCAAGGTCATTTGTTTACCAATGAAACAATGTAATATAGGATATGAAAATACTAATTCAGCAGACTTCGCAAAATGTTTTGCATGTGATCTGAGCTTTCCCTCAAAGGTATTCAAGGTAATTATAGGATTAGAGGTCAAGGTTATAGATATGAACTTGTCGTTTCAGGTATTTATATGAAAAATGAATTTACAAACACATGAAATTCTTATTAATCTCTTGTAGGTCAAGGCCACTCAAAAAAACAGAAGATCATTAAGATTGATTTGTTTTGGGAGTATAGTTTTCTTTATCAATTCTAATTAGGGGGGGGGGGGGGGGGGTGTCAGAAGCAGTGATATGCAGCCAAAAAGCCTAATTTCTTGAAGGTTCTAGGATTGTCTCTCCTGAGCTCAACCATGCGTTGATCATAAATTCCAAAATGGCGCCACATGTCGTGATGCAGCAATGGTCTTCTTCTCTTCTTCATCTGATACGGCATCTGATATACTGATAGGTGTTGAGTTGTTGCCGTAGCTCATGCAGTCGTACACTGAAGAACCAGACGTTGTGTATCTTCCATTTTGAACAAATAATTTCCAGAATAATTCCCTTTTCACAATAAAAATTAATATATTTGTAAGATGTTTCAAAAAGCCTTCGAAAGTTTTCGTTGCTATTCGTATGCAGTGGTAACCCTTCGTATTAATTATTACTAAAACGTTTGCTGTTCGTTTCGTATCGTCAACCTATCGCAATAATTCGTATTTAGTCGCCATTCAATTCCGATTGAATTATTTACGCATCGTCGCTATTCGTTACAGGTCGCACCAATAAGTAAAATATCACAAAGGTGCGCTTTCAGTCGCCTGGAATGCAAATACGTTGTGTAATATGCAAAGCAGTAGGTCATATTCTAGTCCCTTGCGAACGTCGACGAACATATAACGAATGCATACCGAATGATTAACGCATTATAACGCATTATAACGAATACTTACGGATGATGGACGAAAATTTTATTCGCTGAAAAATTTTGAACATGTTCAAAAATTAACGACGAACAGAACTAAGCGGAACGAATCAAGACGCACACAAACGAATCCGCGCGAAGTCGACAACGAAGTATAACGTTGATATGCAAACGGAAACGAATTTTGCAAAAACCTTATTCGCCAGTTTGCGCAAGTTGATGTCGGAGGGTTTTCGTCCATATGTGAAGGGGCCTTAAGATTGTATTTATCGATAGTAGATTCATATACCGGTATTTAATATTTTCAATAGTTATCCCATACTCTACAATTATTAAAATTCCTGATGCAAAAAAAAAAAAAACCCTGATTATTATATCCAATAGCTATAAATTGAATAAATAAAGGTGCCAAAAATGAAGATCGACCATGCCTTGGGAGTGAAATATTTTTTGCAAAAACTACTTATTTTGAGAAAATATTAGGTTTATTGGCGAAAATATAAAGAGTAAATGTGTGTCTATATAAAAGTGTTCGAAATGGAGAAATACATAAGAACATTTAGCCAGAATAAAAGTTAACAATGGGGGGGGGGATCTCTTATGAGTAATAATAAAGAATGTATCGGTATTTAATCGTATTAATATCATTTTCAAAAGTGTAACAAAAAAACCTACAACAATAAAATAGACTATAACCTGAATGTTTGTATTATCATTATGCATGTGTTTGTTTAAAAATGTGGGACAATCGGGATTAAACCCTTTGAAGAATGCCTGCAAACTAAAGCGTATATATAAGGTACATGTAAAGGGGGGTTCTTTCAAGACAAATGTTTAAACTTAAAAGTGTAACTTGGTGCAATGGTGAAGTTATTTGGATTATTTCCTTTTTAAACTTTGAAAAAATAGACCTGTTCACATGAAAAAATAAGGTGAGCAAAGCGAGGCGGAATTTTTTCAAGGTATATATAAAGCTGAATTGCGCGGTTAAGATTAAACTTATATTTAAAGTAATTTCCTTATTTTTTGTTACTGGTACCCTCCCATTCATATATCTTTCTCCCCCTCCCGCCCGATCCTGTCCACCACCTTCAAACAGGGAAGATGTCTGTGACAACTTCTGTGGCTGGATTTCGTGATTTTGATGATTTATCAAAGGGAACACCAGGATGTAGTTATACGATTAGCTTGCAAACTCCCGTAGTATAATATTTTCTTAAGTCGGCATATCACCACATCACAATTGATAAAAGATTTCAGACTTACCTAGGATTCCATTGGCATGGAAAGTATTTTACTTACACGGTCTTACCATTTGGTTTGGCTACAGCTGGTTTCATTTTTACCAAGGTTACAAGAGAAATAGTTAAATTTTGGAGGTCACTGGCTCACAATATTATTATGTATCTGGACGACGGTATTGCTGGGACAAAGTCAGAAAAGGATACCCTGCTTTTGAGTTCAATCATTCAGAATGATCTGAAAAGATTCGGCTTTATAATTGCTCACGAAAAATCACACTGGGTCCCAAGTCAAGAGATAACGTGGTTAGGATTAGTTTGGAATATGGGTACCGGTCATTTGCGAATAACGCAAGAAAGATTGAACAAATTAATTGACTCTTTGACGTCGGTATTAACTCATTTGAGTAATGGAAACAGAGTCGTTTCTGTACGATTTTTAGCAGGCATCGTAGGTCAGTTGATCTCTGCTCAACCTGTGTTTGGACAAATTGTAAGATTACGCACACGACGTGCATACGAATGCATTCAAGATAGAATATCTTGGAAAAGTCTTGTATACATTACTCCAAAGTGTGAGGAAGAACTGAAATTCTGGTGTAATAACTCAGTTGAGTTGAATATAATCGGAGCATCTTTTGGTCATTTGACAGAGGATCACGTCATTGATTTAAAACTGTTTTGTGACGCCTCTGGCGAGGGTTACGGAGGTTACATTATGTCATTTGACGGGGATTATGTGCCAGGCACCACAGTTTACGGTAACTGGGATTATAATGAAACTCATAACAGTTCAACATGGAGAGAGCTTGAGGCTGTGAGAAGGGTAATGTATTCTAACTTAGACAAAATCGAACGTCAGTCGTTGCAGGTAGTTTCAGATAACAAGAATGTCAAGCACATATTAGAGGTGGGAAGTAAAAAGAAATTTTGAACGACATTTGTCTAGATATTGTTGAAACTTGTAATGAAAGCAGCATTACACTATCGTCATCTTGGATACCACGAAACAAAAATGTCGAAGCTGACATTTTGAGTAGGCGTGGCGATCATGATGACTGGGGGATACAATGGTGGGTATTCAAGAAGTTAGACCAGGTATGGGGTCCGCATACGTATGACCGTTTTGCGTCTTCATACAACAGAAAATGTGAAAAATTTAGTTCAAAATTTTGGTGTGAAGGCTGCTTTTGCATCAATGCAATGTCGCAGCGCTGGTCTGGCGAAAATAATTGGTTGGTCCCACCCCCAACTTTGATATCAGGCGTTGTGAATAAAGTTCTCAAAGAAAAGGCAAAAGCTACTCTTATCATTCCTGTTTGGAAGTCGGCCCCTTATTGGCCATTGATTCATAGACAAGACAGTTTCATTTCTGAAGTTAATGCTTATCTATTTTTCAAAGGTGAAAATTTCACTTATAGGGGCTTGGGCAAAAACGGAATTTTCGGGAAAAAATGTCAAAATTTTTTGTTTGTTGCATGAAGGTTTACATGAATCTCCATTCATTTTTCAGGAATAGGACTTGACAAACATTTACATGATGTGGTGGAGGACAGCGGTGTTGTAGAAGGTTCTTATTTGCATTCTTTAGCCGGGAACATGTGCGATCATCTTTTGTGCTCGCGTAGTGAAAACACGTGTAAATCATATTCGAATGGTTTCAAGAAGTGGCAGCGTTTCATTAGTGCGCAAGGGCATTCCGCACTTCCGGCCCATCCTATTCATATTGCTCTGTATTTAACACATCTCCTAGATTCCGGTGCCTCGTCGAATACCGTTAATCTTGCCGTTTATTGCATAAAGTGGGTGCATGGTTTGAATGGTTACAGCGACCCTACAGATAACTCGTTCGTTAAAAACTTACAAGAATCCGCAAAGAGGCGCGCCAAACCCAAGACTTGCCGGAAGGATCCTGTTACTCCCGAGATGCTCATAAAACTTTGTGAAATGTTTAAATCTAGTTCTGACTTGTTAGTAGTTAGAGATCTAACCATGATTTTGTTGTCTTTTGCAGGCTTTTTAAGATACGATGAAATTAGCCCTCTCTGTTGCCAAGATGTCAAAATTTTTTATGGTTATTTTTCCATAAAAATTACCAAGAGTAAGACTGACCAATATAGACATGGGGATGAAATTTTAATTGCAGAAGGCTCAACAATAGCTTGTCCTCTTAAAATGCTCCAACGCTATCTAAGATTAGCGAAAATAAATTTATCTTCAGATCATTTTCTATTTAAACAAGTGTACAGGTCCAATAAAACTTGCGCATTGATTCATAAGAACAAAAAGATCAGTTACACGGCAGCCAAAGCTAATATGGTATCAAAATTGAAATTGGTAGGGGGGTCAGCAGACTTTGGATTACATTCTATGCGGTCAGGGGGTGCCACAGAAGCTGCTAATGCTTCTTTGTCAGTGGGTGACAGATGTTTGAAGCGACACGGTCGCTGCAAGACAGACAGTAGCAAAGATCGCTACATCGCAGACTCAGTTGAGAAGCGTCTGGAAGTATCAAAAAGGCTAGGAATTTAATTAACAAAGATATTTGTCAAAATAGAAGCATCCCTCACAATCGGGTCCCCCCATCTTTGAAAAATTTTCTAGTTGCTACGGCGGGCTGTCGCAAATTGATATTTGCTTGTTTGTTTGTTTATTGATTGAGGAGAATGAATACTAATATTTTCCCGCGTTTCGTAGTATAGCGGGAAAATTTTATATTGATGTTCCGAATGTTCTATAATTTGTTATGAACGTATCTATTGGCTTTAGCCAATCAAAAGTAAGGATAGTTAGTGGTCAGTATAGGGTATTAGAATTGGTCATTCTCTAGCCGCCTTTTGAGCTGTGAAAACCAAAATTTCATGTATGTAATTTTGTTTTCAATTTAAATTTCCATTTATTATAAGTGAATTGAAACGAGAATTTAACAGAAAAGAAATGAAAAATGTCTGACGATAGATTTATATCTTGCCCAGTTTCAGAGTATTTTTACCTTAAAAAAGGTTTTTCTCTCTGTTTTCCCCTGGGTCTGATGTAAATCGAAAATAAGTAATATTTGTAGAGCATGTAATGGTGATGTTGATAAAAATTTTATGTATCAATGTATGACTTATACATAATTTGAAATATATTGATGGCAATTATATCACATTATATTTATTGTTATACATCATGTTGTATTTGAATTAATTATACGCGGCGTCCAGTTGCTACGGCGGGCTGTCGCAAATTGATATTTGCTTGTTTGTTTGTTTATTGATTGAGGAGAATGAATACGAGCCTCTATCTACCGCAGGTTTAAACATGTTAAACAGAAACTTTGATTAGGCGAATTTTAAATCGAAACTAGACAAAGAATATTGCATCGTTCGCAATGTCTGCAACAGGTTCTGTGGCTGGATTTCGTGATTTCGATGATTTAACAAAGGGAACACCAGGATATAGTCATAGATTGCTGAATCTGTATAATACATGTACTGAAAACAAAGATACTCGACATAACATTTCTTTTGAGGAAGCAGTATCTCGCCTAATTAGTGGCGTGAAGTCAACAATAAGGGATATAGAGATACAGGGAAATACTGTAAAGGAGTTTATTATAGGAAAGTCTTATGTCAAACAGAGAATTGGTGTACGATTTCGTCCCGACAAGCACACGACATGGACATTGAGTAATGGAATAAATGGACGATGGAGATATTACAACAGTATAGACTACAGTGGACTTGTGGCCTTGGCCTGTGTAGAGAGGGACATGATTCCTGACAGTATAAAACAAAACATCAGATTCACGTTCACGGACGAAGATGATGATCATAAGAAGAAACAAGAGTTCGTCGTCGATCAACAACTCTACACGTTAGCTCTAGAACAAAGACTCATTCAACATTTTATGCTAATAGAGCCAGATGAACGACTCAGAAACCATTCTTTGGATACTGGAAGGAAATCCGAGGGTCAATATAAAGGGGGCATTATATACTTGGCATTTAAAATGGGATCATCAGACGAGAAAGATGAAAAAGATCAGGTTGGTTGGGTTATAAAAAGGATGATTAAACGTAATAATTGAATATAATTGATTAAAAAATTGATTTAGATTAATATTCTATAAAAGAAATAAGGTAGGATATATATCTATTATTTCTACGATAAACATTTTATACATGTATATAAAAGAAAAGAAATTTATAAGAGAAAATTATTGGGCTGGATATCGATTTTTTATGGTATCACAGTACGATTAGGGGAATTCCCTTTGGGTACACGGCAAAACATGGCCGCTATTGAAATCTTGTTCCCGACTTTAAATATAAAATTCTAAATAAATATAAAGAACTGAAATAATCTAATCATATCACATAAAAGGTCTATAATTTAGAAATGAAAACACGGATCATTTGTGAAATTATCATCTGTAGCTATATGGATGAAAGATCGATCTAAAGGAAGTCCCATGAATTCAAAAATCGCATTTTAGATATAAGTGCAAAAAATGGATCTAAATCTTCAAGTGGCTAGATCTTTCTTAACTTCGTGGTCACTTTTTCTATACTTATTATTTTTAAGTATCTCAAACCTTCGTGTACAAAACTTATATAGTGAATCATCTGGGTGAATGTTGTAAGAGACGTAGGATGCAATTGAACAGAGGTGGGTGCTCCATAGACTTCAATGGAAAAGGCATTTAGTACTGTGATACCTTTATGATTTGGACTCTAGATCCAGCCAGGCAACCGCACTATGTATAGCGTGATAAGACTTACTTTCCATTTTACTTTGTGTCTGAAATTCAGGTCAATAATCCACTTCCATTCGAAATTGTAATAAGTGTTTATCTTTATGTACGTTATTGCGTTGTTTATTTAAGTGGGTCCTATACTTGCTCAAGTCCTTATATCATAAATAAAGTTATATGAAGGCAATTGGGGTACCTGTAAAGTGCGAAACGAAACAAAAACGAAACGAAACGAAACAAATCGAAACGAAACGAAACAAATCGAAACGAAACGAAACAGATCGAAACGAAACGAAACAGATTGAAACGAAACGAAACAATACATAAAACTTAAAGAAAATGAGAAAAAGAGGAAAAATCGCCGCAAACGAATATTTCAAGACAATATCTTATTGAAGGGTCAAGGGGTACCACTCTCCTGCCACCTCCCCCCTCCCCGTGGGGGAGGAGGTCTTGGGCGGTCAAGACAAATGTTTAAACTTTAAAGTGTAAATTGGTGCAATAGTGAAGTTATTTTGGTTATTTCCTTTTTCAAACCTTGAAAAAAAGAAATAGACCTGTTTAGATGAAAAACTAAGGTGAGCGAAGCGAGCCTGAAGTATTTGAAAAATAAATTGAAAATTGCGTCGAGCGAAGCGGTCGGGAAAATTTTTTAAGGTACATTGTATATAAAGATGAAATTCGTGGTCATTTTTAAGATTGAGATTATGTACATGAACGCATCAGAGCAAGATTATTTATATTAAAAGTAATTTCCTAATTTTTTTGGTTACTGTTACCCTCCCAATCATCTGTCCCTCCCCCTCGCCCCCTTTCCTCTCCTCCCTTTGTCCCTGTCCACCCCCTCATTATTGCCTTCAACCGTTAGTTCTTGTGGCTGGAGGGTTTTTTAAAGAATCAAAGTTGACGATTAAAACATAATATATACGGTATATAGCACAATTTCATTTTAAAGGAGAGTGAATGGGATGAATAACCTCGTCATAGACGGAAAAATATTATTTAGCAGGGAGGAGTCTAGCGCAGAGGAAACGGAACTGTTCCGTTATGTCTATTTGAAAATCTTATCAGAAAAATGAGAACAATTAAAAACTGGGGGGGGGGGGGGGGGGGCACATTTCGTTTGAAAAAGGATAAGATTTTTTTCCTGAAATGTGCCCCAACCCCGTATTATGATCTCATTACGGAGTCATAGCGTGGTTTTCTATCCCCTCCCTTTTATTCCTCCTAAATACATGAATGGCATTTGACATTTACTTTTTTAATTGTCAACTTTGACTCTTTCAAGAAACCCTCTCGGCACTAGTTACAAATGTAGAACTCTTGGATTAAGGCAATATTACATGCTGATCTTGTCTTGAAATATTCGTTTTCGGTGATTTTTCCTCTTTTTCTCATTTTCTTTAAGTTTTATGTTTTGTTTCGTTTCGTTTCGATCTGTTTCGTTTCGCTTTGATCCGTTTCGTTTCGTTTTGTTTCGTTTCGTTTCGATCTGTTTCGTTTCGTTTCGATTTGTTTCGTTTCGTTTCGATTTGTTTCGTTTCGTTTTTGTTTCGTTTTGCACTTTACAGGGACCCAGAGAATTGCAATTATTTATTAAATTTTTCTAGTAGAAAAGAAATGCCCCTTTTAAAACTATAAGCAGTGGGCGATTGGTTGCAGAGATATATCACAATACAGGGAAGACAACTTTTGCTTGCAAATAAAATGTATTTAATTTAAAATCATTTGATTCAAGGACTTGAGCAAGTCTAAGTGGGTTCCCTACTCATATACTCAACAGATTTTGTGTATTAAAGGGATACATAAGGAATGAGTGTCTTATTTTTTGCGTTCATGGCTTTTGCACTCTGGTTCGACACGCGCAAATCTCGTGAACCACGAAGCGGTTCAAGAAAGGTCGAACCAGGCGCAAATCAAGAAAGATTTGCGGCCTGTCGAAGCAGAGTGTAAAAACCATGAACGCAAAAAATAAGACACTTATTCCTTATATTTTCATTCAGAAGCACTCAGATGTAAAATATTCACACATCTAAACCAATAATCTATAAATACTAGTTATTCTTTTCAAATATATATGACAACAACTTCGTGCTACGCTTACAAATTAGGTTTGTTGTGAAAAAATATATTGATTTTTGGCCTGATTGCAAAGCAAAATTCGGTCTATGAAATAACGAAGTCCGTCTGTCTGTCCGTCCGTCAGTGCGTCAACATTTTGGTTAAAATGTTGCGATTTAGTCCGTTGAGAGAAAACTGTTAGAAGGAGCAACTTGAAACTTGACATGGTGATAGACCATGACGAGACGAATCAAACACAGTAACAAAATTTGACCTAGTGACCTTGACCTTGGAATTTGACCTACTTTTGAAAATCTTAAACCTTGGCCATAGCTTTTGAATGGTAAGTGATAGGGCTTTCATATTTCATTTGTGAATTTCTTGTGAAAAGGCCTTTCCATGGATACCAAAAAGTTTGACTTTGTGACCTTGACCTTTGAGTTTGACCTACTTTTGAAAAATTTTAACCTTGGCGGCCATAGCTTTTGAATGGTAAGTGATAGGGCTTTCATATTTCATTTGTGAATATTTTGTGAAAAGGCCTTCCGATGGATACCAAAAATTTTGACCTTGACCTTTGAGTTTGACATTCTTTTGAAAAATTGTAACCTTGGCCATAGTTTTTGAATGGTAAGTAATAGGGCTTTCATATTTCACTTGTATATTTCTTGTGAAAAGGCCTTTCCATGAATACCAAAAAAATTTACCTTGTGACCTTAACCTTTGTGTTTGACCTACTTTTGAAAAACTTTAACCTTGGCCATAGCTTTTGAATGGTTAGTGATAGGGCTTTCATATCTCACTTGTGTATTATTTGTTACAAGGCCTTTCCATGGATACCAAAAATTTTTACCTTGTGACCTTGACCTTGGAGTTTGACCTACTTTTGAAAAACTTTGACCTTGGCCATAACTTTTGAATGGTAAATGATAGGGCTAATATATTTCACATATGTATTCCTTGTCACAAGACCTCACCATGGATACCAAAAGTTTTGACCTTGTGACCTTGACCTTGGAGATTGACCTACTTTTAAAAATAATAAAACTGGGCTATATCTCATGAACTATAGAGGCTATGGCTTTGAAATTTCACATGCAGAATCTTTATGACCAGACCTTTCATTTGATATCATAAGTTTTGAACTAGTGAACTTGACATTGACCTTTGACCTACTTTTGAACTATTAGAGGTAGGGTTTTGATATTTCACATATAGATTCCTCATGACCAGAACTTTAATTTGATATTATGACTTTTGACCTGGTGACCTTGACCTACTTTTAAATTATAAGAGGTAGGATTTTGATATTTCAGTGGTAGAATCCTCATGACCCCACCTTTCATTATCATGACTTTTGATCAAATGACCTTGACGTTGACCTACTTTTGAACTATAAGAGGTAGGGCTTTGATATTTTACATTTAGATTCCTTATGACTTCAGCTTTTTTTTTCATTGCGCAATGATATTAATGACCTTTTACCTTTCTGTCTGTGCAAAAATGTATTCATCATTTAATACAAACACTTCGCCTTACTGCCTTTAGCGGTTTATGGTTTATTAATACAGTAGAATGACTAAGCTTTATCATAAATTCTAATAATTGGAATACTCTTACAATTTTGAAATAGCCATAACTCTAAATCTTTCCAAAGGCGTTCGATCAACATCTAAGGTGCAAAATTGTTTCTAGATTTACATTACAGAAAGTGTATAGAGTTGAATCATATTGAATCTGAATTAATATATCTCCTGTATTGTAACCAGCTTAGGGTTATATTATGCGAACTCTTTAGAAAAACTTTCATATTTTGAAATATGATTTTTCTCCCCAAACTTTACCCAAAGGGTTTTACCATTCATAATTAAGAACATAATTTAAAAAAGTTTTGAATTTTTAAGGAATGTAAGCCAGAATATATATTTTCTGGTACCAGTGTGTCAGATTATTTATTTTCAACATTTTCTGAGTCAGAATATTTATTTCTAAAAAAGTGCCAGTCCCAACCCCTTCAGAATCAAATGGTCGTCCCTTATTTTCGGGACGGAAATGATATAAACGTCTCTGTTATCAGACAGGATATCTCAAAATTCGTTTTGTCGAACTTCTTAATTTTTGGACTTATTTTTATGCATAGATATTGTAGTTGAATACCTTAGATAGAAGTTACAGCTTAAAAGTGAAAACATGATGTACTGGGAGTTAGCACAGTCCGCCAGAAATGATATTGATAGAAAAAACTCTTAAAGTTTTTTATAAATCTAATACACATGTACATGTAGTAATAAACTTTTGAATCAGGTCTGATGAAGTTTTCAAACAAATTAGACCGATTCAAATGTACTTATATACTTTTGATTTTTGCGGCGCCGCACTAATTCATTTTTGAGGCGCCACCTATGATAATCTTCGTTTTTATCAAAGAGCACTATGTGGAATAATCACATGTTCTCGATCCTCATTGATAGTTCATACAGGTTAATGTCACTATTGTTATCATCATACCTTTCAAGTCAGCAGGTAGGATAAAGGAAAGAAGTCTGGCGGAAGAATTTATCGTTTTAAATGTTATGAAAATGATTTTTCATTATACCATGCATTTTAAAGATAAGAAGTACTTGAATATTCATTTATCACATAATTGCCTATATTTAAAAATGAAACTTTTTGTTTTCATTATGAAGATCTTCAAGATAAAATGAAAGTAGACAAAATAAATTCTTTATCTCCGAAGTACACTGTCTTACAAATAGAAAAAAAAGTGTAATTTGATTTTACGTCCATTTGATATTCGGGGGGGGGGGATTTGCTTTGAATTTTTATGAAAAAAAGAGTTGCTTCTGGTGTGACAGAAAAAGATCTTGCTCTCACAAGTAATCTGAAATAGAATTTCGCTTTACGCTTCGCTCGCCACAGTTTTCCATCGAACATTATTTCTTTAATGGCAAACTGCATGTTTGAAAAATATCAAAAGTATACATGTAAATGAAAAAAAGGTTTAAATATATTGTCAATATAAATGCATTACTATTACATGTAATAGATGCATGTATCACCATTGAGTCTAATTCAATATACAACTTCAGCTTTTCACCAATTTAAGGTTCTAAATTTAAAAATTTGTCTAGAAGACCCTCTCCTCACACCCTATTATATTTAGAGTTTTGAGTAAAAAAGAATTTCTATTGATAAAACACAAACATTCTTAATATGCACATCATTCGTTAAAAAATTCTTGCTCCAACTTTGCAAGAAAAATTTATTTTGCCCCGGTCAGGGGCGAAAAAATAATCTTACTCCGACTACAACTCAAGCGCCCCCCTCCCCACCCCCGAATAACAAATGGACCGTGCCTTAGATCCAATTCCCTCTCTTTTTTTTTTAGAAAAATGTTCAATTTTCAATCCTGCCCCTATTCCATTTTGAAAGTTTCAGGATCTTCATGTGCATTAATTTTTGAAATGGACATAAAGTGCGATATCATAGTATTTCTAAGAATCTGACTTTCTATTACTTTTTTGAAAAGTTTAACCGCATTATCGCAAAAAAGGGATATGCGCCACCGTCTTAGAGAAGACCTATTCAATTTGTCTGAATTTTGCAAAGGATACTTTCTTGTTGGATGTTGCAGTGTCTCTGTCGCGGAAGGGCAGATCGATCTAGAGGGGGAAAAGGGAGGCAAGAAGCCCTCCCCTTTCAATTTGCCAAAAAAACCACTTATTTTTACTGCTTTAAGTATCAATTGTTAAAACTTTATAGCCCCCCTCCCCCCCCCCCCCTTGATCGTGTGCTGCTCAGGAAATAGAAAGATAAGCGGAAGTCAACTGATTATGGGCTACTTTTATAATGCATGATTATGATTTTATTTCTCTTTATTTTTTTATTTTCATTTCAGAGCAACGATTCTTTCGAAGAAACAACCAGGGGAGACACTAAGAGGTATATGTCATTGAATTAAAGAAAGAAGATCTCCAACAGGACTCCGTCGCAGCTGCCACAGCAAAACACCGAAACACTGACACGCGAAGCACACAGAACAGACAAGCGCTAGAAGACGCAAAAAGGACATGGAACACCAAACACCCAGGAGGACATCAAAACACCAAACATAAATATTACTAAACCAAACCTTAACAAAACATCAAAAACGTCTCCCTGATGGCATAGCTCTCTCCTTAGCTGGTTCTTTAAAAAAAATCCTCATCTTTATTCGGAAGCACCGTCAAAATCGGCTAAATTTCATAAATCTCAACTTCAGGGTTTGCACAGTAATTATGTCTTTGCTACGGCAGACAAGGCAGCAAACAACACTACAATCATTTGAAAGCGCTATTGCATATCATTTTTACGTTCGGAACTTTCTACCACCAACACTTATATAAACAAGAGCCCCAGGGGGCACAACGCTCACCTGATACCCATGCACGCTCTAATTGACATACTGCTATTGAATACTGATAGTGCCAGTACCGGGATTTTAGCCCACAACCTTTCTAAAAAGATTTTTGCTGGATGCAGAGAAGTTTTTCTTTTTTTCAGACAACCTTTAAAAGTACAAACAAGAAAAAATAGTCACATTTCAAAACAATAACTTTTTTTAAGTCATATGCCCAACTAGTATAGTTCAATTATGCAACATCAAAAATAAAATCATATTGTAAAATCCCACTTTAATGCGCAGCAGAAAAAGAATAAAACAATGAAATGATTTCATAAATTAAGTTTATTTAAAACTGAACGACCATACCTTTCATTATTGATAGCTAGCATGCCAGAAATTATAAAGCCTGACAGGCTGTGTTTGTGAAACGAGAATGCCCCCGGCGGCATCTTTGTTAGTATAAACGCCATTTTCTGTTAAGTATGTGAGAGGTCAGGGTCAGCGTAATATTGGTATCTATGGAAATATCTTGTCACAAGGAATACACATGTAAAATATGAAAGCCCTATCACTAACCAATCAAAAGTTATGCGCAATGTTTAAGTTTTTGAGAAGTACGTCAAAGGTCAAGGTTATGGTCACGAGGTCAAAATTTTGGTATCAATGGAAAGGTATTGTCACAAGGAATACACAAAACCAAGTAAGTATAAAATAATAAGTGACATTAGAAATGTAAATTTTAGTTCAGATCTCTCTGTTCTTATAGAGACAATAAATCTATATTCAATAATAAAATTTGAACTATTTCACCAAATAACTTTGATTTATATCCAAGGATAGCCCATTTAAGCTTTTACAAAGCTTATTTCCAAAGACACTCACTAGGACTTTTACAATATTTTTTTTTTTTGAAGATGAATTAAAATGGAATATTTTCATACACTTGAATCTTTAAGACTTGACTTACCACTGCAATAACTTTTTCCCTTGCAACCCCCTCCAAATCAAATTTTCTGACTATTAATGCAAACAACTCATACCCCCCCCCCCGCATTTGCAGATATATCTTTGTATGCAATAGTCGCTCAGAGCGAAATATTACTTATAGTCCTAATATTGAATTTCTATGGGATATTTAACCAAATCAGCATGCAGCAAGTAACATGTCACACTACGTATATGAATACATAGCCATAGGCCTAGATCCAACTCGAAAACATGTTTATACATCAAAATAATTTAAACCTAGGAATTGATTACTTCAAGAACTATACCATCATGTATTTGTTTTAACATAACCGGTGTTACTAATCTAATTTATGTGAAAAATCGCTGACTTACCTTCACGGCGCTTCGTTGTTTCGGTACGTATATTGAAAGTGAAAGTACTTTCTATGCCTCCCGGTGGGGGCGCTGCGGACACGTGAACATATTGTGCTATTTTTAGAGTCGGCGATCCCTCTTGATATACGTCGAAGGTGTAACTACAGTTAATCATTTTAGCAGGGAATCCCTTCCCTTTTGACTGGTGAACCGGGCTGAATAGAAGGTGTCACCTCATTGGACATAACTATTGAAAATTTAAAAATAGCACATAAAATCAATGTATGATTCCCTGCTGTCTGTAGAAATTGAGTTTTGAACATGATTTTGCCTTATATGTAATCAATAGATCGATTTGAAAATATATAAAAATTAGCAAATTTTCAATTCGGAAGGAGGGGTCATTAAACAAGTGAATTTTGCAGAAAAGGTATGCATGACCCCCTTTTTTCTTTCGTTTTTATACGTGCCAAAGATGACCTAAAGATATTCCTTAAAAATCTAAAAGTGGATATCTTGACAAAATTCTTTCACTTGTAGGGTACCATGCATGAGTACCTCATATCTACAAAATGTCATGACAATCTGAAGAGTGGTTATAGAAAAGAAGCAGAAAATGTATGAAAATCACCCCCCCCCCTTCCTTTTTACATAAGAAAAAAATTCATAAAAAATCAAAAAAATAAATTTTAAGCATAAAATGCATATCAAAGCATTAAGTAAGTTAAATATGATAAATATGTAGTAAATGAGTGTGTAAAATCATACACTGATTGAGTTATTTAAAGAAATAGTGCAAAAATGTGCATTTCTGACTAAGTCCGAAAAGACGTCAAAAACGCGTCAAAAATTTGACTTCGAAGTGGAACCAAAAATAACAACACTTCTTAAGACATCTCTCTAGATCATCCTGATGCTTTCGGTTTGTCGATACATGCTTCGGTTCTGAAGAAGAAGTTTGTCAAAGGAGGGTACCCCCCGTGACCTACTTTTTGCTGTGGTGGCGCCACCTGTTGACAGATCCGGACGAAAAACAACAACACTTGTAGGGGACCATGAGTACTTCATACCTACCAAGTTTCATCAAAATCCCTTCAGCCGTTCTGGAGAAGAAGTTTAAAATGTGAAAAGTTTACGACGACGGACGACGGACGACGACGACGACGACGACGGACGACGGACGACAGACGCAACACTATGACAATAGCTCACTTGAGCCTATGGCTCAGGTGAGCTAAAAACAATGAAACTATCCCTTCCATTTTACAGAAGCATCTGGATGCAATTTCTTCATTTCAACTCTCTATTTCGAATCGAAATCAGACGTACCAACTTTTTACTGTCTGCCTAAACTTCACAAGTCTCCTTACAAATTTCGATTTATTGCTAACCCGAGTAATTATTGCACTACTACTGTTTTATCCAGGAATTTGACATCATCGTTAACGGCAATTACGGATCATGTATTAAAATACTGTGAAGCTGCATTCAATAATAGCGACATCAACTATTTTTGGTCAATAAAGAATTTTGATGATGTGATCGTCAAATTCAAATCATTTAATTTTAAAGTCGAATCTATCTCATCTTACGACTTCTCTTACATGTACACCACGCTCCCTCATGAGAAGATAAAAGATCGCTTATCAAAACTTATCAAATGGTGTTTTGATCGAGAGGGTAAAAACGTTTATATGTACTTCTAACACAAAAGGATTCTTTTCCTCAGTAGAATACAAATCTTACAAATCATGGACTCGATCTGAGTTGTGCAAGGCCTTTTCCTTTCTTTTAGACAACATCTTTGTAAGATTTGGTGACACTCTATACAGGCAAGTTATTGGAATTCCTACGAGCACTAATTGTGCGCCGCTGGTTGCAGATTTGATTTTATACAAATACGAAAAAGAATTCATGCAAAATCTGCAAAAACTCAAGAAATTTGACGACTTGAAATGTTTCAACGGCACCTCTACGTATCTTGATGATATTTTGAATATTGATGACCCACATTTTGACCATTACAAAAATCAAATTTATCCTCCAGAGTTAATATTGAACAAAGCGCAAAGACAAATGATATAGCTACACCATTTTTGGATCTTGATATCAAACTGATAACGGAGAAATTCAAGCAAAGATATACGACAAAAGAGAAGACTTTGGCTTCAACATAGTTAATTTTCCTTGGCTTGATGGCGATGTTCCAAGATTGCCATCGTACGGCATTTACATCTCTCAGCTCATCAGATACGCTAGAGCTTCCTCCCATGTTTCGGACTTCCATCACAAAAATAAACAAATTACAAAAAAAAAAAACCTTATTAGGCAAGGAACTTGTAAATTCTACAATAGCTATTCTGAACTTCTTTCAAAATATGGGACGCCTCCGGCATCAGAGTATTATCATTCGGAATTTCATTGCCTTCATATAACGGTGCCCTTATAAACAAAATCAGAAGTATCAAAGGCAGATCAAAACTTCAACCAAAAATGTAAGAAAATAGTCGGTCGCCTGCTTTACCGAGGATACGATCCTTAAGTCATCACAGAAACACTGGGCTTGGTACTGGACCAATCTACAGTTTTGTACCAGTGTCTTTCCTAACGTTGCACACAGGTCAACCGTGACGACGGGACTCCTTGATGGTCCTTCTTGAAATCTCGCCAGAGAACACTTGGTCTTGATTTTCTGTCCTTTCTGAAAGTTGGTCAGACTTCGCAGGTGATTGATCTTGAGCTCGCTTCAGCTAGCAGAACATAGACTGTTATACGCATGCCATATATTTTTTTTCCATTAAAAGATCCATTAACATAGAATCTGTGTTACAAGAGGCCGCTGCGTTTCACTATCTTGTTTTTAATGTCACCTCACAATGAAAAGTTTTATGTTTATACAAGAATTATTTGTCTATGGAGACCTCTGTGTATCCGCTTAAGTGGGAGGGTTGTGCGCACGTAATCCGGATAACCACACCATTTGCTTAAAGAAGATGGCCGTCCAAAGTCGGCGCCGGGTGCACATTGGTCTCCTTCCTTTTATGTGTTGTCATCAATGTTTAATGTTTTTTTACGTCTGTTACGATTGTTTTGTATGATGTTCTAGTGAATATTGTTGTCTTTTTGCGTCCAAAATTTTGAAAGAAGTTCAGAATAGTTATTGTGGAATTTCCAAAAAGATTTTACAAGTTTATGATATCTAAATCCTTGACTAAGAAGTTTTTGTAATTTGTATATTTTTGTCATGGAAGTCCGAAACATGGGAGTAAGCTGTAGCTCTAGGAGAT